>JASDDO010000031.1:562610836-565074432 GCA_030015575.1 Agapanthus africanus
GTTACTGATTGGATTCACAGGAGAATGTACAGGCTTACTTGTTGATCTTCTGAGCGTTCAATACCTGGGTAACTGTTACGTTTAGCTGACCGCTTGCAGCTTGTGGGTGTTTGATATGATCATCACCTACTGCCGGCGTATTGACGATTCTTTAGAGTCCTACACAGAGGTTTCTTGACTCAGGCAAAACGGAGTAGGAGCACATATGTGATATGTGCGGGACCGAGGATAATGCGATATGTGATACCGTATTATATTCTCGCGATATTTGATATCAGTCGGGTCATCGGATCAAGTGTTGATTCGATGAATCGGTACGGATAAATATTAGTCGGTTATATGCGATATAGCCGGATTGTCGAATCAAGTGTTGATTCGATAATTTAATGTATAATAATATATATGATATATTAAATTACATTAACTAATATTTGCTCACTAAAAGATTCTTTTTCTCACTCGGGTAATACATTGATATATATGCGATATATGTTAAATGTATTATTTTATTTGGTTACAATAAATATTATATATGTGATATATAATATTGTAACATGATATGATAAATAATGCAACATGTTTAGTAGAGATTAAACAAGATTAGGGTTTGATTTGGGTTAATGCTTTCTAGATGATTCTAGAAGGTTTAGTTTTGTTTTGTGAAAGATATTTTGTTATGACTCATCCTTAACCTAACCCAAACCCTACACCCTTGGTTAAATCTCTACAATGGTTTGGTTAACCATGGTTGCATAATTTCATCATTATCTTCTTTGCATTATTCATCACAAATGAGAATTCTAATATTGTTCATCTTCTTCCTTCTTCTTCTTTGCTTGAAATGCTTTCTTACTTTGATTTTTGTGATGGATAAATATGAGAAAAAGATAAATAAAGAGTGCAAAAATCCTACTTCATCATCCTCATCTTCCCTTGCCATTTAGATGAGGGTGTTCATGTTAGTGTTTATGCCCTAGAAGGCATTACTGTATCATACTAGCTTGTATATTACTTAATGGAAGCTTGGGATATTCACATGTATATAACAGTCTTGCTAAACATGGTAGTATGCTACTTGGTTTTTCTATCTTAATATGTGAATGTACGTATTGATAGAGCTCTTAGGATCTTGCTTGTCTACCAGCGTTGTGATGGCAGTCACACTAGTGGGGGCTGGGTAGTCTACAAGCACATCCTTATTCTGGTCCCTGGTCGTTGGATTATCGAGACAGAGCATCGATACTCCGGAGTAGACTGGTGTGTACGCTTCTCATCCCAGTTGGGGAGATGGTCTGTCCCACAGCCGTCAGTACGTCGTACTGGAGATAGTATACAGGTGCTCGTTAGGTTACGGGTACACCGGACAGGACTCACAGGGGACTGTTGGTTGGTTTGATACCAGTCGTCAGTGAACAGTTCCCAGGTGACATGAGTACAGCGTAGTCCGCAGACTTGACACTGCTACTTCGCCTCGAGTGTGTCCCACTGTTCTTAGATTTCTACCCTACCACGGCTCAAAGGAGTCGTGCAAACAGGTGGCAGTTGGGTGCAGTCCCGAGCACTTGGAGGCAGTGACGGTTAGACAGGATTCGTCCCTCCCGGTATTGGGAGTAGATATCGTGCTGTGTCAGAGAGCCATTACGCAAAGTCCCTGGCCAGGGCAAGCGAGATTTGCTGGTAGGTTCCAGTAGTTTCTCAGGGTGTAATGGGCTTCACTCCGACACGACTTATACCGCTATTAGGGGACTGACGCTTGCCGCCCCCCTAGGCCCGATATGCGATTGTCTTGGACGAACGGACCAGACTGTATGGAGATTGTCACATCAGACTCAGTAGGAGTTCGGATGGGTTTACTCATCGGCCTTCTTATCGACAACTACCTGGGGACCGTTACGTACAGCTAGTGCCGCTTGCGGTCTGTGGTTAAACCCACTACCAGCGTAGTAGTCGAGTCTCTAGAGTCCCACATAGAGAGTTTCCTACTCCAGGCGAAACGATATAGAGGTTGCATGGTTTTGCGACAAAGGGTTCGGACGCATACGTACGTTTACGCACGTACGACTTTCGGACAGTTTTTACCAGTCGGCTTTGGTTTAAGCCAGTTACTGGTATCCGGTTATTGGATTTTTACAGTCTAAAGTTTTTCCGTATTTTTGCGGATTGGAGGGGCGTTCTCGTAATTGTACGAGAAGCTTCTAGAAGATGTGACTAAGGAGGTTTCTTTTGGAAAGAAAGTGAGTCATGGTGGTGATTCATTCATTTCATTAATGCACATTTATTGCTTAATGACTCATGCTAATGAATCACCACTAGATATTTTATGAAGCATGCTTATTCATTTCCTTTATTCATTATTCTTAAAAAAGAATGCTTCATAATATATTATGATACACTCTCTCTCTTCTCATTATCTTATCTCACATTCTCTCTCCTCAAGCTCTCATCTTCAAACCCTAATCCTTAATCCTCATGTGTTGAGATCAAAGGATTAGTTAGACTAAACAATCCATAACCTTCACTCTACATCATCCTTTCATCTTTGATTAGCAATCAAAGTTGATTAGTTACCTCAAGTGAGAGGTTTAGCTTGGAGTTTCGCTCTCGGGTGGATCGTCTACTACCTAGAGAAGGTCGAGGAGAACAAAGGAGGACGTAAAGACGAAGGACAAGTTTCGTTAGGTATAATCCCTTAACACTATAGTTTAGTATAGCTATGTGTTTGGTTATTATTTGTTTAGCTTCGATTCAAGCGGTTAGTCGATGTTCGATGTTTAAACTTGATCGTTTTTTGAAAATTCCGCCTCCCCACAAGTACTGGGGTGAAGTACATCGACTTACAGTGGTATCAGAGCCTCGCTAAACAATAAATAACTTAATTGCAAATTTGTACGAATTTCGAACGAAAAAACAAAGCCGCAAAACCCTAATTCTGTCAAGTTTCTGTCGAAGTTAAAATCAAGTCAGAAAATTTTTCAGGTGTGTTCAGAGAGCTTGACATGACCACAGGAGAACACCCAAAAAATTTGGGCTTCTGATTCGTCTACAGTGCCGCGGAAGGGCGGCGGATCCCACCGATCCGCCGTGCAACCGCGGCCGAGTTGACGAGTCAGGAACTCGTTTTTTTTGGGTGGGTCCCCTGTGGTGTTTTGGGTTTTCTGGAATATTTAATTATTGCTCAGGTTACTGTTTAACAGAGCAGATTTTGGAGCAATATTGATGTTGTTTATTCGATCGAATTGTACAGTATTTGCGTATTGGATTATATCTGTGATTGTTTAATGTGTTCGTAAACCTTCCCCAACTGCTAGTATGTCGGTTGGCAGGGGGTTGCACATTTCTGAAATGGTTATATCTGTTTGTGCATATAAACTGTATTGGACTGTTGTGGTGTATAGCCGGGGTTAGCAATGGGTTATCGTTTAATTCATTTGTTGTAAATGTAATTTGTTGTAATATTATTTTCGCGGGGCACTTCCAGGTTGCGGTCGTAGCCACCGTTGTATTATTTCATTTTACTGTTTTTGCTCCTAGGACTGACCCAAGGTGGGGTACACAGACTACCGGGTGGGTAGTTTGCCGTACCCGTAGGGGTCGAGGGTGGGGTAACGGCTATTCATCACAACTGTGTAATCTGTCTTTTCTTGCAGGCTCAAAAGAAATACAGATTGCTTGCAAATCCAATATTGTTTATCTGTGTTCTGGAATGAATATCATTGCGTCAGACGAATGTAAAATATCTATATTTATGATAGCTATTTAGACGCCACTTATGTTTTACACCCGCGCTAGCCCAGCCCCCGCTCTGTCGTTAGTTAAGTAACCTAACGGGTGATGACGGGACCCCGTGGCGAATGCAGATGGCATAAGAGGACGTTGTATTTTCGTTGTTTTCTGCAATGATAGGTTAATGATGGGACGCATTATCTATAATGCAAAGTAAAACAAACCAAAGTTTAAACCGTTGGAACAATTTAAAAGAAACCACTCGGTTATTTTTAAAACAGATATTTTTAAAGGCGGAGCTTTAACCACTCCTTTTAAAAGCTATCAGGTTCCTTCGGTTATATCAAGTTCACTACGTTCACGGTTTCGCCAAAACCAGTCGTAGCCCTCCGTCATTTCATTTGGGTATTCAGTAGTATTCAAGCTATGCATTTTGGCCAAAGTCAAGGCATAGTGTTTGGTAGCTACTGGGTTTTCATTTGTTGCATAAGATAGATGAGTTGGTTTGGGACAGTCGTATTACCATTTGACCAAAGTCAGGGGTATATACGGATGGGTTCAAATTGACAAGATAATGACGGGTAGAACTTGACATGTGACTTATGACATTTTGACCAAAGCCAAGGTCATAAGAGCATGGGGCAAAAACTAATATCGGGAATTTCTAAAGAAACTGAAATTTGCAAAGAGATGCATACCATTTTGAGTTTGATGAATGTTGGTAGCATTCCTACAACATTATCAGACGATGATATTTGGATCCCGATCCTACTGTGAGTATATGCTACTTATCAGGATATTCGTCACTTAACGATCAATGCTATAAACCTAGTAGGTGTCCAGAAAAGTGTCAGCGGGGTTACGCCCCCAGAGAAAAGAGGTTATTTAATTAAGGAACTTCGCGAAAGCGTTGGAAAACCTCCCTCGAAGTATCGACACCGGCCTGGCTGAACGGTTAAGCAAGTATTGTACGGTGAGAATAGTCTTGGCCAATTCTTCTTTTATGGTTTGAGAAAGGATTCGAGAAACAGTGGGAGCCATCCAGTTTAGATAAACTAAAAACCACTCTAAACTTGCAAGAGCATCATGCTAAAGAGTTTTCTTCTCTCTCTCCTAATTGCAGCGACCCTGAAAATGACTGGACTTAAGTTACTTTTAGAGAAAAATATACTGACGGGGCCAAACTATAAAGATTGGCTGCGGAATGTCAAGATGGCTTTGACCTATGACAAACTGGGGTACGTCCTCACCGCTACGGCACCTGCTGTCCCTGGTCCCAAATCCAGCAATGCGGATAAAGAAATCCGCAAAACCTGGGATTTAGATTGCGCGAGAGCCAAGTGCATCGTGCTTGCCTCGATGAATAATGAACATCAGAGGAGGCACGAGGATATGTCCCTAGATGGCATATTTCTCCATACAAAGGAACTTTATGGAGAGCAATCTCGTATAGCAAGATACGAGACCTCTAAGAAATTGTTTCGAGCGAGGTTGGCTGTCGGGTCATCGGTAGGTGAACATGTCCTACAGATGATTGGCTATATAGAAGAGCTCGCAGACCTTGGGACGACTTTGGATAATGAGCTCTATACAGACCTTGTTCTCCAGTCCCTTCCTCCCACCTACGCCCAGTTTATCCTCAACTTCAATCTTCAAGGAAAAGAAGTTGAACTTGCGGAACTCCTGAACATGTTAAGGAGTGCGGAGGGCACCTTGCAGAAGGCAAGGGAAACACCCGCTATGTTTGTTGGCGGTTCATCTTCTTCCGGGTCCAAGGCTAGGGCCAAAGGAAGGAAGAAGAAGGCCGCACCCAGACCTAGAGGAGGTGTTAGTAAGGTGGGAGGGAAGGGAAAGAAAAAGAAAGCAGTACCGATAGTTGGTCAGGATGAGTGCTTCCATTGTCACAGGAAAGGGCACTGGAAGAAGGATTGCAAGGCGTGGAACGCCAAGAACCAGGAACCGAAGCAAGCTGTGGCTTCGACTTCAGGTGTGTTTGTAATTGAGAATTGTCTGTCGATCAACTCTACTTCCTGGGTATTGGATACCGGATCAGGATCTCATATTTGCAATTCATTGCAGGCACTGAGAAACCGTAGAGTGCTGAAGGAAGGTGATATGATCCTCAGGGTTGCTAACGGAGCTAGCGTGGGAGCTGCGTCCGTCGGGGATTATCACCTAGGATTGACGAGTGGACACATTTTGGTTTTACATAACTGTTATTTTGTACCCAGCTTAACGTGTAATATCATATCAGTTTCCTTGTTATCAAATAAAGGTTATGATTTCACGTTTGTAAGAGATGTTGTCAACATCCACCTTAATCATGGTTTGATTGGGTCCGGTACTCTAAATAACGGCATATATGTGTTAAACCAACTCCAAATTTTCAATGTCCAGAACACACTAAAAAGAAAGTCTCCAGATTTAAATAAAGCTTTCTTATGGCATTGTAGACTGGGTCACATCAATGAGAGAAGGTTGACTAAGTTGCATAGAGAAGGATATTTGGACACGTTCGAATATCAAACTTATGACACTTGTCAATCTTGTCTCAAAGGAAAGATGACAAAGACTCCATTCACTGGACAAGGAGTAAGAGCGAGCGAGCTCTTAGGACTCATACACAGTGATGTATGCGGTCCAATGTCTACACATGCGAGAGGTGGTTTTTCCTATTTCATTACTTTCACGGATGATTACTCAAGATACGGATTCATTTATCTGATGAAACATAAATCCGAGGCTTTTGAGAAATTCCAAGAGTATAAGAATGAAGTAGAAAACCAAACCGGCAAAAGTATAAAGACACTTAGATCTGATCGAGGTGGTGAATACTTGAGTGCCGAGTTCCTAGGTTACCTAAAAGAGAAAGGAATTCTCTCTCAGCTTACTCCTCCGTACACTCCACAGCATAACGGTGTATCGGAGAGACGGAATCGAACCCTATTGGATATGGTACGATCCATGATGAGTAATGCTGAGTTACCGCGATCTTTCTGGGGTTATGCGCTAGAATCAGCGGCATATCTTCTGAACAGGGCTCCAACCAAGACTGTGCCTACCACTCCATATCAGATGTGGACTGGGAAGAAACCCCATCTTCAGCATATGAAGATTTGGGGATGTCCAGCTTTTGTTAAAAAGTAGCATGTGGACAAGCTCGAGGCACGATCAGTAAAATGTTTGTTTGTGGGATATCCAAAGAACTCCAAGGGATATTATTTCTATTACGCAGAGGAACAAAAGGTTTTTGTTTCTCGTAATGCCCATTTTCTGGAAAATCAGTTTTTAGAAAAGGAAATAAGTGGGAGCGAAATAGAACTGGAAGAAATTCCAGAACCACAAACTGCTACTGAAAGTTTGGTAGAACCAGAGGTTCAAGAAGAACAGAACATTCCCGCACCCCTCCGCAGGAGTAGTAGGCCGTCTCGTCCGCCTGAGAGATACTACGGTTTTCTCATAGACGGGGATAGAGAGGATTGTATCATAGATGATGATGAACCTACTGACTTCCAGCAGGCCATCCAGAGCGGCGACTCGGTACGATGGCTAGATGCAATGCGGACCGAAATGGAGTCCATGTACGCCAACAAAGTATGGACTTTGGACTTTGCTCCAGATGGGGTAAAACCCATAGGATGCAAATGGATCTTCAAGAAAAAGATTGGTGTAGATGGACAGGTGGAAACCTATAAGGCTAGACTTGTTGCAAAGGGTTTTCGTCAAAGACCTGGTTTGGACTATGACGAAACTTTTTCTCCAGTGGCTATGCTCAAATCCATTCGGGTCCTTCTTGCTATTGCTGCCTTCCATGATTATGAAATCTGGCAGATGGACGTAAAGACGGCTTTTCTGAATGGAAATTTAGAAGAGAGCGTCTATATGGATCAGCCAGAGGGTTTCAATCAGAGTGGGAGCAGCGGGAAAGTATGCAAGCTGCTTAAGTCTATTTATGGACTAAAGCAGGCATCGCGGAGTTGGAACATCTGTTTTGATGAGTCAGTCAAAGAATATGACTTTATCAAAAATCCAGATGAACCGTGCATATATAGTAAAGTTGTGGCCAGAAGTGTCGTATTCCTCGTCTTGTACGTGGATGACATTCTATTGATAGGAAATGACATTCCTATGCTACAATCTGTCAAAGGATTCTTGTCACACAGGTTCTCCATGAAAGACCTGGGTGATGCCTCTTACATTCTGGGGATCCGGATCTATCGTGATAGATCCAAGAGGATGTTGGGACTTTCGCAGTCCAGGTATATCGACACTGTACTGAAAAGATTCAGTATGGAAGATTCTAAGCGCGGTAATCTACCGGCTTGTCACGGAATCACCCTCTCCAAAGAGATGTCTCCCAAGACTGATTTGGAAAGGGAACGCATGTCTATTATACCCTACGCTTCTGCGGTAGGCTCTATAATGTATGCGATGTTGTGTACCAGACCAGATGTAGCTTACGCACTAAGCGTGGTAAGCAGGTATCAGTCAGACCCAGGGGAGAAACACTGGATAGCAGTAAAGAACATTCTCAAGTACCTGAGGAGGACTAAGGAGATGTTCTTGGTTTACGGCGGAAAAGACCTCAGGTTGGAGGCCTTTGCTGATTCCGGCTTCCAGAGTGATAAGGACGATTCCAAGTCCATGTCGGGTTATGTCTTTACCCTCAATGGAGGGGCGGTGTGCTGGAAGAGCTCCAAGCAGGACACCGTTGCTGACTCGACGATGGAAGCGGAGTATATAGCTGCTTGCGATGCCGCAAAAGAAGCAGTCTGGATGAAGAAGTTCCTAACAGAACTTCAGGTGGTTCCTACCATAGTTGATCCAATACCTCTGTATTGCGATAACAACGGAGCTATAGCTTTAGCGAAGGAACCAAGGTCCCATCAGAAGTCCAGACACATCTTGAGGCGGTATCACCTGATCAGGGAGATCATTGATCGTCAGGAGATCGAGGTTCGGAGAGTTGCTTCAGAAGAGAACATTGCTGATCCATTCACGAAGGCCCTTCCTCAGATTCAGTTCGAGAGGCTGCTCGAGATCATTGGTCTACGATATGCCAGTACATGGCCCTAGTGCAAGTGGGAGATTGTTAGTGTTTATGCCCTAGAAGGCCATTACTGTATCATACTAGCTTGTATATTACTTAATGGAAGCTTGGGATATTCACATGTATATAACAGTCTTGCTAAACATGGTAGTATGCTACTTGGTTTTTCTATCTTAATATGTGAATGTACGTATTGATAGAGCTCTTAGGATCTTGCTTGTCTACCAGCGTTGTGATGGCAGTCACACTAGTGGGGGCTGGGTAGTCTACAAGCACATCCTTATTCTGGTCCCTGGTCGTTGGATTATCGAGACAGAGCATCGATACTCCGGAGTAGACTGGTGTGTACGCTTCTCATCCCAGTTGGGGAGATGGTCTGTCCCACAGCCGTCAGTACGTCGTACTGGAGATAGTATACAGGTGCTCGTTAGGTTACGGGTACACCGGACAGGACTCACAGGGGACTGTTGGTTGGTTTGATACCAGTCGTCAGTGAACAGTTCCCAGGTGACATGAGTACAGCGTAGTCCGCAGACTTGACACTGCTACTTCGCCTCGAGTGTGTCCCACTGTTCTTAGATTGCTACCCTACCACGGCTCAAAGGAGTCGTGCAAACAGGTGGCAGTTGGGTGCAGTCCCGAGCACTTGGAGGCAGTGACGGTTAGACAGGATTCGTCCCTCCCGGTATTGGGAGTAGATATCGTGCTGTGTCAGAGAGCCATTACGCAAAGTCCCTGGCCAGGGCAAGCGAGATTTGCTGGTAGGTTCCAGTAGTTTCTCAGGGTGTAATGGGCTTCACTCCGACACGACTTATACCGCTATTAGGGGACTGACGCTTGCCGTCCCCCTAGGCCCGATATGCGATTGTCTTGGACGAACGGACCAGACTGTATGGAGATTGTCACATCAGACTCAGTAGGAGTTCGGATGGGTTTACTCATCGGCCTTCTTATCGACAACTACCTGGGGACCGTTACGTACAGCTAGTGCCGCTTGCGGTCTGTGGTTAAACCCACTGCCAGCGTAGTAGTCGAGTCTCTAGAGTCCCACATAGAGAGTTTCCTACTCCAGGCGAAACGATATAGAGGTTGCATGGTTTTGCGACAAAGGGTTCGGACGCATACGTACGTTTACGCACGTACGACTTTCGGACAGTTTTTACCAGTCGGCTTTGGTTTAAGCCAGTTACTGGTATCCGGTTATTGGATTTTTACAGTCTAAAGTTTTTCCGTATTTTTGCGGATTGGAGGGGCGTTCTCGTAATTGTACGAGAAGCTTCTAGAAGATGTGACTAAGGAGGTTTCTTTTGGAAAGAAAGTGAGTCATGGTGGTGATTCATTCATTTCATTAATGCACATTTATTGCTTAATGACTCATGCTAATGAATCACCACTAGATATTTTATGAAGCATGCTTATTCATTTCCTTTATTCATTATTCTTAAAAAAGAATGCTTCATAATATATTATGATACACTCTCTCTCTTCTCATTATCTTATCTCACATTCTCTCTCCTCAAGCTCTCATCTTCAAACCCTAATCCTTAATCCTTATGTGTTGAGATCAAAGTATTAGTTAGACTAAACAATCCATAACCTTCACTCTACATCATCCTTTCATCTTTGATTAGCAATCAAAGTTGATTAGTTACCTCAAGTGAGAGGTTTAGCTTGGAGTTTCGCTCTCGGGTGGATCGTCTACTACCTAGAGAAGGTCGAGGAGAACAAAGGAGGACGTAAAGACGAAGGACAAGTTTCGTTAGGTATAATCCCTTAACACTATAGTTTAGTATAGCTATGTGTTTGGTTATTATTTGTTTAGCTTCGATTCAAGCGGTTAGTCGATGTTCGATATTTAAACTTGATCGTTTTTTGAAAATTCCGCCTCCCCACAAGTACTGGGGTGAAGTACATCGACTTACAGTTCACATCATTTCATGAGTGTTAGCTTGTGTTAAAGAAACTTCAAGGTAGATCATCTTAGTATCGAAGATCAGAAGCAAAGGTTGCGTCTTTCTCTTCGTGGAACCTCTCGAGAGTCCGGATCGCGATGATCGCAGCGAAGGGACCACAACACGGAGCATATGAAGTGAAGGACCGGATCTACAAAGGTTGTAATCCCTCTCACTTAGTGTTAAAGTGTTTAGCATGCTTGTTTTCGCCTAATCTCTAGTTTAAAGTTCCGTATTCGGGTTGTTCGGCACGGCTAAATTTTTAATCAGGCATGGTTGATGCCTCGTAGACCCTTGTGCGCGTGCCTAGCAACCCTACACCTTTCACTTTGACTCGGATTGTGAGGCAGCATTCGACTTACTCAAACACTCTCTCACTACAGCCCCCGTTCAATCATCTCCAAATTGGAACCACCCTTTTGAGCTTATGTGTGATGCATCAGATTTTGCAGTTGGTGCAGTCTTAGGACAGCACATTGAAAAGATGCCATACGTGATCTATTATGCAAGTAAGATCCTGAACGATGCTCAAATTAATTATACAACTACTGAAAAAGAACTCTTGGCAGTTGTATTTGCATTAGAAAAATTCAAGCCTTACTTGATTGGCTCATCTATTGTTGTGTACACTGACCACTCCGCCTTGAAACATCTATTGGCAAAGAAAGATGCTAAAGTTAGGCTAATACGTTGGATCCTTCTATTACAAGAATTTGATCTTGTTATTAAAGATAAGAAATGATGTGAAAACGTTGTTGTCGACCATCTTTCGCGCATCTCTTCTTCACCTGTGACCCTGCCGATCAATGATTCTTTTCCAGACGAACAACTCTTGAGTGTATCCGATGAACCTTGGTTTAGGGATATTGTGAATTATCTTGCCACGGGACTTATTCCCCACGAATGGTCGAAACAGGACAAACATCGATTTCTATCCCAAGTAAAACATTTTTACTAGATGAACCCTATCAGTTTAAGTATTGTCCTGACCAGATCATTCGCAGGTGTGTCCCTAATGATGAATTCAAGAGTGTTCTATCTTTTTGTCATGATCAGGCATGTGGGGGTCATTTCGGTACTCGAAAGACGGCTGAGAAGGTTTTGCATTGCAGTTTTTATTGGCCAACGTTGTTCAAAGATGCATTTGATCATTGTAAAACCTGTGCACAGTATCAACACATAGGTAGGATTTCCCGGAGAAATGAGATGCCACAACAACCCATCTTAGTGGTTGAAATTTTTGACGTTTGGGGTATTGACTTTATGGGTCATTTTCCCAACTCCTTTAGGAATCTGTACATATTGCTTGCGGTTGATTACGTCTCGAAGTGGGTTGAAGCTATTCCTTGTCGCACTAATGAAAAAAAGGTTGTCATTAGGTTCCTTAAAGAAAATATCTTTTCGCGATTTCGACACCCACGCGCTATCATTAGCGATTTCTGCAATCGGTCTTTCGAGATATTGATGCGGAAATATGTAATCAACCACAAACTTTCCACACCCTATTATCCCCAAACAAGCGGGCAAGCTGAAGTTTCAAACAGATAAATAAAATGGAGAAAACTGTTTCTAAAAATCGAAAAGATTGGTCAACCAAATTGACGGATGCTCTTTGGGCATTCTGTACTGCATATAAAACCGATCTAGGTATGTCTCTTTACATACTAGTGGTTGGAAAGGCCTGTCACCTTCCGGTCGAGATTGAGCACAAAGCAATGTGGGCCATTAGAGAGATCAACTTTGACTTAAATCAAGCCTGCAACTTTCGGAAGCTGCAATTAAACGAGCTAAGCGAGCTCCGCGATGAAGCTTATGATAACGCTGTAATTGTAAAGAACCGGACTAAGCTATTTCACGATAAAAACATTTTGAGAAAAACTTTTACACTTGGTCAACAAGTCCTTCTTTATGATTCACGGCTACATCTTCATGCGGGACGGCTACGATCTCGGTGGAAAGGACCTTTTGTTGTGCGGTATGTATACCCGCACGGGGCAGTTGAGGTAGAAAATGTTGAAAATGGTACGTTTTTCAAAGTAAATTGACATAGATTAAAACTGTAATTTTCCACTGACCCCACGGAGGAGCTCCTGATTTTACAGGAGCCACTTTATCTTGATTAAAATTCCTCCGTCTCACCTCCATGTCCTGTAAATTACTGTATCATCTTTAGAATGGAGGTGAGTAAAATGAATAAGTTTGGGAGAGGATTTTCACGATCATATTTATTGCCCCCGTTAAAAAATTTCCTCCCAAGCTTACAGGATTTTGTGATCTAGCGGATGGCAACAGTAAGGACACTGTTGAAAATAAGTTTGGGGGGGTTTGTGCTTATTTACGCATCATTTGCATCATACTTTGCATTAGCACAAAACATTTAAAACATATAAAAATTTAAAAGATAAAAATATTTAATATTTAATTAGATAATAAAAGATTAGATAGTGAAAAATTACATCCAAAAGATTGGAAAAATTTAAGAAAACCAAGAAAATTAGAAGTTTTCTTAAACGGAACTAGTAATAAGTAGTTATGAGCCGTTGTCCTAAGGGTTAGTAAGATGAAGGAAGTCACTAATCTGCGGATAAAAATAAGTCTGAAAAATAGTTCCTATTCTTGAAGCCAAACATTTGAACGTTGATACCCTACTATATGCACTTACACACGTCTTGAAACTCGGGATAGTAAAGGATACCTTGAAATGCTCTTGTCTAAAAGCCAATGAAGGAAATAAAAAATGAAAAAGATAAAATGGTGTAGAAAAATGAACAATGATTTTGTTATCGCCAAGGCAGCAATAAAAATAATATAGCGAGGGTGCTTCATCACCTAGTGCCTTAGACCAACTGGTCTGGGAGTCACTGCTAAGCCTTAGGTGGTGCAAGACGAGGAAAATACTAATACACCTAATAAGAAAGCACATGAGTAATCGGTCGGTTAGTACCTTAAGAAGTATTAACGGTCGCATGAAAAATGTGTGAGCAATCTCATCTAAATTTTCATCGATTAAAAAGTACAGAGGCAGATGGACAAGAGTATGAGAGCTTGAATTGAATTCTCCGAGTGTAGAGATGTCTTTTACACACACGTAGGGGTATATGATCGGTGTTTGGATGAAAGATAGGAATGAAGAATAAAGACGATGTTATATTGAGGGATGGTGTGATTTCTGACATCTTTTCATGACTATTAAGATAGGGCTCATGACAACTGAAAAGCTAGTGTAGTTGGAAACTCTAATTTTCAAAGTCTTTCTTTTACAATTCTTATCTTTATATGTAACTTTCACGGTCTTCCTTTTATTATTGGATTTTGTGGGTGCAATCCGCTGAAAACCCTCAGGAGACAATACTCCTCCTACTAGGGACACCTAGAGGTTTAAAGGCTTGTTGCACGTGCTCAGTGCAATCGTGTTGCCTATGAATGTGTGCTGGTTAGTTTTTCTTTTTCTTTATTTTCTCCTTCTCTTGCTAATAAAACAAGTTTGCTCGAGATGACCAAAATTAATTTTGGGGCAATTTGATCAGTCGAAAATATTGCATTTTTAACACGTCAATTTCCCTAATCTTTGCAATCATCTAAAGGTGTTCGGTATGAATATAGCACATATTAGCAACTTGTCTGTAAAATACCAAATAACATGTGTTATACATTATAACCGGCATTTTAAGGGAAATTGAGTGTTTATTATTGCACGCATGATCTTTGTATATCGCAACACTTGTCTCGAGATTGTGTGCAGGAAATTCCAGGTAAAAGAACCGGAAGTACTAAAAGTGCTGATAAAAATACGCCAAGTCCAAGACTTGTGATCTGGCAGTAAACAAGAAAGATTTATAAGATTCCAGACACTTCAGTCCCCAGAGATCTCCAGAAGCTTCCTTTCTAATAGTCAAGCTTCTTGTACAAGCCTAATACCTACCAAGCTTCTCAAGAAAGCTAGCTAACTAACTCAATCTAGAAGCTTCTACTCAACTACCAAGCTTGCAAAGGAAGCTAAACATAGCTTAGCTTCTAAAGGAAGCTAGATCAAGCTTCTAGGGGAAGCTAAAGGAGAAAGCTATATAAAGGGACCCAAGTCTTCATTACAAAGGTTATTGTTCGGTAGTTAAAAAAATAGTAGCAAGATCCAAATCAATTCTACACAAATTGAGTGACACAATTTGATCCAAATCAAGATCATCGAGTACCAAATCAAGCAAGTATTCAACAAGCCTTTTTGAAGCAACGTCGATCTTCATCCGAGCAAGAGATCCAAGAGGATCCGCGACTCACGAATACGATGCGAAGCTAGTTCGACGATCGAGTTCTTTCCTCAATTCTTGTAGTCTTTGAGTGAATTGTAACGAAACGTTGAATAATAAAAGGTGAAAATTCTTGATCTTGCTTTTCTTTACATTTGAGCATTATGAAGAGTTCTCAATTCTTGATTGTTTTCTTTTTCATGATGTTTGAGTGAAAACTCCGCTCGTGGAGGAATCGAGAAAATAGATAGATGATAATGATTAAATTCTTGAACGATTCTTAAGTCTTATGAGTTTTGTAAAGTTTAGGAAATTGAATCATCGACAACCTAGTTTTGAGCGAGATGCTTTCTTGAATGTTTTCGCTCTTAATTAGAGATCAACGATCAATAATTGAATTTCCTAGAGGCTAGAATTTGAATGCTAATCAACGAAAGGACAAAGGATGAGATGAAGAAACCCTAGTTTTTTTAATAAATCCTTAATTCTCGTTGATCGTCATCGATCTAGCAACAAATCATCAATAGATAATAATTTGTAATCATAATTCTTCATCATCACCATCGATTGGATCGATTCCTACGAGCCTCTTTACAAATCTTGATAATTCATTCGATTTGGATATCATCTTGACAATTCTTGATTCTTGATCTTTATTTTTCCAATAATTCTTGAAACTGAATTTCATAAATCTTGAATCAATTTTCTTTTATCTTTTAATTTTCAACTCAACTAAAACAAGATCGATCAAATCTTGCTTTCCCTGTGGACGATCCCCATTCACCGACGAACCTACAATAGACACCGTCAATTGATTGCGGTATAAATTTCTTTGGTTGTGAAACATCTTATATACGACACCAAGAATAGATCAATCAGTGGGCCCGGTATGCTACCGAGGGCGAGAATGATTTCATGGAGGATGATGAGCCTGGCAGGGGCACGGACTACCTACCGGTGATGTCTGGCGCGGCGGATATCCGGATGATACCGTCGTAGTCGTGAGATTTGATGATATGGGCCGATCCAGACTGACGGATTCCGAGATATTGAGATATTGTGTCGATGCTTGACACGGACTTTCTGTCGATTTCACTGATGATGTTTCAGTTTTATTATACAAGATTCATTGATGTATTTCTTATATCAGATTATTCAGATTTCGTGGTTGATTTTCTCATTCATGATGCATTCATATATCAGATATGTGACTCATTACTGTTTAGTGACACTGACACAAGCACTGAGTATGGCACTTATGCATAGATTATTATCCTGTCACTACTAGATATCTAGTGTTATATATGTATATTATTATGACCTAGGAGATCGTCGTGCATACGATTTCTACTCGCAGATATCTTCTACTCACGAGTTGGAAACTCACCCCCGTTGTGCCAAATTTTCTTATAGGTTCAGATGTACAGGTTTCCTTGGCGGCTTGCTGGCACACCATTTCATTCAGGGTGATTGATTGGTAGGTTGGTTCACTTGTATCGTGACCGCCGTTGTACTTTTATTTATTACAGTTGTATCTAGTAAGCTCCATCAACCAAACCTGTATTATTTGATTGATTTAGAAGACCAGTTGTTTATTCTTCCGACCTTAGAGTCGTGCGGTTGTATTGTTATGATTCTCTTCTGGTTTTCTTGATGATTTTGGTCTTCTTCTGAGTTTTGTTACTCGCCCTTCGGCGTTGTATATTATATTGCTTGCATGGTTATGACCGCCAATTGGCGAAGAGTTAGCTCCCGCATGGGGATGCCTTTTTATCATTTCTTATCTATATTATTCTTGTTTGTGCCGTTTGGGGCCAGTATTTACAAAAGAGACTATGCTGAAATTTTCAAAAAAATTTGACGTTTCTTTTAAACAAGTTTTCCTTCACTTCTTCTTTTAAATGGTTTAGATTTCTGGGCTTCGGCTTACTTAGATTACGTTACGCCTTTAGACGTTTCGTAATTTAAGTGCCGGTCACGTTCCGTACCTTCGGGTCGTGACATTAAGAGTTTAACTCTTACACCAGAAGAACATAGTTCTTTTTCCAGATCTCAGATCTATAAGATAAAGTCTTTCACAAGTGAGAATCTAATTCTCAGAGAATTGAATTGAGCAGAATAGAAAACTCAGTGCTTAGCACTCAAAGTCTGGCGTTCAGCGCCGAGCGCTCCACGTGCTCCTTATGTGGGCGCTATTTAATAAGAATCGTTTAGCACTCAAAGTCTGGCGCTCAGCGCCGATCGCTCCACGTGCCCCTCACATGGACGCTATTTAATAAAAAGGTGCTTAGCACTCAGTATTCGGCGCTCAGCGCCGAGCGCCTCACGTGCTCTCCACGAGGGTTCTATAAATTGTTTAACACTCCATATAAAATAATATAAATAAAACAAAAAGAAAGAGGGGTGTCAGAAACCAAATCAATGCTCAGCAGTGCTGATACAGAAAGGGGATCAAGCCCAAATAAGTAATCAAGTGGGCAGAGCCCAAGGTTGGCCAAACCCCAAATTGACCGAGCCCATATGTCTTCTTCTAAATTGGCCTTAGTCCCAAACAAGACTACCAAGTCCCAACTGACATTGGTTCAAGGGTACATCTCCCCACACCTCTGATATATGTCGTTTTAATTCTTCAACGTCTTCAGAGAGGTGGCGGGTCCCGAAAACCAACAATTCAATGGACCGCAACGTCCTTAAACTAGAAATGGACCGAAACTTCCTTAAACTAACAATGGACCATAATGTCCTTAAACTAACAATGGGTCGTAATGTCCTTAAACTAGCCCATGGACCGTAATTTCCTTAAACTAGTTATGGACTGTAACATCTTTAAACTAAAACAATAGATTCCAAATGCTCTTTCATTGGATCAAAAATGATCCCAAACCCCCATTAAGTAGATCTTAGTCCACTATCAGATTAACGTATCCTTAATAAATATTTAAGTTGATCTTAATCCAAAACGAGATTAACGATCGTAAAATCAAACCAAACCCAAATCTAAGAAAATACGGATTTGGACTAATCCACGCCCTATGGGCGACAACACAAATTAGTCTCCATATACAATCCACGGGCAACCAAAAATAAAACAAACACACACGACACGAAGTGACCTTCTGGAGCAGGAGAAAGTGGTTACCGCGATGCGGTAACGTAATTAACTGCAGGGGATTGCGCCTGCAGGGAAGAGCATCCCCACAATCAAAAACCCCTCACAACGAGGGGAAATCTGACGAAGTATGCTACAACGGCCGCATCCGTCTAGACCTCCGATACACGGTGTCATAAATCAACTTGACATCTTCGGAGAGGTAGACAGATAAAACTAAATAACATCTACCCCCAAAATTCAGGCCAGACGTCCTAACGTTCCGGTCGCGTCTTTCGGTGGTAAACAATCTTCATTCGTAAGCTCGTGGTGAACTGCCATACTCAGCGAGGGAAGTTCTATCTCCAGCGAGAGCACTGCTTCAGCTCTAAACACCAAATCATAAAGTGTTGTCATTATGGCTGTCTTGAAAGTCGTTTGGTACGGCCAAAGAGCTTCATGCAGCCTTTCATGCCGGTACTTTTTATTCTTAGACACTATCTTCTTTATGAGCTTTGTCAACGTTTTGTTGAAGGCTTAGCTAGACCGTTGGCTCGAGAGTTATAGACAAAAGAATATCTCTAGTATATCTTGTGTTGTTTGGTGAAGCGGCTTATTTTGTGGCTTCTACATAATGGTCCATTGTCTAATATTATACGTCGTAGAACCACGAATCGGTATATCACATGAGTTTTGAAGAAGTGGAGGATATTCTCCATTTTTACTTCTTTCAGTGGTATCGCCTCTGCCCATTTAGAGAAGTAGTCGGTTGTCGGCAAGATGAATCGATGCTCTGTTGATGACGCCGGTTCAATGTAGCCGATTATATCGATTCCCCGCATTTCGAACGGCCAACTAGCTATGGTCGGATGCAGCGAATTAGGATGCTGGTGTATAAAATCCTCGTGTAATTGGCATGAGTGGCATCGCTTCGCATATTCGATACAATCTTGAATCATCGTGGTCTAGTAGTAACCCATACTTTTGATTTTCAATTTCATCATAGGACCTGCTTGATAGGACCCACAAAGAATGTCGTAAATATTGTGGACGGCCTTTTTGGCTTCGCTCAGGCCTAGACACCTCAGCCATATATGATCAAAGGACCTTTTATATAAAGTTCCATCGATTAGGGTGAAATACCATGCTCGTTTGATGAGATGGTGCTTTTGCGATGCATCTTCAGGCATCCGTTAGGACTTGAAGTATTCTATAAAGACTTGCCCCCAATCTTCATCTTCTTCTTCTTCTTCGGTTTGGAGAACCTTCTCTCCAAGTATCACTTCTTTTTCTTCGATCGTTTCTACTGGGGGCTCCGAAGGAAATTCGGCTGGCGATAAGATCTTGCGGCTTTAGACACTGATCCTTACATTGTCGTGATTCATCTGTCATTTCTTTAGCAAGTTTTGGTAATGCATCTGCTTTGCTATTTTCTGCCCGCGACACACTTTCCAGTACACAAAAGGGAATCTGCATTAGTAGTTGTTGTACCTTTTCGTTATACCTTGTTAACTCCGACTTGCATGCCTTGTAGTCGTCATTCACTTGATTGACGACTAACTGTGAGTCTCCGTATATAACAAGATCCTTGATGCAGATATCGATTGTGATTTCGAGACCGGCAATGAGAGCTGCATATTCATCTTCGTTGTTGGTTCTTGGTTCTGTCAACAAGAAAGCATAGAAAAGTATCCCGCTTTATAGAGTCATGAAGATAAGACCTACTCCGGCTTTGATTATTGGGGTGTTCCTCTTTCGTGTTTTCATTGAGGAGGCTCCATCGAAGTATAGTTTCTAATGGGGGTTTCTGGTTTCTTTTATCTCTTCACTTGTGTTGCATGCATATTCATCTAGCAGCTCGCTATTTAATGGAGAGTCAACCGGAATCGGATGTTCCGTGAGAAATTCGGCGATGGCCTGCCCTTTTACTGCTTTGAGGGGCAATAAATAATTGTAAACTCCATCAACAGAAGGGCCCATTTAGCAAGCCTTCCTGTCAGCATAGCATTCGTCATAAGGTACTTGAGGGGGTCCACTTTAGATATAAGATGGACTTCATGCGTCAGGGCGTAATGTCTGAGTTTTGTGACGGCAAAGATTAATGCCAGGCAAGGCTTTTCAATAGAAGAGTAATTGCTTTCTACTCCCAGCAGGACTCGGCTTAAGTGGTATAGAACCATTTCCTTTCCTTGGTCATTCTCTTATGCCCATAGCGTGTCTAAAGAACCATCAAAGGCGGTTGTATGTAGGATAAGGGGTTTTCCTTAACCGGAGCAGCCAAGACCGGTAGATTCTGCAAATATTGCTTGATCTCCTCCGGTTCCTATTAACATTTCTGGTTCCACATGAATGGGGTCCTTTTCTTCATCAGATGGCTGTATGGACGACATTTTCCAGGGAGGTAGGTGATGAACCGCCGGATATAAGCGAGATTTCCTTGGATAGATCACATTTGTTTAAGATTCTTGTTCCCCTCCGAATGGCGGCCAAGACATGGGCGTCTCTACCTGATATTCGGGGCAGATGCTAACAGGTGCTATCCGTCCACCTCTCCGAAGATGCCAAGTTGATTTATGGCACCATGTATTGAAGGTTTAAACGGATGCGGCCGATGTAGCAGACTTCGTCAGATTCCCCCTCGCTTGAGGGGTTTTTGATTGTGGGGACGCTCTTCCCTGCAGGCGCAAGCCCCTGCAGTTAATTACGCTACCGCATTGCGGTAACAACTTTCTCTTTCTCCAGATGGTCACTTCGTGTCGTGGGTGTTTGTTTTATGTTTGGTTGCCCGTGGATTGTATACGGAGACTAAGTTATGTCGTCGCCCGTAGGGCGTGGATTAGTCCAAATCCGTATTTTCTTAGATTTGGTTTTGGGGTTTTGGTTTGAGGATACGTTAGCCATATTTGAGGCTAAGATCAACTCAAACGTTTGTTAAGGATACGTTAGTCTAGTTTGAGACTAAGATCAACTTAACAGGATCGTTTAGATCCGACAAAAGAGCATTTGGGCTCTATTGTTCCAGTTTAGGGACATAGTGGTCCATTGCATGTATGGCTGTCGGGACCCGTCACCTCTCTGACGACGTTGAAGGATTACAACGACAGATGTCACAGGAGTTCAGAGATGTACCCTTGAACCAAAGTTGGTTGGGAGACCTGTAGTCCAATTTGGGACTAAAGTCTGTTTGAGGGTTTAAGGATACGTTAACCGTATTTGAGGTTAAGATCAACTTAAACGTTTGTTAAGGATACGTTAGTCCAGTTTGAGACTAAGATCAACTTAACGGGATCGCTTAGATCCGACAAAAGAGCATTTGGGATCTATTGTTCCAGTTTAGGGACATAGTGGTCCATTGCATGTATGGCCATCGGGACCCGTCACCTCTCTGACGACGTTGAAGGATTACAACGACAGATGTCAGAGGAGTTCAGAGATGTACCCTTGAACCAAAGTTGGTTGGGAGACCTGTAGTCCAATTTGGGACTAAAGTCTGTTTGAGGGTTTAAGGATACGTTAGCCGTATTTGAGGCTAAGATCAACTTAAACATTTGTTAAGGATACGTTAGTCCAGTTTGAGACTAAGATCAACTTAACGGGATCGTTTAGATCCGACAAAAGAGCGTTTGGGCTCTATTGTTCCAGTTTAGGGACATGGTGGCCCATTGACAGTTTAGGGACATGGTGGTCCATTTCCAGTTTAGGGACATAGTGGTCCATTTCCAGTTTAGGGACATAGTGGTCCATGTTCCAGTTTAGCGACGTGGTGGTCCGTATTTTAGTTTAAGGACGCATAAGTCCGTGGGTTTAAGGACCCCACAGTCCGTCTTGATGTGTGGTCGTCGCGACCCGTCACCTCTCTGAAGACGTTGAAGGATTACAACGACAAATATCAGAGGAGTTCAGAGATGTACCCTTGAACCAATGAGATGGTTGAAAGAGCAGATGTGCTCAGTTCAAGATGATTTGATGACTTATGGCCAGTTTTGGCTAAGTCCAATTATGTTTGAAATATTGGCCCTCTGTTGGCCCATTGAAGGAGAGGCTTTGCCTCTAGAAACTTAGCCAATTGGGCTAAAGCTAGTGTTAAACACTAAAGACCAACAGTGTTGAACACTGGGAATAAGATTAGCAAGTTAGTGTTAAACACTAAAAGATAACCAGTGTTAAACACTAGCAACAGGGCTTTCAAATTAGTGTTAAACACTAAAGCAAATCAGTGTTAAACACTGGTAATCAGAGATTTCAAATTAGTGCTAAACACTAAAGCAAATCAGTGTTAAACACTGGGAACAAAGTCTTCAGATTAGTGTTAAATACTAAGGAGAGAGGGGTCACGTGTGGACACGTGAGAGCGTCCTGATTTCCCTTATTTTATTCTGCAAGTCAGTGTTTAACTCTTTTAATTCCGACGGCCATCACGTGTGAGCACGTGATGGAGGCCCCCGCTCTGGTCTGTTAGAATGCTCATTAGGGGTCACGTGGTGACAAATGCCCCCCACTACTTTGCCCACGTAAGTATTTACGTGGGTGAAGTAGTGCAAAGTAATGCATAGCGTATGACCAGTTTCGGGTTGGTATATTACTTTCAAAATCTTGATCTGAGAAGATAACGAGCGGACACAAGCGTCGTCATTTATCATTGACTCAAATCTCGACTCTTAAGAGATATAGTTCCAAACCCTTAACTCCATGAGCCGCACCCTTCTATCTCTTTATATCTTACTCTGGAGTGAAGTAGTTTATATGCTCATGAGTAGCTTTTCCATTTCAGTAGCATGTAGCTTTGGCGAGTGTGGCTCATAGATGGTCCATCTTGACCTCTTTGCAGGGCAGTGATGGCTTAGGAGACAGTGTTAGGATCTGCCACCTAAGACTTTTCAACTTTATGAGCCGTGAGGGTCTCATAAAGACTTTTCTCCCTACGGATCGAGAGGATCTCACAGGTGTATTTTCTCCTTAGGAGTCGTGAGGGTTCCTAAGTGTGTCTTCTCTTATAAGTCGTAAGGATCTTATGAGAGAATTTTTCCCTCTTACGAGTCGAGAGGACCCGTAAGCGGTTGTTCCCCTCCTTGTCGAAATTCGACTTCGGAGAGTGAGACCCGTGGATAGTATGCAAGAGACCATTTTGGTCCGACTTGCAGGATCCCAGTGCTTAGGAAACAGGTTTTTTAATCCCTACTGCCTAAGGCTTTATCTCACGAGTCGAGACGAATCGAGAAGTTCTCGCAAAGACATCAATTTTCTCACGAGTCGAAACGAATCGAGCAGATCTCGCAAGAATATCCTAACGTCACAGTTAACCTCTGCTCTTTACGACAGAAGTCCGTTAGGGTCTATGGTACTTAGGGTTTTGGCCGTCGTACCGTCGCATGAGCTAATGTATTCCTCGATAGGCAATCGTGCTGTTCGAATAGCCCTGCGACTGTCGTGTCTCTGATCCCTTCGGGGGCTGGACAAGACGTCTTCAAGCAATCCTCCTTGGCAGTTTGACCGTCGGAAGAGCAAGCGCTAGGAATTTGCCTGCCGCTTTTCACTTGAAGTTAGGCTCATTTTGGAGAGCCCCGGTGAGTCATAACCACTCCGCGCTGGTGTGGGATGATCTCCGATAGTCTTTCAGGCTTTATATGACTTGCCGTTAAGACCCTGAAGCTAGGAATTTGGCCTTTGCTCCGTTTGCTGGCATTGCGTCCTCTGTATCGAGACGAATGTCGTGGTTGTCTCTAGGTTGCTGATGAACCGTCGAGATTTGGAACTAGGGATTTTGCCGTGGCTCCTTTTGGTGATGTTGCGTCTGTTGTATCGAGACGAACGTCGAGGTGGTGACCACTCCATGTGGGATGATCTCCGGTGGTCTTTCAGGCTTTATATGACTTGCCGTTAAGACCGTGAAGCTAGGAATCTGGCCTTCGCTTCGTTTGCTTTGTCGCGTCCGAATCCTGCTGGGGGAAGAACGCTGGGGTGACATTTCATCTGCTGTATCGAAACGAACGTCAAGGTGGTGACCAATCCGCGCTGGTGTGGGATGATCTCCGATTGTCTTTCAGGCTTTATATGACTTGCCGTCAAGACCCTGAAGCTAGGAATTTGGCCTTCGCTTCGTTTGCTGGCATTGCGTCCTCTGTATCGAAACGAATGTCGTGGTTGTCTCTAGGTTGCTGGTGAACCGTCGAGGTTTAGAACCAGGGGTTTTGCATGACTCCTTTCGGTGATGTTGCGTCTGCTGTGTCGAGACGAACGTCGAGGTGGTGATCACTCCATGTTGGTATGAGATGATCTCTGAATGTCTTTCCGGTTTTATATGACTTACCGTCAAGACGTTGAAGCTAGGAATTTGGCCTTCGCTTCGTTTGCTTTGTCGCGTCCGAATCCTGCTGGGGGAAGAACGCTGGGGTGACATTTCATCTGCTGTATCGAAACGAACGTCAAGGTGGTGACCAATCCGCGCTGGTGTGGGATGATCTCCGATTGTCTTTCAGGCTTTATATGACTTGCCGTCAAGACCCTGAAGCTAGGAATTTGGCCTTCGCTTCGTTTGCTGGCATTGCGTCCTCTGTATCGAGACGAATGTCGTGGTTGTCTCTAGGTTGCTGGTGAACCGTCGAGATTTGGAACCAGGGATTTTGCCATGACTCCTTTCGGTGATGTTGCGTCTGCTGTGTCGAGACGAACGTCGAGGTGGTGATCACTCCATGTTGGTATGAGATGATCTCTGAATGTCTTTCCGGTTTTATATGACTTACCGTCAAGACGTTGAAGCTAGGAATTTGGCCTTCGCTTCGTTTGCTTTGTCGCGTCCGAATCCTGCTGGGGGAAGAACGCTGGAGTGACATTTCATCTGCTGTATCGAAACGAACGTCAAGGTGCCGACCACTCCGTGCTGGTGTGAGGACCAGGATCCGCTCTGGATGTTTCCCACGGGATCGAAGAGTGACGTTGTCCGCGTTCCACGTGACCAGGAATTTTGCTCTAGATGCTTCACACGGGTTCACTACCGTGTTAGGCGAGGACTAGGCTCCGCTCTGGATGCTTCGCACGGGTTCACTGCCGTGCTCTGCGAGGACCAGGATCCGCTCTGGAAGTTTTCCACGGGGTCAAAGAATGACGTTATCCGCGTTCCACGTGACCAGGAATTTTGCACTAGATGCTTCACACGGTTTCACTGCCGCGTTAGGCGAGGACTAGGCTCCGCTCTGGATGCTTCACACGGGTTCACTGCCGTGCTTTGCGAGGACCAGGATCCGCTCTGGACGTTTTCCACGGGGTCAAAGAGTGACGTTATCCGCGTTCCACGTGACCAGGAATTTTGCACTAGATGCTTCACACGGGTTCACTGCCGCGTTAGGCGAGGACTAGGCTCCGCTCTGGATGCTTCTCACGGGTTCACTGCCATGTTCTGCGAGGACCAGGATCCGCTCTGGACGTTTTCCACGGGGTCAAAGAGTGACGTTATCCGCGTTCCACGTGACCAGGAATTTTGCTCTAGATGCTTCACACGGGTTCACTGCCGTGTTAGGCGAGGACTAGGCTCCGCTCTGGATGCTTCGCACGGGTTCACTGCCGTGCTCTGCGAGGACCAGGATCCGCTCTGGACGTTTTCCACGGGGTCAAAGAGTGACGTTATCCGCGTTCCACGTGACCAGGAATTTTGCACTAGATGCTTCACACGGTTTCACGGCCGCGTTAGGCGAGGACTAGGCTCCGCTCTGGATGCTTCACACGGGTTCACTGCCGTGCTTTGCGAGGACCAGGATCCGCTCTGGACGTTTTCCACGGGGTCAAAGAGGGACGTTATCCGCGTTCTACGTGACCAGGAATTTTGCACTAGATGCTTCACACGGGTTCACTGCCGCGTTAGGCGAGGACTAGGCTCCGCTCTGGATGCTTCACACGGGTTCATTGCCGTGTTCTGCGAGGACCAGGATCCGCTCTGGACGTTTTCCACGGGGTCAAAGAGTGACGTTATCCGCGTTCCACGTGACCAGGAATTTTGCACTAGATGCTTCACACGGGTTCACTGCCGCGTTAGGCGAGGACTAGGCTCCGCTCTGGATGCTTCGCACGGGTTCACTGCCGTGTTCTGCGAGGACCAGGATCCGCTCTGGACGTTTTCCACGGGGTCAAAGAGTGACGTTATCCGTGTTCCACGTGACCAGGAATTTTGTTCTAGATGCTTCACACGGGTTCACTGCCGCGTTAGGCGAGGACTAGGCTCCACTCTGGATGCTTCGCACGGGTTCACTGCCGTGTTCTGCGAGGACCAGGATCCGCTCTGGACGTTTTCCACGGGGTCAAAGAGTGACGTTATCCGTGTTCCACGTGACCAGGAATTTTGTTGATTATATCCGTATTTCACGGAGTTGGGATTTGACTCTCTGTGGGAGTACATCGTCGAGTCATGGAATTGGGAGTTGCCGCTGTTCCGCTTTGCTTGATGATGTGTCCGCTGTGACGAGACGAGTGCTGAGGTGGAGCTGGGATTTTGCCATCACTCCGCTTTGCTGACCATGGGGTCTTTTATTAGCTTTGCATGTACATCCTGCTGGACTGCGAAGGAACGCCGTTGTTAACATTGCGTCTGCTGTAATGAGACGAATGCTAAGGCGGAGTTGGGATTTTGCCATCGCTCCGCTTGATGGTGTAACATCTGTGTCCTGCTGGAATGAGGAGGCACGCCGTTGTTGGTCTCCAGGCTGTAGATGTGGCCATTGAGATTTGGATCTAAGGACTTTGCCATGGTTCCGTTTCGTTGCGACTCTGAGGTCAATTGTTGACGTCACGTCTGCATCTGGCTGGAGTGAGGAGAAACGCCGTTGGTGATCTCTAAGTTGTCGATGTTGACGTCGAGACCCTGAAGCTCGGGATCTTCTTTTTGCTTCGTTTGTTGACATCATGTCTGCAATATTGCGATAAATGTCGAGATTGTCTCTAGGTTGTCTATTAACCATCGAGATTTGGCTCCGCTTTCTGATGGAGTCTGTTGGGAAGGTATGGTTCCCTTTTTATCTGTGCCCCTGGATTGTATACAGGGATCGATGTGATTTCACCTGTAGGGCAAAAAGTTTCATTCTTTCATTTTTTTTATTCTTTCCGCGATGCTTTATCATTTCAGCTTTTTATATCGCAAAAATCGCGATTGCCCAATCATTTCGGCTATTTTTCGCGGTGCCCAATCATTTCAGCTATTTTTCTTTTTACTCGCTGCTTTGTATTGCGAGTTGCCCAATCATTTCGGCTATTTTTCATGCATACATTTTTACTTGCTGATTTTGTTTGCAAGTTGCCCCATCATTTCGGCTATTTCGTATGCATTTTTTTTTGGCTCGCTGATTTTTTCTCGCGAGTGTGGAACTTGGAATCTGGTGCCAATCTCAGCATCAGCATCGCTGCGACTGGAATATAGCCAGAAGTGAATCATCATTTGCCATGAAAGGACTTGGAATTTGATATCGGTTTAGGCATCAGCATCGCTACAACTGGGATATTGCCAGGAGCGAATCATCATTTGCCTCTGTCGATGTTGAACAAAGGTGGCTTAGCAAACAGGGTTAGGATCCCGTCGACTAAGGCTTTTGACTTCATGAGCCGTAAGGGTCTCACAAAGGTATTTCTCCCTACAAGTCGTGAGGATCTTGTAGGTGTGTTTTCTCCTTGGGATTCATGAGGATTCCTAAGTGCATGTTCTCTTGTAAGTCGTAAGGATCTTACAAAAGGGTTTTCTCCTTATAAGTTGAGAGGACTTACAAGTGTTGTTTGCTGTACAAGCATATCCCTAGTCACGGATGAGACTTTGTTAGGGAAATATTTATTCGTGCCCGTGGATTGTATACAAGGGTCAATATGAGCCGCTTGTAGGGCAATATCGAAGGTTGTGGGGGTTGCTTAAGAACAGGTTAAGGTTTCTGTAACTTAAGACTTTCAAATCTTATGAGCCGTGAGGGTCCCATAAGAGAGTTCTCCTTACGAGTCGTGAGGATCTCGCAAGTGTATTTTCTCCTTAGGAATCGTGAGGATCCCTAAGTGTGTTGTTCCCTTGTGAGTCGTAAGGATCTCACGCGGGTGGTTTCTCCTTACAAGATCGAGAGGATCCTGTAAGTGTCTTTTAACGAGGTTGCGCCCTTTCGGGTTTTCACAAACACTCGCCGGTAGCCCTGCTGTTTTTACTCACGGAGCCCTTTCGGGTTTTCATCCGTGCCCATTTTGCTTGTGGACATACCGTATTTTTTAATTCTTTTTTTTTTTTAAACGAGGTCGCGCCCTTTCGGGTTTTCACGAACACTCGCCGGTAGCCCTGCTGTTTTTACTCACGGAGCCCTTTCGGGTTTTCATCCGTGCCCATTTTGCTTATGGACATACCGTTTTTTTTTTAATTTTTATTTTTTACCACGTCAGCCTGAAAATGCTGCGGGTTGGGAGTAGTTTAACGACGTTTCAGTCATTTGCAAGTTTCAGGACATTGCGGTCCGCCGTTAGTTTAAGGACATTTCGGTCCAACGCCAGTTTTAGGACATAGTGGTCCATCATTAGTTTAACGACGTTTCAGTCTATGGGGCTTTCTCTATGAAAGAGCACGATGCCCCCGGCATGTCCATCTTTTTCGGGGCATGTGGTTGTGGCGGGCTCACCTTCCAGTTGTCAGACAACGCGAATTTGCCCTGTTGGTATTCATCCTCAATCCAGCCTTTGAAGACATAGCAATTTTCGAGCGGGTGACCCATTACTGTGTGGTAGGGACAATAGTTAGGATTGTCAACGTCACCTGGCTGCAACGGACGTTTTGGATCCGGTAGAGTGATAAGCCCGCTGCGCACTGCTAGCTCGAACAATCTCTTTGTTTTATCTTTGGGAAACGAGTAAGGACGTTTCAACTTCTCGTTGAGGTATCGCGGCTTGTTGTTTTGGCGACAAAACGGTCTCGGGTTACTCGGCTGTTGTTGAGTGTTGGCAACAAAGTCCGTTTTTTCCTTTTCCTTTCTCATTTCGTTTGCTCCGTCGTTTGTGGGTCCGAGATTCTTTCCGGGTAGCGTGAGATTGTGCAGCTGAACGTTCTCGCAGCTCTTCTTTTCTTCCTCCTTTCCTGAGGTGGATTCTTTGAAGAGAGGGCTGAGAGTCATTTCTTCTTCAGAATTGCTCCCGAAGGTGAGGGCTTGCGATCTTCTGCCGTCAACCATGTAACCGTTGCCGGCAGTTTTCATATGCTCATTTGTCGTGCTCTGTTTCCGACGAGCTTCGCGCTTCAATCGCTGAACGTGCTGCCGGTGAGCAACGTATCCCTGCCACCAGTTTTTAAAGGCATTGCATTCTTCAGTAGGGTGTGCAATCTTCTGATGATATAAGCAGAAGTTAAGATGCATGTCCGCTTCATCAAGATATATATCGGTGGGAGAATTTCCTCTGAAAGAGGGGAGATTCATCCCCATCGATATGGCTTTGGCGAATCGTTTCCTTATCTTGATCCTTCTTTCATTTGCGGCGAATGTACTTCTATCTGGTGTGAGTGTTTCGACCCTTTTATCCAGTCGCCGGCGTTTGGCTTTCTCGAATATGGCCATCTCGCGCTCTCGATCAACTTTGCTTTAAGACGGGCTTCGTTCAGGAATGCATCAATCATTTCGTCTGATGGTCCTAAAAGTTCTGGCTCAGGATCTGCCCCCAGCTTCTCTGTGTAAGGAGCTTCTTCGTCATTTATTGACGAGTGAGAGATCACATGGCAGCTTGCTACATAATCTTCAGATTCATCCGACGAGTCTTCTCCATTGTCATCATCTCCGTCCTCAAGGACGTGGCTGAGAAATTCTTGGAGTGTGACTGGGGTCCGTGCCTTCTGATTATATTCTTCCAACGCGTCAATCTGTTTTTGCAGGTCCGTGCGCTTGTCACCGGGCTGCACGGGCTTTTTAGTCTTCTTCTTCTTCTTCGAAGATTTTGACGGCTGGGTGTGAGCGCTTTGACTATCACCACCAGTTTTTGGAATTGGGCGCGGCTTCAGCATTCCCTCGATAATCTCGGGTTCCAGTGGATTCTTCCACCTGATTGCCGGGCATATTTGGAGATTCCTCAACATTCTTTTAGTTTCTGCTGAAAGAGCGACCTTCCATGGAGCCTCTTCAATGAAAGAGCATGATGCCCCCGGCGTGTCTGTCTTCTTGGGAGCGTGAGGTTGTGGCGGATTCACCTTCCAGTTTTCAGATAATGCGAACTTGCCTTGTAGGTACTGATCCTCGATCCATCCCTTAAAGACGAAGCAATCTTCGATTGGATGGCTTACCGCTTGGTGGTAAGGGCAATAATTGGGATCGTTGACATCGCCTGGTTGCAACGGACGTTTTGGACTCGGCAGATTGATGAGTCTGTTGCGCACTGCCAGCTCGAACAGTTTTCTCGTTTTATCCTGAGAAAATGAGTAAGGACGTCCCAGTCTTTCCTCGAGGGATGGGCGTGGTCGCACATTGTTCTGGCAAACAACCGGCTTTAAGTGGCTTGGCTGTTGTTGAGTATTGGCGACGACGGTTGCTTTCCCTTTGTCCTTTTCATTCCAAGGCTCTGTCTTTGAAGGAGATGGTCTATGACCCATCTGGTCCATTAGGGCCAGCTTGTCAATCAAGGCTTGAAAAGTGGTCGGCTTGAAGAACATCATGAATTGGGATATGGTCGCTTGAGGGTCGAGAGTACCCACGAACATGCCCACGGCAGGAGCTTCTTCTATGCGTTGTTCGGATCTCGACCATAGGTTCCGCCACCGGATTGCATATTGCACCCACGTCTCTCCCGGCTTCACTCTGGCGTTGATCAGTGCCGTGCTCGGGGTGCGCTCGCTAGCGCATGCAAATCTCTGTGTAAACAGCAGCTCCATCTCTGCAAATGTTTTGACAGAGTCGTTGGGAAGCTCTGAGTACCATTCAAAGGCTGTGTCTGCTAAGCTGCCAACGAATTGGCGAAGCAACGGTTTTTCATCGCCTCCTGTGTTGCCGCATAAGGCCCTGAATTGAGCGACATGCTGATGTGGATTCCCTGTCCCCTTGTACACATGGAATTTAGGGATCGTATATCCCGGCGGGTAACTGATTTGGTCATACCAGCCCAGATAGGGTCGTCCGGTTGTAGCAATTTGCCCAGCCGCTTCATTCACTTGATGAGCCCGTATTTGATGAGCTATATAGTCATCTAGCGCAGCCTTGGAGATGGTTTCATCTTTAGCTATTGAAAGAGTCGGATGAGGATTAGATGTCTCTCCTCTATCGTCTTCAGTAATGATCGGAGGGTCTTCAACTGGAGGGTCCGGCTGTAGCATCATCCCTACCATATCTTGGAAGAGGAGCGTCATTTGCTTTATGTTAGCCGCTTGCTCTGCGACTTCTCTGTCCTTCTTTTCGAGGACTCTGCGTAGGTAGTCAGCGTCAGTTTCTTGTTCATGACGCTGCTCTGATGATGCCCCCGAGCTTTCTTTTGGCCCGGTAAGTGCGGCCATTGCAGTCATCATCTCCTGAAGCTTCTGTTGCTGCTCCTGGGTTTTCGTCACGGATCGGGTGAGTGGTCGGTGACCCGTCGAAGCACGGCTTTCCTCCTTTCCAGAAGCCATATAAACAGTGTGCACCACCCTGCCCCCAGACTTGGGGCGTTTGGGCTCAGCGTCTTTGTGGTCTGCCACGTTTACTGGGGCTTTCTCTGGCCTACTTCTTTTCTGAGTGGCTGACGTTGAGGGGGCCGCTGTAGTGGGCACCCAAGTAGCCGTTGCTTTTTGTGGCTTGACAGAGTAATCCTTCTCCTGCCGAACCTTCATCATTTTCTGTCGGCGGAGATAGTCTTGATCAATCACCGTCTCCTGGATCTGTCGCCAGACCTTGTAAATTTTAGAGCATAGCCGTTGAGGGGGCTGCTCCAGCTTCTTCTCCGGAGTATCCTCCACAGGGGAAGGAGTTCTCTTCAGCATCGCAGTAGGAGAGTTTCTGCGCACCGTGTTCAGCAATTCAAAGCTGTTCCCGGTTGGAACAGCAGCATCGATCCCCACCGTTGGAGTTGGCGGAGTTATCCCAGATGGGGGGTTGACCCCAGCCTTCCTCACTCGGCGCCAGTGCCGGCGTCGAGCGTGTCGTGTGGATGGAGTTGTCTCAGCCGTAGGGGTGACCTCCTCATGCCCCCTGCTTTGAGGAGAGACCGTTATTGGTGCTGGCCTGTCGAAGACTGACACCCATTGAGAAGCAATGTCTAATCTGTCAAAGACAGACCTCTGGGCAGAGGAAGCAGCTTTGAGGACCTCGCCTGGAGCAGAAGCCGGAATGTCCATCCTTGTAAAAACTGACATTTTGGAAGGAGAAGCCTTTCCTATGATTTCGTCCGCTTGAGCCGGGATGGCTATCCGCTTTGGGATGGCAACTTCGGGTATCGCGGGCTTGTAGACGCTCTGGCCCAATCTGTTGAAAACTGAGGTATTGAAGTTGGGCGACCCGTTGAGAGAGGTCGCGGCAGTGGTAAGCCGATCAAAGACCGACTTCTTTGGGGATTCTTGCAACGCCATTGTGGTCACGTGATAACGCACGTGATGGCACGTGATGGGGATCTGTGCGCCAATTGTTAAAGCATTTGCTGAGGGGTCACGTGATAACGCGTGAGAGCGCCCAAAGTTTTCATTTCCTTTGCTTTTTCTTTTTGCATTTTGGGAGTCACGTGGGAGCACGTGAGGTGATGCTTCAAAGTTCTTTGCAGAGGATCTTTTCAAGGGTCACGTGGGGGCACGTGACCCTAGTTCTTTTCATGAACAGAGATCTTTTAAGAATTGAATTCTTTGTAGAGTTAAATCCTAATTATGATTTTAGAGGAATTAAATTCCTATCGTGAAAGAATTAAATTCTTATTTAGGATGAAACCCTGATTTATTTTCAAAGGAATTAAATTCCCAGATATGTAAAAGAATTAAATTCTTGATTAGGGTTAAACCCTAGTTTTGTTTTAGAAGAATTAAATTCTCAAAACTCAATTCCCCTTCTAAGTTTAAGATCTGCATGGCAGGATCTCGACCCGATGAGAATTAAATTCTCAAGTTATGGGGAGATGTGCTCTGTGCAGATCTTCAACCAGAAGAAGAACTGAGTTCTTTTTTGTATAAGAGTTAAACTCTTGGATTTTGAGAATTAAATTCTCTGTTTGAAGTTTTGATTCCCTTTTTTTTTCACCTAGGGTTTTCTTTGTTGAGAATTAAATTCTCCTTTCTTTTCTTCCCTCTTGAGAATTAAATTCTCTTCTCTCTGTTTTTCTCTCAAAAAAGTAGATCCCCTTCTCTTCTTTTCTTGGCTCCTATTTATAGGAGAAGGAAAAGAATCCATTTGTTTAGCAAATCTCTCATTGAAATATTTGATTTGATTGTTGAGAGATTTGATTTATATTTATCATTAATCTGGGCCTTTAGATCATTCAGTGAATTTTATTCACCGTGGATTTTAAATCCAAAAGATATTCTATTTGTTATCCTGGTGAGATTTTCAGGGAAATCTTTCCTTGTCCAAGGGTTTTCTATAAATTGGTGATTTTTAATCACCCTTGGATTTTTAATCCAACGGTTCCCCATGACCCTTTTCCATTTGGAAAGATTCAGAAACTTTTAGAAGTTAATTCTATTAAATTATAATGCTTTTAAAGCCAGTCACGTGCTGGCACGTGACCTTTGGTCACGTGTGAGCACGTGACCCCCAATTGGGTTCCTTTCTCAGCCGCTTATTTATGTTTCAGTTTTAACCATCACGTGTCAACACGTGACCATTGGTCACGTGTAAGCACGTGATACCTCGTTGAGGTATTTTCTGACTTTTAGAATTAAATTCTATTCATTATTTTAGAGGCTTTAAAAGCCCATCACGTGTCTGCACGTGACCCATGGTCACGTGTGAGCACGTGATGCCCCATTGGGGTCTTTTCTGAGTTTTTATTGTATCTTTTAACTCCTCCAGCGGGTTCTTAAAAGCCCATCACGTGTGGACACGTAATTCCTCATAACTTTTGATCCCGGATGAATTACGAGGCCCATAATATATCAAATCGAAGGGTTTTTCGAGCCGCTTTCGATACCATCAGAATTTATCTGTTTCTCATTCGGGAGTTTGTCAAAAAACAGCCCGGAAGATACTGGTTCCCATTTTCTTAAGCGTATCGCCGCCATTTGATACCTTGGGCTCTTTTGCGCAGAAATTTTTGGCGGGAACAATTCTATGGAGGGGAATTTCCATAATTGTCTTGATTTTAGAGGGATCTATCTCGATTCCTCGATGACGGATTATAAAATATAGAAACTTCCCTGACGAGACCCCGAACACACATTTCAGCGGATTCATCTTCAGTTTGAATTTTCGGAGGTGCTTGAAGACTGTCTTTAGATGCTCCATGTGCTCTTCATACGACATGCTCTTGATCACCAAATCATTGATGTAGTATTCAACGATGTCATGTATCATGTAGTTGAATATCCTTGTCATTGCTCTTTGATATGTCGTCCCGACATTCTTTAGTCCGAAAGGCATAACTTTGTAAAAGTATATGCCTAATGTTGTGCGGAAGGTCGTATGCTTCTGATCTTCGAGATCTACCTTTATCTGATTATATCCTGACGATCCATCAAGGAGAAGACCTCATGAGTAGAGGTAGATGAACCTTGTATATACAAGAAAGTTGTAGAGAGTAAGGTTTTCTTCCACGTATTGTGCGTGGATGACATACTCTTGATAGGAAATAGTTTCCTATGCTACACTCGGTCAAGCTCCTCTTATCACGAGGATTCTCCATGGAAGATCTGGATGATACCTACTACATCTTATGGATAATGATCTATGGTGATAGATCTAAATGGATGTTAGGAGTGTCCCAAATCCAGGTACAGAAACACCGTACTAAAGGGGTTTAGTATGGAAATTCTAAGCGTGGTGGTTCGCCCACTTACTCATGGATCACTCTCTCCAATACTGATTTGAAGAGAGCTCGCGTACAAGGGATAACCTATGCTTCGGCAGTAGGCTCTATCATGTATGCGATGTTATGTACCAGAACAGATGTAGCTAAATCATTGGGTGTAGTGATCAGGAATCAATCGGATCTTAGGAGAATCACTGGAAAGTTGTAGAGGACATTCTTAAGTACTTGAGAAGCACTAAAAGAAAGTTCTTGGTTCGAGCTTCCAGGGTGATAAGGACGACTGGAAGTCAGTCACAGGCATTGTCTTTACCCTCAGTGGAGGGACGGTATGTTGGAAGAGTTCCAAGATAAATACCGTAACATACTAGACGATAAAGGCTGAATACATTGCTACCAATGATGCTGCCAAAGTAGCTGTCTGGGCATTTCTTGTTCATGAGATGAACAAGGTTCCAACCATTGAGTGTCCAATAACTATTATTGTGATAACAATGGAGTTGTAGCTTTGGCCTAGGAATGCCGGTCCCATCAACGATCCAGACATATTCTGAGGCAAGTATCACCTGATCATGGGGATGGTTGATCTCCAAGGGATCGAGATAAGGAGAGTAGATTTTGAGGTTAACACGGAGGATCCACTCACCAAGGCCTACTTCCACAAATACTATTTGAGAGATTTTAGGATGGTTGAGTATTGGATACTAAAACCACTGCTATATAGTTGAGTATGAGATACTCCAACAAATGACCTGTAAGTCCACGTTGCTCACCCCGGTTCTTACGGGGAGGCGGAAACGGAAAAAAATGATGATTTTGGCGAAGGCAACATGGACTAAAAGTCGGGATCTTTGCTAAACTAGAAACTAGTAAACAACTAGAGGTTTTAGCTACTATGCTGTAGAAAGTATACCTCACGGAACCGGTCCTTCGGGTCTTCATCCCGCTGTCCCACTCGTCCATCCAAGCTCCAAGCGTCGATCCGGACCTTGGGCACCTCCGCGGCCTTCTTGAGTCGAAGACGATCCACCCGAGAGTTGTACACTAAGTTTCGCCTCAAGCCAAGGCAACTAGGGAAAAGAGATTGCTAATCTAAATGCCTTAGGTTGTGTAGAAGAGAAAGATGGAAGTGTTTTTCTATGTGGTTTCTTTTTCTCTCAACACATGAGATCAAAAGAAGAGATTAAGAGGAGGAAGAAGAAGGAGAAAGTTTGCAACCATGGAGCTTTTCTTTTCTTCTCATTTCTAGAAAGAGAATGAGAATGGAATAATGAAAAAGGATTAAGCCAAATGAAATGAACCATGGTTGCAATAATACACTAATCTCATCATTACTAATCCTATCATGATAAAGTTGATGGCACATTGAATTGACCATTATCATAACTCAAGAATTATAAAGAAAATAAAAGAAGAGTGTAGATCCCTCTTGAAGGTCAATGGTCAACACGGTCAACGGGTCAACAAAGTCAAGATAGGTCAAATGGTCAATGCAATTAGCCATCACTAATCTATCACTAAAAGGATTCGTAAACAATGTCTCCGGCTCATAACGGTTTTGACCAAACGAATTGTCAAAACCCTAATGAGTGTGCCACATTACGGTTTTGGCCGAACCAACTGCCAAAACCCTAATGGGGCACCTCCTCCTTCATCGCTCCTCAAAACTGTGCATACACACCCGCATCCGCATTCCGTAGAATGCGAATGCACAGAAGACAAATCAAATCCATCTGTGCAATACCAGGATCTGGCTTAAACCAAAGCCCACTAGTATTGCCTGCCCGAACAGCATAGGCACACAAGTGCACGTAAGTGATCGTAGCCCTGCCGTAAAACCATACGGCCTCTACACGTTTCGCTCAGTGCAGGGAAACTCTCTGTGTGGGACTCTAAAGACTCGACACTACGCTGGCAGTGGGTTTAACCACAGACCGCAAGCGGCACTAGCTGTACGTAACGGTCCCCAGGTAGATGTCGATAAGAAGGCCGATGAGGTAAACCCATCCGAACTCCTACTGAGCCTGTATGTGACAATCTCCGTATAGTCCGGTCTGTTCGTCTGATACATCGCATAGCGGGCCTAGGGGCGGTGAACGTCATGTAGGGTTCCTAGGCACTCCCAAGAGGTCTCACAAGGCATCAAACATGCCAATTTCTAATTCTACGGTGCCGAGAAACCCTAGACTACGGATCGTTAACTAGATATTTAGGCGAAACAAGCAAGTAAACGGAAATGTTTCTAAAGGAAAGGGGCTACAACCTTTGTAGATCCGGTCCACCACTTCCTAAGCTCCGCGATGATCTCCCTCCGCTGTCCAAATCGAACCCATGACTCTAGCATCGGCATCATCGAAGAATGGGCGGGCTTGATCGTCGGTTCGATGCCGAAGATGATCTACGTCGAGGCATCACAAGAACAAGCTCCAACTTCACCAAGCCATGAAAACTTGTGAAGGAAACACCCTATACAACTTGGCAAGAGGTAGAGGATGAAGAAATAGGAAGTGGGTAGACTTTAGAATTGGATTTCTCACTTGATTTCTCAAGTTGCCATTGGTGTAGAAAGCTTTTCTTCTTCTTGCTTATGAAGAAGAAGAAGAAAAAGATATGATAAGTGTTAAATAATTTGATAAATAAATCAATACTTATCATCACTTCAACCATGGTTTAGTGTAGAGATTTAACTAAGGTTAGATGAGTGGTTAGGGTTAGAGAAGAGACAAGAATGGTGGACTTGTTCAAAGCTTCAAATAAAAACAAAATTAGCAACCATTCTTTTCTATTTTTCTTTTCAAATGAAATAAATAAAATAAATAAATAGATAAATGAATAAGCAAATGAAATGATACCCTAACCACTAACTAACCATGGTTTAATACTTTACACAAAACCAAGCAAGAATGTATCATCAAACATGATACAAACATGTGCACAAAAAAATATATCACATATACAATGTGCAATACAAGTGAGTAAATCCATTTAAAGTGAACCAATACTAGTTAATGCAAAGTAATATATCAAATATATAATTATACATTAAATCATTAAATCAACACTTGATCTAACGATCCGGTCATATCGCATATAACCGACTAGTATCCAATGTATCGGCTTATCGAAAAAATCCTTGATTCGATAACTAGGTTATATCGCATACAACCATTCGACGCATTCATCGCGAGAATGAAATACGGTATCACATACACGCATTATTCTCGGTCCCGCACATATCTCATATGCGCTCCTATTTCGTTTCGCTTGAGCCAGGAAACCTCTGTGTAGGACTCTAAAGACTCGTCAATACGCCGGCAGCAGATGATGATCATATCAAACATCCACAAGCCGCAAGAGGTCTGCTAAACGTAACGGCCACCCGGGTATTGAGCGATCAGAAGATCGACGAGCAAGCCCTCTCAAACTCCTGTGAATCCAACCAGTAACACTTACCGTATAGTCCGGTCTGTTCGTCTGATATGTCGCATATCTCGCCTAGGGGTGGTAAACATCAGACCCCAGTAGCTTGATAAGTCATGCCGACGTGAAGTCCATGACATGTGTGAAACTACTGATAACACTTACCAGTAGGTCACTGCAACCCTGGCCAGGGATTTCCTGTTATGGCCAGTCGAGCATAGCGCAACATCAACCCCCAATACCGGGAGAGACGAATCCCCTCCTATCGCTCATTGCCTCCATGTGAATCGGGACTGTACCCAAAAACCACCTGTTTGCACAACTCAGTAGAGCCGTGGTAGGGTGGAAATCAAAGCACAGTGGGAGACACACAAGACTCTATGACGATCTCGGGTCAACAGACTAAGTTGTACCAGTGTCACCAGAGAACTGCCATCTGACGTGAGGTATAATACCATCTGAGAGTTCTCGGCGAGTCCGTTCAGTGTACCCAGTCTCCACTGAGCACCCGCATACCATCTTCGATGTCAAACACCAATGGATATGGGATCATCCATCGCCCATCGCATGGGTCGAGAAGATATACGCTAGTCTACTCTGGAATATCGATGCCCCGTCTCGATATTCCCATGACTAGGAACAATGAAGGATGTACTCATTGACTACCCAGGCCCCACTAGTATAATCTGCATCATAGTCCTGGAAGTCGAGTACACATCCTAAGGGCTTTATCAACATGTAATCAGAGAGACAGAGAATATACATGTTAAGATAAAGAGCAACCAGATAGCGTACTATCATGTCGAGCAAGAAAGTCCTACCTATATATGTCCCAGCATCCACTACAATATACATCCAATGTACAGTAATGGCCTCTAGGGCATACATATAACTAACAATCTCCCACTTGCACTAGGGCCATCTGTAGCAGTGGTTGCAGTATCACATACTCAACCATCCCCTAAAAGTCTCTCTTTGGGAAAAGGCCTTCGTGAGTGGATCCGCCGTGTTGTCCTCTGAGTCTTCTCTCCTAACCTCGATCGCCCCGGAGATCAACTATCTCCATGATCAGGTGATGCTTCCTCAGAATTTGTCTGGGTCACTGATGGGACCAGGGTTCCAGGGCCGAAGCCACACTTCCATTGTCATACAATGGCAGGAACCTAGTTCATCTTATGAACCAATATACACCCAAACTTCCTCTTTGGTAGTATCTTCAATAGCGATGTTACCAGCCTTTATCGTCTAGTTTGCCACGGTATCTAGCTTGGAACTCTTCCAACATATCGTCCCTCTACTGAGGGTAAAGATAATGCCCGTGACTGACATTCAGTCGTCTTTATCACCCTGGAACTCTTCCAGTGATTCTCCCCAGGATCGATTGATACCATCTCACTACATCTAGTGAGAATCCTAGCATCCAATTACATCTATCTCATAGATGAAAACTCAGGATTTAGGAGGTATCACTTTGATCCTATTTGGAGAATCCTTGTGATAATAGGAGATTGACCGATCGTATTATAGGAAACTCTTTTCCTATCAAGAGTATGTTGTCTACGTACAATACGAAGATCATCACCATACTCCATACTACCCTTTTGTATATACAAGGTTCGTCTACCATTTTGATGAAGTCAAACACTTTGACTATCACATCAAAACAGACGTTCTAACTCCGCGATGCCTGCTTCATCACTGTTTACGAAGACCTCTGGCTGTGTTCTTATAGACGTTCTCTTCTAAATCAGTATTTAGAAAAGCAGTCAGGGCACCCAACCACCAGATATCGCAGTCATGGTATGTAGCCGTGGCAAGTAGGATCTGGATGGACTTAAGCATGTTCCATGGAAAAAGTTTCATCATTATCCGTGCCTGGTCGATGACGAAAACCTTTAAGAAGTCTAGCTTTGAAAGTCTCAACCTTTCCATCTATACCAAGTAATCTTCTCAAGATATATTTACTCCTGATGGGGATTTAACCCTTCAGATATAGCAGCTAAAGTCCATACTTTGCTGGTGTATATGGATTCCATCCCAGATCGCTAAGCATCCAGCCATTCTTACAGAGTCCCTACTCTCGATGGCCTGCTCGAAACTAGTTGGGTCATCATCTTATGATGCATTCCTCGCTCCCACTGTCATCGAGAAACCGAGGTATCTCTCAGGCGGATGAGGAACCCTACTAGATCGGCGGAGAGGCTGAGGTTCGTCGGGAACTATAGAATCCTTTGGTTCTGTCAAATCATCAACTGCAGTTTTGTATAGCTGGAACCTTTCCAGTTCTACAGAACTGATCCTGCCTCGATCTTGTCCGGATTTTGCTTTAAACATAGGCCGGACAACCCCAAATCTTAACTCGCTTAAGAGATGGGTTCTTCCCATACCATATCTCATATGGAGTGGTAGGCACTGATTTGATTCAAACCTAATTCAATAGGTATGCAGCTTCTCAAGTGCATAACCCCAAAAGGAAATAGGTAACTCAGTAATACTCATCATAGAACACACCATATCTAATATTGTGCAATTGCTCCGCCCTGATACACCGTTGTGCTGTGGTGTATTCAGAGGAGTAACACTGAGAGAGAATCTCATTCTCCTTTAGAATAGTCCAGGAATTCTATGCGCAAGTATTCTCCTCCCTGATCTTATCATAGGACATAATACTTATACCCGTATTTTGGTTCTCTACTTCTAACTTATATTCTGTGAATATCTCAAAAGGTTCAGACTTATGTTTCAACAGGAACATATGACTGAATCTTGAGAGATTATAAGAGAATATAATGAAGTATAAAGAACCAGTCCTGGCATGTGTAGACAGGAGACTTTACATACATCATCATGTATCAGTCCCAAGAGTTTACTAACTCTTTCTCTGTTTCTAATAAATAGAGCTATGGTCATCTAATCTTTGTGACATGACTGGCAAGTTTCACAAGATGTAAATTCAAACTGATTTAAATATGCATCTAAAATGTAACTTCAGCCAGTCGGGTCGCATTGATGTGACCTAGTCTACAATGCCTCAAGAAGGATTCGTTCATTTCTGAACTCTTCCTCTTGTGTGTGTTCAATATACAAGGAACTGTAGTTTGATTTAGAACGTCAATGCTTTTAGATAACGTGCCTGAACCGATCAACTTTTGATATAGGAAATGTTCAAAACATTATCCAACAATACAAAATTATATCATTTCTTTACTAATAAAGAGACTGATACGATTTTGTATATCAGGTTCGGTATCTAATAGCATTTGTTCAGAATCAATGTATTGGTAATACAGGGTGATAGTGACCAACAGACTTGGCTGCAACACTTGCCCCGTTTTCTGCCTCATGAAACTTATCACCCGTTCTCAGTTTTTCTACCTTTTTGTAGCCCTATGTAACAGATTACATATCTGGGATCCTGATCCGGTATCATATACCCAGGATGCAGAGGATAATGAGAAACAGTTCTTTGTAATGAACACACCCGAAGGAGATGCATCATATGCACTTTCTTCGTTTGGGCGGCATAGGAATTCTGGTATTCCCCAATTTCCTGCTCTGTCTTATAAAAATTATAAGTTGGAGCGGGACCAACGTTCCCCAGCTCAGTATAACAAGCAGGTTCGGTCAATACATCTATATTATTATCTTGATTAAGGCGTGATATGGTCGCTACCTGGAGAGAGAGAGAAGAAAACACTCTGCGTGCGCTCTTGCAAGATCAGATTGGTTATATATTTTATCTAATCAGGATGGCTCCCACTATTTTTATCAAATCTTCCTTCAAACCTTAAAAGGAAAGACTAGCCGGGATTAATTACACTCTACAAGTTCGCCAATCTTTCAGCCAGGCCAGTGTCGGTACTTTGAGGGAGGTTCCCCGTGCTTTCGCACGGACCTAATTACTGTAAACCTCGCTTTCCCATAGGCGTAACCCCGTTGACACCTTTCTAGACACCTACTTGATCGGCTAATTGTAAAGTGCAAAACTCTCCCAGGAGTAACAATTACTCGCAGTGGGTATCGGGATCCAACTATCATATAGAAGGTATGCAATCTCATTGCAAGTTTCAACACTTGAAACTCCCGATAAAGGTTTTTACCCCTAGCACCTATGACCTTAACTATGGTCAACAAATAATAAGTACTAGTCAAGTTCTACCCGTCATTTCGTGATTAATCAGACCCACCCACATGACCCTTAACTAAGGTCAACAAAGTCACGCGACTGTCCTAACTAATCGCATCATATGCGGTGTAGGAAGACATCACTTAGCTACCGTACACTGTGCCTTGACTATGGTCAACAAACACAGCACGAATACTAAGTACTCTACTTCCTAAAATGACGGAGGGTTGCGAATGGTTTTTGTGAAAACCTTTAACGCTTTGAACTTGATCTCGTTGCGGAATCAAATGGTTTTAAATGGAATGTTTTTGAGGCTTTTCTAGTTTTGCTAAAGAGGTCACTCCCGGTGAAGGGATCGTCGGCCCTTTCCTCGTCGAATGAGGTGCGGGATATATCATATATATCACTGTGCAAAGCGGAAACTATAGAAGCGATCAAATGACAAACCGAGGGTTGTAGCATCTGCCAGTTATTGCTAAAGGAGTCACTCCCGGTGAAGGGATCTCGGTCCTTTCCTCATTGAATAAGGTGCAGGATGTTCTATAATGAACACCGCGATGCAAAGCAAGAACTGTAGCTACCTGTTTTTATTTTGAAATTCGATTCCACAACATCAATTAGGTTTATTTTCTTTCATTAATCTCATTAATGAATATCCCATCATTTAAGTCCACCTAATCATCATAGATAAATATAACGTACGCTTATGCCATCCGCATTCGCCTCGATGTCCCGTCTGCACCGTTAGGTTAGGTAACTAACGGCAGAGCGAGGCAGGGCTAGCGCGGGTGTAAAACATAAGCAACGTCTATATAATATATCATATATACTATATACTACATCTATCTGAACAGAGCACAGAACATCGCATGATCACATCACAGATAACGCAGCAGAAAGAATCATATGAAATATTGGATATAATAGGACGTCCGTGTTTTCAATACGAGCCAGTATAAAACACGGATTCCACGGTCGTGATGAATAGCCAATCCCACACCCCTAGACCCCTACGAGAGCGGCAAGCAACCCTACCAATTCTAGGGTTAGGAGACCCGGACTCGACTCCTCGAGTTGGTCTCCCACTGGACCCCAGAACCCGGTTACTTGTGCTTCCCTCCTTGGGTCTATCCTAATGCGGAAAAGTAAATAATATACAAATGGTGACAACATCCGCAACCTGGAAGTGCCCCAATAAAAGAATATTACATATAAGTTTTTACATGAATGAAAATGAAAAAACACTCATCTCACATAAAAACCCCCGGCTATTCAAACACGACGATCCAATATAACATATCCAGCAACACATAACATCATATGTCATCAACGTAAGTAAATATGCACATCCCAATTGTCGTTGACATATAGCAACGAAACCGGCGACATCACATATTACACTTACGGTCACAGAAAAGAAAGTGTAAAACTACAACAGTTGGAATCCGCAATCTCTTTAGACATCGCATGCCTAATTAAATGAATTCCTTACATCGCATGCCTAACAATTATAAACCCCGCATTTTAGTCTCATTATCGAAAACTCTTTTTCAATGTCAAGTCGGGCAATTCAACAGGATTCCCGACATTCTGATCGAATGCTCGTCGCAAACTTCAGTAGACAGCCGCACCCCCCGACGCCGTCGACAAAGTGCACCAAGGCGGAACACCGCTACCGCGAGCACCCGAATGGATGCTTTCGGCAACGGGGTTCTCCTACAGTCACTTGGTCGGGGCTATGGAGTGAGGCTGTCTATTAAGTTTACCCGGCGAGTATCCGCGTACGCTACGTGATTGCGACGGACTTTTGATCACATCAAAATTCCGTGGCAACCGATCAAGTGAGACTAAACTGCTATGTTTATAATATTCATTCCGTTATCTCATAACTTTTTGTGAATTCCAATTATTGTATCACATTCCGGATAAACAGAAAATGCTAAACTTTTCGATCGAACAATCGAACACCCAAGTTTTCCCGATACTACTCAACACATGAAATAAGTCTAACAACATTCAGTTCGTGCCTCAGTACCAACGGTCCAGCCGTAGAAGGGTCAAGCCAACGCCTCACATGTGGCACGCCGTACTGCCCCAAACCCGAAGGTTCAAAGGGCAGTTCAAGACGGTCACATAATCGAGTTAAGGTTTGTTGTCTTCTAGAGGGTCCATCGCGTTACTTGCACTACTTAGAATGTCGTTAAACTACGGAAAAATCCAACACTTGGAAATTTCCCGACAGGGGAAAAGTTGGGTATTTATATCCGGTCGAACTTTTTAACATATTCTAAAAATACCCGGAAAAGCACACCGACAAAACTAGACAATCCGATCGATACACTGAGTTCCCAATACAACCCAGAAAATAAAACTCTGGAATAAATATTAAAATATTCCCAGGAAAACCAACACCAGAATCTAGGAATTACTGTGCAAACAGTATTGCGCACTGTGATAATACGGCCGCGGAACCGCCGCAGAACCCTTGCTTCTGCCGCAGTTCCGCTGCACTCTTGTCGAATCATGGACACGTGTTGCACAGTAATTCTTAGGATTCCCTGCTGATTTTTCTGCATATTTTTAATTTCGAAAAAACCACATTTTACAGAAATGTCCAGAGAGCATGTTAAAATCGGGGTTTTGGGTCGATCAGACTTCTAATTCCGTCTAGACTTCGCCTAAGGCTCTAGCTAGGCTCTGATACCACTGTAGGGTTCCTAGGCACTCCCAAGAGGTCTCACAAGGCATCAAACATGCCAATTTCTAATTCTACGGTGCCGAGAAACCCTAGACTACGGATCGTTAACTAGATATTTAGGCGAAACAAGCAAGTAAACGGAAATGTATCTAAAGGAAAGGGGCTACAACCTTTGTAGATCCGGTCCACCACTTCCTAAGCTCCGTGATGATCTCCCTCCGCTGTCCAAATCGAACCCATGACTCTAGCATCGGCATCATCGAAGAATGGGCGGGCTTGATCGTCGGTTCGATGCCGAAGATGATCTACGTCGAGGTATCACAAGAACAAGCTCCAACTTCACCAAGCCATGAAAACTTGTGAAGGAAACACCCTATACAACTTGGCAAGAGGTAGAAGATGAAGAAATAGGAAATGGGTAGACTTTAGAATTGGATTTCTCACTTGATTTCTCAAGTTGCCATTGGTGTAGAAAGCTTGTCTTCTTCTTGCTCATGAAGAAGAAGAAGAAAAAGATATGATAAGTGTTAAATAATTTGATAAATAAATCAATACTTATCATCACTTCAACCATGGTTTAGTGTAGAGCTTTAACTAAGGTTAGATGAGTGGTTAGGGTTAGAGAAGAGACAAGAATGGTGGACTTGTTCAAAGCTTCAAGAAGCTTCAAATAAAAACAAAATTAGCAACCATTCTTTTCTCTTTTTCTTTTCAAATGAAATAAATAAAATAAATAAATAGATAAATGAATAAGCAAATGAAATGATACCCTAACCACTAACTAACCATGGTTTAATACTTTACACAAAACCAAGCAAGAATGTATCATCAAACATGATACAAACATGTGCACAAAAAAATATATCACATATACAATGTGCAATACAAGTGAGTAAATCCATTTAAAGTGAACCAATACTAGTTAATGCAAAGTAATATATCAAATATATAATTATACATTAAATCATTAAATCAACACTTGATCTAACGATCCGGTCATATCGCATATAACCGACTAGTATCCAATGTATCGGCTTATCGAAAAAATCCTTGATTCGATAACTAGGTTATATCGCATACAACCATTCGACACATTCATCGCGAGAATGAAATACGGTATCACATACACGCATTATTCTCGGTCCCGCACATATCTCATATGCGCTCCTATTTCGTTTCGCTTGAGCCAGGAAACCTCTGTGTAGGACTCTAAAGACTCGTCAATACGCCGGCAGCGGATGATGATCATATCAAACATTCACAAGCCGCAAGCGGTCTGCTAAACGTAACGGCCACGCGGGTATTGAGATATCAGAAGATCGACGAGCAAGCCCGCTCACACTTCTGTGAATCCAACCAGTAACACTTACCGTATAGTCCGGTCTGTTCGTCTGATATGTCGCATATCTCGCCTAGGGGTGGTAAACGTCAGACCCCAGTAGCTTGATAAGTCATGCCGACGTGAAGTCCATGACATGTGTGAAACTACTGATAACACTTACCAGTAGGTCACTGCAACCCTGGCCAGGGATTTCCTGTTATGGCCAGTCGAGCATAGCGCAACATCAACCCCCAATACCGGGAGAGACGAATCCCCTCCTATCGCTCATTGCCTCCATGTGAATCGGGACTGTACCCAAAAACCACCTGTTTGCACAACTCAGTAGAGCCATGGTAGGGTGGAAATCAAAGCACAGTGGGAGACACACAAGACTCTATGACGATCTCGGGTCAACAGACTAAGCTGTACCAGTGTCACCAGAGAACTGCCATCTGACGTGAGGTATAATACCATCTGGGAGTTCTCGGCGAGTCCGTTCAGTGTACCCAGTCTCCACTGAGCACCCGCATACCATCTCCGATGTCAAACACCAATGGATATAGGATCATCCATCGCCCATCGCATGGGTCGAGAAGATATACGCTAGTCTACTCTGGAATATCGATGCCCCGTCTCGATATTCCCATGACTAGGAACAATGAAGGATGTACTCATTGACTACCCAGGCCCCACTAGTATGATCTGCATCATAGTCCTGGAAGTCGAGTACACATCCTAAGGGCTTTATCAACATGTAATCAGAGAGACAGAGAATATACATGTTGAGATAAAGAGCAACCAGATAGCGTACTTGTCACGACCCGAAAAAAAAGCACGTGACTGGCCCTTGAACCATATGAAGTCTATAGGACTCCATCTGATCCAAGTAAGCCAAAAGCCCAGAAATCTAAAACCATTTTTAGGAATAAGTAAAGAAACTGGTTTAAAGAAGTGAAGAAATACATGTTTGAAATCAAGGTTTTTAAATAACTAAGCCGAATATACATTTTGAAACAGTACCGTCTTTTCTAAAAATTTCGGCAGAGTTTCTTCTGTAAAACTGGCCCCGAATGGGGTACAACAAGGATATCAACATATGCAATGATAAAGGCATCCCCAAGCGGGAGCTAGCTCTTCGTCAATCGACGGCCACCACCACACATGCAACAATAATATACAACGCCAAGTGACGAGGATCAAATCCAAAAGAAAGCTCAAAAACAACAAGAAAACCGCAATACTACTAAAGGTCGAATAATACATCACTAAAGTCTAGGTCTGAAACAATATACAAGTTTTGGTTGATGGAAATACTAGATACAATGAATAAAATAAATACAATGGTGGTTCTTGATGCGAAAGAATCCACCTACCAAAGCAAATCACCTGCAAGAAGGTAGTGTGCCAGAAATGCCGCAAAGAAACCTGTACGGCAGGACCTGCAAGAACTGTGGCACAACGGGGGTGAGTTGCCAACTCGTGAATAGAAACATCTACAAGCAGAAACCGAATGCAAGACATAAACCTAGGTCAATACGATCAGTATATAAAATCCTCAATATATAACATGCAGCCTATAACAAGGCTAGGGTAAATATCTAACCCGAGTGCAATCTCCTGTGTCTGTGTCAGTGCCTCAGATAACAATATAGCAAATGAATGAGATATGAATGCGTGAAAACAGAATACATTTACATGAAGCAACTGTTTTCAAACTTTAGTGAGATTTCCCTTGTAATTTAAAAGATGAGGTATCATAATGAAATCAGCATAAAACTGTGCCTAGCATCGGCACAAACGAAATCCCAATATCTCGATATCTCAAGTCTCAACCACAATATCTAGGGCGCCGTCAGTCCAGACCGGCCCCTACCATAAATCTCAGACCACGACGGTATCCTCCGGATATCCGACGCGTCGGGTAAAATCACCGGTAGGTAGTACTCCCCTGCCAGGCTCAACGTCATCACCACATTCCTCTTGCCCCGGGGTACCGTACCGGGTCCACCATGTACCCGAAACGGTTCATCCGTCTCCTCGAATCGGGTTTCCAAATCCATCAGCAAACTCATGGTGGACGACTCATACATCATGGAAAACCGCACTTTTTATTTTAAAAGAGAGAATATGTTTATTTGTGTTTTTTGCGGTTTTCCTCCAAATCCAGAAAATCTCATAGAAATCCAAATCCAAACTTCAATAGCATGCAAAATAGTGAATATATGCATGAGAATCCATAAATGCGGCATAACAATGAATAATAGTATGCATGAAGTAGCAGGTAACAACTACAATGTCTAAACTATTAGCTAATAGGCTATGTCAAGCAATAATATATTTTCTAAGGTATACGTGACATGGCAATTACCGATGAAGATGTGTGTGAGCCGGCAAGTAAGTGTACGTTGTACATACGCATCATCGGTAATGGTGCTGGTGTCCTATCAGCATGATATTAATAATGGAGTATGAAGCATAATATAGGAATGCGATGCAAAGCAAACCACAAAAAGGGAGTGGGAGCTGAAACTAGACGTAACTAAAACTAATCTGCATTAATCTAGCATAAGTCCTACAATTGGTGCCTTTTGAAATAACACGAATCATGGGGTTTTGAGAATAGGGGCTACGGTGTTTTTATGAAAAGATACGTCGTTTTTGAAATATCCGTAGATTCCCTTGAGCTGTCTTTAAAAATGCCCACGATTCGTTAGTTTTTTTGAAATAGGTAAGAAGTCTAATCTACTCTAACAACTACACTAACTATACGGCTGAACTACAGGTAAGGAAACCGCCTAACACCTGAGTCGATATATATAAATATATATAAGTCGGTGATCCCGCCTCAATAGCATCGCATACGATACAGTATATCATCTGACATCCTCGAGTCATGAGCGCGGATCTATCATCAATATAGGCTCGTACGGTAAATCGTCGTACGGCATCCCAATAGCTGGGTACGGGTCAACATCTCATTATCTCGTCACATAACAGGTATCACTATCATCAGATCATATAATCTGGGGTACTACTCTATGTCTAGCACAAAACGATACCACCAATGAAGTATGCATGCGGGGGTAAACACATATCCCAAACCCGCAAGAATCACATTTCGTATCTCAAATACGAATTATATCAAATCACCGATCTCGCGGCATAAAGCCCACATCATCGACTCATCTCCAAAGTCATCCCATATCATCAAGTACAGTGCAAGTATAAGAAACACACAAGTGTATGCGTGTGGGTGCAAATCTATCCTATGGTTCGCAACTAGGAACTACGCTAGTTATTTCTACCCCTAACTAACCATAACACACTATAGCTATCACACAAATAAATATACCACATAGTACTAATTACGGACTGCGGGGGTGCTATACGCCATCCACCCGACTTCCCCCTGTAGATATAATCTACTCACCTGGTCCTCGCTCGCCGGTGCCGACGTCGCCATGCGCTTTCTTGTCGTCTCGAAGTCCACATGGGGTACCTACATATTATAACGCACCATACCGCATTAAAATCCGACTCATGACCAAAACGACGCACGAATCCCACATAGGTCAAAACCTATGGTTGCTTTCGCAAATCGACCCAAAAACCCTCGACGTCGGCGTACAAACGCCAAACCATCGAGAAAACTCCCAACACACTCATTTGCACATTCACGAACACTAATTTTAATATAAAATAGGTTAAAATTCACAAAAACCCCAATTTCACTTAAAAAGTCATTTTTCCGAAAATCTAGCAAGCACAATTCGCCGTTTTTGTACAAAACATGATGTTTTAACAATTCTAGTGACCAAGATGATAACTTAATATCCTAATTATGCCATAGAAACCATTACGCAAATTTTAAACCCACAATTTAATTCGATTTCAAAAACCTAGTTTGCAATATTAACCAATTTTAACAATTTTATAGCAAAATGCACAAACTACAATCTAGCTTGGATTTTCATGAACTAAAGTATTAAAATACACTTAATAATGTTAATGAAGTCATGAAAAAACCTAATTATATTTTTCTCATAATCAAATTCATGGTTTACAAAAACCTAGTTAGCAATATAGCTTAAATATTACAATTCCAAACTAACAATTTGCAACTAGAAATTTGATTAGGTTTTCATTTCACAATATGAAGAACTACAATTGCAACCACAATTACATACACAAAAACCTAACTTGAATTTCATAAACCCTTACTAAGTTTTTCCAAACATACAATTAAACCCAAATTAATAAGTAATAATGCTTGATTTAAGATATTCAAACAACAATTTAACAAAAGGTCTTGATTTATACCTCACAAGATCAAGGATCTAGCATGCAAATTCTAGCCTCCAAAAGTAGCTTCCATGCTCCTATATCCATGTAAGTTTGGCTAATGAGAAATGGGTAGGAGTTGGATTTGGATTTTGGGATTTATTTGATGGATTTTGAGGCAATTTTTGAAGCAAAAGAGATGGAAAATGGGGGAAAATTTTGGGGCTGTTGTAGCAGAATTTCGGCTGTGGAGGGAGTGGGGAGAGGTGTGGGGGAGTTGTGGAAAAGAATCCAAGTCAAAGCCCCTCCCAAATTACCATAATACCCCCACCTACTTTACTATATATAAAAACCTTATTTTAACCCATTTCTCACATGATTTAAGGTCAAAAAGAGGGAAATAAAATTCTTGGGCTGCTACAATAGTGTGGGGCCGGCCAAGGGGAGTGAGGGTGAGTGTGAGAGACTTTACAAAAAAATTCTATGCAAAAAGACCCCCCACAATACCATATTTGCAAGTTTTAGTTCAAAATAACTATATTTTTGTTTTCCATATAATAAATCAATTAAAACTTGAAATAAAATACTAAAAAATTATATTACAACTAGATTTTAATTAACATGATTTTAAAGATTAAAATTAGCCCATTTAAATTTGTATTTATCGCTAATTTAATGTATTTTCTTACCGGCTTAAAATAATATTAAAATAATTAATTTCGGAAAAATTTTCAGAAAATTTGAAATTTCAGCAGTGGCTCAATAAACACCAAATACTAGCAATTACATAGCTAGAATATGTATATTTAATTTTATAATAAAAATATTTGCATTTTGACTTTTTACAGAAAACCCCCTTATTTTACCGTTTTTTCGAAATTTCACCGAAACGATTTTCAAAACGTTACAATCTTCCCCCCTTAAAGAAATTCGGTCCCCGAATTTAAATTAAAACTTCCCCCAAATACTAAAATATTTCAGCCCAAACCATCAATTCGCCGGGGCTCCGAAATCATAAATACATAAAACAAATCGTAGCGCAACGCATGCGCATGAAAAATGAGCATATAACTCAAACCAGAACTCCGTCAAGCATCCTGCAATCATCGGAGTCATGGGGAAGACATCAATACCAAATCCAAAGCAAAACCAATATGATATAACTCGAAACTATACATGTAAAATATATTCAGGTACTGTCCTCTGACTAGTCCTGCTCAGTACGAAAACACATAGCAATATCATAAAAACGTACTGCTCTATAAGAAAAATCAATCCCAAAATACATATATAAGAATATCCTATGCGTCTGGTGCGCAAGGAATCAAAATCCATATATGTGTCAAACAGATGTACAAACAACATCTAGGTGCAACTGGTATGCACAAAACACCTGTCGTAGGCAACGTGTGTGCCTGACAGAAAAAAAATCAGGTGCATGTGACATGCACAAAGAATCCCAATTTAGTGCATCTGGCGTGCACCAAAATCGTATAACAAAACACTAAAGGTGCATGAAAACCACGCTGGAAGTGCAAATCAAATCACTGCATACGGTAGGCATGAAATCTCCATCAATATCTCAAATGTAATAACTAGGCGCAAAATATATAAATATCCAGTGGGTGCATGAAACGAATATCATGAAACTCAATCATCAAAACTAAATCATGCAAACAGAACGCCCAAAATACCGAAATCCATAATGACGGATACGTGATAATCGAATCACAAAATCACAAATCATAAATACCGTCGTCGGTAGTTCCTCCTTCGAGGTCGAGAAGGAGTCGGTGCATACCACTGCTAGCAGCGCAGGATATCTACTTGCCCCTTGCTCACGGTCTGGCGTCCTCTGACTCTAGGTCCTTATCTTCCTTGCGGATTTCCTATCTCACAGTCAATCGGCTCATCGGCCCTGTCAGATGTGCTAACGGGGACGATTCCGTTCTGCCACTTCTCTGGTCACCTCTCGGTCAAACCTCACGACCACTCGTAAGGCAGCATATCACTGGCGTCGGCCTCTGGCTCTCTGAATGCACGTCACACATCTGATCCTGGGTGCAACATCAATGCAGCAATGTCCTGAAAGAATCCTGCTCAAGGTCTCTTCCAATCATGCCTAAGCCGAACTGTACGAAGGCTGGTACTCTTGCATAATCTCTTTTCGCTCAATAGACACCTGTGTCCTCAGCACAATATTTCTCGGAAATTGGTCGCATCCCAACGCCTCTGTAAGCATATCAGGTCTCTAGTCTCGACGGAAGGTAATGACAGCTCGCCAGTGTCTCGCACGAACCTCTTGTTCCACCAGTCTCTATCGTCGTCCACTATGATGTCACGCCAAGCTACTACGCACTGCACTGTCCTCGGCCACGGTCAATCTGAAGTCTCTTGCACGGACTCGAAATCGCGTATACTGTAGCTTCATCATTCTGTAGCAGATGTCAGGCCGAACTGGTCCTCGGGAACACGTCCCAACCATCGAAGGAATACTCATCACTCGTCCGTCTTTGATCAATTTGCAACGCATCTGGGTAAGTTCCTTTATCCGACCTGGTCAACTACCTCGTCGACAATGCTGAACTCTGTCTTGCTGGGTGCGCGCAATACGACCACTCCTGGTCTAGGTCTTCTCGTATCGTCTTCCCGAAGGGTCCTATCGAGGTCTCCTTCTCAAATCTCATCCTGCCGAAATGCCCGGAAGTCGTCATCCAATGCTGAAGCTAAAGCTTGTTCCGGAACGGCTGCATACTTATCGCGCTTCTTTCTGGAAGATATATCCATATACCACGCCTCGGGGTGCATATCACATCTCTAATGTTAGCGGAGGGGGGACGTCATCTCGTCAAAATATCTTGCGAACTCTTTTCTTCACTCTGCGCCAATGTCGACTGATTCGGACTCGTCTCATCATGGCTGCACGAACTGCGCTCCGACGGCTATGCTCGCATCTGGAGTCTCCCAAGCAATGTCCCATCACGATATCCGAAAGATGTCGAACCATCTGATCGACTCGTCAGATCCTCATGATCCCCCAAGAGCTCACATCTCGGGTACAGTTTAATAGTATCGAGTACATGCCACAGCGTCGGTGGTCCAGCCGTAGAAGGGCAAACCCAAGCCTCACTAATGGCGCCGAGGAATCGCCGCAAACCCGAAGGTTCAAAGGCTTTCACACGGTCATTAAGTCGAGTTAGGGTTTCATTCTTCTAGAGGGTCCATAGAATCACCTGCATGTCCTTCCGTATACTTTAAACTTGGAAAATGGGCTCCTGACATTCGATCGTCTCTATCGACTCTCAACGAACCTGCGTGAAGTCGTCTCTGGCTGGAAACAATCTATCTGATGACCTCGCATCGGTAAACGAACGAACCACATGTCTTAGTCATTTATCCTCAGGTGACTAGCGACTCGCTATCATATCTCCAAGAACATGCTCATGCTGCAGTAGCTCCAATCATCTGGGCGATATCTCGTCATTTCCAGCAGCAACTGGCTCATACGCCTGTACGCCGAACAACGCCTCAATCCTCCAGGAAAGGCAACGCATTGGCGGTCATCTCTGAATCGGTCTGCTCTAGATCTGAGTAAGACTCTCCACACTGGAAATCTCCAACTCAACTGGGCCCGCTCCGGCGCATAAATCGGACGAATCACCTTCGTCTCTCAAATCGGGTAGACTAGCTATCACCTGTCTCATATCTGCCTAAAAGCTCCGGCAATCTCAGCTCGTAAGCTTCGGAAGCGACATCCTGTCAATCTCAGCAACAGCTGGTCCATCTATCTGCACGGTAGGCGACATCATAATCTCTGAGGTATGCTGTACATCAACAGTTCTCTCTCAACTGGCGGCTCTAACAATGGCCCGATCATCCGGTGCAAGACTAAGCACTCACCTCCACTAGAGGTCACAATCACCAATACTAACTCGAGACGTTCCCATGTCACCAGAAAACATAATGGTCAGCCCTCGTACCAGACGAGCTCGCACTGACCGTAACCCTAGCAGCATCCCAAACTGTGCTCAAACATGGTGACAGGAACCTCAATCGAGTATCAAAAAGAGCACATCAATGGAAAAAAGGGAAACGACCGACCCAGAGTGGATACATGATCATAGGAAGGAACAGCATCAATAAGGGTATGATCATGAAACTAGTAGAATCGGGAATCTCAAATGGATGTATGATCCAGGATACAAAGAGAATCGCTGATCTCGAAAAATGTACATCCTAAGGTTCCTTAAGCGGAGTGGCGTGTCGTAAGTATGCCGCGGAACATACCAACGGTACGTCACTCTACTTTAGTCACCTATTCCATCAACCAAGGGTCATCCTAATACGACGAAAGTTCGGGTCTAATACCCCCTCGACCAAGTCTAAGTTCCGTAAGGTCAAGCCTAAGTTCCGTATATAAATAACTCCCTAGGCTCCACATAGTCAAACTTAGACTCGAACCAAGGTCAACCTAGCGCTCTGATACCAACTTTGTCACGACCCGAAAAAAAAGCACGTGACTGGCCCTTGAACCATATGAAGTCTATAGGACTCCATCTGATCCAAGTAAGCCAAAAGCCCAGAAATTTAAAACCATTTTTAGGAATAAGTAAAGAAACTGGTTTAAAGAAGTGAAGAAATACATGTTTGAAATCAAGGTTTTTAAATAACTAAGCCGAATATACATTTTGAAACAGTACCGTCTTTTCTAAAAATTTCGGCAGAGTTTCTTCTGTAAAACTGGCCCCGAATGGGGTACAACAAGGATATCAACATATGCAATGATAAAGGCATCCCCAAGCGGGAGCTAGCTCTTCGTCAATCGATGGCCACCACCATACATGCAACAATAATATACAACGCCAAGTGGCGAGGATCAAATCCAAAAGAAAGCTCAAAAACAACAAGAAAACCGCAATACTACTAAAGGTCGAATAATACATCACTAAAGTCTAGGTCTGAAACAATATACAAGTTTTGGTTGATGGAAATACTAGATACAATGAATAAAATAAATACAATGGTGGTTCTTGATGCGAAAGAATCCACCTACCAAAGCAAATCACCTGCAAGAAGGTAGTGTGCCAGAAATGCCGCAAAGAAACCTGTACGGCAGGACCTGCAAGAACTGTGGCACAACGGGGGTGAGTTGCCAACTCGTGAATAGAAACATCTACAAGCAGAAACCGAATGCAAGACATAAACCTAGGTCAATACGATCAGTATATAAAATCCTCAATATATAACATGCAGCCTATAACAAGGCTAGGGTAAATATCTAACCCGAGTGCAATCTCCTGTGTCTGTGTCAGTGCCTCAGATAACAATATAGCAAATGAATGAGATATGAATGCGTGAAAACAGAATACATTTACATGAAGCAACTGTTTTCAAACTTTAGTGAGATTTCCCTTGTAATTTAAAAGATGAGGTATCATAATGAAATCAGCATAAAACTGTGCCTAGCATCGGCACAAACGAAATCCCAATATCTCGATATCTCAAGTCTCAACCACAATATCTAGGGCGCCGTCAGTCCAGACCGGCCCCTACCATAAATCTCAGACCACGACGGTATCCTCCGGATATCCGACGCGTCGGGTAAAATCACCGGTAGGTAGTACTCCCCTGCCAGGCTCAACGTCATCACCACATTCCTCTTGCCCCGGGGTACCGTACCGGGTCCACCATGTACCCGAAACGGTTCATCCGTCTTCTCGAATCGGGTTTCCAAATCCATCAGCAAACTCATGGTGGACGACTCATACATCATGGAAAACCGCACTTTTTATTTTAAAAGAGAGAATATATTTATTTGTGTTTTTGCGGTTTTCCTCCAAATCCAGAAAATCTCATAGAAATCCAAATCCAAACTTCAATAGCATGCAAAATAGTGAATATATGCATGAGAATCCATAAATGCGGCATAACAATGAATAATAGTATGCATGAAGTAGCAGGTAACAACTACAATGTCTAAACTATTAGCTAATAGGCTATGTCAAGCAATAATATATTTTCTAAGGTATACGTGACATGGCAATTACCGATGAAGATGTGTGTGAGCCGGCAAGTAAGTGTACGTTGTACATACGCATCATCGGTAATGGTGCTGGTGTCCTATCAGCATGATATTAATAATGGAGTATGAAGCATAATATAGGAATGCGATGCAAAGCAAACCACAAAAAGGGAGTGGGAGCTGAAACTAGACGTAACTAAAACTAATCTGCATTAATCTAGCATAAGTCCTACAATTGGTGCCTTTTGAAATAACACGAATCATGGGGTTTTGAGAATAGGGGCTACGGTGTTTTTATGAAAAGATACGTCGTTTTTGAAATATCCGTAGATTCCCTTGAGCTGTCTTTAAAAATGCCCACGATTCGTTAGTTTTTTTGAAATAGGTAAGAAGTCTAATCTACTCTAACAACTACACTAACTATACGGCTGAACTACAGGTAAGGAAACCGCCTAACACCTGAGTCGATATATATAAATATATATAAGTCGGTGATCCCGCCTCAATAGCATCGCATACGATACAGTATATCATCTGACATCCTCGAGTCATGAGCGCGGATCTATCATCAATATAGGCTCGTACGGTAAATCGTCGTACGGCATCCCAATAGCTGGGTACGGGTCAACATCTCATTATCTCGTCACATAACAGGTATCACTATCATCAGATCATATAATCTGGGGTACTACTCTATGTCTAGCACAAAACGATACCACCAATGAAGTATGCATGCGGGGGTAAACACATATCCCAAGCCCGCAAGAATCACATTTCGTATCTCAAATACGAATTATATCAAATCACCGATCTCGCGGCATAAAGCCCACATCATCGACTCATCTCCAAAGTCATCCCATATCATCAAGTACAGTGCAAGTATAAGAAACACACAAGTGTATGCGTGTGGGTGCAAATCTATCCTATGGTTCGCAACTAGGAACTACGCTAGTTATTTCTACCCCTAACTAACCATAACACACTATAGCTATCACACAAATAAATATACCACATAGTACTAATTACGGACTGCGGGGGTGCTATACGCCATCCACCCGACTTCCCCCTGTAGATATAATCTACTCACCTGGTCCTCGCTCGCCGGTGCCGACGTCGCCATGCGCTTTCTTGTCGTCTCGAAGTCCACATGGGGTACCTACATATTATAACGCACCATACCGCATTAAAATCCGACTCATGACCAAAACGACGCACGAATCCCACATAGGTCAAAACCTATGGTTGCTTTCGCAAATCGACCCAAAAACCCTCGACGTCGGCGTACAAACGCCAAACCATCGAGAAAACTCCCAACACACTCATTTGCACATTCACGAACACTAATTTTAATATAAAATAGGTTAAAATTCACAAAAACCCCAATTTCACTTAAAAAGTCATTTTTCCGAAAATCTAGCAAGCACAATTCGCCGTTTTTGTACAAAACATGATGTTTTAACAATTCTAGTGACCAAGATGATAACTTAATATCCTAATTATGCCATAGAAACCATTACGCAAATTTTAAACCCACAATTTAATTCGATTTCAAAAACCTAGTTTGCAATATTAACCAATTTTAACAATTTTATAGCAAAATGCACAAACTACAATCTAGCTTGGATTTTCATGAACTAAAGTATTAAAATACACTTAATAATGTTAATGAAGTCATGAAAAAAACCTAATTATATTTTTCTCATAATCAAATTCATGGTTTACAAAAACCTAGTTAGCAATATAGCTTAAATATTACAATTCCAAACTAACAATTTGCAACTAGAAATTTGATTAGGTTTTCATTTCACAATATGAAGAACTACAATTGCAACCACAATTACATACACAAAAACCTAACTTGAATTTCATAAACCCTTACTAAGTTTTTCCAAACATACAATTAAACCCAAATTAATAAGTAATAATGCTTGATTTAAGATATTCAAACAACAATTTAACAAAAGGTCTTGATTTATACCTCACAAGATCAAGGATCTAGCATGCAAATTCTAGCCTCCAAAAGTAGCTTCCATGCTCCTATATCCATGTAAGTTTGGCTAATGAGAAATGGGTAGGAGTTGGATTTGGATTTTGGGATTTATTTGATGGATTTTGAGGCAATTTTTGAAGCAAAAGAGATGGAAAATGGGGGAAAATTTTGGGGCTGTTGTAGCAGAATTTCGGCTGTGGAGGGAGTGGGGAGAGGTTTGGGGGAGTTGTGGAAAAGAATCCAAGTCAAAGCCCCTCCCAAATTACCATAATACCCCCACCTACTTTACTATATATAAAAACCTTATTTTAACCCATTTCTCACATGATTTAAGGTCAAAAAGAGGGAAATAAAATTCTTGGGCTGCTACAATAGTGTGGGGCCGGCCAAGGGGAGTGAGGGTGAGTGTGAGAGACTTTACAAAAAAATTCTATGCAAAAAGACCCCCCACAATACCATATTTGCAAGTTTTAGTTCAAAATAACTATATTTTTGTTTTCCATATAATAAATCAATTAAAACTTGAAATAAAATACTAAAAAATTATATTACAACTAGATTTTAATTAACATGATTTTAAAGATTAAAATTAGCCCATTTAAATTTGTATTTATCGCTAATTTAATGTATTTTCTTACCGGCTTAAAATAATATTAAAATAATTAATTTCGGAAAAATTTTCAGAAAATTTGAAATTTCAGCAGTGGCTCAATAAACACCAAATACTAGCAATTACATAGCTAGAATATGCATATTTAATTTTATAATAAAAATATTTGCATTTTGACTTTTTACAGAAAACCCCCTTATTTTACCGTTTTTTCGAAATTTCACCGAAACGATTTTCAAAACGTTACAGTACTATCATGTCGAGCAAGAAAGTCCTACCTATATATGTCCCAGCATCCACTACAATATACATCCAATGTACAGTAATGGCCTCTAGGGCATACATATAACTAACACGTCAGTCCCCTAATAGAGGTACAAGTCGTGTCGGAGTGTAGCCCAGAACGCCCTGAGATAACACTGGAAACCTACCAGTATATCTCGCTTGCCCTGGTCAGGGACTACTTGTGTAATGGCTCTCCTAGACACAGCGCGATGTCAACCCCCAATACCGGGAGAGACGAATCCTGTCTAATCGTCACTGCCTCCAAGTGCTTCGGGACTACACCCAACTACTACCTGTTTGCACGACTCCTTTGAGCCGTGGTAGGGTAGTAATCTAAGTACAGTGGGAACACACTCGAGGCGAAGTGACAGTGTCAAGTCAGCGGACTAAGCTGTACTCATGTCACCTGGGAACTGATAACTGACGATAGGTATAGTACCAACCAACGGTTCCCGACGAGTCCTGTCTAGTGTACTCGTCACCTAACGAGCACCCGCATACTATCTCAAGTACGACGTACTGACGGCTGTGGGACAGACCATCTCTCACACTGGGATGAGAAGCGCATACGCTAGTCTACTCCGGAGTATCGATGCCCTGTCTCGATAGTCCTGCGACTAGGGACCTGCATAAGGATGTGCTTATAGATTACCCAGCCCCCACTAGTGTTACTACCATCACAACGCTGGTAATCAAGCAAAGATCCTAAGGGCTCCACTAATGTGTATAGGTGATATACTAAAATAAACACATGCACACATTGAAGTAGAAACAAACCAAGTAGCATACTACCATTTTGAGCAAGATTGTCTATACAACTGTGAATATCCCAAGCTTCCATCAAGTAATATACAAGCTAGTATGATACAGTAATGGCCTCTAGGGCATATACACTAACATGACCTTAGTGCAAATGGGAGATTGTTAGTTATATATATGCCCTAGAGGCCATTACTGTACGTGTGATGTATATTATAGTGTATGCTTGGACATATATAGGGAGGACTTTCTTGCTCGAAATGATAGTATGCTATCTGGTTGCTCTTTGTCTTAACATGTTGACTTGTATAAGTGATGCTGTCTTACTCTCACATGTTGACAAAGCCCTTAGGATGTGTACTTGACTACTAGGACTATGATGGAGATCATACTAGTGGGGCCAAGGGTAGTCCATAAGTACACCCTATAATTGTTCTTAGTCGTAGGAGTATCGAGACAGGGCATCGAAACTCCGGAGTAGACTAGCGTATGCGCTTCTTGACCCATATAATAGGCGATGGATGATCTCGCATCCATTGGTGTTTGACATCAGAGAAGGTATATGGGTGCTCAGTGGAGACTGGGTATACTGAACGAACTTGCCGAGAACTCCTACATGGTATTATACCTATCGTCAGATAGCAGTTCTCTGGTGACACTGGTACAGGTTAGTCTGTCGACCCGAGATCGTCATAGAGTCTTGTGTGATTCCCACTGTGCTTTGATTTCCACCTTACCACGGTCAAGAGATCGTGCAAAACGTGGTTTTTGGGTACAGTCCCAAGTCACATATAGGCAATGAGAGATAGGAGGGGATTCGCCTCTCCTGGTATTGGGGGGTTGATATTGCGCTATGCTCGATTGGTCATAACATGAAATCCCTGGTCAGGGTTGTTGAGATTTACTGGTAAGTGTTATCAGTAATTTCTCGAACCATTATAGACCTTACATCGACAAGACTTATCAGGCTATTGGGGTCTGACGTTTTACCACCCCCAGGCTGTGATATGCGACATATCAGACGAATAGACCGGACTGTACGGTAGTGTTACCGATTGGATTCGCAAGAGTATGAGCAGGCTTGCTTGTTGATCTTCTGATAGCTCAATACCCGGGTGGCCGATACGTTTAACAAACCGCTTGCGGCTTGTGGGTGTTTGATATAATCATCACCTACTGCCAGCGTATTGACGAGTCTTTAGAGTCCTACACAGAGGTTTCCTGGTTCATGCGAAACGAAGTAGGAGCACACATGTGATATGTGCGGGACCGAGATTAATGCGCATATGTGATACCGCATTCTATTCTCACGATATGTGAAATCGGTTGGTTATATGAGATATAGCCGGGTTATCGGATCAAGTGTTGATTCGATAAGTTGATTCATATGATATTAGTCGGTTATATGTGATATAGTCGGATTATTAAATCAAGTGTTGATTTGATAATTTAATGTATAATTATATATTTGATATATTAACTTACATTAACTAATATTTGCTCACTAAGTATTCTTTTTCTCACTTGTGTGCATATAGTATTTATGTGATATATATTAATGTACATTTTATTGTGTCATGCTTGATGATACATGATACATGGGTGTATGAGACTTACACTATAGTTAGGATAATCCTAGGTTTTTTTTATTTATCAAAGTAATTCAAAATGGTGGATTTTGTCATGGCTAGAAGCTTTGAGAAAGCTTGTGGATAACCATTGACCAAGTCCACTCTTTTTGTTTTGCTATAGATATTTACTAACATAACCATTATCCTCAACCCTAGTTAAGTCTCTACACGAGTTAGTGCATGACACTAACTCACTCATGGTTCATATTCTCACCTCATGAGTTCATTCTCTCCTTCTTCACTTGAGCTTCTTCTTCCTCATGAAAAGCTTTCTAGATTTTGAAAATGGTGAGAAAATATTGTGAGAAAAATAAATCTAAAGAGAGCTCATTTCCTACTTCATCATCCTCTACTATTAGCCATTTAGTTTAGGGTGTTTGCTTCACTAAACCCTAATTTAGTGAAGATGTAGCATGAGCTTGAATCTCCTCGACGTAAATCGTCTTCGGCCTCGAAGACTTCGAGCAAGTTTGCATCTTTCACCTTGTGGAGCCTCTCAAGAGTTTGAGAGATCACACTCGCAGCGAAGGGACATCTACACGGAGCATTTGAAGTGAATGACCGGTCTACAAAGGTTGTATTCCTCATTCACTTAGTATGCAAAGTTGTTTGCATGTTGTTTTATTTAAAACTCTAGTTAAGATTCTAGGGTTAGAGTTATTTAGAACGGAAAATTTTTGAAAACGGCATGGACGATGCCCCCCGAAACCTTGCTGTCGCGCTAAGTAACCCAACAGTGGTATCAAAACCAAGCTAGAGATTTAAACGATATTTGTTAGATTACGAAACCGAAACTACTCCGAAACTTGCAACACCAAAACCTAATTTCTGTCAAATTTTTAAAGGGCTCTAAAATTTTTTTAAACAACTGCAAAATATTGTATGAGATATAACATGAACACTGTGAAAATTTGAAGGCATTTGGCCTCAAAGTGGCCGGCCACATCACCCCAAAAACCGTCGAGCTCAGCCCAATTTGGGAGTTTTGGCTTCAAATTTTTAGGGTTTTCCAGTCTCTGGGTTTTGGTGTTTCAGGTATTGTTTGTTTTTGCTAAATTTGCATGTGATGTTAACTTTCTGCAAAGGGAACTCGGAGTGTTTCGTAATCTTAATCCTAACATGTATTCAGGTTATTTAGACTATGTTAATGTTGGATATAGTGCCCTCAGAGTCAATTATTGGATCACATGCACGTGATTGCAATGATTGAGGGAGGACCTATGCCGTTAGGACAGTTTTACTCAAGATGATAGTATGCTATCTGGTTTATCTTTATCATCGTGCACTGCTTTAGGTGACCTTACAGGTCACTATTGCGCGTTGATAGAACCCTTAGGATTCTTGCTTGACGGCCAGCAGTATGATGGCGATCATATACGTGGGAGCTGGGGTCTATAAGCACATCCTTAAAAGGTCCCTAGACGTGGGAGTTTTCGAGACAGGGCATCGACACTCCAGAGTAGACTAGTGTATACAGTCGAGACCCCGACGAGGGGCGGTGGCCGGTCTCACAAGCCACTGGTGTCAGTTGGTTCACCTAAGATATATACAGGTGCTCATTGGGTTATGAGTACACCGGACAGGACTCGCCGGGAACATGCTAGTTGGTCTTATACCTGACATCAGATAGCAGTTCCCTGGTGACATGTGTACAGGTTAGTTCATCGACCTGAGATCGTCATTTGTCTCGTGTGAGTTCCCACTGTACTTTGATTACTACCCTACCACGGCTCAAAGGAGTCGTGCAAACAGGTTTAAGTTGGGTACAGTCCCGAGCCACATGGAGGCAGTGAGCGGATCTGCAGGGGTTCGTCTCTCCCGGTATTGGGGGTGAGGTCGCGCTGTGTCTAGGAGAGCCATTACAAGAAGTCCTTGGCCAAGGCAGGAGATTTACTGGTAGGTATTCCAGTAGTATCTCAGGGTGTTCTGGGCTACACTCCGACACAACTTGTACTGCTTTTGGGGGTCTGACTTTTACCAAACCCCTAGGCCCGCCATGCGATGCTCATAGACGAACGGACCGGACTGTACGGATATTGTCACTGACAGGCTCAGTAGGGTGTCAGGATGAGTTCGCTCATCGACGTCCCTTTTGGTCAATACCTGGTAGCCCGTTACGTATGGCTAATACCTCTGATGTGCTAGTGGTTAAATCCACAACCAAAGTATTGACGAGTCTTTAGAGTCCCCCACAGACCGTTTCTTAACTTTCGGGCGAAACGCTGTAGAGGCCGTATGGAGATATGGCAGGGTTCGATCATAAACGTGCGGTATTGCACGGATCATGATCGGACGGATAATACTAGCGGGCTTTGGTTTAAGCCGGATTCTAGTATTGTACAGTGTAGATTTTGTCTCATTGCATTTGTATTCGGTCGGAATACAAATGCGGGTATGTATATACAGTCGCGGGGTTTTCTTGTAATTCATTACGGGATCAGTTTTTTGAAGTTGCCAGTTTGCTTTCCGTTTCGGCCATTTTTCCTTTGTTTCTTTCTTTGGCTGAAAATTGGTGGAGGGGGTTATTTGCAATTGTACAATTAACAATGGAGAAGACTTTTTATGGAACATGATAGCTTCATGATGGTGCCACCATCTTTTGACTTCATTTGTTCATCATGACTTGCATTGTGATGATGGGTTTTTGATGAGACTTTTTGGTGTGACATATTTGATCATGATCACCCATTTCTCTCTCTTGTATTATTGACCCACTCCCTCTCTCCTCCTTATCTTTGGCTGGCCATTTGAGGGTGGGGGCTGTCCAAATTTTGGTGTGTGAGAAATGGTCTCATTTTGCTTGTAAAATCGTATAGCTTCATCCAAAAAGCTTCATCTCATACCTCCACCAAAATGGCAACTTCACAACCCTTTGAGACAAAATAATCCACACTTAACCTACAGCACTCTTGGACACGTCGGCTCGCCAACTTCGTGCCTGAGTTGCCTCGGTCCAGAGGTGGGAGCCCGTAAAAGAACCCGGCGATGTGGTGCCCTTTCCGACGAGGAGATGAAGACCGGAGATTCTGCGAGGAGATCGGGATGGAAGCCGAAAACCGAAGGACACGGATCGCTCGGTATAACTTTCTACCCATTCTCTAGTTAGCTAGGAGTAGGTTAATGGCCCGATCCGGGTTTTAAAGTCCGCGGTAGCGCCGGTTCTAGTTTATAGAAAAGTTTTGGTTTCCGCATTTTGGCCTCGTTCAGACGGCCGGGGCGCTGCCGTGCACTTACACTGGTATCAGAGCCACGCCATTAACCTAGTCTAGCTTGCTCTAACGTGTTTACATGTTTGATCAAACGGATTTTCCAAAAACCGCATTTCCATGTCGCACTTTCTGTCGAATTTTTCCTTGCTCTAAAAATTATTTGATACATTGTAAAAATACGTGAAGGGTTTTTTATGCATTATGTGAAAATTTGGTAGGCTGAAGTTACTGTAGCGCGGCGGATCAGTAGCCAAAACCACGTTTTGGCCGCGTATCCGCCGCCGAAATTTGGCTTCACTGCATCAAATTTTTACAGTGGCTCTCTGGCATGGAAATAGGGTTACTGGTATATTCTTTTTGGGCCCAGATGTTTTTGAGTGCTACAGTTGTGCTTGGGGCCCGCTTCGGAAAATTTAGTCGATCGAAAATTTTAAACATGTTAGTTCACAGTATTTACATTATATCTGTGATCGTGAATGTCATTTGATCGGTACATCCTGTCTAACTGTTATAGCCCTTTTATACGGATTTGCGAACGTGACATTCACGTTGATGTTCTGTGTTGTGCTGTGATGTTGCGGATTTGTCGTGGTGGATAGCCTGGATGCAATGTTAGTACAGTTTGGTTATATATGTACATTTGATATTGAGGGGCGAGCGTCCGACATGTGGACTGCTATCACTGCCTGTTTGTATATTATTCTTTTGGGGCACGACCGGGCTGAGGTCGATGTACCCGTTGTATGTATATTTTACTTTCTGTACTAGGATTACCCCACGGTGGGGTGCACGGATAGCCGGGTTCTAGATGGCAATGGGCCCGCATCTCATGGCGTTGAGACGGAGGGGGCTTCACTCTAGAATTGGCGGGCTATTCGCCGCACTCATAGGGGGTACAGGTTGACCCAGGGAGGGGTGTCCAAGTTGCCGGATTCCGTGAAGTGCCGGGTGGTCCATTCACGTTGCTGAAGGGGGCTGCCTCGCTTCAGGTTTTGGCGGGTAACTTGCCGCGCCCGTGGGGTCTAGGATTTCATTGCACGGGCTATACACACGACCAGGGGAACGTCGGGTTTCAATAGCGGCTCTATGAAACCCGGGGATCCCAGATATCTGTATTGTTCTGTGATGCTTATTACATTTCTGTGATGTTGCATTTTATCACGCCTTGAGCGAATATTATATATTGATATATATACTAGTAGATGTTGTATATGTTTTGCATCCGCACTAGTCCAGTCCCCGCTCTGTCGTTACCTAACGGGTAATGACGGGACCCAGTGGCGAATGCGGATGGCATATACGTACATCATTATTTTCGTTCTTTATTGGTGTGATCAATTGATGGGACTGCATTGATTCGGATCAATGCAAGCTAAACAAACCTATTCTGATGTTGTTGGAACATTTTTCAAAAAGCTGTTATTGCAAGGGCGTTCTCTTTTGTTTTGCACAGTGGTATTCGGTTATGAATATCCAGCACCTCAGTCGACGAGGCAAGGGCCGAGATCCCTTCACCGGGAGTGACCCCTTGGACAGAAGTTTGCGTCAGGGCAATAACTTCACTATAGTCGATTGCTTTTGCTTCACATCGTGGTATTCAGTTGGAATATCCTGCACCTCATTCTACGGGGAAAGAGCCGAGATCCCTTCACCGGAAGTGACCTCTTTAGCAAAGGTTTTCGCCACTATATTTTTAAAAGCCATCCAGTTTCTTCAACGATATCAAATTCATTACGTTAAAGGTTTTTCGCCAGAAACCATTCGTAGCCCTCCGTCATTTCAGTTAAATGTTCGGTAGTATTAAAGCTATGTATTTTGACCTACGCCAAGGCATAGTGATTGGTAGCTACCGGATATTTATCTGTTGCATAGATAGATGCGTTGGTTTAGGACAGTCGTACTGCCTTGTTGGCCAAAGTCAAGGGTAGGTACAGCTGGGTTCAAATTAACCTGGACAATGACGGGTAGAACTTGACATGTGACTTATGATATTTTGGCCTACGTCAACGTCATAAGAGCATGGGGTAAAAATCACATCGGGAGTTTCTAAAGAAATTGAAACTTGCCAGATATGCGCATACCTTCTGGAGTATGATAACGTGAGTGGATTCCATCACGTTATCATGCGATGATAGTTGGATCCCGATTCCCACTGATGAGTTGTTTTACTCCTAGGGTATTCCCGACTAATTCTTCTTTCAGGTTTAGAGGAGAATTTGAGGTTATAGTGAGAGGTTTCCTGATTAGATAAATTGGTAACCATTCTGATCTAGGTTAGAGTGCATGCTGAGTGTTTCTTTTCTCTCTCTCTTTGGCAGCGACCATGACCCGACCTTTGACTATGACTCAGTGACCAAGATTAACCGAACCTTCTTAAAACACTGACTTTTGGATTGTCAGAGTTGCATACCTCATTGCCACTCCTACTTTTACCTTTTTCTCCAGGACACCCCGTATTACTACGAACGTCCACTTCCATTGGATAAAACCATCGTATGGTTATATACGAACTCGAAGGAATTTATTCGAGGATGGTTTCCGGTTCTGGAGAAAACGAATATGACTATTCAGTTGTATTTTCCTTTTACCTTCTCTCAGGTTGCGAGTGTTCCTTGGATTAGGACGGTACACCTATTACGCAAATTGGATAGTCTTCTTCCAAACCATAGGCAGGTGCCGAACGGTAGGGAATGAAGAAAACCAATTAGCCTAACGATGGTGTACAGAAGTTATTAAATAAAGACAAATAAAGGGATTAGTAAGAGGGCAAAGTAAATTGCAACTGCTATTCACAACCAAACCAAGTATTTCATTACCACTCCCATTTCACCTTTGTATTTCTCCAGAACACTCTGTATCACTACGAAGATCCACAGTTATTTGGATACTCCATCGTATGGTTATATACGAACTCGAAAGGAACTTGTTCCAGTTCAGGGATGGATTCTGGTTCGGGAGAAATAGGAATAAGGTTTATTCAATTGTCTTTTATCTTCACCTTCTCTCGCATTGCGAGTGTTCCTAGGATTAGGACAGTACACCCATTACGCTTATTGGATAGTCTTTTTCCAAACCATAGGCTAGTGCCAAACGGTAGGGAAGAAAGAAAACCATTTAGCCTAAGAGGGTGTACAGAAGGTAATGACTAAAGACAGATGAAGGGATTTGGAGAGATGACAAAGAAATATACGGTTACAGTTGTGAATCTGGATAATGGAAGAGGCATTACTAGGAATACCCGGATACCCCTACGAAACATTTCAATGTTTCAGTTTCACTGTGTACTGTTAAAAGAAAACTGATTTCCCAATTAGCCCTTGCTCCAGGGTATGTATTTACCAGGTATGATTCTCACATCTGTATGGTTTTACAGATGATGAGTGGGAGTAAGTTATTGGGAATTGGGTGATTGTCCTCATTATATCGGAATTCGTTGTAATTCGTGATATTTGAGGAAACCACCCAGGTTGTTTTCCAGACGGCAAATATTTGGTTTTGAATATCCGCTGTTATGCACCAATTTCAAATTGATATATCTGTACGTCTATTTTTCTAGAGTGAGATATACCTTTTTGAAATTATGTCCATGACATTTACCTATATCAGTGGATGGTTAGGTAAGGAGCATTAAACAGCGGTGTAATTCTTTTTAACCATAAGTACAGTTTTCAACCTACGACACACATGGATTGAATTATTAGACTCAAGGGACTTATACAGAGTATTGTATGTTGTCCAGTGTCCATTAGGACAGAGGGGTTGGTAATCGTACTATATTCTGTTTACTTGTGACTTCTCTAGTTCTTAGACATGTGTTTCGTAGAAATACAAGGTCTGAGTTTTGAGAAGTTATAGGTATAAGAATAAAGTAGAGAACCAGGCGTTGCAAGTATCAGGATTCTTCAAGGTGATCGAAGATGTAGATACTTATGGATGGTATTCAGTTGATAGTAATGATTAAGAGAACTGGCTTCTCTTTCAGGTTACTCATAATTGGAAGCACTCCTAAGTCGAGTAACGCTGATAAGCATCCTTCCATTTAGTTGACATGCACTGGAGGCAGTTGCATGATTTGAATCTGGTTCCAATTAAATCAGTGCCTCTGTTTCTATATTGGATATAGAACGGTTCATATCTTAACGATGTTAAGGTACGGGGAGTTGTCCGGCTTATGCTTAAAACCAGACTCTGGATAACTCAAGGCACATTTCCGTAATGGCTGTTTGTGGGTTGACCCAGGCTATGACAAGGGTTGACTTTCTACCATCTGGAAGATCAATAGTGATATTGTTCTAGACTCACCACAGTTTTAAGTAAAATGGATTTTTTCAGAAAACAGAAGTGGGAGTATGGTAGAACTGGAAGTGATTCCAGAACCGCAAACGATTACTGAAAATTTGATAAGAACCTAAAGATTCAATCTGGTTTGACATTCCATTGGCCACTCCGCAGATAAGGTGGGTAACCTCAGGCACTCGAGAGGTACTTCGGTATGCTCAAGGACGATGACAGGGAGGTTCTTGTTTATCCAGACTTGACACTACTGTTGTTCCAGACTGTGAGACCCAGCGGGGGGATGAGTATAGCGTCGTTCTGAACTGGTTTTAGAAGTGTACGTGTATATGACTCTGCCAGAGGGTTGTCGTAGTCAGTGGGAGCAGCGGAAGCATAGTGAACAAGTGGCTTATGTCTATTTATGGACTAAAGCAGATATAGCGGAGATAGATCGTCTATTTCTGGTGTGACAGTCATAGGTTTGACTTCATCAGAATAGGGGATGGATCTGTTAAGAATGTAGTAGGGTGTGATGTCCGGGTATTTGGATGACATACACAGAGTAGGAAGTGATATTCCTATACTACGATCGGTTATACTTTGGTCGTCACACAGTGGTTTCTCCACAAAGGACATGGATATTACATCAGACATTCTGGTTACTAGATCTATGGTTTTAGATCTAGATTTGGGTAGTTTCCCAATCTGGGTACTTAGACAGCATTCTAAAGGTGTTTTAGAATGGACGACTCCTGGCACGGTAGTATACCTGCAGGTGATGGAGTCACCCTCTCTAAAGGTGTCTTACAGACTAAAGGGGAGAGGGATGTGCATGATTGGCAGATCACTTGCTTAGGCAATTAAGTCAATCATGAGATGTCAAGTACCACACCAAATGTTGTTTTTGCAGTAGATGCAATAAGTTGATATTGATCCTATCCTGGAGAAACATTCGGAAGCAGTTTTAGAACATAAGTTGATGTTCTACGGATATGATAACATCAGCCTCATTCAGGAGACGGTTATCATTCCAGGCTTCCAAGGTGACCTGGACGGCAGAGTGACCGTCAGAGTTATAGTTTTCCCTCTGACGAAGGGCAGTACTATGGACAAGTGGTCCAGGCGGATACTGGGGGAGGCATGGCGTAAGATACTGATTAAGTTCAGTTGACGATACAGTCTAAGAAGTTTGGATTTGGAGTTCATTTGCGAACTAGGTCCCATCAGACATCCAGACATATTCTAAGACAGGTATTGCTCATTTCGGGAGATGGTTTTCTCCGCGAACTTGAGATTATGAGAGACATAGAAAGAAACATTAGGGTGGATCCACTCACTGAGGCTATTCCTCGAACGCAATAGTTTCGCAAACGGGTTTTGTGAGACTGATTAGTAGAGGAGTTGGGTGTTCGGTATCACACGGGCTGTGAGTATGCGACATCGCAATAATTAGCCTTGAGTGCAAGTGGGAGATTGTTGGATATAGTGCCCTCAGAGTCAATTATTGGATCACAGGCACGTGATTGCAATGATTGAGGGAGGACCTATACCGGTAGGACAGTCTTACTCAAGATGATAGTATGCTATCTGGTTTACCTTTATCATCGTGTACTGCTTTAGGTGACCTTACAGGTCATTATTGCGCGTTGATAGAGCCCTTAGGATTCTTGCTTGACGGCCAGCAGTATGATGGCGATCATATAAGTGGGAGCTGGGGTCTATAAGCACATCCGTAAAAGGTCCTTAGTCGTGGGAGTTTTCGAGACAGGGCATCAACACTCCAGAGGAGACTAGTGTATACAGTCGAGACCCCGACGAGGGGCGGAGACCGGTCTCACAAGCCACTGGTGTCAGTTGGTTCACCTAAGATGTATACAGGTGCTCATTGGGTTATGAGTACACCGGACAGGACTTGCCGGGAACATGCTAGTTGGTCTTATACCTGACGTCAGATAGCAGTTCCCTGGTGACATGTGTACAGGTTAGTTCATCGACCTGAGATCGTCATTTGTCTCGTGTGAGTTCCCACTGTACTTTGATTACTACCCTACCACGGCTCAAAGGAGTCGTGCAAACAGGTTTTAGTTGGGTACAGTCCCGAGCCACATGGAGGCAGTGAGCGGATCTGCAGGGGTTCGTCTCTCCCGGTATTGGGGATGAGATCGCGCTGTGTCTAGGAGAGTCATTACACGAAGTCCTTGGCCAAGGCAGGAGATTTACTGGTAGGTATTCCAGTAGTATCTCAGGGTGTTATGGGCTACACTCCGACACGACTTGTACCGCTTTTGGGGGTCTGACTTTTACCAACCCCCTAGGCCCGCCATGCGATGCTCAAAGACGAACGGACCGGACTGTACGGATATTGTCACTGACAGGCTCAGTAGGGTGCCAGGATGATTTCGCTCATCGACGTCCCTTTTGGTCAATACCTGGTAGCCCGTTACGTATGGCTAATACCTCTGACGTGCTAGTGGTTAAATCCACAACCAATGTATTGACAAGTCTTTAGAGTCCCCCATAGACCGTTTCTCAAGTTTCGGGCGAAACGCCGTAGAGGCCGTATGGAGATATGGCAGGGTTCGATCATATATGTGCGGTATTGCACGGATCATGGTCGGACGGATAATACTAGCGGGCTTTGGTTTAAGCCGGATTCTAGTATTGTACAGTGTAGATTTTGTCTCATTGCATTTATATTCGGTCGGAATACAAATGCGGGTATGTATATACAGTCGCGGGGTTTTCCTGTAATTTATTACGGGATCAGTATTTTGAAGTTGCCAGTTTGCTTTCCGTTTTGGCCATTTTTCCTTTGTTTCTTTCTTTGGCTGAAAATTGGTGGAGGGGGTTATTTGCAAATATGCAATTAACAATGGAGAAGACTTTTTATGGCACATGATAGCTTCATGATGGTGCCACCATCTTTTGACTTCATTTGTTCATCATGACTTGCATTATGATGATGGGTTTTTGATGAGACTTTTTGGTGTGACATATTTGATCATGATCACCCATTTCTCTCTCTTGTATTATTGACCCACTCCCTCTCTCCTCCTTATCTTTGGTCGGCCATTTGAGGGAGGGGGCTGTCCAAATTTTGGTATGTGAGAAATGGTCTCATTTTTCTTGTAAAATCCTATAGCTCCATCCAAAAAGCTTCATCTCATACCTCCACCAAAATGGCAACTTCACAACCCTTTGAGACAAAGTAATCCACACTTAGCCTACAGCACTCCTGGACACGTCGGCTCGCCAACTTCGTGCCCGAGTTGCCTCGGTCCAGAGGTGGGAGCCCGTAAAAGAACCCGGCGATGTGGTGCCCTTTCCGACGAGGAGATGAAGACCGGAGATTCCGCGAGGAGATCGGGATGGAGACCGAAGGACACGGATCGCTTGGTATAGCTTTCTACCCATTCTCTAGTTAGCTAGGAGTAGGTTAATGGCCTGATCCGGGTTTTAAAGTCCACGGTAGCGCTGGTTCTAGTTTATAGAAAAGTTTTGGTTTCCGCATTTTGGCCTCGTTCAGACGGCCGGGGCGCTGCCGTGCACTTACAGTTAAAAAGTTTGAACGGATATCAATAACCCAATTTTTCCCCGCTGGAAATTTTCCAAGTGTTGGATTTTTTCCAAGTTTAAAAGCTTCAGAAAATCATCCAAGCGATTCTGTGGACCCTCTAGAAGAATGATACCCACACTCGAATTTTTGGATCGTGGAACCGCGGTGATACCCTAGGGTTTGCCGCAGTTCCGTGGCGACATGAGTGAGGCATGGATCGGCCCTTCTGTAGATGGTTCATAGAAGCTGTGGCAGTTTCTGGGTACTTTTTGAATTCCGCTCAAGTGTTGATCTCTTAGGGAAAGTTTGGGTGTTTGCTTATTCGATCGAAAAGTTTAACTTTGTCTAGCTATCTGTGATTGTGATACAATATTTGGAATCCACATAAATGGTTATGTGATAACTAGTTTGAATTTTATAAATCTAGCAAGTTAGTCTTAATTTATCGGTTGCCACGGGATTTTGATGTTGATCAAAAGTCCATCGCAATTACATAGTGTACGCGGATACTCGCCGGGTAACCTTACTAGATAGCCATGCCCCATAGCCCCGACCAAGTGACTGTACGAGAACCCCGTCACCAAAAACATCCGCAACGTCTACAAGCACATCCTTTTTCAGGTCCCTAGTCGTAGGATTATCGAGACAGGGCATCGATACTCCGGAGTAGACTAGTGTGTACGCTTCTCATCCCAGTTGGGGAGATGATCTGTCCCACAGCCATCAGTACGTCGTACTGGAGATAGTATACAGGTGCTCGTTGGGTTACGGGTACACCGGACAGGACTCGCAGGGAACTGTTGGTTGGTATTATACCCGTCGTCGGTTAACAGTTCCCAGGTGACATGAGTACAGCATAGTCCGCAGACTTGACACTGCTGCTTCGCCTCGAGTGTGTTCCTACTATTCTTAGATTGCTACCCTACCACGGCTCAAAGATGTCGTGCAAACAGGTAGCAGTTGGGTGCAGTCCCGAGCATTTGGAGGCAGTGGTGGTTAGACAGGATTCGTCTCTCCCGGTATTGGGAGTTGATATCGCGTTGTGTCTGGAGAGCCATTACGCAAAGTCCCTGGCCAGGGCAAGCGAGATTTACTGGTAGGATTTCCAGTAGTTTCTCAAGGTGTAATGGGCTTCGCTCTGACACGACTTATATCGCTTTTAGGGGACTGACGCTTGCCTCCCCCTAGGCCTGTTATGCGATAGTCCTAGACGAACAGACTGGACTGTACGGAGATTGTCACATCAGGCTCAGTAGGAGTTTGGATGGGTTTCCTCATCGGCCTTCTTATCGACATCTACCTGGGGACCGTTACGTACAGCTAGTGCCGCTTGCGGTCTGTGGTTAAACCCACTGCCAGCGTAGTAGTCGAGTCTTTAAAGTCCCACACAGAGAGTTTCCCTGCTTTGGGCGAAACGATATAGAGGTCATATGGTTTTACGACAGGGTTCGGACACATACGAGTTTTATCGCACGTACGATGTTCGGACAGTTTTTACTAGCGGGCTTTGGTTTAAGCCAGATTCTAGTATCGGATTATTGGATTTATACAGTCTCAGTATTTCCGTGTTTTCACGGATAGGAGGGGCGTTCTCGTAATTTGTCGAGAAGCTTCTAGAAGATTGATGAGTTGGAGGCTTAGGTGGCATTTGTATTAATTGGTTTAATGACTCATGGTATGATTCATCCATAGAGTTAATGATGCATTTATTTTTTAAATGACTCATGAGATGAATCACTAGGTGAGTTAATGAAGCATGATGATAATTGTTATTTGTTATTCATTTAATAAATATCTTATTCTTCATATATATTCACAATGATTCATTATTCCAAAAGGATTCTCACTCTCACCTTCTCTCTCCTCAAGCTCTCTCTCTCTCTTCAAACCCTAACCCTAACATCTCATGTGGGTTAGCAAGACTAATTGATCTCTAATCCCACTCTATATCCCCTAGGTTGCTTTGATTAGCACTTTTAGTAACCTAGTTACCTCAAGTTAGAGGTCAAGCTTGGAGTAGTAGCTCTCGGGTGGATCTTCTATCACAAAGAGGAGGCCGACGAGGAGGTGATCAACGAGAAGAAGAAGGACTTGGTTCATTAGGTATAATCTTCTTTCATAGTAGCTAATCCCTCCTATGATGTTGTTAGTTAGGGTTTGGCAAATATCCGTAAGTTAGTCGATATTAGTTTAAACTAAAATGATTGTTTTACCTATTCCGCCTCCCCGCAACTCGTGGGGTGTCTAACGTCGATTTACACCATATACCGGCATAACTTATTGAGTTATTGGGGTCGAAGATACCATCCCTAGACTTGATATTCAACATATCTGACGAAGAGACCGTACTGTACGGTATGTGTTGCCAATTGGCTCGACGGGAGTTTTAGCAGGTTTGCTTGTGTTTCTTCTGATCGCTCAATACCTAGGAGCCGTTACATACAGCTTGTGCCACTGACGGTTTGTAGGCATATGATATGATCACTGCCTACTGCTAGCGTATTGACGAGTCTTAGAATCCCACAAATGGGTCTCCTAGCTCAGGCGAAAAGATGCGGGGTGCATATGTGATATGCGCGGGAGCTTGATTATATGCGTGTATTGGATACCGTATTTTAATCGGGCGTTTACTATTGGACTGGTCGTATGTGATATGACCGGGTTTTTAAATCAAGTATTGATTTAATATTAAATCCATTAGCACATTTATTAAAACATATTTCTTTATGATGCATGCATGAGTGTATGTATATGTTGATATGGATGCACACATGCAAGCATACATGTGTCATGGTTGATGATACATTGGTGGTGGCAATGCAAGACATACATGGTTACATATTTAGATATTTTGATTATTTGAGAAAAGCAAAAATGGGATTAATACCATGGTCTAATTACCCATGGTTTTGCTTAAACTCAAATTACAAAATATCTAGATATTTTGTAACCATAGTTTAGCATGGCATGACTTTCACTTACTCTCTTGAGTTTAGTTAGAGTTATTCATATTATTCTATTGAGTCAAACTTGAGCCATCTCCTTCTTCCTCTCTCTACTCAAAGCTCTCTAGGGTTTTAAAAGAAAGAGAAGAAATTAAAAAGAAAAGGTTTTTAAGTGAGATCCAAATCCACATCACCATTCTACTTTAGTCTACCCCACTAGTGTGGAATGTTTGCTTCATCTTCATCCTTGATAAAGTGAAGCTTGGAGCTTGGTGCAAAGGAACTTCGTGGTGGATCATCGTGGACACGGAAGGATACAAGCCAACCGGTTCAAACCCTACACGATCTAATGAGTCAAGGAGGAGGTCTACAAAGGTTTTATTTCTCCCCACTTAGTGTTAGACACTAGATAGTATGAGATACTATATATTGTTACTCTATTTTTCTAGTTCGATTCATGGTTGGATTGTTTAGCACCTCTTTAAATTTTTGTTATAGCATGTGTGATACAACCCTATACCTAGGCATGGTCCTAAAGAATCCCTACATACATTACCACGCTTAGAATCATCCATACTAAACCCCTTTAGCATGGTTTCTATGTACCTAGATTGGAAAAATCCCAAATCCATTTAGATCTATCTCTATAGATCTATATCCCCAGGATGTAAGAGACATCAGTAAGATCTTTCATGGAAAACCTGTGTGATAAGAGGTGCTTGACCGAGTGTAGCATAGGATCACCTTTTCCTGTCAAGAGTATGTCATTCGCGTACAATACGAGAAAGACAACCATACTCTCTACAACCTTCTTATTTATACATGGTTCATCTACCTTTTTGATGAAGTCAAACTCCTTGACAGCTTCATTAAAACAGATGTTCCATCTCCGCGATACTTGCTTTAACCCATAAATGGATTTAAGCAGCTTGCACATGCTTTCGCTGCTCCCACTATCTACGAAGCCCTCTGGCAGTGTCAAATACGCTCTCTTCTAAATCACCATTTAGAAAAAAGGTTTTGACGTGTAGCCTGCCAGATTTCGTAGTCATGGTATGCAGAAATAGCAAGTAGGATCCTGATGGACTTAAGCATAGCTTTGAAAGTCTCAACTTTTCCATCTAAACCAATTTATCTTTCTCAAAGATCCTCTTACTACCGATGGGTTTTACCCCTTCAGGAGCAACATGCAAAGTCAACACTTTGCTGGTGTATATGGATTCCATCTCAGATCACATAGCATCCAGCCATTTCACATAGTCTCCACTTGTGATGGCCTGCTCGAAACTAGTTGGGTCATCATCTACATGATGCAATCCTCACTCCCACCATCTACGAGAAAACCATAGTATCTCCCATGTGGATGAGGAACCCAACTAGATCTGTGGAGTGGCTTCAGTTCGTCAGGGACTATTGAATCCTCCGGTTCCACCAAATCGTCAGTTATAGTTTGCTCTGCTGGAACTTCTTCCAGTTCTACCTCATTGCCACTAATTTCTTCCCCAAGAAATTCCTTTTTCCAAAAAGGTGGCATGTTGAGAAACAAAACACATGTTGTTCCTCAGTGTGGTAAAATATATTCCCTCGCGAATGTTTGGGATATCCTACAAACTTGCACAGAACAGACATTTTCTCAAGCTTGTCCGGATTTTGCTTTTCAACATAGGCCGGACAACCCCATATCTTAACTCGTTTAAGAGATGATCTCTTTCCATTCCATATCTCATATGGAGTGGCAGGCAACAGATTTGATCGGAACTCTATTCAATAGGTATGTAGCTTCTTAAGTGCATGTCTCTGAAAGGTAATAGGCAACTTAGTAGTATTCATCATAGAGCGCACCATATCTCATAGGGCGCGATTCCTCCACCCCGATATACCGTTGTGTTGTGGTTTATACGGAGGAGTAAACTGAGAGAGAATCTCATTCTCTTTTAAATAGTCTCGGAATTCCGTGCTCCGGTATTCTTTTCCCCGATCCTATCAAAGGATTTGAATACCTTTACCCATCTGGTTATCATATTCGTACTTATATTCCTTGAAATTCTCAAAAGATTCAGTTTTGTGTTTCAACAAGAACACATGTTCATATCTTGAGAGAACATCGGTGAATGTAATAAAGTACCCGGAACCATCCCTGGCATATATAGACATAGGACTGCATACATTACCATTTATGTGTCCAAGAGTTCAGTAGCTCTTTCTCTGTTTCCAGTAAACGAAGATTTGGTCACCTAGTCTTTGAGACATGACTAGCAAGTTTCATAAGATGTAAATTCAAACGGATTCAAATATGCATCCTTATGGAACTTTAGCTAGTCTTTTTTCATCGATATGACCTAGTCTACAATGCCATAAGAAGACTTCGTTTATTTCTGAATTGCTCCTCTTGTGTGTGTTATGTACTTTTAGAACTGTAGTTTGATTCAGAACGTATATACTGTTATACAACATACCTTACCCATACTTGATTTAGGAAAATATTCACAATATTTATTGGTACGAAATAACAGTCGCTAAGAATCAATGTATTACCTGTTGGTAACACAAGGTGATATTTACCAACTGCTTTGGCTGCAACAATTGCACCATCTCTACTACTAGAGACATATCATTCTTTCCCAGTTCTCACCTGTCTATAGCCCATATAACAAATTACATGTGTGGGATCCTGATCCGGTATCCAATACCCAGGATGTAGAGGTAACTAAGAAACAGTTCTTGGTTACGAACACACCCGAAGACAATACATCAACATGCTTATTCTTCGTTTGGGTGGCGTGGGATTCTGAATATTCTCTTATTCCTTGCTCAGACTTATGACAATCATAAGGTAGAGCGGAACCTAGCCCAGTATAATAAGTAGGTTCGGTCAATACATCCATATTATTATCTTGATTAAAGCATTTCATTGGTCGCTACCAGGAGAGAGAGAAGGATAATCACTTTGCGTGCGCTCTTTGCAAGATTAGATCAGTTATTTTATCTAATCAGGATGGCTTCCACTATTTTTATCAAATCTTCTGTCAAACCCTAAAAGGTAAGATTAGCCAGGATTAATTACACCCTACAGGTTCGCCAATCGTTCGGCCAGGCAGGTATCGGTACTCTGAGGGAGGTTCCCCGTGCTTTCGCACGGCCCTAATTAAAATAAACCTCGTTTCCCTAAAGGCATAACCCCTTTGACACCTTTCTAGACACCTACTTGATTAGCTAATTGTAAAGTGCAAAACTCTCCCAGGAGTAACTCTTACTCGCAGCGGGTATCGGGATCCAACTATCATATAGAAGGTATGAAATCTCATTGTAAATTTCAACACTTGAAATTCCCGATAATGTTTTTACCCCTAGCGTCCTATGACCTTGACGGAAGTCAAACTACCCTTAGGGCGCTAGTCAAGTTCAACCCGTTCATTTCTTGATTGAATTAGACCCACCCGCACGACCCTTGACGGAGGCCAAACAACTCCGTATGAATACCCTAATCCAATCGCATCTCATACTACAGATAAGTACTAATCAGCTACCATATACTACGCCTTGACGGAGGCCAAACTACCGTAGCACGAATACTAAAATAGCACTTATCTGAAATGACGGAGGGCTACGCAGGTTTTTAAAAAAACCATAAACGTAATGAACTTGATATCATTGCAAAATCTAGTGATTTTGAAAAGGAGTGTTTTTTAGGCATTTGCTAGTTTCTCTAAAGAGGTCACTCCCGGTGAAGGGATCTCGGCTCTTTCCTCATCGAATGAGGTACTGGATATTCATGAATACCACTATGCAAAGCAGGAATTAGAGAAGCAATCAAAAAACAAAACCGAGTGGGTTGTAGAATTTGCTAGTTTTGCTAAAGAGGTCACTCCCGGTGAAGGGATCTCGGCTCTTTCCTCATAGAATGAGGTGCTGGATATTCATCAAGGAATACCACTGTGTAAAGCAAAAACTAGAGCTATCCTTTTTGAAAATTCGATTCTACAACATCTTTTGGTTTCTTTCTTTTCATTAATCTCATTAATGAAGTCCCATCAATTAATGTTTCCTAAACATTACAAAAAAATGAAACGAAAATAGAACATACGCTTATGCCGTCCGCATTCGCCACGGGGACCCGTCATGCACCGTTAAGTTACTTAACTACCGGTAGAGCGGAGGCTGGAGTAGCATGGGTGCAAAACATAAACAACGTTTATTATATATCATATATATATAATATTACATTCGTCTCACGCAGTTATATGATCAACATCACAGAATCAAGCAGCAGAAGCAATATATGAAATATTGGATATACTAGTATGTTCGTGTTTTAAATTTAGCCAATAATGTAAAACACCGATTCCATAGTCATGATGAATAGCCAAATCCACATCCCTAGACCCCTACGAGAGCGGCAAGTAACCCTGTCAATTCAAGAGTTAGGAGACCCGGTCTCAACTCCTTGAGATGGTCTCCTACTGGACTCTAGAACCCGGTTACTTGTGCTCCCCGCCTTGGGTCTATCCTAATGTGGAAAATTAAATAATATACAACAGTGGTGACATCATCCTCAACCCGTAAGTGCCCTAATAAAAAAATATTACATACAGATTTTACATAAATGAAAATAAAAACCCTCATCTCACATAAAAAAAAACCGGCTATTCTTTCACGACGATCCAATAAATCATATCAATAGCAACACATCACATCACATATCATCAACGTAAGAAAATATGCATATCCCTAAATCTCGTTGAAATATAGAAATGAGATTGGGATATCCTACATATTACACTTACGGTCGCAGAAAAGAAAACAGAAAACTACAATAATTAGAATCTGCAATATTCTTAGACATCATAAATCCGGAAAATCTCATATCCCGGATTTCATGCCTAACTTATAAAACTTGAATTTTAGTCTCAAATTGAAAACTCTTTTCAATTGGTTGTCGGATAATTCAATAAGATTCCTAGCTAGTGATCGTGTACAATACGCAATTGCGACAGAGTTTTGATCCGAATCAAAACTTCGTGGCAATCGATCAATTGAGACTAAACGGATAGCTTTACAATATACTAACTAGTTTTCATAAAACTAATTAATACGGATTCTAATAATTGTATCACACACATCACAAATCTTGTAAAGTAACCGCGACATTAGAATTCTGCACGCAATTAACAAACTAAACCAATTTTCCAACACTTGAAAAATCCAGTAAGCTAAAGTTCCAAAACCGATCATTTTGAGCCAATCCGAGAGTCGAAACGAACTTGAAACACTCCCGAATCTTCACGGGGGCAAACACTTAAAATAAACTATCAAATGGGGGAGCCTAGAGGGGGTACCCCACCCCCGAGGCCACCACGAGGTGGCCAGGGGGTGAGGCAGACCCGAAACTGCCTATGGTGGGGCAGTTTCAGGTCCCCACCGCTAAGACCACCTTGTGGTGGTCTTGGGGAGTGGGCCCAGCCTTTCGGTCCCCTCCGGGTGTCCTAAGGGGGCGCACGCTCCATCCTGCGGCTTCTCGGTTCAAACAATGAGCCCGCGGGGTGTGCAAACAACTCAAAACATCAATTTCGAAATTATTTTTATCGGCAGTTATTGCACGACAAAAACGGCGGATTTCTAACGTCGCTACAAGTTACCCTAATGTTCTAGCTTGGCTATGATACCATGAAAGTCTACCTTAACACCACCATGAGATTCTAGAGGCATCAAGCATACTACATTTTAATTTTTATTAGGTGCTAAATTAGACTAACAAGATCATTACTAGATTTTTAGGGTTTGCCTTTGTAATGTGATTAAAACCAAGAGAAGAAAAGAGCATACAACCTTTGTAGTTTGAGTCCTTCTCTTCTAAATCGACGGGTTGAACTCCACGCGACTCTATAAGGCTCCTCTTTGAGTTGAACGGCCCTCCTTCGTGATCATCACGCCAAAGACGATCCACCCGAAGTCCCTCTAGCCTAAGCTAACTCTATACTAAACTCCTTTAGTGTAGCAAACACACCACACCAAATTGCTAGTTTGGTGTGGGATGGTGAAGTAGGGGATGTTAAAAACTCACAAGATTGTGTTCAAGCTTCATGATTCACATCTCATGTGAGGGTTGAAGCTTGAACCATGACATTTGAGGAGGAAGATGAAGCTAGAGAGCAACCATGGGAGCAACTCAAGAAAAATGGCTAAGTTTTGAGAATAAGACTAGAATGAAAAGCAACTCTTGACCCCCACTCATTCAAGCATGGAATTTTGCAATATAAAATTGCAAGCATGCTTGAATAGTAAGTCAAGATGAATAAACTATGAATAAAGCCCATGCTTGCAACCATGCTCTCATTTTCCACCTCTTTTTCTATTTTTCTCAAAAATAGAAATCATGTCATGCTTCATTATATATATATATATATATATATATATATTATGAAGAATAATTAGCGAGCTAATGATATTAGTTAAGATATAATTATATCACATATAATATATATCACATTATTAAATCAACACTTGATTTAATAATCCGGTTATATCACATATGACCGACTAATATCATATATATGTATATTACATTATCAAATCAACATTTGATTCGACAATCTGGTTATATCACATATAACCGAACCGATAACAGATAACTACCAGATTACAATACGGTATCATATACACGTATTTAATCAGGCCCACACACATATCACATATGTGTCCTGCTTCGTTTGGCTTGAACCAGGAAACTTCTGTGTGGGATTCTAAAGACTCGTCAATACGCCAGCAGTAGGTGATGATCATATCAATCACCCACAAACCGTCAGCGGTACTAGCTGAACGTAACGGCTACCCGGGTATTAAGCGATATGAAGATCAACAAGCAAGCCGTCCATACTCTCCATGAAGCCTATCAATAACATTACCGTACAGTCCAGTCTCTTTGTCTGATATGTCACATATCATGTCTAGGGATGGTAAACGTCAAACCCCGGTAACGAGATAAGTCATGCCGATGTCTGGCCTATAACGGTTTGATAAACTACTGATAACTCTTATCAGTAAATCTCAGCAGCAGCCTTGGCCATGGACTTCCATTTATAGCCATTCGTGCATAGCGCAACATCAACCCCTAATACCGGGAGAGACGAAACCCCTCCTATCGCTCATTGCCTCCATGTGACTCGGAACTGTACCCAAAATCCACATGTTTGCACGACTCCTTTGAGCCATGGTGGGGAGGAAATTAAAGCATGGTAGGAGCCACACAAGACTCTATAACGATCTCAGGTCTACAGACTAACCTGTACCAGTGTCACCAGAGGACTGCTATCTGACGATAGGTATATTACCACATAGGAGTCCTCGGCGAGTCATGTTCGAGGTACACATTCTCAAATGAGCACCTATGTACAATCTTTGGTGTCACACACCAATGGTTGTGGGATCAACCATCGCCCTCTAAGGGACAAGAAACGTACACACTAGTCTACACTGGAACATCGATGTCGTGGTCTCGATATTCCCACGACTAGGAACTGTTTAAAGGATGTACTTTTGGACCATCCTGGCCCTACTAGTATGATCTCATCATAGTCCTGGTAGTCAAGTACATATCCTAAGGGCTTTATCAACATGTAAGAGACAAACAGTATAAGTACCAATCTACATGTTAAGATAAAAGGTAACCAGATAGCATACTATCATGTCGAGCATGAAAGTCCTCTATATATATGTCCAAGCATCCTCTATAATATACATCGCATGTACAATAATGGCCTCTAGGGCATACATATTCCTAACAGTACTTCATTACATTTACCAATGATCCCTCAAGATTCGTACATGTGTTCCTGTTGAAACAGAAATCTGAAGCTTTTGAGAAACTCAAGGAATATAAGTGTGAAGTGGAGAACCAAACGGGTAAAAGTATTAAAATCCTTCAATTTGATCGAGGAAGAGAATACTTAAGCACGGAATTCCGAGATTATCTAAAAGAGAATGGGATTCTCTCTCAGCTTACTCCTCCGTATACACCGCAGCACAATGGAGTATCAGAGCGAAGGAATCGCACCTTATTATATATGGTGCACTCTATGATGAGTGTTATTGAGTTACCTATTTCCTTTTGAGGTTATGCACTTAAGACAGCTGCATACCTATTGAATAGGGTATCTACCAAAGCTGCGCCTATAACACCATATGAGATATGGAGTGTAAAGAGACCATATCTTAAACGAGTTAAGATATGGAGTTGTCCGGCCTATGTTAAAAAACAGAATCCGGACAAACTCGAAGCACGGTCAGTTCTTTAAAAGTTTGTAGGATATCCAAAGAATTAATATGGATATATCTTCTACCACACTGAGGAATAAAAGGTGTTTGTTGCTCAACATGCCACCTTTTTAAAAAGGAATTTCTTGTAAAAGGAATTAGTGGTAATGAGGTAGAGCTGGAAGAAGTTCCAGACACACACTCTACAACTGATGATTTGGTAGAACCGGAGGATTCAATAGTCCCCGACGAACCTCAGTCACTTCGCAGATCTAGTAGGGTTTCTCATCCACCTGAGAGATACTACGGTTTTCTCATAGATAGTGGGAGTGAGGATCGCATTATGGAAGATGATGACCCAACTAGTTTCGAGCAGGCCATCACAAGTGGAGACTCTGTGAAATAGCTGGATGCTATGCGATCTGAGATGGAATCCATGTACACTAACAAAGTATGGACTTTGGAAATTGCTCCTGAAAGGGAAAAACTCATTTGGATCAAGTGGATATTTAAGAAGAAAATTCGTGTAGATGGAAAGGTTAAGACCTTCAAAGCTAGACTTGTAGAAAAAGGTTTTCGTCAACGACCAAGTGTCGACTATGATGAAATCTTTTCTTCAGTGGCTATACTTAAGTCCATCAAGATCCTACTTGCCATTGTTGTCATGCCCTGCTTCCTAATAGACGGAAATGGTGACGTGGCAGGCCGCAACGTATTTACTCTGAAATAAATACGTTAAGCGTAATTAAGCAATATATAAATATGAACAAGAATGACAAGAGAATAAAATGAAATAGCAACTTTATTTACATTCAACTTTACATACAACTGTTTGAAAATAAAAGATACAATGAGTAAAGCAGTGCCTAAAAAATGGCATACAAAAAGTATGTGCAATGGAACTAGAAGCCAGGCCGAGCGGTAAGCTGGTCCAAGTCCTCCTGGCTCGGCTCGATCTCCTCAGAGTCCGGTCCTCCTGACGAACATTCCAAAGAAATAAACACAAAGGAATGCCGTCAGCGAACTAACGTTCGGTAAGTCCCAAAAGAAGAAAGAGAAGATAGTATATAAAGTGAAATGAACAGGTAAAGTTGTATATAATTGATTACTGGTATATGATAGTTGTTCTAACGTGGTTGTTTGTAGTTTGATAAGGAAAGTATTCATGTATACGAGAGAAGTCCATCTTACCCCGTGGACTATGGTAACATATAGTACAAGGCCCCGTCATAACCCACGGGACAACGGCACAAGAATTCATGTAGGTGTCTTTTAAGTGACATCCTGTGCCACGATATACATTCTGTACCAATCCACCCTTTTATCATCGCGTAATGTATTATATAGATTAGGTTTACAAGTCTTGGCCGAATCCATGGATACAAAATGTTCAGATATTCATGTTCAGGATGTAATCAGGTATTCGAGTAGTCGTGTTGAGTTATAACCATGGTTCGGTCAAGTCAAGTCAAGTATACAAGTTTGGGTTTGATATTGATTTCGAGTATTCAGGTTCATGTTAAAGTATTCAAGTTCTTGTTTGATGTTGGATTCAGATTTGAGTTTGGACTCAGATTGAATAAGGCATTTATTAACGGGTTTAACTCTTGAATTTCTTAGGTCCGGGAGTCATCGACAACTACTGCATATGGACGGCAGGATTTGTGTCTTTTTCCAAGAAAAATTCATTGATAACTCCGTTAAATTGTCTAACCTGAAAAGGCAAGCACTCACTTTCTCCGGTTCCCTGGGGCTCAAGAGAATTGATCCCGCTTAAACCCATATTTACTAGAATCCTTAAAATATTGTTTTGTATATCTCGAGGGGGTTTTATGGAAAAAAAATTTAATATAGTTTTAAATTAAACCTCAAGGGTGTTTAGTATTATTTAGGATTTTCATGAGCATTTATTTTAAGTATTAGGGTATTTAAAAATAAATAATTGGTTTTTAAAAGTTTATGGTATTTTATTGAAAACTTGTCCTTTTTAGTAACTTGATGATATCTTATTTACAGTTTTTTTATCTTTCAGTTTTAGAAAAAATAGTTTCATGATATTTTGAAAATATGGAATTATAGTTTTATATAATTTTTAAAATTAGTTTTATTTAGAAATTTGTTTTTCTTAAAAACCGTATTTATATCCTTTCGAGATCGAATGCTCCGTAAGGAGGTCTGCATCTCGCTCTACTATCCCAAGGATATGCGATAAACCACACCATCCATTAGCGGGTCCCCTGACGAGGGTTGTAGATGCAGAATTGCAAAGGAATATGCCACTTTAAAAGAAACTCGGTTTTAAAATTATATGGTATTTATTGTAAATGCTATTCTTCGAACCAAATATACATACAAATAGGCATCGTGGTATGAAACCAAGGTGTAAGTGTGGGGTAGGTCGTTACCCCGTGAAGTTTTCCTAAAGGTATGGTTTTAACAAAAACGAAGAGAGCTGATAATAAAGTTCAAGGTATGTTAATGAAAAAGTTCGATTATGCTTGTTTCACATGGGATTCTTGGTTAAACTTGATTCTAAATATTGATATTAAGGTTACAAGTAAACTGGTAAAATTAGATTGACCAAAGGATAAAGGAAAAGAGAGTTCTAGGTTTTTTAGAAATGAAGGTATCGGTAATAACTCCACTTTTACCGATATGAGATTTGAAGATAAATTTCAATAAAAAGAAGGAGAGTTGGGAAGGACTTACTGTTTGAATATATCAAGGAGAGGTTAAGGAAAAGGGGATGAACTTCGTGGCATCGCGGGAGCTCCGGAATAGGCTTCGATCTTCGAAGGAAGATGCTTGCTCGCTAACTCCACTTTACTCCATTTGTACTTAGGAACTTTTGAGAGAGTTTTTACTAGAAATTTCAAAATGGTGCTGAGCCAAAGTGTGGGGTGGTATTTATGGTGGAGAATTAGGGTTTGGGAATTTAAAATGTTGATTAAAAAGCAATAAAATGGTGTTAAATTGTGAAATGAAATGTCTCTGTTTGATTGCAGGGAAATCAAACAGTGCAGAGGAGTTTAGAAGAGGTGAAGGAACAAGTGTGCAAAGCACGGAGCAATTTAGCTCATCTCAGCCGTCCCCACCGGCCCCTAGGGTGATTTGGCCGGTCGATCTTGGCTTTCTGGCCTCGAGATTCGTGGCACCTGATTTATTCTGTGTTTACACCATTTTTCACATGTTTGATTTTTCTGAACTTTTCATTTCCCTTGTATTGCACGTGCAACCTTTTGGGCTTCCAATATAAAAAGATAAATCAGAAAAAATAATTGTGTATGATGGGAATCGAACACAGGGGCTATGTCACAGCAGTGCAAGGTATTTACCGGTGAGCTAAAAGTTGCTTCTTGCTTTTATTTAATAAAAGTAACTTATAACTCATACACAGGCTGTAATACTCTTTTCTGTACATTAAAACAGAAAATTCTGTAAAGCGATTTCAGAGTCGTTACATTCTACCCTCCTTATAAAAATTTCGTTCTCGAAATTTACAATTACATATGAATTAATTTTCAAAGTGGTAAGGGTATCGTGTACGTATATCTTCTTCTCGTTCCCATGTTGATTCTCTTGGCGAATCCTTTCTCCACATCACTCAGACCAAGTTTACTTCCTTGTTCCGCAATGTCTTCACCTTTCGGTCCAAGATCTCAACTGGTTATTGCTTGCAGGTCAGGTCGGTTTGTACTATGAGTTCTGAATGATCAAGTATGTAGCTGGGGTCGCTCACATATCGTTGTAGTTGGGATATGTGGAACACGTTGTGCACTCCTTCCAATAAGGGTGGTAGTGCTAAACGGTATGCCACTTTTCTAACTCATTCGAGTATGTTGAACGGTCCCATATATCTTGGACTGGGTTTACCCCTCTTGCCAAAACGGACCACTCCTCTGTTTGGAGAAATCTTTAGGAATACATGGTCTATAGGTTGGAAGTCCAGATGTCGATGCTTTGCATCTGCCCAATGCTTCTGTCTATCTTGGGCTATGCGCATTCTTTCCCTGATCGTGTGAACTATGTCCACAGTTGCCATGATCATCTCTGGTCCAAGGAGTTCACGATCTCCAACATCATCCCAATTTAGCGGTGGATGACAGTTCCGTCCATAGAGTGCTGCGAATGGTGTCATTCCAATGCTTGCTTGATAGCTGTTGTTGTATGAAAACTCTACAAGGTGTAGGTGATCTTCCCATGAACCTCCGAAGTTTAGCATACAATCTCTTAACATTTCCTCCAGAATCTAAATTATTCGCTCGGACTTTCCGTCCGTTTGTGGATGATAAACCGTGTTGAAATTCAGACTCGTTCCCATACTAGCTTGCAGACTCTGCCAAAATTGTGATCGGAATCTTATATCGCGATCGGAGACAATGCAAATAGGTACTCTATGTAATCTCACGATATCCTACATGAGTTCATGGGTATCAAATATAGTACACTTTGAATGTTTAAATCTTACTTTAGATTTATGCTTACCTCCATGTACTTCTTTGCTAACGTCTCGGTTGATTGGCCAACTCGAAATGGAATAAAGTGAGCCGACTTGGTGAGTCGATCCACAATAACCCATATTGCGTCATTACCCTTCGTGCTGCGACGAAGGGCAGTCACGAAGTCCATGCTAATGTGCTACTATTTCCATTCTGGGATTGGTAACGACTGAGTAGACCAGCAGTTCTGTGATGTTCAGCCTTCACTTGCTGACACACCAAACACTTGGCTACACTCCTTGCTACTTCGCGCTTCATCCCATGCCACCACTAGTGTTGCCGTAGATCCTTGTACATTTTTGCACCGTTAGGGTGTACTGAGTACGGAGAGCTGTGAGCTTCTTTCATCAACTCTTCTCGAACAAGTCTGACTGGCACGCATAATCAACTTCCATATTGCAAGGATCCATCTTCCTGGATGATGAAATCGGTTCGAAGTCCACTTTCTACTTGTTCTTGGATCTTTTGTAGCTTGGTATTATTTGCTTGAGCTTCCTTGATCTAATTTACAAAAGTGGACTGAACTTGTAAGTTCATCAAATATGAAGTGTTACCTGGCACAACTATTTCGATCTCCAATCCATGCAATTCTTGTTGTAGCTTCCATTGAGCGGTGAGGTTCATTGCTAATGGCTGGTGACTAAGTGCATCAGGAACTACGTCCACCTTCCCATGATGATATTGTAGGTTGATGTCGAAGTCCGCCTTGAGTTCTAGACATTTTCTCTACCGCATGTTTAATTCCTTCTGAGTAAATACATACTTCAGACTCTTGTGGTCGGTGTATATATCCACTCGTTCTCCCAGAAGATAGTGGCGCCAAATCTTGAGTGCGAAGATGACGGCTGCCAATTCCAGATCATGTGTTGGATAGTTGTGCTCATGGACCTTTAGTTGTCTTGATGCAAAACCCACAACTTTTCCATACTGGTGTAGAATACATCCTAATCCTTTACTGGATGCATCACAATGTACTACGAATCCTCCAGATTGATCTAGTATTACGAGGATAGGAGCAGAGATTAATCTTGACTTGAGTTCTACAAAAGCTTTTTCACATATTTCTGACCACACGAATGCTTCATCTTTATGTGTGAGCTTGGTCAGGGGTGCTGCAGTCTTTGAGAAGCCTTCAATGAATCGTCGGTAGTATCATGCTAATCCTAAGAAACTTTGTATATCTTTCACCGTCTTTGGTGTCAGCCACTCGCTGACAGCTGACACCTTAGCTGGATCTACAGAGATTCCTTCGCCTGAAAAAATATATCCGAGAAATCCGAATTGATCTAACCAAAATTCACACTTGCTGTACTTAGCGTAGAGATGATGTTTTCGCACTGTCTCCAGAACAATCCGTAAGTGCTCAGCGTGTTCTTTCCGATTCTTTGAAAACACCAGGATGTCGTCGATGAAGATGACAACGAACCTGTCTAAGTACTCTCGGAAAACTTGGTTCATCAGGTTCATAAAGATGGAAGGTGCATTGGTCACTCCAAATGACATTACGAGATATTAATAATAACCATACCGAGTCCTAAACGCCGTTTTCGGAATGTCGGACTCTTTGACCTTCACCTGATAATAACCCGAATGAAGATCTAGTTTCAAAAATACAAAAGACACACTTAACTGATCAAAAAGATCATCGATGCACGGTAGTGGATACTTGTTCTTAATCGTCACTTCGTTCAGAGCTCGATAATCCACACACATCCTGTATGAACCTTCTTTCTTCTTCACCAGTAGTACCGGAGATCCCCAACTTGAAGTACCGGGTCTGATCCAATCTTTCTTCAACAATTCGTCCAACTGAATATGAATCTCCTTCAAACCTTCCGGACTTAACCGGAATGGAGCTTTGATTACAGATTGCGCACCAGGTTATAAATCAATACTAAACTCAAGAGCTCGATCGGAAGGCAAACCTGATATGTCTTAAAGGAACACATCCTCGAACTCTCGAACTACTTCAGGCTTTTCTTCTTTTGCCGGTAGATAAAACACTTCTGCATTCTTCGGTTTAGCACGGTAGCTTACTGGATTCAAAGTTCTATCTCCACTTTTGAAATAGAAAACTGGGTGATCTGGTATCTCAAATAATACCCTCCTTTGACGGCAGTCAATAGTAGCATAGAATACTCCCAGCCAATCCATTCCCAACACAACATCGAAATTTGGGATATCCGGTACTTTGAAATTTGCATAGAATTCTCGTCCGCAAACTACAACTGGACACTGATCATACCCCATAGTTGCTTTTAAAACTCCATTCCCGGAACTGACATTCCAGCTTGAAATGAGTGGTTTCACGGGAATCGCGTGCGTTCTCACGAATCGTTGCAACATGAAGCAGTGTGACGCTCCAGTGTCGAAAAGTGCGAGTGAAGGAAAGGTGGCTACTAGTATTGTACCTAAGTTGTGTGAATTTGGGTTTAGATATAGGAAAAGTATAGTGATACACAAAGATTAAAAAGATTTGAAAGGATAGGGGATTTACCAGTGATGACTTGTCATGTGGCTTCGGCCTCCTCGGCCATCATTGTAAAAGCCTGATGTCTTGGTACATTCCTCCTTACTGGAGGCACATTCCTCTGTCCTTGGGGCACATTTCTCTGCCGTTAAGGCACGTTTCTCTGCCGTTAAGGCACGTTTCTCTATACCTGATGGAATTGACATTGAGGCTATGCAAGTGGTCCATGTGAAGATGGTGCAGGGAAAGCTAGGCGGGGTACATGTGCCTGAATGACTGGTCTCTATGGGACTGTGATTGCGGGTCTGGGTGCTGGTGCTATGTTAAAACGATATCGGCATGCTCCTATAGAGTGAGTAGATGCGCCACAAACCAAACACAGGCCATTTTCATGCCAGCAGTCCTTCGCCAGTTATCAGTTCTCTTACAGTAGAAATAGAAATATGGACTGGCCCGGTTAAATGATCCTCCTGGTCTCCTGGGTGCAAAGGTCTTCTTAGAAGAGGCTCCTCCTGACATTTGTGTGGCAGGGCGTTTGATTCCAGCTGTTTGGGGTTTACCTTTCTTCTTCACCACAGCTTCATAATGGCGAGTTGCCTTCACGGCGAGTTCATGAGTCAGGTAATCTCCTGTGGCTAACGCCGTCTGAATCTCCGGGTCTAAACCCTGTTGAAATCATCTTGCCCGAATCTCATCAGTCGGGATCAGATGTACCGCGAACCTGCTAAGATGTTGATGTCAGGATAGAGATGTGTTTTACGGAACAGAATTTGATACGAATTCTTTACCTGCTAAGCATGATGAATTTGGTATCATATTCATCCACTGATTTTACCCACATAGAGCCTTGTTGCAAGTGGATGAACTGTTGTTCCATCTCAAAATGGGCAGTTGATTGATCAAAGAATATTTGTTAACCGCAATCATGAACGGTGTCGCTTGGTAGCTAGCCGGTGAATACGGGTCGGTCCACAGGGATGTTGTGTATTTCCTAATTGTTCTAACGAGTTAATTCCAAATGGTGTGAATGGATTATCGCTAAAAGCTAAGTTGATTTAGACTAGGATTAGAAATCTTGCTAGGGTTAGGTTTAGGTAAAGTTTGGAAAATTAAGATCTCTCACCCCTTTCTTACCCATCATATGTTAATTATTAGGACTCCATGTATACATACACATACCGCTCTCTACAGCACCCTACCCACGAGGTAACGGTGATACCGTAGTATAAAAGACCGGTTGTGCATGTTTTCAATGGAGGTTAGGATAAGGATTAAGAAAGGATGGACAAGGACCTAGAGGAAGAAACATCGTTTCTTCCCGATCGTCCTAATCCCCTTTATTAATAATTACCATAACTCCTAAAAAGATCTAATTTAGGGCATTGAAAGCGGTGGGAAATCTTAATTTTCCAAACTTTACCTAAACCTAACCCTAGCAAGATTTCTAATCCTAGTCTAAATCAACTTAGCTTTTAGCGATAATCCATTCACACCGTTTGGAATTAACTCGTTAGAACAATTAGGAAATACACAACATCCATGTGGACCGACCCGTATTCATGGGCTAGCTACCAAGCGACGCCGTTCTTGATTGCGGTTAACAAATATTCTTTGATCAATCAAATGGCGCCGTTGCCGGGGATGGCGTAGTATTTTCTTTTTGCAATTTCGGGTTAATATAAAATATAAAATCATAAAAACTAAAAAATTATAAAAATTTTAACATATTTTTATTGTTTGAAGTGTGTTTCGTGTGAATTTTTGCAGGATTAACGAACGAGTTCAGATCTGGAAATATCTAGAGATCAAAACAAAAAACCCTAAATCTGAACCGGCAGAGAAAAGTCAAACCAGAGAGCAGAATTTTTTTCGGGAACCGAACAGTCCAGGAGACCGCGATTCCGCCGCAATAGCGTGCTCCGACCGCGCTTCCGCGGTGGTGTGGTGACGTCAGCTTTTGGAAACCTCTATGTTTGCTTCCTTTTCTCCTTCTCTGCAACCTCAATATCTCCTCTGTTAATTTTCCTGCAGGATTCTTTGCGCTAAAAAATCTCTCCCCCTTCCAATAATTGATCTTATGCAGGATTCTTTGCGCCGCGCTTAAAAAAATAAAAATTGTTTGCAAGTGGTTGTTTACTGTTTTGCATATTTAATCAGACTTTAAGGGGCTTGAAACCAATCCAGATTGGGTGGGAATTTCATCACCCTTCCCAGGACCCCAAAAATCACATAAGGCATATTGCATTGACCCTCATTTAATTAAAAAAGATTAGACTCAGCCCTAAGGACTTCGCGCTCAATAGGACAAAGGACTAGTTGTAGGCATCGACCGTTGATCCTAACCTGACTTTGTGGTGTCTAGGAAAGTGTGTCTAAAGCAGGTGGTTACTTAATTAGGCCCACTACTTACGTGGTGGAGAGCCTCCCACTTACCTGGCACTTACCTGACCACAATTGGCGGTGAAGAGGCGGTTTGAGGTCCTATTTCTTGCCCTTTGGAACAGTTAGGAGCTGTCTAGCTGACCTAGGTGACCCTAGATCTAGGCCTGATTGTGCATTTGTGATTGATTGGAAGGTGTCTAAGCCTTTTATCGAAAATCTTTTTTTTGCAAAAAGCTCCACATAAAAAAAACACAAAAAGTCTTACAAAAACTTGCAACTTGTCGCTAAAAATCCGTGCACCCCACTTACACCACTTTCTTTCCATTGACGTTTTCTTACCTCCATATTCTGTTTTTCACCTTTTTGACTACACTACCTCTTTAGTGTATGTCCGGTTGGACTAGGGACACTAGCGCCCGATTAGTCCGTGTCTCGTTGGTACCGACCGACGAAGCTTTCGACTCCGAAGTCGAAATTCCTTCCACTTCCTTACTTTCACCTTCACATTCTTCCTCCGAAGGGATGTCGGGATATAATCCTAACAACACCTTACCCACTGGACTGATTCCACCTCCGTTAGGTGCAAATAACCCGCAACACCCGCCTGTTGAAGCGCCCCAACGAATAGCGCTCCAGGATCTTTTCTACCCGATCCGTACCGCCTTACCTACTTGTCTTTCACTCCCACCGGCAAATGGGGACAATTTTGAGATCAAACCCCACTTCATCAATATGTTGCCAAAATTTCACGGACTGGAATCTGAAGATGCCTATATCTTCATAAACAAATTCCAAAACGTTTGCGCAATGATGAAAACAACCCAATTATTAAGGTTTGGAAATTAAAAATGTGGATTAAAAAGCATTAAAATGGTGTTAAATTATGAAATGAAAGGTCTCTGTATGATTGCAGGGAAATCAAAGGAGTTAAAAGGAGGTGAAGGGACAAGTGTGCAAAGCACGGAGCAATTTGGGCTCATCTCGGCGAGCCCCGCCGGCCCCTAGGGTGATTTGGCCGGTCGATCTTGGCTTTCTGGTCTTGAGATTCGTGCCACCTGATTTATTCTGTGTTTACACCATTTTTCACATGTTTGATTTTTCTGAACTTTTCATTTCCGCGTGTATTGCACGTGCAAACTTTTGGGCTTCTAAAAATATAAAAAGAAAAATCAGAAAAAATAATTGTGTCTGATGGGAATCGAACACAGGGGCTACATCACAGCAGTGCAAAGGCTTTATCAGTGAGCTATAAGTTGCTTCTTGCTTTTATTTAATAAAATTAACTTATAACTCATACACAGGTTGTAATACTCTTTTCTGTACATTAAACGGAAAATTATGTACAGTGATTTCAGATTCGTTACAATTGCTGCATACCATGACTATGAAATCTAGCAGATGGACGTCAAGACTGCTTTTCTAAATGGTAATTTAGAAGAGAGCGTGTATATGACACAGCCAGAGGGCTTCGTAGACAGTGGGAGCAGCGGAAAAGTGTGCAAGCTGCTTAAATCAATGTACGGATTAAAGCAGGCGTCGCGGAGCTGGAACATTTGTTTTGATGTAGCAGTCAAAGAGTTTGACTTAATCAAAAACGTAGATGAACCTTGTATATATAAAAAGGTTGTAGAGAGTAAGGTTTTCTTCCTCGTAGTGTGCATGGATGACATACTCTTGATAGGAAATAATGTTCCTATGCTGCACTCGGTCAAACTATTTCTATCACAAAAGTTCTCCATGAAAGATCTGGGTGATGCCTCCTACATCCTGGGGATAAAGATCTATAGAGATAGATCTAAATGGATGTTGGGATTATCCCAATCCAGGTATATAGACACCATACTAAAGAGGTTTAGTATGGAAGATTCTAAGCGTGGTAATTTACCCGCTTGTTCAGGAATCGCTCTCTCCAAAAAGATGTCTTCCAAGACTAATTTGAAGAGGGCTCGCATGCACGTGATACCCTATACTTCTGCAGTAGGGTCTATCATGTACGCGATGTTATGCACTATACCAGATATAGCTTACGCACTTAGTGTGGTAAGTAGGTATCAATCAGACCCAGGGGAGAAGCACTGTATAGCTTTGAAGAACATTCTTAAGTACTTGAGAAGGACTAAAGAAATGTTCTTTGTGTATGGTAACGGAGAATTCCAAGTGGAGTTCTTTACTGATTCGAACTTCTAAAGTGATAAAGACGACAGCAAGTCTGTCTCGGGTTTTGTCTTCACCCTCAATGGAGGGGTGGTATGTTGAAAGAGTTCCAAGCAAGATACCGTAGCAGACTCGACTATGGAGGCTGAATACATCGATGCTAACGATGCTGCAAAAGAGGTTGTATGGATGAAGAAGTTCATTATTGAACTTGGTGTGGTTCCATCCATTGAGGATCCAATACCCTTGTATTGTGATAACAAAGGACCTGTGGTTTTAGCCAAGGAACCCTAGTCCCATCAGCGATCCAGACATATTCTGAGGCGGTATCACCTGATCCGGAAGATAGTTGATCACCGGGAGATCGAGGTCAGGAGAGTTGATATGAAGGACAACACAGCGGATCTACTCACGAAGGCCCTCCCTAGACACAGTTTGAGAGACTTTTTAGGATGTTGGGTATGCGATACTACAACAACTGGCCTTAGTGTTAGTGGGAGATTGTTAAGAATATGTATGCCCTAGAGGCCATTATTATATGATATAGTGGATGCTTAAACATATATATAGAGGACTTTCTTACTCGACATGATAGTATACTATCTGGTTGCTCTTTATCTTAACATGTACACTTATTTTAGTATATTGTCTGTCTGATACATGTTGATAAAGCCCTTAGGATGTAGGCTTGACTACAAGGACTATGATGCAGATCATACTAGTGGGGCTTGTGTAGTCCGCAAGCACATCCTTTAACAGTTTCTAGTCGAGGGAATGTCGAGACAGGGCATCGATATTCCAGAGCAGACTAGAGTGTACGTTTCTTGACCTTGTACGGGGCGATGGTTGATCCCATAACCATTGGTGTTTGATATCAAAGACTGTGCACAGGTGCTTATTAAAGAATGGGTACACTGAACAGGAATTGCCGAGAACTCCTAGATGGTACCATACCTATCGTCAGATAACAGTTCTCTAGTGACACTTGTACAGGTTAGTCTGTAGAATCGAGATCGTCATAGTGTCTTGTGTGGTTCCTACTGTGCTTTGATTTCCTCTCTACCACGGCTTAAAGAAGTCGTGCAAACAGGTGGATTTTGGGTACAGTCCCAAGTCACATGGAGGCAGTGAGCGATAGGAAGGGTTTCGTCTCTCCCGGTATTGGGAGTAGATGTTGCGCTATGCTTGATTGGCTATAACAGCAAGTCCCTGATCAGGGCCGATGAGATTTACTGGTAAGTGTTATCAGTAGTTTCTCGAATGGTTATAGGATACACATTGGCATGACTTATCAAGTTATTAGGGTCTGACGATTCCACCCCCAGACTCAATATACGACATATCAGACGAAAAGACCGGACTGTACGGCAAGTGTTACTTATAAGCTTTACGGGAGTTTGGACAAGTTTGCTTGTTGATCTTTTATTCGTTCAATACTTGGGTAGCCGTTACGTCCAGCTAGTACCGCTGACGGCTTGTGGATATCTGATGTGATCATTATCTACTGCTGGCGTATTGACGAGTCTTTAGAGTCCCACACAGAGGTTTCCTACCTCAAGCGAAACGAAGTAGGTCACATATGGAGATATGTGCCGGAGCTTGATTAAATACGAGTATGTGATACCGTATTCTAATCTAGCGATATTTAATATCAGTTAGGTTATATATGATATAACCGGATTATTGAATCAAGTGTTGATTCAATGATTTGATTTTTATATATATATTTGATATTGTCCGGTTATATATGATATGACCGGATTGTTGAATCAAGTGTTGATTTAATATCTAATATTGAATATTAGTCGATTATATGTGATATAACCGGATAATTGAATCAAGTGTTGATTTAATGTTTTGATATACATATATAAATGATATTGGTTGGTTATATATGATATAACCGGATTATTGAATCAAGTGTTGATATAATAATTTTATATATATTTATATTTGATATATTTATATATATTAACTGATATATTCTCACTTAAGAATTTCTTCTCTTTATATATATATATATATATATATATATATATATATATATATATATATATGATTTTGTTTTTGTATCATGGTTGATGATACAAGGAATATGGATGTATGAGAATCACACAAGAAAAAATATAATAAGGATGATTTTCATTTTAAAGAGAAAATAAAAGGAGGGAAATGAGTCATGACTTTTGGATGCTTGGAGAAGCATTGAAAAGTCATGACTCATCTCCTAATTTTTTTTTACTCTTAGATATTTAATCATCCTCGTCTTATCTCTTATCCTTACATGGTTCATTCTCACTCAACCATCCAAGTTCTTCTCCTTCTCTTCTCCTCTCTAGGGTTTTTCTTGAGTTGGAAAAAGAAAAGAGAAAATATTTTATAGTGAGCAAATCTCCTTCTTTATCAGGCTACACTAATCTAGCCCATTAGTTTAGGTTGTTTGCGTCACTAATACCTTAATTAGTGAAAAGTGAGATTGAGTGAGAGAGACTTCAAAGTGGATCATCTTCGGCTTCGAAGACTTCAAACAAGGTCGATCCTTTCTCAAGTGGAGTCAAAGAAGAGTTCTAGGGACTACTACTTAGAGCTTTAGAAGTGAAGGACCGGTCTACAAAGGTTGTTAACCTCCATCACTTAGTTTAGAACTTGTTTTCTTGCTACATAAACCTAATTATCTAGTTCGATTCTAGGTCAGTATACTTATCACTCTAAATTTTTTTAAATTGCATACTTGATTTTCCTTGAAACCTAATTGTGGTGCTAAGACATACTTTCAGAAGTCCCACCGGGCGTGCCAGAATCTGTTTACCATCGGAAACGAGGAACTGAGGCGCGGGGAGCACGTCCAGCCTAAATCTGGGGGCAGATACTGTATGGAACATATCGGTCCACCCCTCCGAAGATACCAAGTTGATTTATGGTACCGTATATCGAAGGTTTGGATGGATGCGACCATTGTAGCAGACTTATCAGATTCCCCCTCAATGATGAAGGGATTTTGATTGTGGGGACACTTTTTCCTGCAGGCGCAAGCCCATGCAGTTAATTACGTTATCACTACATGATAACAACTTTCACCTTCTCAATGGATATCACTTTGTGTCGTGTTATATATTATTTATTTTGGGTTGCCCTTGGATTATATACAGAGACTAATTTTATCGTCACCCGTAGAGCATGGATTATTCCAAATCCATAAATCTCAGATTTGGGATGAACTTAGGCTATATCTGCCATCAGTTCAGATATTTAAGAATCATTAATCTTGTTTTAGACTAAGATCAATTTAAAATATGGTTAAAACCGTTAATCTTGTTTTAAATTAAGGTCGACTTAAAACTTCAGGGACTTAGTCTATTTTAGATTAAACATTGGGTTTTATGTTACCCAACAATGCTAAGTACTAGGCCATATATTTTGTTTGGGTTATACATAACCCAACAGTGCTAAGCACTGGGCCTAGAAGCATAAGTATTAACATAGGATATAATATTCTTCCTGCTTCAGTACTCACGTGATATCACATAGTGCACACTCTTTTTAGCTTCAGACACTCACGTGGATATCACGTGAGACGCCAGGTCTTCTTCTAGCTTCACGCGCTCATGTGTTCAACACATAAGATGTTCACTCATTTTAGCTTCGAGCGCTCACATGGATATCATGTGAGCTGCTGGATTTCTTTGGCGCTCACATGCTTTCACGAAAGTAGTGCTAAGCATTCAATCATATAGCTCTCACGTGGATATCACATAAGCCGATGTCTTTATGGTCTCTAGGCGTTCACGTGTATATCACGTGAAGCGCTGAGTCCTAAACTCTCACGTGCCTTTCACATGAGACGTTGTTTCCTTCGATGCTCGCATGATTTTCAAGTGGGACTCTAAGTCTCGGGTTCTCACGTGCCTTTCATGTGAGGCTCTAAATCTTAGGTGCTCACATGCTTTTCACGTAAGAGCTGAAGAACAAGATCTTCACAATGATAATTAAATTCTCTTTTTCTGAGGTGATTTGTATTATGGATCTTAGATGCAGAGGAAGAACTAAGTTCTTTTAAAGGGTTAAACCCATACATATATATATGGTAGGTAAAGAAGATTCTTTTATCTCTCTATTTTCTTTACCTAGGGTTTGAGTAGGGAGATGATCTTCTAGGAGAATTAAATTCTCAGTTTTTTGTGGAAGCTTATAGAGGGTATTTTCTATCTCGCAGAAGCTTATGGGAGGTCCTGTGTATGTGAGACTTGGAGTCTCGGGTCCTTTATATAGAACAAGAGAAAATCAGTTTGTTTGAGAAAATCTCTCATTAAAAGATCTTGATTGATTTTATAATCAATCGGAGATGTTTAAATCACCATTGGATCTTTGATCCAACGGCTCTCTATTTAACAGAAAACATATTTCTTGTTTGTTTAACAAGATTAGGAAAATATTTACCTAACATAGAAATTAATTCTATCAAATGATCTAATCGGTGATATTATGTAACACCCTAGTTCAATTATACCAGTTCTAGTCAAGTATTTCTTTATTTATGGTAGTTTCTTGGTTTGCTGTGTTTTGGGTGCGAATAGTATTTTAACATCTGTATTTGCATCCGATCCGACCCACATGCTTGAAACATGTCTTGATTCATGTTTATGATTTATCCTGACTTGATGCGTGAACTCGTGCACTTTCATTTGCATACTAGCATTTTACCTGGCATCTGCATTTTTATATAACATTTAAGTCACATAAAATAGTCTAAAAATATATTGCATGGCCTGCATGATACCCTTGACCCTGTGGTAGCATCCGTGCATCTTGTTCTCGTCCCGTTCAGTGAAACGGACTTGTTTGGATGGCTACGCGCACGTGCGTGCATCCGTTCTTGGGGGTATGCATTTTCGTTACCCAGATATCCAACTTTAATTTTGGTCGACATGTATATTTTTCGTATTTTAAAACTGAATTTTAGATACGACCCGGGTATGTTGTGGACTATGTTTGTATTGCCGGAATATCAAATTTTATTTATATAATATTAATTTTATAAACTGATACAAATTAAAATTTAGTTAACTTATAAAAGATTTTTTTAAATTTAAATCTAAACTAATTTCCTAACAAACTAACAACCATTTTCTCTCTCTCTCTGTCCTCTGCATATATATATTTATATATATTTTATTTATTTATTTATTTTCTTTCCTTATTTAATACACAGCCTCTTCTTCTTACTTCTTCATCTTGTTTCTTGATTCCGGTGATCACCGCCGGAGCCGTGCTCGTCACTGACGATTCGAATGATCCAGTGAATGTACCTTGCATGTGTGATCATCCTCTTGCCTTTCCTGGACCCGTCCCGCGTGTCGCGTGTGCGTTGCGATGATTTACCGACGTCGGACGTACCGTGTGTATCTGTCGCGTGATTCGATCGAGGCAAGTTTACCTTGCTACATGCTATGTTACTATATTTACATCCATTTGAATAAATATAATACATGTATTTAAAATTATGCATCCCATGTTATACTTTTACAGTTTTACGATGTCTGTTTGCATCCATACAATTTATTTCGTATCTAGTGCATGAAAATTTATCTTGTTACATGCTAGACTGCAATATATTACACCCATTTGAATAATAACATCACATAATGTTTAGTTATGCATCCCACATTACCATTTTACAGTTTTACTGTTTTCGGATATCCGTATGCATCTATATCGTTATTTACATATCTAGTCGCATGCTAATTCATCTTTCTACATGCTAGGTATAATATTGTGCATCCATATGAGTAAAATGTTACCCGTTTATCATATTATACATCTATACTAAAGTTTTATTGTTTTCGGATACCCGTTTGCATCCATATCATTTAAAATATATAACTGCATCTATAGATCATATTAATTCATATTATTATTGTAGTAACACCCCATGCTTAATAATGTGCATCCCACTTAGTCTTGGAACTGTAAATATAACCCTAATCAATGTTTGTGCATCCATACCATTAATTATATATCTATTTGCATTCCATGTCACGTTATTTCATGTTACTGCTAAATTAACACCCCATGCTAGAAAATGTGCATCCTACATAGTAATGGAGCTATAGTCGCAATCCTTAATAGTTATTCTTGCATCCATGTTTATTTGTGTATCCATACCATTAATTCTGCATAACTAGTTGCACCCCATATTAAATTAACTCATATTATTAATACATTAGTACCCCATGCTTGATATTGTGCATCCTACTTAGTCATGATGTAACCCCTAATAGATATTTGTGCATCCATGCTTTTATCGTACATCCGTTCTTTTACCCTGATTCCATACTTGCTACATCTTACTGTTGGGCACCCATTTGTTACATTGTGTACTACTTGACATGACCTGATACACCACTACTTGACATGACTTGATACATGTACACTACCTGACATGACCTGATACACCACCACTTGACATGACTTGATACATGTACACTACCTGACATGACCTGATATATCACTACTTGACATGTTGCCTGATCCTGTTTCTAATGCCAACAATCCTGACATGTTGTCCCGATGGACATATCCTGTTGTCTGTATAGACAAACATGTTCATGCTTGATTCTGTGTTGGCATTAGCTTCAGATTTATCAATACCTGACTTGAACACATAACTTGGGGGTATGGGGAAATCAAGAATGTAACCGAACGTAACTCAAAGGCTATCATATTGTTTGTCGTTTTTCCGGCCGTTACGGAATACCTATTGTTTGTCGTTTTTCCGGGCGTTACGGAATACCTATTGTTTGTCGTTTTTCCGGGCGTTATGGAATAATCACCGATGGGTTACGATGAGGATTACATTAATTGATTTCGAAGACTTTAGAATAGATAACCCAGTAGCACAGTTTAGATTACTCACCGCACGTCACATATGTTTATACACTTCACTGTTTCTTATTCGTGTTACCGTTATACTTTATTACTGTTCATACTCATGCCTGCATGACTTGTTACCCCCTGATTATATTATTATTGATATTATGACACACTGACGTCTGGGTTTTGCATGGCCCAGATCCTCTACCTTTGTCGCAGGCTGATCAGGAGTATTTCCGCCGTCAGGTCGAGCAATGAGGATCCAGTTAGTATCCAGTTAGTTTAATTATTTCCGTACCTTCCAGATTGTTATTGTTATTTGGATTTATTGCTTCCGCATATTATTTCTTGACTCGTTTATTCTGGCTCATGAACATGTACTAGATAGTTTATTTTATTTCTACTGTTCTTGAAATCTCTAGACAGCCGTAATGTGACTGTGGAGGGATGTTTCCTAGCCACGGGTAGCATGGTTGGCTCTGTCACATTCCGATCTTAGCGCACTCTGGGAAGAGGGGCGTGACAGGGTTTGTTTGGTATCAGAGCCATAGGATTTAGGTTAATTGGGTTTGATTCTTTTGTGGTTGCGTATTGGACCCAATACACGAATCGGAAAATCCGTAATTAGGAACATGTCCTGCCACATTGTTATCGTAATTCTTGAATCATATCTTTCTCTTGACCCCTGTCCTGACGATATACAAACAACTTTGCATCTCGAGTTGAAATTATTTTGGTTCCCTATTGTTTCTTCCGTCCTATTTCTTTGATTCTGATATTAGGATTTGGGCGACTTGAACGGAGTTATGTGATTGTAACTATGAACTGCAGCATGGTTACAATGCGGTACTCTATTTAAATAACTTGGAGTCCTGGTCTTGTTTCATTTCCTTGTTTCATGGTCATTTTATTACCTTGGTTCTCTCAGTTTCATTGCTTACCAGTTCATGTTTTGCAGATTTCTTGGTGATCGATACCGGCAGTTATGAAGTTGTCTTGGGAATGGATTTTCTCGGCACTTTCCACGCTCACATTGATTGTAGGGCAAAGAAAGTGATTTTCCAGATCCCGGACATCCGGAGTTTGTTTTTACTGGAGGAAGCAGTTCTGTCGGGCCAATCGAGTTTAGGGCTAGAATGACAAACAATGTTCTTTCGTCGATGGAAGTTGATAAGGAGGAAGCGCCAACTATAGCTCGAGAGTTCATAGACGTGTTCAAGGACATCTCGGGTTTACCGCCAAACGAGATGTGGAGTTCGTGATCGATCTTGTTCCTTGTGCAGCGCCAATCTCAAAGGCGTACTATCCGATGGCACCAATGGAGTTGGAAGAAGTAAAGAAGCAGATTACCGAATTGCTTGAGAAGGATTGGATTCGCAGCAGCAATTCACCTTGGGGAGCTCCAGTTCTTCTAGTCAAGAAGAAAGATGGCACAAGGAGTATGTGCATCAATTATCGAGAATTGAACCGGATGACTATTAAGAACAAGTACCCGATCCCTCGCATTGGCGAATATTCGAGCAACTCAGTGGCGCGAGGGTATTCTCGAAGCTGGATTTGCGATCCGGATATCATCAAGTTCGAGTTAAATCAGAAGATATTTGCAAGACTGCGTTCCGAACTCGATATGAACATTATGAGTATTTAGTGATGCCATTCGGAGTCACGAATGCACCGGCGATATTTATGGACTTGATGAACCGAATCTTTTCACCGTTCTTGGACCAGTTTATTGTGGTGTTCATCGATGATATTTTGGTCTATTCGAGAAGCCTAGAAGAGCATGCAGAACACTTGAAGATCGCACTGCAGACATTGAGGCAAGAAAGATTATATGCAAAGATGAGAAAGTGTGAGTTTTGGCTTGAAGAAGTGAAGTTTTGGGGCACGTCGTATCCGGAGATGGAATCACCGTTGATCCCGAGAAGATTGCAGCAGTTGAATATTGGCCGATTCCGAAGAACGTAGTAGAGATCAGAAGTTTTCTTGGACTTGCCGGATATTACAGAAGGTTCGTGGAGAATTTTGCTTGATTGGCTGAGCCTTTGACCAAGCTTGCGCGAAAGGAAATACCGTTCGTATGGACGGATAAATGTGTATTAGCTTTTGAGGCGTTGAAGCAGAGATTGATAACCACTCCTATTTTGACCGTACCAGATGGTTCCGGAGGATTGGTGATTCACAGCGACGCATCTGGGAAAAGTTTGGGATGTGTTTTGATGCAGCATGGGAAAGTTATAGCTTACGCATCAAGACAATTGAAGATCCATGAGAAGAATTACCCAACTCATGATTTGGAGCTAGCAGCTGTAATTTTCGCTTTGAAGATTTGGAGACACTACTTATTGGGCGAAAGGGTCGAAGTATTCACCGATCACAAAAGCCTAAAATATGTGTTCACACAGAAAGAGCTTAACATGAGGCAGCGTAGATGGTTGGAGCTGATGGCTGACTACGATCTTGATCTTAAGTACCATCCGAGGAAAGTTAATGTAGTGCCGGATGCGCTTAGTCGGTTACCAGCAATTCAGATGTTGACTGCACAGAAAGAACTTATCGAAGATTTTCGGAGATTCAAGTTGGAGATCGTGCTACCACATTCTTCGGGACAGTTGATGTAGCTGTAAGTACAGTCATCGTTGATAGATAATATTAAAGCAGCGCAGCCACATGACCCAAGATTGCAGAAGTTTCGAGATCAAGTTGAAGCTGGACTTCTAACGGACTTGTTGATTCATGAAGATGGTTCGTTGCGATATGGTATCCGTTTGTGTGTGCCGAAAGGAGACATCCGCGAAGAATTTATGAAGGAGGCGTACAGTTCCGCTTATTCCGTACATCCAGGAGTCACGAAGATGTACCATGATCTACGACAACATTTCTGGTGGGAAGGCATGAAAAGGGAGATTGCTCGCTTTGTAGCGAAGTGCTTGGTGTGTCAGCAAGTTAAGGCTGAATATCAAAGGGTTGCTGGTTTATTGCAACCACTTCCGATTCCTCAATGGAAGTTGGAACATATAACCATGGATTTCGTGACAGCTTTACAGCGGAGTCCAAGGGCAACAATGCAGTTTGGGTGATTGTTGATCGATTGACCAAGGCATCTCATTTCATACCATTTCGAGTTGGTCAATCAACAGAAGAGTTAGCAGAACGGTACATGTAGGAGATTGTGAGATTGCATGGTGTACCTGTAAGTATCATGTCCGACCGTGACACCCGATTCTTATCGCACTTCTGGAGGAGTTTACAGGAAAGTTTGGGGACGCGATTGAAGTTTAGCACAGCTTATCATCCTCAGACAGATGGCCAGTCAGAGAAAATGATCCAAACTCTTGAAGACATGTTGAGAGCTTGCATGTTAGACTTCAAGGGTTCATGGGAGGATCATCTACACTTGGTGGAGTTTTCGTACAACAACAATTTTCAGGCGACTATTCAGATGGCTCTATTCGAAGCATTGTATGGTCGCAAGTGTCGTTCACCTGTTTGTTGGGACGATTTTGGAGAACGAAGATTTTTGGGACCGTATTTGATCGTGCAAACCGTGGAGAAAGTTAGTACTATCCGGAATCATATGAAGGCAGCACAAGATCGGCAGAAGAGTTGGGCCGATACATCGAAAAGACCTCTAGAGTTCGCTGTTGATGATCTTGTGTTCTTGAAGATATCATCGACTAGAGAAGTGATTCGTTTTGGGAGTCGAGGAAAGCTTAGTCCTTGATTCATGGGGCCTTTCTAGATTATGGAGCGTGTTGGAGAAGTGGCTTATCGATTGGCTTTACCACAATCTTTGGCGAATGTTCATGACGTGTTTCATGTATCTCAACTCCGTAAGTATGTTCGAGATGAACACACGTGCTGGATCATTTGGAGCTGACTGTAAGAGAGGATTTGACCTTTAAGGAACGACCGATGTCGATTGTTGATTGAAGAGAAAAAGTCCTTAAGAACAAGGTTATCTCTCTCATACTTGTTTCTTGGGGGAATCGCTCGCACGGAGAATCGACTTGGGAACGAGAAGACGAGATTCGACAGAAGTTTCTAGATCTCTTCTTGTAGATTCTTGATTGTTTATCTTTTCTTGTTTTGGGGAATTTCGAGGACGAAATTTATTTGTAGTTGGGTATAATGTAACACCCTAGTTCATTTATACCAGTTCTTGTCAAGTATTTCTTTATTTATGGTAGTTTCTTGGTTTACTGTGTTTTGGGTGCGAATAGTATTTTGACATCTGTATTTGCATCCGATCCGACCCACATGCTTGAAACCTATCTTGATTCATGTTTATGATTTATCCTGACTTGATACGTGAACTCGTGCACTTTCATTTGCATACTAGCATTTTACCTGGCATCTGCATTTTTATATAATATTTAATTCACATAAAATAGTCTAAAAATATATTGCATGGCCTGCATGATACCCCTGACCCTGTGGTGGCATCCGCGCATCTTGTTCTCGTCCCGTTCAATGAAACAGACTTGTTTGGATGGCTACGCGCACGTGCATGCATCCGTTCTTGGGGGTATGCATTTTCGTTACCCGGATATCCAACTTTAATTTTGGTCGACATGTATATTTTTCGTATTTTAAAACTTAATTTTAGACCCGACCCGGGTATGTTTTGGACTATATTTGTATTTACCAGAATATCAAATTTTATTTATATAATATTAATTTTATAAACTGATACAAATTAAAATTTAGTTAACTAATAAAAGATTTTTTTAAAATTTAAATCTAAACTAATTTCCTAACAAACTAACAACCATTTTCTCTCTCTCTCCTCTGCATATATATATTTATATAAATTTAATTTATTTATTTTTCTTTCCTTATTTAATACACAGACTCTTCTTCTTACTTCTTCTTCTTCTTCCTTCTTTCTTTTTCTTCATCTTGTTTCTTGATTCCGGTGATCACCGTCGGAGCTGTGCTCGTCGCTGATGATCCGAGTGATCCAGTGAACGTACCTTGCATGTGTGATCACCCTCTTGCCTTGCCTGGACCCGTCCCGCGTGTCGCTTGTGCATTGCGACGATTTACCGACGTCGGACGTGCCGTGCGTATCCGTCGCGTGATTCGATCGAGGCAAGTTTACCTTGCTACATGCTATGTTACTATATTTACATCCATTTGAATAAATATAATACATGTATTTAAAATTATGCATCCCATGTCATACTTTTACAGTTTTACGACGTCCGTTTGCATCCATACAATTTATTTCGTATCTAGTGCATGCAAATTTATCTTATTACATGCTAGACTACAATATATTGCACCCATTTGAATAATAACATCATATAATGTTTAGTTATGCATCCCACATTACCATTTTACAGTTTTACTGTTTTCGGATATCCGTATACATCCATATCGTTATTTACATATCTAGTCGCATGCTAATTCATCTTACTACATGCTAGGTATATCATTGTGCATCCATATGAGTAAAATGTTACCCGTTTATCATATTATACATCCATACTAAAGTTTTAATGTTTTCGGATACCCGTTTGCATCCATATCATTTAAAATATATATAACTGCATCTATAGATCATATTAATTCATATTATTATTGTAGTAACACCCCATGCTTAATAATGTGCATCCCACTTAGTCTTGGAACTGTAAATGTAACCCTAATCGATGTTTGTGCATCCATACCATTACTTATATATCTATTTGCATTTCATGCCACGTTATTTCATGTTACTGCTACATTAACACCCCATGCTAGAAAATGTGCATCCTACATAGTAATGGAGCTATAGTCGCAATCCTTAATAGTTATTCTTGCATCCATGTTTATTTGTGTATCCATACCATTAATTCTGCATAACTAGTTGCACCCCATATTACATTAACTCATATTATTAATACATTAGTACCGCTTGCGTGACATCCTACTTAGTCATGATGTAACCACTGATAGATATTTGTGCATCCATGCTTTTATCGTACATTCGTACTTTTACCCTGATTCCATACTTGCTATATCTTACTGTTGGGCACCCATTTGTTACATTGTGTACTACTTGACATGACCTGATACACCACTACTTGACATGACTTGATACATGTACACTACCTGACATGACCTGATACACCACCACTTGACATGACTTGATACATGTACACTACCTGACATGACCTGATATATCACTACTTGACATATTACCTGATCCTGTTTCTAATGCCGACAATCCTGACATGTTGTCCCGATGGACATATCCTGTTGTCTGTATAGACAAACATGTTCCTGCTTGATTCTGTGTTGGCATTAGCTTCAGATTTATCAATACCTGACTTGAACACATAACTTGGGGATATGGGGAAATCAAGAATGTAACCGAACGTAACTCAAAAGGCTATCATATTGTTTGTCGTTTTTCCGGGCGTTACGGAATACCTATTGTTTGCCGTTTTTCCGGGCGTTACAGAATGCCTATTGTATGCCGTTTTTCCGGGCGTTACGGAATAATCACCGATGGGTTACGATGAGGATTGCATTAACTGATTTCGAAGACTTAGAATAGATAACCCAGTAGCACAGTTTAGATTATTCGCCGCACGTCACATGTGTTTATATCTTCACTGTTTCTTATTCGTGTTACCGTTATACTTTTATTACTGTTCATACTCTTGCCTGCATGACTTGTTACCCCCTGATTATTTTATTATTGATATTATGATGCACTGACGTCTGGGTTTTGCATGGCCCGGATCCTCTACCTTTGTCGCAGGCTGATCAGGATTATTTCCGCCGTCAGGCCGAGCAGTGAGGATCCTGTTAGTATCCAGTTAGTTTAGTTATTTCCGTACCTTCCAGATTGTTGTTGTTATTTGGATTTATTGCTTCCGCATATTATTTCTTGACTCGTTTATTCTGGCTCATGGACATGTACTAGATAGTTTATTTTATTTCTACTGTTCTTGATATCTCTAGACAGTCGTAATGTGACTGTGGAGGGATGTTTCCTAACCACAGGTAGCATGGTTGGCTCTGTCATGTGCCGATCTTAGCGTACTCTGGGAAGCGGGGCGCGATATATTATAATCACCGTTGAATTTTAAATCCAAAGACTCTATGCTTAACAATGAAAATCTTTCTATATTAGAATGATTGGGGAAAATATTTCCCGAGTAGAGTTTAATTCCATCATATAGAATTTAATTCTACTAGAACTCGGCACTTCAAGCTGAGGCGGTCATGTGTACGGCATGTGAGTGCTGGCATATATATGATCAGGGTACTAACGTGCTTTGCACATGAGTGCTTGAGTATTTAACATGTGGGGGCTGCCCTTTTATTCTATAAGGGAACGATTTTGGGCTCTGGCGCTCATGTGCTCTACACGTGGATGCTCACGTGTTTAACACGTGGGTTCTGCTATAAGATTTAATCCTAACTAAAGCAGATGCTCACATGCTTTGCACGTGAGTGCTCACGTGTTTAACACGCGGGTGCTATTATAGGATTTAATCTTATCCACAGCAGGTGCTCACGTGTTTTGCACGTGAGTGCTTAATGTTTAACATGTGGGGGCTGCTGTAGGATTTAATCCTAACTGAATCCGGTACTCATGTGCTTTGCATATGAGTGCTCACGTATTTAACACGTGGGGGCTGCCCCTTCTTTTTTTTATAAGGGAACAGGTCTATGAAGCTAGCTGTTTGTACTTCTCTTCTGTTGATTCCACCTCCTCTGTCCCTACGTCACTTGTGATGAACATTCCAAAGAAAGAAATATGGTAGAATTCCCGTCAGCGAACTTGCACTTGGTAAGTCCACAAGATAAGTGTAAATTGTAAGATTAAAGTGCAAGATGATTTGTGATATAGCATGAAAAGGAATAGTGAAACATGAGCAAGTATAACATGGCGGTGTTAAAAGTGACTATGTAAGCATGACAATATAATATGAGCATTACAGTTAAGTAATACGTGGACATGGCAATACAATATAGCATGTGTTAGTTAACATAAGCATGTGATAAGTGTGTAGGGGTGAACATGAAGTGAAGATCAATGTATCATAAAAGTGTTAGTTATATGTATGCCCTAGAGGCCATTACTGTACATACGATGTATATTGTAGTGGATGCTAGGACATATATAGGGAGGACTTTCTTGCTCGACATGATAGTATGCTATCTGGTTGTACTTTATCTTAACATGTACTCTGATTGTCTCTATGTTACATGTTGATAAAGCCCTTAGGATATGTACTCGACTACTGGGACTATGATGAGATCATACTAGTGGGGCCACGGTAGTCGACGAGTACATCCTATAACTGTTCCTAGTCGAGGGTGTATCGAGACAGGGCATCGATGCACCAGAGTAGAGTAGCGTATACGCATCTTGACCCATATGATGGGCGATGGATGATCCCATATCCATCGGTGTTTGACATCAAGGATGGTGTACGGGTGCTCGGTGGAGACTGGGTACACTGGACGGACTCGCCGAGAACTCCCAGATGGTATTATACCTCACGTCAGATGGCAGTTCTCCGGTGACACTGGTACAGAGTAGTCTGTTGACCCAAGATCGTCATAGAGTCTTGTGTGATTCCCACTGTGCTTTGATTTCCATCATACCACGTCCAAGAGGGCGTGCAAAAAGGTGGCTTTTGGGTACAGTCCCGAATCACATGGAGGCAATGAGCGATAGGAGGGGATTCGTCTCTCCCGGTATAGGGAGTTGATGTTGTGCTGTGTTCGATTGGCTATAACCGGAAATCCCTGGCCAGGGTTGCTGAGATTTACTGGTAAGTGTTATCAGTAGTTTCTCGAACTGTTATAGACCTCATATCGACACGACTTATCGAGCTACTGGGGTCTGACGTTTACCACCCCTAGGCGAGATATGCAACATATCAGACGACGAGACCGGACTGTACGGGAGTGTTACTGTTTGGATTCACAGGAGAAGTTACAGGCTTGCTTGTTAATCTTCTGAGCACTCAATACCTGGGTAGCTGTTACGTTTAGCTGACCGCTTGCAGTTTGTGGGTGTTTGATATGATCATTACCTACTGCCGGCGTATTGACGATTCTTTAGAGTCCAACACAGAGGTTTCTTGGCTCAGGCAAAACGGAGTAGGGGCACATATGTGATATGTGCGGGGCCGAGGATAATACGGTATGTGATATCGTATTGTATTCTCGCGATATTTGATATCAGCCGGGTCATCGGATCAAGTGTTGATTCGATGAATCGGTACGGATAAATATTAGTCGGTTATATGCGATATAGCCGGATTGTCGGATCAAGTGTTGATTCGATAATTTAATGTATAATAATATATTTGATATATTAAATTGCATTAACTAATATTAGCTCACTAAAAGATTCTTTTTCTCACTCGGGTAATACATTGATATATATGCGATATATGTTAAATGTATTATTTTATTTTGTTACGATAAATATTATATATGTGTTATATAATATTGTAACATGATATGATAACTAATGCAACATATTTAGTGGAGTTTAAACATGATTAGGGTTTGGATTAGGGTTAAGCTTTCTAGATGATTCTAGAAGGTTTTGGTTTTGTTTTGTGAAAGATATTTTCAAGTGACTCATGCTTTAACCTAACCCAAACCCTAACCCTAGTTAATTCTCTACATGAGTTTGCTTGACCATGGTTGCATTATTTATCATATTAATTCTTTCTATTCATCACAAAAGGATAATCATTATTCATCTTCATCTTCTTCCTTCTTTCTTTCTTCATGAAAAAGCCTACTAGTCTTTTTCAAAGTGATGAATAAATGTGAGAAAAAGATAAATAAAGAGAGCAAAAATCCTACTTCATCATCCTCATCTTCCCTTGCCCTTTAGATGAGAGTGTTCACTCAATTTTAGTGAGTGTAAGCTTGTGTTAACGAAACTTCAAGGTAGATCATCTTTGTATCGAAGATCGGAAGCAAAGGTTGCATCTTTCTCTTCGTGGAACCTCTCGAGAGTCCGGAACCCGATGATCGCAGCGAAGGGACCACAACACGGAGCATATGAAGTGAAGGACCGGATCTACAAAGGTTGTAATCCCTCTCACTTAGTGTTAAAATTGTTAACATGTTAGTTTTCGCCTAATCTCTAGTTTAAAGATCCGTATTCGGGTTGTTCGGCACGGCTAATTTTTTAATCGGGCATGGTTGATGTCTCGTAGACCCTTGTGCGCGTGCCTAGCAACCCTACAGTGGTATCAGAGCCAAGCTAGAGCTTTAGGCGAAGTCTAGACGAAGTTTAAAGTCCGATTGAACGCCGAAACCCCGACACGGAACCCTCTCTGTACATTTTTCAAAAAGTTGATATTTTCTGAATTAAAATTTCTCAGAAAACCGAGCAGGAAAAACTAAGAATTACTGTGAAGTACGGACTTCTAATTCCAAAATTGGAGCGCGGAACAGCGGCCAAAACATGGGTTTTGCGGCGCTTCCGCGGCCAAAATTTGGACTTAGTCCCTGAAATTTCATGTAATTATTTTTAGGCCCTTTCTTGTTAAGTTTTTCTGGGAATATTTTAATTCCACTCAAGTGTTGAGTTTTCGAGGGTTGTATTGGGGAATCGTTGATTCGATCGGATGTTTTAACTTTGTTTAGTTGTTCCGAATAATTTTTAGAAACTGTTAAAAAGTTCGAACGGATATCAATAACTCACTTTTTCCCCGGCCGGAAAATTTTTCAAAAGTTGGATTTTTCCTCGAGTTTAAGAATGTTCTAAGTCGTGCAAGTAACGCGGTGGACCCTCTAGAAGACAACAAACCTTAACTCGATTATGTGACCGTCTTGAACTGCCTTTTGAACCTTAGGGTTTGGGGCAGTTCGGCATGCCACATGTGAGGCGTTGGCTTGACCCTTCTACGGCTGGACCATTGGTACTGTGGCATGTGATGGATGTTTTTAAACTGATTTCAAGTGTTGAGATACATTGGGGAAATCTTGGGTGTTTGATGATTCGATCGGAAAGTTTAACTTTGTCTATTTATCTGGAATATGATATAATATTTGGAATCCACAGGTAGTTATGAGATAACTGATTTGAATATTATAAACATAGCAGTTTAGTCTCAAATGATCGGTTGCCACGGAATTTTGATGTGATCAAAAGTCCGTCGCAATCACGTAGCGTACGCGGATACTCGCCGGGTAAACTTAATAGACAGCCACGCCCCAAAGCCCCGACCAAGTGACTGTAGGAGAACCCCGTCGCCGAAAGCATCCGTTCGGGTGCTCGCGGCAGCGGTGTTCCGCCTTAGTGCACTTCGTCGACGGCATCTGGGGGTGCGGCCGTCTACTAAAGTTTGCGACGAGCATTCGATCAGGACGTCGGGAATCTTGTTGAATTGCCCGACTTGATATTGAAAAGAGTTTTCGATAAAGAGACTAAAATGCGGGGTTTATAATTGTTAGGCATGCGATGTCTAAGGAATTCATTTGGTTAGGCATGCGATGTCTAAAGAGGTTGCGGATTCCAACTGTTGTAGTTTTACACTTTCTTTTCTGTGACCGTAAGCGTAGTATGTGGTGTATCGCCGGCTTCGTTGCTATACATCAACGACAATCGGGATACGCATACTTGCTTACGTTGATGATATGAGATATTATGTGTTGCTGTGATATGTTCTATTGGATCGTCGCGTTCTGAATAGCCGGGGGTTTTATGTGAGATGAGAGTTTTTCTTTTTCATTCATGTAAAATTCATTTGTATGTAATATTCTTTTATTGGGGCACTTCCAGGTTGCGGAAGATGTCACCGTTGTATATTATTTACTTTTCCGCATTAGGTAGACCCAAGGCGGGGAGCACAAGTAACCAGGTTCTAGGGTCCAGTGGGAGACCATCTCGAGGAGTCGAGACCGGGTCTCCTAACCCTAGAATTGGCAGTGTTGCTTGCCGCTCTCGTAGGGGTCTAGGGATGTGGGTTTGGCTATTCATCGCGACCGTGGAATCCGTGTTTTATACTGGCTCGTATTGAAAACACGGACGTCCTAGTATATCCAATATTTCATATATATTCTTCTGCTGCAATGTTCTGTGATGAGATCATATTACTGCCTGTGACGAATGTTTATATTATATATATGAGATATATGTTATATTGCAGATTTCGTTTCAAAAGTGATGCTTGCGAAGCATAATAAAATGGGACTTCATTAATGAGATTAATGAAATAAAAGAAACCTAAGATGTTGTGGAATCGAATTTTCAAAAACAAGTAGCTACAGTTCTTGCTTTGCATCGCGGTGTTCCTTGTAGAACATCCTGCACCTTATTCGATAAGGAAAGGACCGAGATCCCTTCACCGGGAGTGACTCCTTTAGAAATAACTGGCAGATGCTACAAACTCGGTTTGTCTTTTGATTGCTTCTATAGTTCTTGCTTTGCACAGCAGTATATATGATATATCCTACACCTTATTCGATGAGGAAAGGGCCGACGATCCCTTCACCGGGAGTGACCCCTTTAGCAAAACTAGAAAAGCCTCAAAAACACTTCATTTAAAATCACTCGATTCTACAACGATATCAAGTTCATTACGCAAAGGGTTTTCTTAAAAACCCGTCGTAGCCCTCCGTCATTTCAGATAAGTACTACTTAGTATTCGTGCTACGGTAGTTTGGCATTCGTCAAGGCGTAGTGTACGGTAGCTAACTAGTGCTTATCTGCTAGCATACGATGCGATTGGATTAGGGTATTCGTACGGCGTTGTTTGGCATGCGTCAAGGGTCGTGCGGGTGGGTTTAATTCAATCAAGAAATGTACGGGTTGAACTTGACTAGCGGACTATGGGTTGTTTGGCATGCGTCAAGGTCATAGCACGCTAGGAGTAAAATATTATTGGGAATTTCAAGTGTTGAAATTTGCAATGAGATTGCATACCTTCTATGAGATAGTTGGATCCCGATACCCGCTGCGAGTAAGAGTTACTCCTGGAAGAGTTTTACACATTACAATTAGCCGATCAAGTAGGTGTCTAGAAAGATGTTAATGGGGTTACGCCTCTGGGAAAACGAGGTTTACTTTAATTAGGTTCGTGCGAAAGCACGGGGGACCTCCCTCAAAGTACCGACACTGGCCTGGCTGAAAGATTGGCGAACTTGTAGTGTGTAATTAATCCCGGCTAGTCTTTCCTTTAGGGTTTGAAGGAAGATTTGATTAAAACAGCGGAGACATCCTGATTAGATATATTAGATAACCAATCTAATCTTGCAAGAGCATACGCTGAGTGTTTTCTTCTCTCTCTCTCCAGGTAGCGACCATATCATGCCTTAATCAAGATAATAAAACGGATATATTGACCGAACCCGCTTGTTATACTGAGCTGGGGAACGTTGGTCCCGCTCCAAATTATAATTGTTATAAGACAGAGCAGGAAATTGGGGATTACCAGAATTCCCGTGCCGCCCAAACGAAGAAAGTGCATGCTGATGCATCTTCTTCGGGTGTGTTCATTACATAGAACTGTTTCTCAGTATCCTTTACGTCCTGGGTATGTGATGCCGCATCAGGATCCCGCATATGTAATCTGTTACATGGGCTACAGAAAGGTAGAGAACTGAGAACGGGTGATAAGTTTCATGAGACAGAAAATGGTGCAAGTGTTGCAGCCAAGTCTGTTGGTCACTATCACCCTGTATTACCAGAATACATTGATTCTGAACAAATGTTATTAGATACCGAACCTGATATACAAAATCATATCAGTCTCTTTATTAGTAAAGAAAGGATATAATTTTGTATTGTTGGATAATGTTTTGAACATTTCCTATATCAATAGTTGATCGGTTCAGGCACGTTATCTAAAAGCATTGATGTTCTAAATCAAACTACAGTTCTTAGTATACGGAACACACACAAGAGGAAGAGTTCAGAAATGAACGGATCCTTCTTGAGGTATTGTAGACTAGGTCATATCAATATGACCCGACTAGCTGAAGTTACATTTAGATGCATATTCAAATTAGTTTGAATTTACATCTTGTGAAACTTGCCGGTCATGTCACAAAGATAAGATGACCATAGCTCTGTTTATTGGAAACAGAGAAAGAGTTAGTGAACTCTTGGGATTGATACATGCTGATGTATGCAAGTCTCCTGTCTACACATGCCAAGACCGGTTCTTTGTACTTCATTACATTCTCTGATGATCTCTCAAGATTCAGACATATGTTCCTGCTGAAACACAAGTCCGAACCTTTTGAGATATTCACAGAATATAAGTTAGAAGTAGAGAACCAAAATACGGGTATAAGTATTATGACCTTTGATGAGATCAAGGAGGAGAATACTTGAGCACGGAATTCCTGGACTATTCTAAAGGAGAATAAGATTCTCTCGCAGCATTACTCCTCCGTATACACCACAGTACGTCGGTGTATCGGGCAGAGCAAAAGCGCCCTATGTGATATGGTGTGCTCTATGATGAGTACTACTGAGTTTCCTATTTCCTTTAGGGAGCTATGCACTTGTGAAGTTGCATACCTATTGAATAGGGTTCAAATCAAATCAGTTGCCTACCACTTCATATGTGATATGGAAAGGGAAGAGGCCATATCTTAAGTTTGTTAAGATTTGGGATTGTCCGGCCTATGTCTAAAAGCAAAATCCGGACAAGCTCGAGGCAAGGTCTGTTATGTACAACTGGAAAGGTTCCAGCTATACAAAATGCAGCTGATGATTTGGTAGAACCAAAGGATTCAATAGTTTCCAACGAACCTCAGCCTCTCCGCCGATCTAGTAGGGTTCCTCACCCACCTGAGAGATACTTCGGTTTCTCTATGACAGTGGGAGCGAGGATCGTATCATGAGATGATGACCCAACTAGTTTCGAGCTGGCCATCAGGAGTAGGACTCTGTAAGAATGGCTGGATGCTTATCAATCTGAGATGGAATCCTTATACACCAACAAAGTATGGACTTTGGTTGCTTTATCTGAAGGGTTAAATCCCTATCAGGAGCGAGTATATCTTGAGAAGATTACTTGGTGTACATGGAAAAGTTGAGACTTTCAAAGCTATGCTTAAGTCCATCCAGATCCTACTTGCCACGGCTACATACCATGATTACGATATCTGGCGGTTGGGTGTCATGACTGCTTTTTCTAAATGATGTTTTAGAAGAGAGCGTCTATAAGTACACAGCCAGAGGGCTTCGTAGACAGTGGGAGCAGCGGAAACGTGTGCAAGATGTTTTATATGATAAAATAGGCATCGCGGAGTTGGAACATCTGTTTTGATGTGGTAGTCAAAGAGTTTGACTTCATCAAAATGGTAGATGAACCTTATATATACAAAAAGGTAGTAGAGAGTATGGTGGTGATCCTCATAGAGTACGTGGATGACATACTCTTGATAGGGAAGGAGTTTCCTATGCTACGCACGAACAATCTCCGCTTATCACAAGGATTCTCCATATAAGATCAAAGTGATACCTCCTAAATCCTGGGTTTTGGATCTATGAGATAGATCTAATTGGATGTTAGGACACTCACTAGTTGTAGTGAGATGGTATCAATCGATCCTGAGGAGAATCACTGGAAAGGTTCCAGGGTGATAAGGACGACTGAATGTCAGTCGCAGGCATTGTCTTTACCCTCAGTGGAGGGACGGTATGTTGGAAGAGTTCCAAGCTAGATACCGTGACATACTAGACGATTAAAGGCAAGATACATCGTTACCAAAGATACTACCAAAGAGGCAGTCTGGATATATATAAGTTCATAAGATGAACTTCGTTCCTACCATTGTGTGACAATGGAGTTGTGGCTTTAGCCAAGGAACTACCGTCCCATCAGAAATCCAGATATAATTCTTAGGCAGTATCACCTGATCATGGAGATGGTTGATCTCCAGGGAGATCGAGGTTAGGAGAGTAGACACAGAGGACGACAGCGCGGATCCACTCACAAAGGCCTTTTCCCAGTAGGGACTTTTATGGGATGGTTGAGTATGAGATACTTCAACCGCAGCTAATTGTTGGGTATGCGATACCATAACAGGTGGCCCTAGTGTAAGTGAAAGATTGTTAGTTATATGTATGCCCTAGAGGCCATTACTGTATATACGATGTATATTGTAGTGGATGCTAGGACATATATAGGGAGGACTTTCTTTCTCGACATGATAGTATGCTATCTGGTTGTACTTTATCTTAACATGTACTCTGATTGTCTCTATGTTACATGTTGATAAAGCCCTTAGGATATGTACTCGACTACTGGGACTATGATGAGATCATACTAGTGGGGCCACGGTAGTCGACGAGTACATCCTATAACTGTTCCTAGTCGAGGGTGTATCGAGACAGGGCATCGATGCACCAGAGTAGAGTAGCGTATACGCATCTTGACCCATATGATGGGCGATGGATGATCCCATATCCATCGGTGTTTGACATCAAGGATGGTGTACGGGTGCTCGGTGGAGACTGGGTACACTGGACGGACTCGCCGAGAACTCCCAGATGGTATTATACCTCACGTCAGATGGCAGTTCTCCGGTGACACTGGTACAGAGTAGTCTGTTGACCCGAGATCGTCATAGAGTCTTGTGTGATTCCCACTGTGCTTTGATTTCCATCATACCACGTCCAAGAGGGCGTGCAAAAAGGTGGCTTTTGGGTACAGTCCCGAATCACATGGAGGCAATGAGCGATAGGAGGGGATTCGTCTCTCCCGGTATAGGGAGTTGATGTTGTGCTGTGTTCGATTGGCTATAACCGGAAATCCCTGGCCAGGGTTGCTGAGATTTACTAGTAAGTGTTATCAGTAGTTTCTCAAACTGTTATAGACCTCATATCGACACGACTTATCGAGCTACTGGGGTCTGACGTTTACCACCCCTAGGCGAGATATGCAACATATCAGACGACGAGACCGGACTGTACGGGAGTGTTACTGTTTGGATTCACAGGAGAAGTTACAGGCTTGCTTGTTAATCTTCTGAGCACTCAATACCTGGGTAGCTGTTACGTTTAGCTGACCGCTTGCAGTTTGTGGGTGTTTGATATGATCATTACCTACTGCCGGCGTATTGACGATTCTTTAGAGTCCAACACAGAGGTTTCTTGGCTCAGGCAAAACGGAGTAGGGGCACATATGTGATATGTGCGGGACCGAGGATAATGCGGTATGTGATATCGTATTGTATTCTCGCGATATTTGATATCAGCCGGGTCATCGGATCAAGTGTTGATTCGATGAATCGGTACGGATAAATATTAGTCGGTTATATGCGATATAGCCGGATTGTCGGATCAAGTGTTGATTCGATAATTTAATGTATAATAATATATTTGATATATTAAATTGCATTAACTAATATTAGCTCACTAAAAGATTCTTTTTCTCACTCGGGTAATACATTGATATATATGCGATATATGTTAAATGTATTATTTTATTTTATTACGATAAATATTATATATGTGTTATATAATATTGTAACATGATATGATAACTAATGCAACATGTTTAGTGAAGTTTGAACATGATTAGGGTTTGGATTAGGGTTAAGCTTTCTAGATGATTCTAGAAGGTTTTGGTTTTGTTTTGTGAAAGATATTTTCAAGTGACTCATGCTTTAACCTAACCCAAACCCTAACCCTAGTTAATTCTCTACATGAGTTTGCTTGACCATGGTTGCATTATTTATCATATTAATTCTTTCTATTCATCACAAAAGGATAATCATTATTCATCTTCATCTTCTTCCTTCTTTCTTTCTTCATGAAAAAGCTTACTAGTCTTTTTCAAAGTGATGAATAAATGTGAGAAAAAGATAAATAAAGAGAGCAAAAATCCTACTTCATCATCCTTATCTTCCCTTGCCCTTTAGATGAGAGTGTTCACTCAATTTTAGTGAGTGTAAGCTTGTGTTAACGAAACTTCAAGGTAGATCATCTTTGTATCGAAGATCGGAAGCAAAGGTTGCATCTTTCTCTTCGTGGAACCTCTCGAGAGTCCGGAACCCGATGATCGCAGCGAAGGGACCACAACACGGAGCATATGAAGTGAAGGACCAGATCTACAAAGGTTGTAATCCCTCTCACTTAGTGTTAAAATTGTTAACATGTTAGTTTTCGCCTAATCTCTAGTTTAAAGATCCGTATTCGGGTTGTTCAGCACGGCTAATTTTTTAATCGAGCATGGTTGATGCCTCGTAGACCCTTGTGCGCGTGCCTAGCAACCCTACAAAAAGGTCTCTACAGGGTAATCCAACTAACATAAATTTAATGGTGAATGTCAACCAATCTCAAGAATGTTCTCAAACCCAAGATTATCGTTCAGGGGTAAGGAATCACAGGCCTAAAAGTAACGGGACTTCAATCATTATTGAAGTATTCACAAACCCAACGGGCTATCATCCAAAGTCTTGGAAACACGGGCTCTCATTAGTGAATTCGTGATATACCGTTTCAGTCCGGTATCACAATAACATGATTTGTACCGTTTCAGCCCGGTACCACAGCAATATGATTTGTAATAATAGGACTCCTGAGATTCTGTTGGATTCATACCCAAACTATCCCAAATGTAACAACCGAGTTCAGTTATACCAATTCCATTTCCCGTATTTATTTATCTGTGGTATTTTATTGATTTATCGTGTTTGGGTGCGAATGGTATTTTACGTTTTTACATTGCATTCGACCCGACCTGCTTGCTTGAACCTGTTGATTCATATTTATAGACTACCCTGGCTTGTTGCATAGACACGTGCATCTAGTATAAACTGCATATTGGCATTTCATCGAGCATCGCATATTTTACATATAATATTTTAGATCACGTAAAATAAATTAAAATTGCATTTCATAGCCTGCATGATACCCCTAACCCCGTGGTAGCGTCCGCGCATCGTCTTCTCGTCCCGTTCAGTGCAACGGACGTGTTTGGATAGCTACGCGCACGTACGTGCGTCTGTTCTTGGGGGTATGCATTTTTTGTTAACTAAACATTTATTTTAAAATTTGGAAGTTGCATATAATTTTCGTATTTTAAATCTAAAAATTTTGGACCCGTCCCGGGTGCATTTTGAAATATTTTATATCCCGCTAAAAATTCAATTATTTAATTTTTAAATTTTATTCTGATATTTTTTACAACTGAGAAGATTTTCCAAAACCAATTTAAATCTTTTTAAATTTTAATAAAATCCTAATCCTAACTCTCTAACCTATCAGAATCTCTCTCCCTCTTTCTTTTCGCTGTCGACTGGGCCCCACTCCAATCCTTTCTCTCTCTCTCTCTCTCCCCCTCACCGAGCTCTCTCTCTCTCTTTTCTCTAAACCTTGGCCCCACTCCTTCTCTTCTCTTTTCTTTCTCTCTCTTTCTCTCTTCCTCGCTACGCGCCAAGACTCTCTCTCCTCTCGCGTTTCTCACTCCTCTCACGATCCCTGTTCACCAAGGATCCGAGCACCTCCCTCCTTCGCTTACCGTCACCTCCCTCCTTCTTTTCTCCCTCTTCTTATTCTAAACCCTCGAGCCTACGAGGAAAACCAACTGCAAACTCAACCCTAACCCTAGCCGCCTCCTCTGCCTCCTCAAAGCTCAACCCTCATCTCCATTCTCATTCATTCCTCCTCTTCACCATCTCCTTCTTCTTCTTTCCATTCCCGAGCCCTTCACCTGCACACCCAAGTCACCTCGGAACCCATCACCACCACACCTCCCTCGCCGCCGATCATCTCTCGCCACCACCATCATCCCCATCTCCTCTCCTTTCCCTATCTCCTCTGTTCTCCTTCCCTGAACCAACCTTGCACCAAGAAAACCAACAACAAAACCCTAGCTGAAACCCTAGCCGCCAAGAACCCTGCACACCCCTGCACAATACCTGGCCGGAGCTCCGTTGATCTCTTCGCCACCATCTCGTCTCCCCGTTACCAGTGCAACCCCGGTGAGCCTCCTCTCTCTCGTTCTTCTTTCCTTCTCTTCTTCTTCTTGCTATTCTTTCTTTCTTGTATTTTTTTTCTTTTTCTCTAAAATTTTTTAAACCTCTGTAGATCGCCGGAGTCCTAACGCCGTCGACGATACCGACGACCCAGCGAGCGTACCTGACCCGTGTGATCACCTTGTGCGTTGTTTGGATCCATTCCGTGTACCGTGCGCGCGTCACGACTTTTCCCGCCGACGTGTGACGTTCCGTATAACCGTTTCTTGATCTGTCGAGGCAAGTAAAACTTGCTACATGCTATTTATATTATTCTACACGTATTTAATTGCATAGTAAACCTGTAATTTAAATCTAATACTACATGTTCCAATTTAACATTTCGATGTTCCGTTTACATAATTTTAGATCTAAAACTTGAAATATATCATGTTGCAAATTCGAATCACATAATGATTATTTGCATAGCCCATAGTACCATTTTAAATAGTTTATAACGTTCGGATACCTAGTTGCATCCATTTAGCCTATTTTATATACAATTGCATCCCTAAATCATTTAATGCATAATAACGAGATTGTAACATTCCATATTTGATTAAGTGTATTTTACTTAGTGTTGGAACCATAACCCTAACTCAAATCGATAATCGTGCATCCATATGTTTTAATCTGTACCTATTTGCATACCACACCACAATGTTCCATTTTTATTGTTCCATTAGTACCCCATACTTGTTTTGTATACCCATGCTTATTTTTAGTTTGATTATGAGCACCCACATGACATTTTGTGCACCCTTAACATGCCTTGATATACCATTACTTGACACGACGTGATACCGTGCACTTCTTGACATGACATGATACCTATATATTACCTGACTTGACCTGAGTTACCATGGCTTTCCCTGTTACCTGATCTTGTTACTAATGCCAACAAACCTGACCTGTTGTCCCTACGGACATTTCCTGTTGTGTATTTAGACAAACCTGTACCTGCCTGATCTTGTGTTGGCATTAGCTCCAGATTATTTAATACCTGAGTTGAACATATAACCTGGGGGTATGGGGAAATCAATGATGAAACCTGATTTGTAACTCGACAGTTCGTTACCTTTACTGATCGGTTGTACGGGCTAGGCCAGCCCCGGGGTGATGCTGCTGACATCACTCATCGTTACATACCACCCTTTTACTGCCTAGCGGCACGTCTCGGATTCAGCCCGAGAATCTTCACCGTGATCCCGGGCACGCACGGGATACTATTGAGTTACATCGATGATTCATCAAATTGATTTCAAAGACTTGAGAGTAGTTAACCTAATAGACCAGTTTAGATTATTCACTACACATTACCCTCACTATCCTCACTTATATCACTGTTATACCTGTTTTACCATTTATACTCATACCTGCATGTATTGCTACCCCTGTTTATAGTATTGCTTGATATTATGACGTACTGACGTCTAGGTTTTGCATGGCCCAGATCATTTACCTTTGCTGCAGGCCGAGCATGAGTATTTCAGTTAGCAGATTGAGCAGTAAGGACTTGCTAGTAGTTAGTTCATTTTTTTTACTTTCAGTATTTTCATTCCTGATGTGAGCCCGCATTATGGGACGTACATTCCAGTTTATTTTTGTATTGGATCTCTTGCTTCCGCATTATTTTATTCTTGACTCATTTTATTCTGGCTTATGGACATGTATTAGATAGTTTATTATTGTTCTTGATATCTCTACAGCCGTAATGTGACTGTGGAAGGATATTTCCTATCCATAGGTAGCATGGTTGGCTATGTCGCGTGCCTATCTTAGAGTACTCTAGGAAGCGGGGCGTGACATGGTTCTTTTGGTATCAGAGCCATAGGATCTAGGTTAATCGGGTTTGATTCTTTTATAGTTGGGTATTGGACCCAATACACGAATCAGAATACTCGTGATTAGGAAACATGTCCTGCCACCTTAGCGTCTTACCATTTTTGAATCTTAACCTCCTCCTGATCATACTTTTACGATATGCAAACCTCCTTTGCATATCGACTCGAAACCTGGTTTCCTTTTGTTATCTCTAGAACTTAGGAGACTTGGGTGGAGTTATGTGATTGTAGCTATGATACCGCGGCATGGTTACAATGCGGTACTGTCACGACCCGAAAGTACGGAACATGACCGGCACTTAGGCTACGAACGTCTCAAGGCGCACGTGCTCTAAGTAAGCCGAGCCCAGAAATCCAAACCAAGAAAAGTAGTGGAGTGAAGGAAAAACCATAGGTAAAACAACCAGTCTGCAATATAATATACAACGCCTAAAGGCGAGGATCACAACAGAAAGGAAACTCAACAGCATGAATCCCAGAGAAATATAACGTGCGACTCTAAGATCGAAAGAATAATCAACACTGGTCTCTATCTCAAATAAGTACATGTTTGGTTGATGGAACTTCTAGATACAACTGAATATAATATACAATATATAATGATGGGTACGATACAAATAAACCCACCTACTAGCAAGTCACCCGAAAGAAGCAGTGCCGCAAGCCGTAATGAATCCCTGTACGGAAAAACACCTGCAAGAACTGGGGCACAACGGGGGTGAGTTGCCAACTCGTGAATAGAAGAACATCTATGAACAGAAAATCGCATGTATGACGCAATCCTAGGTCATACGATCAACATATAAAAACCTCGAAATGAATAAGTCTGAAGCATGCTAAAGTGGCAATGTAACCTCTATACAGGTATGTAGTGCCAAGTACTCGCCAATGCCTCAGGTAATAACATGTCATAAATATGAGGTATGTCTGCATAAAGTAATATGAATCAATGCCAGCTATAACATGAATCTAGTAGTATGTGGATGTCCTCCAACTAGGAAATCAATAGCTGTAAATCGGTGAATCCCGTCCACGTGTCACCCAATGACAACAAGCATCATGCATGTAAATATCGTAAAGCATATGCATGGAAATATGAGGATATAATCAAATCATGGAACCTGAGTGCCTAGCATCGACACTCGAAAACATCATGAACACCTGTGCCTAGCATCGGCACGTAAATCCTCATGTATCTCAGGCGCCGCACACCCTGGTCGGCCCTCATTTCCATCTCATGACTCCAGTCGGTATCCCCCTGATAACCGATGGGTCCCAAGTACTATTACCGGTAGGTAGTACTCCCCCGCCGGGCTCACCGTCTAGCATCTACGAGTCTTCTTGCCCCGGGGTACCTCACCGGGTCCACCATGTACCCGCAATCGGTGCCTACCGCTCCTCGAATCGGGTATAACCACACAAGGTCTCTGGAACCGAGAAAACTCATGGTGGACGCACTGAAAATATCATATCAAGGGTGACCGGATTTTTAAAACAATTATATATTTTCTTTAGAAATATCCACGGTCCCCAAATCTAGAAATATCATGGAAACAACATATCTCAATGCGTATAATCAAACATGATGTATGCGACATGTAAAGAAAGGTAAGCATATCAGTAAGTCATGCAACATGGAATAGTAATGTGCACATGTCGAGGGAAACCGCTCTTTTAAATGAATCAGCTTTAAAGAATAACTTGCGGTTCCCAAATCTCTAATCAAGCCGGAATCATCTATGTATGTGTACATGTATAAGTGTACAATATGCCATGCAAGAATCATATCATGAATGCAACAGTACTACAGTGTAGTGGTATGGCAATTATCGATGATGAAGTGTGTGAGCCGGCAAACAGTGTACGTGGAACATACGCATCATCGATAATGGTGCCGGTGTCCTAACAGCATGATGGTAATGTCTCAATAAACATAAGTAATGCGAAGCAAATGATATGAATATGCGGAATCAAATAATCGACGCAATAGTGAAGAGTCTACATCAATATGTAAGTGTGATGCAGTTTTGCCTTTTGGAAATAAGACGAATCAGGGTTTTTAGTAAAATAAGGGCTACGGTGTTTTTAAGAAAGGATGCCCCCTTTGAAATTATCCGTAGAATCCCTTTTTGCCTGTCCTTAAAATACTCCCGATTAGTTAGTTTTAAAATAGGTATGACTCGGGTCAAGTCTAACATCTACTACACTAACTACTGATCAACTATCAAGTCAATCGGGAGGGGTATGGAAACCACCTAAACCTGAGTCGGTATATATATAAATGTAAAGATAGTAGTCGGTGATCCCGCATCAATAGTATCGCATACAATACCGTAAATCATCTGACACCCTCAAGTCATGAGTGCGGATCAATCATCAATATAAAGCTCGTACGGTAAATCGTCGTACGGCATCCCAATAGCTGGGTGCGGGTCAATCATCACAATCATCACATCAATTATCTGGTATCCTTATCATCATATCACATAATCTGGGGTACTGGTCTAAGTCTAGTATGAATCGATACCATCTACATAAGTATGAATGCGTGTGCGAAAGACACGCCCAAAGGCCCGCTAAAAATCATATATCGTATCCCAAATACGAATCACATCATATCACCGATATCATGGCACCGTGCCCAAACTCATCGACTCACATCCAAAGTCCTCCAATATCCTCGTCATCACAGTATGAACATAGCAATAAGCACGTGTGTGCGTGTGGGTGCAAACTATTCTAGGGTTCGCGACTAGGAACTATACTAGTTACTTTTAACCCTAATCTATGCATAGTACACCTACCACATCCTAAACAATCAAGTCACACATAAGCTATCATATATAAGTACAGCATATATGGTATACTAGACATCGGACTGCGGGGGCGCTATACGCCATCCACCCGACTTCTCCCCATAGATATAAATCTACTCACCTTCTTATGTGTGCCGGTGCCGATGTCGCCATTTGCATCTCCAACGCTTCGACGCCGCGTGGGGTACCTACAAGGATATCACACGCTAAAACACATAAAAACCATGTCGGAAGCCAAAATGGTGCATGCTACACCCTTAGGTAAAAACCTGTGGCCTCGCGTGCAAATATAGTCCATAACCATCTGCCGTTGGCGTTCAAACGCCACAAGACAGAAACGAATCATCGAATACCAAAATCCATACGAAAACAAGTCGTAAATCATGCGCCAAGTAAAGAAAATCAACCCAGATTCTACCCTGGTTGGAACCAGACAAAACTAGACATACCCAGGGTCAAGTTTACAGGTAAAAGAGCTGTGCACGCAAAACGAGGGGTTCCCTACTGCTCTGGCCGCAAATTGCTGCCAGAAGGGATATATCTGCGGCCGGGGTAAGGTGGTTGGGGCTAGGGTTTTGGGTGTTGGCTTCTATCTACCTGCACATCTCACTGCCAAGTCAATTTTATTTTAGGAGGTCCCGGGTTGTAGCAGATTCCAGAAAGGCTTACAAAGTCTACAAAACGCTAACCGACACTAAATCGAACAATCTGGTATTTTGCTAGAATCTGGGGAAATTCTGGGGTGAACTGGTCTCAAACACATCTAATAAGGTTACCCTAACGATCAAAACCATCACTTTTCCACATCTCACTCAAAATCACTAAAACTAGCACTAGATCATAAAACTAACACTAAATTTCAGCTACATAACCATAACTATTCAAGAAAGAGGTTAGGTTGCAAGATTATACCTCAAGGGATTCAAGATGAAGGAGAAGAGGGGAAGGAGAAGGATCTGTTGCTGCTGCTGAGCTGCTTCTACAGCTCCTGGAGCAGTAGCTGAAGCTGATGCTGCTGTTTTTCTCATGGAAGTATGTTGCTGTTGTTGTTGCTGCAACCCTCTCTCTCTTTTTCTCCTATGGCTGAGGTTTGAAATTGATTGTGTTTGCTGTAGCAGCAGGTGGAGTGGTGTTGGGGCTGAAGTTGTGGTGTATGATGGTGTGGTGTTGTGGTATCTGATGTGATAGGGAGTTGGGGCTGAAGTGTTGATAATGGGGGCTGATGTGTTGATAATGGGGCTGATGTTGTGTAGATGTGAGGGTGTAGATATGGGGCTATGATGCATCAGCTTATAGCAGCAGCTCGGGGGCTGATGTTTGCCTCAGCTGCAATTGCAGGATGGTTGTGGTGTGATGTGTGAGAGTGAGAGGGGGTTTGAAAGACAAGTAAAAGTTTGAAATGAAATGGGGTGACATAACCTATAGCCACCTCTCTCTCTCTCTAGCCACAAGTCAAACCCAACCTAATCCAATTTTTTTAACAAAGCTAAACCCTTAATTAACCCACTTAACTTAACCAAAAGGTTAAAGCCACCATGGTCATCTAGGCATGGTTCAACCCTAGGCTCAACCCTAGCTACCATGCACATATGTGTGCATCCCAGATAAAACATCCGATAAAATATTCATAAAATCAGATAAATCATCAGAAACCAATTTTGGTAAACTTTTTACCAAAAACCCTACATTAAACACATTTTAGAATTTCCATAATTTTTCTTCAGAATTTTCCCCATTTATCGGTATTTAATTATACCGGAATATTATAATATTTGATAAAATAATATTAAATTATAAAAATTCCCAAAAATAATATTATATTTTTCTGAAATGTTACAGTCTTCCCCCCTTAGAGAAATTCGGTCCCCGAATTTAAATTTAAAACCCCAAATTCTAAAACATTTCAACAAAATGTCCAAGTCCACGGGGCTCCGAAATCATCAATCCATAAAACACATCGTAGTGCAAAACAAGCGCACGAGCAATGAGTAGATAACTCAAAATCAAAACTCCGTCAAGCATCCTGCAATCATCGGAGTCAAGGCGAAAACACGAAGGCTAAATCCATAGCAAAACCGATATGCCATAAATCGGAACTATATACGTAAATATCTGAAGGAAACGCATGCCAAAAATTTCCTTAAAATCGATGTGCAATGCGCATAACACTGCACAGTGGCGGACGTTTCTATAAGAAAAATAGCCATATACGTATATATCTTTTGTTTAGTATGCACGATCCGCCGTTTTTAAAAAATAATTTAGAAGGGTTCCCTCTTTTCAAACGTTTCGTGTCGTACCGGACACGTATGTAAATAATGAGACTATAGCTCGCTTTTGGAAATCCCTTGAAATCTATCTATGCATGCAAAATATATCCAGGCACTGTCCTCTAACTAGTCCTGCTCAGTGCGAAAAAAAATCGCAATATCATAAAAATATACTACTCCGTAAAGAAATTAATCCCAAAAAGTGCACATGAAAACTACGTGCGTCTGGTGCGCACGGAAATCAAAATCCATACATGTGCCAAGCAGGTGCACAAAACGACATCAAGGTGCAACGGGTGTGCACACAACATCGGTCACAGGCAACGTGCGTGCCTGACAGCAAAATCAGGTGCATCTGATATGCACGAAAAATCCTGATTTAGTGCATCTGGTGTGCACCAAATCTCATCTCATAACATGCGCCCAACATGCGCTAAAAATCCAAATCCGGTGCATCCATCATGCACGAAATCACGAAATCCAATATCAAGTGCCGAACGCGCGCAAATCCAATCAGGTGCGTAATGTGCACAAGACAAATATCGAGCATCACCATCGAAATCGAAGTCCAGTGCATCCAAGTGCACAAAATACAGGTCGCTGCACTACAAACATATGTAAACTATACAGAGTGCAAAACCAAATCGTGTGCGTGCATACGCACAAAATCAACTCAAAAGTCTAAAATCCATAAAATCACAAACATGTGAAACCAAGGTACGAAAACGATATCAAGTGCAACAACTGTGCAAAATCGTAAATGCTCAATAGGTGCAACCAAGGTGCATGAAAACAAATGTCATAAAACTCAATCATCAAGACTAAATCATGCAAACAGAACGCCCAAAATATCGAAATCCCAGATGACGGATACGTGATAATCGAATCACAAAAATCACAAATCATAAATACCGTCGTCGGTAGTTCCTCCTTCAAAGTCGAGAAGGTGTCGGTGCATCCAATGCTAGCAGCGCAAGATATCTACTTGCCTCTTGCTCATGGTCTGGCGTCCTCTGTCTCTGGGTCCTTATCTTCTCTGTGGATTTACCAATCTCTCCATCCATCAGCTCATCGGCCTAGTCAGGTGTGCTAACGGAAATGATTCCGTTCTGGCACTCCTCTGGTCATCACTCGGTCAACGACCACTCGTAAAGCAGCATCTCACTGGCGTGTGCCTCTGGCTCTCTGAATGCACGTCAAACATCTGATCCTGGTGCAGCTATCACTGCAGCGGTGTCCTGGAAGGAATCCTGCTCAGGGTCTCTTCCGATCTTGCCTATGCCGTACTGTACGGAGGCTGGTACTCTTACCTACTCTTTTCTCGTTTCCTGGACATCTGCGTGTTCCGCACACATGTCCTTAGAAACTGGCCATATCCCAACGCTTCTGTAAGCATATCAGGCCTCTATTCTCGACGGAAGGTAATAACAGCTCGTCAGCGTCTTGCACGAACCTCTTGTCCCGCTTGTCTTTATCGTCGTCCACTATGACGTCACGTCCTGCTATCTATGCACTGCACTGTTCTCGGCCACGGTCAATCCGAAGTCCCTCGCACGGGCTCAAAATCGCGTACTCTATAGCTTCATCATTCGGTAGAAGATGTCTGGCCGAACAGGTTCTCGGGAACGCGTCCCATCCATCGGAGGAATACTCAATACTCGCCCGTCCTCGATCAACTCACTACACATCTGGGTGAGGTCCTATATCCAAACCTGGTCAACTATCTCGTCGATGATGCCGAACTCTGGCCTGCTGGACTGCGCTCCAATGGCTATGCTCGTATCTGGAGTCTCCCAAGCAGTGCGTCTCATCACATGATATCCGAATGATGTCGAACCATCCGATCGACTCGTCAGAACCTCATAATGCCCCAAGGGCTCAACATCTTGGGTACAGTTTAACAGTACTTAGTACACACCACAGCATCGGTGGTCCAGCCGTAGAAGGGCAAACCCAAGCCTCAATAATGGCGCCGCAGAACTGCCGTAACCCTAAGGTTCCAAGGCTTTCACACGGCCATTAAGTCGAGTTAGGGTTTCATTCTTCTAGAGGGTCCATAGAATTGCCTGCACGTCCTGCCGAATACTTTAAACTTGGAATAGTAGGTTTCTGACATTCGATCATCACTGTCGACTCTCAACGTCTCCGCGTGAAGTCGTCTCAGCTGGAATCAATCTATCTGATGACCTCGCATCAGGGTAGCGAACGATCCACATGTCCTAGTCATTCATCCTCGGTGACTAGCGGCCTTCTATCATCTCTTAGTACACCCCGTACTGCAATGGCTCCAACATCTGGGGCAATATCTCGTCGTTCGTAGAAACAACTGGCTCCTTCGTCTGTACGCTGATCAGCGCCTCAATCCTCTAGGAAAGGCGATATATTGGCGGTCATCTCTAGATCTGAGTAAGACTCCCCACACTGGAAATCTTCAGCTCAACTGGGCCTGCTCCGGCGCCTAAATCGGACGAACCACCTTCGTCTCTCAATCGGTTAGACTAGCTATCATCTGTCTCATATCTGCCTGGAAGATCTGGCGATCTCAGCTCGTAAGCTCCGGAAGCGACATCCTATCAATCTCAGCAATAGCTGGCTCATCTTCCTGCATGGTAGGCGGCATCATAATCTCTGAGGTATGCTGTACATCGACAGTCCTCTCTCAACTGGCAGCTCTAACAATGGCCCGATCATCCGGTGTAAAACCAAGAGCTCTCCTCTACAAGAGGGCACAATCAACATTACTAACTCAAGACGTTCCTATGACACCAGGAAACACAATCAAAAAGACACATCTCTACCATCGTGTGTCGTCGGAATATGCCCCGGTCAGTCCTCGTACGCAACGAGCTCATGCTGACCGCAACTCTAGCCGTAGCTCTCCCTGCCCGTAATCGTGGCAGTAAAACATAACGGGTACCGATGAGGCTAGATCAGGAATGAATATGATACTGAACCAAGAAATGTTCATCATAAGGCTTCTTAAGTGGAGTGGCGCGTCGTAAATATGCCGCGGACATACCCACGGTACGTCACTCTACTTTAATCACCTATTCCATCAACCAAGGGTCATCCTACACTCCGAAGGTAAAACCTAACGCTTTGATACCAACTTTGTCACGACCCGAAAGTACGGAACATGACCGGCACTTAGGCTACGAACGTCTCAAGGCGCACGTGCTCTAAGTAAGCCGAGCCCAGAAATCCAAACCAAGAAAAGTAGTGGAGTGAAGGAAAAACCATAGGTAAAACAACCAGTCTGCAACATAATATAAAACGCCTAAAGGCGAGGATCACAACAGAAAGGAAACTCAACAGCATGAATCCCAGAGAAATATAACGTGCGACTCTAAGGTCGAAAGAATAATCAACACTGGTCTCTATCTCAAATAAGTATATGTTTGGTTGATGGAACTTCTAGATACAACTGAATATAATATACAATGTATAATGATGAGTACGATACAAATAAACCCACCTACTAGCAAGTCACCCGAAAGAAGCAGTGCCGTAAGCCGTAATGAATCCCTGTACGGAAAAACACCTGCAAGAACTGGGGCACAACGGGGGTGAGTTGCCAACTCGTGAATAGAAGAACATCTATGAACAGAAAATCGCATGTATGACGCAATCCTAGGTCATACGATCAACATATAAAAACCTCGAAATGAATAAGTCTGAAGCATGCTAAAGTGGCAATGTAACCTCTATACAGGTATGTAATGCCAAGTACTCGCCAATGCCTCAGGTAATAACATGTCATAAATATGAGGTATGTCTGCATAGAGTAATATGAATCAATGCCAGCTATAACATGAATCTAGTAGTATGTGGATGTCCTCCAACTAAGAAATCAATAGCTGTAAATCGGTGGATCCCGTCCACGTGTCACCCAATGACAACAAGCATCATGCATGTAAATATCGTAAAGCATATGCATGGAAATATGAGGATATAATCAAATCATGGAACCTGAGTGCCTAGCATCGACACTTGAAAACATCATGAACACCTGTGCCTAGCATCGGCACGTAAATCCTCATGTATCTCAGGCGCCGCATACCCTGGTCGGCCCTCATATCCATCTCATGACTCCAGTCGGTATCCCCCAGATAACCGATGGGTCCCAAGTACTATTACCGGTAGGTAGTACTCCCCCGCCGGGCTCACCGTCTAGCATCTACGAGTCTTCTTGCCCCGGGGTACCTCACCGGGTCCACCATGTACCCGCAATCGGTGCCTACCGCTCCTCGAATCGGGTATAACCACACAAGCTCTCTAGAACCGAGAAAACTCATGGTGGACGCACTGAAAATATCATATCAAGGGTGACCGGATTTTTAAAACAATTATATATTTTCTTTAGAAATATCCACGGTCCCCAAATCCAGAAATATCATGGAAACAACATATCTCAATGCGTATAATCAAACATGATGTATGCGACATGTAACGAAAGGTAAGCATATCAGCAAGTCATGCAACATAGAATAGTAATGTGCACATGTCGAGGGAAACCGCTCTTTTAAATGAATCAGCTTTAAAGAATAACTTGCGGTTCCTAAATCTCTAATCAAGCCGGAATCATCTATGTATGTGTACATGTATAAGTGTACAATATGCCATGCAAGAATCATATCATGAATGCAACAGTACTACAGTGTAGTGGCATGGCAATTATCGATGATGAAGTGTGTGAGCCGGCAAACAGTGTACGTGGAACATACGCATCATCGATAATGGTGCCGGTGTCCTAACAGCATGATGGTAATGTCTCAATAAACATAAGTAATGCGAAGCAAATGATATGAATATGCGGAATCAAATAATCGACGCAATAGTGAAGAGTCTACATCAATATGTAAGTGTGATGCAGTTTTGCCTTTTGGAAATAAGACGAATCAGGGTTTTTAGTAAAATAAGGGCTACGGTGTTTTTAAGAAAGGATGCCCCCTTTGAAATTATCCGTAGAATCCCTTTTTGCCTGTCCTTAAAATACTCCCGATTAGTTAGTTTTAAAATAGGTATGACTCGGGTCAAGTCTAACATCTACTACACTAACTACTGATCAACTATCAAGTCAATCGGGAGGGGTATGGAAACCACCTAAACCTGAGTCGGTATATATATAAATGTAAAGATAGTAGTCGGTGATCCCGCATCAATAGTATCGCATACAATACCGTAAATCATCTGACACCCTCAAGTCATGAGTGCGGATCAATCATCAATATAAAGCTCGTACGGTAAATCGTCGTACGGCATCCCAATAGCTGGGTGCGGGTCAATCATCACAATCATCACATCAATTATCTGGTATCCTTATCATCATATCACATAATCTGGGGTACTGGTCTAAGTCTAGTATGAATCGATACCATCTACATAAGTATGAATGCGTGTGCGAAAGACACGCCCAAAGGCCCGCTAAAAATCATATATCGTATCCCAAATACGAATCACATCATATCACCGATATCATGGCACCGTGCCCAAACTCATCGACTCACATCCAAAGTCCTCCAATATCCTCGTCATCACAGTATGAACATAGCAATAAGCACGTGTGTGCGTGTGGGTGCAAACTATTCTAGGGTTCGCGACTAGGAACTATACTAGTTATTTTTAACCCTAATCTATGCATAGTACACCTACCACATCCTAAACAATCAAGTCACACATAAGCTATCATATATAAGTACAGCATATATGGTATACTAGACATCGGACTGCGGGGGCGCTATACGCCATCCACCCGACTTCTCCCCATAGATATAAATCTACTCACCTTCTTATGTGTGCCGGTGCCGATGTCGCCATTTGCATCTCCAACGCTTCGACGCCGCGTGGGGTACCTACAAGGATATCACACGCTAAAACACATAAAAACCATGTCGGAAGCCAAAATGGTGCATGCTACACCCTTAGGTAAAAACCTGTGGCCTCGCGTGCAAATATAGTCCATAACCATCTGCCGTTGGCGTTCAAACGCCACAAGACAGAAACGAATCATCGAATACCAAAATCCATACGAAAACAAGTCGTAAATCATGCGCCAAGTCAAGAAAATCAACCCAGATTCTACCCTGGTTGGAACCAGACAAAACTAGACATACCCAGGGTCAAGTTTACAGGTAAAAGAGCTGTGCACGCAAAACGAGGGGTTCCCTACTGCTCTGGCCGCAAATTGCTGCCAGAAGGGATATATCTGCGGCCGGGGTAAGGTGGTTGGGGCTAGGGTTTTGGGTGTTGGCTTCTATCTACCTGCACATCTCACTGCCAAGTCAATTTTATTTTAGGAGGTCCCGGGTTGTAGCAGATTCCAGAAAGGCTTACAAAGTCTACAAAACGCTAACCGACACTAAATCGAACAATCTGGTATTTTGCTGGAATCTGGGGAAATTCTGGGGTGAACTGGTCTCAAACACATCTAATAAGGTTACCCTAACGATCAAAACCATCACTTTTCCACATCTCACTCAAAATCACTAAAACTAGCACTAGATCACAAAACTAACACTAAATTTCAGCTACATAACCATAACTATTCAAGAAAGAGGTTAGGTTGCAAGATTATACCTCAAGGGATTCAAGATGAAGGAGAAGAGGGGAAGGAGAAGGATCTGTTGCTGCTGCTGAGCTGCTTCTACAGCTCCTGGAGCAGTAGCTGAAGCTGATGCTGCTGTTTTTCTCATGGAAGTATGTTGCTGTTGTTGTTGCTGCAACCCTCTCTCTCTTTTTCTCCTATGGCTGAGGTTTGAAATTGATTGTGTTTGCTGTAGCAGCAGGTGGAGTGGTGTTGGGGCTGAAGTTGTGGTGTATGATGGTGTGGTGTTGTGGTATCTGATGTGATAGGGAGTTGGGGCTGAAGTGTTGATAATGGGGGCTGATGTGTTGATAATGGGGCTGATGTTGTGTAGATGTGAGGGTGTAGATATGGGGCTATGATGCATCAGCTTGTAGCAGCAGCTCGGGGGCTGATGTTTGCCTCAGCTGCAATTGCAGGATGGTTGTGGTGTGATGTGTGAGAGTGAGAGGGAGTTTGAAAGACAAGTAAAAGTTTGAAATGAAATGGGGTGACATAACCTATAGCCACCTCTCTCTCTCTCTCTAGCCACAAGTCAAACCCAACCTAATCCAATTTTTTTAACAAAGCTAAACCCTTAATTAACCCACTTAACTTAACCAAAAGGTTAAAGCCACCATGGTCATCTAGGCATGGTTCAACCCTAGGCTCAACCCTAGCTACCATGCACATATGTGTGCATCCCAGATAAAACATCCGATAAAATATTCATAAAATCAGATAAATCATCAGAAACCAATTTTGGTAAACTTTTTACCAAAAACCCTACATTAAACACATTTTAGAATTTCCATAATTTTTCTTCAGAATTTTCCCCATTTATCGTTATTTAATTATACCGGAATATTATAATATTTGATAAAATAATATTAAATTATAAAAATTCCCAAAAATAATATTATATTTTTCTGAAATGTTTCAGGTACTCTATTTAAGTAACTTGGAGTTCTAGCCTTGATTCATATCCGTGATCTATAAGTTGAATCTGTTATCATACTAATCCTCTTTGGTGTCTTGGTTGCAGTATCATGGAAGCCAGGAATCTACAATCGTACCAGAGGTGTATGGATGACGCCACTTTGCTTGGAGTAATTCGTGACTTACTTGAGGACCACAAGCAGCAGACCGAGCTGAAGCCGGCATTTGCACCAAACCAAACGCCTGTACGTAGAAGTATTCCGGTGAACCGACGCGGCGTAAAACCGATGAAGAAAACAATCGTTGCTGATCGGAAAAGGAGCGTGATTTGTAACTACTGCCATTTACCCGGACATGTGCAAAGAGATTGCCGAAAGAAGCGGGGACTCTGTTTGGTTTGTGGATCGGCGGATCACACTATCCATGCTTGTCCATCAAAACTTCATAAGAAAGAGAATGTTCGGAGGCCAGTTTTGCCCGAGCAAAAAGGAAGGGTGTTGTGCGATTACTGCCAACGACCGGGTCATTATCGAAGAGATTGTCGTAAGAGGCTTGAACTTTGTCTTATTTGCGGATCAGCTGATCACACCATTGATACTTGTCCGTCGAAGCTAAGATTGGAGGAGGATACTCGGGAGCCACCGCAAAAGCAGCTTCCGGTCCAGGAGAAATTAATTCGGGGAGCTAATCAGGCTCAAGCTTTTACCCTGACGGCTGAAGAGACTAAAGCCTCAGAGGAAGTCGTTTCAGGTACCCTACTTGTTCATGGTTTTCTCGCATTAGCGTTATTCAATTCTGGTGCAACCCATTGTTTATGTCGTCCAAGTTTATCGCTACACACTCGATTTCTTGCACGACCCTGTTTAGTTATTGGGACATACACACTGGGAATGGGAAAATCATAACAAATAGAGGGTGTAAGGATTGTTCTGTTGTTGTTGGCGGACGGGAGCTATTTGCAGATTTCTTGGTGATTGATACATGCAGCTATGAAGTTGTCTTGGGAATGGATTTTCTCGGCACTTTCCATGCTCACATTGATTGTAGGGCAAAGAAAGTAATTTTCCAGATTCCCGGGCATCCAAAGTTTATCTTTACTGGAGGAAGCAGTTCTGTCGGGCCAGTCGAGTTTAGGGCTAGGCCGACAAATAGTGTTCTTTCATCGATGGAGGTTGCTAAAGATGAAGCGCCAGCTGTTGTTCGAGATTTCATGGACGTGTTTGAAGACATATCAGGTTTACCTCCGAAGCGAGATGTGGAGTTCGCGATTGATCTTGTTCCTGGTGCAGCGCCAGTCTCTAAAGCATACTATCCAATGGCACCAGTAGAGTTGGAAGAAGTTAAGAAGCAGGTTGCTGAATTACTTGAGAAGGGTTGGATTCGCAGCAGTAACTCACCTTGGGGAGCTCCAGTTCTTCTAGTCAAGAAGAAAGATGGCACAAGAAGGAGGTGCATCGATTATCGAGAATTAAACCGGCTAACTATTAAGAACAAGTACCCGATCTCTCGTATTGGCGAATTATTTGAGCAGCTCAGTGGCGCGAGGGTATTCTCGAAACTGGATTTGCGATCCGGATATCATCAGGTCCGAGTTAAAACAGAAGATATTTGCAAGACGGCGTTCCGAACTTGGTATGGACATTACGAGTATTTAGTGATGCCCTTCGGAGTAACGAATGCACCGGCAATATTCATGGACTTGATGAACCGAATCTTTTCACCATTCTTGGACCAGTTTATAGTGGTGTTCATTGATGATATTCTGGTCTACTCTAAGAGTATTGAAGAGCATGCTGAACACTTGAAGATCGCACTGCAGACGTTGAGACAAGAAAAATTGTATGCGAAGATGAGCAAGTGTGAGTTTTGGCTGGAAGAAGTGAAGTTTTTGGGGCATGTCGTGTCTAGAGATGGAATCGCCGTTGATCCCGAAAAGATTGCAGCAGTTCGAGATTGGCCGATTCCGAAGAATGTTGCGGAGATAAGAAGCTTTCTTGGACTTGCCGGGTATTACAGAAGGTTCGTGGAGAACTTTGCTCGTCTGGCGGAGCCTTTGACCAAGCTTACGCGCAAAGAAGTACCATTTGTGTGGGCGGTTAAGTGTGCGTCAGCTTTTGAGGCGTTGAAACAGAGGTTGATAACCGCTCCTATCCTGACCGTGCCAGACAATTCCGGAGGATTGGTGATTCAAAGCGACGCATCTGGGAAAGGATTGGGATGTGTTTTGATGTAGCATGGGAAGGTTATAGCGTACGCATCAAGACAGCTGAAACCCATGAGAAGAATTACCCAACTCATGACTTGGAGCTAGCAGCTGTGATTTTCGCTTTGAAGATTTGGAGACACTACCTATTGGGCTAAAGGGTCGAGGTTTTCACCGATCATAAAAGCTTGAAGTATGTGTTCACGCAGAAGGAGCTTAATATGAGGCGGCGCAAATGGTTGGAGCTGATGGCTGACTATGATCTTGATCTTAAGTACCATCCAGGAAAGTTAATGTTGTACCGGATGCGCTTAGTCGGTTACCAGCAATTCGGATGTTGACTGCACAAAAAGGAACTTATTGAAGACTTTCGGAGATTCGAGTTGGAGATCGTGCTACCGCATTCTTCAGGACAGTTGATGTCGCTGCAAGTACAGTCGTCATTGATCGAGAGTATTAAAGCAGCGCGGTCGAAAAACCCAAGATTGCAAAGGTTTCGAGAACAGGTTGAAGTTGGACTTCGAACGGACTTGTTAATTCATGAAGATGGTTCGTTGCGTTATGGTATCCGTTTGTGTGTGCCGAAGGGAGATATTCACGAAGAGCTTATGAAGGAGGCGCACAGTTCAGCATACTCTGTACATCCAGGAGGCACGAAGATGTACCGAGATGTACGACAGCATTTCTGGTGGGAAGGCATGAAACGGGAGATTGCCCGCTTTGTAGCAAAGTGCTTGGTGTGTCAGCAAGTTAAGGCTGAATATCAAAGGGTTGCTGGTTTATTGCAACCACTTCCGATTCCTCAGTGTAAGTGGGAACATATAACCATGGATTTCGTGATGGCTCTACCGCGGAGTCCAAAAGGAAACAATGTAGTTTGGGTGATTGTTGATCGATTGACTAAGGCAGCTCATTTCATCCCTTTCGAGTTGGTCAATCAACGGAAACTTTGGCAGAACGGTACATGCAGGAGATTGTAAGATTGCATGGAGTATCGGTGAGCATCGTGTCTGACCGTGACACTCGTTTCTTATCACACTTCTGGAGGAGCTTACAAGAAAGTTTGGGGACTCGATTGAAGTTTAGCACATCTTATCATCCTCAGACAGATGGCCAGTCGGAGAGAACAATCCAAACTCTTGAAGACATGTTGAGAGCTTGCATGTTAGACTTCAAGGGATCATGGGAGGATCATCTACACTTGGTGGAGTTTTCGTACAACAACAGCTTTCAGGCGACTATTCAGATGGCTCCATTCGAATCATTGTATGGTCGCAAGTGTCGTTCACTTGTTTGTTGGAACGATGTTGGAGAACGAAGATTGTTGGAACCGGATTTGATCGTGCAAACAGTTGAGAAGGTTAACACTATCCGGAATCATATGAAAGCAGTACAAGACCGACAAAAGAGTTGGGCAGATACGTCGAGAAGACCTCTAGAGTTCGCCGTTGGTGATTTGGTATTCTTGAAGATATCACCGACTAGAGGGGTGATTCGTTTCGGAAGTCGAGGAAAGCTTAGTCCTCGAGTCGTTGGACCTTTTGAGATTGTGGAGCGTGTTGGAGAAGTGGTGTATCGATTGGCTTTACCGTAATCCTTGGTGAATGTTCATGACGTGTTTCATGTATCTCAACTCCGTAAAAATGTTTGAGATGAAACACACGTTCTGGATCATTCGGAGCTGACTGTCCGAGAAGATTTGACTTTTGAGGAGCGACCGATGTCGATTATGGATCGAAGAGAAAAGGTTCTTAAGAACAAGGTTATCCCTCTTGTACTTGTTTCTTGGGGTAATCGCGCTCATGGAGAATCAACCTGGGAACGAGAAGATGAAATCCGGCAGAAGTTTCCACATCTATTCTTATAGTGTGTTGATTGTTTATCCTTTCTTATTCTTGGAATTTCGAGGACGAAATTCTTTTTGTAGTTGGGTATATTGTAACAACCGAGTTCAATTATACCAATTCCATTTCCCGTATTTATTTATCTGTGGTATTTTATTGATTTATCTTGTTTGGGTGGTATTTTACGTTTTTACATTGCATTCGACCCGACCCGCTTGCTTGAACCTGTTGATTCATATTTATAGACTACCCTGACTTGTTGCATAGACACGTGCATCTAGTATAAACTGCATATTGGCATTTCATCTAGCATCGCATATTTTACATATAACATTTTAGATCACGTAAAATAAATTAAAATTGTATTTCATAGCCTGCATGATACCCCTAACCCTGTGGTAGCGTCCGCGCATCGTCTTCTTGTCCCGTTCAGTGCAACGGACGTGTTTGGATAGCTACGCGCATGTACGTGCGTCCGTTCTTGGGGGTATGCATTTTTTGTTAACTAAACATTCATTTTAAAATTTGGAAGTTGCATATAATTTTCGTATTTTAAATCTAAAATTTTTGGACCCGTCCCGGGTGCATTTTGAAATATTTTATATCCTGCTAAAAATTCAATTATTTAATTTTTAAATTTTATTCTGATATTTTTTACAACTGAGAAGATTTTCCAAAACCAATTTAAATCTTTTTAAATTTTAATAAAATCCTAATCCTAACTCTCTAACCTATCAGAATCTCTCTCCCTCTCTCTTTTCGCTGTCGACTGGGCTCCACTCCAATCCTTTTTCTCTATTTCTCTCTCCCCCTCACCGAGCTCTCTCTCTCTCTCTCTCTTTTCACTAAACCTTGTCCCCACTCCTTCTCTTCCTCTCTCTTCTCTTTTCTTTCTCTCTCTTTCTCTCTCCCTCGCTACGCGCCAAGACTCTCTCTCCTCTCGCGTTTCTCACTCCTCTCACGATCCCTGTTCACCAGGGATCCGAGCACCTCCCTCCTTCGTTTACCGTCACCTCCCTCCTTCTTTTCTCCCTCTTCTTATTCTAAACCCCCGAGCCCACGAGGAAAACCCACTGCAAACTCAACCCTAACCCTAGCCGCCGCCTCTGCCTCCTCAAAGCTCAACCCTCATTTCCATTCTCATTTCTTCCTCCTCCTCGCCATCTCCTTCTTCTTCTTTCCATTCCCGATCACTTCACTTGCATACCCAAGTCACCTCGGAACCCATCACCACCACACCTCCCTCGCCGCCGATCATCTCTCGCCACCACCATCATCCCCATCTCCTCTTCTCTCCCTATCTCCTCTGTTCTCCTTCCCTGCACCAACCTTGCACCAAGAAAACCAACAACAAAACCCTAGATGAAACCCTAGCCGCCAAGAACCCTGCACACCCCTGCACATTATCTTGCCGGAGCTCCGTTGATCTCGTCGCCACCATCTCGTCTCCCCGTTACCAGTGCAACCCCAGTGAGCCTCCTCTCTCTCGTTCTTCCTTCCTTCTCTTCTTCTTCTTGCTATTCTTTCTTTCTTGTATTTTTTTTCTTTTTCTGTAAAATTTTTTAAACCTCTGTAGATCGCCGGAGTCCTGACGCCGTCGACGATCCCGACGACCCACCGAGCGTTCCTGACCCGTGTGATCACCTTGTGCGATGTTTGGATCCGTTCCGTGTACCGTGCGTGCGTCGCGACTTTTCCCGCCGATGTGTGACGTTCCGTATACCCGTTTCTTGATCTGTCGAGACAAGTAAAACTTGCTACATGTTATTTATATTATTCTACACGTATTTAATTGCATAGTAAACCTGTAGTTTAAATCTAATACTACATGTTCCAATTTAACATTTCGATGTTCCGTTTATATAATTTTAGATCTAAAACTTGAAATATATCATGTTGCATATTAGATTACAATCCATTGTACCCATGACCATATTCGAATCACATAATGATTATTTGCATAGCCCATAGTACCATTTTAAATAGTTTATAACGTTCGGATACCTAGTTGCATCCATTTAGCCTATTTTATATACAATTGCATCCCTAGATCATTTAATGCATAATAACGAGATTGTAACATTCCATATTTGATTAAGTGTATTTTACTTAGTGTTGGAACCATAACCCTAACTCAAATCGATAATCGTGCATCCATATGTTTTAATCTGTACTTATTTGCATACCACACCACAATGTTCCATTTTTATTGTTCCATTAGTACCCCATACTTGTTTTGTATACCCATGCTTATTTTTAGTTTGATTATGAGCACCCACATGACATTTTGTGCACCCTTGACATGACTTGATATACCATTACTTGACACGACGTGATACCGTGCACTTCTTGACATGACATGATACCTATATATTACCTGACTTGACCTGAGGTACCATGGCTTTCCCTGTTACCTGATCTTGTTACTAATGCCAACAAATCTGACATGTTGTCCTTACGGACATTTCCTGTTGTCTATTCAGACAAACCTGTACCTGCCTGATCTTGTGTTGGCATTAGCTCCAGATTATTTAATACCTGAGTTGAACATATAACCTGGGGGTATGGGGAAATCAATGATGAAACCTGACTTGTAACTCGACAGTTCGTTACCTTTACTGATCAGTTGTACGGGCTAGGCCAGCCCCGGGGTGATGCTGCTGACATCACTCATCGTTACATACCACCCTTTTACTGCCTAGCGGCACGTCTCGGATTCAGCCCGAGAATCTTCACCGTGATCCCGGGCACGCACGGGATACTATTGAGTTACATCGATGATTCATCAAATTGATTTCAAAGACTTGAGAGTAGTTAACCCAATAGACCAGTTTAGATTATTCACTACACATTACCCTCATTGTCCTCACTTATATCACCGTTATACCTGTTTTACCATTTATACTCATACCTGCATGTATTGCTACCCCTGTTTATAGTATTGCTTGATATTATGACGCACTGACGTCTGGGTTTTGCATGGCCCAGATCCTTTACCTTTGCTGCAGGCCGAGCAGGAGTATTTCAGTTAGCAGGCTGAGCAGTGAGGACTTGCTAGTAGTTAGTTCATTTTTTTTATTTTCGGTATTTTCATTCCTGATGTGAGCCCGCATTATGGGACGTACATTCCAGTTTATTCTTGTATTGGATCTCTTGCTTCCGCATTATTTTATTCTTGACTCATTTTATTCTGGCTTATAGACATGTATTAGATAGTTTATTATTGTTCTTGATATCTCTACAGCCGTAATGTGACTGTGGAAGGATATTTCCTATCCATGGGTAGCATGGTTGGCTATGTCACGTGCATATCTTAGCGTACTCTGGGATACGGGACGTGACACCAACACCCCGCATATCTAATTTATATATAAAGTTACAAGTCTTACCCGAATCCATGAATACAAGTATTCATATTAAGTGTTCAAGTATTCATGTTAAGTGTTCATGTCAAGTCATTACGTATTCATGTTTTGGGTCGAGTCGAGTCAAGCATGCAATAGCTTTCATCGAGTAAGGCATGTCGATACAATTGAGTTCATGTCAAGATCAAGTAGTCATGTCAAGTGCAAGTATTCAGGTCAAGTTGTATTCATAGTTCAAGACAAGTCGGTTTAAGTGTACGTATCGAGTTCTAGTATTCGTATCAAGTATGTAAGATATCATGTATTAGTTGTATATGATTCAATATTCATGTAATTTGATTTTCGTGAAGATATGTTATATATATATATATATATATATATATATAGGGAGATAGACAAGTGATAACACTTATTTTCTCCAGCTCCCGGAGGCTTAAGAGAGAATGGGCAACTTAAACCTAGTTGTTACCTAAATACTTTAAATATTAAATCGTTTATAGGTTCTTGGTATTAAGAAACGTCATGGTATTTATGTAAAAATTGTCCATTAAAGGCTCGAGGTTTTTTTTTTATGTAAAATACTTTATTTTAAAATCTCGAGGGTGTTTTAGTAAAATATATTATTTGAAATGTCAAGGGTGTTTAATCGAAATATACTTTATAATTTATGGTATTTTAGTGACAAATCCTAACTTTTAGAAATTTAAGGTATTTTAGTAAAAAATCTATCTCTTGAAAACTCAAGGTATTTTGAATAGAAACTTAATCTTTTAAATTTAGGGTATTTTATTGAAAATCTTATTTGCAACTTTGTTTTCTTTTAATTTATATATAGATGATAATTAAATTATTTCATTATTTAAATATCGTTGAATTGTTTTTGTTTTATTTTAAAAAACCGTATTTTTCCTTTCGAGACCGCGCTCCATGAAGAGCTCTGCAACTCATTCCACTAAATCCAAGATGTGCTATAAGCAGCACCATCACAACAGGGTTTCCCTAAAAAGGATTGTGGAGGCAAACACGCAAAGGAAAAGGATAGCCGATAATCTATTTTGAGAATATTTTAGTGCAAGGCTAGATCTAAAAAATTCACTACGAAAATACTAGTATTGGATTATGATTCAATATGAGTGTGGGGTAGGTGGTTACACCGTGCATTATCTACATTAACATATCACAAAACTAGCATTGAAAGGATTATAAAACATGGTATTTATTCGCTACGCTACTTCTTTTCTTAACAACCTAGATGCAATTTTTACGATATCAACTAAATATGTCAAAATTCTGTTTTAAATAAATATAGAATTTGCATGAGTAAAGTGAGACATGGTTTACAATGATAATGGCAATTTATTTTTCTTATAATTAGCATGTAAAATTTTAATAAACATGTCAAGGTTTGTGCGACGAAACGGATGAGGCGGAATCGATAAGAAGAAGAAGAAGATAGAGACTTATTCACGGTGTGAATCGGTCTAACAACTGATTCACTGTTTACAAAAGAGAGAGGGTTCTTTCGATCGGAGCTATGACTTCTAGAAGGAAGAACTTGTCGATTGGCTATTGGGAGATCATCGATTGACTTGGGAGCTTCGCGGAAGGAGGAAAAGCTCGGGGAGACCTTCAAAGAAATTTGGAAAATTTTTGTAGCATAATTTCAGGATGGAGAAGCTTTGGACAACCAATAATTTATAGAGAAAAACAAATTGGAAGATGATGTAAAAGCAATTGTTAAAGAAAATTAAAATTTTAATAGAGAAATGAAGAGATTTGGAGTTCTCGGGTTGAATAGGACCATTCGGGATACTTAAACGAGCAGACAGGAGTCCGATAGACGCATGAGCATGGCCGGGGAACATGCGGGGCCCACCTGGCCGCCCGAACCCACCCAAGTGCCATTCTAGTCGGTTCCAATGTGTCCGATGCGCTCGATCTTATAGCTCCAGGCTCCTATCGACTAGTTCGGTCCAAAAACATAACTCTTTTCTTTTATAACGTTTCGTAACTCCGTGCATCGCTCGTGAACGTTTCAGGATTTGAAAACAATAAAAAGAATTTAAAATAAAATAATTGTTATGCAAGAATTCTAACATACAAACCAAGAAACAGTAAGGTAAAAGCTTAACCAATGGACTGCAAGCTTATTCTTGCATATATTTAAAAAGAATTAAATATATGTCATTGCTTGAAAAGAAAGCGGGCTTATGAAAAAGAAAAGAAAGAAATCAAGTGGAACCGTTTTGGTGAGGGGCTTGGGTTTTAGAGTTTGAAAAATTATAGGATAGGCAAAAATAGATGGAAGGATAAAATAATCAAATAAATACAATATGAAGATATAGGAATTTTAAGGCCGTTACAGGGGTATTAGAAAAGATTTCCATAACTGATACAGATTTTTGTGATTATAAATCTTTCCATAATATTTTCTGATTTTATTTGTTAGAAAATATTTTATTCTTGTTATGAAAGATTTTATTTTATTTCTTCATCATGTAAAATGTACACTTTTGAGAGAAAATACAAATCAATTAAGTTCAAATCCTAAATTGCATCTCTTTCAAGTTATCGTAGTCTTACCTCCTACTCAATCTGAAGCATACGATGTATGGAGGACTTCATGTGTGTGTGTGTGTGTGTGTGTGTGTGAGAGAGAGAGAGAGAGAGAGAGAGAGAGTAATGTCATGCAAAAAACAAGCTCTCTAACAACAAGCTGATAAAAAATATATAAATCATATCAAGGATGAAACCCTAAAGCCTTAAAAGCGTGCGCTGATCCAAAGATAAAACTGTAACCTAAAGTTAAAAGGGTTTATACTTTATATGTGGGTCCTTGCCTAGTGTTACTTAAGATTGTGCTATCTGCTACGCCCTCCCCTTGCTCAGCTATAACCTGTATCTAAATATAATTAATCACTTTGTATCTTTGCTTGATACCCATCTGTATCACATTGTGTGATAGCCGATAACATACATAAGATATTACATGCATCAAACCAACAAATGTTACACATGCAACAAATGTTGTCCGCCAAAGGCTGAATTTTCTTGTAAATCAGGTATGAGGTTAATGGACGTGAGGTTGATGAGAGAGAGATAGAGAGAAAAGATGATGGGACCCTGTGTTTCATGTTTGGATGGTCTCCACCACCCACTCTGTCTCTTGATATCACAGCTAATTAATGAGTTTCAGATATACCTCGGTCTCATAATTTACCCAATAAGTATACTGCAGCTGTGGGCACCCAGAACCACTTGGCTACGCTGTGAAGTGGCGCAGCAGCATGGAACAGGAGGTCTCGTTTGGTTGTAAGCAGAGCAGGACCCATCCCTCCGTTCCTCTCTTCTGCCCGCATCCAAGTGGTTGCGGACGCTCGCAGTTACATCTAATTCAAACCGAGGAGTCTGGTCTAAGACACAAAGTAGTTTGGTGGGGTCCATCCCCCCCCCCCCCCCTCGCCCCCCCCCCGACTTTCTTTCTCTCCTGATAAACCAACAATGTGGGCCCGGGTCCCTCAGGGATCATGGGCTAAGCTCTACACTGTTCAAATAAGGGAAAAAGAAAAAAGAAAAGGGCAGTCAAAGACTCAAAAGGGACCGGTACAGCACCACCCACTGAGCTTTCTCACATCTGTCTTCAATGCCTTCTGGATCTCTCTCTCTCTCTCTCTCTTCCCAAAAGAATCAGATTGCTGCTAGCTAGAGAGATCTGCTTTCTCTCACTCTCAGGTGAACTCATCCTTTTTTCCTTCTTTTATTATGTGCAGTGTCTTGAGTCACTTTCTTTTCAATCCCAGGTAAGCATATGGAAATTTGCAGGAAAGAAAAAAAAATGGTTTTCTCCCATAATTGGCAATAAACCAAGATGATTCTTTTGGCATATAATTCTCTGATTTGCATATATTTTGTAATTATTGCTTTCTTTATATGGAATATGGTGCTTACAAATAAAAGAGGAGAAGGATCTGTCTTCTTCTATCCTCCATTTTTCCCCCCTTCATTTTTCTGCTCTCTTTCCACTGCAGCCTTACTGTTGTATGTGAGAAGAATTAGGGTTTGATATCTTGGAAGAGCAACAAGGTTATGAGGTTTGATTTTTCTTGTGATTTCCACTGAAATTTTGGAGGTCTCTCTTTCTCCCATGTTTTTGTTCATTTAGATGACATATGATAGTTAATGCAAGACAAAAGCATATTGAATTTATTTAATTTATAGGGTTTTATATGTGTGATCATGCAATCATTTATGTTAATAGATTAATGCAGTCTCCAACTGAAACGCTTTCTTATATTAATTGTGAGTTTGATTATGATTTTTTGTGTTCAAAACAACCTCATCAACTGCTATTATTGTGCTAATTTCCAGGAAAATAATTAACTAGAATGCTCCATACATTTCAAGTGTTTTTTTGGTTTATTAGGGTTCTTTTCACTATTCATTGTCAATGGATTATAATGGCCAAATTAAAGCTCGGCTGGTAATTAAACTTGTTACTTTTCCCTTTTATGTTTATTTATTATTGTGCCTGTTACTTTTCTGTTGTTTTTACATTAATTTCCTTGAACCTTCAAGTTGCTATTCATGGTATTCTGTAGTTTTTCCATTTCCTTGGACCTTCAAGTTGCTATTCATGGTAGGCTTTCAAATTTTAAATGCTCATGACATCCCACTGTTAGGATTTCAAATGCTCACAAAGTTTCCATTTTTTATCTTTCAAGATTAATTAATAGTTTGTAACATAATTTTGACTTAATCAACACTATGATAAGTAGATTTATAATGGAAGATTTTTCACTACCTAGAAAATTAAGAATAATTAATTAAAATAGGCATCCCAAAATTTTAGGTAGGTTGAACCCTTTTTCTATTGAGTCAGTCAAGGGACATATTTCTTAAGCTAGCATGCACATGCAGTCATAGCTTCACATTCAATTATGATACAATATTATATCACTCCAAAATAATGTATTTACAGGTATCCTTATAAATGATTTTTCTTTGAAGAAAAGGTGAGAAGTCCACATTGCTCGTGATAAATAATGAAACGGGATACACACGGTCAAGCAATTTTTTATCATCGATTAAAGCTATCTCGAACTTCTTGCGGATATTCTTCTCATCACAATCTATAGAGCTTGTTTTCAATTTTTAATGATGTTAAAATATTATATTATAAAAATATAACTACTTAAAACATATAAAGAAAAAGCAATAACATATTTTTTGTCCAAATGCGGTATGGATATTCTTAATCTTCCTGCCATTTCATCAAAACTTTCGAATTTGTGGTAAGTGTTGAAGGATAGTACCTTCGTCTCACAGCACTAGTCTTTTTTCCTTGCACGCTTTAATATGAAGAGTATAACTTTCTAAAAATCTAAAATATTATATATTTGAAATCTCTAGTTTACACCTATATTCATTAATTGCATTTTGAGTTTGATTTGAAACTATATATTTAAAGTGCATTGGTAACAGAATCATGGAGTAAAACCCGTTTCTTGATACTTGATATTCTAAAGGGACAAATAATTTGAGGAGAAAAAAGTATTTAAAAAAAAGACCCCTATTGTGAAACGGTGGTAATATATTATGCCTAACAAATTCTCACATGTCAATTGTTGTATGTTAAGGTTTGCTTGGGCTTTTACGTGGTATTTATTTTTAATCCATTTTCTTACTACATGCCCCTAGTTGTCAATTTGATTTGTTGTAGGAAAGTTTCTTATAATGGCATGGATTCTCTACGATGGTACGTATCAAAGCAGTTTAGATCATGATGCCCTTTTTCTATCTGTGACTTCCTCCTTCCTCCCTCAACACTTCGTCAATAATATATCTTGTGTATTGTTGGGGAATAAATTTTTATTTTGTTGATGTAGTTCTATTTTTTTATTGACGTTGAGGAATATTAGGTTTGATAGAGCTTCCTTCAGTCCACTCATGGATGGCTACGGATTCCGACTTGGCTGCCGACTCATTCGTTCAAACACTTGGTACATATGCGGGTAAAAAGGAGGGAACATTTTTCAGCTACTCAGTGAATGAGTGAATGATGCGGGAGCCAATTCCATCCTTACCGCTCCATGCTTGGACTGAAGGGATCTCCCTCTTTCTTAATCCTCTATTTCCTTGGGAATAAACTTATTGGTTTAATATTTTTTCTCCAATTATTATTGTAGCCATTTTTAACCGTCTAATATTATCTATATTATTGTAGTACATATAAATGGCCTTCATCTCACGAAGGAGGTTAAAGAATCTAGCTAACAAGGAGCTCGACCTTTGGTGAGGTTTAATAGTAACTTGTATCGTTAGGCACGTTATAATTACTACACTAGCAATAACTTGTACACTTTTTTTTTGTTACATGCAATTTTTTTAACATAATTCTTCAGTCATCCTGCTAGAGGTCAGAACTATTCCCCCCCCCCCCCCCCCCCTGCCATTTTAGTTTAAAACCAAACTCAACACACTTCTGAGCCTAAATTATAATTCCATGAAGTGCATACCATTTACCTAACCTTTGGAGAGCAAACCCTAATCTAGAAGTAAACATGCTAACACAAATTAAACTGGCCACAAATTAACACAAAGAAAATGACAACAAAAAAAGGGGGGACGCGGCAGATTTTTTAAGCTCCATTTATTGAGTTCCAGATTGGGTCTTCAGTATGAAACGGCTTTTTTCTTGTTATATATGGTTTTCCCATGAGCTTTATTGATGAAATATTTCAATCTCAATGCTAATTGTTATGCTTGCTAGAAATATTTAACAATGTAAGAGCTTAAGCTTTTGGGAAAGCTGTTTGTGCTTTTGATTGGACCATGTTGTACTTTATAAATATTGAGATAAATATGAGAAATGTATAACCTGTGTGGCTTGAATCTTCCACAGCCTATCCAAGACACAGCATTGTCCCACTTGTTTGGTACTAGTATCTAGGTGTTGTGGGTTCCACCATTTTGTCTTTTGAGTAAATTGTGGTAGTATTTCAAGCAATAAAACTATTACTCCGTAAATATTGAGATGGTACATGTCAGGTTCCATTTGTTTAAAGGATGTGAAGGTTGCATGCTTCATTATCGATTCAGTACTCTTGGCTGGCAGTTTAATAGCATGCTCTCTCAGTTGTAATAATTTATGCATATTGATTATTCTTTGGCTTGAATTTATGCTGCATGATCTCTCAACTTGAAACTTCTAATGAAAAGTGGGAGAAAGTTTTTAAAGGCAAATTTTATTCCCCAAGCAATATTATTTATTTTGTTACTGAGCCATTGGAACTTGAACTTCATATAAGTACTATATACCTACTCTCAATAAATATGTTGCTTGAGTATATATTTCGATCTTTGGCATGATTATTTATAGTATTCATGGAAACTCTTGAATATCTTGTAACTGTAGTTGTTTCCTGGTAACCCTGCCACCATGTTTCTTGCTATATATCTTGAAATGCGTGCTCGTGTGGGAACACACGAGAGAGAGAGAGCGCAGTAGCTAGCACTGTTCTTCTTGATCTTGAGCCCTATGGGAACTGGGTGTTTCACTGTTGAGGATTAAAGTGGACACCTGAATAGGTTAAGAAGCAGCTCAAAACTTTTGGTCTGATACATAATGCACAGTGAAAGTACATACAGTTCATGTGACATATGTCAGTGGTAACTGTAGTAGCTAGCTATAGGTTCTTGTGAGAAAACGTTGGTCCAGTACATACAGGCCTTTTTTTCCATATCTATGCCTCTATACAATTATTATGACACATGCGACATTAATTCGAGTTTATTGTGCTTCCCAAGCCATTTGAGCAATAGCTTAGCATGACATTTCTTGTGAGCGTGGGGTTCGATCCCAAGAATTGTTAGAAGTGGGCATAATTTAACGTTTTGGGGACAAATTTAAGGTTCTCTGTATGCATGCATGTGTGTTGTGTGTTTGTATGTACCGAGTGTGAGGCCGTGGATGTGTTGTGTGAATGGAGTTTGGGCTTCAAATGTATACATGAAAAAAAGTGCATACACTTCCAACTAATTTATGGAAGATTGTGTAGGGTCCTAAATGTCAAAAGCAATAAATTATGGTCCCTAGTATGACAAAAAACTTGCTCAAAGGTCACTGATTCAATGATTTGTCTATATAAGTCTTTTTCATAAACTAAACACTTGGTGCTTTTTCTATATGCCCAATATTATCCTTTCAGATAAATTATTATATATATTTTGATATATCCTATCAGGCAATAGCCGGCCAGGCCCCATTCCCATTCCTGGGACCTCATTTAGTTAAATATTGATTAATTGGCCTAATTAAACTACTAAATACCTAATCTATCCTCAGCAACCTAATGAATCCTCATTCCACCCTTACTTGGCATATTTGGTCCTCAAGATGGCAAATGGGCCGGGCAGCCCGGCCCGGCCCGGCCATCACGATGCGCCCCTAGGTCGGCCCGGCTGATGGCCGGACTGTCAAGTCCCTCTTCCCAAAAAATGGTGACGGCACGTGAAGAGCCCCGCAACGTGTTTACTACGAGAAGATCATCTCTTAATAAATACGTTAAGTGCTTTTAAGCGATATAATAATATGCAGGAATTAACAAGCGTAATTAAAATTAACAGTAACTTTATTTACTTTCAACCTTTAAAATACAGATGTCTGAAATAAAGGATACAATAAGTGAAAAGATGTCTAAACAATGGTATACAGAAAATAACTGCAGAAAAAGAACTGGGAGCGGTGAACTGGTCAGAGTCTTCCTGACTTGGCTCTATCTCCTCAATATCCTATTCACCCGACGAGCATTCCAACAAAAAGAAACAGAGAGGAATGTCATCAGTGAACTAGCGCTCGGTAAGTTCCCAAAAGAAATAAGAAGAGAAAACCAAGCAGTAATGAACAGATAAGGTTGTATGTATAAGCATCTTAAGCATGTCATTTATATGTATAAGGTTAACTATTCTAACGTTGTTTGTATTTTGATAAAGAAATTATGCGTGTATACAAAAGTAGTCCAGCTTACCATGTGGACTAAAGAAAACAGGAAGTACAAGGCCCCGTTATAACCCACGGGACAATGGTACTCGGTATTCAGGTTAGGTGTATTTTAAAGTGACATTTCGTGCTACGACATTCGTTTCTTATCAACCTATCCCTTATCCCCGTGTATTTTATTTTATACTTCAAGTTTACAGGTCTTGACCGAATCCATGAATATAAAGATTACACGTTCAGATTCAAGTTGTATTCAAGTATTCATGTCAAGTTCGTATCAAGTTGTATTCATGTCAAGTTTGTCAAGTTCAAGTTTCAAGTTCGGATATTCAAGTTCAAGTATTCAAATTCAAAATTAGATTTAAGTTTGGCTTCGAATTTGAGTTTAGATTCTAGGCATATCTTATTAATAGATTTAACTTTTGAAATTCTTAAGTTTGGAAAATATCGACAACCGCTGTATATGGACGGAGGTATTTGTGTCTTTTTCAAAGATGGTTGTCATTGATAATTTCACCCTAAGATTACGATCTATATTTAGGGAGGGGCAAGTGGTGCATCATTATTTTCAGCAATCCTGAGACACTGACAAGAGAAGATGCCACTCAAACCAATTTGCAAGCTAAACACGTAATATAGACTAGCCTTTTGATTTCTATGGTATTTATATTAAAGATGTCATTTAAAAATTCTCGAGGGTTTTTAATTCATGCTAAAACCTCGAAGATGTTTTTAATAAAAATATGTTAATTAAACTCTAAAGATTTTTCATAAAAATGTATTTTATATTTTGTGATATTTTAGTATCAAAACCTATCTTTTGAAAGTTTATGGTATTTTAATGAGAAAAATCCATCTTTTGGGAACTTGAGGGTATTTTCTTAAACTTTAATCTATTCATTTAAAAATCTAGTTTTCATAAATTGTTTTATTTAGAAATACGAATATATGATTTGAATAATTTCCAATTTTTTAAAACTTGTTTTAAAAAGTCGTATTCTCTTTAAAACCGTATTTTATTCCATTCAAAACCGAATACTCCCTGAGAAGTTCTGCATCTCACTCTACTATCCTAAGGATGTGCGATAATCCGCACTATTCACAAACGGGTCCCCTAACGAGAGTTGTAAATGCGTAATTTCAAAGAATTTAAAATAACAATTTAATAACCGTATTTTAGAAAGAGTGGATATTTTAATGAAATATATTTCTTGTAACAACCCTAAACTTTCGGTACGTAATTTTTCAAAAACACAGAAAGGAAGCACTTATAGCTCATTGGTAAAGTTTTGCACTGCTGTGACGTACCCCCTATGATCGAATCCCCTAAACAACATATTATTTTTATTGATTTTTCTTTTAATTTTTTAGAAGCCCAAAGGTTTGCACGCGCACAACACGTAAAATGAAAATTTACAACAAAAACAAACATGTGCAAAATGTTGTATACACTGAACATAACACGTGGCAAGAATCCACACCCAACCCACCCAAATTGGATCGGTGAGATCTAGTCTTAGGCCGGCACCATCGGTCCAAACCGTACCAAATGCTCCCAAAATTTAACCCTAGCATTCCTTGGCCTACCCCACTATCTCTATATTGTTTGATTTCTCTGTATTTATCCAGAGAATGATAAATCCGCCCTTTAATCCGTTTTTAATGCACATTTTAATTCTATTCTTCATTACCCTGAATTCTAATTTCCCTATAAATACCACACTCCATTTCACCCCTCGTCACTCAGAATTTCATTATAAAAACTCTAAAAAATTCTCAAGTCCTTATAGTGTGCAAGTGAAGTTAACAAAGGGTAAAGTTCCGGCGAAGTTACGAGAAGATTCCGGCGACGAAACGACCCCCCGACACCTTCCTTAGTTTCCCTTCTCTTTTCTTTTGTTCCCCAGCCAGTAAGTCCCTTCTTCCCCTCTCATCTTCTATTCTAAAAACTTTAATTTCTAAAACCCGACGGAAGCGGAATTAATCCGACTTCCGATTCGGTTCTCTTTAAAAATTCTATTTTTCATAATCAACAAAATACCATACTCTCACATAATGTTTAACAAACATTAACAAACACTTTAAAACAAGTTTCGTCTCAAAATATTCTTTTATGCAATTTTTATTTTATTTTTACGGTAAAATACCACATACTTCATTTACGACATAAACAACACAAAACTTGTATTACCTTTAGATAACTCACGAGATGATGACCTACCTCATCACAACACACATCTTTGACATAGCACGATTAAGTTTTGGGAATATATTTATGGGATAACACTACTTTACAAATAAATACCATCAACTTACAAACCCGTTTCTTTAAAAAGATGTATTAAACAATCCTTGCAATTACGCCTCTACAACCCACTTTTGGGGACCCCGTTCGGGATGGTGCGGGTTATCGCACATTCTCGGGCTTAGTAGAGTGAGATGCAGACCTCCGAAAGGAGATTCGATCTCGATGGAATTTTAATGCATTTTTTCTTTATAAAATGAGATTTCTACGAGAAAATAAATAAAATTTACTTTTAAATATATATATATATATATATATATATATATATATTATCAAAATATCTATTTTAATTACATTATATAAATATTCCAAGTTTTATAAAGGAATCACCATTACATGAAAATATCATCCAAATACAAAACAATTCCAATATTTCAATAAAATACCATATACTATGAAAACTTAGTTCTACTCACTAGAAATTCCACATTGATAAAATATACATTTATGAAAACCCCAAAGACGATAATTAAATACTTGACTGTATTTTGAAAATTATATCAACTATTTTTACATAAAACCCCCTTAAGTTATACTAAATTACAATAAGGACCCTAGTAAACATAGGTTTAAGCGGGACTAGTCTCTTGAGCCTCAGGGAGACGGAGATATGGGTGCTTGCCTATTTAAGGTAGACAATATAACAAACGGTGTTATCAACACGGTATTTGTCTTGGAAAAAGACACAAATCCTGCCGTCCATGTGCAGCAGTTACCGATAACATCAAAACTAATTCAGGATTCCACGTTCTTTTCAAAGTGTCTGACTCAGACCGAGTCTCAATCTAACTTGAATGTGATTTAAGTAAAAACTACAATACAGCATGAATCCATGAATCCGTCTATTCAATCTATATTAATCTATATTGACTGAACCGAACCATAAATATACTCCGTTTACATAACTATCCATTTATACCCATTCCATTTACCGATATCATAGTTTCGGCAAGTCTTCCATTTATTACAAAACAATACAGACAATACAATACAATCAATACAAACAATACAAGCAATACAATAATACACTACGGGGTTTATAAAGGGATAGACTGGTACAGAATATGTTAAAAGTGGCACGAGGTGGTCACTTAAGACGTAATTACATCCATGCTGTTGTTCCGTGGTATTTTCGACGGAGCCTTATAATACGGATTACTAAAGTCCACGGTGTAAGCTGGACTCCTCTCGTATACACTGGCATCTTCTGTACCAATCTACAAACAACCGCGTTAACATTATAACCAAACATCACTAATTATACTATCTTTCTGTCTATTCTACTTCTCTACTCATCTTTGGGACTTACCAAGCGATTGTTTGCTGACGACTATTCCCGCCAAAAATTTGGCTCAAAACTTGCTCCCTTATAAAATAATAACAATAAAATAAAAATAAAAATAAAGGGAAAGCTCCACATGCAAAGCATGTAGGTACTGCCTTGGATAGAATTAAATCCTATGATGACGCCTCATGTGTTCCTCACGCGGGCACCAATGTGCAAAGCACAAAAAGAAATCTAATAAATAAGAGTTAAAAACTCTGAGGTAACGCCTCACGTGCCTTGCACGAGGGCGCTGGCGCCAAGAGTTAAAAAACTCTGAGGCAGCGCCTCACGTGCCCCGCATAAGAGCGCCGGTGCCAGAACTAAAAATTCTTTGCCGTTAGATCAAAGATCCAACGGAGATGATAAATCATCAAAACACAGAATTAAATTCTGATTGAGGAAAAACTCCTCAAATCTTTCTAAACAAGAAAGATTACGCTCTGTAAAATAGAGCACCGTTGGATCGAAAATTTAATGGTAATTAAAAATCACCAAGCAACAGAATAAACTCTGTAGGGGAAAATATTTTTCCCAATCTTTCTAAGCAAGAAAGATTACGCTATGTAAAACAGAGCACCATTGGATTAAAGATCCAATGGTGATTAAAAATCACCAAATTACAGAATAAGCTCTTTATGAGAAAATATTTTCCCAATCTTGTTAAAAACAAGAGAAATATCTTCTGTATAACTTAACTATAATTATTTAGGTGAATAAATAAATAAATAAATAAATAAAATGCTTTAGGTTAATTTTCTGATAATCGGTAAAATAAACCGTATTTTCCGTAAAACTTAATTATAATTATTTTTCATCATAGACTTAAAAACACCTATTTTAACTATGTAATTTCTTGTAGTTGATATTTTATATAGTCACTTATAAATCATTAGTTTACTTAAATATTTTATTTAATTAATTATTTTTAGATTTCATTATACATTAAATTAATGATAATTACCAAATGAGATTGGGTTAATCCTACGTTAATGAACCATGACCACTTATAACCTACTTTATAACATGCTTTTTTTTTATTGTGTCTCCAAAACTCTAGAGAATTCTAGGATAAATGGAATTAGGAAATAAATTAAAACAAAGTAATTAAGACAAGACTTAAATGGTGTAATAAATTTGGAAAAATTTCTACACTCACCAACACACACCACACTCTCTCTCCCTCCCTCTCCTAGTGAGGCCGAGCCCCCCTTATGCAGTCCCCCAATTTTCCCACTTCATTTCTACTTCAAAAATCTCAAAAATTTCATCAAAAAATCAATATAAAACCCCTACTAATCCCTAATTAAATCTTTACCCATTATTCATTGGCCAAACAAGTATGGATTTTGGAGCATGAGACCGTCTTTGGAGGCTAAGTTTGCAAGTTTGATCTTAAACTTGTGAGGTATAATCTTAACCCCCTAGTCAAATTGTTGTTTAATTACTTCCATCTACCTAATTAGGAGTTAATTATGGTTTTAATGTTAAGATTTAATTTTCAAGAGAAAGGTTTGAATTAAAAGTTATGGTTTTTCTTATTTGAGTATGGTTATTATAAGTTGTTTAACATTTTAAGATATGCAAAATCTAGTTTAGATGTTAATTTGTAAATTGTTGCTTCAAAATTGTTCAAATGAGATAATTTTGCAAACTAGGTTTTTAGAATTAATGTAAATTGATGAGATAAAATTTTAGTAAAGGTTTGTGTGTCTTAACTAAGTTATTATGTGAGTATTGTGGCCACTAGAATTGTTAAAATATCAAGATTTGAACTAAAATGGAAAATGGATGCTTACTAGGTTTTTGGAATTAAATCGATTTTAATTAAGTTGTGGTTTTGATGATAAATAATCGATTTCGTATAATATTTAGTGTGTTGTGAATGCGCATTTGGTACAAATGGGTACTAGGATTGGTGGTTATCACGTATAGAGAACCTAGTTGCGGTTTGTGGCGTTGTCGCGAGCGCGTTCTATGCACCAAGTGTGTGCGTGTCTTGTTGTGTGCGAGATTGATTTGTGTCATTTGTCCCGCGACTAATCGTATATTTATCCTTTTAATTGCTTGTGTACAATTCTAGGATCGGGTGCGGCGCGGAAAGACAGAACGGAAATCGGATCAGATTAGCCGAGGCGTCCCGGTGAGTAGATGTATACATCTATGAGGGGATCATCTGGATGGCGCGAGGCGCCCGATGGTTTAGTATTACTTATAGTATTTGCATTATATGTATAGTTTCCTAGTTAGCCCTCTCATTGCATCGCATCGTTATACACACACACACACATGATATCATCTCACAGGACACTTGCATCATACCATTGGTTCCTGCCGCACGTGCACTATTTATGCGAACACACACGCCTTTGATAATTGCTATGTCATGAACACTATAGAACTGGATTAGAATCGGTAATCGTGCATTTGCATCATATATGATCCGTGGATTTATACTTGTATATTTCATTTCTTTAAATGGATACGTAGGATCGTTAGTCATATATACATATCTCATTACATCATGATTCATGCATAGCTTCTGGACGTATTTCGTATGGTATATACTACCGTATCATAAATTTCCATCATCACCGGCATATTTATATTTTGTGATTCTTCTCAAAGATTTCAGTATATATGAGATTTCTGGATTTTGGGGAAAACCGCACGGATTTTATAAACTTATTATCATTTTAAAATTCAAGTTACGGTTTTCTCATGATGTATATGTCGTCCACCATGAGTTTTCATGATTGCTGTTGGTTTTTGAGACCCGATTCGAGGAGGAGGATGAACCGTTTTGGCTACATGGTGGGCCTGGTATGGTACCCCGGGGCGAGATAGAGATTTCGTGGAGATGACGATGAGTCCGGCAGGGGAGCACTACCTACCGGTTATGTCTGACGCGGCGAATATCCGGAGGATACCGACGTGGTCGTGAGATTTGATGATATGGATCGATCCGGACTGACGGAGCTGTAGACATTGAGATATTGAGACATTGAGATGTTGAGACATCGAGTTATTGAGATATTGAGACATTGAGATATTCTGATTTTGTGTCGATACTTTACACAGATTTCTATGGATTTTATTGATAGTACTTAGTTATTTCATAGGAGTTTTCCTAAGATAAAAATAAAGATTTTCTCATATCAGATATGTTCAGGTTTCGGGTATTGATTATGCATTCATGTTGCATTCATGCTAGTGCATTGTATCATATCGGTATATGTAGGGTGTGACGCATTTACGTGCATGCTTACGATAACCTTATTAGATATTACTTACTACTCACGAGTTGGCAACTCACCCCCGTTGTGCCACAGTATCTTGCAGTTCTGGCCCGTCAGCACAGTAGCGGCGAGTGTACCTTCTTTTCCGCTCGATTGCTTCGGCTTGCAGCTTGCTCATAGGTGGGTCTTGGATGATTTTCTTTTGCTCCCACCGTATATTTTATTTGTATCTTGTATACTCCATCTACCCTTGTATATTGGACTAGACGGTGAGATTCATGAGACTTGTATTTGTGGTTTTGTGTCGATGCTCACTTGAGCCGACGAGTTGTTTTCTTATTTTCGTGCTTTTATATGTTTATTTTCACACTTGATGATATACATTGCATGTGGTTGTGATTCCACCATTGGCGAAGAGCTAGCTCCCGCTTGGGGATTCCTTTATTTATGATTTATATGTATTTTCTTGTGTTGTACATGTTTGGGGGGCCAGTATTTACAAAGGAGACTCTACCGAAATTTTCGGGAAATTTGATGTATTCAAATGTTTTAAGGTGACTCTTACTTTACAAAAATTATCTTTTAAATTAAGGTTTTTCCTTCACTCTATTTCTTTATTTGGTTTAGATTTCTGGGCTTTGGCTTTCTTAGATTACGTTACGCCTTGAGACGTTTCGTAATTTAAGTGCCAGTCACGTTTCGTATCTTCGGGTCGTGACAAAATTGGTATCGGAGCGTAGGGTTTTACCTTTCTGAGTGTAGGATGACCCTTGATAGACGGAGTAGGTGACTTAAGCAAAGTGACGTATCGTGTGTATGTTCCACGACATACTTACGATACGGTACTCCGCCTGAATGACCTTAGGAGATATATATATATATATATATATATATATATATATATATATATATATATATATATATATTCTTGTATTTCCTTCCTTGATTCCAGAAATCCTTTGATTTGATTGCAATGTTCATATCGATCATGTTTCTTGTTCCCGCCACTATGCCGCCGGAGATTGCGAGGGCCAGAGGGCTGCCGCCAGGGATGAGATTAGAGTAGGCTCGTTTGAGGCGAGGATCGATCAGGGCGGTACGCCTAGCCCTCAGGGACAGAGTGGTCCTCCTTTTCCAGGACGGATGGCTAGGCTGGAGTCGAGTATTTAGGACGTGCGACAGATGATTGGATTGTTGGTGGTGGTTAGCCGAGCTCCGAGAGCCGATGATGTCCCTCCTATTTCAGGGATTGTGTTATACATGTTGCTCAGGCAACCATTTCTGTTGTTACCAAGATTGTTTCCATATCCTTACTAGAGTTTTTGAGGCTGAAGCCTCCACTTTTTACTGGAACAGATGCGGCGGAGGATCCGCAGACAATTGATTGAATGATTTCTCGATGTGTCGTGTTTAAGAAATGATATTTCACAATCAAAGAAATTTTTTTGACCGCAATCAATAACGGTGTCGATTGTAGCGCGTCAGCGAGTGCGGATCGTCCACAGGGAAAGTGAGATTCGTTCGAATTTGAATTAGATGAATTGAAAATTAAAGAGAAGAAAAGACAATTCAATTCAAGATTTTATAAGTGAATTTCAAGAATTATTAAAATCTAAATCTAATAACAAGAAAACATTAAAAATCAAGAATTAAGAATTGATGATTTCCAATCCAATAATCAAGAATCGAAGTGAGGCTCGTAGGAATCGATCGAATCTATAGACGTGATAAAATCTATTGATTATGTTTTCTTATCCATTAATGATTTGATACTAGATCGATGACGATTAATCGAGGTTTAAGGATCTTTCAAAGAAACTAGGGTTTCTTCATCTCATCCTTTGTTCTTTCGATAATCTCATTCAAAAACTAGCCTCTAGTAAATTCAAGAATCGATCGTGGGTCACTAATTAAGAGCGAACACAATCAAGAAAGAATCGCTCGAAACTAGGTTGCCGATTCTTCAATTTACAAGAGTTTACAAAACTTATAGGAATTAAGAATTGTTTCAAGATCTAATCATCATCATCTATTGATTCTTTCGACTCCTTCACGAGCGGAGTTTTACTCAAACATCATAACAAGGAACACAATCAAAAATTGAGATCGAATCATGATGCAAGAATGTAAAGAAAGCAAGATTAAAGATCTTCACCTTTATTATTCAACAATTCGTTACACTTCGCTCAAACACTACAAGAAATTGAGGAGAGAACGAGATCGTCGAATTTAGCGTCGCATCGTCTTCGTGAGTCGCGGATCATCTTGGATCTCTTGCTCGGTTGAAGATCGGCTTCGCTCCAAAAGGATGGTTGAATTCTCGCTTGATTTGTACTCGGTGTTCTTGATTTTTAGCTTTGGATTTTGAATTGGGGATTAGGGTTTACAAGTTGTGTCACTCAACTTGTGTTGGGAATTGATGGAGGAATCAACAACTAATGAACAACCTTAGAAATGAAGTCTTAGGGTCCCTTTTATAGCCTTGATTAGGATTAGCTTCCTTTAGAAGCTAGGTTTAGTTTAGCTTCCCTTGTAAGCTTGGTAGTTAGGTAGAAGGTTCTAGAGGTAATTAGTTAGGGTTAGCTTCCTTCATAAGCTTGGAGCTTAGGGAGAAGCTTCTAGGCTTAGGTAGTTAAGTAGCTTGTTTTGGAGGCTTGAGGATGTTTAGCTTGTACAAAGGGCCTTGCTGTTCTGTCAGAAGATTATGAAGTTCTCTGGAGTTTGGAGTAGCTTAAATGAGTGTAGGCCTTGAGATAAGAATACTGAGACGAAGAGATGCTGACATCACCCCCACGTGGCCGCGGATCCGCCGCGCATGCCCTGCTTCGGCCGCGGATCCGCGGCCCAATAGGATCCTTGGTGGATGAAACTTCTGTCTGATGTTGGTGCTGATCCATGGGCCTTTATTTTATGTATGGAATATTTTTACACCCTATTGTTCACTACCAGATCACCAGTCTTGGACTTGGCGTATTTTTATCAGCACTTTTTCACAGATTTGGTTCTTCTCCTGGAATTTCCTGCACAGATTCTCGAAACAAGTGTTGCGCTACACAAAGATAATGCGATGCCATGATAAACACTCAATTTCCCTCAAAATGTCGGTTTTAAAGTATAACACAAGTTATTTGGTATTTTACGGCTGTTTTGCTAATATGTGCTATATTAATACCGAACACTTATAGATGAGTGCAAATAGTAGGGAAATTGACGTGTTAAAAATGCAATATTTTCGACTGATCAACAATCCTCGACGGGATGGCTAGGATTTGTCATTCATAGAGATGTTCTGACAAGAGATGGGTCGAGCTTGCGAGTTATCGTCTAGAGAGGTCTTGCTCAGATGTGGTGCGAGTCAATTGAGAGAGGTCGAGCTGCAGACCTACTTCTTATGACTTGTGAAGAGTTCACAGCTGTATTTCTTGCTCGTTTCCTTCCGGAGAGCGTTCGAAATGCCCGAGCTCGTAGTTTCGAGCCTTTGCGTAAGACTTCAGGGATGGCAGTGTCCGAGTACGACATTAAGATCTCTTGGTGGTTCGATATGCTCCTTACCTAGAGGACACTGAAGAGAAACGGATAAAGAGGTTTGTGTAGAGATTGGACGTACAGTTATTGCTTGCTATAGGCACCCAGCATTTTGACACTTATGCAGCCGTGATGGATGCAACCTTACTGCTAGAGAAGCATTTCTGAGTCTTCGGTCGTTTCTAGACCAAAGCGGATTTGTACCAGTATGCCAGCTCAGAGGCAGTTAGATAGACGCCATTGTGACAGGCTAATCTTTTGGTTGCTCGATATGTTGTTCGTTCGTGATTCGTTCGCATCGGAGATAAGTATTCTTTTGTCGATTTGATTCTTCCCGATATGTTTGACTTTGAAGTTCTTGTGAGTATGGAGTGGTTAGCCCCGTGTTAGGCATCCATGGACTGCCGTGAGGAGGAAGTCAGATTTAGTTGTCTGAGTGAACCAATTCTTGTTATGCAGGAAGACTGTAGAGCCACCTTTCCCGATTTAATTTCTTCTCTTCGCGCTACTCCGTTCTTGAAGAAAGGACATCAGGGATTCGTAGCGTATGTTTGTGATGTTAGAGCCGCAGAGGTCCCGTTGGACCAGGTCCCGTTTGTGAGGGAATTTCAAGATGTCTTTCCTGACAAGTTGTTTGGTTTGTCGCCAGAGCGCGATGTTGGGTTCTTCTTTGACCTGATTTCTGGCACGGAGCCTTTTCCTTTACTGCCATATCGGATGGACCCGGCAGAGCTGAGAACTGAAGAAACAGTTGCAAGATTGTTGGATAAAGGGCTTGTTCGTCCGAGTGCGTCATCTTAGGGAGCTCTTGTCCTGTTCGTCAGAAGGACGGCCGTTGGCATCTATATATTGATTATTGTCAGTTGAATCGGGTTACTGTGCGGGACATTTCATGAAGATTGGCTTGCGATCAGATTACCATCAGTTGTGGGTTCGGGAGGATGATATTCCGAAAACTGTTTTTCACACGCTACGGGCATTATGAGTTCTGGGTGATGTCGTTCGGGCTCACCAATGACCCAGCAGCGTTTATGGACTTGATGAACCGTATATTCAGGTCGTTTCTTGATCAGTCTATCATCGTGTCCATTGAGGACGTCTTAATGTACTTTTGGAGCCGAGTAGAGCCTGGGCAGTAATTGAGGATTTCGTTGCAGACTTTGAGGGAGCGCCGGCTATTCGCTCAATTATCTAAGTGTGCTTCCAGTTGGATAGTGTTGACTTCTTGATCACGATGTCATGCCCTGCTTCCCAGAGTACGCTAAGATGGGCACGTGACATAGCCAACCATGCTACATGTGGATAGGAAAAATCCCTCCACGGTCACATTACGGCTGTAGAGATATCAAGAACAGGAAAGTAAACTAAACTATCTAGTACATGTCCATGAGCCAGAATAAATGAATCAAGAAATAATATAATATGCGGAAGCAAAAGGTCCAATAAATAAAACACCTGGAAAATAAAACTGGATACCAACAGGATCCTCACTGCTCGGTCTAGCAGCGGCAGTACTCCTAATCAGCCTGCAACAAAGGTAGAGGATCTGGGCCATGCAAAACCCAGACGTCAGTGCGTTGATCAGTCGAAAATATTGTATATTTTAGCCGGCAATTTCCTTAACATTTGCATACACTTAGAAGTGTTCGGCATTCATATTCTACATATTAGCAAATCTGTCACAAAATATGAGATTGCATGTACTAGACTTTTAAACCGACACTTTAAAGGAAATTAACCGCATTTCATGGCATCGCATCATTTCTGTATTTGCGCAACACTTGTCTTGAGTATGTGCAGGAAAATACGGAAGAAAATCAAAAGAAGCTGATCAAACAATACGCCAACTAAATCATTTCAGATCTGGTAGCAGTTCAGAAGGAATTATACAATTCTATATATCAGATAAAGGCCCACAATGCAGGCCCAACCAGCACCAGAAAGCCCAATCTCTAAATCCCCCATGCTGCCGCCCTTCCGCGGCAATGACCCCTTATCTGCGGCGGAAGCGCCGCGGATCTGCCACGTCAGCAAATATTTTTTACAGCACAATTCCTCTCTTTGGTTCCACAGTCCATTCTGACACTTAAAAGTCCAGAATTCTCTCGAAGCTACTACAGATCAGAAATGAAGATTAAGAAGGCTAATCCTAAATTAAGCTCCTAATTAATCCTATTCTAGAAGCTCCTCCTAACTAATTACATCTAGAACCTTCTCCCCTAACTAACTTTTGGAGGGAAATTTGAATTTTCCCCAACAAACTTTTGGAGGGAAAGTTAGAATTTGAAATCCTAGATCTAGGGTTAGTTATCTATAAATAGGAGCCTAAATCTAAGGGTTGAGGTTGTTCATCATTAGTTCACCATTAGTTAAATAATCTTTCCCTCTTTCATCATCTTCTTCCACAAGTCTAGTGACAAGGCTTGTGCGAAACCCTAACCCTAATTCCACTCCAAATCCAAGATCTTGAGTACCAAATCAAGCAAGAAGCCTTCAACCTTTTAGGAGCCGAGCCGATCTTCAATCGGGCAAGTGATCCAAGCCGATCCGCGATCCACGGAGACGAGCGAAGCCAAGTCGACGATCAAGTTCTTCCTCTTGTAGTTCTTGAGCGAATGTAACTAAATTGTTGATATAAATAAAAGGTGAAATTCGTTAATCTTGCTTTCTTTTAATTCTTGCATCATGATTAGATCTCAATTTGTAATTGTTGCTCTTGTTGTGATGTTCGAGTAAAACTCCGCTCGTTAAGGAGTCGAGACGATTGTAGAATGATGATGTAACAAATATTAATACTATTTTTAAGTCCTACGAGTTTTGTAAACCCTAGCAAGTTCAAGAATCGATGACCTAGTTTCGTAGCGATGCTTTCTTGATTGTGATCGCTCGAAATTAGAGATCTACGATCGTTTCTTGAATTTACTAGAGGCTAGAATATGAATGACATCGACGAAAGAACAAGGGATAAGATGAAACACTAGTTTCACAAGAAATCCCTAATTCTCATCGATGATCATCGATCTAGTATCAATTCATCGAAGGATAAGAATACGTAATTGTAAGATTACATCACATCTATAGATCCGATCGATTCCTACGAGCCTCATTTCGATTCTTGAGATTTGGTTTGGAAAAATCAACAAACGATCAATTCTTGATTCTATCTCTTAATGCTTTCTTAGATCTAGTTTTTTCTAGTTCTTGAACTTCAACTACAAATCTTGAATTGTTTTGTTTTCTTTTCATTAAAGATTCAATTCATCTAATTCGAAAGACGAACGATTACACTTTCCCTGTGGACGATCCGCACTCACATACTAACTACAATCCGACACCGTAGTTGATTGCGGTCAATAATTTTTGGTTGTGATTTCTTTACTATTTCTTTACGATTTATTACAATCACAGAAATTATCATCAATCAAATGGCGCCGTTGCCGGGGACTATTTGATTCGATATTAGACATCCAAATTTATTACAATCAAATGGCGCCGTTGCCGGGGATAGTGCGCTAATAGTTCGTATTTTGAAATTTGAGTTGAACAATTTATTCCATCATATTTTTTTTAAGATCTAAATTCGTGCAAACACTAATACGTGTGTTGTGATTTGTTACGAGAAAATCTGGAATCATTGGAGCTGGAGAAAAATTTTTCTGAAAATTCCAGAGAGCTGTAGAACTCAACAGAAAGCTACTGTTAAAAATTGGTAGAGTGAACAGTACATTGGAGCGCGGAAGAGCGGCACCAGAGCCTTACCTGCGGCGGTTCCGCGGCTGACCTATCTCTTCACTGCACCAAACTTCCTCTGTAACTTCCTATCTTTCTTATCTCTTACTTTCTCTGCTCCAACTAACACTTTACTGCAGGATTCTTTGCAAATAAATCGCAGCGCCGCAAAGCAAAATAAATTTGTGCGTGTTTTTGATTCTTGTGGTTGTTGCATATTAATACGGAAATTTAAGGGGCACGACCAAATTCAAATTAGGTGGGGATTTCATTACCCTTCCTAGGCCCCGAAAATCGCAAAACTTGCATCCGCATTTACCCTCATTAATTAAAAGAAATCTAGAGATGACTCTAAGGACCGTCGCGCTCAATTAGGACAAGAGAAGGCCGTGGGTAATTCATTGCTTATCTGCGTTTTTCTGTGGTGCCTAAGGCGAGTGTGTCTAAGGCTAGTGGTTATTAATTAGGCCCACTGTAGTGGTGGTTCCTTCCCACTTACCTGGCACTTATCCGGCCACAGGGGGACAAAGAGGCAGTGGAGGATTTATCCTGCGACTTGTCTTTTGGCAGTTAGGAGCGGTCTAGAGTTTGACCTAGGTGACCACTAGACTTTAGGGTTTTGTGTGTTGCATTTGTTTTGTTGCATCATATTTTCAAAAATCCGTATCTTTTTCAAAACAAACACCACATTCATATCATTCCCCTAATTATAAATTCACGCTGCCACTTGTACTAACCCTTTTTAGTGCAAGATAGGCTGGACACGGGTGTCTAGTGCCCGTTAGTCCGCGTTTCCCTTATCGACCCAAAAGTCGGTATTTCTACATTTACCTTTCTTTTACCCACCACCACACCCACATCGATGGATCCACCTCCATCGAACTTCTTTTCCACTACTCTGCCACCGTCCGTTGGTGCGCAGAATCCACCTCGCATCTCTCTCCAAGAGAGATGCTATCCAACACGAGGCCCACTTTCCACCTGTCTTTCCACACCACCAGCCAACGGGGAAAATTTTCAAATAAAACCCCAATACATCAACCTTCTACCAAAATTTCACGGTCTCGAGTCTGAAGACGCATACGTGTTTATCACGAAATTTGAAAATGTATGCGCAATGATGGGTACTTCACAGCTTTCTGTGGATGCTTTCCGTCTTCGTCTTCTCCCATTCACTTTGTGCGATTTAGCCGAGAAGTGGCTATATAACACTACCGCACATTCCATTTCAAATTGGGACGAATTCGTCAAAGCATTCCTTAAGAAATTTTACCCACATCACAAAACAGCTCGGGTCCGTAGCGAAATCTATCAATTCACCCAGCTTCCAAATGAAACATTTTCAAAATGTCTTGACCGCTTCAAGGATCTGTTAGTCCAATGTCCACATCACGGTATCCCGAGATGGGAATTGTGCCGAATCATTTATGAGGGCATTACTCCTTACACAAGACAGTCCCTTGAATCCATGTGTCAAGGCAACTTTATGACCAAAGATGATTGGGAAGCCTGGAAATTTCTAGAAGATTTCGCCGAAAAATCTTTACAGTGGGAGGGTGTGAGTCAATCGTCTAAGGATGGCAATGATATTTCCATAGGAATTAGAGCCGAAATTTCAGCTTTACACAAGAAATTTGACGCTATGGAAAATAAATTTTTAGCTGCCGCCCTAAGTCAAATATCACTCTCCAAAACTGTATGTGGTTGTTGTTCTGATCCGTCTCACTTGACGGAAGAATGTCCATTTCAAGGTCACGAGCATACCAATGCCTCATTTCAAAGACCTAGAAATGATCCATCTTCCTCCACATATGATCAGGGTTGGAGGAATAACCCTAACTTTGCTTGGAACCAATCACAATTTCAAAACACGGTTCCAATTCAAAACAATTTCCAAAGGGCACCTCCACCACAACAGCACCCACCGCTTCAATTGAGTCAGCACCCCTTCCAATCACAAAACTTTCAAAATCCAGCCAACACTTTTGCACCGTCTAGTCCTTTGCAATTGACCGGTACAGATAATACCTCTGCACTAGCACAAACCTTGGATACTTTCATGAAACAATCCATCCAAGGGACGACAAGTTTGCAATCTTCCGTCGAGAATGTAATGAAGATCATTATCTCTCAAAATGAAAACATCAAATCGATGGAAGAACAAATTGCACAATTAAAAGCCGAAATGAGTGCACGAGAGAAAGGGAAACTTCCAGCTCAACCTTTACCTAATTCTGGCTATTCACATGATGTGGATGCAATCACGTTGAGATCTGGAAGAGTGCTTGACCATCACCTTGGGGAAGAGTTTGATGATACTGATAAATCAATCAATAGAACCCCGGCTGAGACCTTTCATCACACACACACTTCTAACCCCAGTTCTTCTACCCTACCACCTTCTTCCGAGCCTATTCTTCATTTCCCAAAAGGCTCGCCATTACAGCCCACCTCTTTTACCTCTCCACGGACGATCCCCACTTCTATTCCGGGATCGGTTCCACACCCACTTTCTTCTCCTATGATGGACCCAGCGCTTATTGCTAAAGCACCTTATCCTAATCGGTTAAGGGCTAACACACCGAGTCCACATATGGAGAAGATTATGAACATTTTTAAGCAAGTAAACACCAACATCCCTCTCCTAGATGCCATCCAACAAGTTCCGTCTTATGCGAAAACTCTTAAGAACTTGTGCACTAGGAAGAGGAAGAATCCAGTGCCCAAGAAGATTTTCATGGAAAAAACAATAGACACGGCTTTCCCCCAACAATTACCGAGGAAACGTAAGGATCCAGGATATCCTACTATTTCCGTTTCTATTGGGGAAAAACACATCAACCGTGCTCTACTAGACCTTGGCGCTAGTGTTAACTTGCTTCCTTACTCAGTCTATGAGCAATTAGGAATCGGAGAGTTGAAGCCAACCAATTGCACTCACCAGATGGCTGACCGATCAATCACCAAACCTAGGGGTGAACTGGAGGATGTGTTAATAAAAATCGGAGAATTTATATTCCCGGTAGATTTTATTGTAATTGATACACAACTTGTAGCGAACCCACGGAATCAAATTCCGGTGATTTTAGGTCGCCCCTTTTTGGCCACTTCCAATGCAATAATCAACTGTCGTAATGGTTCTATGACCCTATCCTTCGGGAATAGGTCAATAGAGCTGAACATTTACAAGTTGGGAAGTGTACCCTCCGAACCTATTGCTCAAGTATGTTCTGTCGACTTAATGGATGTCGACAGCAGCGAATTTAATGATCCTCCTGATACCGATCTAGACTCTTTTCATATGTTGTTATTTGACCCAATTATGTATTATACACATACGGACTCTTCCACTGAGATGTCCAGGTCAACAATTAACACTGATTATGAACTGCTTTTAGAGTCTGTAGATCACCCCGCACTTTGTGATGACATTATTCACCGGGGTATTAATGAAACTTTTGAGGAGATCTTCGCTGATGAACTCGCATTTTTAAATGACACGGGTGTTGAGATGAATCATCTCCCAATCAATGAAATTGAACCTCCACCCCTTCTTTTGATTTGTAAAAAGAATGCGAGTTATCCATCACAAACACTGCATCGTCTCTCCAATATGAGACACACACACATTCTCTTCCACCACTTACCTTTTCCCCACCTTTTCTTCCACCAACCCGAGCACTGCATTGATAAAATTTTTGAATGGTTGGTGTTAACTTTCGGTCTTTGCAAAGCTTGGCATCGACCACTGATTTTTGACCCCCACTTGTGATTTTCAAAGATTAACATTGCATAACTCAAGTTTGGGGGGGTATGTTTTTCTGGCTCCTAAAAAGAAAAGTTTTACAAAAATTTTGAGCCAAAAATAAGTTTCGGGAGGTTCTTCACTTAAATATTTTGCCCCCACTAATAAATTCCTCCCAAGCTTACAGGTTTTTCGAGATTTAGCAGAAGGCAACAGTGAGGACACTGTTGAAAACAAGTTTGGGGGAGGTTTGTGCTTATTTTCGCATCATTTGCATATCATTTGCATGAGCACAAAACATTTCTGTAAAAACCTATAAAAATTAAAAAAATTTCAAAATTATAAAAATATAATTTGTACATAAATAAGATAATGAAAGTTTAGATAGTGAACATTTACATCCATGAGATTAGAAAAATTTAAGAAAACTAAGAAAATTAGAAGTTTTCTTATACGAACTAGTAATAAGTAGTTATGAGCCGTTGTCCCAAGGGTTAGTAAGATGAAGGACGTCACTAATCTGAGGATAAAAATAAGTCTGAAAAATAGTTTCTATTCTGGAAGCCAAACATTTTGAACGTTGCTACCCTGCTATTCGCACTTACACACATCTTAAAGCCTGGGATAGTAGAGGATACCTTGAAATGCTCTTGTCTTAAAGCCAAAAGTATGAAAAGAAAAATATGTTTTAAAGTGGTGAAAAAAATGGACACTGGTTTTGTTATCACCAAGGGCAAGAAAAATATATAGCAAAAGGGTGCTTCTTCACCTAGTGCCCCAAGGTCAACTGGTCTGGGAGTCACTGCTATGCCTGAGGTGGTGCAAGATTAGGAAAATACACCAAGCGTGCAAGCACATTAGTAATCGGTCGGTTAGTACCTCAAGAAGTATTAACGGTCGCATGAAAGTGTGTAAGCAATCTCGTTTGCCAAAAAGGTACTGAGGCTGATGGGCAAGAGTATGATAGCTTGAATTGAATTCTCCGGGTGTAGGGATGTCTTTACACACACGCAGGGTGATATGATCGATGTTTGGATGAAAGATAGGAATGAAAAATAAGACGATGTTTTATTGAGGGAGGACGTGATTTCTGACATCTTTTCATGACCATTAAGATAGGGCTCATGACAACCGAAAAGCTAGCTTAGTTGGAAACCCTAATTTTCAAAGCTTTTCTTTTACAATTCTTTTCTTTAAATGTAATATTCATGATCTTGCTTTTATTATGGGATTTTGTGGGTGCAATCCGCTGAAAACCCTCAGGAGACAACACTCCTCCTACTAGGGACACCTAGAGGTTTAAAGGCTTGTTGCACGTGCTCAGTGCAATCGTGTTGCCTACGAAAGTGTGCTAGTTAGTTTTTCTCTTTCTTTATTTTCTCCTTCTCTTTTTAATAAAACATTCGCTCGAGACGATCGAAATTAAGTTTGGGGGTATTTGATCAGTCGAAAATATTGTATATTTTAGCCGGCAATTTCCTTAACATTTGCATACACTTAGAAGTGTTCGGCATTCATATTCTACATATTAGCAAATCTGTCACAAAATATGAGATTGCATGTACTAGACTTTTAAACCGACACTTTAAAGGAAATTAACCGCATTTCATGGCATCGCATCATTTCTGTATTTGCGCAACACTTGTCTTGAGTATGTGCAGGAAAATACGGAAGAAAATCAAAAGAAGCTGATCAAACAATACGCCAACTAAATCATTTCAGATCTGGTAGCAGTTCAGAAGGAATTATACAATTCTATATATCAGATAAAGGCCCACAATGCAGGCCCAACCAGCACCAGAAAGCCCAATCTCTAAATCCCCCATGCTGCCGCCCTTCCGCGGCAATGACCCCTTATCTGCGGCGGAAGCGCCGCGGATCTGCCACGTCAGCAAATATTTTTTACAGCACAATTCCTCTCTTTGGTTCCACAGTCCATTCTGACACTTAAAAGTCCAGAATTCTCTCGAAGCTACTACAGATCAGAAATGAAGATTAAGAAGGCTAATCCTAAATTAAGCTCCTAATTAATCCTATTCTAGAAGCTCCTCCTAACTAATTACATCTAGAACCTTCTCCCCTAACTAACTTTTGGAGGGAAATTTGAATTTTCCCCAACAAACTTTTGGAGGGAAAGTTAGAATTTGAAATCCTAGATCTAGGGTTAGTTATCTATAAATAGGAGCCTAAATCTAAGGGTTGAGGTTGTTCATCATTAGTTCACCATTAGTTAAATAATCTTTCCCTCTTTCATCATCTTCTTCCACAAGTCTAGTGACAAGGCTTGTGCGAAACCCTAACCCTAATTCCACTCCAAATCCAAGATCTTGAGTACCAAATCAAGCAAGAAGCCTTCAACCTTTTAGGAGCCGAGCCGATCTTCAATCGGGCAAGTGATCCAAGCCGATCCGCGATCCACGGAGACGAGCGAAGCCAAGTCGACGATCAAGTTCTTCCTCTTGTAGTTCTTGAGCGAATGTAACTAAATTGTTGATATAAATAAAAGGTGAAATTCGTTAATCTTGCTTTCTTTTAATTCTTGCATCATGATTAGATCTCAATTTGTAATTGTTGCTCTTGTTGTGATGTTCGAGTAAAACTCCGCTCGTTAAGGAGTCGAGACGATTGTAGAATGATGATGTAACAAATATTAATACTATTTTTAAGTCCTACGAGTTTTGTAAACCCTAGCAAGTTCAAGAATCGATGACCTAGTTTCGTAGCGATGCTTTCTTGATTGTGATCGCTCGAAATTAGAGATCTACGATCGTTTCTTGAATTTACTAGAGGCTAGAATATGAATGACATCGACGAAAGAACAAGGGATAAGATGAAACACTAGTTTCACAAGAAATCCCTAATTCTCATCGATGATCATCGATCTAGTATCAATTCATCGAAGGATAAGAATACGTAATTGTAAGATTACATCACATCTATAGATCCGATCGATTCCTACGAGCCTCATTTCGATTCTTGAGATTTGGTTTGGAAAAATCAACAAACGATCAATTCTTGATTCTATCTCTTAATGCTTTCTTAGATCTAGTTTTTTCTAGTTCTTGAACTTCAACTACAAATCTTGAATTGTTTTGTTTTCTTTTCATTAAAGATTCAATTCATCTAATTCGAAAGACGAACGATTACACTTTCCCTGTGGACGATCCGCACTCACATACTAACTACAATCCGACACCGTAGTTGATTGCGGTCAATAATTTTTGGTTGTGATTTCTTTACTATTTCTTTACGATTTATTACAATCACAGAAATTATCATCAATCAAATGGCGCCGTTGCCGGGGACTATTTGATTCGATATTAGACATCCAAATTTATTACAATCATGCGTCATAACATCAAGAAATAACATAAACAGGGTAGCAAGACATGCAAGTATGTGTATGAACAGTAAAACATATATAACAGTAATATAAGTGAGGACAGTGAGGTAATGTGTAGTGAGTGATCTAAACTGGTATATTGGGTTAACTACTCTCAGGTCTTTGAAATCAATTTAATGAATCATCGATGTAACTCAATAGTATTCCGTGCGTGCCCGGGATCACGGTGAAGATTCTCGGGCTGAAACCGAGACATGCCGCTAGGCACTAAAAGGAAAAGGGTAACGATGAATGATGTCCATGGCATCATCCCAAGGCTGGCCTAGCCTCTAAAAAGTAATGGATAACGATGGATGATGTCAGCAGCAGCATCCCAAGGCTGGCCTAGTCTCTAAAACTGATCAGTAAAGGTATCGAACTGTCGAGTTACAAGTCAGGTCTCATCATTGATTTCCCCATACCCCCAGATTGTATATTCAAGTCAAGTATTTGAATAATCTGGAGCTAATGCCAACACAGGATCAGGCAGGTACAAGTTTGTCTGGATAGACAACAGGAAATGTCCGTAGGGACAACAGGTCAGGTTTGTCGGCATTAGTCACAAGATCAGGTAACAGGTAAAGCCATGGTACATCAGGTCTAGTCAGGTAGTACATAGGTATCATGTCATGTCAAGAGGTGCTCGGTACCATGTCGTGTCAGGTAGTAGGTGTAACAAGTCATATCAGGGTGCACAAGATGTCATGCGGGTGCTCATAATCAAATTAACATAGGCATGGGTATACAAAACAAGCATGGGTACTACTAAAACAATAAACTGGAACATTGTAATGTGAAATGCAATCAGGTACAGATTAAGGTATATGAATATACGGTTATCGATTAGAGTTAGGGTTATGGTTCCAACATTAAGTATCATACACTTAAATGAATATGGAATATTAAAATCACATTAACATGTATTAAATGACCTATTGATGCAATTATATATAAAAATAGGTTAGATGGATGCAAACGGGTGTCCGATAGGGTAGAAACTATTAAAAGGTACTGTGGGCTATGCAGATAATTATTATGTGATTTAAACACGAATGTTGGTACTATGTAAAGTAAACTAAAATGCAACATGGTATGTTTCGAGCTATAAATCTAAAATGATATAGTGGACATCAAAATGTTAACATGGAATATGCGGCATTAAATTCAATCTACCGATTCAATATGCAGTTGAATAAGTATAAAATAATACAATAGCATGTAGCAAGTTTTACTTGCCTCGGGGATCCACGGATGCACGACACACAGTAAGAATGCGATAAGACAACGGAAAATCTCCATTGGGTCATTTCGTCGAACACTTTGTGCACACAAGAAAATAGAACAGGACCAGGTAATGCAAGAACGTAACCGCGTAGGTAAGGAGCATCCACTGGGTTGCTAGGATCGTCGGCAGCGACACAGCTCCGTCGATCCCCGGAAAACGTGAATCAAGAGAAGAAAAGAGAAAGAGAAAAGAAGAAGAAGAGGAAAGAGAAGAAGGTTGGGTTCTCCAGGTTCTCTGGGGCAGAGAAGAAGGCGAGGGGGGTGTCGTCGACGATGAGCCGTCGACGGCAGGTGCAAGCGAGGTTTTCCGATGATGGTCGGAATACAAGAAAGAAAGGGAAGAAGAAGAATGAAGAAGGAGAATGAAGGGTTGCACTGAGGGTTGGTTTAAAGGGTTCTCTGGTGTACGGGGACAGAGACGGGGCGAATGGAAACGTCGACGATGAGTCTCCGGCGAGGTTTTCGGTGAGGCCAGTGGCTGTTAGCATTCCATGAGAAGGAGAAGCTCGAGTTGAGAGTTTCTTGGTGCAGGGTCGAAGATGGAGAAGAGGGGTGGTTGCTGAGGAGGTTTAGATGAGGGTGACAGGGTGGTAACGGCGAGGCGGTCGCCGGCGGTGGGTGCAGGCGCGGGTTCTTGGATTCTAGGGTGTCGGGTTCTTGGGTTCGGGATCTTGGGGAAAAGAAAGTGAGGAGATGGCGAAGGTGAGGATGATGATGGGATGAAGTTAGGGTCGCCGGAGGTGAGGTAACGGCGACGAGGTCGGGGTTTCAGGCGTGGGTAGGGTTGCAGGGGATTCTCGTCGGGTGAGGGGTGCTCGGGTGTTCTTGGGTGAAAGAGAGAGAGGTGATGGAAGTGGTGGATGTAAGGTTGACGATGACGAGGGTGTCGAGACGAAGGGGTCAGTGGTGGTGGCGACGAGGCGAGGGCAGACGAGGAGTTTGGGTTTTTCGTGGAGGAAAGAAGAAGAAGAAACGCGAGGAGGAGGAGAAGAGAGAGAGAGAGGACGTGAGGAGGAGTAAAATATTTTAGTTAAGAAAATATATAATAAAGAAAAGAGAGAGAGAGAGAGAGAGACAGGTATGAGTTTAGATTAGGATTTGAAAATATATTTATTTTTAAAATATATTTGGTTAATAAAATCTTATATACTCGTATAACAGTTTATATTATATATTTAGAATATTTTTTTGGTTAAAGAAACTTTAGAATGAAATAAAGATTATAATATTATAATATTAGTCCGTTTTGAGATTTTGGCAAATACAAACTTACATCAAAATATGCCCGGGTCGGGTCTAAAAATTCCGATTTAAAATATTAAAAATATATACGACTTCCAAATTTCAAAATGAAATCCCAGTTAAAGAAAATGCATTCCCCCAAGAATGGATGCACGCACGTGCGCGTAGCCATCCAACCACGTCCGTTTCACTAAACGGTACGAGAACAAAATGTGCGGATACTACCACGGGATTAGGGGTATCATGCAGGTTATGAAATGCAATTTTAAATTATTTTCTGTGACCTAAAATGTTATATTATAAAAGATGTGATACTAGAAAAAATACCAGTATGTACTAAATATGAGATGCACTTGTCCATGCAACAAGTCAAGGTAAACTATAAATAAGAATTAAACAGGTTCAAGCAAGCGGGTCGGGTCGAATGCAAAGTAAAATGTAAAATCCATTCGCACCCAAACACGCTAAATCAAGAAAAATATCATGGATAAGTAAATACGGAAACTGGAATTGGTATAAATGAACTCGGGTGTTATATTATACTCAACTACAAAAGAATTTCGTCCTCGAAATTCCAAGAACAAGAAAGGATAAACAAACAAGAAATTTCAAGAATAGATGTGAAAACTTCTGTCGGATCTCATCTTCTCGTTCCCAAGTTGACTCTCCATGTGAGCGATTACCCCAAGAAACAAGTACAAGAGGGATAGCCTCGATCTTAAGACCCGTTTCCCTTCGATCCACAATCGACATCGGTCGTTCCTCAAAAGTCAAATCTTCACGTACGGTTAGCTCCGATTGATTCAACACATGTGTTTCATCTTGAATATACCTACGGAGTTGAGGTACGTAAAACACGTCATGAACATTCTCCAAAGATTGCGGTAACGCCAAACGATACGCCACTTCTCCAATACGCTCCAAAATCTCGAAAGGCCCTACGAATCGAGGACTAAGCTTGCCTCGACTCCCAAAACAAATTACTCCTTTAGTCAGTGATAACTTCAAGAATACAAGATCACCAACAGTGAACTCTAGAGGTCTTCTTGATGTATCGTCCCAACTCTTCTGCTGATCCTGTGCTGCCTTCATGTGATTCCGGATAGTAATAACTTTCTCCACGGTTTGCATGATCAAATCTGGTCCCAACAATCTTCGTGCTCCAACATCGTCCCAACAAACAGGTGAACGACACTTATGACCATACAATGCTTCGAATGGAGCCATCCGAATAGTCGTCTGGAAACTGTTGTTGCACGAAAACTCCACCAAATGTAGATGATCCTCCCATGAACCCTTGAAGTCTAACATGCAAGCTCTCAACATGTCTTCAAGAGTTTGGATCGTTCTCTCCGACTAGCCATCTGTTTGAGGATGATAAGCTGTGCTAAACTTCAATCGAGTCCCCAAACTTTCCTGTAAGTTCCTCCAAAAGTGTGATAAGAAATAGTTGTCACGGTCGGTCACGATGCTCACCGGTATTCCATGCAGTCTTACAATCTCCTGTATGTATCGTGCTGTCAAAGCTTCTGTTGATCGACCAACTCGAAATTGTATGAAATGAGCTGCCTTGGTTAATCGATCGATAATCACCCAATCTGCATTGTTGCCTTTTGGACTCCGCAGTAAAGCCGTCACGAAATCCATGGTTATATGTTCCCACTTCCACCGAGGAATCGGAAGCGGTTGCAATAAACCAGCAACCCTTTGATGTTCAGCCTTAACTTGCTGACACACCAAGCACTTTGCTAGAAAGCGGGCAATCTTCCGTTTCATGCCTTTCCACCAAAAATGCTGTCGTATATCTCGGTACATCTTCGTGCCTCCTGGATGTATGGAATACGCGGAACTGTGTGCCTCCTTCATAACTTCTTCACGGATATCTCCCATTGGCCCATACAAACGGCTACCTTAATGCAACGTATCACCTTCATGAATCAATAAGTCCATTTGAATTTCAGCTTCAACATGTTCTCGAAACCTTTGCAATCTTGAGTCCTTCAATTGCGCTGCTTTAATACTCTCGATCAATGACAACTGTACTTGCAGCTGCATCAACTGTCCCAAAGAATGCGGTAGCACAACTTCCAAATCGAATCTCCGAAAGTCTTCAATAAGTTCCTTCTGTGCAGTCAACATCTGAATTGCTGGCAACCGACTAAGCGAATCCGGCACAACACTAACTTTCCCCGGATGGTATTCAAGATCAAGATCGTAGTCAGCCATCAGCTCCAACCATCTATGCTGCTTATATTAAGCTCCTTCTGTGTGAACACATACTCCAGGCTTTTGTGATCGGTAAATACTTCGACCCTTTTGCCCAATAAGTAGTGTCTCTAAATCTTCAAAGCGAAAATCACAGCTGCTAACTCCAAGTCATGAGTTGGGTAATTCTCCTTATGGGTCTTCAACTGTCTCGATGCGTAAGTTGTAACCTTCCCATGCTGCATCAAAACACATCCCAATCTTTTCTCAGGTGCGTTGCTGTGAATCACCAATCCTTTCTCAGGTGCGTTGCTGTGAATCACCAATCCTCCGGAATTGTCTGGCACGGTCAGAATAGGAGCGGTTATCAACTTTTGCTTCAGCGCCTCAAAAGATAACGTACACCTATCCGTCCACACAAATGGTACTTCCTTGCGCTTAAGCTCGGTCAAAGCTCAGCCAAATGAGCACAATTCTCCACGAACCTTCGGTAATATCCGACAAGTCCAAGAAAACTTCTGATCTCTACTACGTTCTTCGGAATCGGTCAATCTCGAACTGCTGCAATCTTCCCTGGATAAACAGCGATTCCATCTCCAGCTACGACATGCGCCAAAAACTTCACTTCATCAATCCAAACTCGCACTTGCTCTTCTTTGCATACAATCTTTCTTACCTCAATGTCTGCAGTGCGATCTTCCAATGTTCTGCATGCTCTTCAATACTCCTTTGAGTAGACCCGAATATCATCAACGAACACCACTATAAACTGGTCCAAGAATGGTGAAAAGATTCGGTTCATCAAGTCCATAAATATCGCCGGTGCATTCGTTACTCCGAAGGGCATCACTAAATACTTATAATGTCCATACCGAGTTCGGAACGCAGTTTTGCAAATATCTGTTAGTTATATGTATGCCCTGGAGGCCATTACTGTACATTGGATGTATATTGTAGTGGATGCTGGGACATATATAGGTAGGACTTTCTTGCTCGACATGATAGTACGCTATCCGGTTACTCTTTATCTTAACATGTATACTTTCTGTCTCTCTGTTACATGTTGATAAAGCTCTTAGGATGTGTACTCGACTTCCAGGACTATGATGCAGATCATACTAGTGGGGCCTGGATAGTCCATGAGTACATCCTTCAATGTTCCTAGTCGTGGGAATATAGAGACGGGGCATCGATATTCCAGAGTAGACTAGCGTATATCTTCTCGACCCATGTGATGGGCGATGGATGATCCCATATCCATTGGTGTTTGACATCAGAGATGGTATGCGGGTGCTCAGTGGAGACTGGGTACACTGAACGGACTCATCGAGAACTCCCAGATGGTATTATACCTCACGTCAGATGGCAGTTCTCTGGTGACACTGGTACAGCTTAGTCTGTTGACCCGAGATCGTCATAGAGTCTTGTGTGTCTCCCACTGTGCTTTGATTTCCACCCTACCACGGCTCTACTGAGTCGTGCAAACAGGTGGTTTTTGGGTACAATCCCGATTCACATGGAGGCAATGAGCGATAGGAGGGATTCGTCTCTCCCGGTATTAGGAGTTGATGTTGCGCTATGCACGACTGGCCATAACAGGAAATCCCTGGCCAGGGTTGCAGTGATATACTGGTAAGAGTTATCAGTAGTTTCACGATTGTTATGGACCTCACGTCGGCATGACTTATCGAGCTATTGGGATCTGACGTTTACCACCCCTAGGCGAGATATGCGACATATCAGACTAATAGACCGGACTGTACGGTAAGTGTTACTAGTTGGATTCACAGGAGTGTGAGCGGGCTTGCTCGTCGATCTTCTGATCGCTCAATACCCGGGTGGCCGTTACATTTAGCAGACCGCTGTTAGTTATATGTATGCCCTAGAGGCCATTACTATACATAGGATGTATATTGTAGTGGATGCTGGGACATATATAGGGAGGACTTTCTTGCTCGACATGATAGTATGCTATCTGGTTGTACTTTACCTTAACGTGTACACTGATTGTCTCTCTGTTACATGTTGGTAAAGTCCTTAGGATGTGTACTTGACTACCTGGACTATGATGCGGATCATACTAGTGGGGACATGGTAGTCTATAAGTACATCCTTCAAAGTCCCTAGTCGTGGGTGTATCGAGACGGGGCATCTATATACCAGAGTAGACTAGCGTGTACCTTCTCGACCCATACAGATGGGCGATGGATGATCCCATATCCATTGGTGTTTGACATCAGAAATGATATACGGGTGCTCAGTAGAGACTGGGTACACTGGACGGACTCGCCGAGAACTCCCAGATGGTATTATACCTTACGTCAGATGGCAGTTCTCTGGTGACACTGGTACAGAGTAGTCTGTTGACCCAAGATCGTCATAGAGTCTTGTGTGGTTCCCACTGTGCTTTGATTTCCATCTTACCACGTCCAAGAGGGCGTGCAAAACGGTGGTTTTTGGGTACAGTCCCGAGTCATATGGAGGCAATGAGCGATAGGAGGGGATTCGTCTCTCCCGGTATAGGGAGTTGATGTTGCACTGTGTTCGATTGGCTATAACAGGAAGTCCCTGGCCAGGGCTGATCAGAGAATTGCTGGTAAGTGTTACCAGTAGTTTCTCGACCCGTTATGAGCCTTATATCGACACGACTTATCGAGCTATTGGGGTCTGACGTTTACCACCCCTAGGCAAGATATGCGACATATCAGACGAACAGACCGGACTGTACGGTAGTGTTACTGGTTGGATTCACTGGAGTGTGAGCGGGCTTGCTCGTCGATCTTCTGATCGCTCAATACCCGGGTGGCCGTTACGTTTAGCAGACCGCTTGCGGCTTGTGGGTGTTTGATATGATCATCATCTGTTGCCGGCGTATTGACGAGTCTTTAGAGTCCTACACAGAGGTTTCCTGGCTCAAGCGAAACGAAATAGGAGCGCATATGAGATATGTGCGGGACCGAGAATAATGCGTGTATGTGATACCGTATTTCATTCTCGCGATCAATGTGTCGAATGGTTGTATGCGATATAACCTAGTTATCGATTCAAGCGTTGATTCGATAAGCCGATACATTGTATACTAGTCGGTTGTGTGCGACATGACCGGATCATTGAATCAAGTGTTGATTTAATGATTTAATGCATAATTATATATTTGATATATTACTTTGCATTAACTAGTATTGGTTCACTTTAAATGGATTTTCTCACTTGGATTGTGCACATTGTATATGTGATATACTTTTGTACACAAGTTTGTATCATGATTGATGATGCATGCTTTTTTGGTTAAGTGTAAAGATTAAACCATGGTTATTTAAATGGTTAGGGTTTTGTTTTTCATATCTATTTATTTATTCTTTATTCTTTTTGGAAAATTATTAGCATAAAGAATAAATGGTGGCTTTCTTTGGATGGATTATGAAGCTTCATGAAGCTTTTGACTTTGTGACCATTTTGTCTCATGCTTAACCCTAACCATTCCCACTAACCATGATTTGTTCTCTACACTTGACCATGGTTGAGAGATGATAAGTATTCTTATTATCTTCTTTTTAAATAATACTTATCATATCATCATCTTCTTCTTCTTCTTCTTCATCTTCTTCAATGAAGAAACCTTCACTTCATCAATGGTGATTGATGAAAATGAGTGAGAAATCCAATTCTAAAGTCTACCCACTTCCTATTTCTTCATCCTCTACCTCTTGCCAAGTAGTAGAGTGCGTTTTCTTCACAAGTTTCTTGACTTGGTGAAGTTGGAGCTTGATCTAGTGATGCCTCGACGTAGATCATCTTCGGCATCGACGTCGACGACCTAGCCCGTCCATTCTCCGATAAAGCCGACGCTAGAGCCCGGGGTTCGACTTGGACAGCGAGGAGACTTCATTGCGGAGCTATGGAGGTGGAGGACCGGATCTACAAAGGTTGTATTTCCGTTCCTTTAGTTAATTTGTTAGCTAGTTGCATCTTTCGCCTAAAATTCTAGTTAACGATCTTGTTAAGGTTTCTCGGCACCGTTATTTTTGAAATGAGCATGGTTGATGCCTTGTGAGACCTCCTTGGTGTGCCTAGGAACCCTACAACCGCTTGCGGCTTGTGGGTGTTTGATATGATCATCACCTGCTGCCGGCGTATTGACGAGTCTTTAGAGTCCTACACAGAGGTTTCCTGGCTCAAGCGAAACGAAATAGGAGCGCATATGAGATATGTGCGGGACCGAGAATAATGTGTGTATGTGATACCGTATTCTATTCTCGCGATGAATGTATCGATTGGTTGTATGCGATATAACCTAGTTATCGAATCGAAGATTGATTCGATAAGTCGATACATTGGATACTAGTCGGTTATATGCGACATGACCGGATCATTAAATCAAGTGTTGATTTAATGATTTAATGTATAATTATATATTTAATATATTACTTTACATTAACTAGTATTGGTTCACTCAAGATTGACTTTCTCACTTGAAATGCACAAGTTGTATATGTGATATATTTTTGTGCACTTGTTTGTATCATGTTTGATGATATATGCAAACTTGGATTTGTGTAAGACTTAAACCATGTTTAGTGAATGGTTAGTGTTTCATTTCACTTATTTATTTATCTATTTGTTTTTGTTAAAAGAAAAAGGGAAAACAAAATGGTTGCTTTTATACTAGAACTTTCTTGATGCTTTATGCATCTTTGACTAAGTGACCATTTTGTCTTCATCTCATAAACCTAACCATTCAACTAACCCTAGTTTATTCTCTATACTTAACCAAGGTTGCATTATGATAAGAATGAATGGGATTTTCTTTTTTAACTTAATCCTTTTTATTCTTTCATCTTCATCATCATCTTCATCAAGCTTCAAAAGGCTTGCTAGCTTCAATGGTGAAATGAGAAAAAGAATGAGAAATCCAATTCTAAAGTGAACCCACTTCCTATTTCTTCATCATCTACCACTTGCCAAGTAGTATAGGGTGTTTTCTTCACAAGTTTCATGACTTGGTGAAGTTGGAGCTTGATCTTGAGTTGCCTCGACGTAGATCATCTTCGGCATCGAAGTCGACGACCTAGCCCGATCACTTCTCCGATGAAACCACCGCAAGAGTCTAGGATTCCGATTGGTACAGCGGAGGGACGTCATCACGGAGCCAAGGAAGTGGAGGACCGGATCTACAAAGGTTGTAGTCACTTTCCTTTAGCAATAAAGTCGTTTACTGGCTTGCATCGCCTTATCATCTAGTTAACGATCCGTATTAGGGTTTGTAGGCACATGAAAAAAATTTAAATTGGGCATGTTTGATCTGTTGTGAGACCTCATTAGTGTGCCTAGGAACCCTACAGTGGTATCAGAGCCTAGCTAGAGCCTTAGGCGATGCGTAGACGGAGTTAGAAGTCCGATCGAACCGAAACCCTAATGTAAAAATGCTCTCTGTACATTTTTTGAAATCGGGGATTTTTATGAATTAAAAATATGCAGAAAAATCAGCAGGAGTTTGTAGGAGTTACTGTGAAATTCGAACGACTAAATCCATCAAACCGCCGCGGTTCCGCGGCACGAGCATGGCTCGTGCGGCGGTTCCGCGGCCGTACGGAAGCATCATTCATTTTAATTTGCACAGTAATTCCTATATTGTTGTGCTGTATTTTCTGCGAATTTTTAACTTCTACTCAAGAGTTGAGTTTTCTGGGTTGTATAGGGAGTTCGTAGATTCGATCGGATTATCAAACTTTGTCTATGTGTTTTTCCGGGTAATTTTAGAATATGTTAAAAAGTTCGACCGGATATAAATACCCACTTTTTCCCCTGCCGGGAAATTTCCAATTGTTGGATTTTTCCGTAGTTTAATCACGTTCTAAGTAGTGCAAGTAACGCGATGGTCTCTCTAGAAGACAACAAACCTTAACTCGATTATGTGACCGTCTTGAACTGCCCTTTGAACCTTAGGGTTTGGGGTAGTACGGCGTGCCACATGTGAGGCGTTGGCTTGACCCTTCTACGGCTGGACCGTTGGTACTGAGGCACGAAGTGAATGTTTTTAAACTTATTTCATGTGTTGAGCTGTTTCGGGAAAACTTGGGTGTTCGATTATTCGATCGGAAAGTTTAACATTTTCTAATTATCTGGAATGTGATACAATAATTGGAATTCACAAGTAGTTATGAGATAACTGTATGAATGTTATAAACATAGCAGTTTAGTCTCACTTGATCGGTTGCCACGGAATTTTGATGCGATCAAAAGTCCGTCGCAATCACGTAGCGTACGCGGATACTCGCCGGGTAAACTTAATAGACAGCTACACCCCATAGCCCCGACCAAGTGACTGTAGGAGAACCCCGTCGCCGAAAGCATCCGTTCGGATGCTCGCGGCAGCGGTGTTCCGCCTTGGTGCACTTCGTTGACGGCGTCAGGGGTGCAGCCGCCTACTAAAGTTTGCGACGAGCATTCGATCAGAATATCGGGAATCTTGTTGAATTGTCCGACTTGATATTGAAAAGAGTTTTCGATAATGAGACTAAAATGCGGGGTTTATAATTGTTAGGCATGTGATGTCTAATGAATTCATTTGATTAGGCATGCGATGTCTGAAGAGTTTGCGGATTCCAGCTGTTATAGTTTTACACTTTCTTTTCTGTGACCGTAAGTGTAATATGTGATATCGCCGGTTTCGTTGCTATATGTCAACGACAATTGGGATGCGCATATTTACTTACGTTGATGACATGTGATATTATGTGTTGTGGATATGTTATATTGGATCGTCGTGTTTGAATAGCCGGGGGTTTTTATGTGAGATGAGTGTTTTTCATTTTCATTCATGTAAAAACTTGTATATAATATTCTTTTATTGGGGCACTTCCAGGTTGCGGATGATGTCACCATTTGTATATTATTTACTTTTCCGCATTAGGATAGACCCAAGGAGGGGAGCACAAGTAACCGGGTTCTAGGGTCCAGTGGGAGACCATCTTGAGGAGTCGAGTCCGGGTCTCCTAACCCTAGAATTGGTAGGGTTGCTTGCCGCTCTCGTAGGAGTCTAGGGGTGTGGGATTGGCTATTCATCACGACCGTGGAATCCATGTTTTATACTGGCTCGTATTAAAAACACGGACGTCCTAGTATATCCAATGTTTCATATGATTCTTCTGCTGTGTTATCTGTGATGTGATCATGTGATTTGTTCAGATAGATATTATATATAGTATATATGATATATTATATAGACATTGCTTATGTTTTACACCCGCGCTAGCCCTGCCTCGCTCTGGCGTTAGTTACCTAACCTAACAGTGCAGACGGGACATCGAGGCGAATGCGGATGGCATAAGCATACGTTATATTTATCTGTGATGTTTAGGTGGACTTAAATGATGGGACATTCATTAATGAGATTAATGAAAGAAAATAAACCTAATTGATGTTGTGGAATCGAATTTCAAAATAAAACAGGTAGCTACAGTTCTTGCTTTGCATCGCGGTGTTCATTGTAGAACATCCTGCACCTTATTCGATGAGAAAAGGACCGAGATCCCTTCACCGGGAGTGACTCCTTTAGCAATAACTGGCAGATGCTACAACCCTCGGTTTTTCTTTTGATTGCTTCTATAGTTTCTGCTTTGCACAGTGATATATATGATATATCCCGCACCTCATTCGACGAGGAAAGGGCCGACGATCCCTTCACCGGGAGTAACCCCTTTAGCAAAACTAGAAAAGCCTCAAAAACATTCCATTTAAAAATCATTTGATTTCGCAACGAGATCAAGTTCAAAGCGTTAAAGGTTTTCATAAAAACCATCCGCAATCCTCCGTCATTTTAGGAAGTAGAGTACTTTGTATTCGTGCTGTGTTTGTTGACCATAGTCAAGGCACAGTGTACGGTAGCTAAGTGATGTCTTCCTACACCGCATATGATGCGATTAGTTAGGACAGTCGCGTGACTTTGTTGACCTTAGCCAAGGGTCATGTGGGTGGGTCTAATTAATCACGAAATGATGGGTAGAACTTGACTAGTGCTTATGATTTGTTGACCTTAACCAAGGTCATAGGTGCTAGGGGTAAAAATCTTTATCGGGAGTTTCAAGTGTTGAAATTTGCAATGAGATTGCATACCTTCTATGTGATAGTTGAATCCCGATACCCACTGCGAGTAATTGTTACTCATCGGAGAGTTTTGCATTTTACAATTAGCCGATCAAGTAGGTGTCTAGAAAGGTGTCAACGGGGTTACGCCTATGGGAAAACGAGGTTTACTGTAATTAGGTCCGTGCGAAAGCACGGGGAACCTCCCTCAAAGTACCGACACTGGCCTGGCTGAAAGATTAACGAACTTGTAGAGTGTAATTAATCCCGGCTAGTCTTTCCTTTTAGGGTTTGAAGGAAGATTTGATAAAAACAGTGGGAGCCATCCTGATTAGATAAAATATATAACCAATCTAATCTTGCAAGAGCGCACGCAGAGTGTTTTCTTCTCTCTCTCTCCAGGTAGCGACCATATCACGCCTTAATCAAGATAATAATATGGATGTATTGACCGAACCCGCTTGTTATACTGAGCTGGGGAACGTTGGTCCCGCTCCAACTTATAATTGTTATAAGACAGAGCAGGAAATAGGGGAATACCAGAATTCCCATGCCGCCCAAACGAAGAAAGTGCATATGATGCATCTTCTTTGGGTGTGTTCGTTACAAAGAACTGTTTCTCAGTATCCTCTACATCCTGGGTATTTGATACCGAATCAGGATCCCAGATATGTAATCTGTTACATAGGGCTATAGAAGGGTAGAAAACTGAGAACGGGTGATAAGTTTCATGAGACAGAAAACGGGGCAAGTGTTGCAGCCAAGTCTATTGGTCACTGTCACCCTGTATTACCAATACATTGATTCTGAACAAATGCTATTAGATACCGAACCTGATATACAAAATCATATCAATCTCTTTATTTATTAAAGAAATGATAAAATTTTGTATTGATGGATAATGTTTTGAACATTTCCTATATCAAAAGTTGATTGGTTCAGGCACGTTATCTAAAAGCATTGACGTTCTAAATCAAACTACAGTTTCTAGTATACAGAACACACACAAGAGGAAGAGTTCAGAAATGAACGAATCCTTCTTGAGGCATTGTAGACTAGGTCATATCAATGTAACCTGACTAGCTTAAGTTACATTCTAGATGCATATTTAAATCAGTTTGAATTTACATCTTGTGAAACTTTCCAGTCATGTCACAAAGATTAGATGACCATAGCTCCGTTTACTGGAAACAGAGAAAGAGTTAGTAAACTCTTGGGACTAATACATGATGATGTATGTATGGTCTCCTGTCTACACATTCCAGGACTGGTTCTTTATACTTCATTACGTTCTCTGATAATCTCTCAAGATTCAGTCATATGTTCCTGTTGAAACATAAGTCCGAAACTTTTGAGGTATTCACAGAATATAAGTTGGAAGTAGAGAACCAAAATACGGGTATAAGTATTATGTCCTGTGATAAGATCAGGGAGGAGAATACTTGTGCATGGATTTTTTGGACTATTCTAAAGGAGAATAAGTTTCTCTCTCGGTATTACTCCTCTGAATACACCACAGCACAACGGTGTATCAGGGCGGAGCAATCGCACCGTATTAGATATGGTGTGCTCTATGATGAGTACTACTGAGTTACCTATTTCCTTTTGGGGTTGTGCACTTAAGAAGCAGCATACCTATTGAATTGGGTTCGAATCAAATCAGTGTCTACCACTCCATATAAGATATGGTATGGGAAGAGCCTATCTCTTAAGTTAGTTAAGATTTGAGGTTGTCCGGCCTATGTCTAAAAGCAAAATCCAGACAAAATCGAGGCAACGTTAGTTCTGTAGAACTGGAAAGGTTCCAGCTATACAAAACTGCAGCTGATGATTTGACAGAACCAAAGGATTCAATAGTCCCCGACGAACCTCAGCTTCTCCGCCGATCTGGTAGGGTTCCTCACCTGCCTGAGAGATACTTCGGTTTCTCGATGACAGTGGGAGCGAGGATTGCATCATGAGATGATGACCCAACTAGATTCGAGCAGGTCATCGAGAGTAGGGACTCTGTAAGAATGGCTGGATGCTTAGCGATCTGAGATGGAATCCATATACACCAACAAAGTATGGACTTTGGTTGCGATATCTGAAGGGTTAAATCCCCATCAGGAGCAAGTATATCTTGAGAAGATTACTTGGTGTAGATGGAAAAGTTGAGAATTTCAAAGCTAGACTTGTTGAAGGTTTTCGTCATCGACCAGGCATGGATAATGATGAAACCTTTTCCAGGGACGATGCTTAAGTCCATCCAGATCCTACTTGCCACTGCTACATACTATGACTACGATATCTGGTGGTTGGGTACCATGACTGCTTTTCTAAAATGATGATTTAGAAGAGAACGTCTATAAGAACACAGCCAGAGAGCTTCGTAAACAGTGGGAGCAGCGGAAACGTGTGCAAGTTGCTTTACAGAATAAAGCAGGTATCGCGGAGTTGGAACGTCTGTTTAGATGTGGTAGTCGAAGTGTTTGACTTCATCAAAATGGTAGATGAACCTTGTATGTACAAAAGGGTAGTATGGAGTATGGTAATGATCCTCGTATTGTACGTGGACAACATACTCTTGATAGGAAAGGAGTTTCCTATGCTACGATCGGTCGATCTCTTCTTATCACATAGATTCTCCATATAGGATCAAAGTGATACCTCCTAAATCCTGGGTTTTGGATCTATGAGATAGATCTAAAGGGATGTTAGGGTTCTCACTAGGTATAGTGAGATTGTATCAATCGATCCTGGGAAGAATCACTGGAAAAGTTCCAGACTGATAAGCACGACTGAGTGTCAGTCGCAGGCATTGTCTTTACCCTCAGTAAAGGGACGGTATGTTGGAAGAATTCCAAGCTAGATACCGTGGAAAACTAGACGATAAAGGCTGGTAACATCGCTATTAAAGATACTACCAAAGAGGCAGTTTGGGTGTATATTGGTTCATGAGATGAACTAGGTTCCTATCATTGTATGACAATGAAAGTGTGGCTTTGGCCCAGGAACCCTGGTCCCTTCAGTGACCCAGACATATTCTGAGGCAGCATCACCTGATCATGGAGATAGATGATCTCCAGGGTGATCGAAGTTAGGAGAGTAGACTCAGAGGATAACACGGCGGATCCACTCACAAAGGCCTTTTCCCAAAGAGAGACTTTTAGGGGATGGTTGAGTATTAGATACTACAACTACTGCTACAGATGGCCCTAGGGCAAGTGGGAGATTGTTAGTTATATGTATGCCCTAGAGGCCATTACTGTACATTGGATGTATATTGTAGTGGATGCTGGGACATATATAGGTAGGACTTTCTTGCTCGACATGATAGTACGCTATCTGGTTACTCTTTATCTTAACATGTATACTTTCTGTCTCTCTGTTACATGTTGATAAAGCCCTTAGGATGTGTACTCGACTTCCAGGACTATGATGCAGATCATACTAGTGGGGCCTGGATAGTCCATGAGTACATCCTTCAATGTTCCTAGTCGTGGGAATATCGAGACGGGGCATCGATATTCCAGAGTAGACTAGCGTATATCTTCTTGACCCATGTGATGGGCGATGGATGATCCCATATCCATTGGTGTTTGACATCAGAGATGGTATGCGGGTGCTCAGTGGAGACTGGGTACACTGAACAGACTCGCCGAGAACTCCCAGATGGTATTATACCTCACGTCAGATGGCAGTTCTCTGGTGACACTGGTACAGCTTAGTCTGTTGACCCGAGATCGTCATAGAGTCTTGTGTGTCTCCCACTGTGCTTTGATTTCCACCCTACCACGGCTCTACTGAGTCGTGCAAATAGGTGGTTTTTGGGTACAATCCCGATTCACATGGAGGCAATGAGCGATAGGAGGGGATTCGTCTCTCCCGGTATTGGAGGTTGATGTTGCGCTATGCACGACTGGCCATAACAGGAAATCCCTGGCCAGGGTTGCAGTGATATACTGGTAAGAGTTATCAGTAGTTTCACGATTGTTATGGACCTCACGTCGGCATGACTTATCAAGCTATTGGGGTCTGACGTTTACCACCCCTAGGCGAGATATGCGACATATCAGACGAACAGACCGGACTGTACGGTAAGTGTTACTGGTTGGATTCACAGGAGTGTGAGCGGGCTTGCTCATCGATCTTCTGATCGCTCAATACTCGGGTGGCCGTTACATTTAGCAGACCGCTTGCGGCTTGTGGGTGTTTGATATGATCATCACCTGCTGCCGGCGTATTGACGAGTCTTTAGAGTCCTACACAGAGGTTTCCTGGCTCAAGCGAAACGAAATAGGAGCGCATATGAGATATGTGCGGGACCGAGAATAATGCGTGTATGTGATACCGTATTCTATTCTCGCGATGAATGTATCGATTGGTTGTATGCGATATAACCTAGTTATCGAATCGAAGATTGATTCGATAAGTCGATACATTGGATACTAGTCGGTTATATGCGACATGACCGGATCATTGAATCAAGTGTTGATTTAATGATTTAATGTATAATTATATATTTGATATATTACTTTACATTAACTAGTATTGGTTCACTCAAGATTGACTTTCTCACTTGAAATGCACAAGTTGTATATGTGATATATTTTTGAGCACTTGTTTGTATCATGTGTTTGATGATACATGCAAACTTGGGTTTGTGTAAGACTTAAACCATGTTTAGTGAATGGTTAGGGTTTCATTTCACTTATTTATTTATCTATTTATTTTTGTTAAAAGAAAAAGGAAAAACAAAATGGTTGCTTTTATACTAGAACTTTCTTGATGCTTCATGCATCTTTGACTAAGTGACCATTTTGTCTTCATCTCCTAAACCTAACCATTCAACTAACCTTAGTTCATTCTCTACACTTAACCAAGGTTGCATTATGATAAGAATGAATGGGATTTTCTTTTTTAACGTAATCCTTTTTATTCTTTCATCTTCATCATCATCTTCATCAAGCTTCAAAAAGCTTGCTAGCTTCAATGGTGAAATGAGAAAAAGAGTGAGAAATCCAATTCTAAAGTGAACCCACTTCCTATTTCTTCATCCTCTACCACTTGCCAAGTAGTATAGGGTGTTTTCTTCACAAGTTTCATGACTTGGTGAAGTTGGAGCTTGATCTTGAGTTGCCTCGACGTAGATCATTTTCGGCATCGAAGTCGACAACCTAGCCCGATCACTTCTCCGATGAAACCACCGCAAGAGTCTAGGATTCCGATTGGTACAGCGGAGGGACGTCATCACGGAGCCAAGGAAGTGGAGGACCGGATCTACAAAGGTTGTAGTCACTTTCCTTTAGCAATAAAGTCGTTTACTTGCTTGCATCGCCTTATCATCTAGTTAACGATCCGTATTAGGGTTTGTAGGCACATGAAAAAATTTGAATTGGGCATGTTTGATCTGTTGTGAGACCTCATTAGTTTGCCTAGGAACCCTACAATATCTTCTGATTTAGCTCAGACCTGATGATATCCGGACCGCAAATCCAGTTTTGAGAATACCCTCGCGCCACTAAGCTGCTCGAACAATTCGCTAATGCGAGGGATTGGGTACTTGTTCTTTATAGTCACCCGGTTTAATTCTCGATAATTGATGCACATCCTCCCTGTGCCATCTTTCTTCTTGACTAGAAGAACTGGAGCTCCCCAAGGTAAATTGCTGCTGCGAATCCAACCTTTCTCAATTAATTCAACAACCAACTTCTAGACTTCTTCCAACTCCACTGGTGCCATTGGATAGCATGCCTTAGATATTGGCGCTGCACCAGGAACACGATCAATCGCAAACTCCACATCTCGTTTTGCGGTAAACCCGAGATGTCCTCGAACACATCCATGAATTCTCGAACTACAGCTGGCGCTTCCTCCTTAACAACTTCCATTGACGCAAGAATATTGTTTGTCGGCCTAGCCCTAGATTCGACTGGCCCGACAGGACTGCTTCCTCCAGCAAAATAACTCCGGATGTCCGGGAATCTGAAAAATCACTTTCATTTCCTTACAGTCAATATGAGCGTGGAAAGTGCCGCGAAAATCCATTCCCAAGACAACAACAAACAAAGAGACGCACCAGAATTGAAAAATTCTAATGCGGGGAAAACATGAACAAGTAAGATACCGAGATGACTTTATCCAAAGTCAAGATACTGAAGAGGATTAAGCACGGTAAACATGATTCAAGCTGGCGATAAAACAAGAACTGGTAAGCAATGAAACCAAGAGAAGCCAGGTAATATAATGATCACGAAACAAGGAAATGAATCAAAACTAGAATTCCAAGTTACTTAAATAGAGTACCGCATTGTAACCATGCTGCAGTTCATAGTTACAATCACATAACTCCACTCAAGTCGCCCAAATCCTAGTATCAGAATCAAGAAACAGGGAGTAGCAATAGGGAACCAAAACGGTTTCAAGTCAAGATGCAAAGTGGTTTGCATATCGTCAAGGCAAAGGATAAGAGAAAGATATGATTCAAGAATCACGATAATAAGGTGGCAGGACATGTTCCTAATCACGAGTATTCTGATTCGTGTATTGGGTCCAATACCCAACTACAAAAAGATTCAAACCCGATTAACCTATATCCTATGGCTCTGATACTAAAAGAACCATGTCACGCCCCGCTTCCCAGAGTACGCTAAGATGGGCACGTGACATAGCCAACCATGCTACCTGTGGATAGGAAAAATCCCTCCACAGTCACATTACGGCTGTAGAGATATCAAGAACAGGAAAGTAAACTAAACTATCTAGTACATGTCTATGAGCCAGAATAAATGAATCAAGAAATAATATAATATGCGAAAGCAAAAGGTCCAATAAATAAAACACCTGGAAAGTAAAACTGGATACCAGCAGGATCCTCACTGCTCGGTCTAGCATCGGCAGTACTCCTAATCAGCCTGCAACAAAGGCAGAAGATCTGGGCCATGCAAAACCCAGACGTCAGTGCGTCATAACATCAAGAAATAACATAAACAGGGTAGCAAGACATGCAAGTCTGTATACAGATATAACAGTAATATAAGTGAGGACAGTGGGGTAATGTGTAGTGAGTGATCTAAATTGGTATATTAGGTTAACTACTCTCAGGTCTTTGAAATCAATTTGTTGAATCATCGATGTAACTCAATAGTATCCCGTGCGTGCCTGGGATCACGGTGAAGATTCTCAGGCTGAAACCGAGACATGCCGCTAGGCACTAAAAGGAAAAGGGTAACGATGAATGATGTCCACGGCATCATCCCAAGGCTGGCCTAGCCTCTAAAAAGTAATGGATAACGATGGATGATGCCAGCAGCAGCATCCCAAGGCTGGCCTAGCCTCTAAAACTGATCAGTAAAGGTATCGAACTGTCGAGTTACAAGTCAGGTTTCATCATTGATTTCCCCATACCCCCAGGTTGTGTATTCAAGTCAAGTATTTAAATAATCTGGATCTAATGCCAACACAGGATCAGGCAGGTACAAGTTTGTCTGGATAGACAACAGGAAATGTCCGTAGGGACAACAGGTCAGGTTTGTCGGCATTAGTCACAAGATCAGGTAACAGGTAAAGCCATGGTACATCAGGTCTAGTCAGGTAGTACATAGGTATCATGTCATGTCAAGAGGTGCTCGGTACCATGTCGTGTCAGGTAGTAGGTGTAACAAGTCATATCAGGGTGCACAAGATGTCATGCGGGTGCTCATAATCAAATTAACAAAGACATGGGTATACAAAACAAGCATGGGTACTACTAAAACAATAAACTGGAACATTGTAATGTGAAATACAATCAGGTACAGATTAAGGTATATGAATGTATGGTTATCGATTAGAGTTAGGGTTATGGTTCCAACATTAAGTATCATACACTTAAATGAATATGGAATATTAAAATCACATTAACATGTATTAAATGACCTATTGATGCAATTATATATAAAAATAGGTTAGATAGATGCAAACGGGTGTCCGATAGGGTAGAAACTATTAAAAGGTACTGTGGGCTATGCAGATAATTATTATGTGTTTTAAACACGGATGTTGGTACTATGTAAAGTAAACTAAAATGCAACATGGTATGTTTCGAGCTATAAATCTAAAATGATATAGTGGACATCGAAATGTTAACAAGGAACATGCGGCATTAAATTCAATCTACCGATTCAATATGCAGTTGAATAAGTATAAAATAATACAATAGCATGTAGCAAGTTTTACTTGCCTCGGGGATCCACAGATGCACGGCATACAGCAAGAATGCGATAAGACAACGGAAAATCTCTATTGGGGTATTTCGCCGAACACTTTGCGCACACAAGAAAATAGAACAGAACCAGGCATGCAAGAACGTAACCGCGTAGGTAAGGAACATCCACTGAGTTGCTAGGATCGTCGGCAGCGACACGGCTCCGTCGATCCCCGAAAAACGTGAATCAAGAGAAGAAAAGAGAAGGTGAAAAGAAGAAGAAGAGGAAAGAGAAGAAGGTTGGGTTCTCCGGGTTCTCTGGGGCAGAGAAGAAGGTGAGGGGGGTGTCGTCGACGATGAGCCGTCGACGGCAGGTGCAAGCGGGGTTTTCCGATGATGGTCGGAAAACAAGAAAGAAAGGGAAGAAGAAGCAGAAGAAGAAGAATGAAGAAGGAGAATGAAGGGTTGCACTGAGGGTTGGTTTAAAGGGTTCTCTGGTGTACGGGGACAGAGACGGGGCGAATGGAAACGTCGACGACGAGTCTCCGGCGTGGTTTTCGGCGAGGCCAGTGGCTGTTAGGGTTCCACGAGAGGGAGAAACTCGGGTTGAGAGTTTCTTGGTGCAGGGTCGAAGATGGAGAAGAGGGGTGGTTGCTGAGGAGGTTCAGATGAGGGTGACAGGGTGGTAACGGCGAGGCGGTCGCCAGCGGTGGGTGCAGGCGCGGGTTCTTGGATTCTAGGGTGTCGGGTTCTTGGGTTCGGGATCTTGGGGAATAGGAAGTGAGAAGATGGAGAAGGTGAGGATGATGATGGGATGAAGTTAGGGTCGTCGGAGGTGAGGTAACGGCGACGAGGTCGGGGTTTCAGGAATGGGTAGGGTTGCAGGGGATTCTCGTCGGGTGAGGGGTGCTCGGGTGTTCTTGGGTGAAAGAGAGAGAGGTGATGGAAGTGGTGGATGTAAGGTTGACGATGACGAGGGTGTCGAGGCGAAGGGGTCAGTGGTGGTGGGGACGAGGCGAGGGCAGGCGAGGAGTTTGGGTTTCTCGTGGAGGAAGGAAGAAGAAGAAACGCGAGGAGGAGAAGAGAGAGAGAGAGAGGACGTGAGGAGGAGTAAAATATTTTAGTTAAGAAAATATATAATAAAGAAGAGAGAGAGAGAGACAGGTATGAGTTTAGATTTGGATTTGAAAATATATTTATTTTTAAAATATATAAGGTTAATAAAATCATATATACTCGTATAACAGTTTATATTATATATTTAGAATATTTTTTTGGTTAAAGAAACTTTAGAATGAAATAAAGATTATAATATTATAATATTAGTCTGTTTTGAGATTTTGGCAAATACAAACTTACTCCAAAACATGCCCGGGTCGGGTCTAAAAATTCCGATTTAAAATATTAAAAATATATACGACTTCCAAATTTAAAAATGAAATCCCAGTTAAAGAAAATGCATACCCCCAAGAATGGATGCACGCACGAGCGCGTAGCCATCCAACCACGTCCGTTTCACTGAACGGTACGAGAACAAGATGTGCGGATGCTACCATGGGATTAGGGATATCATGCCGGTTATGAAATGAAATTTTTAATTATTTTCTGTGACCTAAAATGTTATATGATAAAAGATGCGATACTAGAAAAAATACCAGTATGTACTAAACATGAGATGCACGTGTCCATGCAACAAGTCAAGGTAAACTATAAATAAGAATTAAACAGGTTCAAGCAAGCGGTCGGGTCGAATGCAAAGTAAATGTAAAATACCATTCGCACCCAAACACGCTAAATCAAGAAAAATATCATGGATAAGTAAATACGGAAACTGGAATTGGTATAAATGAACTCGGGTGTTACACACGTAGTACGAGAGATGGTAAGTATGGAACCGAAGGAGATCGAGGTCGTTTAGCGCTAGCCCAGACAGGTATCAGTGATGGAGGTTCGCAGCATTTTGGGTTTGGCCGAATATTATCGATGCTTTGTTGGGATTCTTCTCGTATAGCAACAACGTTGATAGAGTTGACCCGAAAGGGAATTCTTTTTCCTTGGACCGAGGCGTGCAACCAAAACTTTCAGTCATTGGAAACTTGTTTGACTACGGTGCTAGTATTATCTTTGCCTTCAGGATCAGGCGATGTTGTTGATTGGTTGCGATGCTTCTCGGCAATTGAAGAAGCACGAGCAGAATTATTCCACGCATAATGTAGAGATGGCTGCGGTGGTTTTGCACTTAAGATCTGAAGACACTACAACTTTCAGCAGTGAGATTTGGAATTGAGACAACGCCGACGAATGGAGCTAGTAAAAGACTATGACTGCGAGATTCCTTATCGTCCGGGAAAGGCAAATGTTCTGGCGGATGCTTTGAGTTGGAGGCCCGGAGGTAGCTTTAGTTGTTTGAGCACAGTTTAGAGACAGTTGACGGCATAATAGCACATTCTATGTGACAGCCGAGTACAGTTTGAGTCTACTTTGACCGGAGGAAAACTTGTCCGTGTCCGTGCACATCCACCGTTATTTTATTTTATCAGTGAGGCACAGTCCGATGACGTTTGTTGGTTAGAAATCATGGAGCAGGTTCGACAGGGCAGAGATTCAGAGTTCGTGATTGATGATCAAGAAATGCTAAGATTTGGGATTCGACCGTGCGTGCCAGATTCCGAGGGACTGTGATGCGAAAGTTAGAGGAGGCATACCAATCGACATATAGTGTTTATCCGGTTTCCACCAAGATGTATCATGACTTAAGAGATGTCTACTAATGTGAAAGGATGAAGAGAGATGTCATAGATTTGTTTCGGGATGCTGACTTATCAGCAAGTCAGGGCCGAGCATCAGGGGTCGGCAGGAGAATTTCAACCTTTGGCCTTTTTGGAGTGGAAATGGGAACAGACTTCTACGGATCTTATTGTGGGCCTACCTAGGACCAGTTAAGAGTATGACTCTATTTGGAGATTGTAGACCGATTGACGGAAAGTCGCTCATTTTCTGCTAGTCAAGACCATTTTCGGATTCTTTCAGTATGCTCAAATGTATGTTGATAAGATGGTGTGACTGCATGGAGTTCTGACTTGTATTGTGTCCGATAGAGGCACTCAGTTTACCAGCCGACTATGGCAGAAACTTCAGGAGGCTTTTGACACCAATTGAGTTTCAGTGCATTTTTCGATCCGCAGACCGAAGATCAGTTAGAGCGGACCATTCAGATTCTTGAGGACATGCTCCAAACTTGCGTTATGGATTTCGTGGCAGTTGGGATCGCCACTTACCATTGATAGAGTTTTCCAATAATAACAGCTTCCAGGAGAAGATTCAAACGACACCCTTCAAGGTATTATATAGGAGGAAATGTCGATCACTCGTAAGTTGAGCAGTATGTTGGACAAGAGCTCAGTGAGAGCAGTATTTTAGGGGCCACAGATTGTGCAGAAGATAACCGAAAGATTCAGTGATTCAGGATATGTTGAGAGCGGCCCAGAGCGGGCAGAAATTTTATGTGGATGGAAGTCGTTGCAAATTGAGTTCACCGTCGCAGATTTGAATTCGTTAAAGGCGATCATGTTTTCCTGAGGGTTTCTCCAATAAGGGCGTGTTGAGATTCGGAAAGAAAGGGAAGCCTAATCCCAGATATGTGGGCCCCTTTGAGATTCTCGAACGTATCAGTACAGTTGCGTATCGTTTGGCTCTTCCACCCAGCTTTTCAGATGTTCACCCCGTGATTCATATATCGATGCTCCGCAAGTACCTTCATGACCCCTCTTACGCGATACAATATCAGATGATCCAGCTGGAGCGCAATATTTCTTTCGCAAGAGCAGCCGATAGTCATTCCAGATCGGCAGGTGAGGAAACCGAGGTCCGAGAACATACCGTCCGTAAATGTTCTTTGGTGTGGCCCGAGCGACGAAGAGGTCACATAGGAAGCCGAGGTTGAGATGCGGGAGAAATATCCCCATCTCTTCGAGGGTACGCGTAGTTAGATTTAAATTCGGGGACCGAATTTCTTTAAGGGTGGAAGATTGTAACGTTTTAAGAAAATAAATAAATAAATAAAATGCTTTAGGTGGATTTTCTGATGATCGGTAAAATAAACCGTATTTTCCGTAAAACTTAACTATAATTATTTTTCATCATAGACTTAAAAACACATATTTTAACTATGTAATTGCTTGTAGTTGATATTTATTTAGTCACTTATAAATTATTAGTTTACTTAAATATTTTTCTTAATTAATTATTTTAAATATTATTTTAAGCTTTCATTATACATTAAATTAGTGATAATTACCAAATGAGATTGGGTTAATCCTACATTAGTGAACCATGACCACTTATAACCTACTTTATAACATGCTTGTTTTTTTTATTGTATCTCCAGAACTCTAGAGAATTCTAGGATAAATGGAATTAGGAAATAAATTAAAACAAAGTAATTAAGACAAGACTTAAATGGTGTAATAAATTTGGAGAAGTTTCTACACTCACCCACACACACCACACACTCTCTCTCTCCCTCTCCTAGTGAGGCCGAGCCCCCTTGTGCAGTCCCCCAATTTTCCCACTTCATTTCTACTTCAAAAATCTCAAAAATTTCATCAAAAAATCAATAGTTGTAGTAGCACCCGGGCCAGCACAGCGTAAGGGCACCGTGGCGGACTTCAAAAGGCTTGGCCCATCCACATTTACAGGATTGGAAGAGCCATTACTAGCGGAGCAGTGGCTAGTTGATTCGGTGAATCTGCTTGTCGCCACACAGATTCCAGATGAGAAAAGGGTGAATGTAGTACGTATCCAACTGGTAGATTATGCTCGCGAGTGGTGGCTCATAGAGGAGACCAGTCTGCCCAAGCCGATCAGTTGGGCAGCGTTTTCATGAAGTTTCTTAGAGAAGTTCTTTCCGCAATCTGCTCGAGAAGAAATGGAAGAAAAGTTTATTAGCTTGAAGCAGAATGGCGGATCCATTGATGCGCATGCGGCTGAGTGGACTTGTCTCAGTCGATTTGTGGGGCATTTGGTTGCCAACGATGCAGATAGGGCACGAAGGTTTATGCGTAGCCTGGATGTGGAGATTCAAAGACATATTATATCACTGGGATTGACCACCTTCTCCTAAGTTCTCAAGGCGGCCAGGGAGCAGCAGAGTTTATCGGTGAAAGCGAAGAGTACGCAACAGCAAGACATCGTAGTGCGAAAGCCAGCGTTTACGCCAAACCGAGCTCATGTACGCAGAGGCATCCCGGTGAACAGGCGAGACATTGTGCTTATGAAGAAGCCCATAGTATCCGATCAGAAAGGAAGTGTGTTTTGTGACTACTGCCAATGACCAGGTCATTTCCGGAGAGAATGCCGAAGGATGCTTGGACTCTGTCTTGTTTGCGGATCAGCTGACCATAACATCGATGCTTGCCCTTCAAAACTACGATTGAGGGGCGATATGCAGAAGCCACCGCATAAGCAGATTCATGGGCAGAAGCAGATTACTCAGGGGCCTAATCAAGCACGGGCATTCACTTTGACGGCCGAGGAAGCCAAAACTTCAGACGAAGTTGTTTCAGGTATCCTACTCATTTATAATTTTCCCGCATTGGAATTATTTAATTCAGGTGCATCCCATTTTTTTTATGTCGTCCAGGTTTATTAGTGCATACTTGATTCCACATGCGGCCATGTCTAGTTGCTGGGACATACACACTGGGAATGGGAAAATTATATCTAGTAGCGAGTGCAAGGATTGTCCGATTGTTATTTGCAGACGAGAGTTATTCATGGATTTCTTGATGATCGATACTGACAGCTATGATGTTGTCTTAGGAATGGATTTTCTTAGCACTTTCCACGCTCACATCGATTGTAGGGCAAAGAAAGTGAGTTTCCAGATTCCCGGACATCCAGAGTTTATATTTTCAGGAGGTAGCAGATCTGTCAGGCCAGTCGAATATAGGGTTAGGCCGACAAGTGTCGTTCTTTCGTCAATGGAAGTAGATAAGGAGGAAGCGCCAGTAGTATGATTGGTCATTTGAAATGAAAGTGTGTTCGTAAAGTAACCGCAATCAAGACGGTGTCGCTAGTAGCTAGCCGCGATGAGTACGGGTCGTCCGCAGGGAAACGTGAACCCTTTTCTTGCTTTTAGACGAGCTGATAGACGATAGGGTGATTGGTTGTAGATCTATTTGAAATGAATGTAGAATTTATAAAGAAAAGGTTTGTAGGGTTCATAGGACTTAGTAGTAATGGATGCATAATTAAAAATGAGGACTTTATCTTTTAATAGTTTAAAACTAGATCGATGGTGATGAATGTAGATTAGGGTTCTTGGAAGAAACTAGAGTTTCCACACTATTAACCCTTGTCCTTGCATTGATCTCTATTTATGTCTAGCCATTAACAAAACAAGTGTTAAACAGATCTCAAATCATGGTGGTGACTATCAATAAATTGGTAACGCACCGATAAGGATATTAACATTTATTTTGCTAAAGTTTATAGACTTTAAAATGTATAAAAGATGTTAAATGATTTTCTCATCCATTGTTCTACCATATCCTACGAACCCTAGCAAGCTAGGAATTACTCACTCATGGTTGGAGATTTAGAAGAAAGGTTGAAGAATGAAGACATGATTAAAATGCAGAAATTAATTGCAGAAATTAAATGCGGAAATTAATTGCAAAAAGACTAATAAAAATACTAACTTTAATAATCAACTATTTGCATTTACAAATCCTTTGAAGGTAGAGTACAAGAACCCTAGTTGCTCTACGTCTCTATCTTATTGGAAGTAGATGACTGGTTGATGATCACTCGGATGCGTGAATTGCTTTGGACCTCTTGATCTCTTCGATTGATGATTTTTGATGTGGAGCTCTCGGTCCTTTATATAGTCACAGAAACTAGAAACCCTAGATTCCATAATTGAGGATATGCAGCTAGAATCCAAACCACAAAATCTCAAATCCTACGGCCATTAAACCGCCGCGCTTCCGCCGCACATACCCTATAGTTGCCGCGGATCCGCCGCGCTCTTGTAGTATCAGGTCTTGGGATTTTTTCTGCTGTCTTGTTTTGATATTTGGAGATTCTCTAGATGTCTATATTCTGATAATAATAAACTGAGCCTCTGGCATTGTTAGATCTTACGATTTGCTTCAATATTTTGGCCGATTTGATTCCAACATCTTGATTTATCCCAGATCTCTTGGATTCCAGACCTGAGCTAATCTGCACAATATCTCAAATCAAAATGTTAGTAATATTTGGTATTTTTGAGAAATTATCCTAACCATTTTATATGATATTATATGTTAAGAATATTGATTAGAAATATTTGATATGATATGCATATTTTAATTACAATATTTCATATAAATATTATAGGCATGTATTTTCCCTCATTATGTTAATTATAATGTAGAAACATATGATAATAAACTTTTTACACGTAAACCCTCATATGTTCTATAATTACAATAAACACCTTTTAGTACTTAACAATAGTGGGGAAATATTCATTCAAATGTGCAATATTTTAGACTAATCAAATACCCCCAAACATAACTTTGATCGTCCCAAGCAAACTAGTTATAAAAGAGAAGAAGAAGAAGAAAAGAAAAATCTAGCACACTTTCGTAGGCAACACGATTGCACTTAGCACGTGCAACAAGCCTTTAAACCTCTAGGTGTCTCTAGTAGGAGGAGTGTTGTCTCCTGAGGGTTTTTAGCGGATTATACCCACAAAATTCCATAATAAAAGAAAGATAATGAAAGTTACATACAAAGATAAAGAACATATAAAAGAATGAACTTGAAAATAAGAGTTTCAAACTACACTAACTTTTTAGTTGTCATAAGCCCTATCCTAATAGTCATAAAAAGATGTCAAAAATCACATCATCTCTCAATAAGACATTGTCTTTAGTCTTCCTCCCTAGTTTTCTTCTAAACATCGATCATATACCTCTACGTGTGTGTAAAAGACATCCTTACACTTAGAAAATTCAATTCAAGCTATCATACTCTTGCCCATCTTCCTTAGTACTTTTTAGTCGGTGAATGTTTTATAGATGGAATTGCTCACACATTCTTCATCCGACCGTTAATACTTCTTGAGGTACTAACCAACCGATTACCAAATGTGCTCACTCTTTTAAGCGTAATATCCTAGTCTTGCAACACGTAAGGCTTAGCAGTGGCTACAAACCAGTTGGTCTAAGACACCAGGTGATAAGGCACCCTCGCTATATTTTTTTTATGTTGCCTTAAGTAATTACAAAACCAGTGTTCATTTTTCTTCACCATTTATATTTTTGTTTATATATATATTTTTCTTCATACTAAGGCTTTTAGACAAGAGCATTTCAAGGTATCATCTACTATCCTAAATTTCAAGATGTGTGCAAGTGCGTATAGTAAGGTATCAACGTTCAGATGTTTGGACTCAAGAATAGAGACTATTTTTCAGACTTATTTCTATCATCAGATTAGTGATTCTCTTCATCTTACTAACCCTTGGGACAACAGTTCATGACTACCTATTACTAGCTTCGTTTTAAAACCTCTAATTTTCTTACTTTTCTTAAAATTTTCCTTCCTATCGTATGTATTTTTCACTTTCTAACTTTTATTTCCAAGAAAATTTTCATTTAAAAAAATTCTTTTTTTCATATATAGCGCCTAGTGCCAAATGATATATCAGTAGATACAAACCTTCCCCCCAAACCTGTTTGCAGCAGTGTCCTCACTGATGTTGTTCTTTGAGCGAATAGACCAGTGAACTTGGGAGGAAAATAATAGGGGTAAAATAATAGTTAAATGAAAAACCGCCCCTAAACTTGTTCTTTAGCACGCACAGATATTCAGTTATATTTTTTTATGCTTGCCTCCATTCTTAAATAAAACAGTGTTATCGAAATATGGAGGTGAGGCGGAGGAAAGTTAGTTGTGGTAAAGCGGCTCCGTAAGAACAGGAGCTCCTCTGCTAGGTCAGCAGAAAAGTACGGTTTTAATCTATGCTCATTTATTTTAAAAATAGAACGTTTTTAACATTTTCGATATCCACTACCCCGTGCAGGTATACATACCGCACCACAAAAGTTCCTTTCCAACGAGATTTTAGCTTACCCGGATGAAGGTAGAGACGGGAATCGTAAAGAAGGACTTGTTATATTGGTGTGAAAGTTTTTCTCAAAAGGTTTTTATCGTGGAACACTTTAGTCCGGTTCTTTACTATAACCGCATTATCGTAAGCTTCATCGCGAAGTTCACTTAGCTCATTTAATTGCAGTTTCCGATAGCTGCCGATTTGATCAAAATCATAATTAAGATCTTTAATAGCCCACATTGCTTTATGTTCGATCTCGACAGGAAGGTAGAAATCCTTCCCAAACACCAGTCGGTGTGGAAACATACCAAGATCGGTCTTATAAGCGGTACAAAATGCCCAAAGAACATCCGTCAATTTGGTGGATCAATCTTTACGGTTCTTTGAAACCGTTTTCTCCAAAATTTGTTTGATCTATCTATTGGAGATCTCATCTTGCCCGCTCGTTTGTGGATAATAGGGCATAGAAAGCTTGTGGTTGATTGAATATTTCCGCATCAAAGCCTCGAAAGACCGATTACAGAAATGCATCCCATTATCGCTAATTATAGCGCGAGGGTGTCCGAATCGCGAAAAGATATTTTCTTTAAGAAATTTAATAACAGCTTTGTTGTCATTAGTGCGACATGGTACCGCTTCCACCCATTTAGAGACATAATCAACCGCTAATAAGATATATAAATTCCCAAAAGAGTTGGGAAATGGGCCCATAAAATCAATTCCCTAAACATCAAATATCTCCACAACCAAGATAGGTTGGAGTGGCATCTCATTTCTCCATGAAATCCGACCCATGTGTTGACAATGTGAGCAAGTTTTGCAATGATCATATGCATCTTTAAATAGTGTTAGCCAATAAAATCCATATTGCAAAACTTTCTCCACCGTTTTCTGTGGACCAAAGTGACCGCCACATGCCTGATCATGGCAGAAAGACAATACACTCTTGAATTCATTATTAGGGACACATCGGCGAATGATTTGATCGGGACAATACTTAAACAAATAAGGTTCATCCCATTAAAAGTGTTTTACTTAGGATAGAAATCGGTGATTGTCTTGTTTTGATCATTCGCTGGGTAGAAGTCCCGTTGCTAAATAATTCACAATATCCACAAACTAAGTTTCGCAGGATATGGTCAAGAGTTGTTCATTAGGAAAGGAATCGTTTATTGGCAAGGTCGACGTTGGTGAAGAAGAAAGACGTGAAAGATGGTCGGCTACGTCGTTTTCACATCCACTCTTGTCTCGTATGACAAGATCAAATTATTGTAATAACAAGATCCAACGTATTAGCCTGGCTTTAGCATCCTTCTTCGATAAAAGATGTCTTAGGGTGGAATGAACGGTGTAAACTACTACTGGAGAGCCAATCAAGTAGGGCCTGAATTTTTCTAATGCAAATACAACTGCCATGAGTTCTTTCTCGGTAGTTATATAATTCATTTGGGCATCGTTCAAGGTCCTACTTCTATAATAAATTACATGTGGCATCTTATCAATGTGCTGTTCTAAGACTGCACCAATAGCAAAATCAGATGCATCACACATAAGCTCGAAAGGGTGATTCCAGTCCGGAGATGACAGAAGGGAGGCTGTAGTGAGGGAGTTTTTAAGTGATTCAAAAGCAGCCTCGCAATCCGAATCAAAATGAAATGTTGTATCCTTGGCCAAGAGAATAGTTAAGGGTCTAGCAATTTTGCTAAAGTCCTTAATGAATCTCCTATAAAATCCTATATGACCAAGGAAGGATCGTACATCTTTGACGCGTTTTGGAGGAGGAAGGTTATGGATGACATCTATTTTAGCTCTGTCTACCTCCATGCCTTTTTCATGAAATGATATGCCCAAGAACAATACCTTCTTGAACCATGAAATAACATTTTTTTCCAATTTAAAGTTAAATTCTTATCCTTACAGTGGGTAAGAACAGCGTCAAGATGACGTAGGCATTCCTCAAAGGAGTCCCCAAATATAGAGAAATCGTCCATAAATATCTCCAGAAAATTCTCGACCATGTCCGAAAATATCCCTATCATACACCGCTGAAATGTAGCGGGAGCATTGCATAACCCAAAGGGCATGCGTCTATAAGCAAAAGTACCGAAATGACACAAAAATGCTGTCTTATCTTGATCATTTTTGGCGATGGGGATCTGGTTATAGCCGGAGTATCCGTCTAAGAAACAGTAATATTCATGCCCGGCTAATCGTTCTAACATCTGGTCAATGAAAGGTAGAGAGAAGTGATATTACCTCGTTGTGGTATTGAGTTTCCTGTAATCAATACATACCCGCCATCCAGTTTGGGTGCGTTTTGGATCAACTCATTAGCCTCATTAGTTATGATCGTGATGCCAGACTTTTCAGGGACCACATGAATAGGACTTACCTATTGGTTATCAGATATTGGGTAAATTATGCCATTATCTAGGCATTTGACGATTTCTTTCTTTACCGCCTCCTTCATGACGGGATTCAACCATCTTTGTGGGTCTCGGGTTGGTTTGGCTTCATCCATCAAATGTATATGATGTTCAACAATCAAGCGACTAATCTATTTGATGTCTGTCATTGTCCAACCAAAAGCTTGCCGATTTGATCTCAAGACCGACAAAAGAGCACTCTCTTGCTCTACAGCTAGAGAAGTGGATATGATAACGGGCAAAGACTCATTCTCACCTAAATATGCATATTTAAGATGAGAAGGTAGTGGCTTGAGATCTAGTGTCGACGAAGAGACGATAGAAGGTAAGGTAGCGGAATTATACTCGAACTCGTTAATAGGTTCATAGCCAGCGTAAGATATAGACTCGGAAGGCTCAACTAAGTTTTGTGACAAGCCAAAGGATTCGAACTCGTGGTTGGACTTGTTAAAAGGATCTTCACTAGTATAGTAATTTGCTGGATCAAACAATGACGCACTAGTGTCGTCGAGATCATTAACGCAAAGTTTCTCAACTTCGCAGCTGTCGGAAGCTATCTCGTTGACAGAACATATATCGATTAGATGAGCAGAAAGTTCAGATGGTTGACTTCCTAGCCTGTAAATGTTAAGCTCAATTGTCATCTTCCCGAAGGATAAGTTCATAGAACCGTTACGACAATTTATTACAGCAATGGAAGTTGCTCGAAAAGGCCGACCGAGAATCACCGGGATTTGGTTCCGTGGGTTCGCCACAGGCTGTGTATCTAAAACTATAAAGTCCACAGGGATTGTCACGCCCCGCTTCCCAGAGTACGCTAGATTGGGCACGTGACATAGCCAACCATGCTACCTGTGGGTAGGAAGTATCCATCCACAGTCACATTACGGCTGTAGAGATATCAAGAACAAGATAAAACTATCTAAAACATGTCCATAATCCAGAATAACAGGAGTCAATAATAAATAAATGCGGAAGCAAATGATCCAATACAAATAACTGAAAAGTGTGTCCCATAATGCAGGCTCACATTAGGAAATAAATGCAGGAAATAAAACTAACTACTACTGAACTCACAGCTCAGCCTGCTGGCTGAAGTACTCCTGCTCGGACTGCAACAGCGGTACGGAATCTGGGCCATGCAAAACCCAGACGTCAGCGCGTCATGTCATCAAGTAATATAATATGAACAGTGTAACAGGCAATGCAAAATAAACATGAATAAAACGAGAGTAGCAATAATGTGAAACAAGCAGTGCAGGGTAGTGTGCAGTGGGTAACTAAACTGTTCTATCAGGTTTTCTATTCTAAAGTCTTTGAAATCAATTTGAGTAATCCTCCATGTAACTCAAAGGATATGTCCCGTTACCCCCCGGGACCACGGATCAGGAATATGTGAACCAATAGTGGTTCTGTCCCGTTACCCCCCGGGACCACGGATCAGGAAAATGTAAGAGTCACGAATGGCTCTGTCCCGTTACCCCCCGGGACCACGGATCAAGTGATACCCTTTTAAGTTACACTTTAGTTTACACTTTTGATTTCCCCATACCCCCAAGGTTATGTGTTCAATTCAGGTATACTGTAATCAAGAACTAATGCCAACACAGGATCAGGTAAAAGCAGGTTTGTCTGGATAGACAACAGGAACGGTCCATGAGGACTACATGTCAGGTTTGTTGGCATTAGACACAAGATCAGGTAACGGGTCGAGTCATGGTACATCAGGTCAAGTCAACAGTACACGGTACCATGTCAGGTATAGTAGAAAGTGTAACAGGTCATGTCAGGAAGCACAAGATGTCATGTGGGTGCTCATAATCAAACTAACATAAGCATGTGTATAAATAAACAAGCATGAGTACTATCAGAACAATAAACTGAAACATGTAATATGATATGCAAATAAATATAATTTCAAGGATATGGATGCACAGTTATCGACTAGGGTTACATTTATAGTTCCAATATTAATTAGGATGCAATTTATTAAACATGGAGTGTTAATATCACATTATTATGTAGTAATGTGATCTATGAATGCAATTATATTTATCTTAAATGCGATGGGTGCAAACGGGTATCCGAAAATTTATAAAACTATAAAATGGTAATGTGGGATGTGCAACTAAGCAATATGTGATATAAATATTAATATGGATAGCATGTTCAAAGCGATTAATAACTATAAAAGTGGTATTGATTAAACATGCACAAGAAAGTTCCGTTCAGAAATTCAGCGTCACCCTGATTTGTAAAATAGCTTAAAAATAACAAACGTTCTCCAAAAGGGACTTGTCTTATACCAAAACAAAGATAATTCAATAAGGTTTTCAGTTTTATAAGTATAAGCATCTCAGGTTGTCCTTACAAAAAGTTATGAACATTCGAAATTGAAAGTTTGCTGCTGGAATTTCCCTGGACAGCAGTTTGGAGACATTTTCATTTGTATTTTACGTTATTTAAACAATTTATTTTGCAAGTAAATATTTCATAGAGTTATAGTATTCTGAGTTAGCTTCGTAACAAACTAAAGAACATATACTAATGATTTTTCTATGATTTATAATGAATTTTATAAGGTAAGGTGTACAGTAAATTTCAGATTTGTCATATCCGATTTTTCAACGACGTTTCATGTGTAAACTATAATATTTTAAATATATAATATCATAAAATGCAGATTATAAACTAATTAAAGATAATAATAAGAAATATTACGACGATGTATATTTTAATTGATATGGATGAAGTATAATGTAATCTAGTATGTCACAAGATAAGTTTTCATGATCTAGATTTAATATGATTTAAACGGATGCAAACGGAACATCGAAACGTTATAAAATTAAACATGGGGCACTAGATTTAAACTATAGGTATGGTATTTATTTAAATAGGTATAAAATGAATTATATAGCATGTAGCAAGATTAACTTGCCTCGATGGGTCGCGAATCGGGAAAACGGAACGTTAACCGTCGGCGGGGAAAACTCGCGACGGGCGCACGGTTCACGGAATGAACCCAAACGACGAACAAAGGAACCACACGGGTCGGAGTACCTCGCTGGAACATCGAGAAGCGTCACCGGCATGACGGAATTCCGGCAACAAAAGAACAGTTAAAAAAATGAGAAACGAGACATGAAGCAAGAAGAGAAAGAATGATAAAGAGAAGTACGAGAGAATATATGAGGGAGAGAGAGAGAAAAAAGTGAAGAGAGAGAGAATAGGGAGAGAGAGAAAGTGGGGCCCACAGGGTTAAAGGGGAGGTTGCGATTGGCTGAGAGAATAAATTGAGAAGGATATAAAAGATTGTAAAAATATTATATGGTTAACTTAAAAATTTAAAAGATAGGTAATGAACAGTAAGATATCAGGTTAGTTAGAAAAAATATATGCGATGGTTTTAATAATATTAAAATTTGGGATTTTGGCGCCAAATAAAACATTTCCAAATCGCGCCCGGGTCGAGTCCAAAAATTTGAAATTGAAATAATAGGATTTTAAGCGGGTTCCAAATTTTAAAATTAAGTGTTTTATGATTAAAAAGCATACCCCCAAAACGGACACACGTACGTGCACGTAGCCATCTAAACTCGCCCGTTTCACTGAACGGGACGAGAACACAATGCACGGACGCTACCACGAGGTTAGGGGTGTCAAGTAGGCCAAGATGAATATTTTCAATTTTATTTTAGATGCCAAAATTTGTTATATGTAGAAATGACTTTGCCGGGTAAATTTTACAGTAAGCAACAAACAAGCAAGTTAAATGAAATGAGTACCACATTATGCTCAAACAGTAACTGAAAATAGTAGCATTGGGCTCGGGTGTTACAGGGATTATAAATTATCCGATATTGATTAACACATCCTCTAGCTCACCCCCAGAGTGGGTGATAGATCGATCAGCCATTTGGAGAATGCAGTGCGCAGGTTTCAACTCTCCTATGCCTAACTGCTCATACACATAATACGGGAGCAAGTTAACACTAGCACCTAAATCGAGTAGAGCGTGATTGATTCTTTTGCCCTTAATAGTCATAGATATTGTAGGACAACCGGGGTCCTTACGTTTCTTCGGCAACTGTTGGGTAAAAGCGGTGCTCACATTACTCATTAAGAAAATCTTTCTAGACACTTGAGTTTTCCTCTTCCTAGTGCACAAGTCCTTAAGAATTTTCACGGAACTTGTTGAATAGCATCTAGGAGAGGAATATTTATGTTAACTTGCTTAACATTTCCACAATATTCTCCCTTTGTGCATTTGGTTTGTTGGCCCTCAACCTATTTGGAAAGAGAGCTTTATCAATAAGAGTTGGGTCCAACATTTGTGGAGAAGCTTGTGAGGATGGAATGAATCCCAAAATTGGATTTGGGATCGTTTGAGGTTTATCCAAAGAAGTGGGCTGAAGGTTTGAGCCTACTGAAGAACGGAGAATAGGCTCAGAAGATGGTGGACTGGACGAATTAGGGTTAGAAATAGTAGCCGGGGTTTCGTCATCATCAAATTCAACTTGTTCCCCAACTTGGTTGTGCAGCAATCTTTCCGATCTCAACGTAGTTACGGCACTCACGTTATGATTTTGTTGGTTAAAAGCGATATTTGAGCTTTGTGAGTGGCCAGAATTTGGTAGAGGTTGAGATGGAAGTCTCCCTTTCTCTCTCTCACTCATTACGGCATTTAACTGTGCAAGTTGTGCTTCTATCGATTTTATGCTTTCCCCGTAGGAAGCAGTGTGTTGCACTAACATTTGGATAGAAGACGTTAAATTAGCCGTCGTTTGTGTAGACTGTTTAATGAACGTTTCTTAGTTTCGTTCGAGTGCAGAGGTTTTATCAGTACCGGACGTTGGGAAAGAATTATTATAAGGTGCAAAGTTGTTGACCGGATTTTGAAAAGATTGCGGTTGAAAGGGGTGCTGACTTTGTTGTGGTGGCTGCTGTTGCTGTGGGGGAAGCCTTTGACAGTTGCATGGGAACTGGTTTTGATTTTGAGTTTGGTTTTGGTTCCAAGTGAAATTAGGGTGATTCCTCCATCCATGATTATATGTGGAAGAATAAGGATCGTTTCTTGGTCATTGCTGAAAAGCAGAATTAGTTTGTTCTTGACCTTGAAACGGAGGATTTAAAGGACATTCTTCCGTTAAATGTGATGGGTCAGAACAACAACCACACACGGTTTTGGGGAGCGTAACTTGGTTTAGGAAGGCTGACAAAAATTTGTTTTCTATAGCTTCGGGTTTCTTTTGTATCGCTGCCATTTTGGCTTTTACTGCGATGGAAATATCGAGCTGATGAATACTTGTCCTAGATGAAGATGAAGTTGGTCTAACGCTTTCCCACTGTAATGTTTGTTCGGCGAGATCTTCTAGGAATTTTCAAGCTTCGCCATCGTCTTTAGACATGAAATGACATTGACAAATGGTTTCTAGCATCTGTTTTGTCGCTGGATTAATACCCTCATATATAATTCGGCAAAGCTGCTATCTATCGATTCCGTGATGAAAGCATTGGACAAGAAGATCTTTAAACCATTCAAAGCATTTCCAAAATGGTTCGTTGGGAAGTTGGGTAAACTGGTTAATCTCGCTTCGAACACGGGCGGTTTTGTGATGAGGATAGAATTTCTTAAGGAATGATATAATGAATTCATCCCATTTGGCGATAGAATGTGCGACAGTGCTATAAAGCCATTTTTCTGCTAGATCGCACAAGGTAAAAGAGAGAAGACATAATCGTATAGCATCCCCTGAAAGTTGGGTAGTTCTCATCATTGCACATACGTTCTCGAATTTGGTTATGAAAACGTATGCGTCTTCGGATTTAAGCCCGTGAAATTTGGGCAACAAGTTGATGAAATGGGGTTTAATTCCAAAAGTATCTCCATTGGCCGGTGGAAAAGACAGACAAGTAGGAAGGGGTCCACGTACGGGGTAGCATTTTTCTTGGAGAGAGATGTGCGATGAATTCTGCGCACCTACGGGTGGTGGTAGGGTGGTATCATGAAATCCCAATGGAGATCCGTCCATTTTGGGATATGTGGTGGGTAGAGGGGAAATAGAAGATGAAGAAGTCCGACTTCAGATTCGATAGCAAAAACGCGGACAAGACGGGCACTAGAATCCCGTGTCCAGCCGATCATGCACTAAGCGGGTTTAGCGCACGTGGCAGTGTGTATGAGAACGATTTTAAAAAGGTTTGTTTTGAAAAAGTTTCGGACTTGAGGCTGGACTCAACAAATCACAAAAATGCACAATCAATCTCTAGAACTAGGGTCACCTAAGTCAAGTCACTAGACCGCTCCTAGACTTCCAAAGGACAAGTCATAGGATCAATCCTCTACCACCTCTTTATCACTCTTGTGTCCAGGTAAGCAATGCCTAAACAATGGCATGAACATGAAAGTAAAGTATATACAAGAGTCTAAAGCTCGGGGTCCTCGCTGAACTGATCCAAGTTCTCTAAACTGGGCTTTATCTACATTGAGTCGAATCCACCTGACAACATTCCAAAGAAAGAAGAGAGAAGGAATGTCGTCAGCGAACAATCGCTCGTTAAGTCCCAAAGAAAAGTAGGAATAGAATAGATAGATGAATAGACAGATATGGGAATATAACTGGTGTATTATGAGTTTGCTATGTTAACGCAGTTGTTTGTAGCTTGGTACAGAATATGCCAGTGTATTCGAGAGGAGTCCAACTATTCCGTGGACTAAAGTATACAAAGTACAAGGAACCGTTAAGCCACGGAACAACAGCAATGGATATTCAGGTTAGGTGTATTAAAGTGATCATCTTGTGCAACTTCTAACACATTCCATACCAGTCTACCCCTTTGAAACCCCGTAGTGTATTTTGTATTGTTTTGTTTAATAGATGTACGACTTGCCGAAACCATGATATCAGTAGTTCATGTAAATGGAAAGGATATAGACGGATAGTCATGTAGACCAGTCAAATGTATATCCATGGTTCGGTCAAATCATGTTCATATTGATATAGATTGAATTCTGGTATAAATGGATTCATGTTGAATAGGAGTTATACTTGAAACATTCAAGGATAGATTGATTGATTTCAGATTAGACTGAGACTCTGCCTGAGTCAGACACTTAAACAGAATTGAAGTCCTAAATTAGTTTTGATGTTATCGGTAACTGCTGCACATGGACGGCATGATTTGTGTCTTTTTCCAAGACAATTACCGTATTGATAACACCGTTTTTAGGTTATCTATCTTAGATAGGCAAGCACCCATATTCTCCGGCTCCCTGAGGCTCAAGAGAACTGGTCCCGCTTAAACCTATATTTACTAGGGTCCTTATTGTAAATTAATATAACTTGAGGGGGTTTTATGAAAAATAGTTTTGATATATTTTCAAAATAAACCTCAAGTATTTATTTATCGTCTTTAGGGTTTTCATAGTTGTAATTTTTATAAAATGAAATATTCTAGTGGATATAAACCTAACTTTGAATAGTATATGGTATTTTCTTGTAATTTGACTTGTGATGGTATTTTCATGATCTTTTGTGACTCTTCTGATTTAAAAAAACATGGAATATATATAATATATTTAAAGTAGATATTTTGATAATATTTATATATATATATACATTTATAAAAAAATAGAATTTATTTATTAATAGAAATCACGTTTTTCTTAAAATTGTAATACAAATTCCATCGAGATCGTATGATCCGTGAGGAGGTCTGCATCTTGCCCTACTAGTCCGATGGATGTGCGATAACCAACCAAGTCGGATTCCCCAAAATGGGTTGTAAAGACTTAATCGTATGGAATTTAAATAAGACAATTTAAAGAATACGGTTTCGTAATAGTTTAGGGTTTTTTATTGTAAACTTGTAATTATCCCACAAACTAATGTTCCAAAAGCCATCGTGTTATGTCAAGAATGAGTGTTGTGATGAGGTAGGTCATTACCTCATGAGTTTTCTAAGGTAATAGAAAGGAATATGATGAAATATGTAGAATGTAAAGTTTGTGGTATTTAATCGTAAAAATGTGATAAAAGTTGCATAACATGTTATTTTGATATGAAACTTATTCTAAAGTGTTTGGTTATGATTGCTAAATAATATATAAAGAATTGGTAGGTTTGTTATTAAGAAAATTTGGGTTTTTAAAGAAAAGAGAATTGGAAGTCAGAATAACTTCGCTTCCGACGAGTTTTGAAATGAGAAAGCTTTAGATTAGAATGAAAGGAGGGGAGAAGGGACTTATAAGCTTAGGGTTTAGAGGAGAGGTAAATGTTTCCTGATTTAAAATCAGGAAAGCTTCTGGGAAAAGCTTCAGAGGAGAGTCACGTGCTTACACGTGACTAGCGGTCACGTGTTGGCACGTGACACCTTAAAAGCATCATCAAGTCGAGTTCAGTCTCCTGACTACGCTGAATAAAATGGGCTCAGAAAGAGTCACGTGCTCCCACGTGACCAGGGTCACGTGGCGACACGTGACATTTGAATACAAGCGTCGAAGACACACAAGTTCTCTGATCAAGTCAAGAAAAAGGATTCAGAAGAGGTCACGTGCTTCCACGTGACCAGGGTCACGTGTTGGCACGTGACGTTCAAGACAGTAGACTCGTTCTCCAGACGAACCAAGGAAAGAGAGTTCAAACAAGGGTCACGTGCTCACACGTGACCAAGAGTCACGTGGTGGCACGTGACGCTTAAGCAACAATCAGAAGAAAGGAAAAGGCTCATTCCAAAGGGGGTCACGTGCTCACACGTGACCATGGGTCACGTGGGCACACGTGGCCGGCTTTCAAAGCCCTTTTTATCAACAGAATTAAATTCTGAAAGAAATTCAGATCTTTCCAAAGGAAAGCGGTTATCTGGAGCCAATCAAATTAAAGATTCAGAGGTCATCTATTTATGGAAAATCTCGGGTTTGGAAAGATTTCCCCCTTAAATCTAACCAAAATAAAAAGGGAGAATCTCTGGATTTGAAATCCAACGGTGAATAAAATTCACCTAATAATCCAAAGGTCCAGAACGAATGAAGGATGCAAACCAAATCTCTCAATGAAGATTCGTCACAAAACTAATTTATTCGGCTGCTTCTCCTATAAATAGGAGCCAAGAGACACAAAAATGAAGAGATATACATGCGCAGAAAAGAGAAAAGAAAAAAAAGGAGGAGAGCTTTGATACTTTGAAAAGACTCGGATCTTCTGCAAAAAACCCTAGGTAAGAAAGAGGAAGCCTTTTGAAAGAAAGAGAATTTAATTCTCTATAGAGTTTAACTCTAATATATAAAACAGAAGAGCAAAGTTCTTCTCTCTTTGATAGAAGATCTGCAAAGTGCACATCTCCCCTTAAGGTTGAGAATTTAATTCTCAATGGGTCGAGATCCTGCCATGCAGATCCGAAACATAGAGAAAGAATGCAAGCACGAGAATTTAATTCTCACAGAACTATAGGAATTTAATTCCTCTAAGATAAAAGTAGGGCTTGACCCTGTGTTATGGGAATTTAATTCCTTCAAAATAAAAAGGAGCAGGGTTTAACCCTAATTAAGAATTTAGTTCTGTTGAAACAATGGGAATCTAAGTCCCTTAATCATAATCTGATGGGAAACGGAAGGTTGATTCCTTAAAAAGTTTTTTTATTAGGGTTTAACCCTATTCCATTCTTCACATAAACGAGGAATCTAATTCCTACAGAAGGTTCAAGGATCGAAAGGGAAGTAGGAATTTAATTCCTTTGAAAATTAAAGCCAGAGGAATTTAATTCCTGAAAAGAAAGATCAACAGATCCTCTAGAAACTACATAGAGGCAGGGTCACGTGCTACCACGTGACCCCCCCCAAAACCCCTACAGAAAGCCCCTTTGAGGCAGTACCCCACGTGACCCACGTGACCCTCAGCAGAAGCCTTAACACAAAGGCATTTGAATGCCCATCACGTGACGGCACGTGATGCTATGAAGGAAATGATAATTTCAGCGGAACAAATGAAGGCTGGGCGCCCTCACGTGCTGCCACGTGACCCTTCTTGCCTTAGTGTTTAACACTAAAATTAAAACTCTCAAGCCCAGTGTTAAAACACTGTCGGGCCTTAGCATTCAATGCTGATTAAAAAGCCTGATTGGCAGGATTCAACACTGATCCGTTTTAGTGTTTAACACTAATTCGAAAAAGCCTTATTGCTGGTGTTTAACACCAATTATCTCTTAGTGTTGAACACTAACGCAACAACCTTATTCCCAGTGTTCAACACTGATTGCTCTGAAGTGTTTAACACTAGGCTTTGGCCCAATTGGCTAAAGGGATGGAGGCAAACATTCTCCCTCAATGGACCAACAAAGAGTCAATATTCCAGACCTGACTGGACTTAGCCCAAGCTGGCCATAAGTCCTCAATTTGTGATTAACTGGGCCGGTAGGCTCATAACATAATTGATCAGTCTTGACCCAAATTGGGCCAAAGACCATTTAATCCATCCCGGTTCTAGGGTACATCTCTTCATTCCTTTGATACTTGGCATTGTAATCCCTCAATGTCTTCAAAGAGGTGACGGGTCCCGAAGACCATTCATGATATGGACTGTGGGGTCCTTAAACCCATGCATAACACAAAATTCCTGGTTACGTGGAACGTGGATAACGTCACTCTTTGACCCCGCGGAAAACGTCCAGAGCGGATCCTGGTCCTCGCCTAGCGCGGCAATGAACCCGTGCTAAGCATCCAGAGCGGAGCCTGGTCCTCGCCTAGCACGGCAGTGAACCCGTGTGAAGCATCCAGAGCACATATCGGACTGTGGAGTCCTTAAACCCATGGACTATGACGTCCTTAACCTTGACCGAGATGTCTTAAAACTACCAACGGACCGCAATGTCCTTAAACTACCCACGGACCGCAATGTCCTTAAACTAGAACCATAGAGCCTCCATATGCTCTTTCGTCGGATCTAAACGGTCCTGTTTAAGTTGATCTTAGCCTCAAAAATGGCTAACGCGTCCTTAAACCTTCAAGCAGACTGGACTACGAATCCCCCCCTAATTAATTCTGGCTCGAGGGTACATCTCTGAACTCCTCTGACATCCGTCGTTGAAATCCCTCAACGTCGTCAGAGAGGTGACGGGTCCTGACGGCCACATAGACGATGATTGGAACAATGGAGTTCAAACACTCCTTTGTCGGATTTAAACGATCCCGTTGAGTTGATCTTAGTCACAAAGTTAGACTAACGTATCCTTAACAAACGTTTGAGTCGATCTTAGCCTCAAGTGTGGCTGACGTATCCTCAAACCCAAACCCCCAAACCCAAATTTAAGATAATGCGGATTTGGACCAGTCCATGCCCTACGGGCGACAACATAACTCAGTCTCCGTAAACGATCCACGGGCAATGAAACGCAAAACAAGAACACACGACACGAAGTGACCATCTGGAGAAGGAGAAAGTTGTTACCGCAAAGCGGTAGCGTAATTAACTGCAGGGGCTTGCGCCTGCAGGGAAGAGTGTCCCCACAATCAAAAACCCCTCGAACGAGTGGGAATCTGACGAAGTCTGCTACATCGGACGCATCCGTCTAGACCTCCGATTTATGGCGCCATGGATCGAATTGGCATCTTCGGAGAGGTGGACGGATAGCACCAATTAGCATCTGCCACGAATTTCAGGCGAGACAGCCCATGTCTCGGCCGCCGTTCGGAGGGGAACAGATTCTGGCACGCCCGGTGGGACCTTTTCCTCTTTCCACTCCACACTTCGTGTGTCGTGATTCGCGAACCAATCGCGGTTCGCTAACAGTTGCCCTTGGGCTTCAAGATACTAAGAATTGGCGCCTTGCCTATTGCAGAAAACAAAGGATCGATGGCTGCTACTTCCGCGAAATCCTCCAACTGCTCAAGCTGCAATTGCGACCAACGCTTTGCCTCGTCGGGAGGTATAGCCTATGGACCCCAAGCTGCTTCGTTGTTCACAATGCCGGCGGACCAGGTGACTCAGGCCACCACCGGATTGTTCTTTGGGACTATACTCCCACCATCCAGCTTCACGGCGCCAGTGCTGACAAAGGAAGCCCTCAAGAAGTCGGTCTTTGATCGTCTCACCCCTGCCACGGCTCCTCTCACCGAGTCACCCGATGTCAGCGCCTCAGTCTTTTCTAGATTGGGCCAGAAATCCTGCAGATTCGTCGCAGAGAAGGCTGCTCCTAAGGAAACGGCCGCTCATGCTTCCGAAATCGCCAAGGCAGCTTCCCCGGCCAAAAAGTCGGTCTTTACCAGATTAACGGCTTCAGCTCCCGCTCCCGTTGCACAAAGGACATCGGTCTTTGACAGGCTAACACCAACAACGACCCCCCACCCACACAGGGGGCAAGATGAAACCGTTCTTATATCTGACTCTACGCCGTCTGCTCGACACGCTCGACGTCGTCATTGGCGCCGAATAAGGAAGGCTGGGGGCAACTCCCCCTCTGGATTGACTCCACCAGCCTCGGTGGTAGAAGTTAATGCTGCTGTTCCAACTAGGAACAGCTTCGAAATGTTAAATAAGGTGCGAAGGAATTCCCCTACCGCAGTGCTGAAGAGGTCTCCTCCCCCATCAGAAAAGGTTGTGGAAATAGAATCAGACCAGCCCCGATCTCCTCAACGGCTGTCTTCCAAAATCTATAAGGTTTGGCGGCAGGCCCGAGACTCAATCATCGATCCAAACTTCTCCCGCCAGCACAAGAAGCTGAAAATTCAACCGAAGGCTGGTCACCAGGCTAAACCCCAAAAGGCTGTCTGGACGCCCTCCTCAACGGCCCCCTCAACCTCCATGGCTCATAAAAGGAGGGAGCCAGAGAAGATCCCTCAACATGCAACGACGGCTAAAAGCAACAAGCCCGGACACCCTAAGTCTGGGGGCATGATGGTCCACACCGTATACATGGCCTCTGGAAAGGAGGAGAGCTGCACTTCTACAGGCTACCGACCGCTAACCCGATCCGTAACGAAATCCCAAGAGCAGCAACAAAAGCTCCAAGAAATGATGAATGCTATGGCCGCGCTCACCGGGCCAAAAGAAAACCCAGAAGCATCCTCAGACGCACGCCGGGTGGAAGAAACCGACGCTGAATTCCTTCGCCGGACACTGGAGAAAAGGGACAAAGAGGCTGCTGAACAAGCGGCCAACATACAACGGATGGGCCTTCTCTTTCAAGATGTGATAGGAATGATGATCCAACAGGACCCACCCATTGAAGATCCCCCAATCGTTCTGGAAGATGACCGAGGAGAAACGTCAAATCCACCACCAGCCCTCTCAACGGCCAAGGAAGAAACGATCTCTAAGGCTGACTTAGCCGACTACATAGCCCAGCAAATCCGGGTCCATCATGCGACTGAGGCGGCTGGTCAAGTCGTGAAAACAGGGCGGCCATATCCGAGCTGGTACGATCAAATCAAATACCCGCAAGGCTATACGATACCGAAATTCCATGTGTATAAGGGGACCGGCAATCCTCATCAACACGTCGCCCAGTTCCGGGCCCTCTGCGGTAACACCGGCGGTGACGATAAACTGTTACTCCGTAAGTTCGTTGGCAGCTTATCAGAAACAGCGTTCGAATGGTATTCAGAACTCCCGAATGATTCCATCAAAACGTTCGCTGAAATGGAGCTGTTGTTCACTCAACGATTTGCAAGTGCCAGCGAACGCACTCCAATAACTGCACTTATTAACGCCAGGGTAAAACAGGGCGAAACCTGGGTCCAGTACGCCATACGCTGGCGGAATTTGTGGTCGAGATGCGAACAACGCATTGAGGAAGCACCCGCAGTGGGTATGTTCGTGGGAACCTTAGACCCCCACGCAACCATCTCCCAGTTTATGATGTTTTTTAAGCCAACCACCTTCCAGGCTTTAATCGACAAGTTGGCTCAGATGGACCAGATGGGTCATAGGCCACCTCCTCCGAAGTCGGAACCTCGGAATGATAAGGGTAAAGGAAGAGCAACCTTTGTCGCGAACGCCCAACAGCAGCCTGACGCCCCGAAATCGGCAGATCAATTGGAAGAAAGACGCCGATATTATAACGAAAAGATGAAGCGTCCCTACTCGTTCCCACGAGACAAGACAAAACGGTTATTTGAGCTGGCAATACGCAACAGACTTATCAACCTCCCGAATCCAAGGCGACCGCCACAACCCACCGAGGTGAATAACCCCAACTATTGCCCTTACCATCAGACGGTAAGCCATCCGATTGAAGATTGCTTCGTCTTCAAAGGATGGATCGAAGATCAATACCTCCAGGGGAAGTTTGTACTGTCCGAAAAGTGGAAGGTGAATCCGCCACAACCACATACTCCTAAAAAGACGGACACATCGGGGGCAACCTGCTCCTTTATCGAAGAAATTCCATGGGAGGTCGTGCTATCAACGAAGACCAAAAGGATGCTGAGAGACCTTCACGCGTACCCTGCAATCGAATGGAAGGACCCTCTTGAACCTCGAATTATCGAAGGAGCGGTGAAGCCCCGCGCAACTACGAAGACTGCTGACAAGGGCCCAAATACTCACGCCCAGCCGTCAAAAGCTTCGAAGAAAAAGAAGAAGAAATCCAAGAAGCCCGCGAAGCTTGGAGACGAGCGAACAAACTTGCAGAAGCAAATCGACGCGCTGGAAGAATATAATCAGAAGGCGCGAACTCCTGTCACACTGCAAGAGTTCCTCAGCTACATCTTTCAAGAGGACGATGATAGAGAGAGCTCGTCGGATGAATCCGAGGGATATGCGGCAAGTTGCAACATGATCTCCCACTCGTTTACCGATGATGAGAAAACTCCTAGCACTAAGAAGCTGAAGGCGGAGCCTGAACCAGAGCGTGCGAGGCTGACAACTGATATGATCAATGCCTTCCTAGACGAGATTCGTCTAAAAAGTAAAGCAGATCAGGAGCGTGAGATGGCAGCATCAGGAGGAACCAAATGCGGGCGACTGAACGAAGCAATTGAACTACCCCTGCCAGAGCGAAAGGTATCCGAGATGGACAGGAAGATATTCAAGACGAGGAAAAGGTTCGCCAAAGCCATGTCAATGGGAATGAGGTTACCACCCTCGGAAGGAAACACACACAATGGGGCGGAGAAGCACCCCGATTACTGTGCATATCATCGGAAAGTTTCACACCCCACAGAGGAGTGCGACGCCTTTAAGATATGGTGGCAAGGATATGTTGCTCGTTGGCAACATTTCAAACGCATGAAACGCAAGAGCCGTCGGGAGCAAAGAAGCGCCGTTGACGAGCCCAACAGAATTACTGGCAACTGTTATATGGCTCATACCGAGGGGTCGCAAGTCCTCACCTTTGGGAGCGACTCTGACGAAGAAGTGACTCTGGGCCCTCTCTTTGAAGAATCCGCGCTAAGGAAAGATGAGGAATCCGAAGCCTGCGGAAACACTCAGCTGCGCAATCGCACACTCCCGGAAAAGAATCTCGGGCCTACGAACAGAAAAGATAAGGGAAAGGAAAAGGTCACTGAAGATATCACTTTGGATGACCAAGTCGCGAAAGAACTGGCTGCCAAAGACCCTCCTAGGAGGAGTAAAGTGGACTATAACATCCTCGCGCATCTAAGGAAGCTACCTTCTCAGCTCAGCATTCTCGACGCCCTCCTATTATCAAAAGAAGCACGGGACTCACTAATTAAGGCACTACAAGAACCTGAGCAATTCCAAGCCTTTCTCGCCACCGAAAAGATGAAGGACGAACTGGAAGAAGTGCATACGGCCGACGTCACTTTCGGTGATGAAGACCTCCTTCTCGGGACGTGCGACCATAACCGTCCCCTATATGTCTCTGGGTACTGCCATGACATCAAGATAGGCAAGATCCTGGTGGATAACGGATCCTCCGTTAATCTCCTTAATGTTCGGGTGTTGAAGGAAATCTGCATGAGTGTGCAGCATCTCGCTCGGGACAAAATTACTATCTCCGGTTTCGATTCACAATCGTCACGGACTCTTGGATCTGTGATACTAACGTTACGCTTCGGGCTTCTCGTCACAGACATCAAATTCCATGTCATTGACGCGAAGACCTGTTACAATGCCTTGCTCGGCCGTCCTTGGTTACACGAGTACAACATCGTCCCTTCTACACAACATCAGTGTATGAAGTACTTTAAAGATGGTTTCGAGTATACTGTAACGGGTGAGCTGAACCCATTTTCCGTGAACGAAGTCCGCAAATACGAGGATGCGAAATACTTTTTGCCAGACTTTGAAGATACAGAAAGGTGTCACGACTCGGAGAACAAGGCCGCCGCCACCATCCCTGTTTTCGGAAGCGATACCGAAGAAGAAGAAGAGATAGTTTATACGGGGCCAGCTCAACGCAACAACCGGAGGACGCCCATCCCCATACTGGTCTTCGGAAGTGATTCGGAAGATGAGGTCAATGCCGTATTCTCCAATAGGCTTTCAATACAAGCACCTCCTGGCGATGACCATAACTTGCAGATCACCATGGTACCGCGAGAACACTACAAGGACCTCGACACGCTTCAAGCTCACAGTGTGCAAGAGCTGCAAACGTTTTGCGTCCCCCCCAGGCGAAAGGGTGAGAAGAGGATCCTATTTTATCGATCCTCAGAGTCGAAAGTAGAGAAAGAGATCTGGCACGGCGTAGATGCTACATGCGACAGACTTCAGCCCATCCGTTTGCCCAGATACTATACAAATGGATTAAAAAAGCTATTGAAGCACCAAGGGGTACCCTTAAAACAAACTGTTCAACAGGCTCGGTTTTACAACAGGATTTGGGATGTCCCTGGAACCCAACGCAAATTGCCTAATGGGAAAATGGAGACACTCGGGCTTGGATACGCGAGAACCGGAAAACGAGAACGGGCTCATAACAGCTACGCTATATATACCTTTGATGAAGAAGAGGACGCCCTGTCAGGAGATGCCAACCCCTCATCAAAACCAGACCACGCGATTGAGGCGTCAAGTCCGTCATTTCTAGAACGAATGGACAAGCCCATCAGGAAAGTGGGTCAGAAAGGTCGGGAAGACCCCAACCATGAAATGGCCATCTACGAGAAGGCCAGGACGCAACGTCTATTTCAACAGGCTGCGAAAGGCAAGAATGCTCATCCTTGTCAACCCGTCATGCGAAAGGCCCGACGCGGAGACGGAAATAAGTCGAGAAACGGAAAGAAGAGCCGACAACAACGACGCAGGATTAGAGGGTTACGAGATCGAGTACTGCACAGCTCGGATTCGCCCTTCATAGAAAAGATGAGTCGAGCGTACTCCTTCCCCCGAGACAAGACAGAAAGGTTACTCAAGCTCGCCCTAAAACATCAGATGATCGCGCTTCCGGAGTCTAAACATCCTGAGCAAGCTAATAAGGCCTCTCGCTCAGGCTATTGCTCTTATCACCGAGCCGCAGGACATCCTACCGAAGACTGCTTCACCTTCAAGAACTGGGTCGAGGACCAGTACCGACGGGGCAGATTCGCTTTATCCAACAGCTGGAGGGTAACGCCGCCACGAAAGCACGAGCCCAAGGCCGCAAGAGCGGAGCCGGATCCGCCTCGGCCCCGGGAGTGGATTCGCACCTGTTATACGATTACGATAGACAACCCTCCCCGGTGCTTCGAAAACAGCGAGGAGGAGGTTATCTCAGAATTCCCGCCTGCTCCCAAAGAACTGGAAGACGGTATACATACTACTGCAGATAACCTCAGGAAGATTGAGTTGGGATCGGCAGAGGACCCGCGACCAACATTTGTCAGCGAGCTACTCTCTGAAGAAAGGGTGGCCGCGTTAAAGAACGTGCTTCTACTACATAAAGACTGCTTCGCGTGGAACTACTCTGAGATGCCAGGATTAGATCCGGAAGTTGCCGTGCATAAATTAGCAATATCCCCGGACATCAAGCCAGTCAAGCAAGCGCCAAGGAGGATGCGACTCGAGTTGGAGATGAGCATCAACGCCGAAGTCAAAAAACTAATCGATTCTGGGTTTATCCAAGAAGTACAATATCCCGATTGGATCGCCAATATCGTCCCGGTGATGAAGAAGAATGGGACGGTGCGTATATGCGTGGATTTCAGGGATCTCAACAAAGCCTGTCCAAAGGATGATTTCCCGGTGCCGGTAACCAAGCTAATGATAGATAACACGTCTACTCACGAGATCTTCTCCTTTATGGACGGTTCTTCAGGATACAATCAGATAAAAATGCATCCCGAAGACCAGAAGCACACCGCTTTCCGGACCCCTTTGGGTGTATTTTGCTACAGGGTTATGCCCTTCGGTCTAAAGAACGCCGGCGCTACCTATCAAAGGGCCATGACAAAGATCTTCGACGACCTCATACATGACATCGTCGAGTGCTATATCGATGACCTCGTAGTAAAGAGCATGTCATACGAAGAGCATTTAAACCACTTGGAGACTGTGTTTCAACGCCTCCGGCGATACAATTTGAAAATGAATCCCCTCAAATGCGCGTTTGGAGTCTCCTCGGGAAAATTCCTGGGATTCGTCATCCGACACCGGGGTATTGAGATAGATCCGTCAAAGATTAAAGCGATCATGGAAATGCCTCTGCCAAGAACCCTCAAACAGTTGCGGTCTCTCCAAGGGAAGCTCGCATACATCCGGCGATTTATTGCAAATCTTTCAGGCAAATGCCGCCCCTATAGTCACCTGATGAAGAAGGGAACCCCTTTCGTCTGGGATCAAAAATGCCAAGGTGCACTAGACGAGATCAAGCAGTACTTGCAGAACCCGCCGGTATTGGCCGCGCCGGTCAAGGGAAAACCCCTCATTCTTTATACAACCGCCCTCGAAGGTTCCTTGGGCGCATTATGGGCGCAAGAGAACGATCAGGGGAAAGAGAGAGCACTCTACTACTTAAGTCGAGTTCTACTGGGGGCAGAAAGCAATTACTCTCCCATTGAAAAACATTGCTTGGCGTTAATCTTCGCGATAACAAAACTCAGGCACTATGCGTTGGCACACGAAGTCTGCCTCATCTCGAAAGTGGATCCTCTTAAATACTTGATGTCAAGAGCCATATTGACGGGACGACTCGCTAAATGGGCCCTGCTCTTGATGGAGTTCTCGATAACATATCAACCTCTCAAGGCAGTGAAAGGCCAGGCCATTGCCGATTTCCTCGCTGAGCACCCGATACCGGCCGATTCTCCTTTGAATTGTGACTTGCCGGACGAGCATGCATTTGATGCGATTAGCGGTGGAAGCGCCCGATGGGAACTTTATTTCGATGGAGCGTCCTCTATAAAGAAACAAAAGCAAGGTATCCCAATGATCAAGTCAGGGATAGGCCTCATCTTTGCGACTCCACAAGGAGGGATAATGCGCTTCGCCTTCTCCTTAACAGAGCCGAGGACAAACAATGAAGCTGAATACGAGGCCCTAATAGCAGGTCTCGAGCTTGCCATTGACATGGGAATTGAAGACCTCCTCATATACGGGGATTCTCAGCTGGTCGTTAGTCAAGTGAATGGCGACTACCAAACGTGCAAACCGGAGCTGGTGAAGTACGGCGAAAGGGTGCAACAACTATTGTCCCAAATTCCTTCCTACACTTTGGAGAACATACCACGCGCAGAAAATAGCAAAGCAGACGCATTGGCTAAGCTTGCTAAAGAACTGGCCGACGAGAACCTCGATGATGTCAGAATCGTGATACAAAGCCGTCGAGTGCTCGCCCCGGCAGAAATATCTCCGGAATCATGCAAAGAAAAGAGAGCGACTGAGCAGACGACCCTACAAATAAAGGACCACGAGAAGGCCGAGGACTGGAGGGAAGTCTTCATAGACTACTTTAAGTCCCGCCGCATACCCAAAGAAGCGTCTTCAAGACATCAGCTCATGAAACGAGCTCTATCTTTCGCTTTCGTCAACAATACCCTATACAAGAGATCGCTCGATTCTCTATGGCTGAGATGCTTAGGACCTGACGAAGCAGAAAAAGTCGTTCAGGAAGTTCATGACGGACTTTGCGGTTCTCACCAAGCAGGCCCAAAGATGAAGTTAAAGATTAAACGAATGGGCTACTACTGGCCCACAATGATCCAGGACTGCCTCAAGTATGCGAAGCAATGCCACTCGTGCCAGATTCATGGAGACTTTATCCACCAACATCCGAATCCGCTACACCCAACGGTGGCCAGCTGGCCATTCGAAATGTGGGGAACTGACATAGTCGGCCCCATTGAGCCGGCATCATCTCGGGGACATCGTTTTATCCTGGCGACTACTGATTACTTCTCCAAATGGGCAGAAGCAATACCATTGAGGGAAGTGAAGACGGAGAACATCCTCCATTTCTTCAAGACGCACGTCATCTATCGGTTTGGAACCCCACGGCGGATTATCTCTGATAACGGGCCAGCCTACAGAAGCCATAAGATTAGCCGCTTCGCGCAGCAGCACAATATAGACTGGAGGTATTCTTCAGTTTACAACCCACGAGCCAACGGTCTGGCCGAGGCCTTCAATAAGACCTTGACAAAGATCATAAAAAAGACCGTTTCCCGGAATAAGAGAGACTGGCACGAGAGGCTGCAAGAAGCCCTTTGGGCTTATCGAACTACATTCAAGACGGCCACAAACACAACGCCATACGCGTTAGTATTTGGGACGGAAGCAGTACTCCCCCTCGAGATAGAGTTACCCTCTCTACGAGTGGCAATCCACCACGAACTGACTGACGAAGAAAATGCTCACCTTCGACTTGAGGAGCTTGATGCCCTCGACGAAACCCGACTCATAGCGCAACAACATCTAGAAGCCCACAAAGCAAAGATGACGCGCTCGTACGAAAGATTGACCAGGCCAAGGGCATTCCGCCAAGGCGAACTCGTGCTGGTAGTCAAAAGACCTATGATCCCCAATCGTGCCAAGCGGGAAAAATTCGAGCCAAACTATGAAGGCCCGTACATCATAGACCAGGTTTACCAGGGTGGAGCCTATCTACTCGTGGACATGCACGGTGAAAGGCCTTTCAGGCCAATAAATGGCCGCTTCTTGAAGAAATACTACGCTTAGTGAGCCACAGCCTGGGTCAACGGTAGATGACGACGACTATGTCCGCTCGCTATCTTCCTAGGCTCAGACTTTACAAGCAGTAGCTGACCCTCCCATAACAAGGGACCGAAACGTCCTTAAACTATCAAGGGACCGAAACGTCTTTAAACTATCAAGGGACCGAAACGTCTTTAAACTATGAACGGACCGAAACGTCCTTAAACTATCAACAGACCGAAACGTCTTTAAACTAACGATGGACCGAAACGTCTTTAAACTAATGACGGACCGAAACGTCCTTAAACTAGCGACGGACCGAAACGTCCTTAAACTATCAACGGACCGAAACGTCCTTAAACTAATGACGGACCGAAACGTCCTTAAACTATCGACGGACCGAAACGTCCTTAAACTATCAATGGACCGAAATGTCTTTAAACTAACAACGGACCGAAACGTCCCTAAACTACTACCGCAGCATCCTTAGGCTGACGAGATAAAAAAAAAAAAAAAAAAGGGTATGTCCACAAGCAAAATGGGCACGGATGAAAACCCGAAAGGGCTCCGTGAGTAAAAACAGCAGGACTACCGGCGAGTGTTTGTGAAAACCCGAAAGGGCGCAACCTCGTTAAAAGACACTTATAGGGTCCTCTTGACCTTGTAAGAAGAAACCACCTGCGTGAGATCCTTACGACTCACAAAGGAGCAACACACTTAGGGATCCTTACGATTCCTAAGGAGAAAATACACTTACGAGATCCTCACGACTTGTAAGGAGAACTCTCTTATGGGACCCTCACGGCTCATAAGATTTGAAAGTCTTAAGTTACAGAGACCTAAACCTGTTCTTAAGCAAATCCTCCACAACCTCCGACATTGCCCTACAAGCGGCTCGGACTGACCCTTGTATACAATTCACGGGCGCGAATAAATATTTCCCTAACAAAGTCCCACCCGTGACTGGGGATATATCCATATGGTGAACGACCCTTATAAGTCCTCCCGACTTATAAGGAGAAAATCCTCTTTGTAAGGTCCTTACGACTTACAAGAGAACATGCACTTGAGAATCCCCACGATTCTTAAGGAGAGAACACACTTGCAAGTCCTCACGACTTGTAGGGAGAAACACCTTTGTGAGACCCTTACGGCTCATGAAATCAAAAGCCTTGGTCAACAGGACCCTTAACCCTGTTTGCTAAGCCACCTTTGTCCAAACGTCGACAGAGGCAAATGACGATTCGCTCCTGGTAAACATTCCAGACAAAATGGCCGAAATGATGGGACAACTTGCAATAAAAAGAAGCAAGCAAAATCTCGGCGGTTCACAGATAACTTAGTGATCACCACCGTGGCATTCGTCTCGATACAGCAGACGCGATACCGGCGAATGAAGCGAAGGCCAAATTCCTAGCTTCATTGTCTCGACGACACAACATCAAGCGAAACGGAACAGCGACAACCCCAAGTTCCATGGCTCGGCGACACATATCGCCAAGAGTCAACCCCCATCCCGTGAAATGCGGATACAATCAGCAAACTTCCTGGTTACGTGGAAAGCGGACAATGTCACTCTTTGACCCCGTGGAAAACGTCCAGAGCGGATCCTGGTCCTCGCAGAGCATGGCAGTGAACCCATGTGAAGCATCCAGAGCGGAGCCTAGTCCTCGCCTAACGCGGCAGTGAACCCGTGTGAAGCATCTAGTGCAAACTTCCTGGTTACGTGGAAAGCGGATAATGTCACTCTTTGACCCCGTGGAAAACGTCCAGAGCGGATCCTGGTCCTCGCAGAGCATGGCAGTGAACCCATGTGAAGCATCCAGAGCGGAGCCTAGTCCTCGCCTAACGCGGCAGTGAACCCGTGTGAAGCATCTAGTGCAAACTTCCTGGTTACGTGGAAAGCAGATAATGTCACTCTTTGACCCCGTGGAAAACGTCCAGAGCGGATCCTGGTCCTCGCAGAGCATGGCAGTGAACCCATGTGAAGCATCCAGAGCGGAGCCTAGTCCTCGCCTAACGCGGCAGTGAACCCGTGTGAAGCATCTAGTGCAAACTTCCTGGTTACGTGGAATGCGGACAATGTCACTCTTTGACCCCGTGGAAAACGTCCAGAGCGGATCCTGGTCCTCGCAGAGCATGGCAGTGAACCCATGTGAAGCATCCAGAGCGGAGCCTAGTCCTCGCCTAACGCGGCAGTGAACCCGTGTGAAGCATCTAGTGCAAACTTCCTGGTTACGTGGAAAGCGGATAATGTCACTCTTTGACCCCGTGGAAAACGTCCAGAGCGGATCCTGGTCCTCGCAGAGCATGGCAGTGAACCCATGTGAAGCATCCAGAGCGGAGCCTAGTCCTCGCCTAACGCGGCAGTGAACCCGTGTGAAGCATCTAGTGCAAACTTCCTGGTTACGTGGAAAGCGGACAATGTCACTCTTTGACCCCGTGGAAAACGTCCAGAGCGGATCCTGGTCCTCGCAGAGCATGGCAGTGAACCCATGTGAAGCATCCAGAGCGGAGCCTAGTCCTCGCCTAACGCGGCAGTGAACCCGTGTGAAGCATCTAGTGCAAACTTCCTGGTTACGTGGAAAGCGGACAATGTCACTCTTTGACCCCGTGGAAAACGTCCAGAGCGGATCCTGGTCCTCGCAGAGCATGGCAGTGAACCCATGTGAAGCATCCAGAGCGGAGCCTAGTCCTCGCCTAACGCAGCAGTGAACCCGTGTGAAGCATCTAGTGCAAACTTCCTGGTTACGTGGAAAGCGGATAATGTCACTCTTTGACCCCGTGGAAAACGTCCAGAGCGGATCCTGGTCCTCGCAGAGCATGGCAGTGAACCCATGTGAAGCATCCAGAGCGGAGCCTAGTGCTCGCCTAACGCGGCAGTGAACCCGTGTGAAGCATCTAGTGCAAACTTCCTGGTTACGTGGAAAGCGGATAACGTCACTCTTTGACCCCGTGGAAAACGTCCAGAGCGGATCCTGGTCCTCGCAGAGCATGGCAGTGAACCCGTGCGAAGCATCCAGAGCGGAGCCTAGTCCTCGCCTAACGCGGCAGTGAACCCGTGTGAAGCATCTAGTGCAAGATTCCTGGTTACGTGGAACGTGGATAACGTCACCCTTTGACCCCACGGAAAAACGCCCAGAGCGGAGCCTGGTCCTCGCCAAGCACGGCAGTGAACCCGTGTGAAGCATCCAGAGCAAACACCGGACTGTGGAGTCCTTAAAATCCACGGACTATGACGTCCTTAACCTCGACCGCGATGTCTTAAAACTAACGATCAACCACCCCTATTCCTTACAGATCTTTGCCTCGGTTTAAGGGTACATCTCTTCACTCCTTTGATGCCTGGCGTTGTAATTCCTCAACGTCTTCAAAGAGGTGACGGGTCCCTGCAACCAAACGTTGGACTGTGGAGTCCCTAAATCCACGGACTATGAGGTCCTTAACCTTGACCGTGATGTCTTAAAACTAACATCGGACTGTGGAGTCCCTAAATCCACGGACTATGAGGTCCTTAACCTTGACCGTGATGTCTTAAAACTAACATCGGACTGTGGAGTCCTTAAATCCACGGACTGTGAGGTCCTCAACCTTGACCGCGACGTCGTTAAACTACGATACCTGGAGAAACCCCTGACTTCGTAGAACACGGACAAGGGTAACCGCATCCGGCGCTTACAAGTCCTCACGGCTGGGAGAAAAACTCTTTATGAGATCCTCTTAGCTCATAAGATGTAAAAGTCTCAGGAAACAGATCTTAACCCTGAATCCTGAGCCATTGCTGTCCCGCAAGGAAATCAAGATAGGATACCCGCAGAATGCATTCAATAAAAAGGAGACACACCATTGAAGAGAAAAATGTATCTTTTATTCATAAACCAAAAAGGATACAAGGTACAATTCAAGAAACAAAAAAAAATGAAGATACTCTTATCAATGAGTAGGTACAAAAAGGGGAGGAAAGATACAATCCTTAAGCTGGTGGCCGGTGTAGCAATTTTAGCAGCTCATCGTTTTGTTGCTGAGCCACGGCCTCATGATGCAAGATCTCCATAAGGCGAGCCTCCGCCTGAGCTTGTTGGGCTTGATATGAAGCGAGCCGAGCTTCAAGCTCTTTTTCAGTGGCCTTGTGAGCCTCAACCCTCTCGCGAGTAAACATGGCGGCTTTATCAAGAGCTACCACCTCCTTGATGGACTCCTGAAACACCCGCCAGAGTTCATACGCTTTGTTGACCTTGGTGACAAGAGTAGCGCGAAGCTCGCCCGGCGACTTGGAAGCTAGCTCCCTCTCCGAAAATTTACGGCCGAGCCTTGGTCCCCCATAACGATATGATCGCTACGTGACCACGTAAGCTCGCTTTCGTGACCCCGGCCTTGTAAACACGACATTTACAAGACCGCATAAATGGGCTTTCAGCCGACGGGAATAGTCGTTCTAAAACGCGCTCATATCACCTGACGCGAAAGGCAACAAGAAAGATTTCCGACATATTTCAAGCATGCGTTCGCAATCGTATGAGTATCCAAAAAAAATAATAATGGCGTTTGCAATTGCATGAACATTCATAATGCCCAAAAAGGGGTCTGATGTGCAGGAAAGTGATGATAGCATTTGTAATTAAAGAAAGTTCTCATGAGAAGAATCCAAAGTTTATTTATGCAAGCAGAAACATACATGCTGGTACCAAGCCTACATCAAAGTTCTGCATAAAGCGTAAAAATGGAGAGACTAATTTAAAAATGCTCTACGCTAACGAAAAAGGTCACCAAACGTGGGATCAACGGCACAGGGGTTAACGAAGCAAAGGACAAAATTCTCCATCTCTCTCTCTGCTCTCTCCAGCACATCGAAGCGACGGTTCTCACGAGGAGTCGCTCCCCACCGATTGGCGCCGTGTTCGTCCGCGAAAGCAGACATAATAGCTCGCCGGGCCTTGATTTGGCCCAGCATATGAATTGAGCAATCCTTCAAAGCCTGAGTAATCAGGCAAGCTTCATGAAAGCCCTCGAGCTTCTCTTCCGCCGCATCAAGCATCGCCAGGGTCATCTCTGCTGGGTGAGGAGGGATGTCGGCAAGTACAGCCGCGAGAATCATCCGGAGCCAGAGAGAACCCATCGGGAGAGGAGACCCCCTACGGATCGAGAGCTCGTGCATGGCTGAGTCGCATTCGTTGTCGGTAAGGAGGGGATCCACCAACCGAGCGGCAAAGCGGGAGATCATCTCCTCGATAGGCACTTCCCATGGCTGCCGACGAGCGTGTGGGCGGTTGCAGGCCATAGCGCTCAGATACTCCTCAAATTAAATCACGTCGATATGGGAATGAATTTCTCTGTGAAAAGAAAACAGGCTATGGCCTCAAGAATATAAAGAAGTGCATTAAGTGCTATGCGCGGAAAATCTTGCATGCGAAAGATGTTTCCAGGGCCCAAAAAGGAAAGGCATCGAAAATCAAGGAGAAATAACTATTTCCAAGGCTCCTTTCATGCATCTGCTAATGCGCGCTAAAAATGCGGCATGGAAAATTTTGTCAACAATCCCATCAGAAAATCTCACATGTAGAACACGTGAGACCCAAATCTAATGTGCATTTAAAGGAAAGAATATGGAGTGATACCCTGCACAAACGACAATAGTAACAGAATAATAAGATTTCAGAGAGAAAGTATGCAAACACACAGAGACATAACAAAAATTATCATCCAGACTTCAAGAAGGCGATACAAAATAAAAGAAAAGCTTTCACAATGGTAAGGCTTCAGACACGGGGCACGGGTTGAGAAACTCGAAATTGACTTTATTCAAGATCTTCCAAGCATTTCGAACCTCCCGAGTATGCTTTCTCTCACGGTCACAGGCATCGGGGTCCCCGCGGATGTCCTCTTCCCTCCGGTAGGCGCCCAGTATAGCTGATTGCTGAAAAATCTGATGAAGGAGATCAATGAGATCATCCCGCCTTCTCTTTGAGATCAAGCCCATAAGGTACACCGAATGCACTTTATCCTCGGCAATGTCCAAGTCCCCGAGCGGTATGCCGGCACAAAAGAGAGGAAGTGCCTCCCGGATCGCCAGCACGATCAGCCTCAGGAGAGAAGAGCGACGGGGGAGTAGCCTGTGATTGTACTCGTCGAAGCGGCCCATGATCTCGGCACACTGAGCATCAGTGAATTCCTGGTTCTGACTGCGGCCCAGTGCACGAATATTCCCGTATGAAATGATTTCGTCAAGACGATACAGGTGGGCGTCCATGATACCTGAAATAAAAGTCACGAAAATCATTACAAAACCGCCCTTTCATTAATTACCAGAAGAACAGCCTCGGGCCAAGAGACCCCAAGGAGCCTCTGGGTGAAGAAACTGAGTTCTTCATAAGAATTAAATTCCTTATCAGGAAAAAGGGAATTAAAATTCCCAGGAATAATTTTGATGGAATTAAAGTCCAGGGAGTTGAAACGCTGTTATCGTCCCCCTAAAGATCACCTAAACCCTAAGAGATCTACAGTTCGAAAGTCAAGTGGTTTCCTGTTCTTATGAAAAAACTTGGGTTCTTTGTGAAACCCTTAACGCGGATTTAAAATCCAAAGAGTTCTTTTAAGGACGAAGGCGCTCTGGCCGTTCAACATTATTACCTGAGGAAAAGGGATCCGTTGACAGAGTTAAACTCTGGAAAATTTTGAAAACAGAGAACTAAGCTCTGGAAACGAGAATTAAATTCTCAAAGAGGAAATTCTCAGAGGAAGAAGATGAGCAAAGTGAAGGCCCCTACGAAGAGACAGCGGTATTTATAGAAAACAGTGAAAACGTTTCGTCTCCCCAGATCCCTAGAGGAATCCAACGGTCATAAGAGGTGACAGCGTTGCACTCACGTGCGGACACGTGAGAACAACGCTGTGGGGGCATTTGTTTCCTAATTTAAAATCAGGAAAGCTTCTGGGAAAAGCTTCAGAGGAGAGTCACGTGCTTACACGTGACTAGCGGTCACGTGTTGGCACGTGACACCTTAAAAGCATCATCAAGTCGAGTTCAGTCTCCTGACTACGCTGAATAAAATGGGCTCAGAAAGAGTCACGTGCTCCCACGTGACCAGGGTCACGTGGCGACACGTGACATTTGAATACAAGCGTCGAAGACACACAAGTTCTCTGATCAAGTCAAGAAAAAGGATTCAGAAGAGGTCACGTGCTTCCACGTGACCAGGGTCACGTGTTGGCATGTGACGTTCAAGACAGTAGACTCGTTCTCCAGACGAACCAAGGAAAGAGAGTTCAAACAAGGGTCACGTGCTCACACGTGACCAAGAGTCACGTGGTGGCACGTGACGCTTAAGCAACAATCAGAAGAAAGGAAAAGGCTCATTCCAAAGGGGGTCACGTGCTCACACGTGACCATGGGTCACGTGGGCACACGTGGCCGGCTTTCAAAGCCCTTTTTATCAACAGAATTAAATTCTGAAAGAAATTCAGATCTTTCCAAAGGAAAGCGGTTATCTGGAGCCAATCAAATTAAAGATTCAGAGGTCATCTATTTATGGAAAATCTCGGGTTTGGAAAGATTTCCCCCTTAAATCTAACCAAAATAAAAAGGGAGAATCTCTGGATTTGAAATCCAACGGTGAATAAAATTCACCTAATAATCCAAAGGTCCAGAACGAATGAAGGATGCAAACCAAATCTCTCAATGAAGATTCGTCACAAAACTAATTTATTCGGCTGCTTCTCCTATAAATAGGAGCCAAGAGACACAAAAATGAAGAGATATACATGCGCAGAAAAAAGAAAAGAAAAAAAAGGAGGAGAGCTTTGATACTTTGAAAAGACTCGGATCTTCTGCAAAAAACCCTAGGTAAGAAAGAGGAAGCCTTTTGAAAGAAAGAGAATTTAATTCTCTATAGAGTTTAACTCTAATATATAAAACAGAAGAGCAAAGTTCTTCTCTCTTTGATAGAAGATCTGCAAAGTGCACATCTCCCCTTAAGGTTGAGAATTTAATTCTCAATGGGTCGAGATCCTGCCATGCAGATCCGAAACATAGAGAAAGAATGCAAGCACGAGAATTTAATTCTCACAGAACTATAGGAATTTAATTCCTCTAAGATAAAAGTAGGGCTTGACCCTGTGTTATGGGAATTTAATTCCTTCAAAATAAAAAGGAGCAGGGTTTAACCCTAATTAAGAATTTAGTTCTGTTGAAACAATGGGAATCTAAGTCCCTTAATCATAATCTGATGGGAAACGGAAGGTTGATTCCTTAAAAAGTTTTTTTATTAGGGTTTAACCCTATTCCATTCTTCACATAAACGAGGAATCTAATTCCTACAGAAGGTTCAAGGATCGAAAGGGAAGTAGGAATTTAATTCCTTTGAAAATTAAAGCCAGAGGAATTTAATTCCTGAAAAGAAAGATCAACAGATCCTCTAGAAACTACATAGAGGCAGGGTCACGTGCTACCACGTGACCCCCCCCCCCAAAACCCCTACAGAAAGCCCCTTTGAGGCAGTACCCCACGTGACCCACGTGACCCTCAGCAGAAGCCTTAACACAAAGGCATTTGAATGCCCATCACGTGACGGCACGTGATGCTATGAAGGAAATGATAATTTCAGCGGAACAAATGAAGGCTGGGCGCCCTCACGTGCTGCCACGTGACCCTTCTTGCCTTAGTGTTTAACACTAAAATTAAAACTCTCAAGCCCAGTGTTAAAACACTGTCGGGCCTTAGCATTCAATGCTGATTAAAAAGCCTTATTGGCAGGATTCAACACTGATCCGTTTTAGTGTTTAACACTAATTCGAAAAAGCCTTATTGCTGGTGTTTAACACCAATTATCTCTTAGTGTTGAACACTAACGCAACAACCTTATTCCCAGTGTTCAACACTGATTGCTCTGAAGTGTTTAACACTAGGCTTTGGCCCAATTGGCTAAAGGGATGGAGGCAAACATTCTCCCTCAATGGACCAACAAAGAGTCAATATTCCAGACCTGACTGGACTTAGCCCAAGCTGGCCATAAGTCCTCAATTTGTGATTAACTGGGCCGGTAGGCTCATAACATAATTGATCAGTCTTGACCCAAATTGGGCCAAAGACCATTTAATCCATCCCGGTTCTAGGGTACATCTCTTCATTCCTTTGATACTTGGCATTGTAATCCCTCAATGTCTTCAAAGAGGTGACGGGTCCCGAAGACCATTCATGATATGGACTGTGGGGTCCTTAAACCCATGCATAACACAAAATTCCTGGTTACGTGGAACGTGGATAACATCACTCTTTGACCCCGCGGAAAACGTCCAGAGCGGATCCTGGTCCTCGCCTAGCGCGGCAATGAACCCGTGCTAAGCATCCAGAGCGGAGCCTGGTCCTCGCCTAGCACGGCAGTGAACCCGTGTGAAGCATCCAGAGCACATATCGGACTGTGGAGTCCTTAAACCCATGGACTATGACGTCCTTAACCTTGACCGAGATGTCTTAAAACTACCAACGGACCGCAATGTCCTTAAACTACCCACGGACCGCAATGTCCTTAAACTAGAACCATAGAGCCTCCATATGCTCTTTCGTCGGATCTAAACGGTCCTGTTTAAGTTGATCTTAGCCTCAAAAATGGCTAACGCGTCCTTAAACCTTCAAGCAGACTGGACTACGAATCCCCCCCTAATTAATTCTGGCTCGAGGGTACATCTCTGAACTCCTCTGACATCCGTCGTTGAAATCCCTCAACGTCGTCAGAGAGGTGACGGGTCCTGACGGCCACATAGACGATGATTGGAACAATGGAGTTCAAACACTCCTTTGTCGGATTTAAACGATCCCGTTGAGTTGATCTTAGTCACAAAGTTAGACTAACGTATCCTTAACAAACGTTTGAGTCGATCTTAGCCTCAAGTGTGGCTGACGTATCCTCAAACCCAAACCCCCAAACCCAAATTTAAGATAATGCGGATTTGGACCAGTCCATGCCCTACGGGCGACAACATAACTCAGTCTCCGTAAACGATCCACGGGCAATGAAACGCAAAACAAGAACACACGACACGAAGTGACCATCTGGAGAAGGAGAAAGTTGTTACCGCAAAGCGGTAGCGTAATTAACTGCAGGGGCTTGCGCCTGCAGGGAAGAGCGTCCCCACAATCAAAAACCCCTCGAACGAGGGGGAATCTGACGAAGTCTGCTACATCGGACGCATCCGTCTAGACCTCCGATTTATGGCGCCATGGATCGAATTGGCATCTTCGGAGAGGTGGACGGATAGCACCAATTAGCATCTGCCACGAATTTCAGGCGAGACAGCCCATGTCTCGGCCGCCGTTCGGAGGGGAACAGTAAAGGAAAAGGTTTGTGGTCTTCGCGGAGTTGTGGGGTCGCTGGAAGTGCTTCGAATCCTCGCCGGAACTTTGACCTTGGCTAACTCCACTTGTACAACTTTTGACTTGGAAATTTTAGAGAGTTTTGACAAAGGATTTCTGAATGAGGAGGGCCAAAGTGTAGTGGGTATTTATATGATAGAATTAGGGTTTTATGAGTGAAGAGAGAATTAAAAATGCATTAAAATTGGGGATTAATGCCTCATTTTAAATTCTCTGTTAATGTGCAGGGAAAACAAACAGACTAGGGTTAGTGGGGTAGGCCAAAGGGTGCCAGGGTTAAAAGATGGAGACATTCCCTACGGATTTAACCGGCGGTGTTGGTCCTATATGTTGATCTCGCCGGTCGGATCCGAGGGATTAGGGCTTAGATCTTGGCCACGTGTCAGGGTCTGCTTAATTATCATTTTCCACATATTTGTTTTATGAGACTTTTCATTTTTACGTGTATTGCACGTGTAAACTTTTGAGCTTCTAAAAGTTTAAAAGAAAAATTAATTACAAAAATATGTGGCTGAGGGGATTTGAACACAGGGGCTATGTCACAGTCGTGCAAGGCTTTACCAATGAGCTACAAGTGCTTTCTTGCTGTTCAAAAGCAAATTAAATACTTATAGCATACACAAGATTGCAAATACTCTATTTGTACATTAACTTTTAAACAAATTTTCTGTACATTAAAAAAGAGTCGTTATACCACAAGAGAAATGCGGATAAGCGATAGATTACCCACGAACCTCCTCTGTTCTAATTGAGCGCGATGGTCCTTAGAGACTTGGTCTAAATATTTTTTAATTAATGTAGGGTGAAAGTATACTTGTTTTTGTGATTTGTGGGGCCTAGGAAGGGTGATGAAATCCCCACCTAATCTGGATTTGGGCTATTACCCCTTAATGTCCGGTTTAGATATGCATAAACAAACTGATATCAAAACACGTAAAAAGTTTTTTGAGCGGCACTTTTTGCAAAGAATCCTGCAGGAAAAATCAGAGTATTGGATTTTAAAGGAGAGAGAAAGATATTAGGAAACTACCTGAAGATTTTGGGGGCCCAACTCGACTAAGACGTCGTGGTTCCGCCGCAATATCCTCACTTCCGCCGCAAAGTGGTGGGATTGGTTGCCAAATTTTGTTCAGTGCTCCCCTCTGCTCCTATGGGCTACGTTGAAAGTCTCTATCTCTGTTTCCTTACTCCAGTTACTCCAGATTCCCTTGCAAAACTCGCACAATAATCTTTAGATACACAAGATGCGGTTTTGTTTATTTTATGTTATGGATTTAATAAGAATTCAACCCGAATAGCAAGAAAAAAATTACGACCGTTTTCCTGGTAATGGCATCATTTGATTGGTCATTTGAAATGAAAGTGTGTTCGTAAAGTAACCGCAATCAAGACGGTGTCGCTAGTAGCTAGCCGCGATGAGTACGGGTCGTCCACAGGGAAACGTTAACTCTTTCTTGCTTTAGACGAGTTGATAGACGATAGGGTGATTGGTTGTAGATCTATTTGAAACAGATGTAGAATTTATAAAGGGTTCATAGGACTTAGTAGTAATGGATGAATAATTAAAAATGACGACTTTATCTTTTAATAGTTAAAACTAGATCAATAGTGATGAATGTAGATTAGGGTTCTTGGAAGAAACTAGGGTTTCCACACTATTAACCCTTGTCCTTATATCGATCTCCTAATCTGGATTTGGGCTATTACCCCTTAATGTCCGGTTTAGATATGCATAAACAAACTGATATCAAAACACGTAAAAAGATTTTTGAGCGGCACTTTTTGCAAAGAATCCTGCAGGAAAAATCAGAGTATTGGATTTTAGAGGAGAGAGAAAGATATTAGGAAACTACCTGAAGATTTTGGGGGCCCAACTCGACTAAGACGTCGTGGTTCCGCCGCAATATCCTCACTTCCGCCGCAAAGTGGTGGGATTGGTTGCCAAATTTTGTTTAGTGCTCCCCTCTGCTCCTATGGGCTACGTTGAAAGTCTCTATCTTTGTTTCCTTACTCCAGTTACTCCAGATTCCCTTGCAAAACTCGCACAATAATCTTTAGATACACAAGATGCGGTTTTATTTATTTTATGTTATGGATTTAATAAGAATTCAACCCGAATAGCAAGAAAAAAATTACGACCATTTTCCTGGTAATGGCATCATTTGATTGGTCATTTGAAATGAAAGTGTGTTCGTAAAGTAACCGCAATCAAGACGGTGTCGCTAGTAGCTAGCCGTGATGAGTACGGGTCGTCCACAGGGAAACATTAACTCTTTCTTGTTTTAGACGAGTTGATTGACGATAGGGTGATTAGTTGTAGATCTATTTGAAACAGATGTAGAATTTATAAAGGGTTCATAGGACTTAGTAGTAATGGATGAATAATTAAAAATGACGACTTTATCTTTTAATAGTTAAAACTATCAATAGTGATAAATGTAGATTAGGGTTCTTGGAAGAAACTAGGGTTTCCACACTATTAACCCTTGTCCTTATATCGATCTCTATTCATGTCTAGCCCTTAACAAAACAAGTTTAAACAGATCTCAAATCGTGGTCGTGACTATCAATAAATTGGTAGCGCACCCGATAAGGATGTTAACATTTATTTTGCTAAAATTTATAGACTTTAAAATGTATAAAAGAGGTTAAATGATTTTCTCATCCATTATTCTACCCTTTCCTACGAACCCTAGCAAGTTAGAAATTACTCACTCATGGTTGGAGATTTAGAAGAAAGGTTGAAGAATGAACACATGATTAAGATGCAGAAATTAATTGCAGAAATTAAATGCGAAAATTAATTGCAAAAAGACTGATAAAAATACGACATTTATTAATCAACTATTTGCATTTACAAATCCTTTGAAGGTAGAGTACAAGAACCCTAGTTGCTCTAGATCTCTATCTTATTGGAAGTAGATGACTAGCTGATGATCACTTGGATGCGTAGATCGCTTTGGACCTCTTGATCTCTTCGATTGATGATTTTTGATATGAAGCTCTTGGTCTCTTATATAGTCACAGAAACTAGAAACCCTAGATTGCATAATTGAGGATATGCAGCTAGAATCCAAACCCCAAAATCTCAAATCCTACGGCCATTAAACCGCCGCGCTTCCGCCGTACATACCCTATATTTGCCGCGGATCCGCCGCGCTTTTGTAGCATCAGGTCTTGGAATTTTTTCTGCTGTCTTGTTTTGATATTTGGAGATCCTCTAGATGTTTATATTCTGATAATAATGAACTGAGTCTCTGTCTAGATTTTACGATTTGCTTCAATATTTTCGCAGATTTGATTCTGACGTCTTGATTTATCCCGGATCTTTTGGATTCCAGACCCGAGCTAATCTGCACAATATCCCAAATCAAAGTGTTTGTAGTATTTGGTATTTTTGAGATATTATCCTAACCATTTTATATGATATTATATGTTAAGAATATTGATTAGAAATATTTGATATGATATGCATATTTTAATTACAATATTTCATATAAATATTATAGGCATGCATTTTCCCTCATTATGTTAATTATAATATAGAAACATATGATAATAAACTTTTTACACATAAACCCTCATATGTTCTATAATTACAATAAACACCTTTTAGTACTTAACAATAGTGGGGAAAATATTCATTCAAATGTGCAATATTTTAGACTAATCACAGTAGTTCGAGAGTTTACCGCTAAAACGAGATGCGGGGTTCGCGATTGATCTTATTCCTGAAGCAACGCCGATTTCAAAGGCCTATTATCCAATGCCACCGGTGGAGCTAGAAGAGGTAAAGAAATTAGTTACCGAATTGGTAGAGAAGGGTTAGATTCGCAACAGCAATTCACCCTGGGGAGCTCCAGTTCTTCTACTCAAGAAGAAAGATGGCACATGAAGGATGTGCATCGATTATCGAGAATTAAACCAAGTGACTATTAAGAACAAGTACACAATCTCTCGCCTCAGCGAATTATTCGATCAACTCAGTGGCACGAGGGTATTCTCGAAGCTAGATTTGCGATCCTGATATCATCAAGTTCGGGTGAAACCAGAAGATATTTGCAAGACAGCGTTCCGAACTCGATATGGGCATTACGAGTACTTAGTGATGCCATTCAGAGTCACGAACGCACCGGCAATATTTATGGACTTGATGAACCGAATCTTTTCACCGTATTTGGACCAGTTCATAGTAGTGTTTATTGATAATATTCTGGTCTACTCGAGGAGCCAAGAAGAGCATGCAGAACACTTGAAGATCGCACTGTAAACGTTGAGGCAAGAAAAGTTATATGCTAAGATGATCAAGTGCTAGTTTTGGCTCGAAGAAGTGAAGTTCTTGGGCCATGTCATATCCAGAGATGGAATTTCCATTGACTCTGAAAAGATTGCGGCAGTTCATGATTGGCCAATTCCAAAGAACAAAGCAGAGATCGGAAGTTTTCTTGGGCTCGCTGAATATTACAGAAGGTTTGTGGAGAACTTCGCTCGAATAGCTAAACCATTGACCAAGCTAACGCGAAAGAAGGTACCGTTCGTATGGACGGAGAAATGTGCATCGTCTTTGAAGCATTGAAGCAAAGATTGACCACTGCTCCTATCTTGACAGTGCCAGACAGTTTTGGAGGGTTAGTTATTTACAGCGACGCATCTGGAAAAGGCTTGGGATGTGTTCTAATGCAGAATGGGAAGGTTATAGCCTACGCTTCAAGACAATTGAAGACTTATGATAAAAACTACCCAACTCATGATTTGGAGCTAGCAGCAGTGATTTTTGCTTTGAAAATTTGGAGACACTATTTATTGGGTGAAAGGGTAGAAATATTTACCGATCACAAGAGCCTAAAATATATGTTCACGCAGAATGAGCTCAACATGAGACAGTGTAGATGGTTGGAGCTGATGTTTGACTATGATCTTGATCTAAAATACCATCCGGAGAAAGTTAATGTAGTGTCGGATGCTCTAAGTCGGTTGCCAGCATTACGGATATTGACTGCACAAAAGGAGATTATAGCTGATTTTCAGAAGTTAGAGTTGGAGATTATACTACCGCATTCTTCAGGACAGTTGATGCAGTTGCAAGTACAGTCATCCTTGATCGATAATATTAAAGCGGCGCAGTCGCACAATCCAAGATTGCAGAAATTTCGAGAATAAGTAGAAGCGGAACTTCGAACGGGCTTGTTAATTCATGAAGATGGTTCGTTACGATATGGAAGTCGTCTATGTGTGCCGAATAGAGATGTTCGTGAAGAAGTTATGAAAGAGGCTCATAGTTCCGCATATTCTGTACATCCGGGAGGCACAAAGATGTACCAAGATCTACGACAACATTTCTGGTGGAAAGGCATGAAAAGGGAGATTGCTCGTTATGTATCGAAGTTCTTGGTGTGTCAGAAAATCAAGGCTAAACATCAAAGGGTAGCTGGTTTGTTGCAACCACTTTCGATTTCTCAATGGAAGTGAGAACATATAACCATGGATTTCGTGACAGCTTTACCGCGGAGTCCAAAGGGCAATAATGCAGTTTGGGTGGTTGTTGATCGATTGACCAAGGCAGCTCATTTTATACCATTTCGAATTGGTCAATCGACGAAAGCTTTAGCAGAATGGTACATGCAGGAGATTGTGAGATTGCATGGGGTACCTATGAGCATCGTTTCCGATCATGATACCCGATTCTTATCGCACTTTTGGAGGAGTCTACAGGAAAGTGTGGGAACTCGCTTGAAGTTTAGCACAACCTATCATCCTCAGACAGATGGCCAGTCTGAACGAATGATCCAAACTCTTGAAGATATGTTGAGAGCATGCATGTTTGACTTCAAGGGTTCATGGGAAAATCATTTGCACTTGGTAGAGTTTTTTTATAATAACAGTTTCCAGGCGACTATACAGATGGCTCCATTCGAAGTATTATATGGTTGTAAGCGTTGCTTTCTCGTCTGTTGGGACGATATTGGAGAAAGAAGATTATTGGGACCGGATCTTAGTGTGAAAACGATGGAGAAAGTCAACGTGATCTGAAATCATATGAAGGCGACACAAGATCAACAGAAAAGTTGGGCCGATACAGGACGAAGACCTCTGGAGTTCGCAGTTGGTGATCTTGTATTCTTGAAGATATCACCGACCAGAGGAGTGGTCCATTTTGGTAGTCGAGGCAAGCTTAGTCCTCGATTCGTGAGGCCTTTCGATATTATCGAGCGCGTTAGAGAAGTAGCTTATCAATTGACTTTACCATCATCCTTGGTGAGTGTTCATGACGTGTTTCATATATCTCAACTCCGCAAGTATATTCGAGATAAGACGCACGTTCTAGATCACTCGAAGCTGATAGTAAGGGAGGACTTAACATATAAAGAATGACCAATGGCGATTGTGGATCGACGTGAAAAAGTCCTCAAGAACAAAGTTATCTCTCTAGTACTTGTTTCATAGGGGAATCGTTCGCACGGAGAATCAACTTGGGAACGTGAAGACAAGATCCGGCAAAAGTTTCCACACCTCTTTTCTTATATCCGTGTTTTCTTGTATCTTTTCTTGTTCCGGAAATTTCGAGAACGAAATTCTTTTGTAGTTGGGTATAATGTAACACCCTAGTGCATATATACCATATTTTATTTGGGTATTTTCTAAAATTTTGCGACAACTTCTTGTTTATTATAGTTCTAGGTCCGAATAGTGAATTTGGTATCTGTGGTTAGTAACCGACCCGACCCGCATACTTGAAACCCATCATGGTTCTAGATTACGTCATATATTGACTGGTACAGAGGTTCCGTGCACATCTAGGTTTTATATACATGTACAATATATTTAGTCTCTGTATGTCATTTAAATAATACAAATAATAGCCAGATAATATTTTTAATATCTAGCATGGCCTGTTATCATACTTCATATCCTATGTTTGCATCCATACATCGTGTTCATGTCCAGATTGATAAACCAGACTCATTTGGATCGCTATGTGTGTTTGCGTGTATCCGTTCTTGGGGTATGCATTTTATTTAACCAGACATTACATTATAGTTTTAACTGATACGTATATTATGCATATTTTAAAACTAGATTTTTAGAAGAGACCCGGGTATTCTTCGAAGTATTTTGGTATTAGCTATATAATCCTAGAAAATATATTATAATATTTTTATATATTATCAGTTCATAATATATATATATATATAATATAAAAATATATATTTTAAACTAAATTATATTTCCTCACCGTCTCTCTCGCACTCTCTCTTTCTATCCATCTGCCTCTCTCTCTCCCCTATATATTATACAATCCAATATAATTAAACACACACACACACCTCTCTCTCTCCTCTCTTCTTCTGTTGTCACCGCCGTGACGAAGGAAAACCCAAACCCTAGCCGCTCCCTCACCTCGCCACCGACCTTTCCCCCGTCCCCTCATCATCAGCCTCACCTCGACTTCCTCAACCTCCACTTCCTCCACTCTTCTCCTCTCCCCAAGAACCCAGCAACTTCCCTGAGAACCCAAGAACCCCGATGCCGCCTACAAACCCGAACCCCAATGCCTGCAACCTCACCGCCGATCACCACCACCTCCTCACCCTTATCTCCTCGCCATCATCATCACCTTCACCACCTCCTCTCTCCATACCCTGCACCCCCAACCACAACCTCTGCAACCCTAAGCAACCTAAGCACCCTCGCCGTTACCCATCGCCGGAGACCTCACCGCCTCGTCGTCGGCACCACATTCACCTCCTCACCTCCTTCTCCAACTCCCCGACACTACAAACCACCACCGGCACCACACCCTACAAACCCCCCCCCACTCCAATAACAACCCAAGAAACCCATGGTCGACGGCAACTCCCTCGTCGTCGACGGCAGCCCATCGTCACTGTCGTCTTCTCCTATGTCCCCAGAAACCCAGAGCTGAGACACACACCCCATTCTTCTTTCTTTCTTTCTCTCTTTTCTTGATTTCTTGATCGGTTCTTGGCCGTCTCGCTAGAGTCGCACACGTCGCTGTCAATTCGGACGACCCAGTCATCGTCGCCATCCAGTGTAGTCATGTTATTGATCGGCCAGGTCCAGTCCTGCACGTGCGTGAGTTTGCATCGCGGCGTTTATCCAACGTCGAACGTGACGTTTGTACCCCGACGTGAGATCCGATCGGGCAAGTTTATCTTGCAACATGCTATATTATATTATATCTATTTATATATGAATAAAAATAGTGCATGTGTTTCATTATGCAGCAAATATTATAGTTTTATCGTTTTACAGTATCTGTTCATATTCGTACCGATAATAACATATCTAATTGCATGCCGGAACATCATGATATCATTATATTATTATATTAGTACAACGTGTTATCTAGTGTACATCATACGTAGTCATGAACGTATAAAGGTTATTACAGATAGATACATGTGCATTCGTGCATTAACTGTGTTCCGATATCCGTTACAGTTTCACATTGGATATCTATTTGATACATATATATCACATGACATGTTCACGACACACTACTTGACTTGTTACATGGATCTTGTTACTAATGCCAACGATGTTGACGTGTTGTCCTGACGGACGTGACTTGTTGTTTGCATAGACGAGAATTGTACCTGCTTGATCCTGTATTGGCATTAGATCTATATTGGCAATACCTGACTTGAACACAAACCTGAGGGTAAAGGGGAAATCAAGAATGTAACCGAAACATAACTCGATGGCATATTATTAAATGTTTGCCGTTTTTCCGGGCGTTACAGAATAATTACATGTTTGTCATTTTTCCGGGCGTTACGGAATAATTACATGTTTTCCGTTTTTCCGGGCGTGACGGAATAATTACTTGTTTGCCGTTTTTCCGGACGTTGCGGAATAAATCATGTTACCGTGATCCCGTGGAGAATGAACGGGATATATTCTGTTGGGCTACGATAAGAATTACATTAATTGATTTCGAAGAATTTTAGAATAGATAATCTAGAAGCACAGTTTTAGGTTACACGTCACACATCACATACATACACATACCTCACCGTTTAATATCTATGTTATTTATTTTTATTCATGTTTACATATATCGTTACATCATGGTTATCACTGTTATTTGGTATTATGACACACTGACGTCTGGGTTTTGCATGGCCCAGTTCCTCTACCTTTATCGCAAGCTGAACAGGAGTATTTTAGCCATCAAGCAGAGCAGTGAGGAATTGAATGATTGTTATTTAGAGATGTTTAGTTTAGTTATTTGTTTCCGCGGTTTTATTCACTTGATGTCAGTCCATATTGGGACAAGTTTTAGATGTTGTTTATTAGATTTAATTCATTTCCGCTTATACATTTTCTTGACTCTTTTACTGTGGCAAATGGACATGTACTGGCTAGTTTTTATATTTTACTGTTCTTGATATCGTATAGATAGCCGTAATGTGACTGTGGAGGGATGTTTCCTAACCACAGGTGGTATGGTTGGTTCTGTCACGTGTCGTAGTTTGCACACTCTGGGAAGCGAGGCGTGACACATATAGATCCTCCTTCAATTACAATAATTGCCTTGAGAGCACATATATTCAACACATATAAACAATATAAAGGTCCAAATCCAATCAAAAAATCCAAAACCAATAACCCTCCTTACTCTATTCTACAAATATGGAAAATGAATATTATTTCCATTGTTTGGTTTCCGTTCATTTTATAGTAATTATATACAAGAAATACATTTTATTCAAACTTCATAAATTGTCTTCGATTCTACAAAATTATCATCCATTTCACTTTATGCGTATCCATCTTGCTTAAATACAAGCATAATTGTAAATTTGAAATTCAAATTTAGTCAAAAGTAAGTGATAGTGTTTAGCAATGGATATAAATTTTTAAGTTTTATATATATATATATATATATATATAAAGCATGGATTAACTAAGCTAATATCCATTTTGTATACATACATTTTAGCATAGAAGAGATTTTGCAAAACACTATATAACATTAGAATGGTATATAAAAGGTTAAATGGCAAGAAATACCCCCAATAATTACCCTAAAATTATTCCTTGAGGGGATGAATAGGAATACACTATCGATATGTCCAAATTAAAAATTCTATCAACAGTTGTTAGTATAAAACACAATTGCAAAAAGATATGATATCAAGCAATACTGTAATTGTGAACAAAGAGTATAAAGAAAGCAAGAATAGAGATAGCAACCAAGTCTAAGTAATGAGCATATAATGCCGAAGCAATAAACCTAGCATGCAATTTCTAATCTACAAATATAAATCAAGAGAAAGACACCCTTGCACTCAAGGATTCTCACACAAAGAAAAGAAGAGGGTTACAATTAAGCACAATACTCTCTAGGAGTTTCTCTCAAGTTCAAACTAATACTCTAGCAAGTATGGATAATCAATTGGAAGCTTTTGAATCTTTTGTATGTGAAAATGATTGGATAAGCAAATGAAAATCTCTTTAAACTCTCACAAAATGTAAGATTGCTATATTTTCATTGTATTGTGTTTATGTATTTGATTTGTATAGTTTGCCATCATACTTTTAACAATAAGGCCCTGTCAGGGTATGGAGCTAATTTAACCCGAGTGCATTCTTAAGTGGAGGTATAGATGATGCAGTCTCTACTTTGCGAGGGCCTGCCTCCTCTTTTAAGGTGTTTGGATTTTATAGTTATTTAAACTCCATAAACGTTGTTTCGGAGTTATTTAAGCTCCAAAATGGGTGTTTTTCTTCACAAATTCTTGAGTTTAGAAAACTTTGGTTGGATTAGAGGTTTGTAAACTCCAATAATCTAACTTTGGAGTTTAGATAACCGGAGCATTCGTAAGTCCATAGACAGGATTTTGTACTTAAATATAGATAACTTTATGAAGCTTTGTTTATCCCAACTCAACCCCTTTCCCACACATGGCCTTGATGTGGAATTGTATGGTCTACAACAATAAGTTTCGCTACCAATCTAATTCCAAGTGAACATTAAATGTCTATTTTACATGTTCGATGTTTATATTTGTTGAAATACTAAGCTTTTTATGTAGACAACGCTTGCTTGACTCGAACTTACGTGCTGGATTTGGATTTGAACTTAGATTTTTGGTATTGACTTATTTGAGTTCTTGCATAATTTGTATTACGACTTTTATTTCTACGGGGCTTGTGTGACGTAACATTTTTATTGTTTAATCTTATAAATGTGTGAAGTCTATCAAAATTAATTAATTATTATATTTAATACTTTAATAAAATAATTATATAAAAAAATTAATAATAACAAACAACAAGTTCAATCTTGTAAATAATGAAAATAAAAATAATAAAGATTAATGCAAAATAAGAAATATAATTTTCTATAAAAGGATTGTAATAAATAATTTAATAAACAGGTTTAATACCAAAACACTTTTTTAGGGTTTTATGAAAAAGTTATGATATATAATCTAATTAAGTAAAACATAAATAAAAATAATATGTGATCTAAAAATAGAAAAACTATTCAAGGATTGTATGAAAAAACTTGCAATATATAATCTTATCAATCAAAACATAAATAAGAATGAGATGAGATCGAGAGAAAACGGATTTTTAGGGTTAAATGAAAAGTTTACAAAATATAATATAATCCATTAATATATAAATAAAAATAAGATGAGACCAAGAACAAAAAGAAAAATAAGTTTTCTAAGGTTTGAAAAAGTAATGAAGATGGAGATGTCTCAAAACACAACCACAAAAAAGGTCACCACATTTTTTTCTTGAACTTTTTTTTTCAACTTTTGTAACTTTGCCTTATATAGTTGGACTTGAAATTCGGACTTTTAAAGTCCAATCCGAATCCGATTCCAATAAACTAATAACACAAAATTTTGAAATCCAAATCCGAGTTGAAAACCAACAACGCTATACTTTAAAATCTAAATTCGAGCCCACAACCAATAACGCTAGATTTTGAAATCCAAATCCGAGTCCAAAAACCAATAACTGTATATTTTAAAATCCAAATCCGTGTTCAAAACCAATAACACTATAAATTACAATCAATATAAAAGTCCAAATCCAATCAAAGAATCCAAAACCAATATCCCCCTTGCTCTATTCTACAAATATGGAAAATGAATATTATTTCCCTTTTTTTGGTTTCCTTTCATTTTATAGTAATTATATACAAGAAATGCATTTTATTCAAACATCATAAATTGTCTTCGTTTCTACAAAATTATCATTTCTATCATCCATTTCACTATATCATACCCATCTTGCTTAAAATACAAGCATGATTGTAAAGATTTCAACGGTAAATTTGAAATTCAAATTTAGTTAAAAGTAAGTGATAGTGTTTAGCAATGGATATAAATGTTAAGTTAAAAATTATTAGATTTATATAATAAGCTTGGATTAACTAAGCTAATATCCATTTTGTATACATACATTTTAGCATAGAAGAGATTTTTCAAAACACTATATAACATTAGAATGGTATATAAAAGGCTAAATGGCAGGAAACACCTCTAATAATTATCCCAATAGCAAAAAATATCCCTAACTTTCTAAAACTAGCACTTTGGCCCCTCAACTTTAATCGATTCCCAAAATACCCTCCATTTAAATAATTAATTAAAATATTTATATCAATAGTTTATTTATATACGCTCTAAAATTCTATGCAAATTTTGATATACCTCCATTATTCTTCAATATTACCTACGTCTTCTAAAATTCTTTAAGTTTTTTAAATACCCTCCGATAACATTAAATAATGGTGAACTTTGATAGAAAACAATAAAAATATATATATAAATATCCTCACAATCCTTTCTTATTTCTTATATGCTATGAAATTCTGAATATAAAAGTTATTTGATCTGATTTGGTTTTCTTATAATATTTGATTAATTTAGGTATCATATTTTGTAAGTGTTGATTGATTTGGATTTTTTATGTTAGAATTTACATAATGTAAGGTCTCTTTTGGGTTAGAATTTTCTAAAATTTGGGTTACTTTATATATCAATTTTTTAAATAAAAATTTGAGAGTAAGTAAAGTAGAAAAAAGAGAAGAAGAAACAAAAAGCTTATGAGAATAAAGAGGAAGAGAGGAGAATTAGAATGAATGGGACAAAGATAATAAGAAAGAAGATGAAGATAAGATTTGTAAGGTTATGATGAAGAAGATGATGATGAGGGTAAAGTCAGCATTTGATAAAAATAATAAACAGAAAAAATAAACTTAACAATCACTTAATAAATTTGGCGGATACTTAGGAAAATTAAAGAATTTTCAAAGGTACGGATAATATTGAAAAATAATTGAAGTATAAAATAAAAGGAGAAAAAGAAATATATTTTAATTAAATATTTGAAGATAGGGAAATTTGGGAATCAATTAAAGTTGAGAGGCAACGCTGCTTTTAGAACGTTAAGGGTATTTTCTGCTATTGGAGTAATTGTCAGGGATATTTCCTGCTATTAGGGTAATTTTTAGGGCTATTGGGGTAATTATTAGGGTATTTGAATGCATTCACAGCCGATGAGGCAGGTCCCTAGTTAAGTAGGGACCCATCTTCACCTGTGTTTTAAACTTTTGTTCACAGCTAATGGGGTTGTGACTGCCCCTGTAGAAAAACCTATTTTAATTTTTCTTTGGAAAATAAAATTTCTTTAACCCTGCTTCTTTTCTTCTTCTAAAGGATCCACAATGCAGCAGCATGATCAAAAAACTCTGCTCTCTCACCTCAAAACCCTGCTCTCTCACTCAGAACCTCCCCAAAACCAAACAAATCCACTCCCAACTCATCAGCACTGGTCTTCTTTCCTCTCCATTGGTCACCACCTCCTTGATCTCTCTCTACTCCAAGCTCCAACTCCCTCTTCAATCCCTCTCGGTCTTTCTCTCCTCTCCTCACCCACCAAATCTCATCACCTTCAATTCCATCATCTCCTCTCTCTCCTCAAACAACCTCCCATCACATGCTCTCCTTTACTACAACCTTCTTCGGTCCGAAGCTAGTTTTTCGCCCGACAAATTCACTTACCCATGCACCATCAAGGCCTGCACTGCTTTAACCCTTCATTGTGAAGTATTAAGACTTCATTCTGAAGTGATCAAAGCTGGGTTGGATACAGATAAGTTCATTGGCAGTGCACCGATTCACTCTTACCTTGATCCTGCTTCATTGAATACGCGCATAAGCTGTTCGATGAATTGCCTTACAAAGACGTCGTGTTGTGGAATGCGATGGTTACTGGGTTTGCCCAAATGGGTAATTCTCAAATGCATTGGAGACTTTTTATAAAATGGGTGGTGAAGGAATGATGCCTAGTTCATATACTGTTACTGGGATCCTATCGGTTTTTACTGCGATGGGCGATGTTTTGAATGGGAGGAAAGTGCATGGGCTTGTGGTGAAGGTTGGGTTTGAGAGTGTGGGATCCGTTTCAAATGTGTTGATTGATTTGTATGGGAAGTGTCATGAGGTGGAGGATGCGGTGGCTGTGTTTGAAGGGATGAAGGAGAGGGATTTGTTATCGTGGAATTCGATGATTTCGGGGTTTCAGTATAATGCTGATCATGGAGAGACTTTGAGGTTTTTTGGTAGGATGCAGCGTGCTGGTGTGCTGGCTGATGTGGTTATGCTTGCTGTGGTGCTGCCCTCTTGTGCACAGGTAATCTTCAATTATCTGTATAAGTTCATTATGATTATCATAGAGTGCATATTATGATTATTTCCATATATTCTTTTGGTGATGAGTTGAAATCTGATCTATTCGAATGTTATTGTAGGCATATTTACAGTAAATGTTGCTTTTTTTGCGTCCTCATGTTAGTTAGGGCCTGCTTGGTTGCAGGATTTCTTTGGATTTGAATTGTGGAATCCTAGGATTCCATAATTTTGTGTTTGGTTGGGGGATTTGGATTTTTAGGATTCCTTTGGTTTTTTATGGGTGGCCACCACAAAACATGGATTCCTGAATTCTAAATTTTTTAAAGGATTTTCAAGGATTTGGAACCATTCATTGTACTTTTAGATGGGACCCGTGTACTTTATTTATTTAATAATCCTCTCTCTATCTATCTCTCTCTAAAATCCTCAAATCCAAATCCCGCTTTATTTTCACCAACCAAACAAAGATTACAAGAATCTACAAATCCAATACTAGAAATCCAAAACCAACCAAACAACAAATTACCAAATCCAAAAAATCTCAACCGTACTATTTTGGAATCCAAATTTCATAATCTTGCAACCAAACATGCCCTTAATATGGCAAGGTAGCAATTTTGACATCATGTCTATATTAGAATTTAATTGTCTATTTACCGTCAGTTTCTACTCATGATCCTTTTTGTTTGCTTGCTTGCTTGCTTGTTTTTGAAATGAACCAACATTTCACAGCCCAAATTGGATGGAAGGGAAATAAGTCTTAATAAGCTGATGGAATCATGGTCAATTTCCTCACAATTATAACCAAAGTAGAGAAAATTTGGCAGATTAATTATCACCTTCAAGTGTTTCTTCAAAAAATAATCATCTCCTTGGTCAAAAGCATCAACATTAGCTTGGTGGTTTGATTTTTTCTTCATAAATTATAACTTGTCGACCTCTCTTATTACTGTACCTGTCATACTTGTTCTTTTCGATGATTAGAAGTATCTATCTATCTATATATTGTGTAGCAAGCTATATAATAAAATATTTCTTGGAATGTTCACTCATCTTTCTTAGATATATATGGATGGAAAATTAATCTTAGCCCCTTGGTTTTCTTGCAATTACGCCTTGCACATCAAAAAATCAATCTTAGATTAAAATGATTGATCTTTCATCACATCAATAAACTTCTTCTTTTATATAAAAAAAATCTAAGAGTAAAAGGAAAATCAAGAGTTTCAAATGAAGGAGTTGCTAGAGGCAGTTATGCCAAAAAGAATAGCCTTTCATTTTTATTTGGGAAATGTTATTCAATAGCAAGCAAAATATAAAAAAAAAACTCGAGACGAACCGAAAACCTAGTTTTTAAAATATTGCGGTTTTTCGTTTACTGTAGCATGCAAAATATTGAGAAATGGGGAAAATAGAACAATTTTGGATTTTTGAAAATTTCATGATTTTTGTTCGCTATAACAAAAAATATTGAAAAACCGAATAAAACTGAAAATTTTTAAAACGTTTGTATGACATGATATATACAAAATATTGATTTTTTTTTATTTTTTGAGAATATCACACTTTTCGTGTGCTAGCAAACAAATATTGCAAAAACGGAAGAAAACAAAAAATTGCGATTTTTATGTGGTGTGCTTAAAAAAATAGGCTATTTACCGAAAACTCCCAACATATTTGGGTCATTTTAACAAAACTCCCATTGACTTTAAAACCATCAAGAAACTGCCAAAATTAACGCACCACATCAACATCGTCTGTGACACGTTACTGCTACGTCATCAAAGTTTTTTTTTGAAAACCCTAAGTTACCCCTATTCTAATTTTAATCCTAATTTTAAAAAATAAAAAAATAAAGATAAATAAAAAACTCACCTCTTCCCGGCCGTCACCATCGGTGACGGCGGCTTTTTGCCCCATCATCAACAACACAGTCACCCGCCACCATCAACATCATCAACAACAAAAATGCCATCACCACCTTATCTACCACCACCATCATCAACAACACCTCCATCATCATTTTCCCTTTCTTTAACCTGCCACCGCTGCCACCATCACCATCGTCAGCGTCTTCATCATCGTCCACACCACCATCTTCTTCTTCCTCCTCATCTCCTTCACCACCACCACCATCTCCCTCGTGAGCACCTTCCCCCTCGACTACTCTGGCCCTTTTCCTTCCCAAGCCGCCCATCCCTCCAGCACCTCCTCTGTCCCGACCACGTCTCCTCCCTTTAGCCTCACCGCCACCGCCACCGCCACCGCCACAATCACCACCACAAATCACCACCACCATCACCGCCACAATCATCGCCGCCGCCGCCACTAGCCCGTCTGTCCCTCCAGTTCCCTTCCATCTCCCAGCCGCCCCTGCCCCATCTCCCAGCCTTCCCCGCCCCATTTCCGAGGCTCCCCTGGAACAACCAAATATATTAATTTATTAAATTAATAGTTAATTAGTATATAAAATATTATTACTATAGTTAATAATTAATTATTTGTTTTATGATAATGGCAAAATGGTCCTTTACTGCGAAATTTAATACCGTTAACTTAAACTATTAACTCATGGTGGTTTCTTGATAGTTTTAAAGGTAATGAGAGTTTTGATAAAATGGCCCAAACTTTTTGGGAGTTTTCGGTGAATAAACTTAAAAAAAATTAAAACTTTTTGAAAAATACAGAAGATTTTAAGATTTTTTTTAAAAAATCATGATTTTCGTGTGCTTTTAACATTTCACGATTTTCATTTGTGCAAACAAAATATGAGAATACTGAAGACAACAAATTCTTTTGAGATTTTTCGAAATTTCGTGATTTTCAATACCATGCAAAATATCAAAAATTTATAGAAAATATGAAATTTTGGGATTTTTCATCATTTCGCGATTTTTTATGTGTTAGCATGCAACATATTGAAAAATTGAACAAAAAGAAAGTATTGAGTTATTTGAAAATTCTGAGATTTTTCGTTTTGCTTTATCATGCAAAATATAAAAAACCGGAAGCAAACAAAATGTTTTTTTAAGATTTTGTAAATTTCGCAATGTGTAGCATGGAAAAATTTGGAGGAAACAAAACATTTTTGGATATCCGAATTTCACAATTTTTAAAAAATCTTGCAATTTTCGTCTGCAAAATAATTCAAATTATTGAAATATGGAAGAATACGGAAAATTTTGAAATTGTTGAAAATTTCGCCATTTTTGTATGCTATATAGAGTTGCATAATATCGAAAAACCCGAAGACAATTTTTTTGAAAACTTTAATATTTTTGTGTGCTAGTGGGCAAAATATTGTTAATTGGAAGAAAACAGAAAATTTTGGGATTTTTGTAAATTTCGTGATTTTCATGTGCTATATACAAACTAAATCTTTTATCCCAAGCATATGGGGTAGGCTACATGAACCAACCTGAGAATTACGCCGGCTCCAGCACATGAATCCTCCACCTCCATTCACTCCTATCGAACAATATACTTTCATTGAGGCCTTTGGCAACCCTATCTTTTTATATCACCTCCATCCATATTTTTTTCGGTCTCCCTTTCGCCGTTTTGACATTACCTATATCGATAGTATCCATTCGTTGAACCGGCGCTTCCACAGGTCTGTGTCCCACATGACCAAATCATGTTAGCCGGTTTTCCGCATCTTCTCATCCACAGATGCTACACTAACTTTTGCATGAATATTCTCATTTTGCATCTTATTTTTTCTAGTATTACCATACATTCAATGAAACATGCGCATCTCCGCTACGTGCATCTTTTGTATATTATGCTTCTTAGGAGTCCATCATTTTGTACCATATAATAAGGCAGGCTGATTAGCGATCCGATAAAACTTTCCTTTCAACCTTAACGGAAAGTTATGATCGCACAAAATCCCTGTTGCACTCCTCCATTTCAACCAACCAGCTTGGATCGTTTGGTTGATATCGCTATCTATCTCCCCATCCTTTTGGACGATAAAACCTAAATATCGAAACCAATCGTTCGGTAATATCTCTTGTCCACCCAGTGTTGTACCACTGTGGTATCGACTTCTCTGTTTGCTAAATTTGCATTGCATATGTGCTGTTTTGGACCTGCTTAATCTGAACTTCCGAGATTCCAACACTTGCCTCCATAAGTCCAATTTGGTATTAACCCATGTTTTCGTTTCATTTATCAGAACAATATCATAAGCGAATAACATACACCAAGATATCTCATCCTGGATAGTTCTAATAAGCTCATCGATCATGATGGTAAACATGAATGGACTTAATCCATATCCTTGATGCAAGCCAATTATAATCGGAAAATCACTCGTTAGGTCGCCGCAAGTTCTGACATTTGTCACTATATCATCGTATGTCCTTTATTATTTCAATGTACTTGATTGGGACCCTCTTTTTCATCATTGTCCCCCATAATATCTATCTAGATACCTTGTCATATGCTTTCTCTACGTCAATAAATATCATATGCTGCTATGAATATATAATTTGTCATTATATATTAGTTATGAGAATAATTGGTTATTGCGTTAGTTTATTTGTTGAGATAGAGAGGTGTATAACTCTCTCTATATAGATTGCATAAACTTTTATTCTAATCAAGCAAATAAGATTATTCTTCTCTCAATTATTTTTATTGTATCAGAGCTTAGAAAATAATCGAGAAAAGGAAGAAAAAACCCTAATTTATCCTCTCACCAGCCGCCGGCCCCACTACCTCCTTCGATCCAGCCCTTCCTCCACCTTCGAAACCCTCACCCCCTCTGAAACCCTTCCGGTCCCTCTGAAACCCCTCACCTTCCCCCCCTCTGAAACCCTTCCGGTCCCTCTGAAACCCCTCACCTTCCCCCCCTCTGAAACCCCTCACCCTCCCTGATCTGCTGCCCCACCAGCACCCTGATCCATGTTACACCACTGCGCCCTGATCCTTGCACCAATGCCTTGATGCCTGATCCATACACCACCAGCACCACCGCATCCTGATCCATGCACCATCGCCCTGATCTGCTGCACCAGCACCCTGATCCATGCACCACCGCATCATGCTCCCTGAACCAGCACCAGCACTCGCTCCTCTCTTCGCCCTCCCCTGAATCTCCAGAATCTCATCATCCTCTCGAAGCATACTGCAACAGACGTCTTGAAGAGCCAGCCTTCTTGAAATCCTGCGCTCTCAAAGCTGCCTCATCGTGCTATGGAATTTGTTGATTGCTACTCGATTTGATTGAATAAGTTCTGGGTTTTTTTGATTGCATAATGGTCTTTACCTTTGGATCAACATATTTAAGAGTGGATTGTGAACTGCCATTTCCGTCTGGATCTTGTTGATTGTCTACCTTATTCTTGCTCTCTCGTGATTTACCTCTGTGCCATTCTTCATGGATACTGCCTGTGCTCGTGGACCATGTGCTCGTAGTCGTAGCTGTGCTGGTCTTCATTGTTCTTACTGCGGCGGTACCAATCATCGTGTAGACTGGTGTTAGGAGAAGTATGGCTACCCTGATGATACTTCTACAGCTCGCCAGACATCCATAACAGTTGCTACTACCGGATCTTTCTCTTCTGATGGCAATTTATCTTTATCTAGTGCTGAATGGAGCCAGTTACGTCGTCTCCTCTCCTCTGTAGCTCCTGCCAACCTTTCTACTCCATCAGATATATCGTTCCTTTCTCATTCTAATTCATGGGTTGCTGATTCTGGTGCCTCACATCATGTCTCGTGATGGACCGTGTGATCTTGTTTCTAGTCCTCACAAGTTGATTTCCATGGCTGATGGTAATACCACACCTGTTCTGGCTCTGCCGATTTATCACTTCATCTTTACACCTAAAAAATGCTTTAATTATGACATCTTTAAAACAAAACTTATTTTCTATTCGTTATCTTACAAATGATTCTAACTGTTCCGTAACATTTTATCCATCTCACTTTGTGATACATGATCTACCGACGAAACAGTGGATTGGTGGGGGCCATGAACAAAATGGACTGTATTACATTGATTACCTTCTCAGTACGTCTGCAGCTGTTTTTACTATCCAGTGGTATCAGAGACTTGGTCACTCTCCTCTTTCTTTACATAATATGATGCCTTCTCTTGATTTATCAGAATTCAATTGTGAATCATGTATTCTTGGTAAATACCATCGCTCCTCTTTTCCTCTATTTAATAAAAGACGGGATTTACCCTTTGCGGTAGTTCACTTTGATATTTGGGGTCCCTTTAAAATTCCTAATGTGTTTGGTTATAGATATTTTATAACTTTAATTGATCATCCATACATGACTTGGTTGTATCTTTTGCGTAATAGGTCTGAACTTTTGTTTACCTTTAAAATCTTTGTAATTGAGATTATTAATCAATTTGGTGTTCCGGTAAAGATTTTTCGTTCAGATAACGCTAAGGAGTATATTAGCAAGTATTTTACTGCATTTTGTCAGACCAAGGGTATATTGCATCAACCTTCGTGTTCGTATATTCCTCAGCAAAATGGGATTGCCGACCGAAAGAACCGACATTTGCTTGAGGTAGCCCGTTCTCTTTTTTTGCATATGTATGTCTCTAAATGATTGTGGAATTTTACAGTGTTAGCAGCATATTTCTATATCAATCGCATGTCTTTTCCGGTCCCAGGCAACCAATCCCCTTTCTCTATTTTGTTTCCACAGGGTTCCTCTTTTCCTGTTTCTCCTAAAGTGTTTGGTTGCCTATGCTATCCACATGTTCTAGATCCTCATATTACAAACTTGATCCTAGAGTTACCCGTATGGTGTTTGTAGCTTACTCTCGATCCCAAAAAAGATATGTATGCTTTGATCTGGCCACATCCATAGTTTGTACTTTATGTGATGTGACCTTAGAAGATCAAGCCTATTTTCCACCATCTGTTAAGGGTTCCACTTCGACTATTCATGTTCCACACTTACCTTCGTCAGAGCTTGATTCATCTATTCAACCTGTGCTCCCTAGTGATCAGCCTGTAGTCCTTTATCTACAGGTGTACCACCGTCATAAGAAAGTTGTCTCGCCTCCTCCCACCAATGATTCTTCTAACGATTCTTCTGCAGATACTCGAATACAGTCCACTGTTCCTGATTCTCCATCATTGATGCCTTTCGAAGATCTCTCTCTTCCTATTGTCTTACGCAAGGGTAAGCGTTCTTGTACTACTGCTCGTCCGATTTCTAACTTTGTTTCCTATCAAAGACTGACTTCATCTGCTCGTCAGTTTGTTTCTTCCTTGTCTGCCATCACTCTTCATTCCTCTGTTCAGTAAGCACTTTAACACCTAGGTTGGCATGTAGCTATGTTAGAGAAGATTGCCGCACCGCGCTCTAATTAGACTTGGAAATTGATACTTTCGCCTTTAGATAAAAAGGTTGGATGTAGATGAGTTTTTACTGTCAAGCAAAATCCAGATAGGACAACTGACTGTCTCAAAGCCCGATTGGTGGCCAAAGAATTTACTCGGCAATATGGTTTAGATTATGTCGAGACCTTTTCGCCACTTGCCAAATTAATATCGGTTCGTGTTATATTCTTGGCTGTTTCTAAGGCATGGTCTCTTCATTGGCTTGATGTGAAGAATGCATTTCTTAATGGTAATCTCTCAGAGACTATTTATATACAACCTTCCGGCTTTGGGCGATCGGGGGAGTCTATGGTTGTCTTCTACACAAATCGTTATATGGACTGAAGCAGTCACTGCGTACTTGATTTGAAAAAATTAGCACGATTTTATGACAGATTGGCTTCAAACATAGTCGTGCCGACACGTCTCTTTTTACACATAATCGTTCTCAGGGCAGGGTAATTGTGTTGGTGTATGTTGATGATATTATCATTACTGGAGATGATCTTGCTAGTATTTCCAAGGTGAAAGAACATTTGGCTTCATACTTCCATACCAAGGATCTTGAGCTACTTAGATATTTCTTTGAAATTGAAGTATCACCGAATTCTGGTAAATTGCAGTTCTCTCAGCGCAAGTATGCACTTGATCTTATATCTGAAACAGGATTCCTGGGCTGGAAACCAGCAAACACCCCCCTGGACTCCTCGGTCAAGCTATCTCGATTAAGCTCTCTTTCGGATCCTCCACTACCTGATCCAGGACGATATCGACGTCTTGTTGGAAAGCTTATTTACCTCACTGTCATTCGGCTTAACACCGTCTTTGCCGTTAGCAAAGTGAGTCAGTATATGCAGAATACTTTGACCTTAAGGCAGTTGAACATATTCTTAAATACATCAAGGGTTCTCCAGGATATGGTCTTCTTTACAAACTATCATCTATGTTGTCGCTCATATCCTTTGTGGATACCGACTTTGCTGGATCCATTGATGATTGTCGTTCCATGAGTGGATATTGTCTTTTCTTAGGAGGAAACTTGATTGCATAGAAGAGTAAGAAACAAAATGTAGTGGCTCGTTCTTCTGTAGAGGCTGAGTATGGATCTATGACACAAACAATTGATGAGTTGGTATGGCTTACCTCTCTTTTGACAGATCTTGGAGTTCCTTCTTCTCTTCCGACTGCACTCTTCTGTGATAACAAGGTCGCAATTCACATTGCTCAGAATCCAGTTTTTCATGAGCGGATCAAACATATCGAGATAGGTTGTCACTTCATTCGTAACAAAGTGACAGATAAGGTGGTTACACTACAACATATTTCATCCGCGACTCAACTAGCAGATATTATTACCAAAACTCTCTCTCGACCCGCTTTTGCTTATTTTCTATCCAACCTTGGTATGATTGATATTTATGCTCCAGCTTGCGGGAAGTGTTATGAATTTATAATATGTTATTATATATTAGTTATGAGTATAATTGGCTATTGTGTTAGTTGATTTTTTAAGATAGAGAGGTGATCTATAACTCTCTATATATAGATTCTATAAACTCTTATTCTAATCAAGCCAATAAGATTATTCTTCTCTCAATTATTTTCATATGCAAATATCTTCTCCTCTTTCGAAAATGCTTGACAAATTGACGAAGAAAATGAATCGCCTCTATCGTCGATCGTCCATGCATGAACTCAAACTGGTTCTCTGTTATCTTAACATTCTTCTTTAGCCTTTGTTCAATCACTCTCCCAAAACTTCATGGTGTGACATAAGTTTTATTTCACATTAGTTTGAGCAATTTTGAATTTCACCATTGTTCTTGTAAATAGGTACAAAGGTACTTTTGCTTCACTCATTTGGCATCTTTTTGGTCTGTCAAATCTTATTAAACAAATCTCTCAGCCATCTAACGTCTATCTCTCCTAAGTATCTTCAATGCTCGATAAGAATCCTTTCTGGACCAACCGCTTTTCTTGATTTCATTCTTTTCAAAACCTCTTTAATCTTAGATATTCTTATTTTACGCATGAAATCACGATTTATATCTTGAGATTGAATAACAATCCCATCCAAATCTTAATAATCTCTCCACCTTTCCTTGATATCCCCACCTCAAACTAGAACTTTTTGATCTTTATTTTAGACACACTTCATCGCACATAAGTCTCTGGCCTTCTTTTCCCGCAGTAGAACAATAACAATCCCATCAAAAATATTGAAAATTTGAATAGAACAATTATTTTTGGGTTTTTTTGTAAATTTTGTGATTTTCATGTACTATAGCAATAAAAATACCGAAAAACTATATTAAAAAGGAAATTTTTAGATTTTTAAATATTTCACGATTTTCTAGTAGTATAGCGTGCAAAATATTGATACACTGGAGTAAATAGGATATATTTGGGACTTTTGGAAATTTCACGATTTTTTAATACTGTAGCAAAATATTGGAAAAACCAAATAAAACAGAAAAAATTAAGATTTTCTTGTGCTAACAATATGTAATACATTAAAAAATTTAAGAAAACCAAAAATTAGAGAAACAAGGAAAATTTGAGATTTTTGAAAATTTCACGATTTTCATATGCTTGCATAATATTGAAAATAGGAATCAAACATAAGATTTTTCAGTATACCATGTAAAATATATTTTAAAGATGGAAGAAAATGAAAAAATAGCAAGACTTTTGAGAATTTCATGATTTTTGTATTTAGCAAACAAATATTTAAAATCCGAAGATTCTTAATATTGAGGTAACAAAAAACAGAAGATTCTTAGTACATCTTTCGTATGCTATAACAAAAACAAAAAATCTTGAGATTTTTGAACATTTCGCAATTTTCGTGTGCTGCAGTGTGCAAAATATTGGAAATTTGAAGAAAACCAAAAATTTTGAGATTTTATAAATTTCGTGATTTCCATTTGTTGCCAAAGGTTCCCCGTCATCAGGAGTCTTGGCCACTCGGGCCGGGTTTTTCGTTATGTTAGGTTTTTAGTAGTAATCAACAACTCTTATTTTACTTCATATGGTTTTTTATTTCCTTAATACCATGAAGTTCTTCAAAAGTACGAGTAAGTAAAATATTGAAAAACCAAAGAAATAAAAATCCTAATATCTTTGAAATTTCATGATTTGCATGTGTTGCATAACATACAAAATAACGGGAAAAAAAAGAAAACAGAATTTTTTGAGATCTCTTGAAAATTTTGCAATTTTCATGTGCTATATCATGCAAAATATTCAACAAGTGATTTTTTTTTTGAAATTTTTTGAATTTTTTTGAAATTTTGTGATTTTTCGTTTGCTATAACAAGCAAAATGTTGAAAAATTGAAAATCATTAATTTTTTTTGAAGTAATGCAATTTTCATGCTCTATATGGCAAGTAAAATACTAAAAGCCGGATGAAAACCAAATTCTTTAATATTATAAAAAATTTCACGATTTTTGTGTTCCAAGCATAAAAAAGATGTAAAACTGAAGAAAATATATATTTTTCGATTTTTTACAGTTTAGTTATTTTCGTGTGCAATAAGAAGCAAAATATTGAAAAACAGAATAAAAACATAAAGATTATTGTTTATGAAAAGTTCACGATTTTTGTTTGCTTGACACATAAAATGTTGAAAAACCTATTGAAACCGAAAATATTGAGATTTTTGAATTTTTTGCGATTTTCGTGTGCTGACATTCTAAATATTAAAAATTTAAAGGAAACATAAATTTTTTGATTTATTAAACAATTTGTGATTTTTGAGTGCAACATACAAAATATTGAAGATTTGAAGGAAGAGGAAATTTTGTTATTTTCGAAGATATCACAACTTTCGTGTGCAAGCATAATAGAAAAAAAATCGATGAGCGAAGAATATTTTATGATTTTTTTGTGCTATGCTTACAAAGTTTTGAAAAATCGAAGAAAACCGATTTTTTTTTGTTGAAAATTTTGCCATTTTTGTGTTTAGCAAGCAAAATATTGAAAAACTGAAGAAAACATAAAAGTTTGATGTATTTGAAATTTACGTAATTTTCATGTGATAGTGTGCAAAATATTGTAAATTTGAAGAAATCAAATAATTTTAGGATTTTTATTAATTATGGGATGTGATATAGTGCAAAATATTTAAAAACCGAAGAAAACAAAAAAAGTTGAGATTGTTGAAAATTTCATATTTTTCATGTGGTATATAGTATATAATACTAGAAAAAAGGAAAAAAAACAGAAGATTTTGAGAGTTTAGAAAATTTTACAATTTTCGTGTTCTATATCATTAAAAATATTGAAACCCGAAGAAAACAAAAAAGTTGTTTTTGAAAATTTCATAATTTTCTTATGCTATATAACAAGCAAAATATTGAAAATCGAAGAAAATAGAAATTTTGAGATTTTCAAATTTCTTCATATTCGTATGCTAGCATGCAAAATGTTGAAAGCTTGGAGAAAACAATTTTTTTTGGATTTTTATACATTTCATAGTTCTTGTGTGCTAACAAGAAAAATATTGAAAAACCGACGAAAAAAGAAAAGTTCACGATTTTCGTATAGCAAGGAAAATATTGAAAAGCTAAAGAAAAACATCAAATTATTTGCAAGTTAATAATTCATATATTTTACATATGAAATTGATAACAATTAACTTTTAACTTAATATGATTTTTCTTGACTTTAGACTTCGTCGGGCACTTGCCAGTATGTATGTATATTTACTTTTTTTTCTGATTCTGGAAGATTGGAAGCATCACCTTCCCCCCTCTTGATGTTCGTCCAAAAGAAAATATTGTAACCATTATAACGTTATCGGACTGTTCTTTTCACTGACTACAATGGTATATTCATTTACTTATATCTCACAGGCAGCGGGTGTAGTGCACGGTCGTGAAATTCATACCTAATGATAAGAAGCAGTATAAACACCCACAACACATTCGTCCTCAACGCTCTAATGGACATGTATGCAAAATCTGGTGCGCTATCCTATGCCAAAAAAGTCTTCGACAACATGCCTGACCACGACACTGCCTCTTGGAACATAATAATTCATGGTTTTGCCGCTCATGGCCTTGGCTTACAAGTGCTCGACCTATTTAACGCCATGCGCTTAGCGAACGTAGCCCCAGACGCAGTCACATTCGTCGGCCTTCTCTCTGCCTGCAGCCATTCTGGCCTAATTGAGCAAGGACGCGGTATATTTCATAGAATGGAGTCAGATTATGGTATTGACCCTGAAATGGAGCATTACTCGTGCATCGTCGACCTCTTAGGCCGTGCCGGGCGGTTAGAGGAAGCAAGAAAAGCAGCGGAGCATGCGAAAGATGCGGGGGTTTGGAGAGCGTATCTGGCGGCATGCAAGATGCACAGGAAGACTGAGGCTGTGGGAGCTGCGGAAAGAGTGGTGGGGTTGGAGCCGAAGGGGAGCGGAGGGTATGTGTTGTTGGCGAATGCTTATGGATGGGATGGGAGGTTTGATGAGGTGGAGGAGGTGAGGGGGGAGATGTGGAGGAGGAGGGTAAAGAAGGTGGTTGGGTGTAGTTGGGTAGAGGTGGGTGGGACGGGTATGCATGCATTTATTACAGGGGATCGAGACCATGTCGAGGCGGAAGAGATTTACGTTGCATTGCATGGGTTGGTTGGGCAAATGAGAGTGTTCGGGTACTGGGGTGATCTCTATATGCAAGGTAGTGACCAAGAAGAGGAAGAAACATTTGAAAAGCGGATTAAGACCGGAACTAGCCCAGGTTCATCAAATAATACCGGACACACATTTGAAAAGCGGATTAAGACGTTTGCTCTCGAAGTGCATTCGAGGTGTACCATAAGATATCCACTTATTCGAATTTTCACGACCTCAAACTAGTCATATTTGGTCAGATAATTGAATTCTTTATTGATCTGTTTAATTCTGAGCTGTTTCAAATTTTTTTTGTATGTCAGTGTATCAATTATTATGACATTTGAGAGGTCTTTATAAGACATTTGTTATTTATACATCAATATATGTCGATTTTTTTTTTCCTTTTCTTCATGTAGTGTTTTGATCTTTAAGACATTCAAAGGAGAAAATACTTGCAAGAGATGAAACAGAGCTTGATAACTTTCTCAATGACCATCTCATCAAAATTTCTCCTGAACAGTTGGGATTTTTAGGTTCAAAATATTAGTTTCCTTAGTAATTATCATATAGAGATCCCCATCGTAGCTGCTTCACCCTTTTCTTTGACTGAAACTATTGGAAGGTTTCTTCCCCCTTCTGGTAGAATTATTATATGTAAATGACATCTGTCGAAAGAGCTCTTATCCTAAAAAGTTTATAAGCAAATTATCATTAAATGAGGCCTTTGGGATTTCGAAGTTGATTAAGCCTTGAATTATTTGGCAATTAGTCAACACGCACGAACGCAGATGGATGCACAAATGCGTCATATTAAAGAGCACAGGTGAGAGATGTTCAATTTTCTGCGATAAAACAGAGATACACAGATCTGCGGCTGTTCCTGGTCATATTGCGGCTGTTCCTCGTCATATTGCTCATGTAAATTTCAGACCTTCGTTACTGTGGCACCAGGTTAACATAAATGATTATTATGTTCTTGATACTTACAAGTGTAACTGAGTACAAAAAATCTGGTAGTGGATAAGGACTTTGCTCAGTCGACTTGCTCGAGGACTTTCACTGATAAATTATAAAGATAGCTCACGGGGTCATTTTTTCCTTGTTTTTTTCTTTTAAGGTATAGTTTGATGAAAAACCATGATAGTTTAGTGTACTTTACCCTTTTCTTAATCATGGTTTTCCCAGACAAACTACCCTATATTTCCCCAAACTAAGTACGTAAGTCACTATGCCCAATTAACCAAAACCATCACTCTACATTCCCCCGATTCCTTCTTAAATTTTAAAAAAAATTGTAAAACGAGTAAAGATAAAAATTCAATGAAGCTAGCACACAAAATTGAATTAATTGATTGATACAAACTGTGAATGTTCTTCAACAAGTCCAACACACTAAAGGATAATAATTTAACGAACATAAAAAAAAAGAAGAGACGAGCAAAGACGATCAAGAGAGGAGCACTTCGAAGAATCCGGTTCCGGAAGTGTGGCAGATACGGCAGATCACAGGAGAAACGGTCTTTATATTGCATTCCTTGCACAGGCAAAGATGCAGGCACGCCAGCAGCACCACCACCGCTTTCTTCTCTCCGCACTCTCTGCACATCCCTTTCAAACTCCTCTTCTGATCATTAATATTGTACACTACAGAGCTAACATAATCGGACTCCCCGCTCCCTTCCCCCCTCGCGGCTTTTGCCTCTCGGAGTTGATCTTCAAGGTCTAACACATCGTCCTGCAGGTCCAAATAATGCTGTGTCCACACCGCCCTCTCCCTTCTTTCTTGAAAGATCCGGTTCTTGAGTTGCGCTGCGCAGCGAACGGCACGTTTTAGTTGCACATCTTTCTCCTTGAGACCCTTCGCTAGCGTTTCCTGCGCCGCGGCCATGAGGGTGTTGTACTGTCTTCCACTGTCCTCCAAAAATGTCCTTCCCATTTGCTCTTCCTGCATGCATTTCAATTATATTACTTATATATAAATTGCTAATTAAGTAAGGTCTTTAGCGATAAAGTACCTGAGAGCAAAGTTGTAGGCTTATTTGATCCATGCTTTGCACATTGGTCATGTCCTGTTTGTTTCTGCATGGATTAAATTTGTTGATTAATAAAGATAGGTGCATGAAGAAATTAGTTATAAGAGATATGCATCAAATAAATATAATTACCCATTTGAAGCAAGAGCCATTGATCGCCTGGTAGAGAAATTAGATGCAAGCGATGAATATTGAGAATTGAAGGACAAAGAATTTATTTATAAATGATGAAGAGTTGTGATGAGTTTCAGGGAAAGGGCGTTGGTTCGAGGCTCCCATTCATCTCTTTGAATTGGGTACGTATGCAAACAACTGCATATTTTCTCTTATTGGGTAAATTACACTAAACTACCCTCAACAATCACAGGTTTTCACTAAAACACCTTCTAGTTTTCTTTTAGTTACAGCAAACTACTTTAAACAATGGTTTTTTACGGAATTTTTTTTATAGCTAAAATACCCTCAAAACTAGCAGTTTTAAGCCCCATATGACAATTAACACAAACACCACCACGACTAGGAACTACATCAATATATAGGTGCGCTTGGTAGAAGGTATATCCGGGAATATTTCCACGCTTGCTTAAATATAAAAGATATATCCGGAAATGTGGGATTACCATGGTAATCCTATTCCCCCAAACATGTGTCTATCGTCTATCGTAAATTACAATGAAATATTCCCTTCTGATATGAAATGAATCATGACCATCCGCCGCCGGCTTACCTCGCCACCCGCCAGCCGGTCCCTCCGCTCATTGTCTGTCGTTCGCCGGCCGGCCCGCCGACGATTGGCCGTTCGCCGCCGACTAGCCGTAGTTCACCACCGACTAGCCGCAGTTTGTTGCCGGTCATTCGGCCCCGCCGCCGATCGACCGACCGTCCGTCGCCGAGCCCGTTGTCGATCGGCCATTCGTCACCAGCCTCGCCGCCATTCACCGACCCTCCTCCAGTCTCACCGTCGGTCAACGGTTGCACATACATATATTACTGGAAATGATAAAAATATACCAAGCATGTTAATGCAGGATTCCTTCGGATTAGATGCTCGGTCATTCCATTTCCGGAAATGTGAGATTTCTGGGTAATCTTTCATTCCATATACCAAGCGCAACTTATATGTGAAGACAATTTTGTTACAATATAATTATTACATGTAATAACATTGTCCTAACGCCGTGTTTTCGGCATCAGAACGGGGTTAATGAAAACTCGGCCCTGATAAGAAATCGTCGCCAAATATGACTGCTAAAGCTCCAGCGCCGGCCCCACTTGACCTGAAGGTCTTAGCCCCGGACTTTGTTCCAGGAAACAGTGTTGGCAAGAATCCAATGTTTGAAGGCGGAGGCGGTGGTGGCGGCGTGGATGGACGATTGTAGCCTTCTGCTGATGATTCCCTTTGGTTCGAAGTATTATGATAGTTGGAGTGGTTGTAGGTATAATTTTCGAATCCAAACCTGTTCGATATCTGGCTTTGAGGTTGCTGAGGGTATGATATACCATCTCTTATTGCGCGATAGTCGTCAATCATCGGATTGGAATAGTGTAAGCCTTCTGCAAAACCTGCAAGTGAGAATGCGAAAATGGACAAATAATTTTGCGGCCTTATGCTAAGCAAAACTTTATACCATCTTGATATTCTTGACTAGGCAGAATCTAATTTCTATGAAATTCATTACAATTCAGAGAGTATCTGTCTTATAAACACGATGCATTAAGCCAAATACCTGAATGTGGATAACCACCGTCGTTCTCAACAGAGACATCCACGAACCCTCAAGGCTTGTCCGATTTCCCCTTCCTTAACTGAAAACTCGGGGTTTCCTCAACTCCGAAGTCGGTGAAGAATTCCTTCAGCATAACTGTAGCTGCTCCCTCAAGCTTTTCCCTCATAAAAATCGGCTTCTTTATAAACCTCGATGGTTAATGACAAACCTTGAAAACTAGAGCTCATACCGTCAACAAGAAACGAGAATTTAGTTTTCCATGTCGGATTCAAACTCTCCGATCTATCTACCTTCGTGCAGTATTTCTTGTTACGTTCGATCCAACCTACCGCAAACCATTGAGGCTTCCATAGAGAAGATTTTCGCACGAGGCCACAAGCAGAGATTATGCAGATCTCAACGCGAACTTTTGCCATCTCTGAGTTAAGAGGTCAGATAATAGAAGAAAAATATGTTAATGAAGTTGCAAGTGATTTTAGGCTTCCTTTTGGTAGAAAAAGAAAGAGGTTTAGTTAATGATGAGGAGATTATATGCCATCTAAGGGCATGTAAAGGAAACCCTTGCCCCTTTTCTTGGAAGAATCCAATTCTGATAAGGGGAAAGATTAATGTGCTCTAAACAAATGAGAATCTAATTCTGGAACATTAAGAAAGTGTATGTGGGTAGCCTTGCTATCTAATAGACAACAGAAAAAAATTGGAGATTATAAACAAATGACATTTCATCAAGGAATAAAAAATCACATAATCATAAAAGACATGGGGAGACATCAAAACTTGCATAAATGTGCATGTATAGAAGAATAATCTAAAGAGATGATATCTCTATCATTTTGTAGGAAAATGAAAACATTTGCTTTAGACTTTACTCTCAAGCACAGAGAATGGCAAGGAGTAAGAAGTTTCAACAGTGTGACCACTAGCATAATTTGATGCCCCTCGATAAACGGTCCTCTAAGTCCATCGAAAGCCTGGCCGATTTCTTTACAATCACCTGCCAAGCTGTGTAAGAAAAATTAATTTACTTTTCCTTCTTTTTGAAAATGAAGGTATTTACAAAGTACAGAAATCCTTTATATCATTAAACACGCTACTAATTTAATCTCCATTAACAATTGCTACTAACAATCTATTAAAATAAAATATGTAGAGAGGAAGTAAAGTAGCTTTATGATATTTACATATTATGCTGGAGCTTGAGAGAATCGCACCTCCTGGGATCCAAAAGCTTTTTGGAGAAACCTTTCAACAATCATTAAGAATTTGTTCGGCTTTTCTTCATGAGGAAGATGATCACAGTTTTTCATGACTTCAAATGCGGAGCCAGGTATGGCCCGTGACAGACGTTCAGCATTCCATGAAGGAACGAGGCGATCAGTGCCTCCGGTAACAATCAGTACTGCATCAGAATAGAAGCAGGGTTAATTTTCAAGGAAAATATATGGATACCGCAACTTCAGTTACAGTTGATAGAGAAGTAATTATAAGTCCAAAAGAGTAGAATATGAATAGGAAAGAGTCCAAAGTATCTATCGAATTTTGAAAGGCCCTTCAGGTGATAATATCACACATCTGTTAACATATTATTATTAACTTTTTTTTCAAGAAAATTTGTTTATATATTATCTTGTGCATTAATTAGTTGAATGTAGTTCTCTCATGGAAATCTATCATTCTTTACCATTCTTCTAAATTTTTCCTCCACATGCAAATTTTAGAGTAATGCTTTATTAGCAGCCTGAACAGAAAATGCAGGCCAATAAGGTAAGGTTAGCAACATACAAAAAATCTGGTGTGTGGGTAGGGTTGATGTTAGGTTGATGGCCAATTGTAAATTCCATGCCATGGAACCATAATTTTAATATATCTTGAAGAGTGTTAATAAGCAAATGGTTCGTGTGATTAAAGTCCAATTTATCTTCACCTATTGGAACCATCCATTCGTGCACATTTTTCTTCTTTTCTATTTTAGATGTGACCCCTTTTGGGAATTGAACCGGGGATCTCTCATGTTGGAGAGGAGTCCTTCGGTTTGCCGTGTACAGTTTGGATCCATTAATATTTTTGAAATGAAATTTGTGCAAGTGAAAAGGCAAAAACTTATGGGAAACCACAACATTGACAACTGATACGGTGCAGCTTTCATCTGTGAAATGGTGGCGCATAATGATCTGAGGTTGGTAAGTTCCTAAAAACTCATATGGGCATACTATATAAATAGAATCACCGAGAAACAGAGCAAATGAAATTGTGTATCTGCTCATACTATAAATAGAATCATGGAGAAACAGAGCCAATGAAATTGTATATGTGCTCAAACTCTGATGAATTGATGCAATAGTAAAGTGCCATCAAGTGGCAAGTCGAGTAATGAAAATTAAAGGGCCAAGGGATCAGATTGTAAGCTTGTCAATTGAAGCATTAAAAATAGATGATATGAAAACAATTGATAACATTTTGGAGTATAGTATTTAACATTTTAACTAGTAGCTTCTTGTATACTTCCTATGTATCCAAGTCATGGCATAAAATAACGATGCTCAACAAATTTGTGTGCAAAGAGAAAATACGAGAAGCTTCTAAATTGAAAATAAAGTGCAGAATAATCGAAGAATACAATGTCCTGACCTGGACATGAGATCTCAGCAAGCATCTTCGACAATGGCGGAAGTAATGTTCAAAATAGTGATAACGTGTTGCATAGCGTTTCACTACTAAATAACGAAAAGCGCAAAAAGCGTTGCGCATAGCGTAAGCTACATGAATTATTAGTTATTACTATGATCATCTCATTTACAATAAATTATATTATTATAAAAATATAAAATTAGCTTGAGAACATAGAACAATAAGTAATATAACAATATTTTTTACGGTTGCAGTTTCTCTACCCCCAAAATTTCCAAAAAATTAATATTTTCAAAATTTTCAATCCTTGAGTTCATATATATGATTCATACTAGAGTATTAAACCTATCGAAAATCAATTAAATAATCTCTGTTCGAGAAACATGTCTACTAAATATGATTTCAAATTGAGAGGTTAGAGCTTTAATGAGACCGTCTTCATATAGTTTAGGATTAGATACCGAAAACTTAAGAACTTCAATAGAAAATAGCGTATGCATAGCGTAGCGTATACTATTTGTTAAAAGGCGTAAGCTGTTTGAAGAAAAAACGTAAGCTACTTTGTTTTTGAGTTTTTTTCCAAAGCTACGTAGCGAATAGATTAAGCTACGCTACATAGCGCAAAATAGCGAGTTACATGGCAAGCTATTTTGAACATTGGGCGGAACTGTTTTTGATGCAGAATCTGTAAGCATGGCTATGGTGTCCTCCAAAAGGGATTTTTCCCAACCTTTAGCCCTCAAAGGCTGCAGCATACTTATGTTAAGAATAGCATTTGGTATCATATCGAGATACAAATTTTCAAATTATAAATAAATTAATATTACCTTTGTGTAAACCTGTAGAACATGATTTGTAACCTGACTTGCATCAAACCATGCGTTTCGAATAGTGAGTGTACCAAACTTATCCATCACCATCCTTACCTGTAGAAACCGTTGATACTAATTTAAACCGAAGAATTGAGAATTTATCGTCTTTAAGGTATAATTACTACTTTGCTAAATCACAACCAAAAGCAAGCATAAAGGTTGACATAAAGCATGCAGATGTATAAGAGACAAAAAAAAATGGAGAAGAATTCAAACTGCTGGTAGGGAAGAGGTCAGGGGTACAAGTTTGGCTACAAAATGTATTGAAAAAATTTCTTCGTGATTGGGGTAAGCCTAAAGAAACCTGCACTAATTTTCTACCTTATGTGAAAAAGGCAGCAAAAACCGAGTTATCTTCTGCAGAAGAAGACATCTTCAAGCATTTTTGTACGATATATTTTTTTAAAACTGGCATACTTCAAGATTTGAAAATGGACTAGATTGTGCACCATCTAGTGCTTAAAAGTCGTTGAAGAGGGAGAGGGGCAATTGTCATTATTACTGTCAAAACGTGTAGGTAAGTGCATAATCCAATTAGGGTTAGTTGCATATAGCATCCCTCCTCTCTACCTTGCCAACACCAATTAGCAGCTGAAACCACGAGGTTAGTCTCGTTATGGACTAAAATACAACTTATAACCCCTATATGTAGGGTGCTTACAAGTTAGCTGAGGGGTTATCGTAAAAATCTTTGAAGCTGTTATTGCATTTACCAAGTAGCATTAGGGGGGGGGGGGGGGCTAGTAGTTACGAGACCTCATTAAAGATATTTAAAAGTGTAGGATTGAGTGAAGATTAAGGTCCATAAGAGGATATACGGAGGTATGGAGAAAAGAATTTATATGATCGAATCATATTCTTACCGAGAATGGGGAAAAAGGATACATGAACAAACCTGAAAGGTTCGGAATTAATGCTTTGCAGTTATTGTTGGTATCATTTTCGGTGCTGTGTTTAGGATAAATATGACTCGAAAAAGAGATAAAATAGGAGCTCCTAAACGTAGGTTTATTCTGATCAAGGGCTTAAACTTTCCATACATGGTTATGGTCAAGAATGATCAATTATCACATGGTTATAAATAGATGAACTTCCTTATTCAATAACAATTCAGCTCATCTGATACTAAATTGCAATTTTAAAAAAATGCTATAATATATATCCTTGAACATGAGAGATTCGAAACCGAAGTAGATAAAGCTATGCCATGAAGAAGCTTACCAAATATCAAAGCAAGAGCCGGTCTCAACACTGCAGTCAATGCTTTCCTATATATCAAACCAACCATCTCTCTCATCCATTTCAGCATCTGAAATACGAAGCCCACAATAAACTTATACAACTTTTGCAACCCCTTCCAAATCCTAATAAAAAGGTTCTCTTGTGACTTGAGCTTGGGTCTCGATCTTTAGCTTGTGTATTTTCTCCGACTCCATTCTCTTTATCGCCCTTCTTCAAAACTAACGGCGCAACAATTGCAGGAGCAACCAAGATCAATGCGGCAACCTTCTCAGGAGCTTCAAAGTAGGTATTCACTGCCACAAGGCAACCAGCGGAGTGCGTGAGACCCCAATTCCGGTCAGAATTATATAGCACTAATTTAAAGGAAAAATTGCAAGAAACCCCCTTAATTTGGGCCGACTAGTAAGAAATCAACCTTACTTCCGCTTTCCTACTTATTGCTTCAAAATTGCTTTGATTATCCTCATTATTTTGCTCATGAAGCAGTCTTAAGTAGGGCTAGGGTCAGTCTTAAATACCAAAACTCCGAAGTTAGTGGTGAGGGTTGAGGAACACAATTTTAAATTTGAACATGTCTTGCAGGTCGAGCACAACAATATTTTTTACATCCACCATTTACATGCATGCCTGAAGGAATCTGAACCTTGGTTGCTCTGATGCCTTTATAGGTCTTTGGCACTACACCAATAGTGCCGAGGGTCAACAGACAGAATCTTCTATATTCTAAAACGATAAATTTCCTACATTTTCGCCTTAAATCAACTAAAACATGCTCGTAAGGAGGGGGAGAAACAAAGAAGAAGATTACCCCATTATGATGGCCTTTCCGGCTCCCAGCATATCTATGAATGAAACCGTAGCGAGCACAGAAAACGCCATCGAGTACGGATTCAAAGCCAACCTGATGGAGGTCTGGATCTCCTTCAGATGTTATCTTCCGTTGATCTCTTCGCGTAACGGCGGTCGGCTGAGATTTAATCTGGAGGTTGTCTCCTTTCGCGTGTGGATTTCAATGGGCTTGGATTTGAGGTTGAGTCGAGCTACCTGCAAGAAAATTCCGGGATGGTTATACCACCGAGGACCCTCCGACGATCAAGTTAGTGGTGCAAGTTGGGCAGAGTAGCGGCTTAGTGGAAAGAATCGTGTAGGTCGATCGTCTGAGGGAGGGGCTTATATAGCAGCAGCAATAGGCAGGCATGCGCGAGAATCACGTCGGCCGTTACGCCCCTGGCGTTACGCCCGCGTGATAGACGGGATCCCGCATTAACGACGAGACATGCTCGTTAATAGGGGACCGTGGTGGCGTGGGACGCGGGATCGTGGACGGCGAATATCTCGCGCATGGCGAGATTCGCGGAGCCGTGGCGGAGGCGCCAGTGATCGGTGTCGCGGGTCGGTCTGGTTGAAACCGAGGAAGATGAGCTCGGCGGGAGGCTCGGGCACGAGCTGGAGGCCAAGGCGTCTTGGTTCTGTGATAGCTCGGAGGCGAGCCGAATGGTGGTCTGGGAGGCCACCGGAGGTCGGGAGACTCCTCGGGCCGTAGGCCTGAGGTGCGATCCCAACCGAGGTTACTGATCCTCTCTCGTAGGTTCCGGGACACGTCATCTGCAACATGTCAGCATCTGGAGAGTCATCGATATCGAACCTCATCATTAGCCCCCCGCTCTCGTCTCGACCCGCTCCTGGGTCGGGTCGAGAGTGGTCTGACCGATCATTCAAGGTGAGCTCTCATTCGAAGATATCATCGGCGTGCATTCCCGGACGGAGAGTAGTATTTTCTTGATGGCTTCAGCGGATCAGGGGAGAGATCTCGCATCAAAGGGAAGCGCAGGATCGTGTGCACGTTCGTCGAAGCGACAACCCATGTGTCTGGCGTTGGCTGGCTGGAGAGACGCGCCACAGGAGTTCTTGCGCCCGATGGGACGCGCCCAACGCGAGTGTGACGGGTGGGACGCTGTCGGCCGTTAGTTGTGAAATTTGTTTTGGCGGGAGGCGATCGGAGCCGTAGGATGCGTACGCCGACAGCTATAAATAGAGGTGGGATCCCCATCAAAGCCCATACCTCCTCATAATTTCCTCGTCTCTAGTCGTGTTAGCTCGGCTCTCTTCACCTCAGGTCGGATTACTTGCGTTTGATTTCCTGAGGACACCCCCTTTGATCAGGTCAGATGTCTTCTTCTGAGGAGTCTGTAGATGTAGTCCGGATAGAGTCTAGGGATTCTTCTGGAGCTTCCTCTTCTATTTCTTCCTCTTCCTCCTTTGAGTCAGAGTCCCCCCGAGGAGTTAGGGTTAGTAATGCTCCCCGAGGTCGTGCGACAGGGGCGGTCCCCAGAGCACAGGTCGTGGGCGTTCTTGCTGTGCGATCCTTGTTGAGGCGTGCGGAGGAGCTCGCCAACATCAAGACTCGTTTCCTCATTCCTCTCGGCTATTCGCTTCGTCTGGCCGAGAAAGGGAAGAAGGCAGACCAGGTACGGGGCAATGAGATTGCCTTGTACCTGGAAGCCTTTTAAGAAGAAATGCATCTGCCCTTCTCCTCCGAGGTGTGTGCGGCGTTGAATTATTTCGGGTTAGCCCCGAGCCAGCTGGTGCCGAACTCTTGGAGGATCCTCCTCGGGTTGCTGGTCTGGTTGAAACTGAGTCTGATCCCCTTCAGCGTGAGTCTCCTCATATCTTCTCTATGCTACAAAAACCATCCTGGCGCTCGCAGAGACGAGCTGAGTTGAGTATACATCTCTTTTAGAAGACAACGGGGGGACGCCGCCGGGTCGGGGGTCGTCGTAGTACCTTCTTTCATTCACGAATGGAAGAAGTTTTTGTTTGTGGCCCCGCCCGATGGTGAGGATTGGTTTGTGCCCACCCAGTGGCAAAGGGCCAGCTGTCCGCGAGTGAGTCGGTCGAATGATGTCGACGCGGTGGCGGTGTCAGAATGGGAGCCCCTCCCTCGGGTCGATGTGCTGTTGTCTGAGCGGGCGCCCTCAGTTGGGCTGGGCTAAGCCCCGCCCAGTACGCGGGTAAGTTGGGAGCTCTCAGGCGACCTGTTTGGACTTGTGCATTCTTTTACTTTCCGGGCATTGCTGAATCCTCTGTATTTTGTCTTATACAGAACCCATGGACCTAATCAAGTTCCGGGAGGCAGTGGTTGATGTGAAGAAGGGGAAGAAGGCTGGAGGCGCCGGCCCTCTCGCTCGTCGTCGGCTCCGGCCCCGCCAGTTTTGTCCCCGCCGGCGGCGGCTCCATCCAGGCGCCCAAACGCTCCTCGGGCCCCTGAGTCCAGCCGCGCGTCGGTCCGTAAGCGTGCTCGGGAGCAGGAGCCCCCGGGCTACCGAGATGGGAGCCGAGACTGGTTCTCCTGCGTCGCTCCTCAAGAGGTTTCACAAGACGGAGCCCCGCTCCCCGGCTTCCCCAATCCTCGTGGACGATGGGGAGCTTCGCTTCGAGGTACCCTCGAGGCTTTCCGTCACTGACAGCCTGCTCTCTGAGATAGAGAGATCGGCCGGGGGCAGAATCCCTCAAGGGACCCTCCGGGCCCAAATGGCGGCCATAGCTCAAGAGGCCGTGCAGGTTAGTGTCTGCACTCCACCTGGTTCTTTATTCAGCATTTTTGTTCGCGTGATCGGGCGTCTCCCTTCCCTTTTTAACCCTCTTCCTTTTCTTCAGGTCCTTCAGCATGTCGCCCTCGTCGTCAACATGGAGGATGAGGAGATAGCCCCGGCAATGCAAGCCGCAGGCCGTGAGGAGAGCTCAAGGTAGGAGCTGAGGGCGACGATGGAGAGGATCGATGTCCTTGAAGACCGGATGGAGGCCAGGAGTCGGGAGGTCGCCCGATGCCAAGAGGCCGCCCGAGCCGCCCAGGCCAAATGGGAAGACTCCCAGGTGCTCGTCGCCACTTTGAAGAAGACGGCAATCACCCTCCGAAAGGAGAATGAGGCGGCGAAGGAGGGGACAAAGGCGTGCCGAGCTCCTGGCGTCGAAGGCCAAGCTTCTGGCGTCGAAGGCGGTGGAGAGCTACAAAGAGTCGGACCTGTTCTACGCCGACCTTGCTGCAGCCGCTAGCGTTATTTAGCACGACACCCTCGACGTCGTTAAGGCCCAGATGCCGGAGTTCCCTGACAGCAAACTCTGGGAGTACCCCTCGTGAGGAAGACGCGCGGAGGAACGTCCCTGGAAACGTCGCGGGGGAAGAAGCCCCCCGGTGGGTGCGTGGGGGACAAGTCGGTCGCCCCGGCCCCCAAGGCTCCCGCCGCGGGTGCCGACCCTGAAGATGCCACCCCCGGTGGTCGTAGTGGACGCGCAGCTCATTGGGGTTCGCCCCATCCCTGAGGCCTGAACTTCCTCGTATCTTCGTTTTCTTTGCGCTAAAATTTTGTAGGCCTCCGGGCGTTTTTGTAATGCTGGGGAGCCCATAATACCTTTGTAAATACTTCTGATTTTTGTGAATAGAAAATCCATTTTGCAGTTTCTTTGCGTGCGCATTTTCATTTTGTTTGTGGTAAACATTTGTACTTGCATGGTACTGCTTTCATCTTTAAGTCGGTATTTCGTCTAGCGATTGCACGTCGAGTTGAATTCAATTATTTGCCAAGCATGCAAAGACCGGTGAAAGGACGGTATCTCCATGGTCCCGAAGTCGAGGTGGAGATCGCTTAGACGAGGACGGGACCGATCAGGATCGTTGCCCGATGCCTCTTGGCGAGGGCTTTGATCCCTAGCGTCGTGGGATAGGAAACTCAGCCAGGGATGACCGAGCAGGGTAGCTGCTCGGTCGTCTCTTTGGGAGGGCCCCATAAGAGGCCTGCTAAGGATGGACCGAGCAATGAAACTGCTCAGACCGCCTCTTGGCGAAGGCTTAGATCCCTGGCGTCGTGGGGTAGGGAACTACCAGCCAGGGATAACCGAGCGTGGACGAGTCCGGTCGCCTCTTGGCGAGGGCTTAGATCTCTGGCGTCTTGGGGTAGGGAGCTACCAGCCAGGGATTACCGAGCAGGGGCGAGCCCGGTTGCCTCTTGGCGAGGGCTTAGATCCCTAGCGTCGTGGGGTAGGAAACTACCAGCCAGGGATAACCGAGCAAGGGCGAGCCCGGTTGCCTCTTGGCGAGGGCTTAAATCCTTAAGGACGGGCCGAGCACGGTTGCTGCCCTGTTGAGTCGTGAGGTTCTGTTCGATCTTCCACGGCGTTCGGAATATCGGAAAGAGTGACAGTCGCGGGTCGACACGTGGGGGGCGGAGCGTAAAAGCCGCATCATTCCGATTTCGCCGAGAAAGGCGGGATGCCCCGCCGCGTGGCGGTACAGTTGTGGAAAGCACGAGCGACTGTTGGACTCTTGAGGGCGCAGTGGGGCTATAAAGCGAAGGAGCACTTCTTTCTCCATCTCTAAAACGTAAGAATGGACACTTTCCCTTTCACCATCCCCGATATTATAACTTTCCTGGACGTGTACCTGTACGACCAGAACTACATCGAGGATACGGTACAGCTAGTTATAGGCAGCATCGAGGATCACTCTGGCCGATTGCTTCCCTGGCGCTCACCCCTCCTCCAGCTGTTGATGTACACAATCTGGAGGACGTCGCCAGGGCTGCACAACCCCTTTGTCCGAGCAGCTGAAGGATGAGGCGGTCGGTAAGCTGAGGTCTTTCGCTCCGGCCTGATCTCGGCCGGTCAACGGGATCGCTCGGTGGCACTCGTCCTCGAGTGCTACCAATTGAGGCACCACGCAGACGTTCGTGGGCGGCATCAGAGGCAAAGGTCCGAGGCAGCGAGGGCTCGGCTGGCGGAAATATACTCGGAGTACCACGAGCAATGTTTCCTGCACCCCTTTCCCCCGCTATTGTAATTTTTCTTTTATTTCAATGTACGACCGAGGAGCCCATGGAACTCTTTGGAATAAATAAAACTCTTCTTTTTGCAATGTCTTATTGTTCCCTTCTTATTATATGAACAGAAAGAACTTGAGAAAAGTTTACATTGCTCTAGTGAAAGAAGGATTGCACGCTCATAGATATTCTTTTTATTGGTACAGTTTGAGCTTCTTGGCATTGTAAGGCCGTGAAAACTTGCGTCCATCCGCGTCTTGCAAGAGCAGGCTCCACCGGGCAGGCTCGGAGACGAGGAATAGACCGTCCCACTTTGGAGAAAATTTATGCAGTTTGCTTTTGATCGACGAACTCGTTCCTCCTTAGGACCAAATCTCTGGTCTTGAAGAAGCGACGCTTGACTAGCATATTGTAGTAGCCGGCGGTTTGTTGTTGATAGGCGGCAGCTTTGATCAAGCCCGATCTCGTTTCTCTAACAAGATGTCCAGGTTAGTTCGTAGGGCTGAGGTGTTTGCTTCGTCATCAAAATGCTCGATTCAGTGGCTGGTGAGCCCGATCTTCGCCGGAACCATTTGCCTCGGTTCCGTAGCAGAGGCTGAAAAGGGTCTCTCCAGTGTGGGCTTTCCTCGACATGCGCAGGGCCTATAGGACCCGGGGTAATTTCTCAACCCAACTGCCTTGGCGTCCTTCTAGCGTTGTCCGAAGACCTCGGAGGACGTCCGATTAGCGACCTTGGCTTGCCCGTTGCATTAGGGATGTGCGACCGCGGCAAACTTCATGAGAATGTGATATTCGCTGCAAAATTCCTTAACTTTCATTTTCGAAATTTGTCCCGTGGTCGGTGAAGTCGACGCACATACGCCACTTCCCGCTTGACTTTTTCACCATGACCACGTTGCCAACCATTCGGAGTAAGGCACATTCCGAATGAAGTTGGCGGCGAGGAGCCTGTCTACCTCGTTCTCGATTGCCTTCTGCTTGATCGGGACGAAGCTTCACTTCTTCTGCCTGACGGGTCGGACCGTAGGATCTACCTCGAGCTTATGAGATGATTTTGGGATCGATCCCAGGCATGTCAGCAGGAGCCCAAGTGAACACATCGGAGTTGTTTCTGAGGAAGCCAACTAGGTCGTCTTGCTGAGTCCTTGTCAGAAACGACCCGATTTGAACGGTTCGTTCAACGTCCCCTTCTACGAGGGGGACCTCTGTCAATGGCTCCACCGGGGTCCCTCAGACTTTCTTTTGCTCGTCCCGAGTGTCCAGAGAACCCCTGATTTCACTCTCGGCCTCAACATCGTTGTTTGCCCGCTCAGATGAAGATGTTCCGGCGAAGCAAACCTTTGCAGTCCGTTGGTCTCCGTAGGCCCGACCTATCCCGCCTTAATCGAGCGGGAACTTCATCGCCAAGTGGTAGGTCGATATCTGGACACTGAGGGAGTTCAGCGTTTGGACGGCTGAGGAAGATGTTGTAGGCCGATGAGATTCTCGCTTCGATGAATTCCACAGGCACTGATCACGTACGGCCGGCCTCCCGACGTTAAACTGCAGAGTGATTACCCATTCCGCCGGGATTGAATGGTTGGTGAATCCTGACAGGACGTGGGAGGTCGGCCTTAGGTCTTCGGGGTGAGCCCCATGCACAGAAAGCGGTCGTAAAAGAGTATATCCGCCGAGCATCCCGAGTCGACCAGTATCCTCTGCACTTCGTAGTGGTGGACCCAAGTTGTGATCACCAACGGGTCGTTGTGGGCCAGGGGATATACCGTGGAGGTCCTCGTCGTCAAAAACGATCAGCTCGGTTTCCCTGGCCTTCTTCCTCGGACGGCTGTTAGCCTCCACGACCGGCGTAGGGTGCTGAGCCTCGTAGGTACTCGACGTACCCCCCGCTGACATGACCATTATTTGGTCGATTGTCAACTCGCCGAGAGGGAGACGTTGCTCTTGCTTACGGTCAGCTTGCCGCTTGTCTCGCAAGTATGTCACCAGGTGCCCCGAAAGGATGAGCTCCTCGATATTGTCTCGGAGCTGCTTTCAGTTCTCCGTGGAGTGGCCTTGCGACCTGTGGAAGTCGCGGTAGGGGCCCCGGGTGCGCTTTGCCACCATGCGCGAGACCGAGAGGAGTTTGAAGAACATCTCGCCCTTAGCCTCCTCTGGCAGTACTGTCTGGGAGACGTTGAGCGGGGTGTACTCCTGAAATTTCGGGGAGTAGGACTTTGGCCGCTCAAACCTCTTTTTCTCTTCCCTCGCACTTTTCTTCTGGTCAGTTTGCTCTGCCCGGGAAAGATTTGCGTTCACCTCGGACTCGAGTTGGATCTCTCACTCGGTCCAGGCCTTTACCTCGGCCATGGTCTTAGGTTGCGCTAATGCAAAGGAGCGTAACCACTCCTTGTGCCTAAGACCTGACCTGAGGACCGTAATGACCGTCTCGTCTCGATATTCTGGGACCTCGATGAGGGAGTTGTAGAAGCGGGTTACGTACCCTTTGAAGGTTTCCTTATCCCCTCTTTTTATCGTGAAGAGGTGGTCGACGGTTCGCTTCTGCCGTATGTTCCCGATGAAGTGGGCCGAGAAATTGGGTGCCCATCTCGTCGAAAGTTGAGATCGAGCGTAGCGCGAGTCCTCGAAACCAGTCTCGTCCGGAGCGGATGGGAGTGGCTAGGAAAGCTCGGCATTGGAAGGTGTCGGAACAGTCCTGAAAACTCATCTCGGTTGTGAACGCGTCCAAGTGGGTCCTTCGGCTCTGACTTCCCGTCGAAGAGCGAGACCTTTGGGGGCTTGTTCCGGGAGGAGACATGGACGGTGAGCAGCTCTTCGGTGAAGGGTTTTGTGAGCGAGGTCGGCGGCGTACTTAGCCCTGTCGCTCGAAATGACGACCTTCCTGATGCATACTCTTGATCTTCTTTTCGAGGGCGTCGAGTCGGCCGTGGTATCCTAAGGAGTCGGCATACTTCGATTTTTTACCTCGGCTGCCGGAGACCTCTGCGTGGTCTCGGCCCCGATTCCGTTCGATGACGTTCCTCAGGTCTCCTGGCGATGTCGTTTTCGAGCTGCCGTGGCGAGTCCCGTGCGCGTGACCCCGTCGAGGGAGGGGGTGCCGATTATGCCTGGGTGCAGGCAAGCTGACCGACACCTCCTTGGGAAGGACGGGGGGCGCGATGGGGCTCGGGGCGAGGCGCTCTGGCGTAAGACCTCAAAGTTAAACTGTGCGGCGCCCACCGGATCATTGAATATGTCGGCCCGGAAGATCTGCAGCCGCCAGAGACAGCGAGGCAGTGATCGATTGTGCCATCGCGGGTAGAGTCTTCTCTCCCTCTGTAGGGGTCCTGATCCCGCGGAGGGGGAGCGGCGACCTGGGGAGCTTGCCCAGCCGTTTGGACACGGACGAGCGCATCTACGACTGACGTGGGTCGATCTATCTGAGTGGATTAGGGCGCGAATGGCGTTTGGTGGAGGAGGGGATTCTCCCTCGTCTCCACAGTGGGGAGGGCCGACGGCTGGTGCTTGGATCGTTACGATGACCGCTTGCCATGTAGTCGAGATCTGAAGATGAACTTTTGGTTGAATGTAACTAGATTCCCACAGACGGCGCCAACTGATGGAGGTCTGGATTTCCTTCAGATGTTATCTTCCGTTGATCTCTTCGCGTAATGGCGGGCGGCTGAGATTTAATCTGGAGGTTGTCTCCTTTCGCGTGTGGATCTCAATGGGCTTAGATTTGAGGTTGAGTTGAGCTATCTGCAAGGAAGTCCCGAGGTGGTTATACCACCGAGAACCCTCCGACGATCAAGTTAGTGGTGCAAGTTGGGCAGAGTAGCGGCTTGGTGGAAAGAATCGTGTAGGGTCGATCGTCTGAGGGAGGGGTTTATATAGCTGGTAGTAATGGACAGGAAGGCAGGCGTGAGAATCACGCCGGCCGTTACGTCCCTGACATCACGCCCGCGTGATAGACGGGATCTTGCATTAATAACGAGACAGGCTCGTTAATAAGGGAGCGTGGTGGCATGGGACTCGGGATCGTGGGCGTCGAATATCTCGCGCATGGCGAGATTCGCGGAGCCGTGGCGGAGGCGCCAGTGATCAGTGCCGCGGGTCGGTCTGGTTGAGACCGAGGAAGATGAGCTCGGCGGGAGCCTTGGGCACGAGTGGGAGGCCGAGGCGTCTTGGTTCTGTGATAGCTCGGGGCGAGCCGAAGGGTGGTCTGGGAGGCCACCGGAGGTCGGAGACTCCTCGGGCCGTAGACCCGAGGTGCGATCCCAACCAGGGTTACTGATCCTCTCTCGTAGGTTCCGGGACACGTCATATGCAACGTGTCAGCTTCTGGAGAGTCATCGATATCGAGCCTCAACACAACCTCTTTCTCTCCTCAATCACTCTTGAGGTCAACCAGAATGCAGGCCTATCGAATGCAAGAACCTTCGCTCCAAGGAGAGCAAGAGGCTTCATGACTCGGTCCCACAAGATACCGAGGCCCTGAAACCATGCAACAGAATCATGGGTATCCCTATCTTTACTACCATCTCATTACTCTCGGTCTCAACTTGATCATTTTCTTGGTGGTGAGTGATCTTGTGATGGATCTTAACCCCATTGAACTCGAAGAACACGCTGTCGGGGTCCGCTAGATCTGCGGGGTCCGCTAGCTCGTCTTGGTCGATGCCGGCGACGCTGCGGACGTGGACGGTCGCCGCCACCTGTTCTGTAGAATTCGTGAAGAAAGAAATAAAAATGTAAACTTTGACACTATTGAGTTTCAGGAGATAAAAGAGTAGGAGTTTTGGTGAGTTACCGGGGAAGTCGGCGCGGAGCCGGAGATGGAGGCGGCTTTGGGGAAGCGGAGGGCAGTTCTGGAAATAGGGCGGAGGGACACGTGGCGGAGGGGATTGGATGTGGTTGGTGGACTTTTGGCGGGGAGAGAGAGGAGGTCGGTGACGGAGAGGAGGGTTTCTCCGGCTAGATTTGGCGGGAATCGAAGGGATTTTCCGTCGAGGGTTCGCTAGCAGATGCCCATATACTACTGCTTAGTGTTTCTTTTTGGATAAATTGCACAACACCCCCTAAAAAGTAAAATGTGTTTCACACGTGGCAAGCCAAAAGTTAGACTTTGGAAAGCAATACTTTGGGAACCACCAGGGTAAATATGGCATTGATGATGCTCGATATCGGTGACTCCGCAGATCATGACACGTGGTAGATGACATGTCCTAGAGCTTGCAAGAAAGGATCAAGAACGGAACGTTGGAAGCACACCCCGGACCTGCGACCCGAGAATGTTACCGACCTTAGGTGGCCTTCCAGACCACCCCAGCTCGCCTCCGAGCTATCACAGAACCAAGATGCCTCGGCGTCCCGCTCGTTCCCGAGCCTCCCGCCGAGCTTATCTTCCTCGGTCTCACCGACCGACCCGCAGCACCGATCACAGGCGCCTCCGCCACGGCTCCGCGAATCTCGCCAAGCGCGAGATATCCGCCGCCCATGATCCTGCGTTCCACGCCATCACGGCCCCCCATTAACAAGCATATCTCGTCATTAGTGGGGAATCCCGCCTATCACGCGGGCTTAACGCCAGGGGCGTAACGGCCGGCATGAATCTCGCGCCCGTCTGCCCATTGCTGCCACTATATAAACCCCTCTCCCAGACGACTCAGGTAAGCCAATTTTATCCCAATAGACCGTTACTCTGCCAAAATACCCCGTCTAAGTTGATCGTCGGAGGGTCCCCGGTGGCACAACCACCCCGGGACTTCCTTGCAGGTAGCTCGGCCTCAACCACATCAAACCCATTGAGATCCACACGCTCTAAGAGTCAACCCTCTAAATCCAATCTTAGCCATCCATCAACGCTCACAGTAGATCAACGGAAGGTAACATCTGAAGGAGATCCAGAGATCCATCAGTTGACGCCGTCTGTGGGAAACGTTGGTTCCACTCAACGAAAGTTCATCTTCCGATCTCGATTTCATGGCGAGCGGTCACTGCGATGATCCAACCACCAGCTGTCGTCCTCTCTGCAGTGGGGACGAGGGAGAATCTTCTCGTCCCCCGAACGCCATTCACGTCTTATCCGCTTGGATAGATCGGCTCGCGTCCGTTGTGGATGCACTCATCCGTGTCCAAACGGTCGGGCAAGCTCTCCAGGTTGCCGCTTCCCCACCTCGGGACCGGGACCCCTACAGAGGGAGAGAAGACTCTTCCCGTGTCAGCACGACCGGACACTACCTCACTGTCTTCGGCAGCCGCAGATCCCCTGGGCGCCATACAGCTCAATGCCGAGGTCTTTCACCAGAGCACCTCGCCCCGAGCCCCATCGTGCCCATGTCCCTCTCGAAGAGATGTCGGTCAGCTCGCCTGCACCCAGGCATGACCAGCACCCCCTCCCTCGACGGGGTCGCGCGGACGGGACCCACCACGGTGGCTCGAAGACGACCTCACCGGGGGACCTAAGGAACCTCATTGAACGGAACCGAGGCCGTGGCCAGGCACAGGTCTCCGGAAGCATGGGCCAAAAATCAGAATGTGCCGAATCATTGGGATACCACAGCTGACTCGACGCCCTCGAAAAGAAGATCGAAGGCATGCATCGGGAAAATCGTCCTTCAAGCGACGGGGCTAAATATGTCGCCGACTCGCTCACGAAGCCCTTTACCAAAGAGCTACTCGCCGTCCATGTCTCCTCCCGGAACAAGCCCTCGAAAGTCTCACTCTTCGACGGGAAGTCCGACCCGAAGGACCATTTGGACGCGTTCACAACCGGGATGAGTTCCCAGGACTGTTCCGACGCCGCTCAATGTCGCGCTTTCCCCGCCACTCTCATCCGCTCCAGACGATACTGGTTCCGAGGACTCACGCCATGCTCAATCTCTACCTTCGGTGAGCTGGCCACCCAATTCCTCGGCCACTTCGTCGGGAACAGACGGTAGAAGCGGACCGTCTATCATCTTTTCACCATAAAGAGCGGGGACAAAGAATCCTTCAAAGGATACGTCACCCGCTTCTACAACGCCCTCCTTAAGGTCCCAGAACACCGGTACGAAACGGTCATTGCGGCCCTTAGGTCGGGTCTTAGGCATAAGGAGTGGCTACGCTCCTTTGCATTAGCACAACCTAAGACCATGGCCGAGGTAAAGGCCTGGACCGAACGTGAGATCCAGCTTGAGTCCGAGGTGAACGGCAACCTGCCGCGGACAGAATAAGCTGATCAGAAGAAAAGGGACAGAGAGGAGAAAAAGAAGATTGAGCGGCCAAATCCATACTCCCCGAAGTTTTAGGAGTACACCCCGCTCAACGTCTCCCAGACGGTATTGTTGGAGGAGGCTAAGGGCGATAGGTTCTTTAAACTCCCCCAGTCTCGAATAGGGCGGCAAAGCGCACCCGGGGCCCCTACTGCGGTTTCTATAGGTCGCAGGGCTACTCCACCGAGAACTGCAAGCAGCTCCGAGACTACATCGAGGAGTTAATCCGCTCGGGGCACCTGTCAGCGTACTTGCGAGACAAGCGGCAGGCCGACCGTGAGCAAGAGCACCATCCACCTCCCGGCGAGTTGATAATCGGCTAAATCATGGTCGTGTCAGCAGGGGGTACGACGGGAACCGACGAGACTCAACATCCCTCACCGATCGGGCGGGCTGGAGGCCACCTGAGGAAGAAGGCCAAAATAGCCGAGCCGATCGTTTTTACCGACGAGGACCTCCACGGTATATCCCTACCTCACAGCGACCCACTGGTGATCACAGCTCGGGTCTACTGCTACGAAGTGCAGAGGATACTGGTCGACTCGGGAAGCTCGGCAGACATTCTCTTTTATGACTGCTTTCTGCGTATGGGACTCATCCCGTCGGACCTAAGGTCGACCGCCCACGTCCTGTCAGGGTTCACTAACCACTCCATCCCGTCGAAAGAGGTAATTACTCTTCAATTTAAAATCGGGGAGGCAGGCCGTACGTGCACCATGCCTGTGGAGTTTATCATTGTGAGAATCCTATCGGCCTACAACGTCCTCCTCGGTCGCCCGACACTGAACTCCCTCCGGGCCTAGATATCGACCTACCATCTAGCGATGAAATTCCCACTCGACCAAGGCAGGATAGGTCGGGCCTACAGGGACCAACGAACCGCAAAGTTTTGCTTCACCGCAATATCTACGTCCGAGCAGCCAAACAATGATGTTGAGGGCGAGGGTGACATCAAGGGTTCTCTGGACACTTGAGACGAGTAAAAAGAGGTCCGAGGGACCCTGGTGGAGCAACTAACAGAGGTCCCCCTCGTAGAAGGGGACGACGAACGAACCGTTCAGATCGGGTCGCTTTTGATGGGGACTCAGCGAGACGACCTGGTTCACTTCCTTAGAAACAACTCTGACCTGTTCGCCTGGGCGCCTGCCGACAGGCATGAGATCGACCCCAAAATCATATCTCACAAGCTCGGGGTAGACCCTACAGTCCGACAGAAAAAACGAAGCTTCGTCCCGATCAAGCAAAAGACGATCGAGGACGAGGTAGACAGGCTTCTCGCCGCCAACTTCATTCGGAACGTGCCTTACTCGGAATGGTTGGAGAACGTAGTCATGGTTAAAAAATTAAGCGGGAAGTGGTGCATGTGCGTCGACTTCACCGACCTCAATAAGGCCTGCCCGAAAGACAACTATCCCCTCCCTCGGATAGATCAGCTCGTCGACGGCTCTGCAGGCCACGAGCTACTTAGCTTCATGGATGCTTTATTCGGCTACAACCAGATCCGTATGAATCCGGCAGACGAGGATCTCACCGCATTCACAACGGACCGGGGGTATACCGCGACAAGGTGATGCCTTTCGGCCTCAAAAACGCCGGAGCTATGTACTAACGATTGGTCAATCGCATGTTCAAGCCGCAGATCGGCAGGAACATGGAAGTTTACGTCGACAACATGCTCGTCAAATCGGTCTCATCAGAAGAACACACCAAGGATTTGGGCGAGGCCTTCGACGTCCTCCGCAAATACAAGATGAAACTGAACCCCGCCAAGTGCGCATTCGTGGTCATCGGTGGAAAGTTCCTCGGTTTCATGGTCACCCACCGCAGAATCAAATCTAACCCAGAGAAAATCAGCGCCATCCTTAACATGGCCGCAACCGAGAATAACGTCGAAATCATGCGGCTGACGGGGCGGGTAGCCGCTCTGAGTCGTTTCATGTCGAGGTCTGGGGAGAAGTGCTTCCTGTTCTTCAAAGCCTTAAGGAAGATACCAAGGCTCGAGTGGTTGGAGGAGTGCCAGACCGCCTTTAAGTAATTAAAAAGACACCTTGCGACTCCCCCGCTGCTCACCCGGCCAGTTGAAGCGGACGAGCTATCGCTATATCTAGCGGTATCCGACCAAGCTGCAGGCTCGGTGCTCGTCCGAGAGGTCGAGGGAGTACAGAAGCCGGTATACTATGTGAGCCACGTCTTCAAGGACGCGGAAATGAGGTACCCAGCCATAGAGAAGCTCGTCTTGGCACTCATCGTGGCCTCAAGGAAACTACGACACTATTTCCAGGCGCATGTTCCCCTTCGAAAGACGCGGCGGAGATGCGGCGAACGTCTAGCCTGAAATTCGGGGCAGATGCTAATTGGTGCTATCCGTCCACCTCTCCGAAGATGCCAAGTTGATTTATGGCACCATGTATTGAAGGTTTAAACGGATGCGGTCGATGTAGCAGACTTCGTCAGATTCCCCCTCATTCGAGGGGTTTTTGATTGTGGGGACGCTCTTCCCTGCAGACGCAAGCCCCTGCAATTAATTTCGCTACCGCATCGCGGTAACAGCTTTCTCCTTCTCCATATGGTCACTTCGTGTCGTGGGTGTTTGTTTTGTGTTTGGTTGCTCGTGGATTGTAAACGGAGACTAAGTTATGTTGTCGCCCGAAGGGCGTGGACTAGTCCAAATCCGTATCTTTCTTAGATTTGGGTTTGGGGGTTTGGGTTTAAGGATACATTAGCCTCATTTGAGACTAAGATCAACTTAAACGTTTGTTAAGGATACGTTAGTCTAATTTTAGACTAAGATCAACTTAACGGGATCGTTTAGATCCTACAAGAGAGCAATTGGGCTATGTTGTTTAGTTTAGTGACATTGCGGTCGATAATTAGTTTAAGGACATTACGGTCCACTGTTAGTTTAAGGACATATCGGTCCAATGTTAGTTTAAAGACATCGCGGTCGAGGTTAAGGACTTCATAGTCCAAGAGTTTAAGGACCTCACAGTCCGATGTTAGTTTAAAGACATCGCGGTCGAGGTTAAGGAAATCATAGTCCATGAGTTTAAGGACCCCACAGTCCGTTGTTAGTTTTAAGACATCACGGTCGAGGTTAAGGACATTATAGTCCATGAGTTTAAGGACCCCACAGTCCATGGAAATGTGTGGTCACCGGGACCCGTCACCTCTTTGAAGACGTTCAGAAATTACAACGACAAATATCAAAGGAATGAAGAGATGTACCCTTGAACCAGGGTGGATTAAGTGATCTGTAGTCCAATTTGGAACTAAGATCAATTAATTATATTATGAGCACATTGGCTCAGTTGAGTCTGAATTGAGGACTTATGGCCTACTTGGGCTAAATTCAATTAAGTTTGAAGTGTTGGCCCTCTGTTGGACCATTAGACATTTGTCTGGATTCGAGCTCATATTATTTAGCAATGCTAAACGAGAGTCTGAGGGCTTTGGCAACATTTTTATCTTTGATTTCCTCAATTTTGAGATTCATTTGGAGGAGGGACTTTTGCCTCTGGAAAATTAGCCAATTTGGCTAAAAGTAGTGTTAAACACTAGAGGACATCTGGTTGTCACGTGTCCTCACATGATGTATTTAAAACAGTGTTAAACACTGGAGACAAAATGCTTAAAATAGTGTTAAACACTAGAAAGGAAGGGGTCACGTGGGGGCACATGAGGGCACCCAAAGGTGGGGCCAGACCTCCTTTATTTTATTCTCAGAATATTCAGATAAGTGTTAAACACTTTTAGTCTTCAGGCCATCATGTGTGGGCACGTGATGGGTACCCATGCATTGATTATTAAAGCGTTTATCAGGAGTCACGTGAAGACACGTGAGAGCGCCCAAAGCCAGTACTGCCTTTGCTTTTGTTCCCTTTGTTTTGGAAGTCACGTGGGAGCAAGTGAGGCATTGCCTCCAAGCTTTTTTCCTTCTCATTTTGGGGGATCTGTTTAGGGGTCACGTGGGGGCACGTGACCTAATTTTATTCTTTCTTTTCTGATCATTGAGGATAGGGGTCACGTGTCACCACGTGACCAAGTTCTGTTTTTTCTTTTCTGCTCATTGAGAATGGAGGTCACGTGTTACCACGTGATCAAGTTCTTTACGTGCATGGAGAGCTTTCAAGTCTCTTTGTTTTAAGAATTAAATTCTCTGTAGGGTTAAACCCTAATTATGTTTTAGAGGAATTAAATTCCTATGTATGTGGAAGAATTAAATTCTCATATAGTGTTAAACCCTAGTTCTGTTTTGGAGGAATTAAATTCCTATGAATTTGGGAGAATTAAATTCTCATATAGGGTTAAACCCTAGTTTTATTTGGGAGGCCTATGAAATTGAGAGAATTGAATTCTCATATAGGGTTAAACCCTAGTTTCTGTCCATCTTGAAGGAATTAAATTCTTATAATTTTAGGAGAATTAAATTCTCATATAGGGTTAAACCCTAATTTCATCTTGGAGGAATTAAATTCCTATAAATTTGGGAGAATTAAATTCTCTGTACTCAATCCCCCCTCTAAGTTTTGGATCTGCATGGCAGGATCTCAACCCGATGAGAATTAAATTCTCAACCTATGAGGAGATGTGCTTCTGCAGATCTTCAACTAGAGGAAGAACTAAGTTCTTTTGCAAAAGAGTTAAACTCTTAGATCTTTGAGAATTAAATTCTCTTTTCTTTTGAAGTTTTGATTCCCTTTCTTTTCTTACCTAGGGTTTTCTTTGCTGAGAATTAAATTTTTCTTTCTTTTCTCTCTGAATTTTCAAGATGCCAAAATTCTATCTATTTCTTCTCTTCTTGGCTCCTATTTATAGGAGAAGAAAAAGAATCAATTTGTTTAGTAAATCTCTCCTTGAAAGATTTTGTTTGTTTTCATGATTAATATGATCCTTTAGATCATTCAGTGAATTTTATTCACCGTTGAATTTTCAATCCAGAGATATTCTATTTGTTATTTTCTGTGAGATTTAGGGAAATCTTTCCTTGTCTAAGATTTTCCATAAATTGGTGATTTTTAATCACCCCTGGATTTTTAATCCAACGGCTCCCCATAACCCTTTTCCATTTGGAAAGATTTAGACGAATTTAGAATTTAATTCTATTAAACTGTAAGGCTTTTGAAGCCAGTCATGTGCTGACACGTGACCCTTGGTCACGTATGAGCATGTGACCCCCAATTGAGTCCTTTTCTCAGTGTTTACTTACGCTTCAGTTTTAACCATCACGTGTCAACACGTGACCATTGGTCACGTGTGAGCACGTGACACCTCATTGAGGTATTTCTTTCAGCCGTTTGTTATTTTATTTCTGTTTTAATTGTCACGTGTCAACATGTGACCATTGGTCACGTATGAGCATGTGATACCTCATTGAGGTAATTCCCAATTTTGTAGAATTAAATTTTATTAAGCTGTAAGGCTTTCAAAACCTGTCACGTGCTGGCACGTGACCCTTGGTCACGTGTGAGCACGTGACCCCCAATTGAGTCATGTTTCAGCCGTTTGTTTTTATTTCTGCTTGATGAGATTTTAACCATCACGTGTCATCACGTGACCATTGGTCACGTGTGAACACGTGATACCTCATTGAGGTAATTCCTGATTTTTAATTAGGAAACAAATGCCCCCACAGCGTTGCTCTCTCGTGTCTGCACGTGAGTGCAACGCTGTCACTTTTGTGACTGTTGGATCCATCTAGGGAATCGGGGAGATGAAGCGTTTCCATCACATCCTATAAATGCAGGGGTCTCTTCAGAAGCGCCTCCACTCTTTTATCTTCTTCCTTTGCTAACTTTTTCCCTTTTGGGAATTTAATTCTCTTTTCTAGAGCTTAGTTCTCCGCTTCAAGAATTTTTCAGAGTTTAACTCTGTTGACAGATTCCTTTTCCTCAGGTAATAATCTTGAACGAACGAAGAACTTTCACAGAAATCGCCACTGGATTTCAAATCCACACCAAGGGTTTTCCCTTTTAACAAGAACCCATTTTTAAGTTCTTTAAAACAAAGAGAAAACCATTCAATCTTTAATCAACAGACCCTTTAGGGTTTCTCTAATCTTCAGGGGGCTAATGGTGGCGGTTGTCTTTTCCATGGAATTTAATTCCATCTCAAAAAATAACTTTGGCTCTGAAAAATGTCTCTCGGAATTTAATTCCCCTTTTTTAACAAGGAATTTAATTCCTATTGTCACGCCCCGCTTCCCAAAATACGGAATACGAGGGGTAGACATGGCCAGCCATGCTCCTACGGTCAAGGAAATGTCCTGCCGTAGTCACACTTCGGCTTCTAGTTTTTCATGGTAAACAGTAAATGATGCGCAGGTAATGAGAAATGCAGTAACTGAAAGAAACAGTGTAAAGAACTGACCTGAGGGGAACGAACGAATATAACTCTGGATAGCTAATCAAGATGTCCGTAATGTAAGTCTAGTCCTAGTCCAGGCTAAATCTTCTCCTCACACTGAGCATGCATAGTCAGGTCGTCAGAGCGACACAATAGCAATATAATATATATAAATCATGTGACAATTCTAACAGTGGTAATAGATATGTGAAGCAGCAAATCAATGACAGCATGAATATGAATGTGCAGTAATCAATGCAGCGGAACAGTAAAGCAGTAGGACGATATGTCACGTATGTCAACACAGTATATAAGGTATATAAATGCCAATATCCCTATCAGTCTCTAAGTCTCATTGTACAGGTCACTAAGCCTATCGTCAGTCCAAGTGTGAGAATCAACCACTCGCGAGTGTCCTCCACCCAAGGGTAGAACCCAAGGGCAAGGGACCACGGGCCCAACATGTAACATGTATATCACGGTGTATATCACATACCCTGTAAATCTCCATATATCTCCCTAAATATATAAGCCGGCATGGAACTCCCGAGATTCTGTTGAACTCACACCTAAACTACTCCACACCCCGTGGTCTACATCAAACGCTAACCATAACCCTAAATACTAATCGATCCGTGACAAGTCTGCGCGAGAACTGGAGGCAGGACCTCCATCAAGCACATCCCGACTAATACCTAAGATAAATGGCAGTGTCGGATGCCTTATCTGTGACACCCGTGCAAGCGCTTCCATAAGTGTCCCATACCACTTATAGTCACACGTACACGCATCCCACAGACGTCGACAATGCAATAGAATAATAGGGTCACTGATTGTGCACAATTACGTATCACTTTCACTTAATCACGGATACACGAACACTGACGTACTTGCCACAATCATCGCTAGAATCTAACACTGGGTAAATGCATGATATCACTAGGTTATCACTACAATGATATGGGTATGGTATGATGCATGAACAGTATATAATCACAATTAAGGTGTCATAAAAACAGTATTCTATTACTTGCACGATTTATCATGAAACGTACGTATATAATTTAGCGAAACGATAAACAGATAGTAATTAGTATGTTCAGTTGTCTATCCATCTATTTTTGTTTCATGCCTATCGGGTTCCAGGATTGCTAATTATAGCCATTTCATTTTAAGCGCTCGCGGCTGGAAATCCGGTTTCAGAATCAGAAATCCATTTCGCAACGCATTTTAATTCCAGTTGAGATCAGATTTTAGTGACGTTACAGTTGGATGAATTCTAGGGTTTTCAGTAATATTTTCAACGCAACAGACGGATCATCAATCGCATCAGCACGTCAGGAGTTATACACTGTTTAACACTAATATGTCAGTTCTGATTCTGTTGGGACTGTTGTGCGTCCCGATCTTTTAAATTACAGAATAAATATCAAATGGCAACGAAACAGAATGAAATCAATTGTGTTGTCTAGCTAACAGATTTATCTATAATGAACAGCAGAGTTCCGCAACCTAAAAGTTTAGGAAATCATGTGGTACCCACTACGAAACAGCAAGCAACAATTGGAGTCGCTCTGGACTGCAGTCCAGAGTCGCACTCCGATCCAAATATCGACACCGTTTAATTACAGAAACTATTATAAACTTGCACAGGGTTAAAGTTCGTCGAGTCGTCTTCGATTTGAGCCCTCGAACACATCATTCTAGTATGTATATAATTTATGGTGAACTTAACGGTTTTCAGGTACAATAAAATTACAGTTTTACGATTAAACTTGGGGGTAGTTGTTTTAGTCATTAACGATCAAATTATCCAACGAAATTCCAGCACTAGGTTCACATCCATACGGGCCAAACAATACCATTTAGTTCCGTCAAGTTTAATGATATTTTCCTATGAGAACACACATCGAACAATTTCGTTGTAATATTTAACACAAGTTAAAACATGGAATATATATACGATTATAATTTGTAAATTAATAAATAGTAGCATGTAGCAAGTGGGGACTTGCCTGGACACGTTGGGGTACACGGCAGCGGCACGACACACAGGTGGCACGGCAGTGACACACGCGCGAGCGGCAACGTCAAGATTTGGCCTCGGCTTGAGCTAGGTGGCACGGGCTCGGTTGACAGGAGAGCGAGAGAGAAGGGGTTGGAGTTGTAGAGAGAGAGAGAGAGAGAGAAATGAGAGTGTAAGAGAGAGAACTGAGAGAGAGTGTAGAGGAAGAAGGAGAGAGTGAGGGAGTGAGAGGGAGCCAGAGAGTGAGTGAGAGCAGAGGAGGAGAGAGGGCACAGAGGGAGAAAGAGAAGGAGAGAGTTATAGAGAGAGACAAGCTGAGAGAGATATGAGAGAAAATCAGAGAGGGAGAAGCAGCGAGAGGGAGAAAGAGAGAGAGATAGTGAAAGAGAGATAGAGGAACAGAGAGATTGAGGGGGGGAGAGTTGAGAAGAGAGGTTGAGAAAGAGAGAGAGGGAGGTCGGGATTTAGAGAGAGAGAGAGAGAGAAGTAGGGCTTGGTGGTGGCGAGGTGGTGGTGCTCGAGTCGACGAGACGGCTCGGGGCAGTGGGGAGCTCGTCGGCGACGTCGGTTGCAGGCGAGATTGGGTGTGCAGAGGTCGTCGAGATAGGTGCAGGGGAGTCGGTCGGGATCTGATGGTGTGGAGGGGAGAGCGAGGGAGGGGTGAGGTGATGAAGGAAGAGCGATCAGTAGTCGTCGTCGACGGCGATAGAAGTGGTGGGTGCGGAAGTGGATGAAAGAAGAGGGGGAAGGAAAGAGAGGAGGGCTTGGTGAAAGACAATGGGAATGAGGGAGAGAGAAAGAGCGACGAGACGCACGTCGTGGGTAACGCTCGCGATAACGGGCGTGGGCGTGGGCGCGAGCTGCGGCAGAGGAGACGGTCGCGAGCGGGAAATGGGGAAAGTTACCGTTGGAGGGAAGGGAGAAGAACAGTAGCGGGTCGGGTCGAGTTGGGGTCGCGGGCTGAGGGAGTTGGGCCGGAGGGAGTGGGCTAATCAAAAAAGAATTAAAGAAAATGGAAAAAGAGGGCCGGGCCGGGGTTTTTAATATAGGGTTTATTAAGGAAAATTTGAGTGGGCTGAGGAAGGAATTGGGTTTTAAAATGTTAAGTTTAATAATAAAAAAAAAGAATGGGTTTGGATTTTTATTGATAAAAGAATAAATGGGGTTTAAAAAAATAAATAAAATTATAAATAAAATAAATAAAATTATAAATAAAAATAAATAGAATTCTAGAGTAACAAAATACAGGTTTTGGTATAAAAAGGGGCTGGGTATTACACCTATGAAGAACTCAATTCTTCCCATAGAACTCTTTGGGTTTTCTTGCCCTGAGTTGTCTTCTTCACAACCAAGAAGAAGAAGTTTGCAGTGGTGCCTTCTAGGAATTTAATTCCCTTGATTCTGTTTGATTTGTCACGGAGTCCAAGATGGATTTCTTTTTAGGGGAATGTGTAGGGTCATTTGAAATCCACTGCTTATTTAATGAGAATCTTCCTTTTGTCTCATTATAATTGCTTTGTCTCATTATTAGCGAACCGTCATCTTGATTTTGTGGGACCCATGTGTTTTGTAACCGATGGTCCCATAAAATGAGTCCTCTGTCGCTGTCTTTATATATATATATATATAATCACTGTTGGCCTTACTTTAACAGTTTCCCCTTTCTTTATTTCAGGTACAATGACGTTTGTTCCGTACTTCCCTTTCACTCGCTCGGAAGCTGCTTTTCCCCAATCGCCATCTGACGAGGAGGTGATGGCAATGATCAGGGCTCACGACCCGAATTGCACCAATCTACTTCTGTGGGGGACCTGGTACAGTCACATCATCCGAGGTCGCCGGAGTTTTCTTTGCGAAGTGCCGACGGAGCCTACCTTTCCGTTCCTGCCGATGGATCCTCCAGGGACATTCTTTGCTGTAGAGATGCCTAATTGGACTCCGATGGGACGACTTGAGCCTTCGACGACGGGCATCCCGAATCATCCTATTCCGGCCATAGATATTCTGGGACACCGTATTTGCCAGGGCGAGGCCCAACCATGGGGGCAGATCTACAAAATAGGGCTCACCCCTCGACACCCCACAGGCTACCTTCTTTGGGCTCGCTACATCCTATCCGCCCACCGCGCGGGACTGCAGAAGGTTGGGATTTATCAGGCGATCTATGCGTCGCTCTTCCACTACCAGTCCCCTCACGTCTGGTGGGTTAAGGCGTTCTTTGAACCAGTGGAATCTCCCCACCAACACTTTTCTCCTAGGGGACCGCAAAGTTTCGATTTCTTTAGAAGAATTTCACGAGATCTCGGGGCTGCCAATCAGGGGGAAACTTTATGAGGAATTGCTGCCTTCCGACGAGTACGTCTTCGAGACTGAGCCTGCAATGCTCGACGGGTTGTCCGCTGAGAATGCCGTCCGCCACAAGCGCCCGAGTTTGATCAAGGCCTTGAGCATCTTTGACAAACTGTTCACAGAGTCTGAGGAACAGGGCGTCACCTTTAAGAGCTTCATCGCTTGCTTCCTTCGCGAGGGTGTCCTATCGAAGACGGCTCCGAAGTTTGCAAACATCAATGACCCCTTTGGGTTTGGTTTGAACAGGCGGCCGACTAAGGAATCCGATTTACCGCAGTACTACATTCCTGTTATGTCGCCGGTATCTTTTGAATCGATTGCAACTCCCGGCATGGACGAGGAGACATTCTTCGTGGGTTTTATCAGCGTCTGGCTTAGCTGGTTCGTCATCCCCATGCATCGCCGCTTCATGAGAGTCTCGGTGATTTATCCGGCTCATCGTATCGCTGAGGGGACACGGCTAGCCGTAGGCATCCCGGCTCTAGCGCATCTCTACCATGGGTTGGGTGCCGCGGCTAATACTTCGACTCCCGGCGTGGACGTAGTAAACTTTTCTCTCCATTACTTCACATCTTGGATCGAAATGCACGTGTTGGGGGCCTTTGCTGCGCACTAGCGACCTGCATTTTACGATGCCTACACTTTCCCACGGCTTATGTGGCTAGTGGATGCTTCCGCCCCTGACCCGACTCAATTTAGGGCCATTCGTGCATTGATCGCTCCTTATGCTACCACGGGCGGATTGGTATTCGTTGATCGGGTTCTATCCTCTCTTTCAGGTCCAATCCAACAACTCCATGACTTGTCAAAAGAGGGGGCACCTTCTCTGAAGCCCCGGGAAGCCACGCACTTGTACACGATCAGACCGGGTTATCTGGTATTCTGTCAGAACAGTGCAGCCCTCTTTATGCAGTACAATCCGCATCGCTTCGCCTGGCAGCTTGGATATGGTCAGGGCGTTCCCTTTGAGGCTTTTATAGTTGCACCGGTTCCCTCACCTGAAGCTGTTCGCGATGCTGCTCACCACTTTGTGAGGCTGAACACTGGTTCCTACTTCATGATCCCTGAAGCTGACGATATTCCCCGATGCGTGGGGTCCTTTACGGGCTGGTACCTTCATCGGGTCAGCCCGATTATTGCTGAGGAGAAAAGGGTGCTTCTTGGATATGGTTCTCCTGCTCAGGTTCCGGCCATGGGAGTTCCGCTGCGACCGCGCGCACCGGTCCGCTTTCTCCTGAGGGATACCGGTGCCGCGCTCATTCCGGGGGAGTCAGAGGTGGACCTCACTCCCACCATTGGTATGCCATTGGATACTCGGGCTCAGTGGAGGGGTAAAAGAGCGCCGGTAGCAGTACCACCACCCGTGGCATCGACAATGGCCATGTCGTCCTTAGTCGCAGCACCAAGCGAGGGTGTTGAGGGTGAAGTGGGTCAGCGTCGGACCAAGGCTCCTTGAGGGAGGAAACGTTCATCTTCGGCGGTCGGTTCTGGATCCAAATGACGGAGGAAGGTGGCTACCAACCTGCTCGACTCTTTAGTAGAGTCTGAGCCCATTCTTCAGGACGAACCCTTGGCTCTGCAAGAATCGGACGCTGGCTTACTTTTTCCCAGTTCAACTGCCGAGGAAGCCGCACAGTTGGCTGAGGCTATAAGACGTTCTCAAGACGAATCAGAGAACGTAAGAATTCCGAAGAAGCCCTACCCAGCCGTCATTTTTTATGAAGACCCTTCGTGAATCCGGCGACGATTCATTGGTCCTTTGGAGGAATGGGGCGAAAGGGCCCTCAAACAGGCTACTTCGGAGGACGCCGCGGATGCGCTTTCGCTATGGACCGGTGGCCACGAGTCCACTCTCGGACCTCGGCGAGCACACCTCCTTGAGAAGGAGCGACGACTTGAGCAAGCTATATTGCAAGCTTCCTTGCGCATCGGTATGTTTCTGTATTTCTTTGTGATACTTCATATTGTCTGCACGCATATGTATGTATTCTTATCCTTGTGTAAACTGTGCAGAGACTTCGGCGATGGCGAAGGTTTCAGGCCGTATTCTGGCCGTAGAGCCTGCTGATACCCCTAGTGAAACACTGCTCGGTATGGAGGGGGTTGATGAAGCTGTTGCTCTTACGATAGAGTCTCCTGCGGTGGTTCCTGCTCTCGAAGCACTTGCTCCCTCAGGGGAGGCACTTTTGGTGTTTTCCGTTCCAATGGATCTCCCTGAGGGTGGCCCAGAGGCTAGGCTGGAGGTAGTCGAGGCTACCCCCCCTCTTGTTGGAGCCCGAGGTCGTGGCGGAGGCCATTGAAGCTGCTATCCCTCCTGCTCAGAATGGGAGGAGCGTCGAAGGTAACCTTCTATATCTTAAATTAATAATCTTTCCATTATCTGAACTCTTTTTGTCTTTTCAGAATTGCGCGGACTGGCGGCCTCTATTGCCGATTTGTCTCCCCGGCAATCCTTTCAGCGTCTGCTGGAGATGGCCGCTCCGCAAGCGATATCTCCTCAACGCATCGTCCTCTCGTTTGGGCAAGGTTGGTGTTGTTCACCATCTTTTCATAGCATTGTTGTTGTTTCGCAAAATGACATTGATGTCCTTTACAGTTCTGGAAGCCGACGACGAGGTTGAGGTTCTTGAAGGGCTAGGGGAGCCTTCAGCTCCTTCCGCATGACTGTGGGTAAGTAAAGCCCCCACATTGTTCCTTTTGTTCTTGATTCATGAGTTTCGCTGACTGTTTATAAATCTGAACAGCCCTGCCAGTCCCTACTGCGTTGGAGTCGCGCGTCACTATGCCACCCGGCCCTTATGCCCTGCGTGCTTCGGAACGGATGTCCAAGCTAAACCTCGCTTCTCTGTTGTCTTTGATCGAGGAACTTCGCGCTGGCAACGCAATTACGGCCGAAGCGTTCGCTGCCGATGCTAACGGCTCTCTTCCCTTTCTTGCCACCTATCATAGCGAAGCAGTGGTGCAAGTCTGGGTTGAGTTCTGTCGACAGGTGGAGGCCTGCTTGCACGTGCTCGAGTGTACCCACCTTTCTTCGGAGGCTGTGGCTACGAAGGCGGGCTTGCGGGGTTTGATTGAGCGGTGCGCGGCGAACATGGTGTCGTGCGAGAAGAGGCTCGGCCGCAAATTTTCGGAGATGGAGTTGGCTTCGAAAGCACTGAACGAGCTCCAAGCCAACCTTATAGCCAAGGCCAACAAAGCGTATGAACTCTGGCGAGTGCTTCAAGAGGCCATCAAGGAGGTGGTGGCCATCGACAAAGCCGCGGTGTTCACTCGCAAAAGGGTTGAGGCTCACAAGGCTATTGAGAAAGAGTTCGAAGGCCGGCTCGCCTCATATCAGGCCCAGCAAGCTCAGGCGGAGGCCCGTCTTTTGGCGATTTTGAATCACGAAGGCGAGGCCCAGCGAAAGAGGGACGAATTGGCCAATCTGTTGAATCGCTTGCCGACTTGAAAACTTGTATATACTTTTTTTTATTTTTCCTTTGTACATACTCCTGAATAAGAGTACATTATTATTTTTTGTTCTTCCACGAATTGTACTCTGTATCCATTTTGATTCATGAATAAAAGACGTATTTTTCTTCACCATGGTGTCTCCCTTTTTATTGAATGTATTCTGTGGATAGTCTATCTTGATCTCTTTGCAGGACAACGATGGCTTAGGATTCAGGGTTAAGATCTGGTTCCTAAAACTTTTCAACTTTATGAGTCGTGAGGGTCTCATAAAGAATTTTCTCCCTACCGGTCGAGAGGATCCCGTAGGTGTGATTTCTCCTTAAGAATCGTGAGGATTCCTAAGTGCATGTTTTCTCTTGAAAGTCGTAAGGATCTCACAAGAGAATTTTCTCCTTTACGAGTCGTGAGGACCCGCAAGTGATGGGTGAAGTTGCCCTTATCCGCATTTCACGGAGTCAGGGGTTGCTCTGGATACATCCCACGGGTTCACTGCTGTGTTCTGTAAGGACCAGGCTCCGCTCTGGACATTTTCCAGGATACCGTAGTTTAAAGACGTCGCGGTCGAGGTTAAGGATATCATAGTCCGTGGATTTAAGGACTCCACAGTCCAATGTTAGTTTTAAGACATCCCGGTCGAGGTTAAGGACATCATAGTCCATGAGTTTAAGGACCTCACAGTCCAATGTTAGTTTTATGACATCCCGGTCGAGGTTAAGGACATCATAGTCTATGAGTTTAAGGACCTCACAGTCCAATATTAGTTTTAAGACATCCCGGTCGAGGTTAAGGACATCATAGTCCGTGAGTTTAAGGACCTCACAGTCCGATATTTGCTCTGGATGCTTCCCATGGGTTCACTGTCGTGTTCGGCGAGGACCAGGCTCCGCTCTGGATGCTTCACATGTGGTCATTGCCATGCTCTGCGAGGACCAGGATCCGCTCTGGACGTTTTCTATGGGGTCAGAAGTGACATGATCCGCGTTCCACGTAGCCAGGAATTTGCTCTGGATGCTTCCCTCGGGTTCACTGCCGTGTACGGCGAGGACCAGGCTCCGCTCTGGATGCTTCACACGGGGTCATTGCCGTGCTCTGTGAGGATCAGGATCCGCTCTGGATGCTTCACACGGGGTCATTGCCGTGCTCTGCGAGGACCAGGATCCGCTCTGGACGTTTTCCATGGGGTCAGAAGTGACATGAGCGTTCCACGTAGCCAGGAATTTGATCTGGATGCTTCCCACGGGTTCACTGCCGTGTTCGGCGAGGACCAGGCTCCGCTCTGGATGCTTCACACGGGGTCATTGCCGTGCTCTGCGAGGACCAGGATCCGCTCTGTATGTTTTCCACGGGGTCAGAAGTGACATGATCCACGTTCCACGTAGCCAGGAATTTGCTCTGGATGCTTCCCACGGGTTCACTGCCGTGTTCGGCGAGGACCAGGCTCCGCTCTGGATGCTTCACACGGGGTCATTGCCGTGCTCTGCGAGGACCAGGATCCGCTCTGGACGTTTTCCACGGGGTCAGAAGTGACATGATCCGCGTTTCACGTAGCCAGGAATTTGCTCTGGATGCTTCCCACGGGTTTACTGCCATGTTCGGTGAGGACCAGGCTCCGCTCTGGATGCTTCACACGGGGTCGTTGCCGTGCTCTGCGAGGACCAGGATCCGCTCTGGAAGTTTTCCACGAGGTCAGAAGTGACATGATCCGCGTTCCACATAGCCAGGAATTTTTGACTTTATCCGCATTTCACGGAGTCAGGGTTTGACTCTCGGTAATCTGTATACCGCTGAGTCATGGAACTGGAGGTTGCCGCCGTTCCGCGTTGCTTGATGTTGTGTCCATTGTAATAAGACGAATGTTGAGATGATCTCTAGGCTCTCTGTGAATCATTGAGATTTGGCTTCTTCTTCTGATGAAACCTGGGGAGGAAAGGCGTAATTCTTTCTTTGTTTGTGCCCCTGGATTGTATACAGGGATCGATGTGATATCACCTGTAGGGCAAAAAAATTTATTTTTTTTTCTTTCCGCGATGCTCTATCATTTCAGCTTTTATATCACAAAGGTCGCGATTGCCCAATCATTTATGCTATTTTTCGTGGTGCCCAATCATTTCGGCTATTTGTTTTATTTTGACTCGCTGCTTTTTATTGCGAGTTGCCCAATCATTTCGGCTATTTTGCATGCATACACTTTTACTTGCTGATTTTTTTGCAAGTTGCCACATCATTTCGGCTATTCCGTATGCACGTGTGGCTTGCTGGCTTTTTGCTGCAGGCTTGGATTTAGACACTGATTTCGGCATCAGCACCGCTACAACTGGGATATGGGCAGGAGAGAATCATCATTTGCCTTTATCGATGTCGAACAAAGGTGGCTTAGCGATCAGGGTTAAGATCCCGTCGACTAAGACTTTTGACTTCATGAGCCGTAAGGGTCTCATAAAGGTATTTCTCCCTATAAGTCGTGAGGATCTCGTAGGTGCGTTTTCTCCTTAGGAGTCGTGAGGATTCCTAAGTATGTGTTCTCCTATAAGTCGTAAGGATCTTACAAGAGGGTTTTCTCCTTGTAAGTCGAGAGGGCTTATAAGGGTCGTTCACCATGTAAACATATCCCTAGTCATGGATGGGACTTTGTTAGGGAAATGTTTATTCGCGCCCGTGGATTGTATACAAGGGTCAGCACTGAGCCGCTTGTAGGGCAGTATCGCAGGTTGTGGGGGCTGCTTAAGAACAGGTTTAGGTCCCTGTAGTTTAAGGCTTTCAAATCTCATGAGCCGTGAGGGTCCCATAAGGGTTCTCCTTACGAGTCGTGAGGATCTCGCAAGTGTGTTTCTCCTTAGGAATCGTGGGGATCCCTAAGTGTGTTGCTCCTTTGTGAGTCGTAAGGATCTCACGCAGGTGGTTTCTCCTTACAAAGTCGAGAAGACCTTGCAAGTGTCTTTTAACGAGATTGCGCCCTTTCGGGTTTTCACAAAACATGCCGGCAGCCCTGCTGTTTTTACTCACGGAGCCCTTTCGGGTTTTCATCCGTGCCCTTTTTGCTTGTGGACATACCGTTTTTCTTTTTCTTTTCCTTTTTTTTTATTTTAACGAGGCTGCGCCCTTTCGGGGTTTCACAAAACTCGCAGGTAGCCCTGCTGTTTTTACTCACGGAGCCCTTTCGGGTTTTCATCCGTGCCCATTTTACTTATGGACATACCATTTTCTTTTCTTTTTTTTCTCTTTTTTTTTATATATCAGCTTTGGAACGCTGCAATCCACCGTAGTTTATCGACATCTCGGTCAATAGCTAGTTTTAGGACATAGTGGTCCGTTGTTAGTTTAAGGACGTTTCGGTCCGTCGTTAGTTTAAGGACGTTTCGGTCCGTCGTTAGTTTAAGGACGTTTCGGTCCGCTGCAAAGGAAGCCGGTTACTACTTATAGAGTTTGGGCTTTGGAAGATAGCGAGCGGACATAATCGTCGTCATCTATCATTGACCTAGATTGTGACTTGTCAGGCGTAGTATTTCTTCAGGAAGCGACCGTTTATTGGCCTGAAAGGTCTTTCACCATGCATGTCCATGAGTAGATAGGCTCCACCCTGGTAAACTTTGTCTATGATATACGGGCCTTCATAGTTTGGCTCGAATTTCCCCCGCTTGGCGCGATTAGGAATCATAGGTCTTTTAACCACTAGCACGAGTTTGCCTTGGCGGAATGTTCTCGGCCTAGTCAATCTTTCATATGAGCGCGTCATCTTTGCTTTATAAGCTTCCAGATTTTGTTGCGCTATGAGCCGGGTTTCATCAAGGGCATCGAGCTCCTCAAGCCGGAGGTGAGCATTCTCTTCGTCCGTTAGCTCGTAATGAACTGCCACTCGTAGAGAGGGTAACTCTATCTCGAGGGGGAGTACCGCTTCTGTACCGAATACCAATGCGTATGTTGTTGTGTTTGTAGCCGTCTTGAACGTAGTCCGGTATGCCCAGAGAGCTTCATGCAATCTCTCATGCCAGTCCTTCTTATTTCGGGACACCATCTTTTTCACGATCTTCGTCAAGGTCTTGTTGAAAGCTTCGGCTAGACCATTAGCTCGGGGGTTATAGACTGAAGAGTATCTCCAGTCTATGTTATGCTGCTGTGCGAAGCGGCTGACCTTGTGGCTTCTGTAGGCTGGCCCGTTATCGGAGATGATCCATCGCGGAGTTCCAAACCGATAAATGACGTGCGTCTTGAAGAAGTGAAGGATATTCTCCGTCTTCACTTCCTTTAACGGTACTGCTTTTGCCCATTTGGAGAAGTAATCAGTTGTCGCCAAAATGAATCGATGTCCTCTGGATGATGCTGGTTCGATGGGGCCGATTATGTTAGTTCCCCACATTTCGAACGGCCAGCTGGCCACCGTTGGATGTAGTGGATTTGGATGCTGATGGATGAAGTCCCCGTGAATCTGGCACGAGTGGCATTGCTTCGCATACTCGAGGCAGTCCTGGATCATCGGGGGCCAATAATAACCCATCCTTTTGATTTTCAGTTTCATCTTCGGCCCGGCTTGGTGAGAACCGCAGAGTCCGTCGTGAGTTTCTTGGACAACTCTTTTTGCTTCTTCAGGTCCCAAGCATCTTAGCCACAGAGAATCAAATGATCTCTTGTACAGAGTATCATTGACGAAGGCGAAAGACAGAGCTCGTTTCATAAGCTGATGTCTTGAGGACGCATCTTCAGGTGTTCGACGGGATTTGAAGTAGTCTATAAAGACTTCTCTCCAATCCTCAGCCTTTTCCTGGTCTTTTATTTGCAGAGCCATTTGCTCGGTCGCTCCCTTTTCCTCGGACGTCTCTGGAAATATTTCTGCCGGTGCGAGGACTCGACGGCTTTGAACAACGATCCTCATGTCATCGAGGTTTTCGTCAGCCGGTTCTTTAGCGAGCTTGGCTAATGCATCCGCCTTGCTATTTTTCACACGTGGTATGCTTTCCAAGGTGTAGGAAGGTATTTGGGTCAGCAGTTGCTGTACCCTCTCGTCGTACTTCACCAGTTCTGGTTTGCACGTTTGATAGTCGCCGTTTACTTGACTAACGACCAGTTGGGAATCTCCGTATATGAAGAGGTTTTCAATCCCCATGTCAATGGCGATCTCGAGACCTGCTATCAAAGCTTCGTATTCGGCTTCATTGTTTGTCTTCGGCTCTGTTAAGGAGAAGGCAAAGCGCATTATCCCTCCTTGTGGACTTACGAAAATGAGGCCTACCCCTAATTTGATTATAGGGGTGCTTTGCTTGCGCTTCTTCATGGAAGACGCTCCATCGAAGTAAAGTTCCCATCAGGTATCACCTCCGCCGATCGTGTCAAATGCATGTCCGTCTGGCAGTTCGCAATTCAAGGGAGAATCGGCAGGTATCGGATGCTCGGCGAGGAAGTCGGCGATGGCCTGGCCTTTCACTGCCTTAAGAGGCTGATAGGTTATCGAGAACTCTATCAAGAGCAAAGTCCATTTAGCGAGCCGCCCCGTCAATATGGCCTTTGACATCAAATACTTGAGAGGATCCACCTTCGATATGAGGCGGACTTCATGCGCCAACACATAGTGCCTGAGCTTCGTTATCGCGAAGATTAATGCCAGGCAGTGTTTTTCAATGGGAGAATAATTGCTTTCTGCCCCCAGCAGAACTCGACTCAAATAGTAGAGGGCTCTTTCCTTCCCCTGGTCATTCTCTTGTGCCCATAATGCACCTAAAGAACCTTCAAGGACGGTTGTATATAGAATGAGAGGCTTTCCCTTGACCGGAGCGGCCAGTACTGGCGGATTCTGCAGGTATTGCTTGATTTCGTCCAGCGCGCTTTGGCATTTGTGATCCCAGACGAACGGGGTTCCCTTCTTCATCAGGTGACTGTAAGGACGGCACTTGCCCGAAAGATTGGCTATAAATCGCCGGATATACGCGAGCTTCCTTTGGAGAGACCGCAATTGCTTGAGAGTCCTTGGCGGGGACATCTCCATAATTGCCTTGATCTTTGATGGATCTATCTCGATGCCTCGGTGTCAGACGATGAATCCCAGGAATTTGCCCGAGGAAACTCCGAACGCGCATTTGAGAGGGTTCATCTTCAAGTTGTATTGCCGAAGGCATTGAAATACGGTCTTCAGATGCTCTAAATGCTCCTCATATGATTTGCTTTTCACCACGAGGTCGTCGATATAGCATTCAACGATTTCATGTATGAGATCATCGAAGATCTTCGTCATGGCCCTCTGATAGGTGGCACCGGCGTTCTTTAGACCGAAGGGCATCACCTTGTAGCAGAATATACCCAAAGGGGTCTAGAAAGCGGTATGCTTCTGGTCCTCGGGATGCATCTTTATCTGATTGTATCCTGACGAGCCGTCCATGAAGGAGAAGACTTCGTGGGTGGACGTATTGTCTATCATTAGCTCGGTGATCGGTACTGGAAAGTCGTCTTTCGGGCAGGCTTTATTGAGATCCTAAAAATCCACACATATGCGTACTGTCCCGTTTTTCTTCATCACTGGGACAATGTTGGCGATCCAATCAGGATACTGGACCTCTTGGATGAAACCGGAGTCGATTAGCTTCTTGACCTCGGCGTTGATGCTCATCTCAAGCTCGAGCCGCATTCTTCTCGGTGCTTGTTTGATTGGCTTGACGTCTGGGGATATTGCCAATTTGTGTACAGCAATCTCGGGATCTAGTTCTGGCATCTCGGAATAATTCCATGCGAAGCAATCTTTATGCTGCATGAGCACATCCCTTAGTGTAGCCACCCTTTCTTCAGACAACAATTCGCCGACGAACGTCGGCCGCGGGTCATTTGCCGTCCCCAAATCAATTTTCTTGAGCTCATCTGCAGTGTTATGTATTCCATCTTCCAGTTCTTTCGGCGCCGGTGGAAATTCCGAGATCACCTCGTCATCATTGTTTTCGAAGCACGAGGGGAGATTATCCATACCGTCCGGGTCTTCTTCTGATAACGTTATCACGTGACAGGTACGAACTCACTTCCAAGACCGACGTTGATCTGGTTCTACCCTCATGGATTTAGGTTCATGCCTTTGCGGCGGGGTTACCCTCCAGTTGCTGGATAGAGTGAACCTGCCTTGTCGATATTGATCTTCGACCCAGTTCTTGAAGGTGAAGCAGTCTTCAATAGGATGTCCTATTGCCCTATGATAGGAGCAATAGTCCGGATGAGAGACTTCGCCTGCTTGCTCGGGGTGCTTGGACTCCGGGAGTGTAATCATTTGATGTCTTATGGCGAGATCAAGTATCTTCTGTGTTTCGTTCTGAGGAAAAGAGTATGCTCGACCCATCTTCTTTATAAGAGAGGAATCTGGATTATTCGGTTTCTGATCACGTGGCTTCTTGGACCCGCTTTGTCGCTGTCGAACGCCTTTCCCATTCTTTGGTTTGTTTCTGCCTCTGCGCTGGGTCTTTTGTATGATGGGTTGATAAGGTAGCGCATTATCATTTTCCGCGGCCTGCTGAAGGAGGCGCTGCGTCCTGGCTTTCTCGTAAATGGTCATTTTGCGGTTATGGTCATCCCAGCTCTTTTGACCCGCTTCCCTGATAAGCTTGTCCATTCGTTCTTCAAATGACGGACTCGGAATTTTGATGGTAGCATCTCGTTTGGTTCAGGGTCAGCGTTTTCTGACGGGGCGTCCTCTTCTTCATCGAAGACATATATGACGTAGCTACCATGGACTCGTTCCCGTTTCTTGGATCGAACATATCCAAGCCCGAGCGTTTCCATTCTCCCGTTGGGCAACTTGCGCTGGGTTCCAGGGACATCCCAAATCCTGTTATAGAACCGAGCCTGTCGAATGGTCTATTTGAAGGGTACCCCTTGGCGCTTCAATAACCTTTTCAAGCCTTCTGTGTAATATCTAGGCAGGCGGATGGGCTGGAGCCTGTCGAGCATAGAATCGGCACCATGCCAAACTTCTTTCTCCACTCCTGTTTTCATTGATCGGTAGAATAGGATTGCCTGTTCACCTTTTCGCCTGGGAGGGACGTAAAATGTTTGTAGCTCTTGCATGCTATAAGCTTCAAGTGCGTCGAGATCTTTGTAGTGCTTCCGCGGAATCATGGTGATTTGCAAACTCTGACTATCACCAACGAATGCTTGTATTGGCGGCCGAGCGGAGAATACAACATTAACCTCGTCTTCCGAGTCGCTGCCGAAGATCAACATGGGGACGAATGGTCCTGGTTTGTTGTACTGGGGCGGACCTAAGCAAACTATCTCTTCTTCCTCCTCGGTATCACTCCCGAAGACTGGAATAGTAGTGATAGCTTTGTCCTTCGGTTTTTGGCACCTCTCCGTATCCTCGAAATCTAGTAAGAAGTATTTCGCATCCTCGTACTTCCGAACTTCGTTCACGGAGAATGGGTTCAGCTCTCCCGTCATAGTGTATTCAAGACCATCCTTGAAGTATTTCATACACTGATGTTGCCTAGAAGAGATGATATTGTACTCGTGTAACCAGGGCATGCCGAGCAAAGCATTAAAGCATGTCTTGGCATCGATGACGTGAAATTTAATATCCATGACGAGTAGTCCGAAGCGCAGCATCAGTATCACAGACCCGAGGGTCCGTGATGACTGGGAAACGAAGCCGGAGATGGTGATTTTATCACGAGCGAGGTGCTGAATGCTCATGCAGATTTCCTTCAACACTCACACGTTGAGGAGATTGACGGAAGACCCATTGTCGACCAGGATTTTGCCTACTTTATATCGTGACAATATCTGGAGACATATAGGGGACGGTTGTGCTTGCATGTCCCAAGGAGGAGATCTTCATCGCCGAAGGTAATATCAGTTGTGTGTACTTCTTCTAGTTCGTCCTTTATCTTTTTTTCGGCGAGAAAGGCTTAGAATTGCTCTGGCTCTTGTAGCGCCTTGATCAATGACTCCCTTGCTTCTTTTGATAGTAAAAGAGCGTCGAGGATACTGAGCAGCAAGGGTAACTTCTTTAAGTACGCCAGAATGTTGTAATCCACCTTACTTTTCCTTGGCGGGTCCTTGGCGGTCAGCTCTTTCATGACTTGGTCATCTATGGCGACATCTTCAGAGACCTTCTCTTTTCCCTTATCTTTTCTGTTCGCGGGTCCGAGATTCTTTTCGGGCAGCGTACGATTGCGCAGCTGGATATGTTCACAGGTCTTCGATTCTCCCTCCACTTTTCCCAAGGTAGATTCCCTGAATAGAAAGCCAAGAGTCATCTCTTCATCGGAGTCACTCCCGAACGTGAGAACTTGCGATCCCCCAACGTTAACCATGCGACAGTTGTCGGTAGTTCTTCCACCCTCTTCGGTCGTATTTCTTCGCTCCCGACGTGTTTTGCGTTTCATCCGCTTAAAATGTTGCCCGTGAGCAACATATCCCTGCCACTATCTTTTAAAAGCGTCGCATTCTTCGGTGGGGTGCGAAATCTTTCGATGATATGAGCAGTAGCTAGGATGCATCTCTGCTTCACCGACAGTGTTTCCTTCGGAGGGTGGTAGCTTCATTCCCATCGATATGGCTTTAGCAAACCTTTTCCTCGTCTTGAACTTGTTTTTATTCACGACCGATGTCCCTTGATTCGGCGGGAGTGTCTCGACTCTTTCATCCAGTCGCCGACGCTTGGCCTTTTCAAATATGGCCATCTCACACTCCCGATCGGTTTTACTTTTCAGAAGAGCTTCGTTTAGGAGTGCGTCGATCATTTCATTTGACGGCCATAGAAGTTCCGGCTCAGGACTTGCTCCCAGTCTCTTGGTGTAAGGAGCCTATTCATCGTCTATCAATGAGTGAGAGATCACATGACAACTTGCTACGTAATCCTCAGATCCATCTGATGAGTCTTCTCCATCCTCTCCGTCTTCAAGGACGTGGCCAAGGAATTCTTGGAGCGTGATCGGGGTCCGCATCTTCTGGTTATATTCTTCCAGCGCGTCAATCTGCTTCTGCAGGTCCGTGCGCTTGTCACCAGGCTTCACGGGCTTTTTGGATTTCTTCTTCTTTTTCGAAGATTTCGACGGCTGGGTGTGAGCGCTTTGGCTATCACCACCAATCTTTGGAGTTGGGCGCGGCTTCAGCATCCTTTCGATGATCCGGGGTTCCAGCGGATTCTTCCACCTGACTGTCGGGCATGTCTGGAGCTCATTCAGCATCCTTTTGGTTTTGGCCGAAAGGGCCACTTCCCATGGAGCTTCTTCAACAAAAGAGCATGTTTCCCCCGGTGTGTCCATCTTCTTAGGAGTATGAGGTTGTGGTGGGTTTACTTTCCACTTCTCAGACAGCGCAAACTTGCCTTGTAGGTACTGGTCTTCGATCCATCCCTTAAAGACGAAGCAATCTTCGATCGGATGACTTACCGTTTGGTGGTAAGGGCAATAATTAGGATTATTCACTTCGCCGGGTTGCGATGGTCGCCTTGGATTCGACAAATTGATAAGCCTGTTGCGTACCGCTAGTTCGAACAGCCTCTTCGTTTTATCCCGCGGGAATGAGTAGGGGCGCTTCATTTTCTCATTATAATACCGCCGTCTCTCTTCCAGTTGATCCGCTAGCTTTGGGGCACTGGGCTGCTGTTGGGTGTTCGCAACGAAGATCGCCTTCCCTTTACCCTTTTCGTTCCGCGGCTCCGGCTTCGGGGGAGACGGTCTGTGACCCATTTGATCCATCTGGGCTAGTTTGTCGATTAAAGCCTGGAATGTGGTCTATTTGAAGAACATCATGAACTGTGAAATAGTTGCATGAGGGTCTAGGGTGCCCACGAACATGCTCACCGCTGGAGCTTCTTCGATGCGCTGTTCGCACTTCGACCACAGGTTCCGCCATTGGATTGCGTATTGAACCTACGTCTCGCCCGGCTTCACCCTGGCATTGATCAATGCTGTTATTGGGGTGCGTTCGCTAGCACTTGCGAATCGCTGGGTGAACAACAACTCCATTTCCACGAAAGTTTTGACGGAGTCGTTTGGAAGTTCGGAGTACCACTCAAACGCCGTCTTCGATAAGCTGCCGACGAATTGGCGGTACAAGAGCTTATCATCGCCACCAGTATTGCCACAGAGGGCCCTGAACTGAGCAACATGTTAATGGGGATTGCCCGTCCCCTCGTACACATGGAATTTTGGGATCGTGTAGCCCGACGGGTACTTTATCTGATCATACCAGCCTGGATACGGTCGCCCGGTTCTAACAATTTGCCCAGGCGCTTCATTCGCCTGGTGAACTCGTATCTGCTGAGCGATATAATCGTCCAGGGCGGCTTTGGAAATTGTCTCCTCCTTGGCTGCTGATAGAACCAGCAGATGGTTTGATGTTTCTCCTCTATCATCTTCAATTATCACTGGAGGATCTTCGGCTGGGGGACCGGCTGGATCATCATGCCCACCATATCCTGGAATAGAAGAGCCATTTGCTTTATATTGGCCATTTGTTCCGTGGCCTCTTTTTCCTTCTTTTCGAGCATTCTCCGAAGGAATTCAGCATCAGTCTCGTGCTCATGACGTTGTTCCGATGACGCCTCCGGGCTTTCTTTTGGCCCGGTAAGTGCAGCTATTGCAGTCAGCATCTCTTGAAGCTTCTGCTGTTATTGTTCTTGAGCCCTTGTTATTGATCGGGTGAGCGGTCGGTGGCCCGTCGAAGTGCGGCTTTCCTCTTTTCCGGAAGCCATGTAAATAGTATATGCCACCATGCCCCCAGACTTAGGGCGTTTGGGCTCGGTGTTTTTGTGGTCTGCCACGTTTACAGGGGCTTTCTCTGGCCTCCTTTTCTTTTGAGTAGTCAACGTAGAGGGGGTCGTTGTAGCGGGCACCCAAGTGGTTGTTGTCTTCTGCGGCTTACTGGGACGGTTCCCTTCCGGCTGAACCTTCGGCTTCTTCTGTCGGCGGAGGTAGTCCTGATCGATCACTGACTCTTGGACACATCGCCAGACTTTGTAAACTTTAGAGAATATCCGCTGAGGGGGTTGTTCCAGTTTTGCTTCTGCGACAGTCTCCATCGGTGGAGGAGATCTTTTCAGTATGGCGGTAGGCGAGTTCCTGCGCACCTTGTTCAGCAGCTCAAAACTGTTCCTGGTTGGAACAGCAGCATTAACTTCCACCGTTGGAGCTGGTGGAGTTAGCACAGAGGGGGAGTTGCCCCCAGCCTTCCTTACTCGGCGCCAGTGGCGACGTCGAGCGTGTCGAGCTGTTAGGGCTGGTTCGGCGATGGGGATGGCTTTGTCTTGTCCCCTGTCCATATGAGGCGCCACCGGTACCAGTCTTTTATAGACTGGCGTCCGTTGAGTAGTGATATCTAATCTGTCGAAGACAGACTTTTGAGGGGGAATGGGAGCTGAAGTAAGAGCCGGACCAGTCAGTCTTGCAAAGACCGACCCTTTGGCAGGCGAAGCCGCCTTGACGACTTCGGGGGCAGGGTTGGTTACTCTTTTCGGAATAACCTTCTCTTGAATTGCAAGCTTCATCATGGACCCACAGGAATTTTGGCCCAGTCTGGCGAAAACCGAGGAGCTGGAGCTGGACGACCCGTTGAGAGGCGCCGCAGTAGTTGCAAGCCGATCAAAGACCGACTTCTTGGGAGCTTCCGGCGTTGGCACATGGGCGGTGAAGCTCGTTGGCAGGAGCATGGTCCCGAAAAACAATCCAGTAGTAGTCCGGGTGACCTGTTCCACCGGCATCGTGAACAGGGACGCCGCATGAGGCTCGTAAGCTATGCCTCCAAATGAGGTGAAGCGTACGTTGCAGGTGCAGCTGGAACATTTTGCACAAGTGAACGTCATTGATTCTTCGCTCTATGCACCGAGAAAAACGCCAAATTTTAGTATCTCGAAACCCAAGGGCAACCATTAGCAAACCGCGATTCGTTCGCGAACACGGTACACGAAGTGTGGAGTGGAAAGAGGAAAAGGTCCCACCGGGCGTGCTAGAATCTGTTCCCCTCCAAAAGATGCGGCGGAGACGCGGCGAACGTCTAGCCTGAAATTCGGGGCAGATGCTAATTGGTGCTATTCGTCCACCTCTCCGAAGATGCCAAGTTGATTTATGGCACCATGTATTGAAGGTCTAAACAGATGCGGCCGATGTAGCAGACTTCGTCAGATTCCCCCTCATTCGAGGGGTTTTTGATTGTGGGGACGCTCTTCCCTGCAGATGCAAGCCCCTGCAGTTAATTACGCTGCCGTATCGTGGTAACAACTTTCTCCTTCTCCAGATGGTCACTTCGTGTCGTGGGTGTTTGTTTTGTGTTTGGTTGCTCGTGGATTGTATACGGAGACTAAGTTATGTTGTCGCCCGAAGGGCGTGGACTAGTCCAAATCCGTATCTTTCTTAGATTTAGGTTTAGAAGTTTGGGTTTAAGGATACGTTAGCCTCATTTGAGACTAAGATCAACTTAAACGTTTGTTAAGGATACGTCAGTCTAATTTTAGACTAAGATCAACTTAACGGGATCGTTTAGATCCGACAAGAGAGCAATTGGGATCTGTTGTTTAGTTTGGTGACATTGCGGTCGATAATTAGTTTAAGGACATTACGGTCCACTGTTAGTTTAAGGACATCTCGGTCCAATGTTAGTTTAAAGACATCGCGGTCGAGGTTAAGGACATCATAGTCCGTGAGTTTAAGGACCTCACAGTCCGATGTTAGTTTAAAGACATCGCGGTCGAGGTTAAGGACATCATAGTCCATGAGTTTAAGGACCCCACAGTCTGTTGTTAGTTTTAAGACATCACGGTTGAGGTTAAGGACATCATAGTCCATGAGTTTAAGGACCCCACAGTCCATGGAAATGTGTGGTCGTCGGGACCCGTCACCTCTTTGAAGGCGTTGAGGAATTACAACGATAAATATCAAAGGAATGAAGAGATGTACCCTTGAACCAGGATGGATTAAGTGATCTGTAGTCCAATTTGGAACTAAGATCAATTAATTATATTATAAGCACATTGGCTCAGTTGAGTCTGAATTGAGGACTTATGGCCTACTTGGGCTAAGTCCAATTAAGTTTGAAGTGTTGGCCCTCTGTTGGACCATTAGACATTTGTCTGGATTCGAGCTCATATTATTTAGCAATGCTAAACTAGAGTTTGAGGGCTTTGGCAACATTTTTATCTTTGATTTCCTCAATTTTGAGATTCATTTGGAGGAGGGACTTTTGCCTCTGGAAAATTAGCCAATTTGGCTAAAAGTAGTGTTAAACACTAGAGGACATCTGGTTGTCACGTGTCCTCACATGATGTATTTAAAACAGTGTTAAACACTGGAGACAAAATGCTCAAAATAGTGTTAAACACTATAAAGGAAGGGGTCGGGGGCACGTGAGGGCATCCAAAGATGGGGCCAGACCTCCTTTATTTTGTTCTCAGAATATTCAGATAAGTGTTAAACACTTTTGGTCTTCAGGCCATCACGCGTGGGCACGTGATGGGTACCCATGCATTGATTAAAGCATTTATCAGGGGTTACGTGAAGTCACGTGAGAGCGCCCAAAGCCAGTACTGCCTTTGCTTTTGTTCCCTTTGTTTTGGAAGTCACGTAGGAGCACGTGAGGCATTGCCTCCAGGCTTTTTTCCTTCTCATTTTGGGGGATCTGTTTAGGGGTCACGTGGGGGCACGCGACCTAATTTTATTCTTTCTTTTCTGATCTTTGAGGATAGGGGTCACGTGTCACTACGCGACCAAGTTCTGTTTTTTCTTTTCTGCTCATTGAGAATGGGGGTCACGTGTTACCACGTGATCAAGTTCTTTACGTGCATGGAGAGCTTTCAAGTCTCTGTGTTTTAAGAATTAAATTCTCTGTAGGGTTAAACCCTAATTATGTTTTAGAGGAATTAAATTCCTATGTATGTGGAAGAATTAAATTCTCATATAGGGTTAAACCCTAGTTCTGTTTTGGAGGAATTAAATTCCTACGAATTTGGGAGAATTAAATTCTCATATAGGGTTAAACCCTAGTTTTATTTGGGAGGCCTGTGAAATTGAGAGAATTGAATTCTCATATAGGGTTAAACCCTAGTTTCTGTCCATCTTGAAGGAATTAAATTCCTATAATTTTAGGAGAATTAAATTCTCATATAGGGTTAAACCCTAATTTTATCTTGGAGGAATTAAATTCCTATAAATTTGGGAGAATTAAATTCTCTGAACTCAATCCCCCCTCTAAGTTTTGGATCTGCATGGCAGGATCTCAACCCGATGAGAATTAAATTCTCAACTTATGGGGAGATGTGCTTCTGCAGATCTTCAACTAGAGGAAGAACTAAGTTCTTTTGAGAAAGAGTTAAACTCTTAGATCCTTGAGAATTAAATTCTCTTTTTTTTGAAGTTTTGATTCCCTTTCTTTTCTCACCTAGGGTTTTTTTGCTGAGAATGAAATTCTCCTTTCTTTTCTCTCTGAATTTTCAAGATGCCAAAATTCTATCTATTTCTTCTCTTCTTGGCTCCTATTTATAGGAGAAGGAAAAGAATCAATTTGTTTAGTAAATCTCTCATTGAAAGATTTTGTTTGTTTTCATGATTAATATGATCCTTTAGATCATTCAGTGAATTTTATTCACCGTTGAATTTTCAATCCAGAGATATTCTGTTTGTTATTTCTGTGAGATTTAGGGAAATCTTTCCTTGTCTAAGATTTTTCCATAAATTGGTGATTTTTAATCACCCCTGGATTTTTAATCCAACGGCTCCCAATAACCCTTTTCCATTTGGAAAGATTTAGACGAATTTAGAATTTAATTCTATTAAACTGTAAGGCTTTCGAGGCCAGTCACGTGTTGACACGTGACCCTTGGTCACGTGTGAGCACATGACCCCCAATTGAGTCCTTTTATTAGCGTTTACTTACGCTTCAGTTTTAACCATCACGTGTCAACACGCGGCCATTGGTCACGTGTGAGCACGTGACACCTCATCGAGGTATTTCCTTCAGCCGTTTGTTATTTTATTTCTGTTTTAATTGTCACGTGTCAACACGTGACCATTGGTCACGTGTGAGCACGTGATACCTCATTGAGGTAATTCCCGATTTTTTAGAATTAAATTTTATTAAGCTGTAAGGCTTTCAAAACCTGTCACGTGCTGGCACGTGACCCTTGGTCACGTGTGAGCACGTGACCCCCAATTGAGTCATCTTTCAGCCGTTTGTTTTTATTTCTGCTTGATGAGATTTTAACCATCACGTGTCATCACGTGACCATTGGTCACGTATGAACATGTGATACCTCATCGAGGTAATTCCTGATTTTTAATCAGGAAACAGCGCACACCATCCTCGTTCTTACCGAGCGGCTTTTGGGGGCTATCATCACTTCCCCCGAGTCTTCTAGTCGTTTGGAGAAATGGAGGTGGAAATTGTCCTAGTTCGACATAAAATACCACCCGAGGTAGGCTATTAAGGTACAAGCCATGTCCGATTTTATTGTCGAGTGCACCATCCCCAGCAAAGAGCAGGAATCCACGTCGGCCCCCGCAGCTCAACCCTCAGTCGATGGGAAGCTCGATTCCGTCCCTGATTATATCCTTTACGTCGATAGGTCCTCGACCGAGGAAGGCTGTGGCGCCGGCCTTATCATTCGAGGCCCGAACGAGGCAGAAATGGAATATTTTCTGAAGCTCGGGTTCAAAGCCTCAAATAACGCAGCGGAATACGAGGCCTTGCTGGCCGGACTGCGCATAACCTTCGGACTGGGGCTAAAAATGATCCAAACCCGCAGTGACTCCGCCCTAATCGTTGGCCAAGTGACTGGCCGATTCGAGGCACGGGAGTCTCTGATGGTGAAGTATCTGGCCGAGGTAAGAAAATTGTGAAATGACTTCCATGAAGTCCAGGTGGAGCAGATCTCCAGACAGCTAAGCGCCTAGGCCGACGCCTTGAGTAAGCTGGCTTCATCTTATACGGCCAACAACAAGAGGAACATCCTCTTCGAGGTCTTGCCATGACCCAACATGGAAGACGGGGCAACGCCACTTCAAGTGTACACAGCTCGAGAAGAAGACCGGGATTAGAGAAAGCCCCTCGTGGAATTCCTGAGGGAAAGTACGCTCCCAGAAGATCGGGGAGAAGCCCGCCGTCTCTGAGCCAAAGCTCACCATTTCGTCTGGAGCAACGGGAACCTCTACAAGAAGCGTTCACTCAGCCCCTGTTCCGGTGCGCCGACCCCCACGAAGCCAACTACGCCCTTCGTGAGATCCACGAAGGGGTTGGCGGTGCGCACCAAGGGGCCTGCACCTTAATCCAGAAGGCACTGCTCCAGGGGTACTTGCAACATTTCAGAAATATAAAATATTATTTTTGGAAATTTAATATTAAAATAATATATTTCGCGAAAACTATTCGAATTGCGAGTAGGGATTTTTTTCGTAAAATGGTATAAGTATATAACAATATTTGGAAATTTATTGGAGATTAAAATGAATTATTTATTTTAATGATATTTAACGGATTTTTGGTAAAATCCGTGTTTTTACATTTTTCCGTGACATGTGCACCATGTCATGTGCATGTTGCATTGTGTTTGTTTTGTGAGTTGTGAGAAAAAGAGAAGAGAATGAGTTAAGAGTGTGAAAGGAAAAGCTAAGGAAGAAAGAAAAGAATTGAGTTGTGTGTGAAAAGGATTTATGAGTGAGAAACAAAAGAGAATGAGTGTAATTAGATATTTGTGAGAGAGTGAGTGTAAGGGGGATATTTGTGTGAGAGAGTGAGCTTAAGAGAGTCTTGGCTGCCCATATTCCTTCATCTCCGCCATTGTTTTCTTCACAACTCTTCTCATATTCATTCATCTCACTACCTCCATGCTCAATCTCAAATCCTATGCCAAGACCCTATGCAAGCTTCATCAAAAACATGCACACATCCATTCTAAACCCCTTGAACCATTCAGGTATGGATTTTGAAGACTTGGGCAACTCAAGAAATTTCTTTAGTTTCTTATGAGGCAATCCATACACTTTAGAATTAGTGTTTATGTTTAAATATCGTATTTTAGTTTAGAAATTTAGTTAACCAGGAAATTTGATCTTGGAAAATTATAAGTTGCCTGTTCCCCTCAATCAGAGCAAGGCTCTGTTTGAATTTTGAAAATTCAAAATTGAGAAGCAACGCTTCAGATCCCGTGCGCTGCGCGCGATTTGCCACGTGTCAGAAGTTGACTCGGCAGCACAACACCCAAGGCAGTGCGTCCAATCAGAGCAAGGCTCTTTAAAAAGCAAAAGCAACGCTCAACTGCGCAAGTGCACCGCTGCGCGACACGTGTTTGCGCAGTTGCGCAAACGCTGTTGCGCAAGTGCATCACAGCGCGCCACGTGTCTGCGCAGTTGCGCAAGCACAACTGCGCAAGCGCACTGCTGCGTGACACGTGTCTGCGCAGTTGCGCAAACACTGTTGCGCAAGTGCACCTCAGCGCACCACGTGTCTGCGCAGTTGCGCAAGCACAACTGCGCAAGCGCACCGCTGCGCGACACGTGTCTGCGCAGTTGCGCAAACACTGTTGCGCAAGTGCACTGCAGCGTGACACATGTCTGCGCAGTTGCGCAAGCACAACTGCGCAAGCGCACCTCTGCGCGACACGTGTCTGCGCAGCTGCGCAAGCTCAGTTGCGCAAGCGCTTCACTGCGCGACACGTATCTGCGCGACACGTGTCTGCGCAGCTGCGCAAGCACAGCTGCGCAAGCGCCTTATTGCGCGACACGTGTCACGCGCTGGTGAGTTGCGCAACCACAGAATGAAGATTTAAGGAAATCTTTTCTGTTCTTGTTAAAACAAGAAGATTTCTTCTGTAAAACAGGGGCCTTTGGATCAAAGATCCAACGGTGGGGAAAATTCCCCAAATCACTCAGGAAAAGATTTATTGAACAAATTTAACTAATTTTTGAGCACTATAAAAAGGACCCCAGACCCCATTTCAAAGATATAGACAATTGGATAAAAAAAAGGAGAACTCTTGAGAATTTCTGGAGAACACAAAAAAGAAGGTAAAAAAAAAACCCTTTGAGATAAGAGAAAATTCTCTTAAAGAATAGATCATTGATCTAGAAAACAAGATCAGTGATCTTCAATAGATAAATAAATAAATAAAAATAATAAAAATAGTGCCTTGCACTTGCTATGAACCTCTGGTTCTCTGAAACAGAAAGAAAGAAAAGATTTCTTTCTTTTCTTTTCTTTGATCTAAATTTAGATCAAGAAATTAAAAAGTGCTCTGCACTTCTTTTCCTGAATTTAAAAGATTCTTGGTGCTTTGCACAAATGCAATGCATTATTTGAAGGGCTAGGTCCAAATCAAAAAGACCTAGCAGGTCAAAATAGATTGCAAAGCAATAAAAGGGCTGGGCCCCAAATAAAATTGATGCTCTGCATCCCTATTGGGCAAAGCCCAAATAAAAGCAAAAGAAATGCAAAAGCAATGGACTTAGCCCAATCGTGGCCATAAGTCCTTAAATTAAATTGACTGAGCAAAATGACTCTCCTAAATCGATTTACGTCCGGTTCGAGGGTACATCTCCGAACTCCTTTGACATCCATCGTTGTAATTCCTCAACGACGTCAAAGAGGTGACGGGTCCCAACGACCACACACCCATATGGACTGCGGGGTCTTTAAACTCGTGGACCGAAACGTCCTTAAACTAATATTTACCCCAAAATGGGAATATTGGACCGAAATGTCCTTAAACTAATGATGGACCGAAACGTCCTTAAACTAATATTGGACCGAGACGTCCTTAAACTAATATTGGACCGAAACGTCCCTAAACTAATATTGGACCGAAACGTCCCTAAACTAATATTGGACCGAGACGTCCTTAAACTAATATTGGACCGAGATGTCCCTAAACTAATGTTGGACCACCATGTTCCTAAACTGGCAATGGACCACTATGTCCTTAAACTGGCATTGGACCACCATGTCCCTAAACTGGAAAACGGATCACTATGTCCCTAAACTGGAACAATAGAGCCTCCAAATGCTCTTTTGCCGGATCTAAACGGTCCCGTTTAAGTTGATCTTAGCCCCAAACACGGTTAACGTATCCTTAAACATCTAAATGGATTATAGAACTCCCAATTAACTCTGGTTCGAGGGTACATCTCCGAACTCCTCTGATACATGTCATTGTAATCCTTCAACGACGTCAGAGAGGTGACGAGTCCCGATGGCCATACATTAAGTTAATCACTACGTTAAGTGGATCTTAGTCTAAAACAGGACTAACGTATCCTTAACGAACGTTTAAGTTGATCTTAGCCGCAACGCGACTAATGCATCCTTAAACTAAAAACACCAAATCCAAATCTAAGTAAATACGGATTTGGACTAATCCACGTCCTACGGGCGACGGTATTACTCAGTCCCCGTATACAATCCATGGGCAACCACAAACAAAACAAACATACACGACACGAAGTGAAATTCTGGAGAAGGAGAAAGTTGTTACCGCGAAGCGGTAGCGTAATTAACTGCAGGGGCTTGCGCCTGCAGGGAAGAGCGTCCCCACAATCAAAAACCCCTCACCCTGAGGGGGAATCTGACGAAGTCTGCTACATCGGCCGCATCCGCCTAAACCTCCGATACACGGTGCCATAAATCAACCTGGCATCTTCGGAGAGATATACGGATAAAACCAAATAGCATCTGCCCCGAACCTCAGGCGCGGACGCGAAGTCCAGGCCGCCGTTCGGAGGGGAACAGATTCTGGCACGCCCGGTGGGACCTTTTCCTCTTTCCACTCCACACTTCGTGTGTCGTCTTCGCGAACCAATCGCGGTTTGTTAAATGGTTGCCTTTGGATTTCAAGTTGCTAAGATTTGGTCTTTTGTCTGGTGCAGAACTCAAGCATCCATGGATTCTAACTGCACCAAATGCGCGAAGCACCACTGCAACGGACGCTCCACCTCACCGAGAGGTGTAACATATGGGCCCCAAGCGGCCTCTTTCCTCGCTCTGCCGGTAGAACAGGTGACCCAGGCCACCACCGGCCTGTTTTTCGGGACCATGGTCCCACCTACAAGCTTCTCTATGCCGATATCCGCACCGGAAGCGAACAAGAAGTCGGTGTTCAACCGGCTCACTACTACCACGACCCCTGTCAACGGGTCGCCCGCTACTAAACCGACAGCCTCCGTTTTCACCAGGCTAGGTCAGAACTATAAAGTGGCCGTCCCAAAGAGGGCAACGGCCGCTGCTTTGGAAGTCGTTAAAGCGGCTTCTCCCATCAGAGAGTCGGTCTTCACAAGATTGACGGTTCCCACTCCTCCCCCAGCTGGTCAAAAGGCATCAGTCTTCGATAGGCTAACATCGGCAGTTACCCCACACTCAAACAGGGGGCAACAAGAAACCATCTCGATTTCTGAGCCAGTCCCAACGGCTCGTCATGCGCGACGTCGCCATTGGCAACGAGTAAGGAAAGCAGGGGGCAACTCCCCCTCAGGGCTAACCCCACCTGCTCCAATGGTGGAGGTCAACGCTGCTGTTCCAACTGGGAACAGCTTTGAATTGCTGAGGAAGGTGAGAAAGAACTCTCCGATTGCTACATTGAAAAGATCTCCTCCGCCTATGGAAAAAGCTCCGGAGACAAAGCATGAACAGCCCCCTCAACGGCTGTTGTCAAAAATTTATAAAGTTTGGCGGAGGGTTCAAGACTCCGTGATTGACCCAGACCACTTTCGTCGCCAGAAAAAGGTAAAGGTGGAAAAGGACAAAAACCGCCCCATTAAACAGCAGGGGGCAACAACGGCTCCTTCAACATCAATGGTCCGCAAAAGGAAAAGGCCAGAGAAAGCTCCCGTGACACTGACAAAGTTTAAAAGCGGTGAACCTAAACGCCCCAAGTCAGGGGGCATAACAGTTCATACGGTCTATATGGCTTCTGGAAAGGAAGAAAGTCGTACTTCTACGGGTCACCGACCGCTTACCCGGTCAGTGACCAAGGCTCAGGAGCAGCAACAAAAGCTCCAGGAGATGATGACTACAATGGCTGCACTCACGGAGCCAAAAGAGAACCCTGGGACGTCCTTAGATGAACGCCAAGAGGAAGAGACCGACGCCGAGTTCCTCCGCCGAGTACTGGAAAAGAGAGACAAAGAGGCTGCTGAAAAAGCAGCCAATATACAACGCATGGGCCTCCTCTTCCAGGACATGATAGGGATGATGATACAACAAGATCCCCCGACTGAAGAACCACCGATTGTCCTTGGGGATGATAGGGGAGAGACATCAAACCCTCAGCCCGTTCTATCAACGGCTAAAGAGGATACAATCTCTAAAACTGATCTGGACGAATATATAGCCCAGCAAATAAAGGTTCATCACGCGGCCGAAGCAGCCGGCCACGTCGTAAAAACGGGGCGACCGTATCCAGGCTGGTATGACCAAATCAAATACCCGTCGGGTTACACAATTCCCAAGTTTCATGTCTACAAAGGGACCGGCAATCCCCATCAACATGTTGCCCAGTTCAGGGCACTTTGCGGTAACACCAGCGGCGACGACAAACTTCTGCTTCGCCAGTTTGTTGGAAGCCTATCAGATACGGCGTTCGAATGGTATTCTGAGCTCCCCAACGACTCTATTAAAACCTTTGCGGAGATGGAGCTGCTCTTCACCCAACGTTTTGCAAGTGCCAGTGAGCGTACCCCGATGACGGCACTGATTAATGCCAGGGTAAAACCCGGCGAGACATGGGTTCAGTACGCTATACGGTGGCGTAATCTATGGTCGAAGTGCGAACAGCGCATAGAAGAAGCTCCGGCGGTGGGAATGTTTGTTGGAACCCTTGATCCACAAGCAACCATTTCACAGTTTATGATGTTCTTCAAGCCGACTACCTTCCAGGCTTTAATCGAAAAATTAGCGCAGATGGACCAGATGGGCCATAAACCCCCTCTCCCGAAGCCGGACTCCCGAAACGATAAAGGAAAGGGAAAAGCGATCATTGTCGCTAATGCCCAACAACAACCGAGCGACTCGAAGCCGGTTGCTCGTCCAAACAATACACGCCCATACGTACCCCTTGAGGACAGGATGGGACGTCCTTACTCCTTCCCTCGCGATAAAACAAGGAGGCTATTCGAGCTGGCGTTGCGCAACAGACTCATAAGTCTGCCAGATCCAAAACGCCCGTTGCAACCAAGTGACGTCAACGAGCCTAATTACTACCCTTATCATCGAGTGCTAGGACATCCGATCGAAGACTGTTACGTTTTCAAAAATTGGCTTGAAAACCAGTACCGCCAGGGCAAATTTGCCCTATCTGACAAATGGAAGGTGAATCCCCCGCAGCCCCACACCTCTAAAGGGACGAATACGCCCGGGGCAACATGCTCCGTCATTGAGGAAGCTCCTTGGGAGGTTGTATTATCAGCCAAGACGAAGAGGATGCTAAACGATCTTCAGACCTGTCCAGCGGTCAAGTGGAAGAACCCCTTTGAACCGCAGGTTATTGAGGGGATGTTGAAGCCACGACCGACTCCGAAGACCGATGGTGGTAGTTCAAGCGTTCATAGCCAGCCGTCAAAATCTTCGAAAAAGAAGAAGAAGAAATCTAAGAAGCCCGTGAAGCCTGGCGACAAGCGCACGGACTTACAAAAGCAAATCGACGCACTGGATGAATACAACCAAAAGGCGCGGACTCCCATTACGCTCCAAGATTTCCTTGATCACGTCTTTCAAAAAGAAGATGAGGGAGAAAGTTCATCGGATGAATCCGAGGAATATATGGCGAGCTGTCATATGATCTCCCATTTGACCACGAACGATGAAGGGACTTCTGGCACTAAAACTCCGAGGGCAAATACTGAGTCAAGGGTTCCGGAGTTATCAATCGAAATGATTGACGCGTTTCTTAGTGAAGCTCGATTGAAAAGTAAAGCTGATCGAGAACGCGAGACGGCTATATTTGAAAGGGCCAAGCGCCAGCGACTTGAGGAAAGAGCTGAGATGATCCCGCTGGAGCAAAATGCCTCCACCGCTGACAAAAGCCAATTCAAGATAAAAAAGAGGTTTGCTAAGGCCATATCAATGGGCATGAAGCTACCATCCTCTGAAGGAAAAATGACTGATGTGGTAGAAATGCACCCCTCTTATTGCTTATATCATCAGAAGGTCTCGCATCCTACTCAAGAGTGCAAGGCTTTCGATAGATGGTGGCAAGGATACGTCGCTAATCAACAACGCTTTAAACGGGAAAAGCGTAAAATTCGTTGGGAGCAAAGAAACACGACCAAAGAGCTTGAAAGAACTGCCGGCAATTGTCACATGGTTAACACTGCCGGGTCACAAGTACCTACATTTGGGAGCGACTCTGATGAGGAGCTAGAACTTGCCCCTCTCTTTAAAGAGTCAACTTCGGGAAAAGAAGAAGAGCCAGTGGTTTGCGAAAATATCCGGCTGCGGAATCGGACACTGCCTGAAAAGAACCTCAGACCCTCGAATAGAAAAGATAAAGGGAAAGAAAAAGTCTCCGAAGACATCGTCTTAGATGATCAAGTTCTGGAAGAGCTAAACGCCGAAAACCCGCCGAAGAGAAGTAAGGTGGATTACAACGTTCTGGCACATCTGAGGAAACTGCCCTCTCAGCTCAGCGTCCTTGATGCCTTGTTACTATCAAAGGAGGCGAGAGACTCTTTGATTAAGGCACTACAAGATCCGGACCAGTTCCAAGCCTTCTTAGCCGAAGAAAAGATGAAAGACGAATTAGAAGAAGTGCACACAGCCGACGTTGCTTTTGGTGATGAAGACCTTCTCCTCGGGACGTGTGAACACAATCGCCCCCTTTATGTCTCAGGATACTGCCATGACATAAAGATAGGCAAAATCCTGGTCGATAACGGATCATCTGTCAATCTACTTAATGTGCGGGTGTTAAAAGAAATTTGCATGAGCGTCCAACACCTCGTCCGGGACAAGATCACTATCTCCGGTTTCGACTCTCAATCCTCAAAGACTCTTGGATCTGTGATATTGACGCTACGCTTCGGGTTGCTCGTCACAGACATCAAATTCCATGTTATAGACGCCAAGACGTGCTACAATGCTCTGCTCGGCCGACCATGGCTACACGAGTACAATATCATCCCTTCTACACAGCATCAGTGCATGAAGTATTCTAGGGATGGCCTCGAGTACACAGTGGCGGGAGAGTTGAATCCGTTTTCCGTAAATGAAGTTCGCAAGTATGAAGATGCCAAATACTTCTTACCGAGTTTCGAAGACACGGAAAGGTGTCACAAACCGGAGGACAAAACTAACGCCACCATCCCTGTCTTCGGCAGTGACACCGAGGAGGAGGAGGATATAATTTATTCAGGTCCATCCCAATCCACCAGGCCAGGACCATCCGTTCCTTCATTGGTCTTCGGTAGTGATTCAGAGGATGAAGTTCATGCTGTATTCCCTGCTCGGCCTTCAATACGGGTTTCCGCTGATGAAGAGCGAAGTCTGCAGATAACCATAGTGCCGCTTGAACATTACAAAGAACTGGATGCACTCGACACCAACAGCGTAGAAGAATTGCAGACATTCTATATCCCTCCCGGACGAAAAGGCGAGAAGGCAATCTTATTCTACCGTTCTGAAGAAAACAAGGTGGAAAAAGAAATTTGGCATGGTGCGGATCCAACGCTGGACAGACTCCAGCCCATCCGTCTACCCCGATATTATACGGAAGGTTTGAAGAAACTGCTGAAACGCCAGGGGATATCCTTCACACAGACCGTTAGAAATGCCAAATTCTATGACAAGGTCTGGAACATTCCCGGGACTCAATGCAAACTGCCTAATGGGAGAATAGAAACAAAAGGGCTTGGGTACATCCGGTCAAAGAAACGGGAGCTAGTAAACAGCTGTTATGTCATGTATGACTTCGATGAGGAGGCGGACGCTCAATGGGAGGATGCTAATCCTGAACCAACAAAAGTTCCTGATACAAAACCGCCCAGTCCATCGTTTGAAGACCAGATGAGCAAACTTATAAGGGATGCGAGTCAAAAAGCCCGAGATGATCACGATCGTGAAATGACAATCTATGAGAAAGCCAAGACACAGCGCCTCCTTCAACAGGCAGTAAAGAACAAAGATGCTGCCCCATGTCAACCTGATACAAAAAGGGCTCGACGCGGAGGCAGAAACGAGTCAAAGGGCGGAAAAGGCGCTCAACAACCACAAAGCAGAGCTAAGAAACCACGTATCCGAGAATCAAGCGTTATTGACTTAGCCCTCAGGAAGAAAATGGGTCGAGCATACTCATTTCCTCGGAACAAAACAAGGAAGATATTCGATCTCGCTCTAAAACATCAAATGCTTACACTGCCAGAGTCTAAACACCCTGAGCAAGCGGGCGAAGTCTCCAACCCAAATTATTGCTCTTACCATCGAGTAGTAGGGCATCCGCTTGAAGATTGCTTCACCTTTAAGAATTGGGTTGAGGACCAATATCAGCTTGGCAAATTCGCGTTGTCTGACAACTAGAGGGTAGCGCCGCCGCAAAAGCACGAACCCGAAAACACAAGGATAGAACCAACTCCGCATTGGGATTGGCAGAAAATTCGCACTTGCCACGTGGTAACAATATTAAAAGAAGAGTCTGAGGACATGAACAGCCTTCCTTGGTGCTTTGAAAATAGCAGCGATGAGGTAATCTCAGAATTTCCCCCAGCTCCGAAAGAACTGGAGGATGGAATCCATACCACTGCAGATAATCTCAAGAAAAGAGTTGGGGACGGTAAATGATCCGCGACCGACATTCGTCAGCGAGCTGCTGTCTGAAGAGAGGGTGGCTGCGTTAAAAGACGTCCTTGTGCAGCATAAAGATTGCTTCGCATGGAACTATTCCGAGATGCCAGGACTAGATCCAGAAGTCGCTGTACATAGACTAGCAATATCCCCAAACGTCAAACCAGTCAAACAGGCGCCGAGAAGAATGCGACTCGAGCTTGAGATGAGCATAAATACCGAAGTCAAAAAGTTAATCGAGTCTGGCTTCATTCAAGAAGTTCAGTACCCTGAATGGATCGCCAATATTGTCCCAGTGATGAAGAAAAATGGGACAGTGCGCATATGCGTAGACTTCCGGGATCTTAATAAAGCTTGCCCGAAGGATGATTTCCCAGTGCCAGTCACTGAACTGATGATAGACAATACATCCACTCATGAAGTTTTCTCCTTCATGGACGGCTCATCGGGGTATAATCAAATAAAAATGCATCCTGAAGATCAGAAACATACGGCTTTCCGGACTCCTTTAGGGATATTTTGTTATAAAGTAATGCCCTTCGGTTTGAAGAACGCCGGTGCTACTTATCAGAGGGCCATGACAAAGATCTTCGACGACCTTATACACGAAATCGTTGAATGCTATATCGACGATCTCGTAGTTAAAAGCAAATCATACGAGGAACATCTCGAGCATCTGAAGACTGTATTTCAACGCCTTCGGCAATACAACTTGAAGATGAATCCTCTTAAATGTGCGTTCGGGGTTTCCTCGGGCAAATTCCTGGGATTCGTTGTTCGACACCGAGGTATTGAAATAGATCCGTCAAAGATTAAAGCGATCATGGAAATGCCTCCGCCGAGGACTCTCAAACAGCTGCGGTCTCTCCAAGGGAAACTCGCATACATACGGCGATTTATAGCCAACCTTTCAGGAAAGTGCCGTCCTTATAGTCACCTGATGAAGAAGGGAACCCCATTCGTTTGGGATCAAAAATGCCAAGGCGCACTGGACGAGATCAAGCAATACCTGCAGAACCCGCCGGTGTTGGCTGCTCCGGTTAAGGGGAAGCCTCTCATTCTTTATACAACCGCCCTCGAAGGTTCCTTAGGCGCATTATGGGCACAAGAGAACGATCAAGGGAAAGAAAGATCACTCTACTACTTAAGTCGAGTTCTGCTGGGGGCAGAAAGCAACTACTCTCCCATTGAAAAACACTGCCTGGCGTTGATCTTCGCAATAACAAAGCTTAGGCACTATGCGTTGGCGCACGAGGTCCGTCTTATTTCAAAAGTGGACCCTCTCAAATATCTAATGTCAAAAGCCATATTGACAGGGCGACTCGCTAAATGGGCCCTGCTCTTGATGGAATTTTCGATAACATATCAACCTCTCAGGGCAGTAAAAGGCCAGGCCATCGCCGACTTCCTTGCTGAGCATCCCATACCTGCCGATTCTCCTTTAAATTGCGATTTGCCAGACAGACATGCGTTTGACGCAATCGACAGTGGTGATACCCGTTGGGAGCTTTATTTCGATGGAGCATCTTCCATGAAAAAGCACAAACAAAGTACGCCAATGATCAAATCGGGGGTAGGACTCATCTTTGTGACTCCACAAGGAGGAATAATGCGCTTCGCCTTCTCCTTAACAGAGCCGAGAACGAATAATGAAGCTGAATATGAAGCTTTGATAGCAGGCCTCGAGATCGCCATTGATATGGGAATTGAAAGCCTCCTCATATATGGGGACTCCCAACTGGTCGTCAGTCAAGTGAACGGCGATTACCAAACATGCAAACCGGAATTGGTAAAATACGGTGAAAAAGTGCAGCAACTGCTAACCCAAATTCCCTCCTATACTTTGGAAAGCATACCGCGAGCGGAAAACAGCAAAGCGGACGCACTGGCCAAACTTGCTAAAGAATTGGCTGACGAGAACCTCGATGACGTTAGAATCGTGATACAAAGCCGTCGAGTGCTCGCCCCAGCAGAAATACCTCCAGAATCATATAAAGAAAAGGGAGCAACTGAGCAGGCGACCCTACAAATAAAAGATCATGAGAAGACCGAAGACTGGAGAGAAGTCTTCATAGATTACTCCAAGTTCCACCGAATGCCTGAAGAAGCGTCCATAAGACATCAGCTCGTGAAACGAGATCTGTCTTTCGCCTTCGTCAACGATACTCTATACAAGAGGTCATTCGATTCTCTGTGGCTGAGATGCCTAGGACCTGACGAAGCGAGAAGGGTCGTCCAAGAAGTTCACGACGGACTCTGTGGTTCCCACCAAGCAGGCCCTAAGATGAAGTTAAAGATAAAACGGATGGGCTACTACTGGCCCACGATGATGCAGGATTGCCTGGAATACGCGAGGCAATGTCATTCATGCCAAATTCATGGGGACTTCATCCATCAGCATCCCAATCCATTGCATCCAACAGTGGCTAGTTGGCCATTCGAAATGTGGGGAACTGAAATAGTCGGCCCCATCGAACCAGCATCGTCCAAGGGACATCGTTTCATCTTGGCGACGACTGATTACTTCTCCAAATGGGCAGAGGCGGTACCGTTGAGGGAAGTGAAGATGGAGAACATCCTCCATTTCTTCAAAACGCATGTCATATACCGGTTTGGAACCCCGAGAAGGATCATCTCTGATAATGGGCCAGCCTACCAAAGTCATAAAATTAGCCGCTTCGCTCAGCAGCACAATATAGACTGGAGATATTCCTCAGTTTATAATCCGCGAGCTAACGGTCTAGCTGAGGCCTTCAACAAGACCTTGATGAAGATCATGAAGAAAACAGTGTCACGAAATAAGAGAGATTGGCATGAAAGATTGCAAGAAGCTCTTTGGGCGTATCGAACTACATTTAAAACGGCCACAAACACAACACCGTACGCATTGGTATTTGGGACGGAAGCAGTACTCCCTCTCGAGATAGAATTACCCTCTCTACGAGTGGCAGTCCACTACGAGTTGACAGACGAAGAAAATGCTCACCTTCGGTTTGAAGAGCTTGACGCCCTTGATGAAATCCGGCTTCTAGCACAACAAAATCTGGAAGCTTATAAAGCAAAGATGACGCGCTCATACGAAAGATTGACCCGACCGAGGACATTTCGTCAAGGCGAACTCGTGCTAGTGGTCAAAAGGCCTATGATCCCCAATCGCGCCAAGCGGGGAAAATTCGAGCCAAACTATGAAGGCCCGTACGTCATAGATAAAGTTTACCAGGGTGGGGCCTATCTACTCATGGACATGCACGGTGAAAGGCCTTTCAGGCCGATAAACGGTCGCTTCCTAAAGAAATATTACGCTTAATGAGCCACAGCCTAGGTCAATGATGGATGACGACGACTAAGTCCGCTCGCTATCTTCCTAAGCTCAAGCTTCATAAAGAATAGCCAACCTTCTCGACAATGGACCGAAATGTCCTTAAACTAATAGCAGACCGAAACGTCTTTAAACTAATACCGCAGCATCCTTAGGCTGATGAGATATAAAAAAAAACATATAAAAATAAAATAAAATAAACGGTATGTCCATAAGCAAAAAGGGCACGGATGAAAACCCGAAAGGGCTCCGTGAGTAAAAAACAGCAGGGCTGCCGGCGAGTGTTCGTGAAAACCCGAAAGGGCGCGACCTCGTAAAAAAAAAGGAGAGAAAAAGAAAATAAGAAGAAAGAAAAACGGTATGTCCATAAGCAAAATGGGCACGGATGAAAACCCGAAAGGGCTCCGTGAGTAAAAACAGCAGGACTACCGGCGAATGTTTGTGAAAACCCGAAAGGGCGCAACTTCGTTAAAGAACCTCTATAGAATCCTCTCGACCTTGTAAGGAGAAACCGCCTGCGTGAGATCCTTACGACTCACAAAGGAGCAACACACTTAGGGATCCCCACGATTCCTAAGGAGAAAATACACTTGCGAGATCCTCACGACTCGTAAAGGAGAACTCTCTTATGTGACCCTCACGGCTCATAGGATTTGAAAGTCTTAAGTCACAGAGACCTAAACCTGTGCTTAAGCAAACCCCCACAAACTTCCAATATTGCCCTACAAGTGGTCCAATATTGGCCCTTGTATACAATCCACGGGCGCGAATAAACATTTCCCTAACTAAGTCCCATATGAAACTAGGGATATGTTTGCATGGTAAACAACCCTTGTAAATCCTCTCGACTTACAAGGAGAAAGCCCTCCTGTAGGATCCTTACGACTTACAGAGAAACAAACACTTAGGGATCCTCACGACTCCTAAGTAGAAAATACACCTACAAGATCCCCACGACTTGTAGGGAGTAATACCTTCACGAGACCCTTACGACTTATGAAGTCAAAAGCCTTAGCCGACAGGACCCTAACCCTGGTCGCTAAGCCTCCTTTGTTTGACAACGACAGAGGCAAATGATGATTCGCTCCTGGTAATATCCCAGTTGCAGCGGTGCTGATGCCGAAATCGGTGTCCAATTTCAGGTTTACAGCGAAAAGCCAGTAGACCGCACATGCATACGAAATAGCCGAAATGATGGGGCGACTTGCAATAAAAAAGCAGCAAGTAAAAATATATGCATGAAGAAATAGCCGAGATGATTGGGCAACTCGCAATAAAAAGCAGCGGGTAAAAATAAAATAAAAAGCCGAAATGATTGGGCACCGCGAAAAATAGCCGAAATGATCGGGCAGTCGCGACCTTCGCGATATAAAAGCTGAAATGATAGAGCATCGCGGAAATAAAATAAAATAAAAGAAGAAATGATAAAACTTTGGCCCTACAGTTAAGATCACATCGATCCCTGTATACAATCCAAGGGCGTAAACAAAGAATGGACCATACTTTCCCAGCGGATTCCGTCAGACGACGAACCCCAAACCTCACCGGTTCATTTCAACCGAAGAAGCCAGTGACTTCAACAAAATTCCTCGACTCACGGATACAAACACTCCTTGACGAGAGCCTTCTGATCCGCGTCGACCCGCAGAGCCACCAGTGCCTCCGTAGGAATCCTCGACTCGTTTCAAACCCCAAGGAAACAAATAATCCTTGGCGCTTAGGAAACAAATAATCCCAGCAAATTCCTCGACTCACGGATACAAACACTCCTTGACGAGAGCCTTCTGATCCGCGTCGACCCGCAGAGCCACCAGTGCCTCCGTAGGAATCCTCGACTCGTTTCAAACCCCAAGGAAACAAATAATCCTTGGCGCTTGGGAAACAAATAATCCCAGCAAACTCCTCGACTCACGGATACAAACACTCCTTGACGAGAGCTTCCTGATCCGCGTCGACCCGCAGAGCCACCAGAGCCCCCGTGGGAACCCTCGACTTGTTTCAAACCCCAAGGAAACAAATAATCCTTGGCGCTTGGGAAACAAATAATCCCTGGCAAAATTCCTCGACTCACGGATACAAACACTCCTTGACGAGAGCCTTCTGATCCGCGTCGACCCGCAGAGCCACCAGTGCCTCCGCAGGAACCCTCGACTCGTTTCAAACCCCAAGGAAACAAATACTCCTTGGCGCTTGGGAAACAAATAATCCCTAGCAAACTCCTCGACTCACGGATACAAACACTCTGTGATGAGAGCTTCTTAACTCATGTCAACTGTTCCGCTACAACTGCAGACAGATCCCCGATTCGTCTCAATTTGTAAGAAGAAGTCTCAGACAGCAAGGAAGGCTTGCTTTTTGAGCAATGGGGCCCTGCAAGTCAATCCAAACTGGTCTCTTGCATACTATTCACGGGTCTCACTCTCCGAAGTCGAATTTCGACGAAGAGGGAAACAACCACTTACGAATCCTTTCGACTCGTAAGAGGGAAAATTCTCTTATAAGATCCTTACGACTTATAAGAGAAAACCACACTTAGGAATCCTCACGATTCCTAAGGAGAAAATCCACCTACGAGATCCTCTCGATCCGTAGGGAGAAAAGTCTCTATGAGACCCTCACGGCTTATAGAGTTGAAATGTCTTAGGCAGCAGATCTGGACCTGCGGCCTAAGCCATCGCTATTTCTTAAGAAGATTGGGATACTCGTCCTAATCATCCGTCAATCATGGTTACTAAGGTGGCATACTGATAATAAAAGAAAGAAAAGACGGAGAAATGACACAAGACATTACAAAAATGTGCATCTTTTATTCATAAATATTGATCGAGTACAGGATACATTGTGCTAAAGAATAAAAAATATATACATATACTTTACAAAGACAAATGATACAAGGAGGATTATTGGGAAGGAAGCGTCTTGCATAGATATAGCAATCGCTCGCATATGTCCTTCCATGCCTTCTCTTGATCGACTACCACCGCTAGCTCCGCCTCCACTTGGGCTCGTTGCTGCAAGACCGACGCAAGCTGCTCCCTCACGACTTGATAGGCAGCTTCCCGACTTGGGATATTGCGCTCAGCTACGTCAAGCTTCCGCTTCATGTTTAGCCCGTGGGAGATGCGCTCCAAGAGACCCTCAAAGATAGTCTTCACTTGGGCAGCATTTGCCTCAACCTCAGCGTGCAGATGGGCCATTTCGTTCGAGGTCTTCTGGCATTCCCTTAGTCTTAAAGCTGCTTCTTGCTCCAAGTGGCGGGAGTGCGAAGTGCTTTGCTCGAGCCAAGCTGTACGTTGGGTGCTCAGGGCTAAAACTTCGGAAGAAGGGCGCGTCGACTCCAGCCGGTATAGACAGGCCTCAATCTCCCTGCAATGATTAACCCAAGATCCGACGACGCCTTCTTTATGAAAATTTACGAGCGCCGCCAACATTGGATTAACTTCCACAGCGAAATCTACGGCAAAAGGGAGAGAGTCCATGTTGAGCTCTTCGATGTACCCGCTCAGCATGCCCAAACTCATCACAGCACCCTTTGAAGACGTGCGTTTCAAGAAAGGGCCTGCCGGTGGAAGGACGCGAGACTCAAAAGAGACCGGAGCCGGAACAATAGCTGCAAAACAAAACATGGTTAAACAATGGTTCAAGAGATGTTTAAGGGTTACCAAAAAAGGAATTTGCTATACCAGCAGCAACAGACGGCAAGGCCGGAAGGGCCGGTAGCGCTGCGGGTCTTGCATCCCCTCCTTCGATTTGTGGCACTGCGATAAAGAAAGGGAAAAGTCAGAAATCATTCGATTACTAGAAAAAAGGGGATGAACAATGATATTGTAGTGAACGTACACTCACCAGCGCCACTAGAGGGAGAAGCAAGTTCGGATGGGAAAGAGAAGTGTGGGAGCAACACTTGATATAGATGATCAAAGAGCACTCCTGAAAAGATGCGGTGGTATGGCGTTAGCCCATGAACTACACGTTTAAAAGATTAACTTGTGAGTTGCAAATCCATACCTTCCAACATCCGCGATGGCACGAGGGAAGACGGGGAAGTGACCACCGCCAAAGCAGTAGTTGACGGTGCTCCCTCAAGCAATGGAGCGTCGGCACTGGCCGCACCTGCAAAGACAAGCTTGTTAGAAGAGATCACAAGATATATAAAAAAGGGGGGAAACGATAGTAACCCGAAAATTACCCGACGAACTGCCAGCCGAGACTGAGGCAATTCCTTCCTCCATTGACATCAGGCCACCACCCGTAGCCTCGTCACCTGACTCGATGGGAACCGTTGTTGTGCTCGCAAGCCCTGGAGACGGTAAGGAACCATACGCGGGGAGGGCTATGATTGGAGTATTGCCAGATTCCAGAGAAGGAGCGGCTGGCTCGTCCTCAGGAATCGTGGCCACCTCGCCCACTACTCCTTCGGGTCCTGCGGTCACAGTTGTCTCGTCCACCGTCGCCGCGAGGTCTCCAGCCTCAAGCGCCTCCCCCTCTACCGCCTTCGGCTCGGTTAACACAATCATCTCATCTACCGCCACGTCAGGAGCCGTATCAATGACCCTCTCGGCGGCGGATTCCTCAACCTCTGTTTCAGATCCCGTGGCCCCAATGACGCGCTTCACCGTCGGCTCAGGTGCGGCAGGCACCGCTTCTGCCGTTTCCTGGGGTCCAACGGTCTCCTCTTCCCCCTCAGTCGGACTAGGCCCTGCAAGATGAAACGCATATGAGCCAATGGCTTTATAATTCTTACAACAAAGTTCTGAAAGAAATGTTACCTGAAGAGGACTTATCGTTTGCATCCCGAGTCGTGCGCGCCACCTGCCTATGAGCAGTAGACAGGGCGGCAGGGGCCTCTTCAGAAGGAGTGTCGGCACGAGGAATAGTGCTAGGGCCCGCTCCCGCAGCCAAAGCAGCTCTGCGCGCCTTTGCTGCACGTCTCAACCGCTTCCGCTCCTCCCGAGCCGTTGAGACGGATGCCACTAGAGCTTCCCTAATTGAGGTGTCTTCGTCCGTGAATAGGGAGGCCTCTAGGTTTTTCAGGGCATCCCTCGTCGTTTTGTCAAGCTGAGGCTCTTGCGGCAACTTCGACGAAGCTGGGACTTCGGTAACAGGCTCAGGAAGGATCCCCGCGTCAACTGATATAACCTCTGCAAGGAAACAAAAGAAGGTTAGGTTGACCATCAGAGAAGATGACAAACTTTCCTTATGAAAGGGAAAAGGGTGGGACATACCAATGCCTGCTGGGACACGCTTCTCCTCCTCCTGGAAGGTCTTCAAAGAGGCAGCAATGGCCTCTTCAGTAGAAATGCCTGTTGAGAACGAAGCAAATATTAGCTAAAGATAATAATAAAAAATGCAGTAAAATGACAAATAAAGCGTCTGATGATTACCGGACTCGGCGAGTTTGCTTAACATCGCTTCAAGCCTCGCCGATCGCTCCGAAGCTGCAATGGCGGCAGCTAAATTGGTGTCCTCAGGGTCCACCACAAAGCCCTCATTGCTGCCATACTCACATATGGCCTCGGCAGGAGAAGCCGCAGGCTTTGAGCTGAGGATCGCATCGAGGGAAAGGGCGGACTTCTTCTTTTTCTGCTGTCCACCAGCTTTAGATCCACCCGGAGCGGATTTGCGCTTGGCAGCCACTTTAGGGCGGCGAGTCCCGATTTCTGCCCCTCCGCCGGATCCTGGCGATACCACATTAACCGTCTTCGTGGGAGCACGGGGCGCCGGCGGTGCATCCACCGTAGTGGGCAATGGCAATCCACGCGTGGGACTCAACACGCGCGGTCGGTCAACTCTGGCATCTTTTATCGGGGGGATAACCTGGATCCTTGGCTGTAAGGGAGCTTTGCGATCACCGCCAGGAGGTGCAGCCCTACGGTCGACCGGCAGGCGTTTCTCCATTAAGATGATTGGGCCCATAGCATGCACATACCAGGCTACATACGGATGGATTATTTTAGGGACACAGCTAGGCTCACTGATAAAAAAATAGGAGCCTGTATTGAGTCGGGTGAAATGATGCATCGCATTCCTTACCCCTTCTGGGCCGACCGCGGGTGTTTCCAGAAAGGCTTCCAACGGGATCCCTTGATTGTAGCTCGATTGTCGGGCAAATCGATGTGGGTTATACCTCATAAAGAGAGCCGTCTCATTCTGCCTAAATACTAGGTAGCCCGGCCGAATGGAGTAAAGATGGAGGATTTCCCGAGCCTTCAGTACAGAAGCCCCGTCTTTAAAGTCATCACGCAGCGACACCACTGACTTAGCGGTCTCGGAGCCTATGATGATGACCTTATCCACAAAAGAGGTCTTCGCTCCGACTAGATGTGAACGCAGGAACAGTCCCCTAGACTCCCGCGGAGGTGCAACCACAATTGAAGCCCCAACCAACCGCATGACTCTCGGGAGTCTGTATTTCTCGAAGAGCGGAGGAGTCTTGTGGGCACCAAACACTCCTCGCACGTGCATCTCCATCCAAGAAATAAAATAATGCATCGGGAAGTTGGCAGGCTGTACCCCAGGCTCACTAGCGTCCGCCGCTACGCTAAGTCCATTGTAAAGGTAAGCCAATCCGGCGATCCCTACCGATAACTGCAAACCGGCCACCATTCGATGCGCCGGGTAAAAGACAGAGGACCCCATGAGGCGTGGGTGCATGGGAAGCGCGAAGCTGCATAGCCATAGACCCAAGAACCCTATGAAAAAAGTCTCCTCGTCCATACCAGGAACGGCGATCTCTGAGAAAGGGACACTGGCAGTGCCGGGGAGATAAAAATCCCGCAGCTCATTTTCCGATGAAGGTCGGCGGTCCAAGCCGAAACCAAAGGGGTCAGCAAGCTGAGCAAACTTCTCGCCCTGCTCTGATAGGAACTCTGGGCAGATAAAACGAGCGATGAAATCCGCGAAACTGACGCCCCGGTCGCCCGATTCCAAATGGAGTTCCTCATAAATCTCCAACACCTTCACCAAGCCCGGGTGCTGATGCTGAATGGCATTTTCCGGAGTTAAGTCAAATACAACCTGCTTGGTGGCGAAGACGTACTCATCAGGAGGAAGCAGCTCTTCGTAGTGCTCCCCCCTCACTGGTAGACCTGAAATCTCAACAAATTCTTCCAAAGAGATGGAGACTTCCCTATCCGCTGTCAAGAAGGTGTGGGTGGGGATATTCCATTGTTCAATAAAGGCCTTTATCCACCACGTTGGAGGAGAGGGATACTCGAAAAGTGAAACGTAAACGGCCGAGTATAAACCAATCTTCGTCAGATGAGTCCTTTTCGCCGCTAAGATGTAACGGGCCCAGGGCAGGTATCCGGCAAGCGGTCGCGGGATCAGTCCAATATTATAAGCCTGTCCCCAAGGGCGTGTTTCACCCTGACAGATTCGCCTCCCCAAGATGTCTATCGCCGGCGGTGGCTGCACTGGGATGGCACCAATGGCAGGCTGGAGGAGATCATCAGAATTCCAATTTTTAACCTCCACGGCATACTCCATCGGGGGCTTGTCCGCATAAGGAATCGTAACTATGGGCTCAGAGGGCGAAGCGGAGCTGAAGCTGCGGCGGCCTTGGATGATTTGGCTGTACCACCTTCCCCACAGGTGAAGTCTCTTGCACTCAGGATCGTGATCTCTAATCAAGGCGAACACCACCCGGTCCACTGGTGCTTGTGGGAACCCTCCTTCTGAGCGAACAAAAGGGAAAGACAAATCTTCAGACATGTTTCCTGTAGACAAAAAAAAACCCATAACCGTTAGTGTTCCAATGCTTCACATTTCAAAGGCCTACATCACACTACAATGCAGTGGGTAGGGGACCAAAGGGGGACCCACAAAATCAAGATGACGGCGCATCATTTGATAAGACAGTCCCATCATTGGATGAGACTGTCAGTCAATAAAAAAGACCCCCAAGAGAATATCCTCATTGGGGGGGAATCCCTAGAGACAAGGAGAAAATCTCCTCTTTTTAGAGCAAAGCTCCGTCACAGAGTGACATTTGTCAAACTCTGGTCTCAAAGGAATAAAACTTTTTAAAAAAGAGCCTAGCTCTGTAGTAGTAATGAAAAATTATAACTCCTAAGAATTAAATTTTTTTGGGATCTTAAAGATCCATGAAAACTTTTAGGAGTTCTCTATTTGATCTATGAGCAGGGCTCTGTTCATGGGTTAAAGCCCAGGAACAAGATCTCTGTAAATTTTTGAGAGCAAGGCTCTGTGGATGAAACCCCAAAGGGGTCTTCTTTAGATCAAAGATCTATGAGAGCAAGGCTCTGTTGAAGAAACCCCAAAGGGGTTTTTCTTTAGATCAAAGATCTACAAGAGCAAGGCTTTGTTAATTAAAATTAATTTAAATTAATTTTTACCTAAGAGTGATTCTAAGTTCTGAACTTCAAAATTCTTGGGAAGAAGCAAGAGCAAGGCTCTAAAAGTTTTTTAAGCAAGAGCAAGGCTCTGAATCAAAGTTCTTGAAACGGTGAAAAATTTTAAGGACCAAGGGTCCTATTTATAGACGCCTGCGTCTCTTCACCTAACCTCCATGATCCAATGGTCGGGATCTTGCCACCGCTGCACTCACGTGCGCGCCACGTGAGCGCAACGGTGGGGGGGCATTTGTTCCCCCCAATCAGAGCAAGGCTCTGTTTGAATTTTGAAAATTCAAAATTGAGAAGCAACGCTTCAGATCCCGTGCGCTGCGCGCGATTTGCCACGTGTCAGAAGTTGACTCGACAGCACAACACCCAAGGCAGTGCGTCCAATAAGAGCAAGGCTCTTTAAAAAGCAAAAGAAACGCTCAACAGCGCAAGCGCACCGCTGCGCGACACGTGTTTGCGCAGTTGCGCAAACGCTGTTGCGCAAGTGCATCACAGCGCGCCACGTGTCTGCGCAGTTGCGCAAACACAACTGCGCAAGCGCACTGCTGCGTGACACGTGTCTGCGCAGTTGCGCAAACACTGTTGCGCAAGTGCACCTCAGCGCGCCACGTGTCTGCGCAGTTGCGCAAGCACAACTGCGCAAGCGCACCGCTGCGCGACACGTGTCTGCGCAATTGCGCAAACACTGTTGCGTAAGTGCACTGCAGCGTGACACGTGTCTGCGCAGTTGCGCAAGCACAACTGCGCAAACGCACCTCTGCACGACACGTGTCTGCGCAGCTGCGCAAACTCAGTTGCGCAAGCGCTTCACTGCGCGACACGTGTCTGCGCAGTTGCGCAAGCACAGCTGCGCAAGCGCCTTACTGCGCGACACGTGTCACGCGTTGGTGAGTTGCGCAACCACAGAATGAAGATTTAAGGAAATCTTTTCTGTTCTTGTTAAAACAAGAAGATTTCTTCTGTAAAACAGGGGCCTTTGGATCAAAGATCCAACGGTAGGGAAAATTCCCCAAATCACTCAGGAAAAGATTTATTGAACAAATTTAACTAATTTTTGAGCACTATAAAAAGGACCCCAGATCCCATTTCAAAGATATAGACAATTGGATAAAAAAAAAGGAGAACTCTTGAGAATTTCTGGAGAACACAAAAAAGAAGGTAAAAAAAAACCTTTGAGATAAGAGAAAATTCTCTTAAAGAATAGATCATTGATCTAGAAAACAAGATCAGTGATCTTCAATAGATAAATAAATAAATAAAAATAATAAAAATAGTGCCTTGCACTTGCTATGAACCTCTGGTTCTCTGAAACAGAAAGAAAGAAAAGATTTCTTTCTTTTCTTTTCTTTGATCTAAATTTAGATCAAGAAATTAAAAAGTGCTCTGCACTTCTTTTCCTGAATCTAAAAGATTCTTGGTGCTTTGCACAAATGCAATGCATTATTTGAAGGGCTAGGCCCAAATCAAAAAGACCTAGCAGGTCAAAATAGATTGCAAAGCAATAAAAGGGCTGGGCCCCAAATAAAATTGATGCTCTGCATCCCTATTGGGCAAAGCCCAAATAAAAGCAAAAGAAATGCAAAAGCAATGGACTTAGCCCAATCGTGGCCATAAGTCCTTAAATTAAATTGACTGAGCAAAATGGCTCTCCTAAATCGATTTACGTCCGGTTCGAGGGTACATCTCCGAACTCCTTTGACATCCATCGTTGTAATTCCTCAACGACGTCAAAGAGGTGACGGGTCCCAACGACCACACACCCATATGGACTGCGGGGTCTTTAAACTCGTGGACCGAAACGTCCTTAAACTAATATTTACCCCAAAATGGGAATATTGGACCGAAATGTCCTTAAACTAATGATGGACCGAAACGTCCTTAAACTAATATTGGACCGAGACGTCCTTAAACTAATATTGGACCGAAATGTCCTTAAACTAATATTGGACCGAAACGTCCCTAAACTAATATTGGACCGAGACGTCCCTAAACTAATGTTGGACCACCATGTCCCTAAACTGGCAATGGACCACTATGTCCTTAAACTGGCATTGGACCACCATGTCCCTAAACTGGAAAACGGATCACTATGTCCCTAAACTGGAACAATAGAGCCTCCAAACGCTCTTTTGCCGGATCTAAACGGTCCCGTTTAAGTTGATCTTAGCCCCAAACACGGCTAACGTATCCTTAAACATCCAAATGGATTATAAAACTCCCAATTAACTCTGGTTCGAGGGTACATCTCCGAACTCCTCTGATACATGTCGTTGTAATCCTTCAACGACGTCAGAGAGGTGACGAGTCCCGATGGCCATACATTAAGTTAATCACTACGTTAAGTGGATCTTAGTCTAAAACAGGACTAACGTATCCTTAACGAACGTTTAAGTTGATCTTAGCCGCAACGCGACTAATGCATCCTTAAACTAAAAACACCAAACCCAAATCTAAGTAAATACGGATTTGGACTAATCCACGTCCTACGGGCGACGGTATTACTCAGTCCCCGTATACAATCCACGGGCAACCACAAACAAAACAAACATACACGACAAGAAGTGAAATTCTGGAGAAGGAGAAAGTTGTTACCGCGATGCGGTAGCGTAATTAACTGCAGGGGCTTGCGCCTGCAGGGAAGAGCGTCCCCACAATCAAAAACCCCTCACCCTGAGGGGGAATCTGACGAAGTCTGCTACATCGGCCGCATCCGCCTAAACCTCCGATACACGGTGCCATAAATCAACCTGGCATCTTCGGAGAGATAGACGGATAAAACCAAATAGCATCTGCCCCGAACCTCAGGCGCGGACGCGAAGTCCAGGCCGCCGTTCGGAGGGGAACATTGCAGTCTAGTGGTTAATTGAGGTGTAGTGAGTGTTTACAAGACCTTAGAGATTGATTTCATAACCTGGAAATTGAGTTTAGAACCTAAAATACGAAGTTAGAATTTTCCCGTGTCGGTTTTGTGTGATCTTAAGGCCTACAGGGAATCTGGAGGTATCTGGGGAATTTCCAAGAAAATTAAATAAGTCCATAACCTGGATAGACCATTAGGAACCCACTGTAGAAGTACGAGCACATTTGGAGCTCATCGGGCCGGCGAGATCGGACTTGGGGTGACGTCGCCTGTTTTGTAGTGGGTGTTGGGGATGTGGCTTTTCCTGTAGCTCACTTACCCTATAAACTAGCCTCTGTACTTGTTTGTTTAGTCCAATTTTACCTGAGTCAAAATCTGGGATAGTTTTCCTGAGTTGCTACTTAAGGTTTTGCGATATGTGAAATCTTGGTTTTTGGTATTTGATTTGGAATGCTATAATTGAGATTTGAATTGATCGTTGGACGTTTGTACGTCAACGGACGATGGGGGTTTGGTTGATTTTGCATGTGAAACTATAGGTTCTAACCTATAGGCAATCCATGTACCGTATCGGTTTTCGGATATTAATTATGTTACGTTTCGATTGTGTATTGATTGTAGGTACTTCGCGCGGACTTCCGAGACGACGAATCACATCGACTTCGGCTAAGCGAGAAGTTTAAAAGTGAGTAGATTTATATCTACGGGGGAAGTCGGGTGGATGGCGTATAGCACCCCCGCAAAATCATAAATGAAAACCGATATATATATATATATATATATATATATATATCGGGGTTGTAGAAAACCTATATAGGATTCACGGATATGATAGCTAATGATGATTGATATGATAAGTATGAATCGAAAGAGAACAAGTGTGAGTTGATAGTGGCTTAATATGAGTTCGTGATCGATACGACTCGAGATTTATAAGATATGACGTATATGAACGATATCATTATGAGATTGATACAAACATGAACTGAGAGATATGTGTATGATATATCTATATTGATGAGACGAATGAGTGATGTGACGTACGAGACTTTAAATCCGTACCCTCTTTGTTATATAGGATGATAGATTTCCTATCCCGTTTGTTGTTACCGTACGATGAATTACCGTACGAGATATATTGTATAGGATGATAGATTCCCTTTTCTGTTGATGTCACCATACGATGGATTGCCGTACGAGATGTGTTTTGCCGGATGATTGATCCGTGCTTGTGATTTAAGAATGATGACCGATGATTGTTGTCATATCAGATGTTATGAGGCGTGATCGCCAATGTAAGATGCCACCTAAACTATACCTATTTTCCAAAGTTAACGAATCGTATGCATCTTTTAAATGGAAATCTCAAGGGACGTTACGGATTTTCAAATGATATTCTTTTCTTAAAATACCGTAGCCCCCACTTTCAAAACTACGATTTGTATCTTAAAAGTGACTGTATAGTTTATATGTAGATAGATATACCCATTGATTGTTCATGTTATGTAGGATATTACCCTTAGTGATGTATACACCTTGTTCCAGTAGGAAATGTTATGTGATATCATTTGCTAGTACACCTGCACCATTACCGTTGATGCGCATATTACACTTACACAGAATTGCTGGCTCACACACATTCTTCATCGGTAATTGCTATGTCACTTACACTGTAGAACTACCACGTCATGATATGATTTGTAACTGTATAGTATATTCATTGTTCTGTACCATTACTTGACATGCTTGCATGATATAACTGATATGCCCATATTACTACTCTATGTTGCATACATCGTACCTTGTTGTTATATGCTTGCATGATATACCGATATGCTCATATTATTACTCTATGTTGCATACAGTGTACTTTATGGTTATATGTATTGAGATGCAGTTTCATGAGATTTCTGGATTTGAGAACCGTGGTTATATTTCGAAGGAAATGATGTATTGTTTTAAAAATCCGGTTTTTCATGATATGATATTTCGATGCATCCATCATGAGTTTTCTCGGTTCTGAGATTGGTTTTCGAGACCCGATTCGAGGAGATGGATGATCCATTTACGGGTACATGGTGGACTCGGTATGGTACCCCCGGGCAAGAAATGGTTTTTGTGGTGTAGACGATGAGCCTGGCAGAGGGAACACTACCTACCGGTGATTGTATAGAGCTCGGCGGATATCCGGAGGATACCGTTTTGGAGTTATGATATGGGATGGATATGAGGACCGATCTGAGGATGCGGCGCCTGAGATATGAGGATTTACGGGTCGATGCTTGTCACGCCCCGCTTCCCAAAATACGGGATACGAGGGATGACTAGGCCAGCCATGCTCCTACGATCAGGGAATAATCCCGTCGTAGTCACACTTCGGCTTCTAGCATTACATGGTAGTTAATAAACAGTGCTTGAGTAAAGGAAAAATCATAGTTCACGACTTTATTACATTGCAATTTAAAAGAGTTTGAAGTACATTTATTTCACAGAATAAACAACTAACCAATAAGAAATGCTGAAATCAAAGAAAGTAACGCTGGTGGTGCAGTCTAGATCTCCGCAATCTCGAAGGATAAGTCCTGCTCCTGGGCTGGATCCACTTCGTCCTCTGAGCATGCACACTCAGGTCGTCAGGGCGACGCATATAGCAATGAATATGTATAATAGGCGTGCAATATTATCAAACATGGGGAGTACAATGAATTGCAGAACATGCATATAATAACATCAACTGAATATGAATAGTGCACTATGAGTAACATGTCGGTAAACTAAACAATGTATATGTCATTACTTAACGGTCATTAAGTCCATGAAATCAATTGGTGGAGAGGATACTCGTGTTTAACAAAGGTCTCGTGCATGCCCGAGACTACGGTCCATTGTGCCCGGGACATAACCCTGTCAGCCGTGCCGCTAGGTCCACGATCTAAATTATGTATATATATATATATATATATATATATATATATATATATATATATATCACTGATAGCGAATGATCATCCTCTAAACCACTGTACCTCGCTAAATACGAGTTCAATTCCACCTTTATTTCCCCATTTCTCAGGTTATGGTATGTATTCATGAATTAGATAGGTTGTGGACAATACGTATCACTGTCGTTTTCAATCACTTTTTCCACCTATCAATATCATTGTCGTATTTGCCACAACCCAATCACTAATCATTAATATATCGACAATGCAAATGATCACTATGCGGCAGGTATAACTCAAGCTGGAAAAATATGCAGAAATGAATTGAACAGGTATTCATTATACTATAACGACTAATGCCATATAACTTATAAAATTCACGGTAAATCATACACTTAGAATTGACCAAAACAATATGAAGGGAGTATGAAACACACTGGATTATCTAAACATAAAAATTTATTTTAGGTCAAACGGAGTTCAGATTAGGGAGTTATCATCATTTGAAGGCAGCGATCGATTTCTGGAATTCCAGTTTCAGAACTGGAATCCCAAATTTGCGCACATTTTATCAGTAATTATGTTCAGATTCAGTTATTTCCCTAGTTGAATAAAATTTAGGTCTATTAGTTAAGTTTCCAACGCACCAAACGGATTATCAATTTTACCTCTACATCAGAAGTTATGCTCATATTAATGTGACAATGTAATGAACATTTCTGCAGAAACTGCAGAACCCAATGGTATTCTAAAATACAATTTAAATATCAAACGACCGTAAAAATGCACTGGACTGATTTCAGGTGTTATCTAATTAAGTTATCTACGCTACCATATTGGGATCCATGCATTTTCAGTTTTAAGCAGGTGTGTACAGGTGCTTAGAATTCAGTTTCCTCCATAGATTGCTTCCCCGGACTGCAGTCCAGAGTTTCGTTCCTCCTCATTTTTCAGGGTCATGAAATTGCATTATTCCAAAACTAATTACATAGGGTTATAGGACATCTCGTTAGGTTCGATACGAGCCCGGGAGCATCATGATTGGAATTATATTCAAATAACTACAAATTTTACAACGTGGTATGTAAGTTGATTTTCAGATTTGACGTAACCAATTGGGATTTCATTTTACATTCGACGCCTTAACGATTTGATGCTGATATCTTATATGTCACTCGTTACTATCAACCGAAACTTCTAATAATAAAACTTGGGAATTTTTTTATAGAGTGAACGCATCGAGCACTTGGTACGTGTACGGGGGTGCTATCTATTTGTTCATACATGCATCATATATTATATTCATTTAAACCGTTAACCTACATTCACTAACTACATAAGTACGTAGCATGAATTTAGCAAGTGAAGGAGGTTCACTTACCTGAGATAATCGCGACGACGATAAGGGATGGCGGCGGACGACGGTGAACGGCACGACACGGGCACGATCACAGCACGAACACGACAGCAACGGCAGTGAGCTCAGGCAGTGCGTATGGCGGCGATGGCTATGACAACAGTGACTGCGATGACAACGACGTCGGCAACTTGAAAGGCGGTGGCGGAATGGATGGTAACGGAACACCAGCGACTACAAGGCTCGGCTTGGACTTGGTATTCAGGTTTGAGGAGCTCATCTATTGGCTTGGACAGAGGGACTTGACGTGAGAGGAGTTGGGACGATGGTGGAGTGATTGGTGATGATGGCGGTGGCTCGACGGCGATGGTGGTGTGCAGGGGTTGCCGGTGATGATGGCTTCGACGGTGGTGATGCAGTGGGGAAGCTCGGTGATTGCAAGGAGGCTTGGTAGCCTGGCTGGGTGAAGGGGAGGTGAGCTGCTGCAATGGGTGCTCCGGTGGTGTTGGGTGCAGCGAGCGATGGCCGGCGAGCTGGGTTTGCGGAGGGGAAGGGCTCGGTATAGTGGGGAAGATGATAGAGGAAGTGAAAGAGAGCGGGAGAGAAAGAGTGAAAAAAGGAGACGAAGGAGATTGAGATGGAGAAAGAGGTGTTAGAGGGAAGAGGGGAGTCGTGGCTGTTGGAGATGGCCGGGTCGTACGCGAGCGCGAGGAGTGGGGAGTCGTAGGGGGAATCCGTTGGGTCCCCGGAGCTGCTGGGGGGTGAGCGGGTCGAGTGGAGGCTGGCGCGAGGAACGCGGAGGCGAGCGGGCATGAGGAGTGGGCGTGGGAAGCGCTCATCGTGGGCGCGAGAAGCGGGGCGACGTGGGTTGCACGAGGGAAGTGGCGGGAAAAGAAACGAGGGAGTGAGGAAGAAGGATGAAAGCGGGTCGGGTCCTGGTTGGGTCGGGCGTGGGTAGAAAATAGGATTTGGGTTTGGGAATTTTGTTTAGGTTAGAGTTTAGGAAATTAATTTAAATAATAATAAAATATATAAAAATGAAATAAATTTGGATTAAATTCTGGAAAAATACGGAAAATTTTTATTCGGAACTGGAGATTTACATCATACCCTCCTTACAAAAATTTCGTCCTCGAAATTAAAACAAAAACAACGGGACCACTATACAAATAAATGTGGAAAACATGCATGGATGTCCTCCTCGCGTTCCCAGGTAGACTCCCCTAGAGAACGACCATCCCAAGAAACACGAACCAGTGGAATGACCCTGTTCTTCAGCACTTTATCCTGACGATCGAGAATGGTGGTAGGCTGCTCCTCGTAGGACAGATCAGTGCCCAAAGTTAAATCTGAATGATCCAGAATATGGTCGTCATCCCGAGCATAGCGCAACAACTGAGAAACATGAAAAGTGTTGTGCACACCAGCTAACGATGGAGGTAAGGCAAGTCGATAGGCCACCTCTCCCACTCGCTCTAGCACCTCAAAAGGTCCGATGAATCGGGGACTGTGTTTCCCGCGACCTCCAAATCTGATAACACCGCGGGTAGGAGAAATCTTTAGAAATACATGATCTCCAATCTCGAATTCTAGCGCTCTCCTGCTGGCATTCGCCCAACTCTTCTGTCGGTCCTGAGCCGTCTTAATGCGCTGTCTGATCATCTGTACCTTGTCTAGCGTCTGAATAATAAGTTCGGGGCCCAGTAATCTCCGTTCTCCCACGTCATCCCAACAAACAGGAGGTCGACATTTCCGCCCGTAAAGTGCTTCGAATGGAGCCATCTGGATGCTAGCTTGGAAACTGTTGTTATAAGAAAACTCCACCAGATGAAGGTGATCCTCCTAAGAACCGTGGAAGTGTAGCATGCAAGCCCTCAACATGTCCTCGAGTGTCTGAATAGTACGCTCGGACTGTCCGTCCGTCTTGGGATGATAAGCCGTGCTGAACTTGAGACGCGTACCCAGACTCTCCTGTAATCTCTTCCAAAAGTGTGAAACATATCTGGTGTCTCGATCTGACACTATACTGACTGGAACTCCGTGAAGTCGCACCACCTCCTGCATGTATTTCTCCGCAAGCGACTCTGTCGACTGTCCTACACGGACGGGTATAAAGTGCGCAACTTTCGTAAGACGGCCGACGATAACCCAAACCTCGTTGTTTCCCCTTGGGCTCCGTGGTAAGGCAGTCACGAAATCTATAGTGATGTGCTCCCATTTCCACTCGGGTATCGGAAGCGGTTGCAACAGTCCAGCCGTTCTCTGGTGCTCTGCTTTTACCTGCTGGCATACCAAACAGCTGGATACGAACCGTGCGATCTCTCGCTTCATCCCGTTCCACCAAAAATGTTGCCTTAGATCCCGATACATTTTCGTGCCTCCCGGATGCATAGAATAAGCCGAACTATAAGCCTCAGCTAATACCTCTTCTCGAACATCTCCCTTGGGAACGCAGACCCTACTACCGAATCTTAGAGAACCATTCTAATGTATGAGTAAGTCCGTCCTCATCCCGGCTTCCACCTGCTCTCTGAACTTTTGTAATCGAGGATCATCAGCCTGCGCCGCCTTAATGCGATCGATCAGAGAAGGTTGCACCTGTAACTGCCAGAATTGCCTGATTGCACTCGGTGTAACAACTTCTAGTTCGAGATTCTGAAAATCCTCAATGATGCTCTTCTGACTGGTCAACATCATGACCACTGGCTTGCGACTGAGAGTGTCTGGTACGACATTTACCTTCCCCGGATGGTACTGTAAGTCCAAGTCGGAGTCCGCCATTAATTCTAGCCACCAGCGTTGCCTCATATTCAGTTCTCTCTGAGTGAACACGCACTTCAGACTCTTGTGATCCGTGTACACTTCTACCTTTTCGCCCAACAAGTAATGTCTCCAGATCTTCAGTGCGAAAACCACTGCAGCGAACTCTAAGTCATGCGTTGGGTAGTTCCTCTCATGATTCTTTAGCTGTCGTGAGGCATAAGCAACTACCCGACCGTGCTGCATCAAGACACAGCCTAACCCTTTCCCCGAAGCATCGCTATGTATCACCAACCCACCTGAATTATCTGGCACTGTAAGAATAGGCGTCGTGGTCAACTTCTGCTTTAGTACCTCAAAAGCCTGAGTACACTCCTCCGTCCATACGTACGGTACTTCATTCCGTGTCGGCTTCGTCAACGGTTCAGCGAGTCGTGCAAAGTCCTGAACAAACCGCCGATAATATCCTGCCAATCTCAGGAAACTTCTGATCTCGGCCACTGACTTCAGAGTAGGTCAATCTCTAACAGATTCTATCTTCGCTGGGTCCACTGAGATGCCTTCACCCGTAACAACGTGTCCCAAGAACTGCACTTTGTCGAGCCAGAACTCATACTTGCTCAATTTTGCATATAGCTTCTCTTCCCGAAGAATTTGTAATACTGCCCGCAGTTATTCGGCATGCTCTTCATGGGTCTTAGAGTAGACTAGAATATCGTTAATGAATACAACGACAAACGTGTCCAAATACTTTGCAAATACTCTATTCATAAGGTCCATAAATATAGCTGGAGTATTGGTAACACCGAACGACATCACAAGAAATTCATAATGCCCGTATTGCGTCCTGAAAGCCGTCTTGCATACATCTTCGGTCGTTACTCTAGTCTGGTGATAGCCCGAACGAAGATCCTGCTTCGAAAATACCTTGGCCCTACCCAACTGATCAAATAAGTCGTCGATACGAGGAATGGGGTATTTGTTCTTTATTGTAACCCTGTTCAGCTCCCGGTAATCTATGCACATCCGTAGTGACCCGTCCTTTTTCTTCACCAACAAGAATGGTGCACCCCACGGCGAAGCGCTTGGGCGAATAAATCCTTTCTCCAGGAGTTCACCAATTTGTTTCTTCAATTCTGTCAACTCAACTGGCGCCATCCTGTAAGGAGCCTTGGAAACTGGCCCTGTCCCTGGATTCAAGTCGATACAGAAACCCAAGATGCGGTGAGGTGGTAGACCTGGTAAATCTTCTAGGAACACATCAAGAAAATCCCGAACAATCTTTGGTGCTGGACTCTCATCAATCTCCATAGCTGTCAATGCTTTTGGCTTGGCTCTAAGCTTGGCCGGTTCCAAAGACCCGCTTCCGCCTTCGAAAACAAACTCAGGATGATTGGGAATGCGGAAAGTCACCTTCCTTGCTCGGCAATCAATAATTGCATGGAATGTACTCATCCAATCCATCTCGAGAATCGCATCATAACTGCCCGTCCTGATTAAAAGGAAATTCGCATAGAATTCCCTGCCGCATACTACCACCGGACATAAGCTACACTCTTGGTTAGACACAATAATACCGTTACCCGTATGTATCTCCCAACCCTTGGTCAATAGCTCGTGAGGTATAAAGTGTGTGTGGACAAACCGCGTGGAAATAAAACAATGCGAAGCACCCGAATCGAAAAGAACTCTAGCCGGTACAGAATAAACGAGGATGGTACCTGTAACCACATCTCCCGAAGCCTCTGCCTACTCGGCGGATAGGGTGAAAGCCTGTCCCTAATTCCGACCTGAAATAGTCTGCCTCTGATCGAAGGACTGCTACTGGGGCACCCGAGGTGGACCCCTCTGAGCTGATGTGCCATATGACGGTTGTTGTTGCTCGAACCCTCCCTGTAGCTCAGATCTCTGTGGACACCCGTTGATCCTGTGCTCGCCGGATCCGCAGATCAGACACTGCCCCTTGGCTCTGCGGCAATCCCTCTACATGTGTCCTGGCCTCTGGCAATAATCGCAAAATAGGGCCCTGCGCTGCGGCTGCTGAGATGAGAAGGTACGCTTCATCTGTGTGACACCCGGCCTGTGAACTGGGATCACTCCACGGAGCGGAATGGTAGGTCTTGCCAGAACCACGTGGGGTCTTCTGTCCATCGATCGTTGGCCCTTGGCCTTCTCTGCCAACCTTTCCTATACTCGGGCAGCATTCAAAACTGGTGCGAAGGTTGGTAGGTCGAGAGACGCGATGAGTTGTTGCAGTTCAATATCGAGCCCTTGCTGGAAACATCTTGCCCTGGCGGATTCGGTGGCTACCATGTACGGTGTGAAGTGACTCAGCCGATTGAACTCTGCGGCGTAGTCATCCACTGAGCGTCCATTTTGCTTCAACATTTCTCTAGCCGACTCTCCTCTATGGACCACCATGTGCGGGCCTCGTCTTCTAGTTGAATTTTCACTATGTTCACTCTGTCGTCGTCAGGAATTCGAGCGGCAGGCAGGAGGTTCTCTACGTTGATGAGCCATTGTTCGGCCTCAAGTGGACTTGCTGATCCCATGAACACTGCTGGATAGAGCCTCCTGAAGTCTGAAACGGTACCAACCCTAGCCTGTGGAGTCGGTACGAGTGCACCTTCGGGGGCGGCGAAAACAGCCGTAGATCTCTCCAGGGCGGTAATTGCGGTCTCCTATACCGCTTTCAATCCCTCGTCCAAAAGATCGGTCTTTCTCTCTTGAGCTTGGGCCAGGGTCGTCAGTGTGCTAAGAATCTTCTCGGTACGATCGTGGTGACTGGCACCTGAGGAGTTGCCTGAAGAGTCCATATTCCTGAAAGATCAAATGAAATCAGATTCAAGCAAGGCTTCATAATGATTCAATGATGATTAGGAAGTGAGGAAGAATGCAATAAGGCATATGCTAAAGGTGTAACTCAATTTAGAGGTCCCTCTACGGAACTGTAATTTCATCCAAAACCTAGCTCTGATACCAACAAAACCATGTCACGCCCCGCTTCCCAAAATACGGGATACGAGGGATGACTAGGCCAGCCATGCTCCTACGATAAGGGAATAATCCCGCCGTAGTCACACTTCGGCTTCTAGCATTACATGGTAGTTAATAAACAGTGCTTGAGTAAAGGAAAAATCATAGTTCACGACTTTATTACATTGCAATTTAAAAGAATTTGAGGTACATTTATTTCACAGAATAAACAACTAACCAATAACAAATGCTAAAATCAAAGAAAGTAGCGCTGGTGGTGTAGTCTAGATCTCCGCAATCTCAAAGGATAAGTCCTGCTCCTGGGCTAGATCCACTTCGTCCTCTGAGCATGCACACTCAGGTCGTCAGGACGACGCATATAGCAATGAATATGTATAATAGGCGTGCAGTATTATCAAACATGGGGAGTACAAGAATTGCAGAACATGTATATAATAACATCAACTGAATATGAAAAATGCACTATGAGTAACATGTCGGTAAACTAAACAATGTATTTGTCACTACTTAACGGTCATTAAGTCCATGAAATCAATTGGTGGAGAGGATACTCGTGTTTAACAAGGGTCTCGTGCATGCCCGAGACTACGGTCCACTGTGCCCGGATCATAACCCTGTCAGCCGTGCCGCTAGGCCCACGACCTAAAATATGTATATATATATATACAAATATCACTGATAGCGAATGATCATCCTCTAAACCACTGTGCCTCGCTAAATACGAGTTCAATTCCACCTTGATTTCCCCATTCCCCAGATTATGGTATGTATTCATGAATTAGATAGGTTGTGGACAATACGTATCACTGTCGTTTTCAATCACTTTTTCCACCTATCAATATCACTGTCGTATTTGCCACAACCCAATCACTAATCATTAATATATCGACAATGAAAATGATCACTATGCGGCATGTATAACTCAAGCAGGAAAAATATGCAGAAATGCACTGAACAGGTATTCATTATACTATAACGACTAATGCCATATAACTTGTAAATTTCACGGTAAATCATACGCTTAGAATTGACCAAAACAATATGAAGGGCGTATGAAGCACACTGGATTATCTAAACATAAAAATTTATTCTAGGTCAAACGGAGTTCAGATTAAGGAGTTATCATCATTTGAAGGCAGCGATCGATTTCTGGAATTCCAGTTTCAGAACTGGAATCCCAACTTCGCGCGCATTTTATCAGTAATTATGTTCAGACTCAGTTATTTCCCTTGTTGAATAAAATTTAGGTCTACCAGTTATGTTTCCAACGCACCAAACGGATTATCAATCTCACCTCTACATCAGAAGTTATGCTCAGATTAACGTGACAATGTAATGAACATTTCTGCAGAAACTGCAGAACCCAATGGTATTCTAAAATACAATTTAAATAACAAACGACCGTAAAAATGCACCGGACCGATTTCAGGTGTTATCTAATTAAGTTATCTACGCTACCATATGGGGCTCCGCGTATTTTCAGTTTTAAACAGGTGTGTACAGGTGCTTAGAATTCAGTTTCCCCCATAGATTGCTTCCCCAGACTGCAGTCCAGAGTTTCGTTCCTCATCATTTTTCAGGGTCATGGTATTGCATTATTCCAAAACTAAATACATAGGGTTATAGGACATCTCATTAGGTTCCATACGAGCCCTGGAGCATCATGATTGGAATTATTTTCAAATAACTACAAATTTTACAACGTGGTATGTACGTTGATTTTCAGATTTGACGTAGCCAATAGGGATTTCATTTTACATTCGACGCCTTAACGATTTTATGCCGATATCTTATATGTCACTCGTTACTATCAACCGAAACTTCTAATAATAAAACTTGGGAATTTTTTTATAGAGTGAACGCATCGAGCACTTGGTACGTGTACGGGGATGCTATCTATTTGTTCATACATGTATCATATATTATATTCCTTTAAACCATTAACCTACATTCACTAACTACATAAGTACGTAGCATGAATTTAGAAAGTGAAGGAGGTTCACTTTCCTGAGACGATCGCGACGACGATAAGGGATGGCGGCGGACGACGGCGAACGGCGCGACACGGGCACGATCATGGCACGAACACGACAGCTACGACAGTGAGCTCGGGCAGTGCGTATGGCGGCGATGGCTACGACAACAGTGACTGCGATGACAACGACGTCAGCAACTTGAACGGCGGTGGCGGCTTGGATGGTAACGGAACACCCGCGGCTACAAAGCTCGGCTTGGACTTGGTATTCAGGTTTGAGGAGCTCAGCTATTGGCTTGGACAGAGGTACTTGACGTGAGAGGAGTTGGGACGATGGTGGAGTGATTGGTGATGATGGCGGTGGCTCGACGGTGATGGTGGTGTGCAGGGGTTGCCGGCGATGATGGCTTCGACGGTGGTGATGCAGTGGGGAAGCTCGGTGGTTGTAGGGAGGCTTGGTAGCCTGGCTGGGTGAAGGGGAGGTGAGCTACTGCGATGGGTGCTCCGGTGGTGTTGGGTGCAGCGAGCGATGGCCGGCGAGGTGGGTTTATGGAGGGGAAGGGCTCGGTACAGTGGGGAAGATGATAGAGGAAGTGAGAGAGAGCGAGAGAGAAAGAGTGAAAAAGGAGAAGAAGGAGATTGAGATGGTGAAAGAGGTGTTAGAGGGAAGAGGGGAGTCATGGCTGTTGGAGGTGGCCGGGTCGTATGCGAGCGCAAGGAGCGAGGAGTCATGGGGGGAATCCGTTGGGGCCCCGGAGCTGCTGGGGGGTGAGCAGGTCGAGTGGAGGCTGGCGTGAGGAACGCGGAGGCGAGCGGGCATGAGGAGTGGACGTGGGAAGCGCTCGTCATGGGCGCGAGAAGCGGGGCGACGTGGGTTGCGCGAGGGAAGTGGCGGGAAAAGAAACGAAGGAGTGAGGAAGAAGGATGAAAGCGGGTCGGGTCCTGGTTGGGTCGGGCGTGGGTAGAAAATAGGATTTGGGTTTGGGAATTTTTTTTAGGTTAGAGTTTAGGAAATTAATTTAAAAAATAATAAAATATATAAAAATGAAATAAATTTGGATTAAATTCTGGAAAAATACGGAAAATTTTTATTCAGAACTGGAGATTTACATCATATCCTCCTTACAAAAATTTCGTCCTCGAAATTAAAACAAAAACAACGGGACCACACTATACAAATAAATGTGGAAAACATGCACGGATGTCCTCCTCGCGTTCCCAGGTAGACTCTCCTGGAGAACGACCACCCCAAGAAACACGAACCAGTGGAATGACCCTGTTCTTCAGCACTTTATCCTGACGATCGAGAATGGTGGTAGGTTGCTCCTCGTTGGACAGATCAGTGCCCAAAGTTAACTCCGAATGATCCAGAATATGGTTGCCGTCCTGAATATAGCGCCTCAACTGAGAAACATGAAAAGTGGTGTGCACACCAGCTAATGATGGAGGTAAGGAAAGTCGATAAGCCACCTCTCCCACTCGCTCTAGCACCTCAAATGGTCCGATGAATCGGGGACTGAGTTTCTCGCGACCTCCAAATCTGATAACACCGCGGGTAGGAGAAATCTTCAGAAATACACGATCTCCAATCTCGAATTCTAGCGCTCTCCTGCTGGTATCCGCCCAACTCTTCTGTCGGTCTTGAGCCGTCTTAATGCGCTGTCTGATCATCTGGACCTTGTCTACCGTCTGAACAATAAGTTCGGGGCCCAGTAATCTCCATTATCCCACGTCATCCCAACAAACAGGAGATTGACATTTCCGCCCGTAAAGTGCTACAAATGGAGCCATCTAGATGCTAGCTTGGAAACTATTGTTATAAGAAAACTCTACCAGATGAAGGTGATCCTACCAAGAACCCTGGAAGTGTAGCATGCAAGCCCTCAATATGTCCTCGTGCGTCTAAATAGTACGCTCGGACTGTCCATCCGTCTGGGGATGATAAGCCGTGCTGAACTTGAGAAGCGTACCCAGACTCTCCTGTAAGCTCTTCCAAAAGTGTGAAACAAATCTGGTGTCTCGATCCGACACTATACTGACTGGAACTCCATGAAGTCGCACCACCACCTGCATGTATTTCTCCGCAAGTGACTCTATTGACTGTCCTATACGGAAGGGTATAAAGTGCCCAGCTTTCGTAAGACGGTCGACGATAACCCAAACCGCGTTGTTTCCCCTTGGGCTCCGTGGTAAGGCATGTTCCCCTCCGAATGGCGGCCAAGACATGGACGTCTTGCCTGAGATTTGGGGCAGATGCTAATTGGTGCTATCCGTCTACCTCTCCGAAGATGCCAAGTTGATTTATGGAACCGTGTATCGGAGGTTTGGACGGATGCGGCCGATGTACCAGACTTCGTCAGATTCCCCCTCGTCTAAGGGGTTTTTGATTGTGGGGACGCTCTTCTCTGCAGGCGCAAGCCCCGCAGTTAATTACGCTACCGCATCGCGGTAACAACTTTCTCCTTCTCCAGAATTTCACTTCGTGTCGTGGGTGTTTGTTTTGTTTGTGGTTGCCCGTGGATTGTATACGGAGACTAATTTATGTCGTCGCCCATAGGACGTGGATTAGTCCAAATCCGTATTTTATTAGATTTGGGTTTGGTGTTTTGGTTTAAGGATACGTTAGCCATATTTGAGGCTAAGATCAACTTAAACGTTTGTTAAGGATACGTTAGTCCAGTTTGAGACTAAGATCAACTTAACGGGATCGTTTAGATTCGACAAAGAGCGTTTGGGCTCTATTGTTCCAGTTTAGGGACATAGTGGTCCATTGAATGTATGGTCGTCGGGACCCATCACCTCTCTAACGACGTTGAAGGATTACAACGACAGATATCAGAGGAGTTCAGAGATGTACCCTTGAACCAAAGTTGGTTGGGAGACCTGTAGTCCAATTTGGGACTAAAGTCTGTTTGAGGGTTTAAAGATACGTTAGCCATATTTTAGCCGTATCTGGGCTATTAGACCTTCATTTGGGCTCTGCCCCTTTTTGAATAATGCATTGCATTTTTATTAGGCCTGTTAGGCCTTTAATTGGGCTCTGCCCTTAATAATGCACTGCATCAATTAGTCTGACAGAGCCCCACGTGGCTTGTCAGGCGCTTTGCGCCAATTGAGGAGCGCAAGGCGCGAACTCATGTGGGGGTGACACGTGTCACGCTCTGGTGAGAGCAAATTTGTTAGCGCAGTGCACTGCGCTAGCGCGCTGCTGACACGTGGCGCGCTCTGATGACTTGCGCCAATTTATGAGAGCAGTGCTCTGTTTTAGAAGCGCATAGCGCAGTTTGTTCTGTGGCTGACACGTGGCGCTCCCTGGTGGCTTGCGCCAATCCAAGGAGCGCAACAGTGCAAACTTCGAAAGTGCAAGGCACTGTTTAATATTTGGATCAAAGAAAACAAGTTTTTTCTTGTTTCCAGAGAGGTTTTACCTCAAATTTGAAGAACCAGTGGTTCATCGATAGGCAATGCCTTTATACAGAAGTAAATTACTTCTTTTTTATTATTATTATTATTTTCTATCCATGATCTTGATCTTGTTCTTAGATCATTGATCTTTTTTAGAAGAAATTCTTCTTTTATTTAAAGGTTTTTACCTTTTCTTTCTCTGAGGTCTTCTCAAAATTTTTTTAGAGGAGTTCTATGTCTTTTTATCTTGATGTCAATGTCCTTTAGACTTGGAGTCTAGGGGCCTTTATATAGTGCCAATTGATTTGTTAAATCAGTTAAAGAGATCTTTCTCTGAGTGATTTAGGGATTTTTCCCTACCGTTGGATCTTTGATACAAGGGCTTCTGTTTTACAGAAGGCAATATTCTTGTTTTAACAAGATTGGAAAGATCTTTCCAGAATTTTTCTGTTTAAATGCTGGCATAGCTGGCGTAAGCGCACTTGTGCTTGACACGTGTTGCGCAGCGCAGAGCGCAAGTCAACTGAAGCGTTGCTTCAATTATTTTAACTTTAATTTTAACTTTAATTTCAAGGCAGAGCTTTGCTCTGATTGGGGGAAACAGAAGCGTTGTTTCGTTTCCCGCCTTGGAATTTGAACAGAGCTTTGCTCTTATTGGGTAAACAAATGCCCCCCCACCGTTGCGCTTACGTGGCCCCAAACGTGAGTGCAGCGGTGGCAAAATTCCAACCGTTGCGCCAACTTTTGGAAGTTGAAACGACTCTCTTAATGCCTATAAATAGGACCTTTGGTCCCTTAGATGATTTTGCATCTCTTCATAAGGATTTTCATTCAGAGCCTTGCTCTTTTGTTTAAGCACTTTTAAGAGTTCAAACTCTAGAGAATTTTTAGGTAAAAATTAGATTAGATTAAATTAATTTTAAAAGCCTTGCTCTCAATAGATCCCTGATCTAAAGAAAACCCATTTAGGATTTCACTTAGCAGAGCTTTGCTCTATAGGTCTAAAGGGATCTAAAGAGAACTAAAGAGAACCCTATTAGGGTTCCATTATAAAGCTGTGCTCTTTAAAAGATTTTTCTTGTATTTTCTTAATTTATCAATGGAGCTTTGCTCCTTCCAAATCATACAGAATAACTCTTAGGAGTTTTTCTTGGATATTAGAGTTTAAAGATGGCATTTTATTCTTCGATGAATTATATCATTTTGCTTAATCAGTCTTTCCGATAATTTTGTTGATTCACTTTTACAGAAACAATGGACGCCCACATGTACGATCTCGATGAGATTATCTCTTACGGGGACATCCGCCGACTCGGCCGTTCTCAGAATCGAGAATTCACCAACGCCGAGTGTGCTGAAATCATGAGTCGCTTCGACGCATACAATGGTCAACTGCTTCCCCGGCGTTCCTCTCTCTTGAAGCTTATCGTGGGAGCAATCTGGGAAGCGCTTCCTTTGTTCTGTACTGGTGTGCCACTTGGGGCATTGGATGTCGCCGAGGATAAGGTGCACTCGGTGTACCTGATGAACCTAATCTCGAAGAGACGGCGAGACAATCTTGTCGATCTCTTGTACCAGGCCTTCCAACTGTCCGCCATTCTTGTTGCCTATCGGAGGGTGGAGGACATCAGTGGGGATCCCGACGTCCGTTCTCGTGAAAGGGTGCACACTAGGATAGTTCGCCAGGCTTAGAAAGTTCTGGACAAGGTCACTTTTGAGTTCCTCAATCCATGTCCTGGATTTGAGGTTTTGCCATTGTAACCATCTCGATAATGTCTTTGTTTATTTCTTTATAATTGTAAGAACCTTTTGCAATATGAATGGAAAATTTCTCATTTCAGCTTGTCTTGTTTCGCGTACTAAATTTTTTGCACATGCATGAATGGGTATGTCTCAAACGTTTAATCAGATGCAAATCGGACGTTCTTTCTGTCGCTCTCTTCTCTTTGCTGTATTGTTTGCTATGTGATTTAGCAAGTGCGATCCATCGATGGTATATAACTGTCAATCTTATGCTTTCTGCAGAGTGGCGATGGCTTAGAAAACAGGGTTAAGGTCTGTCTCCTAAGACTTTTCAACTTTATGAGCCGTGAGGGTCTCATAAAGACTTTTCTCCCTACGAGTCGAGAGGATCTCGTAGGTGTATTTTCTCCTTAGGGGTCGTGAGGACTCCTAAGTATGTTTTCTCTTGAGAGTCGTAAGGATCCCACAAGAGAATTTTCCCTCTTACAAGTCGAGAGGACTCGTAAACAGTTGTTTCCCTCTTTGTCAAGATTCAACTTTGGAGAGTGTGGTCCGTGAATAGTATGCAAGAGTCCGTTTTGAACCGACTTGCAGGACCCCAGTGCTTAGGAAACAGGTTTTTTAATCCCTGCTGTCTAAGGCTTTTCCTCATGAGTCGAGACGGATCGAGCATTTCTCGCAAAGACACCAATTTCCTCACGAGTCGAGACGAATCGAGCATTTCTCGCAAGAATATCCTAACATCATAGTTAACCTCTGCTCTTTACGACAGAGGTCTGTTAGGGTCTGTGGTACTTAGGGTTTTGTCCGTCGTACCATCGCGTTGGCTGATGTATTCCTCGATAGGCAATCTTGCCGTTCGAGTAGCCTTGCGATTGTCGTGTCTCTGATCCCTTCGGGGGCTGGACAAGATGTCTTCAAGTAATCTTCCAGGTAATATTACCGTCGAAAGAGCAAGCGTAGGGATATTCCATGTCACTTTTTACTTGAGGTTAGGCTCATTTTGGAGAGCCCCGATGAGTCATAACTACTCCGCGCTGGTGTGGGATGATCTCCGATAGTCTTTCAGGCTTTATATGACTTGCCGTCAAGACCCTGAAGCTAGGAATTTGGCCTTTGCTTCGTTTGCTTTGGCGTGTCTGGCTCCTGTTAGAGGAAGGACGCTGTGGTGACATCTCGTTTGCTGTATCGAGACGAACGTCGAGGTGGTGACCACTCCGCGCTGGTGTGGGATGATCTCCGATTGTCTTTCAGGTTTATATGAGTTACCATCAAGACCCTGAAGCTAGGAATTTGTCCTTTGCTTCGTTTGCTGGCATTGCGTCTGCTGTATCGAGACGAATGTCGCGGTTGTCTCTAGGTTGTTGGTGAACCGTCGAGGTTTGGAACTAAGGACTTTGCCGTGGCTCCGCTGTTTGATTGTCGCGTCTGAATCCTGTTGGAGGAAGAACGCTGGGGTGACATCTCGTCTGCTGTATCGAGACGAACGTCGAGGTGGTGACCACTCTGCACTGGTGCAAGATGATCTCCGATTGTCTTTCAGGCTTTATATGACTTGCCGTTAAGACCCTGAAGCTAGGAATTTGGCCTTCACTTCGTTTGCTAGCATTACGTCCTCTATATCGAGACGAATGTCGTGGTTGTTTCTAGGTTGTTGGTGAACCGTCGAGGTTTGGAACTAGGGACTTTGCCGTGGCTCCACTGTTTGATTGTCGCGTCTGAATCCTGTTGGAGGAAGAACGCTGGGGTGACATCTCGTCTGCTGTATCGAGACGAACGTCGAGGTGGTGACCACTCCGCACTGGTGTAAGATGATCTCCGATTGTCTTTCAGGCTTTATATGACTTGCCGTTAAGACCCTGAAGCTAGGAATTTGGCCTTCGCTTCGCTTGCTGTGGTGTGTCCGAATCCTGTTGGAGGAGGGACGATGTAGTGACATTATGTCTGCTGTAACAAGACGAATGCTGAGGTGGAGCTGGGATTTTGCCGTCACTCCGCTTTGTTTCGACCATGAGGTCTTTTTTTACGTTGCATCTGCATCCTGCTGGAATGAGGAGGAATGCTGGGGTGACATCACGTCTGTTGTATTGAGACGAACGTCGAGGTGGAGCTGGGATTTTGCCGTCACTCCGCTTTACTGACCATCGGGTCTTTTGTTGACGTTGCATTTACATTCTGCTGGACTGTGAAGGAATGCCATTGTTGACATCTCGTCTGCTGTATCGAGATGAATGTTGAGGTGAAGCTAGGATTTTGCCGTCGCTTCGCCTTGTTTTGACTGTGAGGTCTTTCGTTGACGTTGCATCTGCATCCTGCCGGAGTGAGGAGAAACGCCGTTGGTGATCTCTAAGTTGTCTGTGAACCGTCAAGATTTGGAACTAGGGACTTTTCCATGGTTCCGTTGTTTTGACCCTGGGGTCGTTTGTTGACGTCGCAACTGCATCCTGCTGGAGTAAGGAGAAACGCCGTTGATGATCTCTAGGCTGTCTGTGAACCGTCGGGCCCGTGAAGCTAGGGATCTTCCTTTGCTTCATTTGCTGACATTGTGTCTGCAATATTGCGACAAATATCGAGGTTGTCTCTAGGTTGTCTATAAACCGTCGAGATTTGGCTTCACTTTCTGATGGAGCCTGTCGGGAAGGTATGGTTCCCTCTTTGTTGTGCCCCTGGATTGTATACAGGATCGATGTGATCTCACCTGTAGGGCAAAAAGTTTTATTCTTTCATCATTTTTTTAATTCTTTCCGCGATGCTCTATCATTTCAGCTTTTATGTCACGAAGGTCGCGATTGCCCAATCATTTTGGCTATTTTTCGCGGTGCCCAATCATTTCGGCTCTTTATTTTATTTTTACTCGCTGCTTTTTATTGCGAGTTGCCCAATCATTTCGGCCTTTTATTTTATTTTTACTCGCTGCTTTTTATTGCGAGTTGCCCAATCATTTCGGCTGTTTTTGTATGCATACATTTTTACTTGCTGATTTCGTTGCAAGTTGCCCCATCATTTCGGCTATTTCGTATGCATGTGTGGCTCGTTGGCTTTTCGCTGCAAGCAAGGAACTAGACACCAATTTTGGCATCAGCATCGCTACAACTGGGATATTGCCAGGAGTGAATCATCATTTGCTTTGAAAGGACTTGGAATTTGATATCGGTTTAGGCATCAGCATCGCTACAACTGGGATATTTCCAGGAGCGAATTATCATTTGCCATGAAAGGACTTGGAATTTGATACCGATTTAGGCATCAGCATCGCTACAACTGGGATATTGCCAGGAGCGAATCATCATTTGCCTCTGTCGACGTCGAACAAAGGTGGCTTAGCGAACAGGGTTAGGATCCCGTCGACTAAGGCTTTTGACTTCATGAGCCGTAAGGGTCTCACAAAGGTATTTCTCCCTACAAGTCATGAGGATCTCGTAGGTGTGTTTTCTCCTTAGGGATCGTGAGGATTCCTAAGTGTATGTTCCCCCGTAAGTCGTAAGGATCTTACAAAAGGGTTTTCTCTTTAAAAGTCGAGAGGACTTACAAGGGCTGCTCACCATATGGACATATCCCTAGTCACGGGTGGGACTTGGTCAGGGAAATGTTTATTCACGCCCGTGGATTGTATACAAGGGTCAGTATGAGCCGCTTGTAGGGCAATATCGAAGGTTGTGGGGGTTGCTTAAGAACAGGTTCAGGTCTCTGTAACTCAAGACTTTCAAATCTTATGAGCCGTGAGGGTCCCATAAGAGAGTTCTCCTTACGAGTCGTGAGGATCTCACAAGTGTAATTTCTCCTTAGGAATCGTGAGGATCCCTAAGTGTGTTGCTCCCTTGTGGGTCGTAAGGATCTCACGCGGGTGGTTTCTCCTTACAAGGTCGAGAGGACCCTGTAAGTGTCTTTTAACGAGGTTGTGCCCTTTCGGGTTTTCACAAACACTCGCCGGTAGCCCTGCTGTTTTTACTCACGGAGCCCTTTCGGGTTTTCATCCGTGCCCATTTTGCTTATGGACATACCGTTTCTTTTTTTTCTTTTTTTTATTCGAACGAGGTTGCGCCCTTTCGGGTTTTCACAAGACTCGCCGGTAGCCCTGCTGTTTTTACTCACGGAGCCCTTTTGGGTTTTCATCTGTGCCCATTTTGCTTATGGGCATACCGTTTTTATTTATTTTTTTTATTCTTTTTTTTATCGGCTTTGGGATATTGTAATCCATCGTAGTTTATCGATATCTCGGTCAATAGCTAGTTTTAGGACGTAGTGGTCCGCCATTAGTTTAAGGACGTTTCGGTCATCAGCCAGTTTTAGGACATAGTGGTCCATCGTTAGTTTAACGACGTTTCGGTCTTTCGCCAGTTTTAGGACATGGTGGTCCAATGTCGCCGTATTTGAGGCGAATCTCTAGTTTACTGACTTTTCGGTCGATGGGGCTTTCCCTATGAATGAGCATGATGCCCCCGGCATATCCATCTTTCTCGGAGCATGTGGCCGTGGTGGGTTTATTTTCCACTTCTCGGACAACGCAAACTTGCCTTGTAGGTATTGGTCTTCAATCCATCCCTTAAAGACGAAGCAATCCTCGATCGGGTGACTTACCGTTTGGTGGTAAGGGCAATAATTGGGATTATTCATCTCGCTGGGTTGCGGTGGTCTCCTTGGGTTCGGGAGATAGATAAGCCTATTGCGCATCGCTAGCTCGAACAACCTCTTCGTTTTATCCCGCGGGAATGAGTAAGGGCGCTTCATTTTCTCATTATAATACCGCCGTCTCTCTTACAGTTGGTCCACTAGCTTTGGGGAACTGGGCTGCTGTCGGGTGTATGCAACGAAGGTCGCCTTCCCTTTACCCTTGTCATTTTGGGGTTCCAGTTTCAGAGGAGACAGTCTGTGACCCATTTGATCCATCTGGGCTAGCTTATCAATTAAAGCCTGGAACGTGGTCGGTTTAAAGAACATCATGAACTGTGAAATAGTTGCATGAGGGTCTAAGGTGCCCACAAACATGCCCACCGCTGGCGCTTCTTCGATGCGCTGTTCGCATTTCGACCATAAGTTCCTCCATCGGATTGCATATTGAACCCAGGTTTCGCCCGGCCTTACCCTGGCATTAATCAGTGCTGTTATCGGGGTGCGTTCACTAGAACTCGTGAATCTTTGTGTAAACAATAGCTCCATCTCCGCAAATGTTTTGACAGAGTCGTTAGGTAGCTCCGAATACCATTCAAAGGCTGTTTCTGCTAAGCTGCCGACGAATTGGAAAAGCAACAGTTTGTCATCGCCTCCAGTGTTGCCGCATAAGGCCCTGAATTGAGCGACATGCTGATGTGGATTTCCTGTCCCCTTGTATACATGGAATTTAGGGATCGTATATCCCGGCGGGTAACTGATTTGGCCATACCAGCCCGGGTAGGGTCGTCCGGTTCTAACAATTTGCCCAGCCGCTTCATTCGCCTGATGAATTCGTATCTGCTGAGCAATATAATCATCTAGGGCGGCCTTGGAAACGGTTTCTTCCTTGGCTGTTGAAAGAGTCGGAGGAGAATTAGATGTCTCCTCTTTGTCGTCTCCAACAATGATTGGAGGGTCTTCAGCTGGAGGGTCCGGCTGTAACATCATCCCTACCATATCTTGGAAGAGGAGCGCCATTTGTTTTATGTTAGTCGCTTGCTCTACGGCTTCTTTGTCCTTCTTTTCGAGGACTCTACGTAAGAAGTCAGCGTTAGTTTCTTGTTCGTGGCGCTGTTCTGATGATGCCTCCGAGCTTTCTTTTGGCCCGGTGAGTGCGGCCATTTGTGTCAGCATTTCCTGAAGCTTCTGTTGCTGCTCCTGGGCTTTTGTCACGGATCGAGTGAGCGGTCGGTGACCCATCGAAGCATGGCCTTCCTCCTTTCCGGAATCCATATAAACAGTATGCACCACCATGCCCCCAGACTTAAGGCGTTTGTGCTCAGCGCTTTTACGGTTCGCCATGTTCACAGGGGCCTTTTGCGTCCTCCTTTTCTTTTGAGTGATTGACATTGAGGGAGCCGTTGAAGTGGGCACCCAGCCAGCTGTTGCTTTTTCTGACTTGACAGAGTAGTCCTTCTCCTGCTGAACCTTCATCTTTTTCTGTTGGCGGAGATAGTCTTGATCCATTACGGAGTCTTGGACTTGACGCCAAACTTTGTAAATCTTAGAGGACAGCCGCTGAGGGGGCTGCTCCAGCTTCTTCTCTGTATCATTCCCCACAGGTGAAGGAGTTCTCTTCAGCACTGCAGTAGGAGAATTTCTGCGCACCTTGTTGAGCAGTTCAAAGTTGTTCTCGGTTGGAACAGCAGCATCGATCCCCACCGTTGGAGCTGGCGAAGTTATCCCAGAGGGGGAGCTGCCCCCAGCTTTCCTCACTCGGCACCAGAAACGACATCGAGCGTGTCGTGCGGATGGAGTTGTTTCAGTTATAAGGGTGACTTCATCATGCTCCCTCTGGGCAGGGGAAGCAGCTTTGAGGAGCTCGCCTGGAGCAGAAACCGGAATGGGCAGCCTTGTAAAAACTGACTTCTTGGAAGGAGAAGCTTTTTCAATGATTTCGTCCGCTTGAGCCGGGATGGCTAACCGCTTTGGGATGGCAGCTTTGGGTATCGCGGGCTTGTAGACGTTCTGGCCCAGTCTGTTGAAAACTGAGGTATTAAAGTTGGGCGACCCGTTGTGAGGGGTCGCGGCAGTGGTAAGTCGATCAAAGACCGGCTTCTTTGGAGCTTCTTGCGATGTCATTAGGGCATTGAAGCTCATCAGTGGGAGCATGGTCCCGAAGAATAGTCCAGCGGTGGCTTGAGTTACCTGCTCCACTGGCATCTTGAAAAAGGAAGCCGCTTGGGGCTCATAAGTCACTCCTCCAGCAAGGACGAAGCGAGAGTTGCAGTTGCAGGTAGTGCAGTTTGAAGCCATTGATCTTCTGCTCTCTGCACGGAGCAAGACACCAAATCTTAGTACCTCGAATCCACAGGCAACCACAGCAAATCGCGATTCGTTCACGAACACGACACACGAAGTGTGGAGTGGAAAGAGGAAGAGGTCCTACCGGGCGTGCCAGAATCTGTTCCCCTCCAAATGGCGGCCAAGACATGGACGTCTTTCCTGAGATTCGGGGCAGATGCTAATTGGTGCTATCCGTCCACCTCTCCGAAGATGCCAAGTTGATTTATGGCACCGTGTATCGGAGGTTTGGACGGATGCGGCCGATGTAGCAGACTTCGTCAGATTCCCCCTCGTCTGAGGGGTTTTTGATTGTGGGGACGCTCTTCCCTGCAGGCGCAAGCCCCTGCAGTTAATTACGCTACCGCATCGCGGTAACGACTTTCTCCTTCTCCAGAATTTCACTTCGTGTCGTAGGTGTTTGTTTTGTTTGTGGTTGCCCGTGGATTGTATACGGAGACTAATTTATGTCGTCGCCCGTAGGACGTGGATTAGTCCAAATCCGTATTTTCTTAGATTTGGGTTTGGTGTTTTAGTTTAAGGATACGTTATCCATATTTGAGGCTAAGATCAACTTAAACGTTTGTTAAGGATACGTTAGTCCAGTTTGAGACTAAGATCAACTTAACGGGATCGTTTAGATCCGACAAAGAGCGTTTGGGCTCTATTGTTCCAGTTTAGGGATATAGTGGTCTATTGAATGTATGGCTGTCGGGACCCGTCACCTCTCTGACGACGTTGAAGGATTACAACGACAGATATCAGAGGAGTTCAGTGATGTACCCTTGAACCAAAGTTGGTTGGGAGACCTTTAATCCAATTTGGGACTAAAGTTTGTTTGAGGGTTTAAAGATACGTTAGCCGTATTTGAGGCTAAGATCAACTTAAACGTTTGTTAAGGATACGTTAGTCCAGTTTGAGACTAAGATCAACTTAACGGGATCGTTTAGATCCGACAAAAAGCGTTTGGGCTCTATTGTTCCAGTTTAGGGACATAGTGGTCCGTCATTCCCGTTTTGGGGACAAATATTAGTTTAAGGACGCATTAGTCCATGAGTTTAAGGACGCGTCAGTCCATGAGTTTAAGGACCCCACAGTCCATATTGATGTGTGGTTATCGGGACCCGTCACCTCTCTGACGATGTTGAAGGATTACAACGACAGATATCAGAGTAGTTCAGAGATGTACCCTTGAACCGGGTGTAAATTGATTTGAGAGAGCAGTCGTGCTCGGTTCAATTTAATTTGAGGACTTACGGCCAGAATTGGGCTAAGTCTAGTTGAAAATGTTCAACGTTTTATCTGCATTTGGCCTGTTAGGCCTTTACTAGGGCTCTGCCCCTGTTTAATAATGCATGGAATTTTTGTCTGGTCTATTAGACCTTCATTTAGGCTCTGCCCCTTTTTGAATAATGCATTGCATTTTTATTAGGCCCGTTAGGCCTTTAATTGGGCTCTGCCCTTAATAATGCACTGCATCAATTAGTCTGATAGAGCCCCACGTGGCATGTCAGGCGCTTTGCACCAATTGAGGAGCGCAAGGCGCAAACTCATGTGGGGGTGACACGTGTCACGCTCTGGTGAGAGCAAATCTGTTAGCGCAGTGCGCTGCGCTAGCGCACTGCTGACACGTGGCGCGCTCTGATGACTTGCGCCAATTTATGAGAGCAGTGCTCTGTTTTAGAAGCGCATAGCGCAGTTTGTTCTGGGGCTGACACGTGGCGCTCCCTGGTGGCTTGCGCCAATCCAAGGAGCGCAATAGTGCAAACTTCGAAAGTGCAAGGCACTGTTTAATATTTGGATCAAAGAAAACAAGTTTTTTCTTGTTTCCAGAGAGGTTTTACCTCAAATTTGAAGAACCAGTGGTTCATCGAAAGACAATGCCTTTATACAGAAGTAAATTACTTCTTCTTCCTTATTATTATTATTATTATTTTTTATCCAAGATCTTGATCTTGTTCTTAGATCATTGATCTTTTTTAGAAGAAATTCTTCTTTTATTTAAAGGTTTTTACCTTTTCTTTCTCTGAGCTCTTCTCAAAATTTTTTTAGAGGAGTTCTGTGTCTTTTTATTTTGATGTCAATGTCCTTTAGACTTGGAGTCTAGGGGCCTTTATATAGTGCCAATTGATTTGTTAAATCAGTTAAAAAGATCTTTCTCTGAGTGATTTAAGGATTTTTCCCTACCGTTGGATCTTTGATCCAAGGGCTTCTGTTTTACAGAAGGCAATCTTCTTGTTTTAACAAGATTGGAAAGATCTTTCCAGAATTTTTCTGTTTAAATGCTGGCATAGCTGGCGCAAGCGCACTTACGCTTGACACGTGTCGCGCAGCGCAGAGCGCAGCGCAACTGCGCTGACACATGTCGCGCAGCGCAACTGCGCTGACACGTGTCGCGCAGCGTAGAGCGCAAGTCAACTGAAGCGTTGCTTCAATTATTTTAACTTTAATTTCAAGGCAGAGCTTTGCTCTGATTGGGGGAAACATAAGTGTTGCTTCGTTTCCCGCCTTGGAATTTGAACAGAGCTTTGCTCTTATTGGGTAAACAAGGCAGTCACGAAATCTATAGTGATGTGCTCCCACTTCCACTCGGGTATTGGAAGTGGTTGCAACAGTCCAGCCGTTCCCTGGTGCTCTGCTTTTACCTACTGGCATACCAAACACCTGGATACGAACCGTGCGATCTCTCGCTTCATCCCGTTCCACTAAAAATGTTGCCTTAGATCCCGATACATTTTCGTGCCTCCCGGATGCACAGAATAAGCCGAACTATGAGACTCAGCTAATACCTCTTCTCGAACATCTTCCTTGGGAACGCAGACCCTGCTACCGAATCTTAGAAAATGATCCTGATGTATGAGTAAGTCCGTCCTCATCCCGGCATCCACCTGCTCTCTGAACTTTTGTAATTGAGAATCATCAGCCTGTGCCGCCTTAATGCGATCGATCAGAGAAGGTTGCACCTGTAACTGCCAGAATTTCCTGATTGCACTCGGTGTAACAATTTCTAGTTCGAGCTTCTGAAAATCCTCAATGATGCTCTTCTGACTGGTCAACATCATGACCGCTGGCTTGCGATTGAGAGCGTCTGGTATGACATTTACCTTCCCCGGATGGTACTGTAAGTCCAAGTCATAGTCTGCCATTAATTCTAGCCTCCGGCGTTGCCTCATATTCAGTTCTCTCTGAGTGAACACGTACTTCAAACTCTTGTGATCCGTGTACACTTCTACCTTTTCGCCCAACAAATAATGTCTCCAGATCTTCAGTGCGAAAACCACTGCGGCGAACTCCAAGTCATGCGTTGGGTAGTCCCTCTCGTGATTCTTCAGCTGTCGTGAGGCATAAGCAACTACCCGACCGTGCTACATCAGGACACAGCCTAAGCCTTTCCACGAAGCATCGCTATATATCACCAACCCACCTGAATTATCCGGCACTGTAAGAATAGGTGCCGTGATCAACTTCTGCTTTAGTACCTCAAAAGCCCGAGTACACTCCTCCGTCCATATGTACAGTACTTCCTTCCGCGTCAGCTTCGTCAAAGGTTCAGCGAATCGTGAAAAGTCCTGAATGAACCACCGATAATATCCTACCAATCCCAGGAAATTTCTGATCTCGGCCATTGACTTCGGAGTCGGCCAATCTCTAACAGATTCTATCTTCGGTGGGTCTACTGAGATGCCTTCGCCTGTAACAACGTGTCCCAAGAACTGCACTTTGTCGAGCCAGATCTCACACTTGCTCAATTTTGCATATAGCTTCTCTTCCCGAAGAATTTGTAATACTTCCCGCAGGTGTTCGGCATGCTCCTCCTAGGTCTTAAAGTAGACTAGAATGTCGTCGATGAATACAACGACAAACGTGTCCAAGTACTTTGCAAATACTCTATTCATAAGGTCCATAAATATAGCTGGAGCATTGGTAACACCGAACGACATCACAAGAAATTCATAATGCCCGTATCGCGTCCTGAAACCCGTTTTGCATACATCTTCGGCCGTTACTCTGATCTGGTGATAGTCCGAAAGAAGATCCTGCTTCAAAAATACCTTGGCCCAACCCAACTGATCAAATAAGTCGTCGATACGTGGAATGGGGTATTTGTTCTTTATCGTAACCCTGTTCAGCTCCCGGTAATCTATGCACATCTGTAGTGACCCGTCCTTTTTCTTCACCAACAAGACTGGTGCACCCTACGGCGAAGCGCTTGGGCGAATAAATCCTTTCTCCAGGAGTTCTCCAATTTGTTTCTTCAATTCTGCCAACTCAACTGACGCCATTCTGTAAGGAGCCTTGGAAACTGGCGCTGTCCCTGGAATCAAGTCGATACAGAAACCCAAGACGCGGGGAGGTGGTAGACCTGGTAAATCTTCTGGGAACACATCAAGAACATCCTGAACAATCTCTGGTGCTGGACTCTCATCAATCTCCATAGTTGTCAATGCTTTTGGCTTGGCTCTAAGCTTGGCCGGTTCCAAAGACTCGCTTCCGCCTTCGAAAACAAACTCAGGATGATTGGGAATGCGGAAAGTCACCTTCCTTGCTCAGCAATCAATAATTGCATGGAATGTACTCATCCAATCCATCCAGAGAATCGCATCATAACTGCCCGTCCCGATTAAAAGGAAATTCGTATAGAATTCCCTGCCGCATACTACCACCGACATAAGCTACACTATTGGTTAGACACAATAATACCGTTACCCGTATGTATCTCCCAACCCTTGGTCATTGGCTCGTGAGGTATAGAGTGTGTGTGGACAAACCGCGTGAAAATAAAACAATGCGAAGCACTCGAATTGAAAAGAACTCTAGCCGGTACAGAATAAACGAGGATGGTAACTGTAACCACATCTCCAGAAGCCTCTACCTGCTCGGCGGATAGGGTGAAAGCCTATCCCTGATTCTGACCTGAAATAGTCTGCCTCTGATTGAAGGACCGCTGCTGGGGCACCCGAGGTGGACCCCTCTGAGCTGATATGCCATATGACGGTTGTTGTTGCTCGAACCCTCCCTGTAGCTCAGATCTCTGTGGACACCCGTTGATCCTGTGCTCGCCGGATCCGCAGATCAGACACTGCCCCTTAGCTCTGCGGCAATCCCACTGCATGTGTCCTGGCCTCTGGCAATAATCGCAAAATAGGGCCCTCCGCTGCGGCTGCTGAGGTGAGAAGGTACGCTTCATCTATGTGACACCCAGCCTGTGAACTGGGATCGCTCCACGGGGCGGAATGGTAGGTTATGCCGGAACCACGTGGGGTCTTCTGTCCATCGATCGTTGGCCCTTAGCCTTCTCTGCCAACCTTTCCTGTACTCGGGCAGCATTCAAAACTTGTGCGAAGGTTGGTAGGTCGAGAGACGCGATGAGTTGTTACAGTTCAATATCGAGCCCTTGCTGGAAATGTCTTGTCATGGCGAATTTGGTGGCTACCATGTACGGTGCGAAGCGACTCAGCCGATTGAACTCTGCGGCGTAGACATCCACTGAGCGTCCATTTTGCTTCAACATAATAAACTTTTCCTCCATCTCGACCTTGCAGTAGCCGGAAAGTAATGATCCAGGAAGCACGTGGTGAACGTGTCCCATCCTTTAGGCTTCTCTAGCCGGCTCTCCTCTACGGACCACCATGTGCGGGCCTCGTCTTCTAGTTGAATTTTCACTACGTTCACTCTGTCGTTGTCAGGAATTCGAGCGGCAGTCAGGAGGTTCTCTACATTAATGAGCCATTGTTCGGCCTCAAGTGGACTTGCTGATCCCATGAACACTGCTGGATGGAGCCTCCTGAAGTCTGAAACGGTACCAACCCTAGCCTGTGTAGTCGGTACGAGTGCACCCTCGGGGGCGGCGAAAATAGCCGTAGATCTCACCAAGGCGGTAATTGCGGTCTCCTGTACCGCCTTCAATCTCTCGGCCAGAAGATCGGTCTTTCTTTCTTGAGCTTGGGCCAGGGTCGTCAGTGTGCTAAGAATCTTCTCGGTACGATCGTGGTGACCGGCACCTGAGGAGTTGCCTGAGGAGTCCATATTCCTGAAAGATCAAAAGAAATCAGATTCAAGCAAGGCTTCATAATAATTCAACGATGATTAGGAAGTGAGGAAGAATGCAATAAGGCATACGCTAAGGGTGTAACTCAATCTAGAGGTCCCTCCACGGAACTGTAATTTCATCCAAAACCTGGCTCTGATACCAACAAAACCATGTCACGCCCCGCTTCCCAAAATACGGGATACAAGGGATGACTAGGCCAGCCATGCTCCTACAATCAGGGAATAATCCCGCCGTAGTCACACTTCGGCTTCTAGCATTACATGGTAGTTAATAAATAGTGCTTGAGTAAAGGAAAAATAATAGTTCACGACTTTATTACATTGCAATTTAAAAGAGTTCGAGGTACATTTATTTCACAGAATAAACAACTAACCAATAACAAATGCTGAAATCAAAGAAAGTAGCGCTGGTGGTGCAGTCTAGATCTCCGCAATCTCGAAGGATAAGTCCTGCTCCTAGGCTAGATCCACTTCGTCCTCTGAGCATGCACACTCGGGTCGTCAGAGCGATGCATATAGAAATGAATATGTATAATAGGCGTGCAGTATTAGCAAAAATGGGGAGTACAATGAATTGCAGAACATGTATATAATAACATCAACTGAATAGGAATAGTGCACGATGAGTAACATGTCGGTAAACTAAACAATGTATACTCACTACTTAACGGTCATTAAGTCCATGAAATCAATTGGTGGAGAGGATACTCGTGTTTAACAAGGGTCTCGTGTATGCTCGAAACTACGGTCCACTGTGCCCGGAACATAACCCTGTCAGCCGTGCCGATAGGCCCATGACCTAAAGTATGTATATATATATATAAATATCACTGATAGCGAATGATCATCTTCTAAACCACTGTACCTCTCTAAATACGAGTTAAATTCCATCTTGATCTCCTCATTCCCCAGGTTATGGTATGTATTCATGAATTAGATAGGTTGTGGACAATACGTAATCACTGTCGTTTTCAATCACTTTTTCCACCTATCAATATCACTGTCGTATTTGCCACAACCCAATCACTAATCATTAATATATCGACAATGAAAATGATCACTATGCGGCAGGTATAACTCAAGCAGGAAAAATATGCAGAAATGCACTGAACAGGTATTCATTATACTATAACGACTAATGCCATATAACTTGTAAAATTCACGGTAAATCATACGATTAGAATTGACCAAAACAATATGAAGGGCGTATGAAGAACACTGGATTATCTAAACATAAAAATTTATTCTAGGTCAAACGGAGTTCAGATTAGGGAGTTATCATCATTTGAAGGCAGCGATCGATTTCTGGAATTCCAGTTTCAGAACTGGAATCCCAAATTCGCGCGCATTTTATCAGTAATTATGTTCAGACTCAGTTATTTCCCTTGTTGAAAAAAATTTAGGTCTACCAGTTATGTTTCCAACGCACCAAACGGATTATCAATCGCACCTCTACATCAGAAGTTATGCTCAGATTAACGTGACAATGTAATGAACATTTCTGCAGAAACTGCAGAACCCAATGGTATTCTAAAATACAATTTAAATATCAAACGACCGTAAAAATGCACCGGACCGATTTAAGGTGTTAGCTAATTAAGTTATCTACGCTACCATATGGGGCTCCACGTATTTTCAGTTTTAAGCAGGTGTGTTCAGGTGCTTAGAATTCAGTTTCCCCCATAGATTGCTTCCCCAGACTGTAGTCCAGAGTTTCGTTCCTCATCATTTTTCAGGGTCATGGGATTGCATTATTCCAAAACTAAATACATAGGGTTATAGGACATCTCATTAGGTTCGATACGTGCCCTGGATCATCATGATTGGAATTATATTCAAATAACTAAAAATTTTACAACATTGTATGTACGTTGATTTTCAGATTTGACATAACAAATAGGGATTTCATTTTATATTCGACGCCTTAACGATTCGATGCCGATATCTTATATGTCACTCGTTACTATCAACCGAAACTTCTAATAATAAAACTTGGGAATTTTTTTATAGAGTGAACGCATCGAGCACTTGGTACGTGTACGGGGATGCTATCTATTTGTTCATACATGCATCATATATTATATTCGTTTAAACCGTTAACCTACATTCACTAACTACATAAGTACGTAGCATGAATTTAGCAAGTGAAGGAGGTTCACTTGCCTGAGACGATCACGACGACAATAAGGGATGGCGGCGGACGACGGCGAACGGCGCGACACGGGCACGATCACCACACGAACATGACAGCTACGGCAGTGAGCTCAGGCAGTGCGTATGGCGGCGATGGCTACGACAACAGTGACTGCGATGACAACGACGTTGGTAACTTGAATGGCGGTGGCAGCTTGGATGGTAACGGAACACCCACGGCTACAAGGCTCGGCTTGGACTTGGTATTCATGTTTGAGGAGCTCAGCTATTGGCTTGGATAGAGGGACTTGACGTGAGAGGAGTTGGGACGATGGTGGAGTGATTGGTGATGATGGCGGCGGCTCGACGGCGATGGTGGTGTGCAGGGGTTGCCGGCGATGATGGCTTCTGTCACGCCCCGCTTCCCAGAGTACGCAGGATTTGGCACGTAACATAGCCAACCATGCTACCTGTGGGTAGGAAGTATCCATCCACAGTCACATTACGGTTGTAAGGATATCAAGAACAAGATAAAGTACTAATCTAACACATGTCCAAATCCATAATAACAGGAATCAATAAACAATAAGTGCGGAAGCTAATGATCCAATACAATAATAGAAGGGTACGTCCCGTAATGCGGGATCACACCTGGGAATAAAATGCAATAAATGAACTGACCACTACAGAACTCACAAATCAGCCTGCTGGCTGAAGTACTCCTGCTCGGTCGTCGACAGTGGTACGGAATCTGGGCCATGCAAAACCCAGACGTCAGCGCGTCATGACATCAAGTATATAATGTAAACATGATAATAAGCAGTGCAGGTATGAACATGAATAAAGCAGTACAATAACAGAGTAGGGTAAAGTGCAATGGTGACTGAACTGTCCTATCAGGTTTCTACTCTATAGTCTTTGAAATCAATTGATGAATCGTCGATGTAACTCAATAGTATCCCGTGCGTGCCCGGGACCACGGTCAAAGCCCTCGGGGCTGAATCCGAGACGTGCCGCTAAGCAGTAAAAGGTAGTAGGATGGGCGAGTGATGTCAGCATCAACACTCCGGGGCTGGCCAAGCCCGTAAGACTGATCAGAACATGTATCGAACTGTTGAGTTACAAGTCGGTTTCACCTTTGATTTCCCCATACCCCCAAGCTATGTATGTCAGGTCAGGTATTCAGTAGTCAAGGACTAATGCCAACACAAAATCCGGTAAGAGTAGGTCTGTCTGGATAGACAGCGGGGATGGTCGGGTATGTCGGCATTAGGCATGAAATCATGAAACAAGTCATGTCACGGTACAACAGGATGAGTCGGTATGTATGTATGTCATGTGTAGCAGGGTCAGGCCAATATGTAGTGCAATCGAGTATGTGCTCACAACAGGTATACAATCAAATAATGAACAGCAGCAGGAAACAGTAAGTAACAATATTATTCCATGTAAACACAGTGGTGTTGTATTCTCTTATTAACAGGTTCAAGCACCCTGGGGTGCAATAGTCACAAAGTGAAGCAATATCCACAACATAAAGTAATGAAGCTACATGAATTTACACTAAGTATAATAATTGTCTCGTGAATGATTTAACAATTAAAGCAGATATGATCCAATTGTTTTATTTAGTTGAAATATGGATTGATAGTGGGTCGATTAATTACGAGAAACTATTATAACGATCCCATGTTAAAGATAACTGCAACTGTCAATTCTAACTCATAATATAATATCAATTACCATCATTAAGTTATTGTATTATATAGTATGATATTCAACTGCATAGCAAGACTAGATCTCGTATGCTAGCATGTTAAAGCAAGTATTCAGATACTTGCCTCGACGGTTTCGCAAACCGGAAAACACGGATGCAAAGTCGGCAGAAAACACGATATGGTAGCACGGGCCACGGATCGAGTCCCAACAGAGAACAACGGGATCACACGGACCAGGGTACCTCGCTGGAGCGTCGGGTTCACAAGACGGCACGGTCGGGTTCCGGCAAAAACAACGGCAACGAAGTTAGCAACAATGGTAAACTTAATACGATCAGCGGGGGGGTTAATGCACAAAAGGGAAGATGAGGAAGCTTACAGAGAGATACCAGGGTACCCCCGGCGAGCTCGACGGCGCTGGAACGCCGGCGAGGCAGCGACGGCGGCTGCGAAGGCCTGAACAGCCTCGGGGTTCGCTGGAGAGGGTGTTGCGACGAGTAGAGAAGGGTGGTGGTCGGCTCTGGTGGTCGAGGGGAGAAGGAGGTGGTCGGAGGTGGCGCGGGTGACGTCGACGAGGGTCGACGGCGCGTTCTCCGGCGAACTGCAGAGGGTAGGTGATGGGGCTATGGGCTCGGGTCTGTTGGTGGTCCGGCGAGGGGAGAGGGAAGGCGACGACGAGGTTGTGACGAGGAGGAGGAGAGGGAGTCGCGTGCGTCGTCGGTAGCTGGAGGCGACGTCGACGGCGGGATCCGCGGCCGAGTGATGGCGTCGGGGGTTGGGTGCAGGCGCGGGAGATGAACGGAGGAAGGAGGAAGAGGTGCGGCTGGGCTCGCGGTGGCGAGGGCGACGGCGAGGTCGCGGGGAGGTCGGCGGCACGGTTACGAGGGGTTAGGGTTTGGGTTCTCGTGATCGAGAGGGAGGCGGCTGCATGGAGGAATTTATATAGGAGGAGAGAGATAGGGAGATGGGTTAGAGAGAGAGAGAGATAGAGAATAGAGGGAGAGGGAGTTGTTAGAGGGGGGAGAGAATGAGGGAAGAGAGAGAGAGAGATAGGGAAAGGGAAGGCGGGGCCCACGAGAGACTTAAGTCTCTCGTGATTGGCTGCCAGGAAATTTAAAAGAGATTTGAGAGGGTTTTGAGATTTAACAGTTAAGGAAAAAAATATATAATCGTATATATATAGTTTTAAGAATATTAAATTAAATGGGCCTTTTTGGCGCGAAATGAAACATTTCCAAATCGAGCCCGGGTTGCGCCCAAATGTTCCAGATTCAAATTATAGGATTTTAAGCGGGTTCCAAATTTTGAAAAGAGGTGTTTAACGATTAAAATGCATGCCCCCAAGTCGGACACTTGCACGCGCGCGTAGTCGTCCAAATTTGCCCGTTTAGCCAAACGGGACAGAATCTCGACACGCGGACGCTACCACGCGACTAGTGGCGACGAGTAGGCCAACATGGATATTTTAAATTTCATTTTAGGAGTTCAATTTGTTATGTGCCAAAATGACTTAACCGGTTAAAATTTAGCAATAAACACCAGACAATCAGAATAATTGGAAATGAGCAATATATAACCCTCAACCAGTAATATAAATAGTATTATTGGGCTCGGGTGTTACATCATACCCAACTACAAAAGAATTTCGTCCTCGAAATTCCAAGAGTACAAGATAGCTAACTACTGGAAAAGGTGAGGGAATTTCTGTCGGATCTCGTCTTCTCGCTCCCAAGTGGATTCTCCATGCGATCGATTACCCCAAGAAACTAGCACAAGAGGGACAACCTTCTTCTTAAGAACCTTTTCTCTTCGATCCTTGATTTCCACTGGTCGCTCCTCAAAGGTTAGGTCCTCCCGTACAGTCAACTCCGAATGATCCAAGACATGAGTCTCATCACGAACATACCTTCGTAGTTGAGACACATGAACCACATCGTGAACTCCTGCTAATGACTGTGGTAACGCCAACCGGTACGATACCTCTCCAACACGCTCCAAAATCTCGAAGGGTCCAACGAATCGAGGACTAAGCTTTCCCCGACTTCCAAAGCGAATCACCCCTCTAGTCGGTGAGATCTTCAGGAATACCAAATCACCCACGGCGAACTCTAGAGGTCTTCTTGACGTGTCGGCCCAACTTTTCTGTCTGTCTTGAGCTGCCTTCATATGCTTCCTGATTGTATTCACCTTCTCGACTGTCTGCACCACCAAATCTGGTCCTAGTAACCTTCGTTCACCAACATCATCCCAACAAACAGGTGAACGGCACTTACGACCATACAATGCTTCAAACGGAGCCATCTGAATAGTTGCTTGGAAGCTATTGTTGTACGAAAACTCCACCAGGTGTAGATGATCTTCCCAAGAACCTTTGAAGTCTAACATGCAAGCCCTCAACATATCTTCAAGGGTCTGGATCGTTCTCTCCGATTGTCCATCAGTCTGAGGATGATAAGCTGTGCTAAACTTCAATCGAGTTCCCAAACTTTCTTGTAAACTCCTCCAAAAGTGCGACAAGAACCGAGTGTCCCGATCGGACACGATGCTTACCGGCACTCCATGCAATCTGACAATCTCCTGCATGTATCGCTCTGCCAAAGTCTCTGTCGATTGACCAACCCGAAAAGGAATAAAGTGAGCTGCCTTGGTCAACCGATCGACAACCACCCATACTGCATTGTTGCCCTTTGGACTCCGCGGTAAAGCCGTCACGAAATCCATGGTTATATGTTCCCACTTCCACTGAGGAATCGGAAGTGGTTGCAACAAACCAGCAACCCTTTGGTGTTCAGCCTTGACTTGTTGACACACCAAGCACTTAGCTACGAAGCGAGCAATTTCCCGTTTCATACCTTCCCACCAGAAGTGCTGTCGAATATCTCGGTACATCTTTGTCCCTCCTGGATGTACAGAGTAAGCTGAACTGTGTGCCTCCTTCATAAGCTCTTCACGCACATCTCCTTTTGGCACACACACACGGCTACCATATCGCAACGAACCGTCTTCGTGGATCAGTAAATCGGTTCGTAGTCCGGCTTCAACCTGCTCTCGAAACTTTTGCAGTCTAGGATCCTGCGATTGTGCCGCTTTAATCTTCTCAACTAAGGACGACTGTACTTGCAACTGCATCAACTGTCCTGTAGCATGGGGTAGCACAACCTCCAAGTCGAATCTCCGAAAATCCGCAATGATCTCCCTCTGTGCAGTCAACACCTGAATTGCTGGTAACCGACTCAGCGCACCCGGCACGACGTTGACTTTTCCCGGATGGTACTTAAGATCAAGGTCATAGTCGGCCATCAGCTCCAACCATCTGCGTTGCCTCATGTTCAACTCCTTCTGAGTGAACACATACTTTAAACTCTTGTGATCTGTGAAGACTTCAACTCTCTCGCCCAAAAGGTAGTGTCTCCAAATCTTCAGGGCGAAGATCACGGCTGCAAGCTCTAAGTCATGAGTCAGATAGTTCTTCTCATGAGTCTTCAGTTGTCTCGATGCGTAAGCGACGACTTTCCCATTCTGCATCAAAACACATCCCAATCCTTTTCCAGATGCGTCGCTGTGAATCACCAGTCCCCCTGAATTATCCGGTACGGTTAGGATAGGGGCGGTTATCAACTTCTGCTTCAACGTCTCGAAGGCCAATGCACATCCATCCGTCCAAACAAACGGTACCTCCTTACGCGTAAGCTTGGTTAACGGCTCAGCTAAACGAGTGAAGTTCTCCACAAATCTTCTGTAGTAACCGGCGAGTCCAAGAAAACTTCTTATCTCTGCAACATTCTTTGGAATAGGCTAATCTCGAACTGCTGTAATCTTCTCGGGATCAACGGCGATTCCATTTCCCGACACAACATGCCCCAGAAACTTCACTTCTTCCAGCCAGAATTCGCACTTACTCATCTTCGCGAATAATTTCTCTTGTCTTAGCGTCTGCAATGCGATCCTTAAATGCTCAGCATGTTCCTCCGGACTCTTCGAGTACACCAGAATATCGTCAATGAATACTACAATAAATTGGTCCAAGAATGGTGAAAAGATCCTGTTCATCAAATCCAGTTTCGAGAATACCCTCGCACCACTAAGCCGCTCAAAAGTTCTCCAATGCGAGGGATCGGGTACTTGTTCTTAATAGTCACCCGGTTCAATTCTCGATAATCAATGCACATCCTTCTCGTGCCATCCTTCTTCTTCACTAAAAGAACTGGAGCTTCCCACGGCGAGTTGCTGCTTCGAATCCATCCCTTCTCGAGTAATTCACCAACTTGTTTCTTAACTTCTTCCAATTCCACCGGTGCCATCGGATAATAAGATTTTGATACTGGCGCTGCACCAGGAATAAGGTCAATCGCAAACTACACATCTCGCTTCGGCGGTAGGCCGGATATAACTTCAAATACATCCATAAAGTCGCGAACAACTGCCGGCTCTTCATTGCTATTAACTTCCATAGCTGCAAGAACACTGTTTGTCGGCCTAGTCCGACAGGACTGCTTCCTTACCGCAACTGCTGTCTACATCGTTGGCCGCGAAAGGTCCAGCGAGACTACTGAGTCTCGTCCACTCTGTTGCATGCACGCCCATGGCGGCTCCATTCTGCCTTAGTCCGATGAACTTCTCTTCCATTTCCTCCCGTGCGGTCCGCGGGAAGAATTTCTCCAGGAAACTTTTAGAGAAATCCGCCCAGCTGATCGGCCTGGGCAAGCGGGTCTCCTCCACAAGCCGTCACTCTCGGGCGTAATCCACCAGCTGAATGCGCACCACATCAACACTCTTGTCTTCTGGGATCTGTGTCGCAATCAGCAAATTCTCCGTGTTACTAGCCACTGCTCGACTGGCAACAGCTCCTCCAGACCAGTGAAAGTAGTAGGACCCAACCGTCTGAAATCTGCTACGGTCCTTACTCGGTCAACTGGTCTAGTTCCAACTTCGTTTACAGACTGCTGAACGATCTGCAAACCTTCCTGAAACAAGTCCGCGTGCTGCTGGATCAGCTCGGTCTGTTTCTTTGATTTCCAGTATTCCTCTTATCTCTCCAAGCAAGGCGGCTTCGTTCACACGCCTCCGGTACGTCTTCAACTTCTTACCTGTCATAATCCTGAACTCAAAACACCCAACATTAGCATGATGATAGATTCTGAATGTGGATCAAGGCTAGAACTCCAAGATACTTAAATAGAGTGCTGCATTATAGCTATGCCGCGGTATCATAGCCGCAATTACTTAACTCCACCCAAGTCGCCCAAGTCCTAGGGATAACAAGAAATCAGGTTTTCGAGTTGACAGTGCAAAGTAAGTTTGCATGTCGACATGGTCCGGAAGAATGATTCAAGGACGGTAAAACGGTCAAGGTGGCAGGACATGTTTCCTAATCACGGGTATTATGATTCGTGTATCGGGTGCAATACCCAACTACAAAAAATCAACCCAATTAACCTATGGCTCTGATACCAAAAGAACCATGTCACGCCCCGCTTCCCAGAGTACGCAGGATTGGGCACGTAACATAGCCAACCATGCTACCTGTGGGTAGGAAGTATCCATCCACAGTCACATTACGGTTGTAAGGATATCAAGAACAAGATAAAGTACTAATCTAACACATGTCCAAATCCATAATAACAGGAATCAATAAACAATAAGTGCGGAAGCTAATGATCCAATACAATAATAGAAGGGTACGTCCCGTAATGCGGGATCACACCTGGGAATAAAATGCAATAAATGAACTGACCACTACAGAACTCACAAATCAGCCTGCTGGCTGAAGTACTCCTGCTCGGTCGTCGACAGTGGTACGGAATCTGGGCCATGCAAAACCCAGACGTCAGCGCGTCATGACATCAAGTATATAATGTAAACATGATAATAAGCAGTGCAGGTATGAACATGAATAAAGCAGTACAATAACAGAGTAGGGTAAAGTGCAATGGTGACTGAACTGTCCTATCAGGTTTCTACTCTATAGTCTTTGAAATCAATTGATGAATCGTCGATGTAACTCAATAGTATCCCGTGCGTGCCCGGGACCACGGTCAAAGCCCTCGGGGCTGAATCCGAGACGTGCCGCTAAGCAGTAAAAGGTAGTAGGATGGGCGAGTGATGTCAGCATCAACACTCCGGGGCTGGCCAAGCCCGTAAGACTGATCAGAACATGTATCGAACTGTTGAGTTACAAGTCGGTTTCACCTTTGATTTCCCCATACCCCCAAGCTATGTATGTCAGGTCAGGTATTCAGTAGTCAAGGACTAATGCCAACACAAAATCCGGTAAGAGTAGGTCTGTCTGGATAGACAGCGGGGATGGTCGGGTATGTCGGCATTAGGCATGAAATCATGAAACAAGTCATGTCACGGTACAACAGGATGAGTCGGTATGTATGTATGTCATGTGTAGCAGGGTCAGGCCAATATGTAGTGCAATCGAGTATGTGCTCACAACAGGTATACAATCAAATAATGAACAGCAGCAGGAAACAGTAAGTAACAATATTATTCCATGTAAACACAGTGGTGTTGTATTCTCTTATTAACAGGTTCAAGCACCCTGGGGTGCAATAGTCACAAAGTGAAGCAATATCCACAACATAAAGTAATGAAGCTACATGAATTTACACTAAGTATAATAATTGTCTCGTGAATGATTTAACAATTAAAGCAGATATGATCCAATTGTTTTATTTAGTTGAAATATGGATTGATAGTGGGTCGATTAATTACGAGAAACTATTATAACGATCCCATGTTAAAGATAACTGCAACTGTCAATTCTAACTCATAATATAATATCAATTACCATCATTAAGTTGTTGTATTATATAGTATGATATTCAACTGCATAGCAAGACTAGATCTCGTATGCTAGCATGTTAAAGCAAGTATTCAGATACTTGCCTCGACGGTTTCGCAAACCGGAAAACACGGATGCAAAGTCGGCAGAAAACACGATATGGTAGCACGGGCCACGGATCGAGTCCCAACAGAGAACAACGGGATCACACGGACCAGGGTACCTCGCTGGAGCGTCGGGTTCACAAGACGGCACGGTCGGGTTCCGGCAAAAACAACGGCAACGAAGTTAGCAACAATGGTAAACTTAATACGATCAGCGGGGGGGTTAATGCACAAAAGGGAAGATGAGGAAGCTTACAGAGAGATACCAGGGTACCCCGGCGAGCTCGACGGCACTGGAACGCCGGCGAGGCAGCGACGGCGGCTGCGAAGGCCTGAACAGCCTCGGGGTTCGCTGGAGAGGGTGTTGCGACGAGTAGAGAAGGGTGGTGGTCGGCTCTGGCGGTCGAGGGGAGAAGGAGGTGGTCGGAGGTGGCGCGGGTGACGTCGACGAGGGTCGACGGCGCGTTCTCCGACGAACTGCAGAGGGTAGGTGATGGGGCTATGGGCTCGGGTCTGTTGGTGGTCCGGCAAGGGGAGAGGGAAGGCGACGACGAGGTTGTGACGAGGAGGAGGAGAGGGAGTCGCGTGCGTCGTCGGTGGCTGGAGGCGACGTCGACGGCGGGATCCGCGGCCGAGTGATGGCGTCGGGGGTTGGGTGCAGGTGCGGGAGATGATCGGAGGAAGGATGAAGAGGTGCGGCTGGGCTCGCGGTGGCGAGGGCGGCGACGGCGAGGTCGCGGGGAGGTCGGCGGCGCGGTTACGAGGGGTTAGGGTTTGGGTTCTCGTGATCGAGAGGGAGGCGACTGCATGGAGGAATTTATATAGGAGGAGAGAGATAGGGAGATGGGTTAGAGAGAGAGAGAGATAGAGAATAGAGAGAGAGGGAGTTGTTAGAGGGGGGAGAGAATGAGGGAAGAGAGAGAGAGAGATAGGGAAAGGGAAGGCGGGGCCCACGAGAGACTTAAGTCTCTCGTGATTGGCTGCTAGGAAATTTAAAAGAGATTTGAGAGGGTTTTGAGATTTAACAGTTAAGGAAAAAAATATATAATCGTATATATATAGTTTTAAGAATATTAAATTAAATGGGCCTTTTTGGCGCGAAATGAAACATTTCCAAATCGAGCCCGGGTTGTGCCCAAATGTTCCAGATTCAAATTATAGGATTTTAAGCGGGTTCCAAATTTTGAAAAGAGGTGTTTAACGATTAAAATGCATGCCCCCAAGTCGGACACTTGCACGCGCGCGTAGTCGTCCAAATTTGCCCGTTTAGCCAAACGGGACAGAATCTCGACACGCGGACACTACCACACGACTAGTGGCGACGAGTAGGCCAACATGGATATTTTAAATTTCATTTTAGGAGTTCAATTTGTTATGTGCCAAAATGACTTAACCGGTTAAAATTTAGCAATAAACACCAGACAATCAGAATAATTGGAAATGAGCAATATATAACCCTCAACCAGTAATATAAATAGTATTATTGGGCTCGGGTGTTACAGCTTCGATGGTGGTGATGCAGTGGGGAATCTCGGTGGTTGCAGGGAGGCTTGGTAGCCTGGCTGGGTGAAGGGGAGGTGAGCTGCTGCGATGGGTGCTCCGGTGGTGTTGGGTGCAGCGAGCGATGGCCGGCGAGGTGGGTTTGCGGAGGGGAATAGCTCGGTACAGTGGGGAAGATGATAGAGGAAGTGAGAGAGAGTGAGATAGAAAGAGTGAAAAAAGGAGACGAAGTAGATTGAGATGGAGAAAGAGGTGTTAAAGGGAAGAGGGGAGTCGTGGCTGTTGGAGGCGGCCGGGTCATACGCGAGCGCAAGGAGCGGGGAGTCGCGGGGGAATCTGTTGGGGCCCCGGAGCTGCTGGGGGGTGAACGGGTCGAGTAGAGGTTGGCGTGAGGAACGCGGAGGCGAGCGGGCATGAGGAGTGGGCGTGGGAAGCGCTCGTCATGGGCGCAAGAAGCGGGGTGACGTGGGTTGCGCGAGGGAAGTGGCGGGAAAAGAAATGAGGGAGTGAGGAAGAAGGATGAAAGTGGGTCGGGTCCTAGTTGGGTCGGGCGTGGGTAGAAAATAGGATTTGGGTTTAGGAATTTTGTTTAGGTTAGAGTTTAGGAAATTAATTTAAGTAATAATAAAATATATAAAAATGAAATAAATTTGGATTAAATTCTGGAAAAATACGGAAAATTTTTATTCGGAACTGGGGATTTACATCATACCCTCCTTACGAAAATTTCGTCTTCGAAATTAAAACAAAAACAATGGGACCACACTATACAAATAAATATGGAAAACATGCACGGATGTCCTCCTCGCGTTCCCTGGTAGACTCCCCTGGAGAACGACCACCCCAAGAAACACGAACCAGTGGAATGACCTTGTTCTTCCGCACTTTATCCTGACGATCGAGAATGGTGGTAGGCTGCTCCTCGTAGGACAGATCAGTGCCCAAAGTTAACTCCTAATGATCCAGAATATGGTTGTCGTCCCAAACATACCGCCTCAACTGAGAAACATGAAAAGTGTTGTGCATACCAGCTAACGATGGAGGTAAGGCAAGTCGATAGGCTACCTCTCCCACTCGCTCTAGCACCTCAAAAGGTCCAATGAATCGGGGACTGAGTTTCCCGTGACCTCCAAATCTGATAACACCGTGGGTAGGAGAAATCTTCAGAAATACATGATCTCCAACCTCGAATTCTAGCGCTCTCCTGCTAGCATCCGCCCAACTCTTCTGTCGGTCCTGAGTCGTCTTAATGCGCTGTATGATCATCTGGACTTTGTCTACCGTCTGAACAATAAGTTCGGGGCCTAGTAATCTCCGTTCTCCCACGTCATCCCAACAAACAGGAGATCGACATTTTCGCCCGTAAAGTGCTTCGAATGGAGCCATCTGGATGCTAGCTTGGAAACAGTTGTTATAAGAAAACTCCACCAGATGAAGGTGATCCTCCCAAGAACCCTGGAAGTGTAGCATGCAAGCCCTCAACATGTCCTCGAGCGTCTGAATAGTACGCTCAGACTGTCCGTCCGTCTGGGGATGATAAGTCGTGCTGAACTTGAGACGCGTATCCAGACTCTCCTGTAAGCTCTTCCAAAAGTGTGAAACAAATCTGGTGTCTCGATCCGACACTATACTGACTGGAACTCCGTGAAGTCGCACCACCTCCTGCATGTATTTCTCCGCAAGCGACTCTGTCGACTGTCCTGCACGGAAGGGTATAAAGTGCGCAGCTTTCGTAAGACGGTCGACGATAACCCAAACCGCGTTGTTTCCCTTGGGCTCCGTGGTAATGCAGTCACGAAATCTATAGTGATGTGCTCCCACTTCTACTCGGGTATCGGAAGCGGTTGCAACAGTCCAGCCGTTCTCTAGTGCTCTGCTTTTACCTGCTGGCATACCAAACACCTGGATACAAACCGTGCGATCTCTCGCTTCATCCCGTTCCACTAAAAATGTTGCTTTAGATCCCGATACATTTTCGTGCCTCCCGGATGCACAGAATAAGCCGAACTATGAGCCTAAGCTAATACCTCTTCTCGAACATCTCCCTTGGGAACGCAAAGCCTGCTACCAAATCTTAGAGAACCATCATGATGTATGAGTTAGTCCGTCCTCATCCCGGCATCCACCTGCTCTCTGAACTTTTGTAATCGAGAATCATCAGCCTACGCCGCCTTAATGCGATCGATCAGAGAAGGTTGCACCTGTAACTGCCAGAATTGCCTGATTGCACTCGGTGTAACAACTTCTAGTTCGAGCTTCTGAAAATCCTCAATGATGCTCTTCTGACTGGTCAACATCATGACCGCTGGCTTGCGACTGAGAGCGTCTGGTACGACATTTACCTTCCTCGGATGGTACTGTAAGTACAAGTCATAGTCCGCCATTAAATCTAGCCACCGGCGTTGCCTCATATTCAGTTCTCTCTGAGTGAACACGTACTTCAGACTCTTGTGATCCGTGTACACTTCTACCTTTTCGCCCAACAAGTAATGTCTCCAGATCTTCAGTGCGAAAACCACTGCGGCGAACTCCAAGTCATGCGTTGGGTAGTTCCTCTCGTGATTCTTAAGCTGTCGTGAGGCATAAGCAACTACCCGACCGTGCTGCATCAGGATGCAGCCTAAGCCTTTCCCCGAAGCAACGCTATGTATCACCAACCCACCCGAATTATATGGCACTGTAAGAATAGGCGCATTGGTCAACTTCTGCTTTAGTACCTCAAAAGCCTGAGTACACTCCTCCGTCCATACGTACGGTACTTCCTTCCGCGTCAGCTTCGTCAAAGGTTCAGCGAATCGTGCAAAGTCCTGAACGAACCGCTGATAATATCCTGCCAATCCCAGGAAACTTCTGATCTCGGCCACTGACTTCGGAGTCGGCCAATCTCTAACAGATTCTATCTTTGCTGGGTCCACTGAGATGCCTTCACACGTAACAACGTGCCCAAGAACTGCACATTGTCGAGCCAGAACTCACACTTGCTCAATTTTCCATATAGCTTCTCTTCCTGAAGAATTTGTAATACTGCCCGCAGGTGTTCGGCATGCTCCTCCTGGGCCTTAGAGTGGACTAGAATGTCGTCAATGAATACAATGACAAACGTGTCCAAGTACTTCGCAAATACTCTATTCATCAGGTCCATAAATATAGCTGGAGCATTGGTAACACCGAACGGCATCACAAGAAATTTATAATGCCCGTATCGCGTCCTGAAAGCCGTTTTGCATACATCTTCGGCCGTTACTCTGATCTGGTGATAGCCCGAACGAAGATCCGGCTTCGAAAATACCTTGGCCCCATCCAACTGATCAAATAAGTCGTCGATACGTGGAATGGGGTATTTGTTCTTTATCGTAACCTTGTTCAGCTCTCGGTAATCTATGCACATCCGTAGTGACCCGTCCTTTTTCTTCACCAACAAGACTAGTGCACCCCACGGCGAAGCGCTTGGGCGAATAAATCCTTTCTCCAGGAGTTCTCCAATTTGTTTCTTCAATTCTGCCAACTCAACTGGCGCCATCCTGTAAGGAGCCTTGGAAACTGGCGTTGTCCCTGGAATCAAGTCGATACAGAAACCCAAGACGCGGGGAGGTGGTAGACCTGGTAAATCTTTTGGGAACACATCAAGAACATCTCGAACAATCTCTGGTGCTGGACTCTCATCAATCTCCATAGCTGTCAATGCTTTTGGCTTGGCTCTAAGCTTGGCCGGTTCCAAAGACTCGCTTCCGCCTTCGAAAACAAACTCAGGATGATTGGGAATGCGAAAAGTCACCTTCCTTGCTCGGCAATCAATAATTGCATGGAATGTACTCATCCAATCCATCCAGAGAATCGCATCATAACTGCCCGTCCCGATTAAAAGGAAATTCGTATAGAATTCCCTGCCGCATACTACCACCGGACATAAGCTACACTCTTGGTTAGACACAATAATACCGTTACCCGTATGTATCTCCCAACCCTTGGTCAATGGCTCGTGAGGTATAGAGTGTGTGTAGACAAACCGCGTGGAAATAAAACAATACGAAGCACCCAAATCGAAAAGAACTCTAGCCGGTACAGAATAAATGAGGATGGTACCTGTAACCACATCTCCAAAAGCCTCTGCCTTCTCGACGGATAGGGTGAAAGTCTGTCCCTGATTCCGACCTGAAATAGTCTGCCTCTGATCGAAGGACCGCTGCTGGGGTACCCGAGGTGGACCCCTCTGAGCCGATGTGCCATATGACAGTTGTTGTTGCTCGAACCCTCCCTGTAGCTCAGATCTCTGTGGACACCCGTTGATCATGTGCTCGCCGGATCCGCAGATCAGTCACTGCCCCTTAGCTCTGCGGCAATCCCTCTGCATGTGTCCTGGCCTCTGGAAATAATCGCAAAATAGGGCCCTCCGCTGCGGCTGCTGAGGTGAGAAGGTACGCTTCATCTGTGTGACACCCAGCCTGTGAACTGGGATCGCTCCACTGGGCGGAATGGTAGGTCGTGCCGGAACCACGTGGGGTCTTCTGTCCATCGATCGTTGGCCCTTGGCCTTCTCTGCCAACCTTTCCTGTACTCAGGCAGCATTCAAAACTTGTGCGAAGGTTGGTAGGTCAAGAGACGCGATGAGTTGTTGTAGTTCAATATCGAACCCTTGCTGGAAATGTCTTACCCTGACGGATTCGGTGGCTACCATGTACGGTGGGAAGCGACTCAGCCGATTAAACTCTGCGGTGTAGACATCCACTGCGCGTCCATTTTGCTTCAACAAAATAAACTTTTCCTCCATCTCGGCCTTGGCAGTAGCCGGAAAGTAATGATCCAGGAAGCACGTGGAGAACGTGTCCTCTCCTATAGGCTTCTCTAGCCGGCTCTCCTCTACGGACCACCACGTGCGGGCCTCGTCTTCTAGTTGAATCTTTACTACGTTCACTCTGTCGTCGTCAGGAATTCGAGCGGCAGTCAGGAGGTTCTCTACGTTGATGAGCCATTGTTCGGCCTCAAATGGACTTGCTGATCCCGTGAACACTGCTGGATGGAGCCTCCTGAAGTCAGAAACGGTACCAACCCTACCCTGTGTAGTCGGTACGAGTGCACCCTCGGGGGCGGCAAAAACAACCGTAGATCTCTCCAGGGCGGTAATTGCGGTCTCCTGTACCGCCTTCAATCCCTCGACCAGAAGATCGGTCTTTCTCTCTTGAGCTTGGGCCAGGGTCGTCAGTGTGCTAAGAATCTTCTCGGTACGATCGCGGTGACCAGCACCTGAGGAGTTGCCTCCTGAAAGATCAAAAGAAATCAGATTCAAGCAAGGCTTCACAATGATTCAACGATGATTAGGAGGTGAGGAAGAATGCAATAAGGCATACGCTAAGGGTGTAACTCAATCTAGAGGTCCCTCCACGGAACTGTAATTTCATCCAAAACCTGGCTCTGATACCAACAAAACCATGTCACGCCCCGCTTCCCAAAATACGGGATACGAGGGATGACTAGGCCAGCCATGCTCCTACGATCAGGGAATAATCCCGCCGTAGTCATACTTCGGCTTCTCGCATTACATGGTAGTTAATGAACAGTGCTTGAGTAAAGGAAAAATCATAGTTCACGACTTTATTACATTGCAATTTAAAAGAGTTCGAGGTACATTTATTTCACAGAATAAACAACTAACCAATAACAAATGCTGAAATCAAAGAAATTAGCGCTGGTGGTGCAGTCTAGATCTCCGCAATCTCAAAGGATAAGTCCTGCTCCTGGGCTAGATCCACTTCGTCCTCTGAGCATGCACACTCAGGTCGTCAGGGCGACGCATATAGCAATGAATATGTATAATAGGCGTGCAGTATTATCAAACATGGGGAGTACAATAAATTGCAGAACATGTATATAATAACATCAACTGAATATGAATAGTGCACTATGAGTAACATGTCAGTAAACTAAACAATGTATATGTCACTACTTAACGGTCATTAAGTCCATGAAATCAATTGGTGGAGAGGATACTCGTGTTTAACAATGGTCTCATGCATGCCCGAGACTACGGTCCACTGTGCCCGGGACATAACCCTGTCAGCCGTGCCGTTAGGCCCACGACCTAAAGTATGTATGTGTGTGTGTGTGTGTATCACTGATAGCGAATGATCATCCTCTAAACCACTGTACCTCGCTAAATACGAGTTCAATTCCATCTTGATTTCCCCATTCCCCAGGTTATGGTATGTATTCATGAATTAGATATGTTGTGGACAATACGTATCCATGTCGTTTTCAATCACTTTTTCCACCTATCAATATCACTGTCGTATTTGCCACAACCCAATCACTAATAATTAATATATCGACAATGCAAATGATCACTATGCGGCAGGTATAACTCAAGCAGGAAAAATATGCAGAAATGCACTGAACAGGTATTCATTATACTATAACGACTAATTCCATATAACTTGTAAAATTCACGGTAAATCATGCGCTTAGAATTGAGCAAAACAATATGAAGGGCGTATGAAGAACACTGGATTATACAAACATAAAAATTTATTTTAGGTCAAACGGAGTTCAGATTAGGGAGTTATCATCATTTGAAGGCAGCGATCGATTTCTGGAATTCCAGTTTCAGAACTGGAATCCCAACTTCGCGCGCATTTTATCAGTAATTATGTTTAGACTCAATTATTTCCCTAGTTGAATAAAATTTAGGTCTCCCAGTTAAGTTTCCAACGCACCAAACGTATTATCAATCGCACCTCTACATCAGAAGTTATGCTCAGATTAACGTGACAATGTAATGAACATTCTGCAGAAACTGCAGAACCCAATGGTATTCTAAAATACAATTTAAATATAAAACTACCGTAAAAATGCACCGGACTGATTTCAGGTGTTAGATAATTAAGTTATCTACGCTACCATATGGGGCTACGTGCATTTTCAGTTTTAAGCAGGTGTGTACAGGTGCTTAGAATTCAGTTTCCCCCATAGATTGCTTCCCCGGACTGCAGTCCAGAGTTTTGTTCCTCATCATTTTTCAGGGCCATGGGATTGCATTATTCCAAAACTAACTACATAGGGTTATAGACCATCTCGTTAGGTTCGATACAAGCTCTGGAGCATCATGATTGGAATTATATTCAAATAACTACAAATTTTACAACGTGGTATGTACGTTGATTTTCAGATTTGACGTAACCAATAGGGATTTCATTTTACATTCGACGCCTTAACAATTTGATGCCGGTATCTTATATGTCACTTATTACTATCAACCGAAACTTCTAATAATAAAACTTGGGAATTTTTTTATAGAGTGAACGCATCGAGCACTTGGCACGTGTATGGGGATGCTATCTATTTGTTCATACATGCATCATATATTATATTCATTTAAACCGTTAACCTACATTCACTAAATACATAAGTACGTAGCATGAATTTAGCAAGTGAAGGAGGTTCACTTGCCTAAGACAATCGCGACGACGATAAGGGATGACGACGGACGACGGCGAACGGCGCGACACGGGCACGATCACGGCACGAACACGACAGCTACGGCAGTGAGCTCGGGCAGTGCGTATGGCGGCGATGGCTACGACAACAGTGACTGCGATGACAATAACGTCGGCAGCTTGAACGGCGGTGGCGTCTTGGATGGTAACGGAACACCCGCGGCTACAAGGCTCGGCTTGGACTTGGTATTCAGGTTTGAGGAGCTCAGCTATTGGCTTGGACAGAGGGACTTGACGTGAGACGAGTTGGGATGATGGTGGAGTGATTGGTGATGATGGCGGTGGCTCGACGGCGATGGTGGTGCGCAGGGGTTGCCGGCGATGATGGCTTCGACGGTGGTGATGCAGTAGGGAAGCTCGATGGTTGCAGGGAGGCTTGGTAGCCTGGCTGGGTGGAGGGGAGGTGAGCTGCTGCGATGGGTGCTTCGGTGGTGTTGGGTGCAGCGAGCGATGGCCGGCGAGCTGGGTTTGCGGAGGGGAAGGGCTCGGTACAGTGGGGAAGATGATAGAGGAAGTGAGAGAGAGCGAGAGAGAAAGAGTGAAAAAAGGAGATGAAGGAGATTGAGATGGAAAAAGTGGTGTTAGAGGGAAGAGGGGAGTCGCGGCTGTTGGAGGTGGCCGGGTTGTACGCGAGCGCGAGGAGCGGGGAGTCGTGGGGAGAATCCGTTGAGGCCCCGGAGCTACTGGGGGGTGAGCGGGTCGGGTGGAGGCTGGCGCGAGGAACGCGGAGGCGAGCGGGCGTGAGGAGTGGGCGTCGGAAGCGCTCGTCGTGGGCGCGAGAAGCGTGGCGACGTGGGTTGCGCGAGGGAAGTGGCGGGAAAAGAAACGAGGGAGTGAGGAAGAAGGATGAAAGCGGGTCGGGTCCTGGTTGGGTCGGGCGTAGGTAGAAAATAGGATTTGGGTTTGGGAATTTTGTTTAGGTTAGAGTTTAGGAAATTAATTTAAATAATAATAAAATATATAAAAATGAAATAAATTTAGATTAAATTCTGGAAAAATACGGAAAATTTTTATTCGAAACTGGGGATTTACAATGCTGGACATGGGTTTCATGATGTTTCGAGTGTCGGTGTTGGAAACTCAGGTTCCATGATTTTGATGTGTCATTGATGGACACACATGGTTTATATCCTCATACACACACACACATGCTTATGTTTTCATAATGTTCGAGTGTCGGTGTGGGACACTCATGTTCCATGATATTGTTTTGTGTCGTTGATGGGCACGTGGATGATATCCACATGCATATGATGTCAGATGTTTATTTATATGTCATTGCATTGATAGATTGTTGACATATATGCGTACTTAGTCACCCTAGATATCATAATATTACCTTCAGGATATAGTGACCTAGGAAATCGTTGTTTTATTCTATTTGTCACGCCCCGCTTCCCGGTGTACGGGCAGAGGACGCGACGTGGCCGCTACGTTTTTACTCTGAAGTAAATACGCTAAGCGTAACTAAGCAATATAAATGTAAATGCATAAGAGACAAGATATAATAAAACAACAACTTCATTTATTCACATTCTTTTTACAATACAGGGGAAAGTAAATACAACTGAATGAAAGCAATGCCTAAACAGTGGCATAACAGAAATGAAAAGTATTGAAATAAAAGTGTACAATAAAGCTAGAGCTCTGGGTCGTAAGCAAGCTGATCCAAGTCCTCGCTGGTAGGCTCGATCTCCTAGGTGTCCAGATCACCTGACAATATTCCAAAGAAGAAAGAGAAGGAATGTCGTCAGCGAACAATCGCTCGGTAAGGCCCAAGGATAAAGAAGAAGTATAAAAGACAGAGAGTAAGAGAGAGAGAGTGTGTAGCTTTTAAAGTTGTATTATATTGTTATTCTGTTATATTCATTAACGTTGTTGTTTGTAGCTTGGTATAGAAGGATGCCGGTGTATACGAGAGGAGTCTCTATATGCTAGAGACTAGGGCAAATGGAAGTACAAGGCTCCGTTATACAACCCAGAACAACGACAATTGAATTCAGGTTAGATGTCTTAAATCTTGTAGTCTCGTGCCACTTCTAACACCTTCTGTACCAATCTACCCTTTAAACCCCGTGATGTCTTGATTGTATTGTTGTAGTGTCTTATAATATAGATTGTATAATTGGATGACTTACCGAAACCATGATATCAGTAAAATGGATGTACTAGAGAATCATGGATGTAACTAGAGAATCATATAAATTGAAGTATACCCATGGTTCGGTTCAATCAATACTGTAACACCCGAGCCCAATGCTACTAATTTCAGTTACTGTTTGAGCGTAATGTGGTACTCTTTTCACCTATCTTGCTTGATTGTTACTTACTGTAAAATTTTACCCGGCAAATTCATTTCTGCATATAACAATTTTTGGCATCTAAAGTAAAATTAAAAATATTCATCTTGGCCTACTTGACACTCCTAACCCTGTTGTAGCATCCGTACGTCGTGTTCTCGTCCCGTTCAGTGAAACGGGCGAGTTTGGATGGCTACGTGCACGTACGTGTGTCCGATTTGAGGGTATGCTTTTTAATCATAAAATGCTTCATTTTCACTTTTGGATCCCGCTTAAAATCCTATTATTTCAATTTCAAATTTTTGGACCCGACCCGGGCGCGATTCGGAAATGTTTTACTTTGCGCCAAAATCCCAAATTTTAATATATAATAAACCATTCGTATATTCCTTTGCTTTTAACAATCCTATATATTTCAACTGTTTAAGATTTTCTAAAACTTTTAAATCTTTTAAAATTAAACCTCAGCCAATCATATCCCTTACTTCCGTGGGCCCCACTCTCTTTTTCTCTCTCTATATATTTATACAGCCGCCTCCTCCTTCTTTTTGAAAAAAAAACCCTAACCCAACTTCGTCGAACCCTAGCCACCGTAGCTTCGTCACCGCAGCCCCAACGCCGGCGCTAGCACCGCCGGGATCTTCGCCTCCTCAACCTCGTATCATCCTTCCTCCTTTCCCCACGTTCTCGTGCACCCTACTCCATCGTCGCGGCCACCTGCACACACCCCTGCACACCCGTCGCACCGCTTGAGTCACCGTCGGCGATCTCAATCCGCCTCCCCGGCCTCGCTCATCCCCTCAGTAAGTTTCTCCTTTCTCCTTCCTTCTCCTTTTCTTCCCTCCTCCTTTCTGTGTTCATTGGTGATCTGCAGGTTTGGCGCGGTCAAGGTTGGCCGACCGCCGGAGCTCCATCGACGAAGTCGACCGTCACCATCCGTCCCACGGATCATCGTGAGCACCCCTTCGCAGATCCTCCTTCCTTTCTTCTCTATTTTTCCCTCTCTTCTTGATTGCATGTATTGATAGTTCACTGTTCATTCCTCGGCCGGAATCCGACGATGCCGACGACGTGACCCGACGTTCCAGCGAGGTACCCCAACCCGTGTGGTTCCATTGTTTGTCGTTTGGGTTCATTTCGTGAACCGTGCACCCGTCGCGAGTTTCCCCGCCGACGTTTATCGTTCCGTATTCCTGGTTCGCGACCCGTCGAGGCAAGTACCCATTGCTACATGCTATACAATATTTACATATATATTATGACACCCTAAACCTGTAAATTTAACTTTGGTACAATCAATTCTCATTTCCATGTACAATATTGTTATATATCATTTTTATCTTTAAACTTGGAACCTACAGTTTGCAATTGAACCTAATAACCACATTTACCTGTTTAATCACACTTTTAATATTGACATAGCTTATGGCGTTTATCTCTATAGTTCTGTTCCTTTCGGACACCCGTATGCATTTTAACCTGTAATAGTTGTATCGAACTTTTATATAAATCATTGCATCTCTAAAGTGTTTAAACCTTGTTAATATGATTAAATGGCTATAATTGTCTTACTGCATTCTTGAAAACATCTCTGTGACACAATTGATAACGGTATTGCTAATTGGATGAATCTGCCTGTTGCTTAATTCATTGCTTATCTCATGTTGTTGATACCCATGCTTGATTATATAACTGATTATGAGCACACCTGTGATATCGCTTGTTTCTTGACCTGTCTTGCTACCTACACGTTGATTGACCCGACATGGTACCGTATACTGCTTGACTTGACATGATGTACCATGACCTTGAAAGGTTCCTAGGCACTCTCAAGAGGTCTCACAAGGCATCAACCATGCCAATTTCAAAAATTAGAGGTGCCGAGAAACCCTAATACGGATCGTTGGCTAGAAGTTTAGGTGAAACGATAACAAGTTAACTACTTAACTAAATGGTAAACGGAAATACAACCTTTGTAGATCCGGTTCTCCACCTCCATGGCTCCGCGATGAAGTCTCCTCGCTGTACAAATCGGATCTTAGGCTCTAGCGTCGGCTTCATCGGAGAAAAAGCGGGCTAGGTCATCGACGACGATGCCGAAGATGATCTACGTCGAGGCATCGCTAGATCAAGCTCCCACTTCACCAAGTAATGAAACTTGTGAAGAAAACACACTCTACTACTTGGCAAGAGGTAGAGGATGAAGAAATAGGAAGTGGGTTCATTTTAGAATTGGATTTCTCACTCTTTTTCATTAATCACCATTGATGAAGTCAAGCTTTCTACATTGAAGAAGATGAAGAAAAAGAAGAAAGAATATTATAAGTATTATCCAAAATGAATAATAAAATGAATACTTATCATATCCTAACCTTGGTTAGGTGTAGAGAATAGACTAGGGTTAAATGGAGTGGTTAGGGTTAAGCATGAGACAAAATGGTCACTTTGGTCAAATGTTCAAGAAGCTTCAACTAGAAAACAAATTAAGCCACCATTTTCCCTTTTTGCTTATCATTTTCAAAATGAATAACTAAATAAGATAAATCAAAAAGAAAACAAAACCCTAACCATTCATATAATCATGGTTTAGTCTTTACACAAACCCAAGTTAGCATGCATCATCAAACATGATACAAACTTGTGTACAAAAGTATATCACATATACAATGTGCACAAACCAAGTGAGAAAATCCATTTAAAGTGAACCAATACTAGTTAGTGCAAAGTAATATATCAAATATATAATTATGCATTAAATCATTAAATCAACACTTGATTCAATGATCCGGTCATGTCGCACACAACCGACTAGTATTCAATGTATCGGCTTATCGAATCAATCTCCGATTCGATAACTAGGTTATATCGCATACAACCAATCGAAACATTCATCGCGAGAATGAAATACGGTATCACATACATGCATTATTCTCGGTCCCGCACATATCTCATATGCGCTCCTATTTCGTTTCGCTTGAGCCAGGAAACCTCTGTGTAGGACTCTAAAGACTCGTCAATACGCCGGCAGCAGGTGATGATCATATCAAACAACCACAAGCCGCAAGCGGTCTGCTAAACGTAACGGCCACCCGGGTATTGAGCGATCAGAAGATCGACGAGCAAGCTAGCTCACACTCCAGTGAATCCAACCAGTAACACTACCGTACAGTCCGGTCTGTTCGTCTGATATGTTGCATATCTTGCCTAGGGGAGGTAAACGTCAGACCCCAATAGCTCGATAAGTCGTGTCGATATGAGGTCTATAACTGTTCGAGAAACTACTGGTAACACTTACCAGTAAATCTCAGCAACCCTGGCCACACAAGACTCTATGACGATCTCGGGTCAACAGACTACTCTGTACCAGTGTCACCAGAGAACTGCCATCTGACGTAAGGTATAATACCATCTGGGAGTTCTCGGCGAGTTCGTCCAGTGTACCCAGTCTCTACTGAGCACCCGTATATCATCTCTGATGTCAAACACCGATGGATATGGGATCATCCATCGCCCATCTGTATGGGTCGAGAAGGTACACGCTAGTCTACTCTGGTATATCGATGCCCCATCTCGATACACCCACGACTAGGGACTTTCAAGGATGTACTTATGGACTACCATGTCCCCACTAGTATGATCCGCATCATAGTCCAGGTAGTCAAGTACACATCCTAAGGGCTTTACCAACATGTAATAGAGAGACAATCTGTGTATACGTTAAGGTAAAGAGCAACCAGATAACATACTATCATGTCGAGCAAGAAAGTCCTCCCTATATATGTCCCAGCATCCACTACAATATACATCCAATGTACAGTAATGGCCTCTAGGGCATACATATAACTAACAGACCTGATCCGTTACCTGATCTTATGTCTAATGCCAACAAACCTGACATGTAGTCCTCATGGACCGTTCCTGTTGTCTATCCAGACAAACCTGTTTACCTGATCCTGTGTTGGCATTAGTTTCTTGATTTCGGGATACCTGACTTGACTTGCACATAACTTGGGGGTATGGGGAAATCAAAGGTGAAACCTGACTTGTAACTCGACAGTTCACTACCTATCCTGAGTGTACACATTCCTGTTTTGTGCCTAGCGGCATGTCTCGGTTTCGGCCGAGAATATTGTGGCCGTGGTCCCGGGCATGTACGGGATACTATCGAGTGTACACATTCCTGTTTTGTTCCTAGCGACATGTCTCGGCTGCAGCCGAGAATATTGTGGCCGTGGTCCGGGTATGTACGGGATACTATTGAGTTACATTGATGATTCATCAATTTGGTTTCAAAGACTTTAAAACAGAAAACCTGATAGAACAGTTCAGTTTACCCACTGCACATTACCCTGCACTGCTCTGACTTATATTGTTGTTACTCTTGTTTTATTCATGTTTATATTGCATTGCATGCTACACTGTTCATATTATATTACTTGATGACTTGACGCGCTGATGTCTGGGTTTTGCATGGCCCAGATTCTTCTACCCTGTTGCAGACTGATTAGGAGTTTTGCCGCTGTTAGACGAGCGGTGAGGTTCCTGTCGGTATGTAGTTTCACTCCAGGTGTTTCATTTATTGTATCTTTGGCTTCCGCATATTGTTATCTCTTGACTCTTTTACTCTGGCTTATGGACATGTACTAGATAGTTAGTTTACTTTTTTGTTCTTGATATCTCGACAGCCGTAATGTGACTGTGGAAGGATTTTTCCTATCCACAGGTAGCATGGTTGGCTATGTCACATGCCCACTTTAGCGTACTTTGGGAAGCGGGGCATGACAAATATAGATTGAATAGATTGAATATATGGATTCATGGATTCATGTTGAATTGTAGTTTTGTAGATTGTACTTGAATCGTATTCAAGTCAGATTATTTATAATGAGACTCGGTCTGAGTCAGAATAATTATAAAAGAAATTGAAATCTTGATTGTTTTGATGTTATCGGTAACCACTGCACATGGGCAGCAGGATTTGTGTCTTTTTCAATGATGATTACCGTGTTGATAATACCGTTGTTAAGTTGGCTACGTTAAATAGGCAAGCACCCACTTCTCTGGCTCCCTGAGGTTCAAGAGATTGGTCCCGCTTAAACCTATATTTACTAGGGTCCTTAGGGTAATTTATAGAACTTGAGAGGGTTTTATGTAAAAATACTTTGTATAATTTTCAAAATACACCCCAAGTGTTTAATTATCGTCTTTAGAGTTGTAATAAATGTAGATTTTATATTTGTGACATTTCTAGTGAGAATAACCTATTTTTCTTAATACATGGTATTTATTTGTAATATTGAACTTGTATGGATTTCATGGTAAAGTGATCCTTGTGTTTTTAGAAAAAGTTGGAATATTTATTTTATTAAAAATAGATATTTTAATGATACATATATATATATTTATATAAAAATAAATTTTAATATATATTATATTTCTAGAAATCTCATTTTCTTAAGATTTTCGTATTTTAAATCTCTCGAGACCGAATGCTCCTTGCGAAGGTCTGCATCTCGCACTACTAAGCCCAGGGATGTGCGATAATCCGCACCATCCCAGTCGGGTTCCCCAAATTAGGTTGTAGCGGCGCTTTGCAAAGATTTGTAAAATACTTAATCTTTTTAGAAAATGGTTTTTTTAGTAAATGGTATTTATTTGAAAGGTTTCGTTTTCTCGTATTCTTGGTTCCCGAAAGTATTGTGCTATGTTGCATATGAGTGTTGTGAGAAGGTAGGTCATTATCTCGTGATCTACTTAAAGGTATAGCAAGATTGTGATGTTTTAATGTCGAAATGAAACTATATGGTATTTTACTGAAAAAGAGCGGTAAAAAGTACAAAATGAAATAATTTGTTATGAAACTTGTTCAAGTTATTTGCTAAAGATTACTAGTCAACATGATAGAGTTTGGTATGGTTGTTGTTTAAGAAAAAGTTAGTTTTTTTAGGAAAAACCGAATCGGAGATCGGATAACTCCGATTTCCGTCGGGTTTTAAAAATACGGATTTTGAGAATAGTAAAGTGAAGAAGGAATTGGGACTTGCTCGCTAAAAAGAAGGAGAGGAGATAGAGGGAGAGAGGAATCGCCGGTGCGTCATTTCGTTGCCGGTTGCTACTTGAAACGTCGTTGGAAGATCGTCGGAGTTTCGCCCCTTTGCTAACTCCAAAAGTACACTAAACTTCAATGGATTTCTTGAGAGTTTTGATCAGAATTTTGGAGTGAGGGGGGGTGTTTAGGGGTTGTATTTATAGGGTAAGGCTAGGGTTTAGGGTAGGTGAAAGGTTTAATTGAAAAAAAATATAATAAAATGTATTAAAATAGAGTAATTAGGGTTTTAAAGAGTCTCTGGTACTGGTATGAGGAATTAAAGTATACAGGAGTGCAGGGGAGTGTTTCCCCCAATCAGAGCAAAGCTCTGTTGGAAATTCAAATTTTGAAGCAACGCTTCAAATCCCGGGCGCAACGCGCCACGTGTCAGGCGCAGGTACATCAGCGCAGCGCCCAAAGCAGCGCACCCAATCAGAGCAAAGCTCTATTTAAAGCAAAATTAAAGGAAGCAACGCTTCAGTTGCGCAAGTACTGCGCTGTGCGACACGTGTCAGCGCAGTTGCGCTGCGCGACACGTGTCAGCGCAGATGCGCTAGCGCAGTTGCGCTGCGCGACACGTGTCAGCGCAGATGCGCTAGCGCAGTTGCGCTAGCGCAGTTGCGTTGCGCTGTGCGCTGCTTGACACGTGTCATACGCTGGGGCATTTGCGCCAAACAGAATTAAGATTTTAAAGAAATCTTTCTGTTCTTGTTAAAACAAGAAGATTTTCTTCTGTAAAACAAAGGCCCTTGGATCAAAGATCCAACGGTGGGGAAAATTCCCCAAATCACTCAGAGAAAGATCTCTTTAACTAATTTATGGGCACTATAAAAAGGACTCTAGACCTCAGTTCAAAGGCATCAACATTTTGTGAGAAATTAAACAGAGAGAACTCTGAAGAATTGGAGAGAAATCCTCAAGAACAAAAAAGGTAAAATGCCTTTAGAAAAAGAGAAAATTATCTTATGAACAGATCATTGATCTAAAAACAAGATCAATGATCTTTAATAAAAAACAAAATATAAACAGTGCTTTGCACTTTTTATGAACCTCTGGTTCCTGAAATAAGAAAAACTTGTCTTTTCTTTGATCTAAATTAGATCAAGAAATCAAATAGTGCTTTGCACTTCTTTTATGAACCATTGGTTCTTGAATCTAAAAGATTCTCAAATTAATAGTGATTTGCACTTGAAAAACTGCGCTGTTGCGCTCTTGGGCTGGCGTAAGTCACCAGAGAGTGCCACGTGTCAGCATCTGAACCATTTGCGCTATGCGCTTTTGAAATAGAGCTTTGCTCTCTGAAATTGGCGCAACTCACCAGAGCGCGCCACGCGTCAGCAGCGCACTAGCGCAGCGTACTGCGCTTGCATGACATGTGTCATCACAACAAGCGCTTGCGCTCTTTGATTGGCGCAAAGCGCCTGAAAATGCAATGCATTTCTTTTGCTAAAGGGCCAGGCCCAAGTCAAAAAGACCTAACAGGCCAAAATAAATTGCAAAGCAATAAAAAGGGCAGAGCCCAAGTAAAATTGATGCTCTGCATCATTTATAAATGGGCAGAGCCCAAAACAAATTGATGCTCTGCATCCTTTATGGGCAGAGCCCAAATAAAAATAAAAAGAAATGCAATGCAAAAACAAATAAAAATGATGAGTATTTTCCAACTAGACTTAGCCCAATCATGGCTGTAAGTCCTCAAATTAAATTGACTGAGCAAGATTGCTCTCCTAAATCAATTTACTTCCAGTTCGAGGGTACATCTCCGAACTCCTCTTACACCTGTCGTTGTAATCCTTCAACGACGTCAGAGAGGTGACAGGTCCCGACGATCACATACGAATATAGACTGCGGGGTCCTTAAACTCGCGGACCGAAACGTCCTTAAACTAATGATGGACCGAAACGTCCTTAAACTAATAATAGACCGAAACATCCTTAAACTAATGATGGACCACCATGTCCCTAAACTGGAATATGGACCGAAACGTCCTTAAACTAATGATGGACCGAAACGTCCTTAAACTAATGGTGGACCACCACGTCCCTAAACTGGAACATGGACCATTACGTCCCTAAACTGGAACAATAGAGCCTCCAAATGCTCTTTTGCCAGATCTAAACGGTCCCGTTTAAGTTGATCTTAGCCCCAATTACGGCAAACGTATCCTTAAACATTTAAATGGACTATAAAACTCCAAATCGACTTTGGTTCAAGGGTACATCTCTGAACTCCTCTGACACCTATCGTTGTAATCCTTCAACGACGTGAGAAAGGTGATGAGTCCTGACGGCCATATATTAAACGGATCACCACGTTAAGTTGATCTTAGTCTCAAACAGGACTAACGTATCCTTAACGAACGTTTAAGTTGATGTTAGCCTCAATACGGCTAACGTATCCTTAAACTAAAAACACCAAACCCAAATCTAAGTAAATACGGATTTGGACTAATCCACGTCCTACGGGCGACGGCATTACTCAGTCTCCGTATACAATCCACGGGCAACCAAAAACAAAACAAACACACATGACACGAAGTGAAATTCTGGAGAAGGACAAAGTGGCTACCGCGATGCGGTAGCGTAATTAACTGCAGGGGCTTGCGCCTGCAGGGAAGAGCGTCCCCACAATCAAAAACCCCTCAAGCGAGGGGGAATCTGACGAAGTCTGCTACATCGGCCGCGTCCGTTTAAACCTCCGATACACGGTGCCATAAATCAACTTGGCATCTTCGGAGAGGTGGACGGATAAAACCATATAGCATCTGCCCCGAACCTCAGGCCAAGACGTCCTCGCGTCGCGGCCGCCGTTCGGAGGGGAACAGATTCTGGCACGTCCGGTGGGACCTTTTCCTCTTTCCACTCCACACTTCGTGTGTCGTCTTCGCGAACCAATCGCGGTTTGTTAACGGTTGCCTTTGGATTTTCAAGTTACTAAGATTTGGTCTTTTGTCTGGCGCAGAACTCAAGCCTCAATGGACTCTAACTGCACGAACTGCTCGAAGTGCCACTGCAACGGACGCTCCACCTCACCCGGAGGTGTAGCATATGGGCCCCAAGCGGCCTCCTTCCTCGCTCTCCCGGTAGAACAGGTGACCCAGGCCACCACCGGCCTGTTTTTCGGGACCATGATCCCACCTACAAGCTTCTATATGCCAATACCTGCACCGAAAGGGAACAAGAAGTCGGTCGTCGACCGGCTCACTGCTACGACGGCCCCTGTCAACGGGTCGCCCACTACCAAACCAACAGCCTCTGTTTTCGCCAGGCTGGATCAGAACTCTAAATTGGTTGTCCTAAGGAAGGCAGTAACTGCTGCTCCAGAAGTCATCAAGGCGGCTTCCCCTATCAAAGAGTCAGTCTTTTCAAGACTGACTATTCCTGCTACTGCCCCTGCTCGAGGATCTGTCTTCGACAGGTTGAATATCATCACTCAAAAGACAACCTCAGTCTTTAAGAGGTTAACACCAGCGGCGCCTCATTCAGACAGGGGGCAAAAAGAAGCTGTCTCAATCTCTGAGCCAGTCCCAACGGCTCGTCATGCTCGACGTCGCCATTGGCGACGAGTGAGGAATGCAGGGGGCAACTCCCCCTCAGGGCTAACTCCACCGGTTCCAGTGGTAGAAGTCAACGCTGCTGTTCCAACTGGGAACAGCTTTGAACTGCTGAGGAGGGAACGTAAGAATTCTCCAACCGCTACATTGAAAAGATCTCCTCCGCCCACGGAGAGAGTTCCAGAAACAAAGCAAGAACATCCCCCTCAACGGCTGTCCTAAAAAATATACAAGGTTTAGCGAAGGGTTCAAGACTCCGTGATCGACCCAGATCACTCTCGTCAACAAAAGAAGACGAAGGTGCAAAAAGAAAAGGACCGTCCTATTAAACAACAGAGGACAACAATCGCTAGGGTGCCCACTGCAACGGCCCCTTCAACTTCAATGGCCCACAAAAGAAAAAAGCCGGAGAAAACCCCCGCGCCGGCGACAAATATTAGAGGTGGTGAACCCAAATGCCCTAAGTCAGGGGGCATTGTAGTTCATACCGTCTATGTGGCGTCTGGTATGGAGGACAGTCGCATATCTACGGGTCATCGACCGCTTACGCGATCGGTGACCAAAGCGCAGGAGCAGCAGCAAAAGCTCCAAGAGATGATGAACGCTATGGCCGTACTTACTGGGCCAAAAGAAAGCCCTAAAACATCCTCGGATGAATGCCAGGAGCAAGAAACTGATGCTGAATTCCTTCGACGAATATTGGAGAAGAAGGATAAAGAGGCTGCTGAACAAGCAGCTAACATAAAGCGTATGGGCCTCCTGTTCCAAGACATGGTGGGGATGATGATCCTACAAGATCCTCCGAACGAAGATCCCCCGATTGTCCTTGAAGACGATAGGGGAGAGACGTCAAATCCTCCGCCAACTCTGTCAGCAGCTAAAGAAGAGACAATCTCCAAAGCTGACTTGGACGAGTACATAGCCCAACAAATACGGGTTCATCATGCGACTGAAGCAGCTGGCCAGGTCGTAAAAACAAGGCGGCCATATCTAAGTTGGTATGATCAAATCAAGTACCCGCCTGGTTACACAATTCCTAAGTTCCATGTCTACAAAGGGACGGGCAATCCTCACCAGCATGTTGCCCAGTTCAGGGCACTCTGCGGTAACACCGGCGGTGATGACAAGCTGTTGCTTCGCCAGTTTGTTGGAAGTTTATCAGATACGGCGTTCGAGTGGTACTCTGAACTCCCGAACGACTCTATCAAGACCTTCATGGAGATGGAGCTGTTGTTTACTCAGCATTTTGCAAGCGCCAGTGAACGTATCCCGATGACGGCACTGATTAACGCCAGGGTAAAGCCAGGCGAGACATGGGTCCAATATGCTATACGGTGGCGAAACTTATGGTCAAAGTGCGAGCAGCACATTGAAGAAGCTCCCGCAGTGGGTATGTTTGTGGGAACCCTTGATCCGCAAGCAACCATCTCGCAATTTATGATGTTTTTCAAGCCGACTACCTTCCAGGCCTTGATTGACAAGCTAGCGCAAATGGATCAAATGGGTCATAAACCCCCTCTTCCAAAGCCGGACTCCCGAAATGACAAAGGGAAGGGAAAAGCGATCGTGGTCGCTAATGCTCAACAACAACCGAGCAACTCGAAGCCGATCGTTCGTCAAAATAATATGCGCCCATACGTAGCCCTTGAGGAGAGGCTAGGACGTTCTTACTCTTTTCCCCGAGATAAAACGAGGAGGTTATTCGAGCTGGCGTTGCGCAATCGACTCATAAATCTACCGGATCCAAAACGTCCGTCGCAACCAAGTGGCGTCAACAAGCCCAATTACTTTCCTTATCATCGAGTACTGGGTCATCCGATCGAGGATTTCTACGTCTTCAAAAATTGGCTTGAAGACCAGTACTGACAGGGCAAGTTCACGTTATCTGACAAATGGAAGGTAAATTCCCCGCAGCCCCACACCTCTAAGGGGATGAGAACGCCGGGGGCAACATGCTTTGTCGTTGAAGAAGCTTCTTGGGAGGTTGTATTATCAGCTAAGACAAAGAAAATGCTATACGATCTTCAGACATTTCCAGCGATTAGGTGGAAGAACCCGTTGGAACCGCAGGTCATTGAAGGGATGTTGAAGCCACGTCCAACTCTAAAGACCGATGGAGATGGCTCAAGCACTCGCAACCAGCCGTCAAAATCTTCGAAGAAGAAGAAGAAGAAATCAAAGAAGCCCGTGAAGCCTGGCGACAAGCGCACGGACTTGCAAAAACAAATTGACGCGCTGGAGGAGTACAACCAGAAGACATGGACTCCCATTACATTCCAAGAGTTCCTCAATCACGTCTTTCAAGAGGAAGATGAGGGAGAAAGTTCATCTGATGAATCTGAAGAATATATGGCGAGCTGTCATGTGATTTCTCATTCGCTCATGGACGATGAGGAGACTCCTTGTACTGAAAAGCTGGGGGCAGATCCTGAACCAAAAATTCTGGGGCCATCAGATGAAGTAATTGACGCATTCCTTAATGAAGATCGGTTGAAAAGTAAAGCTGATCGGCAACGCGAGACGGCTATATTTGAAAGGGCCAAGCGCCAGCGACTCGATGAAAGAGCTGAGACGCTCCCGCTGGAGCAAAATACCTCCACTGTGGATAAAAGCCAATTCAAGATGAGGAAAAGGTTTGCTAAGGCCATATTAATAGGCATGAAGCTACCATCTTCCAAAGGAAAAATTACTGGTAAAATAGAAATGCACCCCTCCTATTGCTTATATCATCAGAAGGTGTCGCACCCCATTCAAGAGTGCAAAGCTTTCGATAGATGGTGGCAAGGATATGTTGCTCATCGAAAACATTTTAAGCGGGAGAAACGTAAAACTCGTCGGGAATGGAAAAATATGACCGAAGGGTTTAACAGAACTACCGGTGATTGTCGCATGGTTAACACCGGCGGGTCACAAGTGCCTACATTCGGGAGCGATTCTGATGAGGAGCTGGAACTTGCCCCTCTCTTTAAAGAGTCCACTTCGGGAAAAGAAGAAGAGCCAAAGGTTTTCGAAAATATTCGGCTGCAGAATCGGACGCTGCCTGAAAAGAATCTCGGACCCTCAAACAGAAAAGATAAAGGGAAAGAAAAGGTCTCTGAAGATATCGTCTTAGATAACTAAGTTCCGGGGGAGCTAAGCGCCAAGGACCCGCCAAAGAAGAATAAGGTGGATTACAACGTCTTAGCGCATCTGAGGAAACTACCCTCACAGCTCAGCATTCGTGACGCCCTTTTGCTATCAAAGGAGGCGAGAGATTCGTTAATCAAGGCACTACAGGATCCGGAGCAATTCCAAGCTTTCCTGAGCGACGAAAAAATGAAGGATGAATTGGAAGAAGTGCACACGGCCGATGTCGCTTTTGGTGATGAAGACCTTCTCCTTGGGACGTGCGAACACAATCGCCCCCTTTATGTCTCAGAATACTGTCACGATATAAAAATAGGCAAAATCCTGATCGACAATGGATCCTCCGTTAACCTCCTCAACGTGCGGGTGTTAAAAGAAATCTGCATGAGCGTCCAACACCTTACTCGGGACAAGATCACTATCTCCGGGTTCGACTCCCAGTCATCAAGAACTCTTGGGTCTGTGATACTGACGCTGCGCTTCGGGCTACTCGTCACGGACATTAAGTTCCACGTCATAGACGCCAAGACATGCTACAAAGCTTTGCTCGGCCGACCGTGGTTACACGAGTACAATGTCATCCCTTCTACACAACATCAGTGTATGAAATACGCTAAGGATGGTCTCGAGTATACCGTGGCGGGAGAACTGAACCCGTTCTCCGTGAACGAAGTCCGCAAATATGAAGATGCCAAATACTTCTTACCGGATTTCGAAGACACGGAAAGGTGTCACAAGCCGGAAAACAAAGCTAATGCCACCATTCCTGTTTTCGGCAGTGATACCGAGGAGGAAGAGGACATAGTTTATTCAGGTCCGCCCCAGCACAATAAGCCGGGACCATCTGCTCCTACGTTGATCTTTGGTAGCGACTCGGAAGATGAGGTCCATGCTGTATTCCACGCTCGACCTTCAATACAAACGTCTGCTGACGAAAAAAAAAGTCTACAAGTCGCCATGGTGCCGCTTAAACACCGTAAAGAACTGGATGCACTTGATATTTACAATGTAGAAGAGCTGCAAACGTTCTATATCCCTCCCAGGCGAGAAAGCGAAAAAGCAATTCTATTCTACCGCTCTGAAGAAACCAGAGTGGAGAAAGAAATCTGGCATGGCGCGGATCCTACGCTTGATAGGCTTCAGCCCATCCGTCTCCCCAGATATTATACAGAAGGCCTGAAGAGGCTGCTGAAGCGCCAGGGGATATCCTTCAAGCAGACCGTTCGAAAAGCCAAGTTCTATGACAAAGTGTGGAACGTTCCCGGGACTCAACGCAAACTGCCTAATGGGAGAATGGAAACAAGAGGTCTTGGATACATCCGGTCAAAGAAACGGGAGCTACTACACGGTTGCTACGTTGTGTATGACTTTGATGAAGAAGCGGATGCTCAATGGGAAGATGCTAATCCTGAACCAGTGAAAGTTCCAGATGCAAAAGTGCACAGTCCGTCGTTCGAAGAACAAATGGACAAACTTATAAGGGAAGCTGGTCAAAAAGTCCGAGACGACCATAACCGCGAAATGGCCATCTATGAGAAAGCCAAAATGCAACGCCTCCTCCAACGGGCCGTGAAAGATGAAAATGCCGCTGCTTGTCAACCTGTTATAAAGAAGGCTCGACGCAGAGGCAGAAACAAGTCGAAATACAAAAAAGGCGCTCAACAGCAACGAAGTGGGGCTAAGAGGCCACTCAAGCGAAAATCGAGTGGTTCCGATCTATCCCTTATGAGAAAAATGGGTCGAGCATACTCGTTTCCTCGGGACAAGACGAAGAAGATACTTGACCTCGCTCTAAAACATCAGATGCTTACACTGCCGGAGTCTAAACACCCCGAACAAGCAGGCGAAGTCTCACACCCAGACTATTGCTTTTATCACAGAGTGGTAGGGCATCCTCTCGAAGACTGCTTCACCTTCAAGAATTGGGTCGAAGATCAGTATCAGCTTGGCAAGTTCGCTCTGTCCGACAACTGGAGGGTAGCACCACCACAGAAGCACGAACCCAAGGCCACGGAAGAAGAACCGGCGCCACATTGGGACTGGAAGCGAATTCGTACTTGTCACGTGATAACAATATTAAAAGAAGAGCCCGAGAACATGGATGACCTTCCCTGGTGCTTCGAAAATAGCAACGATGAGGTGATCTCGGAGTTTCCACCAGCGCCGAAAGAGCTGGAAGATGGAATCCATACCACGGCGGATAACCTCAAGAAAATTGAGTTAGGAACGGTGAACGACACGCGACCGACATTCGTCAGCGAGCTGTTATCCGAAGAAAGGGCGGCTGTGCTAAAAGACTTGCTTATGCAGCATAAAAATTGTTTCGCATGGAACTACTCCGAAATGCCGGGACTAGATCCAGAAATTGCTGTGCATAAATTGGCAATATCCCCGGAGGTCAAGCCAGTCAAACAGGCGCCGAGAAGAATGCCGCTCGAGCTTGAGATGAGCATCAACGCCGAGGTTAAGAAGCTGATTGACTCTGGCTTTATTCAGGAGGTTCAATATCCGGAATGGATCGCCAACATCGTCCCGGTGATGAAGAAAAATGGGACAGTGCGCATATGCGTGGACTTCCGGGATCTCAATAAAGCCTTCCCGAAGGACGATTTCCCAGTGCCAGTCACCGAACTAATGATAGACAATACGTCCACTCATGAGGTTTTCTCCTTCATGGACGGCTCATCGGGGTATAACCAGATAAAGATGCATCCCGAAGACCAGAAGCACACCGCCTTCAGGACTCCTTTGGGTATATTCTGTTATAAAGTGATGCCCTTCGGTTTAAAGAACGTCGATGCTACTTATCAGAGAGCCATGACGCAGATCTTTGATGACCTTATACACGAAATCATCGAATGTTATATTGACGATCTCATGGTTAAAAGCAAATCATACGAGGAACATCTCGAGCATTTGAAGACCGTATTTCAACGCCTTCGACAATACAACTTGAAGATGAACCCTCTCAAGTGTGCATTCGGGGTTTCCTCAGGAAAATTCCTAGGATTCATCATCCGACACCGAGGTATCAAGATAGATCCGTCAAAGATCAAGGCGATCATAGAAATGCCTCCGCCAAGAACCCTCAAACAGCTGCGGTCTCTCCAAGGAAAGCTCGCGTATATACGGCGATTTATAGCCAACCTTTCAGGCAAGTGTCGTCCTTACAGCCACCTGATGAAGAAAGGAACTCCATTCGTCTGGGATCAAAAATGCCAAAGCGCGCTAGACGAGATCAAGCAATACCTGTAGAACCCGCCAGTATTGGCTGCTCCGGTCAAAGGGAAGCCCCTTATCCTTTATACAACCGCCCTCGAAGGTTCCTTAGGCGCATTATGGGCACAAGAGAACGATCAAGGGAAAGAAAGAGCACTCTACTATTTAAGTCGAGTTCTACTGGAGGCAGAAAGCAACTACTCCCCCATTGAAAAACACTGCCTGGCGTTGATCTTCGCGATAACAAAGCTCAGGCACTACGCATTGGCACATGAAGTTCGTCTCATATCGAAGGTGGACCCCCTTAAATATTTGATGTCGAAGGCCATATTGACAGGTCGACTCGCTAAATGGGCTCTGCTCTTGATAGAGTTCTCGATAACGTATCAACCTGTCAAGGCAGTGAAAGGCCAGGCCATCGCCGACTTCCTTGCTGAGCACCCGATACCTGCCGATTCTCCTCTGGATTGCGATTTGCCAGACGAACATGCGTTTGACGCGATCGACAGTGGTGATACCCAATGGGAACTTTATTTCGATAGAGCATCTTCCATGAAAAAGCGCAAACAAAGTACCCCTATAATCAAATCGGGGGTAAGCCTCATCTTCGTGACTCCACATGGAGGGATAATGCGCTTCGCTTTCTCCTTAACAGAGCCGAGGACAAATAACGAAGTCGAATATGAAGCTTTGATAGCAGGCCTCGAGATCACCATTGACATGGGAATTGAAAACCTCCTCATATACGGAGATTCTCAACTGGTCGTTAGTCAAGTAAACGGTGACTACCAAACGTGCAAACCGGAGTTGGTGAAGTACGGTGAAAAGGTGCAACAACTGTTGACCCAAATTCCCTCCTATACTTTGGAAAGCATACCGCGCGCGGAAAACAGCAAAGCAGACGCGTTGGCCAAACTTGCTAAAGAACTGGCTGACGAGAACCTCGATGACGTTAGAATCGTGGTACAAAGCCGTCGGGTGCTTGCCCCAGCAGAAGTACCTCCGGAATCATCCGAGGAAAAGGGAGCGACTGAGCAGACGACCTTACAAATAAAAGAACGAGAAAAGGCTGAGGACTGGAGGGAAGTCTTCATAGACTACTTTAAGTCCCATCGAATGCCCGAAGATGCGTCCACAAGACATCAGCTCATGAAACGGGCTCTGTCTTTCGCCTTCGTCAATGATACTCTATACAAGAGGTCGTTTGATTCTCTGTGGCTGAGATGCCTAGGGCCTGACGAAGCGGAAAGGGTCGTTCAGGAAGTTCATGACGGAATCTGTGGTTCTCACCAAGCAGGCCCGAAGATGAAGTTGAAGATCAAATGGATGGGATACTACTGGCCTACGATGATTCAGGATTGCCTCGAATATGCGAAGCAATTCCACTCATACCAGATCCATGGGGACTTCATCCACCAACATCCAAATCCACTACACCCGACAGTGGCTAGCTGGCCATTCGAAATGTGGGGAATTGACATAGTCGGCCCCATCGAACCAGCATCGTCCAGGGGACATCGTTTCATCCTGGCGACGATTGACTACTTCTCGAAATGGGCAGAGGCAGTACCACTGAGGGAAGTGAAGACGGAGAATATCCTCCACTTCTTCAAGACGCACGTCATATATCGGTTTGGAACGCCAAGACGGATCATCTTCGATAACGGGCCAGCCTACAGAAGCCACAAGATCAGTCGCTTCGCACAGCAGCATAATATAGACTGGAGATATTCTTCAGTTTACAATCCGTGAGCTAATGGTCTAGCTGAAGCCTTCAACAAGACCCTGACGAAAATCATGAAAAAGACGGTGTCCCGAAATAAGAGAGATTGGCACGAGAGACTACAAGAGGCTCTTTGGGCGTATCGAACTATGTTCAAGACGGCCACGAACACAACGCCGTACGCGTTGGTATTTGGGACGGAAGCAGTACTCCCCCTCGAGATAGAGTTACCCTCTCTATGAGTGGCAGTCCACTACGAGCTGACGGATGAAGAAAATGCTCACCTTCGGCTTGAGGAGCTTGATGCCCTTGATGAAACCCGGCTCATAGCGCAACAAAATCTGGAAGCTTATAAAGAAAAGATGACGCGCTCATATGAAAGATTAACCTGACCGAGGACATTCGCCAAGGCGAACTTGTGCTAGTGGTCAAAAGGCCTATGATCCCCAATAGCGCTAAGCGGGGAAAATTCGAGCCAAACTATGAAGGCCCGTACATCATAGATAAAGTTTACCAGGGTGGGGCCTATCTACTCATGGACATGCACGGTGAAAAGCCTTTCAGGCCAATAAACGGTCGCTTCCTAAAGAAATACTACGCTTAATGAGCCACGGCCTAGGTCAATGATAGATGACAACGACTATGTCCACTCGCTATCTTCCTAAGCTCAAGATTTACAAGCAGTAGCCAGCCTTCTTAATGACGGACCGAAACATCCTTAAACTACTACCGCAGCATCCTTAGGCTGACGAGATGAATAAAAAAAAGAAAAAAAAGAGAAAAAGAAAATTAAAAAAATGATGATAAAAACGGTATGTCCATAAGCAAAAAGGGCACGAATGAAAACCCGAAAGGGCTCCTTGAGTAAAAACAGCAAGGCTACCGGCGAGTGTTCATGAAAACCCGAAAGGGCGCGACCTCGTAAAAAAAAGAGAAGAAAATAAAAAGAATAAAAAAAACGGTATGTCCATAAGCAAAATGGGCACGGATGAAAACCCGAAAGGGCTCCATGAGTAAAAACAGCAGGACTACCGGCGAGTGTTTGTGAAAACCCGAAAGGGCGCAACCTCGTTAAAAGACACTTATAGGGTCCTTTCGACCTTGTAAGGAGAAACCACCCGCATGAGATCCTTACGACTCATAAGGGAGGAACACACTTAGGGATCCCCACGATTCCTAAGGAGAAAATACACTTGCGAAATCCTCACGACTCGTAAGGAGAACTCTCTTATGGGACCCTCACGGCTCATAAGATTTTAAAGTCTTAAGTTACAGAGACCTAAACCTGTGCTTAAGCAATCCCCACAACTTCCGATATTGCCCTACAAGTGGTTCAATACTGACCCTTGTATACAATCCACGGGCGTGAATAAACATTTCCCTAACCAAGTCCCATCCATGACTGGGGATATGTTCATATGGTGAACAACCCTTGTAAATCCTCTTGATTTATGAGGAGAAAACCCTCTTGTAGGATCCTTACGACTTACAGAGGAACATACACTTAGGAATCCTCACGATTCCTAAGGAGAAAATACACCTACAGGATCCCCACGACTTGTAGGGAGAAATAACTTTGTGAAACCCTTACGGCTCAGGAAGTCAAAAGCCTTAGTCGATAGGACCCTAACCCTGGTCGATAGGACATCTTTGTTCGATATTGACAGAGGCAGATGATGATTCGCTCCTGGTAATATTCCAGTTGTAGCGGTGCTGATGCCGAAATCGGTTTATAGCGAAAAGCCAGTAGGCCGCACATGCATATGAAATAGCCGAAAAGATGGGGCAACTTGCAATAAAAAGCAGCAAGTAAAAACGTATGCACACGAAATAGCCGAAATGATTGGGCAACTCGCAATAAAAAGCAGCGAGTAAAAATAAAATGAACAGCCGAAATGATTAGGCAACCCGCAATAAAAAGCAGCGAGTAAAAATAAAATGAATAGCCGAAATGATTGGGCACCGCGAAAAATAGCCGAAATGATTAGGCAATCGCGACCTTCGCGATATAAAAGCTGAAATGATAGAGTATCGCGAAAATAAAACAAAAAAATGATGATAAAACTTTGGCCCTACAGTTGAGATCACATTGATCCCTATATACAATCCAAGGGCGCAAACAAAGAGGGAACCATACTTTCCCAATAGGCTTCACCGGAAAACGAAGTCAAATCTCAACAGTCCATCCCAACTCCGAAGAAACCAGTGTCTTCGACAAAAACCTCAACTCAGGGAAACAAACAATCCTTGATGAGAGCCTCCTGATCCGCGTCGACTCGCAGAGCAACCAGTGCCTCCGTGGGAAATTCTCGACTCGTTTCAACACCAAGGAAACAAATAATCCTCGGCACCCGGGAAACAAATAATCCTTGGCAAATATCTCAACTCAGGGAAACAAACAATCCTTGATGAGAGCCTCCTGATCCGCGTCGACTCGTAGAGCAACCAGTGCCTCCGTGGGAAATTCTCGATTCGTTTCAACACCAGCGAAACAAATAATCCTTGGTAAATACCTCAACTCAGGGAAACAAACAATCCTTGATGAGAGCCTCCTGATCCGCGTCGACTCGCAGAGAAACCAGTGTCTCCGTGGGAAATTCTCGATTCGTTTCAACACCAGGGAAACAAATAATCCTTGGCAAATACCTCAACTCAGGGAAACAAACATCCTTGACGAGAGCCTCCCGATCCGCGTCGACTCGCAGAGCAACCAGTGCCTCCGTGGAAAATTCTCGATTCGTTTCAACACCAGAGAAACAAATAATCCTTGGCAAATACCTCAACTTAGGGAAACAAACAATCCCTGATGAGAGCCTCCTGATCCGCGTCGACTCGCAGAGCAACCAGTGCCTCCGTAGGAACATCTCGACTCGTTTCAACACCAGGGAAACAAATAATCCTTGGCACCAGAGAAACAAATAATCCTTGGCAAATACCTCAACTCAGGGAAACAAACAATCCTTGACGAGAGCCTCCTGATTCACATCGACTCGCAAAGAAACCAGTGTCTCCGTGGGAAATTCTCGATTCGTTTCAACACCAGGGAAACAAATAATCCTTGGCAAATACCTCAACTCAGGGAAACAAACATCCTTGACGAGAGCCTCCTGATTCGCGTCGGTTCGCAGAGAAACCAGCGTCTCCGCAGGAAATTCCCGATTCGTCTCAACTTGCAAGATGAAGTCTCAGGCAGCAGGGATTTAAAAAAAAAACTTGCTTCCTGAACAATGGGACCCTGCAAGTCGGTCTAAAACGGTCTCTTGCAGACTATTCACGGGTCTCACTCTCCAAAGTCGAGTTTCGACAAGGAGGGAAACAACCGCTCACGGGTCCTCTTGACTCGTAAGAGGGAAAAATTCTCTTATAGGATCCTTACGACTTATACGAGAAAACACACTTAGGAATCCTCACGATTCCTAAGGAGAAAACCCACCTACGAGATCCTTTCGATCCGTAGGGAGAAAAGTCTCTATGAGACCCTCACGGCTCATAGAGTTGAAAAGTCTTAGGCGGCAGATCTGAACCTGCGGCCTAAGCCATCGCTATCTCATGAAGAAACTAAGATGCTTACTCTATTATCTGCTAATTGTGACAGCATGCTGATAATAAGAAAGGAAAAAGCAAAGAAATAGTACAAGACATTGCAAAGAAAAATGTGTATCTTTATTGAATGTAATCAGGTACAAGATGAAGCGTACAAAATATTGAAGAATGGTTACATATTATTTAAAAAAGAAAAATGCTACAAGTATCTAGATACAAGGAGAATTACTAGGAAGGAAGCATCTTGCATAGCTCTAGCAATTGTTCGCGCACTTCCTTCCCCACTTTCTCCTGATCGGCCACCACCGCCAGCTCCGCCTCCACTCGGGCCCGTTGCTGCAAGACAGATGCAAGCTGCTCCCTGACGGCCTAGTGAGCAGCTTCGCGGCCTAGAGTATCACGCTCGGCTACATCAAGCTTTCACTTCAAGTTTAGCCTATGGGAAATGCGCTCAAGGAGACCCTCAAAGATAGCCTTCACTTGGGCAGCATTCGCCTCAACCTCAGCACGCAAACGGGCCGTCTCGCTCGAGGTCTCTTGGCATTCCCTTAGCTTTAAAGCTGCTTCTTATTCCGAGTGGTGGACGTAAGAAGCGCTTTCCGTGATCCATGCTGCTCTTTCATTGTTCGCGGCTAAAGTCTCGGGGGAGAGACGCATCAACTCCAACTGATGCAGGCGAGCCTCGATCTCCATACAATGGTTAACCCAAGATGCGATGATGCCCTCTTCATGGAAATTCACGAGGATCACCAGCATCGGGTTAACCGCCGTAGCGAAATCCGCAGCAGGCGTAGGGGTCTTGACGTCGAGCTCCTCAACGTAGTCGCTCAACATACGCAAGCTGTTCGTGGCGCCTTTCGAAGATGGACGTCTCAGGTAAGGACCTGCCGGCATTGTGATGCGAGATTCAAAGGGCGCCGAGACCGGAACAACACCTGAAAAGAAACAAGATATGATCAGATAACGGTTCAAAAAAAATGGGGGAGTTATCAATGTGATAGTCGCTGTACTAGCTGAGGCGGGTGGCAAGGCCGGAAGGGTCGGTGCTGCAGCCGATCTTTCATCCCCTCCTTCGATTTGTAGCACCGCATTCGTGACAAAAAAAAAGTTAGAAGTAATTCCATAATTGAAAAAAAAAAGATATCAATGGAAACCATACTTACCAGCGCTACCGGAGGAAGAAGCAAGTTCAGATGGGAAGGAGAAGTGTGGGAGTAACACTTGATATAGATGATCAAAGAGCACTCCTGAAAAGACATAACAAGTATGACTTTAGTACATAAATTATACGTCTAAAAAGTAAGATTAATAAGTTGCAAATCCATACCTTCCAACATCTTTGACGGTACGAGAGAGGGCTGAGAAGTGACCACCGCCAAGACGGTAGTTGAAGGCCCTCCCTCGAGCAATGGGGCATCGGCACTGGCTGCACCTGCTTTACAAACAAATATGAACTTGTCAGAAAGGATTGTAAAATAAAGAGGACAGTAACTTGGGATTTACCTGATGAGCTGCCGGCCGAAACGGAGGCGACTCCCTCCTCCATCGACATGAGTCCACCGCCCGTGGCCTCGTCACCCGACTCAATAGGGACCGTTGTCATGCTCGCAAGACCTGGAGACGACGGGGGACCATAGGCGGGGAGGGCTATAACTGGAGCATTACCAGATTCCTAAGAAAGAGCAGTTGGCTCGTCTTCAGGAATCATGTCCACCCACCCGTTACTCCCTCAGGCTCGGCAATCACGGTTGCCTCATCCAACGTCACTACGAGGTCGCCAGCCTCAAGCGCCTCGTCCGCCACTACCCTGGGCTCAATTCTAACAATCATTTCATCTGCCGCCACTTCAGGCTCGGCATCAATGACCTTCTCGGCTACGGATCCCTCGGCCTCCAGCTCAGGCTCCATAACCCCAGCGACGTTGCCCACCGTCGGCTCAAGTTCGGCTGGTGCCTCCCCCTTGCTTCCTCGGGTTCGACAGTCTCGGCCTCCCCCACGGTCGGACTTGGCCCTGCAAGATGAGATGCATAAGAACCGGCGAGTTTACAATTTTTACAAATAAAATTCTAAAAAAAAAATATTACCTGAGGTGGACTTCTCGTTAGCCTCCCTATTGGCGCGAATCGCCTGTCTATGGGCTGTAGACAGGGCGACCGGGGACTCTTCTGAAGAGGTGTCGGCAGGAGGAACGGTGCTTAGGCCCGCTCCAATGGCCAAGGCAACCCTGCGTGCCTTTGCTTCGCGCCTCGACCACTTCCTCTCCTCCCGGGCCGTCACGATGGACCTCTTTGACGCTTCCTTCATCGAAGTGTCATCGTCCTCATTCAAGGATGCCTCCAGAGCCTTTAAGGCATCTCTCATCGGCTCTTCGAGACGGACCTCCTGCGGTAGCCCAGAGGGAGCAGGAACATCGGCAGCTGGCAGAGCAGTTGCGTCACTTGGCGGGAACGGCATGGAGGTTTCTGCGATAAAAAGTGAGAGGTTAGATTCACCATAACACAAGGGAGATGAAAACTTGATGAATTGAAACTTACTAAGGCCCATAGACGCTCTGAGACGTTCCTCCTCTTGGAAAGTCTCGAGGGAAGCGGCAATGGCTTCTTCATCAGTGATGCCTGTTGGAAGAAAAGAAGGAAAAACGTTAGTCAAAAGCAATGAGGAGGATATGATACAATAATGAAAATGCGACTAGTAGTTACCTGATTGCGCAAGCTTAGCTAGCCACGCGTCACGCTTTGCCAACCACGCTAAAGTTTCGAGAGCGGCCTCCAAGTCTGTATCATCCGGCGGCGGCATGACTAATCCCACGTTAGTCCCATATTCGCTCAGGCCCTCGGCATAGGGAGCGTGGGGTTCCTGACCGAACGCGACATCTGCAGCGAAGAGCGACTTCTTTTTCTTCTGCCCTCCGACCCTAGGTGCACATGGGATTGACTTACGCTTAGCAACCACCTTGGGACGGCGGGTCCCGATGTCCGCACCCACGCCAGACTCCGGCGAGGCTACAACCACTGTCTCCACTGGAGCACAGGGCGCTGGAGGTGCATCTATAATATCAGGGAGCGGCAATCCATGCGGAGGACTTTGCGCACGCGATGGCCCGGCTCTAACATCTTTTAGAGGAGCAACTACCGGAGTCCTAGGCACCAAAGGAGCATTACGGTTGGTGCCGGGAGGTGTACCTTTACGGTCGACCAACACTCGCCTCTCTTCCTTTATAATGGCCCCCGTCGCATGACTGTACCACTCTTTATATACATTAAGGAGTCATGGAGAGCAGACCGGCGCACTGATAAAAAAAATGAGAACCCGTGTTCAGGCGCATGAAGTGATGCAACGCGTTCTCCATCCCTTCTTCAGTGGCAGCAGGTTCCAGTAGGAAAGCTTCCAAGGGTACCCCTTGATCGTAGCCCAGTTGTTGGGCGAAACGATGCGGGTTGTATCTCATCAAAATCGCCGCACCATTCTGCGTGAAGACTAGGAAGCCCGGTCTAATAGAATATAAGTGGAGGGTCTCCCGGGCCGTCAAAACTGAGGCTCCATCCTTAAAGGAGTCTTGTAATGGTCGCACCGCAGTGGTGGATGCCTTTCCAATAGTCAACACCTTGTCAATAAAGGACGTCCCGGCTCCAACGGTGTGAGGGCGAAGGAGTAAACCCCTGGCGTTACGTGGTGATGGGGTCACAATTGATGCGTCGATCAGCTGTATAATGCGAGGGAAACCGCACTTGTCGAAGAACGAGGGCCTTTTGTGCATGCCGAAGACACCCGCCGTGTGTAGCTCGAGCCACGATACAAAGTAGTGCATCGGGAAAACCATGTGCAGTACCCCGGGCTCATTAGCATCCGCTGCTTGACTGAGGCCATGATATAGGTGTGCCAAGCCGGCGATCCCAACGACCACCTTTACCCCGACGGCTATCCGGTAGGCTGGGTAAAAGACAGAGGGCCGCATACGGTGAGAGTGCATTGGGATCGCAAACCAACTCAGCCACAACCCGAGAAATCCTAAGAAAAAGGCCTCCTCGTCCATCCCAGTGGCCGCAATTTCTGCAAAAGACATAGTCGGGAAGTCCAGAAGGAAAAAACCCTTTTAGTCTATCTCCTTCTCCGGCAGGTTGTCCACACCTAGACTGAAAGGGTCATCCAGGGTAGCGAACTTGGCAGCTTCTGATGAAAGGACGCTTGGGCGAAGGAACCGAGCGATGAAATCCTCAAAGTTAACTCCTCGACTCCCATGTTCGATAAAAAGGAACTCATAGATGTTCAACACTTTAATCAAGCTTGGGAATTGGTGTTGAACAGCATTCTCCGGCGTGAGCCCCCTTACCACCGGCTTAGCACCGAAGACGTACTCGTCTGTCGGGAGCAACTCCTCATAATGTTCCCCTATGACTGATAAACCGGATACCTCCGTGAACTCCTCCAAAGAGATTGACACTTCCCGATCCATGGCAAGGAAATTGTGGGTAGGAATGTTCCATTGCTCCAAGAAAGCCTTGAACCACCAGGTGGGGAGCGTGGGATACTGGAAGAGAGAGACATAGACCGCGGTGTACAATCCCAACCTTATCAACTACGACTTCTTCGTCGACAGGATATACCGGGCCCACGGCAGATAGCCGATCGGGTGGCGGGGGATCAAACCAATGTTATATGATTGCCCCTAGGGTCGCGCCTTGCCCTGACAGATACGGCGTCCTAGGATATCCAAAACCATAGGACAATGGACCGGAATCGCATCCATAGCGGGATGAAGAAAGCCCTTCGAGGTCCAATCAACCATCTCCACGGCATACTGCACCGAGGATGGGCTGGCATAGTGGATCACTGTGATGGGTTCTGACGGTACTGCGCAGGTGAAGCTCCGTCGACCCATGATAATCTGGTTGTACCACGACCCCCAAAGGTGGAGACTCTTGTATTCCGGGTCGTAGTCCTTAATCATGGCCAGGACTTCGCGGATCAAGGGCGCTTCGGGAAATCCCTCCTCCGAACGAGCAAACGGGAATGAGGTATCGAGAGACATGGTCACTGCAAAGGAACAAAAAACAGCCGTTAGTGCTGCAATTCCAACGCTTGGCGTTTAAAAATTTTCAATTAACTGAATTTAAAAATTGATTAAATTAAAATTAATCACACCACACTGCAGTGCAGTGGGTAGGGGACCAAATGGGGACCCACAAAATCTGGATGACAGTGCCTCATTTAATAAGACAACCTCATCATTGGGTGAGACTGTCAGTTAAAGAAAAGATCCCTAAGAGAATATTCTCATCAGTGGGGAATCTCTAGAGATAAGGAGAAAATCTCCTCTTTCAGAGCAAAGCTCTGTCACAGAATGACACTTGTCAAATTCTGGTCTCAAAGGAATAAAATTCGTTAAAAGAGCATAGCTCTGTGGTAATAATGAAAGATCCACCAAAAAATTTGAACACTTAAAAAAAATTAAAATCTTTGGAATCTTGAAAAATCCATGAAAAATTATGGAAAATTCTTCATTTCTCAGATCTAAAAGATCTACATTTGATTCAAGAGCAAAGCTCTGTTCATGGGTTAGAACCCATGAACAAGATCTCTGTAGATCTATAAGTTTTTTAGAGCAAAGCTCTGTTTATGAAACCCCAATGGGGATCTGTTTAGATCAAAAGATCTGTGAGAGCAAAGCTCTTTTAGTTAAGATTGATATGAATTAATATTGAATTAATTTAATTTAATTTAAATTAATTTTACCTAAAGTTTCTAACTTTGGAAATGAGCAAAGCTCTGAAGTTCTTAAGCAAGAGCAAATCTCTGTTGAAATCAAAAATCTTGAAAAAGGGTGAAGATTTTTTTAAGGGCCAGAGGTCCTATTTATAAGGCGCTTGCGCCCCTTCAGCTCACCCCTTGATCCAACGGTCAGGAGTTTGCCACCGCTGTACTCACGTGCGCGCCACGTGAGCGCAACGGTGGGGGGCATTTGTTTCCCCCAATCAGAGCAAAGCTCTGTTGGAAATTCAAAATTCAAATTTTGAAGCAACGCTTCAAATCCCGGGCGCAACGCGCCACGTGTCAGGCGCAGGTACATCAGCGCAGCGCCCAAAGCAGCGCACCCAATCAGAGCAAAGCTCTATTTAAAGAAAAATTAAATGAAGCAACGCTTCAGTTGCACATGTACTGCGCTGCGCGACACGTGTCAGCGCAAATGCGCTAGCGCAGTTGTGCTGCGCTTTGCGCTGCGCGACACGTGTCAGCGCAATTGCGCTGCGATGTGCACTGCTTGACACGTGTCACACGCTGGGGCATTTGCGCCAAACAGAATTAAGATTTTAAAGAAATCTTTCTGTTTTTGTTAAAATAAAAAGATTTTCTTCTGTAAAACAGAGGCCCTTAGATCAAAGATCCAACGGTGGGGAAAATTCCCCAAATCACTCAGAGAAAGATCTCTTTAACTAATTTATGGGCACTATAAAATGGATCCTAGACCTCAGTTCAAAGGCATCAACATTTTGTGAGAAATTAAACAGAGAGAACTCTGAAGAATTAGAGAGAAATCCTCAAGAACAAAAAAGGTAAAAAGCCTTTAGAAAAAGAGAAAATTCTCTCATGAACAGATCATTGATCTAAAAACAAGATCAATGATCTTTAATAAAAAACAAAATAAAAACAGTGCTTTGCACTTTTTATGAACCTCTGGTTCCTGAAATAAGAAAAACTTATTTTTTCTTTGATTTAAATTAGATCAAGAAATCAAATAGTGCTTTGCACTTCTTTTATGAACCATTGGTTCTTGAATCTAAATTATTCTCAAATTAATAGTGCTTTGCACTTGAAAAACTGCGCTGTTGCGCTCTTGGGCTGGCGCAAGTCACCAGAGAGCGCCACGTGTCAGCATCTGAACCATTTGCGCTATGCGCTTTTGAAATAGAGCTTTGCTCTCTGAAATTGGCGCAACTCACCAGAGCGCGCCACGTGTCAGCAGCGCAAGCGTAGCGCACTAGCGCAGCGCACTAGCGCAGCATGACACGTGTCATCACCACAAGCGCTTGCGCTTTTTGATTGGCGCAAAGCGCCTGAAAATGCAATGCATTTTTTTGCTAAAGGGCCAGGCCCAAGTCAAAAAGACCTAACAGGCCAAAATAAATTGCAAAGCAATAAAAAGGGCAGAGCCCAAGTAAAATTGATGCTCTGCGTCATTTATAAATGGGCAGAGCCTAAAACAAATTGATGCTCTGCATCCTTTATGGGCAGAGCCCAAATAAAAATAAAAAGAAATGCAATGCAAAAACAAATAAAAATGATGAGTATTTTCCAACTGGACTTAGCCCAATCATGGCTGTAAGTCCTCAAATTAAATTGACTGAGCAAGATTGCTCTCCTAAATCAATTTACCTCCGGTTCGAGGGTACATCTCCGAACTCCTCTGACACCTGTCGTTGTAATCCTTCAACGACGTCAGAGAGGTGACGGGTCTCGACGACCACATACGAATATGGACTGCGGGGTCCTTAAACTCGCGGACCGAAACGTCCTTAAACTAATGATGGACCGAAACGTCCTTAAACTAATGATGGACCACAATGTCCCTAAACTGGAATATGGACCGAAACGTCCTTAAACTAATGATGGACCGAAACGTCCTTAAACTAATGGTGGACCACCACGTCCCTAAACTGGAACATGGACCACTACGTCCCTAAACTGGAATAATAGAGCCTCCAAATGCTCTTTTGCCGGATCTAAACGGTCCCGTTTAAGTTGATCTTAGCCCCAAATACGGCTAACGTATCCTTAAACATTTAAATGGACTATAAAACTCCAAATCGACTTTGGTTCAAGGGTACATCTCTGAACTCCTCTGACACCTATCGTTGTAATCCTTCAACGACGTCAGAGAGGTGATGAGTCCTAACGGCCATATATTAAACGGATCACCACGTTAAGTTGATCTTAGTCTCAAACAGGACTAACGTATCCTTAACGAATGTTTAAGTTGATCTTAGCCTCAATACGGCTAACGTATCCTTAAACTAAAAACACCAAACCCAAATCTAAGTAAATACGGATTTGGACTAATCCACGTCCTACGGGCGACGGCATTACTCAGTCTCCGTATACAATCCACGGGCAACCATAAACAAAACAAACACATACGATACGAAGTGAAATTCTGGAGAAGGAGAAAGTGGCTGCCGCGATGCGGTAGCGTAATTAACTGCAGGGGCTTGCGCCTGTAGGGAAGAGCGTCCCCACAATCAAAAACCCCTCAAGCGAGGGGGAATCTGACGAAGTCTGCTACATCGGCCGCATCCGTTTAAACCTCCGATACACGGTGCCATAAATCAACTTTGCATCTTCAGAGAGGTGGACGGATAAAATCATATAGCATCTGCCCCAAACCTCAGGCCAAGACGTCCTCGCGTCGCGGCCGCCGTTTGGAGGGGAACAGGGAGTCCAAGAGACGCAACTTTGATGTTGGGGGATCGGCGGTCCGGCCGAGTCCGGACGGCGACGGCGGCCCGAGTCGGCCGATTCCGGCCGATTCCCTGGTGCAAAGTGTGCCTCATCGCTTCATTATCCTTCTGGTACAGTTTGTTTATTTAGTGTAGTGGGGTTTTACGGGTTTAGCACGTGTAGACTCTTGAACTTCTAAAAATTCAAAATAGAACAATATTAAAAATAATGTGGGGTGTGGGATTTGAACTCTGGTGGCTTTGTTCAGCAGTGCAAAGTCTTACCAATAAGCTACAAGCTCTTGCTTGCTATTAAAAAGCAAAACAACTTATATCTTGTGCTCAGGTAAAAATACCCCTTTCTGTATTTTTTTGAAAAAATTGTACAGAAAGTTGTACAGAAAGTTTGGGGTTGTTACACGATTTCTACTTGCTGATGTTTTCTACTCACGAGTTGGCAACTCACCCCCGTTGTGCCACAGTTCTTGCAGGTTTGACCGCTTGGGATCAGTTGCGGTATTGCTGGCACACAGCTTCATCCAGGGTGTTTGCTTTGGTAGGTGGGACATATGTTGGACCGTGCCCACTCTCGTACTGTTATATTCTATTGTATCTAGATATACTTCATCACATCACATCACATCAGAATTAGTATTATATGTTGGTAGACTTAGTCAAACTTGTTTGCGAGACTTAGAGCGATAGGTTTATGATCGCTTTCTTGAGTTTTGAAGTCTTGCTTCTTTATTTGTTGTTTCTGGGTTGTTTCTTCGCCGTTGGGCGTCGTATATATGTTATTGCGTAGTTGTGATTCTTCCAGTTGGCGAAGAGCTAGCTCCCGCTTGGGGATGTCTATATATTGTTGTATAATGTTTTAGGATCAAAATATACAAGGGAGGTGCTGCCCAAAATTTTAAAAAGACAGAATATGATTTATTATACCTTATTTCAAAACTTTACCCCTACTATTTTTCACAAAAAGGTTTAGATTTTCTGGCTTTAGATTACTTGATTTACGTCACGCCTTTAGACGTTGCGTAATTTAAGTGCCGGTCACGTGCTAAATTACGGGTCGTGACAGTACTACTGGCCGACGATTCATCAGGATGCCCAGAAGATCGTCAGGAGATGCAAAAGTTGCCAACTCCATGGAAGCATATCTCGCCTTCCGGCTACTGAGTTAACTGCCCTAACCTCCCCGTGGCCATTTTCCCAGTGGGGAATGGACATGATAGGCATGTTCCCTGCCGGTACGGGCGGGCACAAGTATGTCCTCGTCGCGGTGGACTACTTCACGAAGTGAATCGAGGCCATTCCCATCAGGAAACCGGACGCCACCACGACTATCAAGTTCCTGCAGAACAACGTAATACTCCGGTTCGGCATCCCGAGGTGTATCATCAGCGACCATGGGACAAATTTCGAGAAAAAAAAGTTAAGGAATTCTACCGCGAATATCGTATCCTCATGAAGTTTGCCGTGGTCGCACATCCCCAATGCAACGGGCAAGCTGGGGTCGCTAACCGGGACGTCCTCCGGGGTCTTCGGACGCGCCTAGAAGGATGCCAAGGCAGTTGGGTCGAGGAATTACCCCGGGTTTTATGGACCCTGCGCACGTCGAAGAAAACCCCCATTGGGGAAACCCCTTTCAGCCTCTGCTACGGTACCGAGGCGATGTCCAAGTGGAGATCGAGCTCCCCAGTTACCGGGTCGAGTACTTTGACGACGAAGCGAACACCTCGGCCCTCCAAACTTACCCGGATATCTTGTTAGAGAAACGAGACCGGGCTTAGATCAGAGCTGCCGCCTATCAACAGCAAACCGTCCGTTACTACAACGCGTGAGTCAAGCGTCACTTCTTCAAGACCGGAGATTTAGTCTTGAGGCGGAAGGAGTTCGTCGATCAAGGCAAGTTGCATAAGTTTTCCCCAAAATGGAACGGTCCCTTCCTCGTCTCTGAGGTCCTGCCCGACGGAGCCTATCGTTTACAAGACGCGAATGGTCACAAATTTCCACAGCCTTACAATGCTGAGAAGCTCAACCTGTACCTCTGAAAATAATATCAACGAATGTATATTTCTTCTTTCACAAAGGCAATGTAAACCTTTTTAAAGTTCTTTCTATTTAAATAATAAGAAGGGAACAATGGGGCATCGCAAAACAGAGAATTTTATTTATTCAAAAGGTATTATGGGTTCCTCAGTTTTACAGAAAAAGAAAAAGGAAAAATTTACAACAGAGGGGGAACGAGATCGAGGAAGTATTCCCGGTGATAATCAAACTAGATTTCCACTAGCCGGGCCCTAGCCTCTGCAGCCCGCTCCCGCCGATGCTGCACGCGAACCCGAGATGCCACGGAAGCACCCGGCGCTCCGCCCTCCGCGCCTTGGCTCACGATGTACCTCTTTTTGAAGCACTCCAAAATGAGGGCCAAGGATCGGTCGTGCATGGCCTTCGAGATGAGGCCGAGCAGGTAGATCGAGCACACCTTGTCGAGCGCCTCGTCCAGCAACTCCTCGGAGAAGGGGTTGTACAACCCCGGGGACCTCCTCCAAATTACGTACATCAGCAACTGTAGGAAGGATGACCGCCGAGGGAGAAGCCGGCCGACATGACCCTCGAGGCGCTGAACCACTCCCCGGTACTCATCTTCAGCCAGGGATTGGTCATACACGAAGACGTCGTCGAAGGTGATGATCTTTTTGATCGAATACATGCGCCCAGTCATCTCAAAAAGCGATGCCGAAGAAGTTGCCGTCTCCTTCTCTATTTATAACCTCAAACGGAATCCTTAAGGACCCAGATTCGCGCACGCGTGGGCGCGAATCCCGGGATCCACCAAGATTACTCCAATACCGCGCTGCCACATGGCAGAACTGGCGTGGCTCCCCGAAACGTTATGCCTCCCCTAAGCATTCCTGACACGTGCCGCCTGCGACGGTCGCCCCTCCCAATGTTCATGAACCAAGGGAGGTTAGACTGAACCTTGCAAATCCACCGAGCAGCTAACCTGCTCAGTCCATCCTTGGCTGGTAATCTCTTACCCAACGACGCTGAGGATCAAAGGCCTCATCAAGAGGCCACCGAGCAGCTACCCTGCTCGGTCCATCCTTAGCAGGCCACTACTTGGATTCTTTAACAAAGCGATGTAAATTCTTCTAAGTTCTTTTTATTTAAATAATAAGAAGGACACAATAGAGAATTGCAAAAAGGAGAATTTTATTCATTCAAAAGGTATTATAGGCTCCTCATCCTTACATTGCTTAAACAAAAAAAATATTACAGTAGCGGGGGAAGGGGGTGAAAGAAACATTACTCGTGGAACTCCGAGAATATTTCCGCCAGCCGAACCCTTGCCGCCTCGGACCTCTGCCTTTGATGTTGTCCGCGAACCCTCGTGGCCACAGACGGGCCAGAAAGATCCACGACGGGCACCCATCGGCGAGATGCCTCAATTGATAACACTCAAGGACGAGTGCCACTGATTGATCCCACCGACTCATCGAGATCAGGCCGAAGCGGCATAGAGTTCTAAGTTTACCAACCGCCCCGTCCTTCAGTTGCTCGGACAAGGGGTTGTGCAGCCTCGACGACGCCCTCCAGATCAATTACATCAACAGCTGAAGCAGGGACGATTGCCGGGAAGCAGTCAGCCGAAATGGTCCTCCACACGCCGGATCACCGCCTGCCGTGTCTCCTCGGAGCACAGCTGGTCGTATAAATATATGTCCTCGAAAGAAATGATCTCGGGGATGGAGAAAGGGAATTGGTCCATTCTGACGTTTTGAAGATGGAGAAAGGAATTATCAACATGCCTCTCTGTTTTATAGCCCCACAGCGCCCCTAAGAGTTCAATATTCGCTCGTTTCTTCCAATGCCGTACCGCCATGCGGCGGATATCCCGCCTTTTTCGGCGAACCGAAATCGGAACAGCGCGGATCTTACGCTTCGCCTCCCCCCATGCGTTCATGACACGTGTCACCCGCGACGGTCGCTCTTCCCGATGTTCATGAACCAGGGAAGGTCGGACAGAACCTCACAAAAACGAGCAGCAACCCTGCTCGGTCCATCCTTGGCTGGTAACTTCTTACCCCACGCGCCAAGGATCAAAGCCCTCATCAGATGGCCACCGAGCAACTACCCTGCTCGGTCCATTCTTGGCTGGTAATCTCTTACCCTACGACGCCAAGGATCAAAGCCCTCATCAAGAGGTTACCCAGCAGCTACCCTGCTTGGTCCATCCTTGGCTGGTAATTTCTTACCCCACGACGCCAAGGATCAAAGCCCTCACCAAGAGGCTACCGGGCAGAAACCCTGCTCGGTCCATCCATGGCTGGTAGTTCACTACCCACCAACACCAAGGATCAAAGCCCTTGCCAAGAGGTAACCGGGCAGCAACCCTGCTCGGTCCATCCATGGCCGGTAGCTCCTATCCACCGACGCCAAGGATCAAAACTCTCGCCAAGAGGCTACCGGGCAGCTACCCTGCTCGGTCCATTCTTGGCTGGTAATCTCTTACCCCACGACGCCAAGGATCAAAGCCCTCATCAAGAGGCCACAGGGCAGCTCCCCTACTCGGCCTATCCTTGGCTGGTAATTGCTTGCCCCACGACGCCAAGGATCAAAGCCCTCATCAAGAGGCCACCGAGCAGCTACCCTGCTCGGTCCATCCATGGCCGATAGTTCACTACCCACCGACGCTAAGGATCAAAGCCCTCACCAAGAGGCAACCGGGCAGCAACCCTGCTCGGTCCATCTACGGCTGGTATTTCTTACCCCCACGACGCCAAGGATCAAAGCTGTAACACCCTAGTTCATTTATACCAATTCTATTTTGGGCATTTCTTTATTTATTTATGGTTATTTCTTGATTTATTGTGTTTTGGGTGCGAATAGTGTAATTGGTATCTGTATTTGCATCCGACCCGACCCGCATGCTGGAAACCCATATTGATTCCTATCTATGATTTATCCCTGCTAGTTATAAGGATCTGTGCGCTTTCATGTTGTATATTCTGCATACTTGCATTATATCGAGTATCTGCATTTTTTTAATAAAACAAGTAAAGTCAAATAAAATATTTTAAAAATATCTAGCATGGCATGCATCATACCCCTGACCCTGTGGTAGCATCCGTATATCGTGTTCTCGTTTCGTTCAGTGAAACGGACATGTTTGGATCGCTACGTGCACGTTACGTGCATCCGTTCTTGGGGGTATGCATTTTCGTTACCCGGATATCGTATTTTTGTTTTGACACGCATGTTATCCGTATTTTCAAACCGCAAATTTAGACCCGACCCGGACGTATTTTAGAGTAGTTTTGTATTAGCCAAAATCTCAAATCTAACTAATATTATATTCTAACGTAATTTAAACTGTTTAATATTATATATTACGTTTATATATATTTAGAAACTAAAAAAATATTTTACCTAATCACAATCTCATCCTCACTCTATCTCTCTCCTCTCTCTATTATATATTAATTCTTTATATATTTTTTCACACCTACTCTCTCTCTCCCCCTCTTGTCTTCTTCTTTTCATTTTTCTCCCGCCGCCTCCCACGCTCGAACCCACGCCCCCTGCCCTCGCTCGTCCCTCACCGCCCGCGCCTCACCGCATCTCCATCGTCACCTCCTTCTTCCTCACCACCTTTTCCTCCTCAACCTCATCTCTTCCCTCCAACCCTGAGTTTCCCTGCACATCCAACCGCAGCTGCAGACCCATCACCGGCGCCCTCATCGGCCTCACCTCGTCATCACCTCTCTCTCCCCGACCTCCCAACACCACCATCACCTTCACCCCTCAACAACCCAGACTCACCTCCCTGCACAGTACGCGACCACAAGAACATGCACCCGCAACCCATCGCCTCCCGCAACCCATCGCCTCCATCGCAGGCGACTACACGACTCGTCGCGTCGCCCCATCGCAGCTTTCTCTGACCCCAGAGCCTTGAACCCCCAGTCTCATCACAGCAGAGCATCTCTTCATTCTTCTCCTTCTTCTTCTCTTCTTCCTTGGTTTTTGTTTTCCGGTGATCGCCGGAGCCGTGCCATCACCGACGATCCGAGCGACCCAGTAGACGTTCCCAGCCAGCGTGGTCGTGTTCATGTTTTGCTTAGTTCAGTTCTGTACGCCGTGTGTGCATTGCGACGTTTACCCGACGTCGGACGCAGCGTACACACCCCGTCGTGAGATCCGTTCAGGCAAGTTTATCTTGCTACATGATATGATATATATTTTGCATCCATATGAATAAAAATATCACATGTTTACTGTATTATACATCCATGTTACTGTTTTATTGTTTTACAATATCCGTTCGCATCCGTACAATATATTATACATCTAGTTGCATGCCAGATCACATCATTTCATGTTACCGTTATATTAGCACCCCATGCTTGATAATGTGCATCATGCGTAGTCATGAAGTTGTAGATGTAATCCCTGATAGATATTTGTGCATTCGTATTTTACTGTGCATCTGTATAATTTATTATATGTCTAGTTGCATGCTATACTATTTCATATTACTGTTACCTTGGCATCACATGCTTGATAATGTGCATCCTACGTAGTCATGGAGTTGTAGATGTAACCCCTGATAGATATTGTGCATCCGTGTTTTACTGTGCATCCGTACTTTTATCGTGCATCCGTACTTGCTACAGTTTTATTATGAGCATCCGTTTGATACCTGTGCACTGCCTGTCATGACCGGATACACCACTACTTGACTTGATACCTGATCCTGTTCCTAATGCCGACAATCCTGACTTGTCGTCCTTACGGACTTATCCTGATGTCTATTTTAGACAAACCTGTATCTGCTTGATCCTGTGTTGGCATTAGCTCCAAATTTATCAATACCTGACTTGAACATATAACTTGGGGGTAAGGGGAAATCAATGATGAAACCTGACTTATAACTCAACAGTTCAACGCTTATACTGATCAGTTTTGGGGGCTAGGCCAGTCCCGGGATGCTGCTGCTGACATCATTCATCTGTACATGTTTCCTGTTTTGTGCTTAGCGGCACGTCTCGGTTTCAGCCCAAGAATCTGGACCGTGGTCCCGGGCATGCACGGGATACTATTGAGTTACATCGACGATTTATTAAATTGATTTCAAAGACTTGAGAGTAATTAACCCAGTAGCCCAGTTTAGATGGATCACCGCACGTCACATACACTGATACCCTTCACTGTTCCACATCCATGTTTACTTATTACATTCATATTACTTTTCCTACTCATGCCTGCATATCTTGTTACCTCCTGGTTATATTTTATCGTTTGGTATTATGACGCATTGACGTCTGGGTTTTGCATGGCCCAGATCCTCTATCTGTGTCACAGGCTGACCAGGAGTACTTCAGCCGACAGGCCGAGCAGTGAGAATCCTGTTAGTATTTAGTTTAGTTTAGTTTTATTTCCGTACTTTCATTTTCTGATGTGAGCCCGTATTTGGGACGTATTTTCCAGATGTTATTGTTTATTGGATTTATTGCTTCCGCACATTTATATTTCTTGACTCGTTTATTCTGGCATATGGGCATGTACTAGATAGTTTATATTTTTTTATTGTTCTTGATATCTTATAGACAGCAGTAATGTGACTGTGGAGGGATGTTTCCTAGCCACAGGTAGTATGGTTAGCTCTGTCACGTGCCGATCTTAGCGCACTCTGGGAAGCGGGGCGTGACAAAAGCCCTCACTAAAAGGCCATCGGGCAGCTACCCTGCTCGGTCCATCCTTGGCTGGTAATTGCTTGCCCCACGAAGCCAAGGATCAAAGCCCTCATCAAGAGGCCACCGAGCAGCTACTCTGCTCGGTCCATCCTTAGTAGGCAACTCCTTGCCCAACGACGCCAAGGATCATAGCCCTTATCAAGAGGCCATCGAGCAGCTTTCCTGCTCAACTTCCTATATGCCTTTTATAAGCGATCTCCACCTCGACTTCGGGGCCATGGAGATACCGACCTTGCGCTGGTCTTTGCACACTTGGCAATTGGTTGAATTCAACTCGACGTACGATCGCTAGACGAAGAACCGACCTCCAGCCTAACGCGTCATGAAAGCAGTACCGCGCAAATAAAATTTTTACCACAAACAAAGGGAAAATGCACACGCAAAGAACACTGCAAAAAGATTTTTATTCATAAAGTTGGAAGTCTTTATAGAAGTTATGGGCTCCCCAGCCTTACAAAAACACTCGGAGGCTTATAAAATTTCGGCGCAAAAAGAAAAAAAAAGGGTGAGGAGGTTCAGGCCTCGGGGCCGGGGAGAGCCTCGACGAGCTCCGCATCCACCACCACGACCGGGGTTGCATCTTGAAGGTCGGCGCCCATCGCAGGAGCCTCGGCGCCAGGAGCCGGGGGGACCAACTTCTTCCCTGCGCTCCCACCGGAGGCCTCTCCCCCTGCAGCGCTTCCGGGGGCATTCCCTTGCGCGTCATCCCTGAGAGGGTACTCACCCCAGAGCTCTCTGTCAAGAAACTCCCCATCAGGGCCTTGACGGCATCGTGCCAAACGACGAAAGCGGCTCCAGCGAGGCCGGTGTAGTACTGGTCCGACTTTTTGTAGCTCTCCACCGCCTTCGATGCTCGGAGCTCGGCATGCCTCATTCCCTCCTTCGCCGCCTCGTTCTCCCTCCGGAGGGTGTCCGCCGTCTTCTTCAGGGTGGCAACGAGCACCTTGGAATCTTCTAACTTAGCCTCGGCGGCTCGGGCGGCCTCTCGGCACTTGGCGATCTCCCCATCCCCGGCCGCCACCCGGTCTTCGAGGGCAGCGACCCTCTCCATCGTCACCTCCAGCTTCAGCCTTGAGCTCTCCTCCTGCAAAGAGAACTCGTCCGCGGCCCGCATCACCGGGGCAATTATTTCGTCCTCCATGTTGACGACGAGGGCGACATGCTGGAGGACCTGAAGAAAACAAAGGAGGGTTAAAAAGAAAAGGGGGACACCCAATCTCGCGAACAAAAATACTAAATGAAGACCCAAGTGGGGTGCGAACACTAACCTACACGGTCTCTTGAGCTATGGCCGCCATTTGGGCCCGGAGGGTCCCTCGAGGGATTCTGCCCCCGGCCGACCTTTCCATCTCCGAGAGCAGGCTGTCGGCGATGGAAAACTCCGAGGGCACCTCGAAGCAAAGCTCCACATCGTCCACGATGATCGGGGAAGTCGGGGAGCGGGGCGCCGTCCTATGGAACCTCTTGAGGAGAGACGCTGGGGAACCGGTCTCACCTCCCACCTCCGGAGCCCAGGGCTCTTGCTCCCGAGCATGTTTTCGGCTCGGCGCATGGCTGGACTCCGGGGCTTAAGGCGCGCTTGCGCGCATGGATGGAGCGGCCGCCGGTGGAGCCGGAGCCGACGACGGGCGAGAAAGGCCGGCACCTCCGGCCTTCTTCCCCTTCTTCTGTTCAACCAGGGCTGCCTGAAATTTGCCTAGGTCGATGGGTTCTACATAAGACAAAAGTACAAAGGAGTCAGCAATGCCAGAAAAAGTGAAAGAATACAAAAATCTAAACAGGTCGCCTGAAAACTCCTAACTTACCCCTGAACTGGGCGGGGCTGAACCCGGCCCAACTAAGGGCCCGCTCAAACAGCAACACATCAGTCCAAGGGAGGGGATCCCACTCCGACACCGCCACAGCGCCGGGATCATTTGACCTCCCCACCCGCGGGTAGTTAGCCCTGTGCCATTGGATGGGCACAGGCCAATTCTTACCCTCAGGCGGCCCAACAAACAAAAACTTCTTCTTTCATTTGTGAATGGAAGAAGGTACTACGATGACCCCCGACCCGGAAGCATCTCCCTAGTGTTTTCTAGAAGAGATGTACCCAGCTCGGCTCGCCCCTACGAGTGCTTGGGAGGTTTTTGTAGCAAAGAAAAGAAACAAGAAGGCTCCATCGGAAAGGGATCAGACGTAATTTCAACCGGACCAGGAACCCAAGAAGAATTCTCTAAGAGTTCGGCACTAACTGGCTGGGGGCTAACTCAAAATAATTCAACGCCGCACTCACTTCGGGGGAGAACGGCAGGCGCATCCCGGTCCAAAAGGCTTCCAGATACAAGGCAATCTCCTTGCCCCATACCTGGTCTGCCTTCACCCCTCCTCGGCCAGACGAAACGAATAGCCAGGAGGAATGTGGAAACGAGTCCGGATGGTGGCGAGCTCATCCGGATGCCTCAGCATGGATGACACGCCAAGAACACCCATGACCTGCGCTCTGGGGATCGCCCCCGTCGCACGACCCCGGGAAGCATGACTAACCCTAACTTCCCGGGGGGACTCCGACTCAAACGAGGAAGAGGAAGAAGCAGAAGAAGAAGAGGAGGAGGAAGCTACAGAGGACTCCCTAAACTCTACCCGGACTATTTTTACAGACTCCTCGGTAGAAGACATCTAACCTGATCAAAGGGATGAGTCCTCGGTAGAGAAAACGCAAGAAATCCGACCTGAGGAGAAGAGCGCCGAGCTAACACGACTAGGGACGAGAAAATTATGGTGAGGTATGGGCCCTGATGGGGACCCACCTCTATTTATAGATGCCGGTGTACACATCCTACGGCTCCGATCGCCTCCCACCAAAACAACGCTTCGCAACTAACGGCCGACAACATTCCACCTGTCGCACTCACATTGAGCGTGTCCCATCGGGCGCGGGAACACCTGCGACCCGTCTCGTCAGCCAACCATTGCCAAATACGTGGACTGTCGCTACGGTGAACGTACGCACAAACCGGCGCTTCCCCTTTAATGGGAGATCTCTCCCATGATCTGCTGACGTCACCAGGAAAATACGACTAACTGCCCGGGAATACGCACCGACGATATCTTCAAATACGAGCTCACCCCGGATGACCGGTCAGACCACTCTTGACCCGACCCAGGAACGGGTCGAGACGAGAGTGGGGGGCTAATGATGATGCTCGATATCGGTGACTCCACAGATCATGACACATGGCAGATGACATGTCTCAGAGCTTATAAGAAAGGATCAAGAACGGTACGTTGGAAGCACACCCCAGGCCTGCGACCCGAGGATGTTACCGACATTCGGTGGCCTTCCAGACCACTCCCAGCTCGCCTCCGAGCTATCACAGAACCAAGATGCCTCGGCCTCCCGCTCATTCCCAAGCCTCCCGCCGAGCTTATCTTCCTCGGTCTCACCGACCGACCCACAGCTTCGATCACAGGTGCCTCCGCCACGGCTCCACGAATCTCGCCAGGCGCGAAATATCTGAAGCCCATGATCCTGCGTTCCACGCCATCACGATCCCCCATTAACGAGCATATCTCGTCATTAATAGGGAATCTCGCCTATCACGCGGGCATAACGTCAGGGGCGTAACGGCCTGTGTGAATCTCGCGCCCACCTGCGTATTGCTGCCACTATATAAACCCCTCTCCCAGACGACTCAGATAAGCCAATTTTACCCCCAATAGACCGTTACTCTGCCAAAATACCCCATCTAACTTGATCGTCGGAGGATCCTCGGTGGCACAACCACCCCGGGACTTCCTTACTGGTAACTCGGCCTCAACCACATCAAACCCATTGAGATCCACACGCTCCAGGAGTCAACCCTCCAAATCCAATCTCAGCCATCCACCAGCGCTCGCAGCAGATTAACGGAATGTAACATCTGAAGGAGATCCAGAGATCGCTGTAAAAATCTTCTTTTTAGAGTGAGAGATCGTGGCTCGATTTAACCATTTGTATTTTCTAAGCAACCAAAAAATTGTTATTCCCATAGACACCTATTCTCTGATGGTGGTTTGGTTCTCAAAGAAAAATTCAATACCTTACCCAATTGAAAATTATTCACATATAAACTTAGAATCTTTCAACTTAATTTTTATATTTTTTGACCGTAAGTACAAAGCTCCTAAGAGTCCTTTCCACGAAAATTATTATTAAAGAAAATCTTTAAAAAATACAAAAAAAAATCCCTTAATTTGTTTGCATGTGCCTCTCTTTGAATTTGAATCGTTCATACAAAGATTTTATAAACAAATATTTTTTCTCCTTTTCTCAAAAGAAAAAAAATGGGATTATGTTTAAATTTCATATAATAAGTATGCTACGGATCAATCTTGCATTGTTCTTCATAACTTGTATGGATCACCAGATTCACCCTCAACATTGATAACCTATCAACCAATATGGCTTCATTAACGAGTAAATGAACTTCTTTTTCAGTAATTAACCCTCTTTTGTCTTTGCAATTTCACATAAATCCCTGATCATATGTTGATTCTTGCAGGTATGTACGGGTCTGTGTGAAGTTTATATTCAGATCGATAGTATACGAACAATTTGTGTAGCAGAGTAGGTATTATCGATGGCCCCAATACGATACAATATGAAGCACGGAAACATGTACGAATATCCAATACGATACGATACGGATACACGGAAACACAATTTTTCAAAAACCTAAGATACGGGATACGCTGTTATATTGAATTTTCTTATATATATATATATATATATATAGAGAGAGAGAGAGAGGGAGAGAGGGAGGGAGGAAGGAAAGATTACATCACATACATTCCATTAACACTTTAGCACGCTGTTCTAAGAAAACAATTATAGCATTCTCGTTTATCATGTTTTATATCAAAAGGCTTTTATTTTAAATACCAATTCGATCTTATCATATACTCCTGTCAAATACCATTTAATTACTGTCATATCCCGCTTCCCAAAATACGGAATACGAATGCGACTGGTCCAGCCATGCTTCTACAGTCAAGGATAATCCCACCGTAGTCACACTTCGGCTTCTAACACTTACATGGTAAGCAATATACACAACATAAAGTACAGAGATATTACGGTCATTATGGTACAAGGATATAAGCGGTTAAATAAACAACAAAGCAATGACGACAATTGCTTTCCCAAGAAAGTAGAAATGAACGATGAGCTGGTATCGCTAGTATAAGTCTCCGTGATCTCCTCGAAATAAGGCAGGTCCTACTCTGGCCTGGGTCCACTTCTTTTTTTGAGCATACATACTCAGATCGTCAGGGCGACACAATACAGCAATATAATAATATATCTCAATATGGAAAGGACAATAAATACAAAGTAGAACTATAAAACAGTAACAAAAATGTATATGTCATGAACAGTAAGTAGTACCACGTGTGAATTATAGCACTAGTCTAAGATAATATGCATGTCACTAATCTAACAGTCTTTATATTACTTGAAATCGATCGGTGGAATGTATCTTAGCAAGGGTCTCGTGCATGTCCGAGACTACGGTCAAAACTGTGCATAGGATATAACCCTGTCAGCCGTGCCGTTAGGCAAAACTACCTAAGTATATCACCATCACTAATATCGAATGATCATCTTCTAAATAGCTGAACCTTGCTAAATTCGTTTGGTTGTATACAAGTATGTGTCACTTTCACTATTTGATCACACTTTTACTTGTCAGTTCACTTTCAATCACTGGTTCGCTGTCGTACTTATCACAACCCAGACACTAACACTTATCAATCGACAATGCAAAACAGTCGCTAGGGTTCCAATATAAACAGTCAGTAATAGTGGGTGTAAAGAAATCACAAGATATGGTAGGAATGCATTAAATAAACATTCACTAAATTAAAGGCAGACGGTGTCATCCAGTTTGCAAAATTCATAATAAATCACACGTGCAGAATCGGGCAAAACAATATAAAAGGCATATGAAGTATACTTGTTTATATAAGCAGTAAAATTGGTTTCGTATAAATAGGCTTCCCGATTAAGGAGTTATGTTCATTTTAAAACAGGGATAGGCTGCTGGAATTCCAGTTTTAGGACTGAAAGTTCAATTTCGAACACAGTTTTCTATAGATTATGATTAGAATTAAGGATCGCTACAGTTGAATAAAATCTAGCCCTATCAGTTAGGTTTCACGCAATAAACAGATCAGTAATATTCGCTGTAAATAGAGAGATATGTTCGGTTTAATAATAATATATATAATCTATCAATATATATAATCTATCACTGAACAAAACTGCAGGACATATTGATAATCTAAAATACTTCTAAAATAACAAACAGTATTTAAATTAAATGAAACCAACACCATTTGTTAGCTAACTTAATTATCTACGGGACGATATAGGACTCCGTGGATTTTCAGATTTATAAAGGGATGCACATGCATTTAAAATCAGGTGCCAACAGAAAATACTATTCTGGACTGCAGTCCAGAGCCGTATTTCCCTCAAATTTCATTATCGTATCGAGGTCATATTAAATAACAATTTGCAGAGAGATCTAGGTTTCTAGTCGGCTTCGATAAGATCCTTAAAACATCATGTTTCGATTTGTATTCAATTTACGATTAATTTTACAACGTGATATGTATGGTGATTTCCAGATTTAGCGTCAGTTCTCAGGGATGTCATTTCAATATCGAAACGTTAACGTTTTGATCCCAACATATAGTTGATTATCAGTACACGATCTATATATATATCATGAAACGAGAGTTCTAATTGACCGGAACAAATATATATCAAAAGGTGATTATCGAGTTTTAATAATCATAACTATGAGGCTTTATAACAATTTATCATATATATATACATAAGTATATTTAATTATATGTAGCATGATAGCAAGTTCTGAAACTTGCCCGGCGACTGTGCAATGATGGCAACACGGCAGCGGCGGCAATGGCACGAGCACTAGCACGGGCAACGGCAGCGACACAAGCGCTAGCACGGGCAGCAGCAACGGCATCAAGCTCGGTTGGGCTTGGCTAGTGGCGACTACGCAAGGTCGGTGGTGCTGGTGGTAGTCGAAGGTGGAAGGTGGTGATGCTCGGGCGGTTCTGTACCTCCGTTAGTGGTTGCAAAGGTGGCTCACCGGAGTAATGGGTTGCGGTGAGGGTATTTGGTTAAGGTGAGTGGAGGTGGAGGAAAATGGTGATCTCAACGGCGAGAGAACTGGGTTTGAAAAGGAGGAGATGATGGCGGAGGTGGTGATGACGGCGAGGTCGTGGCGGCGCCGACGAGAGATGGTGAAGGGAGGTAGAGTTGTGGTGATGTGGGTATTGGAGGAATTGTTGAGAGAGGAAGTTGAAGGTTGGTGGGGAGGAAAAGAAGGAAACTAGGGTTGTGGGTGTTGGTAGAAGTGGTCGCGGTTGTTCGGGAAAGCTCCGGCGGCGATTAGTGCAGTGAAGAGTGTGAGGGAGTGAGAGAATGAGAGGGAGTGTGGGATAGATATGGATATAGAGAAAGTGAGAGGGATCGGTTGAGAGGGGGGAAGTTGTTGAGGGGGTCTCGGAGGCAAGTGCGTAGGATTTCATGGTGACGTTGGGGTGTGGGTTGCACAAGTCGGGGGGGGGGGAATTGCGAGAAAGGAGGAAGAAGTTGGGGGGAGAGAGAGGGGGGAAAAAGAGAGGGGAGAAAGGGGAAAAGATAGGAGAGAGAAAGAAATGTGGCTACCAATCGAGCTTCAGTCCATATAACAATTTGTGTAGAAGACAAACCATATACTCCCCCGGTCGCTCAAAAGTAGAAGACTACTGCATATAAATAGTCTCTGATAGATCGCTATTAAGAAAGGCATTTTTCACATCAAGCTGATGAAGATGTCATGTCTTAGAAACAGCTAAAGATATAAGAACACGAACCGATGGTAATTCGGCAACTGGTGATAAGGTCTCAACATAATCCAAACTATACTGCTGAGTAAATTCTTTAGCTACCAATCGAGTTTTGAGATGGTCAGTCGTCCCATATGGATTTTTCTTGACAGTAAAGACCTATTGACAGCCAACAATCTTCTTATATGAAGGCGGAGATACCAATTTCCAAGTCTAATCTGAGCGCAGTGCAGCAATCTCTTCTAACATAACCGCATGCCAATCTGGATGTTAAAGTGCTTCCTAAACAGAGTAAGGAAGAATGATGACAGACAAGAAAAAACAAACTGAAGAGCAGATGGGGTCAGTCTATGATAGAAAACGAAGTTAGAAATTGGATATGCAGTAATACAGGAACGTTTACCCATGCGTAAGGCAATAGGAGGAGAGAGATCTTCGTCGGAAGGCAGCGGTGGTGGAGAATCAGGAACAGTAGACTGTATTATAGTACCTGCAGAAGAATTGTTAGAAGAATCATTGGGGGAGGTGGCTGGACAAATTTCTTACGACGGTGCTACACATGTGGATAAGGGACTACATGTTGATCATTAGGAAGCACAGGTTAAACAGATGAATCAAGCTCCGGGAAAGGTATGTGTGGAACCGAAATAGAAGAAGTGGGTTCCTTAACAGGTAGTGGAAAATAGGCTTGATCTTCTAAGAAAGTCACATTACATGAAGTACAAACTTTGGATGTGGCAGGATCAAAGCAAACATACCCTTCTTGGGATCGAGAGTAACCTATAAACACCATACGTGTAGCTCTAGGATCAAATTTGTCAATATGAGGACCGAGAACATGGAATTAGCATAGGCAACCAAACACCTTCGAAAGAATAGAAAAAGGCTTACCCTGTGGAAATAAAATAGAGAAAGAAGATTAGTTGTTTAGGACCGAATAAAGTATGTGATTGATAAAAAAGCATGCAGCTAAAACTGCAAAATTCCACAAACGTTTAGGAACATGCATATGTAAGAGAAGAGAACGAGTTACCTCAAGTAAATGTCGCTTCTTTCGTTCAGCAATTCCATTTTGCTGAGGAGTATAAGAACATAAAGTTTGGTGCAATATTCCCCGTGTTTTACAAAATACACTAAAGTCAGTACTAATACTCCTTAATATTATCTGAACGGAGAACCTTAACGGAAACACTAAATTGATTAGAACTTTCAGCGACAAAGGTTTTAAAAGTAGACAAAAGCCCATACTTATTATGCAGAAGATACAACCAAATCATGCATGAATGATCATCAATAAATATAACAAAATATTTATAACCAAACACACTAGAAATTTTAAAGGGTCCCTAAATATCCGAGTGAACTAAAGCAAAAGGTAAGTCATGTCTTTTAACCGGAGAAAAAGAAGAGCGATGATATTTCCTAAGAATATAAGACTAACAACTAATTCTAATAAACTAATAGAAGGTAATACAATACGTAAAGACGAAAGGGGACGGTGACCAAGTCTCCAGTGCCACTAGATAGTAGAAACAGATGTACTGGGAGGGTGATCAATATAATACAGTCCATTCTTCTTATGCCTTTCACCAATCCGTTACTTCGTCAGAAAATCCAGTATCACAAAGTAATTTGGATAAAAAGTTACCGAGCAGTTGGAATCATTTGTAAGCTGACAAATGGAAAACATGTTTTGTTTTAAAGATGGCACAATTAAAACATTTTTAATGTGTAAAGATGAAGTAAGTAATAAATCAGCAGAACCAGAAATGGGTGTAGTATTACCATTATCCATACAAATAAGCTTGTGAGGACTAGAAATAAGATCAAATGATCCATCATGAGACATGTGATGTGAGGCGTCGGAATCGGCTACCTACGAATCAGAATGAGAAAGTAAAAATATACCTAATGGAGTGGAAAAAATTGGTAGGAGCTACAGAAGAGAGGAGACGACGTAACTGGTCCTACTCATCGCTGAATAAAGATACCTATCCGGCAGAGGAGGAAGGTTGATCAATAGCTGTCGGTGTGGATGTCTGGCGAGAGGTAGGTGTATCATCAGGATAGCCATACTTCTCCCAACACTAATCGTCCCGATAATTAGTATCGCCGCAATGAGAACAAGAATAGCAGCTCGACCACGACCATGTCTACGGAAACTACGACCATGAACGGTCAAAGGGGGACGACCTCGTGATGCCACATGGCCACCAGACGAAGAATCAGAGGGAGCATGGCCAGACGGAGGGTAGGTCCCACATCCATGGGCTTGAGTAATAAGTGTGGTCGAGACATGCCCACTGGACAGGGAAGAGACCGTGGGCACATGATAAATGCTCGACAAGATGCTCGTCAATGATAGAAAACCATTCTAAAAAAGAATGAGGGAGTGGACGCTCTCAAAGCTGAGTGGTAGTCGAGCCAAGAGTAATGCGCCAATAAGAGACTCGCGTTGCTTATGAGTGATAGCAGGGTCAGTGGAGATAGGATGATAGACATTCAACTGATCAAGAAGCCCACTAAACAGAGCACCAAAATCCGGAATATCTTCTTCTAGATAGGTTGTAGTAAAGATGTGCAAAATGTCATAGAGCTTCTGCAAGTTATCCTAAAACGAGTATAGAGAACGAAAATGCGTCCAAACTTCTTTTGTTGTTTTTAGAGATATAATAGACGTATAGCAGCAAGAATCGATAGAGTTAGACAACCAAACAATTATCTTATTATCTTTCTGAAACCATGTATCATAGGTGGGATCTTTGGAGTCAAGGGACATACGTCAAGCGACAGTTAAAGCTTTTACTGTTCAAGGCTCGTTCAACAGCACTGAACCATTATAGATAGTTCTTTGCACTAGAGAGAGAGATCGTAGTCAAACGAAGATCCGTCTTGAAGTCAATGAACGAGAGAGAGGCCGAATTACTTTTGTCATCAACATAATCCATTATGAACGGCGCAAAGGTAGATCACGAGAGATAGAATAACGGTTGTCTAATCCACCAAGAGTTCAAAAAAAAGAAGGATCTAATAAATCATGGACATGGCTAGGTTTTCAAGAGAAGGCGTGGTTGCAATCAGGACGCCAAAGTTGCTGGTGCGTGCTAGAGGTGTCTAGGAGAGCCATAGAAGGTTGTGGAGGGTCTGTCGAGGGGATGGAGTCGACGTGGAAGGGGTTGGCGTCGTCAGGTAGAAGATCTAAGGTGCTGGAGGCGTCGAGGAGGGCTGTAGAGGTGTTTGTGGTCGCTGCAGAAGTCGTTGAATGCTCTGGAGGAGAAGGTGATGGTAGTGGAGGGGCGTGGAGGGCTGCAGAGAGATTGTCGAAGGCTCTGGAGGTTGTCGAGGTTGTCGATGGAGATTGTCGACGCTTCTGGAGGTTGTTGAGGTGTTGTCGATGGAGGCTGTTGAGGGGATCGATGGAGGTTGTCGAGGTGTTGTCGAAGCGTCTGGAGGGATTGAGGTTGTCGAGGTGTTGTCGATGGAGGTTGTCGAAGGTGGAGATAGGTGTTTGTTGTGTTGGTGGGATCGAAGGTGGAGATTGCTCTAGGAGAAGGATCGATGGGTTGGGTGTTTGCTGTTGAGGATGGAAATAGGTGTTCGCCGTGCTGAGAGCTATGGAGCCTTTTTTTTCCTTTCTTTCTTTCTTCTTGATTTTCTTTAATGCTCTGATTCCATGAAGGAATTAAGAGAAAAATATTTATTGGTTCAAATTAACATAAGAGTTAATACAATATATATAGAGAGAGTTATAGATCATCTCTTCTATCTCAACAAATCAACTAACTAACACACAATAACCAATTATACTCCTACCAAGTATATAATAACTAATTATATATTCATGACATCATCCAAAATAAAAGGATCTAAATGTGAAGGCATTAAACAGGCTTATTCTTGTGATCTTGTCAAACATTAAAAAAAACATACAGCAACCATGATCCGCATAGTTTAGGAAATAATTTATAAGCAATAGAGCACAAATAACTAACTAACTACATAAATAAAAGAGAATAATATTAGTTTATGGTTTTGACAATTTCGGGAGATCTGTGGGGCAATATGTGGTAGACAAGACATGTCAGGACACAAACAATGTTGTGGCTTCCAACGCTAAAAATGACACTGTGGTAGACATGTCAGGACATGAACGCAATGAAGGAAGATACTATCGGCCATATTTATATTATGGTTAGGAACTTAGAATATATATATATAGAAGTTGAAGTGATTCTTTGCTATCAAAGCTTCTGAGAGAACTATCTTTGTTCTACTTCTCATGTAAAGATAAAGAAGAGAAAAATAATCATTGATTATAAGTGGGGTCTGGCATTGTTACATCAAAACATCACAAGAAAGGAAAAAGTTGTGCTTCACAAACCAAGAAATTTCCATTGAGGTTTAATTAGAACGAGAGATGCTGGTGAAGATATGAAACAGGTGGGTGGAACAGAAGACAACAGGTAGCACAGATACCATACTTTCATCTTAATTACCATCATCACTATCTTCATCTTAATTGTGAGCAAGAGTACAGGTGTGTGACATAGAAAATAGGCGAAACAATGGCTTTGCCTTGTCTTTCATCTTAATTACCATCATCACTATCTTCATCTTAATTTATACTAATCAGGCACCCAGAAAGTATAAAGGCATTTGAAGATTAGATCTACACTATATTGTAGTTCGTGACTTTAAGAAAAATAAAAGAGAGCTGGCGGGGCATGTAAGATTTTTCCTTTGTTGAATGACCCATGATTAACATTAAGATAGCAAACGAGGGGACAGAGGAAGATCATTTTGAAAGATTAGCTCTGGTAGCAAGTTCGTATTTTCAATTGCATATTTTTATAATACTGTATATTAAGGATTGTTCCTAATCATTCAATAAAATTGTGAGCAAGAGTACAAGGCTTATAACAGGCAATTGAATTAAAAGATGATGGCACAAATAAAGAATATAGGCACAAGAATGATCATTACAGACTCTGATGGAAAAAATAAATATCAAACATACAAGTGTTATGTGGCATACATTTGTTAGTCCACAAGCCAACAGCTTAAGCATGTCGGTAAATGGTTCTAGACATGGAACAGAGCCAAGTTTCAAGAGATTATTGGTTCAAACCTCATCAAGATCGTGATAAAAAGTATATATTTACTCTTATTCATTCTTCTTTTACAAGTGAGTGTTATTGGAGCCTTTGTGTACGATTTTTGTTCACAACACAATAGCTAAAGCTTTTTGCTAAACTTATATTCGACTCCCTTTAAGGGACAAAAAAAAGTTAAACAGGATTGAATGTGATCATACATGCTCACTATATGGATGTCAGTGAACATCAAAGAATACCACTGGATGCAGGGACCTTCACCAATCTCTCTTGCTGCATTCCACTCCTCACAACAAACACATCGTCCCATCTTCGAGCATCGGCATAAATATTTGACAAAAGCACTCTTCCTCCCCCATGACTTGAATCTATCCTCGCTAGTCTCTTTGCAGCCCTCTCTCCTATTTCCACATTCCCATGAGTTTTTGCAGCAGCTAGCATGCTTCCCCATATCACCACATCCGCCTTCATCGGCATATCCATTACCAACCTCTCTGCCTCATCTAAGCACCCGGTTCGTCCCAACAGATCCACCATACAACCATAGTGCTTGATGCTTGGCTCTATTCCATACACAACACTCATTGACTTGAAATATTCTCTCCCTGCAGAAACCATCCCAGCATGACAGCATGCACTCAACACGCCGATGAACGTAATGGCATTTGGTTTTACATCTTTCCTTTTCTGCATGCTCGAGAATATTCCGAGGCACGTATCTGCATGCCCGTGCATTGCTAGACCGCAAATTAGTGCATTCCAAGGGGACGCCGTAGATAAAGATGCAGCGTTCTGATAATGATAAGAGAATAGTCTCACCGCATTGTTGATACTCCCCCGCTTCGCATACATATCTATTAGGGCCGCTATAAGGTTATCGCTCAGAGAAATGGAGTTGTTTTTAACTACATAGTTGTGAACAGATTTCCCTTGATTCAATGTCCCGCAACTTGCAACAGCAGAAAGGACGCTGACTAGCGTAATCTCATTGGGCTTGACTCCATACCTCATCATATCATGGGAAAGCTCTAACGCTAGATCGGAACGATCAAATTGCACATAGCCAGATATCATGCTGCTCCATGAGACCACATCTCTCTCGGGCATTTCCTGAAACAGATTCCTCGCTGAGTCCAGCATGCCATTCGTTACGAATCCTGCTAGCAGAGAGTTCCAACATGCGATGGTTTGCATCCTACATGGGTTTTCAAACACCATGCAAGCAAGATCAACTTTTTTACATTCAGCATAGAAATGGATAAGTGTAGCCTTCATAAAAGAATGGCAATCCAATCCAGCCTTGATTATCACGGTATGCAACTGGCTTCCTTCTCTTAACGCATTGCAGCGGCTGCAACCCGAAACTAAATCAACAAGCATCACTTCATTGGGCCTTGCATTCTGATCTTGTTTCATCATCTCACGGTATCCAAACAAAGCTTTCTCCAACATACCAACCCTCAAGTATGAATCAATCATCGTGCTCCAAGAAACCAAGTCCTTAACAGAAATCCTCTCAAACAAATCAATTGCCAAATCAATCAAGCCAGCCTTTGCATATCCATTCAGCATCGCATTCCAAGTGACCGTGTTCTTTTCGGTCATTTCATCAAACACCGCCCTCGAATGCTCCAAATTGGAAGTAACACCATACCAATTCACCAAATTGGTCCCCACGAGGACATACACATCGAGCCCCGTTTTAACTGCCACGGTATGCACCATCTTTCCCGCTACAACCAAATGATCACAACGCATATCCTGATACAACCGTGAGCAAGAGGAGAGCAATGTCGCTAGCGTGACTTCATTCGGCTTGACTCCTTCAGACACCATATCACGAAACAACGACAGTGCTTCTTGACCAAAACCCCCATTTTGGGCAAGACCCATTATCATGGTTGTGAACGAGACACAGTCCCTTTTGGGCATTTCATCAAACAAAATAAGGGCATCGTCGAATCGATGAGACTTGACACAATTGACGAGCATAATGTTCCAAGAGGCGGTGTCAAGGGCGGAACTGGATCGAAAGAGATAACGGGCAGCTTCAAAGAAGCCGCATTTGGCATAGAGATTGATGAGGCCATTGCGGACGAAGAGATTGAATCGGTCGAGGCCCGATTTGAGAGCGAATCCGTGGAGCTGTTGGCCTAAGGGAAAGGAGCAGGATTTGAGAGCAGAGACGAGAGAGAGCTCGATGCGTTGTGGAGATGATGATGATGATGATGAGAAAAAATGTTTGATTTTGGAAAGAGAGAGTAAGCAAGGGAGTGAGATTAGTTTTGGATCATTGAACATTTAGATGTTTGTTGTGGTAAAGCTCTTCTCTATGTGGAGACAATGAGCGACTATGCTACATTTAGCCCCAACATTTGAAATTGAAGTGAATTTGGTGTTTCTGGGTTGGGTTAATTGCTAAATAATACCTTATTGTTTCCTCTATTTTGAGATTATATGCCTCGTTGATTTTTTCGATGCACTTATATCCTCTAAAGTACAAACCATTAATATTTTGCTCCCTTCAGTTAACCATCAAATCCATCACTATTTTAAACAAATACGGTTTGTACTTTAGGGTGTCTACGTGTAACGGAAAAATCAATAAGGTGTATAAATACAAAGTGGGTGAAACATCAGGGAATTATTTAACAATTAACCCTTCAGGGTTTTTAGATAACACCAGAAATTGAATAGTATTTCAGGATATATTTTGTCAAAAATGTCATGTTCAGGTTAATTTGGGTTACTTAATTTGGGTAATAACCGAAGTATTTTCCAGTCAATATGCATACAAAGCATTTTAGGGTTATTTGGTCCAGTCGTGTTTTGCACAAGTTAAGAAAACTAACAATTTCAAACAAGATTGATAGCTCAAGTATGATTCATAGCATTTTAAAAGTTTATTGGTGCTGTTTCAAATGGAACTAGTTTCTAATTAAGTTCGTCTTTCTCTCGCAAATATCAACTGTCTACTAGAAATATTGAAAAAAGAGAGTATATTCTGTGATCTAAGAGAGAACTTTAAGATTTAATAAAACATTATGATTGAGAAATATAGCTAAAATTTATTTAAATATGTTATTTTCTTATAAAATGTGGCTAACTGTTTATTTTAAATTCACGATGGATAAAAAGTATCATCATCTGAACTCTGAGGCATCCATGTATTAAACTATGCAAATTAAGATGAACGGTATCTAAAATTTGACTTTCCTTTGTCCTGAGTTATTCTCTTTCCAATATCTAAAACTGGGTGCTTGAATACTCCTTCATATCTACATACTGAACTTCAAAATTGAAGGCAATCACAAATGGGAGTAAGCATCAGTGATCAAATACTGTTAATAAACACAATAGTTATTGCGAATTGGTTCTCGCAACTGATAATGACCTTCGCGATCACTAGCTATACAATAATAAATCAAATGAACGAAAAAATGATTTCATTTATTCACGACGATATCAACAGCAATCAGAGATGAAGTTACATGTGGACAGGAATTCCTGAACTCCACAACCGTTGGCCTATCGAAACGAGTTCTCGCACTATGTCACATACATTACAAAATCAATATATTATACAACAATGGTCTCTATAGGCCCTTGCATTTATATGAGCAGATAAATACCAAAATCTTCGTCGTGCAGGGAACAATGTATCTTCACTGAACTCCTATACCTATGAATGTACCAAGACTCAAAATTTCTCGGCGAGGAATATACAAATGCATTGAAAAGCAAATGGAGCCTCAGTCTTCTAGCTTGGTAGAATCAATACCATCACTGTGGTTCTGCTGTCCCCATAACTGAGCGTATCTTCCTGCTCGCGTCAAGAGAAGATCGTGCGGTCCTAACTCAACCACCTTCCCATTCTCTAAAACGATAATCTGAGAAACACAGATTAAAACAAACATATAAAAGATTAAGCCATAAGCCTTAAATATAGCAGCACAATAGCATCACTAGTTGCTGTGTCGGTTTGCCTTCAAATATTATAAGTACATATTGTCTAAGAGCTTAAATCTCACTTTTCCCCCCATATCACCATAATCTGATATGACAAACTGTTTTTCTTATTAAAAAAAAGGATAAAAGAGGACAATAACCCTGAGCATCTGTTTAGAGCACAGAGGTCAAATAATGCTTGTAACAACTAGTCTGGTGAGCAGCAAATAAGCCTAACCTATGTCGTGTATAATATATATGCCATATTTCGTTAACAGAATTCCTTTCTAGTTTAATTTATTGCACCAATTAGATCGATTATTAAAAGATGTTTATGACAATCTAACAATCCTATTAGTTGATCCATGCTCCATCCGTAATTTCTACTCTACCTCAAAGAGAAGAAATTATGTGGCCTCTAGGACGGCAACTAGCTCACACAGTCAGATATGGATATATGGATTTCCTTCCGGCGAATGGATAAGCAAAATCAGTCTCTTCTCTGAAACAAGTCGACTTTTTATATTGTTTCCCAAAATAATTAGATCCATGGCCTATTGGAAAAGGAGCAGCTCACCTCCACACTATTTAAAACAAATGAAACACCACAAGTAGCTCTATTATACTTGTGATGTGAAATAACACTTGATCCTCATGTTGCATCTAACAACTAACATATTTAAAAATCAAAGTTCCCGATTAACATAAGCATATATGGTTTTCAGACATGATTATTGGTACAGCTCCTAAGGGTTAAAGAGTTGGTAGGGCATGTGAATTGCCAGATAGGGAACAATTTAAGCCATGCAACCGACAAGAAGGGGAGAAGACCAGTCCTATTTATTTAGATGGATGGGTCAAGCATGAATCCACTCCATCTTTAAAACTCAAACATTATTATCTGCACTCAAGACATATTTCACTTAATAAATTAAAGGATTAGTTTCACTATCTACTAAAAACTATACCTGTGTTTCTCACAAAACTACCAAAAAGATTACAAAGTCACTACCAGAAATTTGTTACATGAACTAGCATCCATAAACACCGTTAAACTTTCTGTCACACACATGGACATAAATTTCCAAAATACCTTTAAATTGATTTCCTTATTATTTTAGACTTTACGCATTTTGTTCTCTCTTCCCTCCAATCCCACCACTCCAACTCCTACTACCCCTCCCTTTGCTGCAAAATTTTGATTTGATGTCTTCACGTATCATTCACAACCAAAGTTTAATATATCTTTATCAGAAAGTCGCTTATGGGACCGAAATCGGCCGTCTTGACTGTATTGATCGTCTAGGATCGGAATACAAGGTTTTATATCATTTGACAAAAGAACTTTTAAAATTAGTACATATTTTTAAATAAATAGCAAAAGCAACTCTTAAGAATTTAGTAATTAATGATGCCCAAAGTTGATTTCTTTAATACTTGATAAAAATATATACAAACTTTTGGTATATCTTTTAGTAATTAATGATGCAAATAAGCCATTATAACCCACTAAACTACTGTAAATCCATTAACCAATTTATAGACCCACTAATCCATTAATAAACTTAATGCCTGAGTTGCACGGATACTTCCAGTGGGTTGATGTATCCGTGTCCGACACGTATTGGACATCGATACTTGCACGACGCGTATCGGAAACGTTGTATACATATCATATATGTATAATATGTGTTCTGTGTGTCGTATGCGTATAAACATATTTTTAGTATGTTATTAGCGTGTAACATTTTAGACTTGTTAATTTTTCCTTATTTAATATTGACATAATAGTTTGATATCTTATTTATCTTTATAAGATTATATATATAATCATGTTCCCGTATCCTATATTTTAGGATTTTGCCGTATCGCCATATCGCATCGTGTCATATTCGTGTCCCTGAATCCGTGTCCATGCAACCTTGCTTAATGCTAAAACCCCACAATTCAAATGGCAAATGTTAATGTGTAAGTTCATTGACTAAAAAAGAAGAGGAGTTCGATTAAAGGAGGAGAGGATAAGGTTAGAGGTAGAAGATAGAGATATGCAGGTGATGAGTTTGGGGAGTAGGGGATGAGGTGGAGGCAAAAGGCAGAGTTCATGGGTTTTCGAAGGTGGGGATGAAATAGGAATTAGGAAGTAGAAGATATGAGGGTTAATAAGTTAAAAGGAGGAGGAGGAGGAGTCGATGGGTTTGAGGAGAGGAAGCAGAAAGAGTAAAGGATAAGGGCAAGAAGGCCATTTGCTATTCCCAATATCGCCTTGAAGCGTTGACGAAAATTCATGGTAGCAACTTCTAATTCACATACTTTTTGGTAGTATGTTATAGTAGAAGACAAGATCCAAGCTTTGCATCCGTTTGGTGAAAGCCAAAATTAAATGATAAGAAATGTTCCTACTGGTAGATGGAAGAAGCAGCTTACGATATTAATTTAGATATAAAGAAAGAAAATATCACATACTGCATCCTTGTTCAAAATCTATATGCTGAATCAGAAATGTAAATCCCAGAACATTTCTTAGATAAAGAAGCACCTGAAAGTGCTGACTAAGAAAACCAGATCAGTATCAAAATAAAGCGGTAAACAGTGTGGAAAAAAACGGTCAACCCGGCCGATTAATCGGCCGTATAATTATAAACGTTGATTAACCGTATAAAAATTGCATTAATCGTTCCATTAACAGGTCAAAAACGATTAAACACCGTATAATGGGTTTAAAACGGTAAATCGGATGTTTAATGTCTAAACAGTTGTGAAAAAACATAAACTCGCTTTGGAAAAAACCGTACCCGTTTCTATCCATTTACTGAAGCAACTCAGACCTTTCATTTTTTTCCTGCCTCGACCCCCATCCTCGATCCTCCAACCTCGAACTTGACGAGCCTTCGATCTCGATCCTCCAGCTTTCGACCTCCATCCTCCAGCCTCTGACCTCCAGCTTTCGACCTTGATCACAGCCTCCAGCTTTACCTCCATCCTCGATCACAGTCTTCAGAGGTAATTTTTAAGGTTTTCTCCAAATTTTTTATTTTTTTCTTTTACCACAGCATGCCATTTATTGATGATTTTTTTAGAGAAAAATTTGTTTTTATCTATTCTCGTAAACTATAGCATGCAAGAAATCATTGGCAATGGAGAACAAAAAAAACCTGCTTTATTTTTCAATCTTTATTAATAATGGCATGCCAAATGTCAATTTATGAAGAGGAGCTAGATGATATAGAAAAACATTATGAAGATGATGAGTACGATAAGTAGAATATTTGTTTATGATTTTTATGGTAATTTATGATATTTTGTTGCTTTTAAAGTTATTTGTAGACCATATGGTATTTTTTTTTTGTGAGGCTTATCTTTATATCACATTATGTGGTTCTATGGTTTAGAGTATCATGCTATCTATATTTTGATTTGATATTCTTTGTGTGGTTTGTTGTGGTGTGTTTATATGGTAATTTATAATTGTATGACGTGTGAGATGTTGCATATGCCCTCATAGATTGTTTGTGTGCAAATTATATAATATATATCCTCCAAAATATATTGTATGTCCGGTGAGACTCGAACTCATAATATTCATCATTTAGTTTTATTCGAATGTTTTACCATTAGGCCATAGACATATTTAATATTTAATAGTTGAAAACAAGACTAAAACTTCCTTATAAATATTTGTGTGTGCCCGTATATTTGTTTATGGCCGCATAATTCTCGCAAAACGATTAATCACCGTATAATCCGATTACACGCTACCCGCTAACTGAACGAATAAAAAATGAATACGTGTTTTACAACATTGGTGGTGAATACCTCATCACATTGCATTGCTGTTGTAAGTCGGTGAGCAATGAAGATATAAGTTCTGTTTTGGGCTAGAGACTTCAGTGCATTCAATATTTCAGCTTCAGTCGTGCTATCAAGGGCACTAGTAGCTTCATCGCAAAGCCTAACATCACAGAAACAATTTATAGCATGTTAAGGCCCAGAAGAATTAAGCAACCAAAAATCATGTGTAAAGTATTCAGTCATACCGCGATCTAAAGATGGTAACAAAACAAAGATTCTCTCATTTGGCTATAGCATAAAAACTTTTTACTTGTGGAAATGGAGATTCATCATTAGATACACCATTACATCTCTTAGATCCCATTCTAAAGTCCATATACAAAATATTAAGTTTGAAGGGAATGAAAAGAAGTTAAGTAGCACTTCATATTGGAAGGAAAGATGAAGTGACCTCAAGCTTCTTTCACAGACGGTAAGAAGACTCAACTTATTTTCCCAAAGCCTAAATTAGAGATGCAAGCCCTAGATCCAGCCATCGGAACCCTAGTTGGCTGGTCGGTTCAGATTAGCTTTCTAGTTTTTTTTATTGTTGCCTATTGATGGAGGCCTTGATCTCCTTCAGATGCTGTCCTCCGTCGATCTGTCGCGAGCGTTGCTGGGGGGTTGAGATTGGATTCGGAGGTTGCCTCCTTGAATGTGTGGATCTCAATGGGTTGAGTTTGAGGTGGAAGCCGAGCTACCTGCAAAGAAGTCCCGAGATGGGTGGCCACCGTAGGACCCTCCGACGATCAAGTTAGCTGAGGAATTTGACCAGAGTAGCGGCTTATTGGATTCAAGTTGCCTTACCTGAGTCGTCTGAGAGAGGGGTTTTATAGTAGTCGCATGGAGCGAGCAAGCGCGAGATTTTCACCTTCGGTTACTTCCCTGACGTTACGCGTGCGTGAACGATGTGATCCCTTCATTAATGACGGGATACACTCATTAATGGGGAGACGCGCCAGCATGGGATGCGGGACGTGGGGCGGCGGTTATCTCGTTTTGGCGAGATATGCGGAGCCGTTGCGGGGCGCATGGGATCCACACTCCTGGTTGATTGGGGGAGGCCGAGAAAGCTCGGCACGTCAGGAGCTCGGAGACAAGCTGAGAGGCCGAGGAGGCTCGGCACGTCAGACGGCTCGAAGGCGAGCTGGGAGGCCGAGGAGGCTCGGCACGTCAGACGGCTCGAAGGCGAGCTGGGAGGATGGCTCGGAGGTGAGCGAGGAGACTGAGGAAGCTCGGAGACGAGCTGTTGACAGTCTCTTATATGAAGGTGGAATGTCTTCAGGGGGTCTCCCGATAGGTCGGGTACGTCCACCGAGAAGGAGCCCCGAGGAATGTCCCCGATGCGGCTTATTTATTCCACCTCCGTAGAATCCGGGACACGTCGTCTGCCACATGTCGTAATCTGAGGAGACACCACTTATGGGCATCATCATTAGCCCCCCACTCTTGTCCCGGCCTATCCAAGGGTCGAGTCGAGAGTGGTCTGCTCGGCCTTTCTTCTGCTCAATTTGGCGCCAAGGAATCGTCATTATCCCGGGAACAGTATGGCGTTTGGTAGTTACGTCGTTTCGATCCTTAGGCCCACGTATCGCCTCGTCGTTCGCCTGAATCTTCACGCGTACCCACGACGGCAGCAGATCAATGAAATGATCGTGCTTTAAATAGGGCGCGTCGTTCGCTCGTTCGTCTGTTGGGCTGCAAACCACATGTTTGACGCGGGTTGGCGGACGCGACAGGCTGTCGCTGTCACCTGTAAACGAAGGGGCGTCCTTAATGGTCGATCGCTACGTGGAGCTTTAACGGCTGGCAGGCGCGACGCTTCGTTTTGGCAGGAATTGATCTGGGCCGTTGGATGCTTTCTGTGGAGTGCATAAATAAGAGGGAACTCACAGGACCAACACTTCCACCATAATTCATCCTAGTTATCAAAGATTGCCCGGCGCTCCTTCCTTTTAGATCGGATCACCAGTGCTTTTTCCTCGGCCGGCCCATTCCTTTATGTCGGGTTAGATGTCTTCATCTGAGGAATCTGTAGAGATAGTTAGGGTAAAGTTAGGCGATGGGGTTCCAGTTGTTGGAGCTAAGTCCAGAGGGTCTTTCTCCTCTTCGGCTTCAAATAGCCAAGAGCGTTCGTCTTCTACCACGTCGTCTGTGTCGGGCTCGCCCCTAGAGCCAGGGCTGCCCGTGTCGTTCACCGTCGGGTGGCGACAAGGGCGCCGAAGGCGCGCATCGGGAATGCCTGCGATGCGCCCTCTGTTTTGAGGAATGTGGACGAGCTTGTCGAGATTCGGGCTCGATTCTATATTCCCTCCAACTATTCGCTTCGTTTAGTTAGAGAGAGTAAGCGGGCGGACCAGTTGCAGGGCAAGGAGATTGCCCTGTATTTGGAAGCATTCCGGGCCGGAATGCGTCTGCCCTTCTCAACCGAGATATGTGGGGTGCTTCGCTGCTTCCCTCTTGCTCCGGGCCAGCTAGCGCCGAACTCATGGAGAATCCTCCTTGGGTTTCTGGTCCGGTTGAAACTTGAAAATATCCCCTTCAGTTTGACCCTCCTCGTTTCCATCCTCTGTTATAAGAATCATCCTGGCACCAGCAAGGATGAGCCGAGCTGAGTGTACTTTTCCTTTAAAAAACGTAGGGGCAGGATGGTCGAGTCGGGTGTGGTAGCCGTCCCTTCTTCCATCCATGAATAGAAGAAGTTCATTTTCATCGGGCCACCCAAGGGCGAGGATTGGCCCGTGCCTACACAGTGGCACAGGGCCGACTGCCCAAGAGCGAAACAATCATCTTCACCCGAGGCAAGGGTGGTGACTTTGTGGGAGCCGATCCAGTGGGCCGACGTCCTGCTTTTTGAGCAGGCCATGAGCTCGGCTGGGCTCAGCCCTGCATGCTTTCTGGGTAAGTTGGGGTCGTAGACGATCTATTTAGACTTTGATGAATTTTCTTTCCCCTTTTCAGCGTTACTAACTCTCTTTGTGTATTCCCCCTTTTTGCAGAGCAAATGGACCGATCCAAGTTCTTAGTTGCCATGACTGCGAAGGCCCAAAAGAAGACCGACGGCGGAAGCTCGTCCCGACCGGGTCTGAGCTCGTTCCTGAGGCCTGCCCCGCCGAGCAAGCCTTCAGCTGCGTCACCCTGAGTCCCCGAAGAGCGTCGTTGGGGGCCAAAAGCACGTGCAGGATCCGATGCCCTGGGCGAGGGAGGGGGAGGAGGATGCCGAGCCCACTGACGCCCCCCTAAATTGGCACAAAAGGACGGTTTCTCGGGCGCCTCCTTCTACCGGGATCCCAATGCAGGAGGACTTCTGCTTCGAGATGCTCTCGGGGCTCTCCGTCACCGGCAGCTTGCTCTTCGACATGGAGCAAGCAGCTGGGAGCAAGATTTCCCGGGGGACCCTGAAGGCCCTGGTGGCCGCCATCGCTCAGGAGGCAGTTCAGGTCGGTATCTGTTTTCCTTTAAAAATCTTCTTAAGCAAATTTTTAACTCGGCTTGGACGTTTCTAACTCTTTTTGCTGCTTTTCCTCAGGTTCTCCACCACTGCACCCTCATTGTAAATATGGAATCCGAGAAGATTGCCCCGGCCATGAGGAAGGAGGACGAATCGTCCTTATGGGAGGAGGATCTGCGCTTGGAGCTACAGCAGGCGAAGGAAAGGATAGCCATCCTCGAAACCCGGGTGGCCGCCGAGGAGTTGACGAACTCCAAGTGTAAGGAGTCTCACCGACTTCTGAGTGAATCCAACTAGGCCATCTAGGCTAAGTTGGAGGAGGTCAGCAAGCTCTACGCCGCGATGAAGAAGTCGAGGGATGCCAGCAGGAGGGACGCCCAGGCGGCGCTCAATGCGGTGAAGCTTGCCGAGCTCCGAGCTTCGAAGTCCGTGGAGAGGTACAAGGTGTCGGACCAGTTCTACGCCGACCTCACCGACGCCTCGGCCATTGATTGACACTAGGCTCTCGACACCGTCAAGACGTTGATGCCGGGGTTCGCCGACAGCGAGCTCCGGGTCCAGTACCCTCTCTCCGAGGATGCGCCGCCGGTGGAAGCTACCGGGGATGCCGCCGGGGGTGAGGCTGCTGATAGAAGCGCCGGGGTTGAGGCCGCTGGTGGAAGCGCCGACCAGAGGTCGCTGTTTTGGTTCCCGCCGCTGCGTCGAGCATGGAGAGATCCTCCTCGGGCCTACAGCCTGAGCTTTCCTGCCTTTTCCTTTCTCCTTTTTTTAAAGTTTTGTAAGCCTCCAGGCGTTTTATAAGGCTGAGGAGCCCAGAATACCTTGTAAAAATTTCTGGAATATAAATAAAGCTAAGCTTATTTTCCTCTGCATGACGGTGTGCTTTCTGCGTGAGTACTTCAGTTCGTCAGTCTTTTCCTCGACTCAAGTGGTAGGCCGTAGGTCGATGCCCGGCTTTTTTAGATAACGATCGCGTGTCGAGTGTAGGTCGATTAATCGCCAAGTGTAGGAAGGTCGGTGCCCTTCCGCTCCCCGGAGTCAAGACGGCGATCGTTCATTTAGGATGAACCGAAAGATATCCAAGTGTGGGAAGGTCGGTATCAGTCCATTCCTCAGAGTCGGGTTGACAACTACGTCTCTTAGCAAAGAACGGACCGAGCAATGAAGCTGCTCAGTTGTCTCTTGGCGAGGGCTTAGATCCCTGGCGTTGTGGGGTAGGAAACTACCAGCCAGGGATAATCGAGTAAAGGCGAGCCCGGTTACCTCTTAGCGAGGGCTTCGATCCTTAGCGCGGGAGGGGCCGTGAGAGGCCTGCTAAGGATGGACCAAGCAATGAAGCTGCTCGGTTGCCTCTTGGTGAGGGCTTAAATCCCTGGCGTCATGGGGTGGTGAACTACCAGCCAGGGATAACCGAGCAAGGGTGAGCCCGGTTGCCTTTTGGCGAGGGCTTAGATCCTTAAGGGCAGGCCGAGCAGGGTTGCTGCCCGGTGCATCTTGGCGAGAGCTTTGATCCTTAGCGCAGGAGGGACCGTAAGAGGCCTGCTAAAGAAGGGCCGAGCAGGGATGCTGCCCGGTGCCTCATGGCGAGAGCTTTGATCCTTAGCACTGGAGGGGCCGTAAGAGGCCTGCTAAGGATGGGCTGAACAGGGTTGTTGTTATGTGCCTCTTGGTGAGGGCTTGGATCCTTAAGAACAAGCCGAGCAGGGTTGCTGCCCGGTGCCTCTTGGCGAGGGCTTTGATCCTCAGCGCGGGAGGGTCCGTAAGAGGCCTACTAAGGACAGGCTGAACAGGGTTGCTTCCCGGTGCCTCTTGGCGAGAGCTTTGATCCTTGGCGTCGTGGGGTAGTGAATTTACCAGCCAGGGATAACCGGGAAGGGTAGCTGCTCGGTTGCCTCTTGGTGAGGGCTTCGATCCTTAGTGCGGGAGGGGCCGTAAGAGGCCTGCTAAGGATGGACCGAGCAGGGTTGCTGCCCGGTGCCTCTTGGCGAGGGCTTTGATCCCCGGCATCGTGGGGTAGTGAACTACCAGACAGGGATAGCCGAGCAGGGTAGCCGCTCGGGTGCCTCTTGGTGAGGGCTTCGATCCTTAGCGCGGGATGGGCCGTAAGAGGCCAGCTAAGGATAACCGAGCAGAGTAGTCACTCAGTCGATTCGTGAGGTTCTGTCCGACCTTCCCGGTGTGAGTATCGGGAAGAGGGACAGTCGCGAGCGACCCGTGTCATGAACGCGTGGGGGAGGCGAAGCGCCGGAGGAGCGTCGTTTCGATTTCACCGAGAAAAGCTCGATGTTTGCCTGCGTGGCGGTATAATTATGGGTGAAACGAACGACTGTTGGACTCCTGGGACGTTGTGGGCTATAAAACGGAGGGAGCGTTGATCACTCCTTCCTTCACTCCCAAAACGTAAGAATGGAGGACTTCATATTTACCATCACCGACATCGTAAACTTCGAGGATGTGTATCTTTACGATCAGTACCGCACCGAGGACACAGTGCAGTTAGTGATAGGCTGCATTGAAGATCACTTCGGCCGACTACTTCCCCAGCGCTCCCCCTGCTCCAGCTGTTGATGTACTCCATCTGGATGGCATCACCGGGGCTCTATAACCCCTTGTCCGAGCAGCTGAAGGACGAGGCGGTTGGTAAGCTAAGGTCTTTGCGGCGCTTCGGCCTAATTTCCACGGGTCGACGGGATCGCTTGGTGGCGCTCATCCTTGAGTGCTACCAATTGAGGCACGATGCCGACGTTCGCGGGCGGCCTCAGAGGCAGAGGTCTAAGGCGATGAGGGCTCAGCTGGCGGAAATATCATCGGAGTACCACGAGCAATGTTCTCTGCATCCCCTTCCCCCGCTACTGTAATTTTTCTTTTTCGATGTACGGCTGAGGATCCTATAGTACCCTTTTGAATAACAAAACTCTTCTTTTTGCAATATTTTATTGATCGCTGCTTATTATATAAACGGAAAGATCTTGAGAAAAGCTTGCATTGCATTAGTAAAAAAAGTACACGCTAGTAGACGTTCTTTTTATTGGTACGGTTTGAGCTTTTTGGCGTTGTAAGGCCGTCAAAAGCGATCGGCTTGGTCTCCCAGGCCTTCTTCCTCGGATGGCTGTTGGCCTCCACGGCCAGCGTAGGGTGCCGAGCCTCGTAGGTACTCGACGTACCCCCCGCCGACATGACCATGATTTGGCCGATTGTCAACTCGCCGGGAGGGGGACGCTGCTCCTGCTCGCGGTCAGCTTGCCGCTTGTCCCGTAGGTACTCTGTCAGGTGTCCCGAACGGATAAGCTCCTCGGTGTAGTTTCGGAGCTGCTTACAGCTCTCCGTGGAGTGGCCTTGCGACATGTGGAAACCGCAGTAAGGGCCCCGGGTGCACTTTTCCGTCATGCCCGAGACCGGGGGGAGTTTGAAGAATCTGTCACGCCCCGCTTCCCAGTGTACGGCGAAGGAGACGCGACGAGGTCCGCTACGTATATACTCAGAAGTACATACGCTAAGCGTATCTAAGCAATATAAAATAATACACAAGAGACAAGAATATAAAGAACAGCAACTTTTATTCATTAACATTCTTTGTACAATACATGAAAGGAAATACAACTGAAATAAAAAGATGCCTAAACAGTGGCATAACAGGAAATGAAAAGTACAGAAAGAAAAAGTGTACAATGAACTAAAGTGCAGGGTCTTCGGCAAATTGCTCCAAGTCTTCTTGAGATGGCTCGATCTCCGCCGGGTCCAAACCACCTGACGACATTCAAAGAAGAGAGAAACGGAATGTCGTCGGCGAACAGGTCGCTCGGTAAGTCCCAAAGATAAAGGAGGAATAGACAGAAAGTAAGAGAGAGAGAGAGAGTAGTTTTTACAGTTGTATTATATTATTATATTGTTGTATTTCGTGTTAACGTTGTTGTTTGTAGCTTGGTACAGAAGGATGCCAGTGTATATGAAAGGAGTCTCACTTGCCCCGGAGACTAAGGTATCAGGAACTCAAGGAACCGTTTATGCCACGGTACAACAGCAATTGGATTCATGTTAGGTGTCTTAATCTTACCGTCTCGTGCCACTTTTAACACCTTCCGTACCAATCTACCCCTTAAACCCCGTGATGTCTTGTTTGTAGTGTTATCTTGTAAATTGTATTGGTTGCATGATTGATTGACTGACTGATCGAAACCATGATATCAGGAAACGGTTATAACCGTAGTCATGTAAATGGAATACTGGGAATCATGTAAAAGGAAAATATCCATGGTTCGGTTCAGCCAAATTGTATAAACTGATACTTGTATTCATGAATTCATATGTTCATATTGACTTGGAAACTTGTAGATTATAGATTGACTTGAATCATATTCAAGTCAGATTAATCAGACTCAAACCCGAGTCAGACAATCAGAAATGTGAAACGAAGTCTTATAACTGCTAGGGTCCTTAGGGTAATTTATAAACTTGAGGGGTTTTATGTAAAAATACTTTTATATACTTTTCAAAATACACCTCAAGTATTTATTACTCGTCTTTAGAGTTGTAATGAATGTGGATTTTATATTGTGTCATTTCTAGTGAAAATATCCTACTTTTAGGTATTTATCTGTAATAGTGATTATTTGAAGTTCATGGTATTTTAGTGTAAAAGTTATTATTGTGATTTTTAGAAAAAGGTGAAAATTTTATATTATAATAAAATCGGTATTTAAAAGATAAATATACATATGTTTATACAAAAATAATTTTAATAACTATTTTATATTTCAAAAATCTCATTTTCTTAAGATGTCGTATTTTAAACCTTTCGAGACCGAATGCTCCTTGCGGAGGTCTGAATCTCGCACTACTAGCACGAGGGTGCACGATAAACCGCACGATCCCGAACGGGTTCCCCAAAGATGGGTTGCAGCGGTGTTTTGCAAAGATTGTAAAATACTAACCCTTTAGAAAACGGTTTTTATAAAGTAAAAGGTATTTACTTGAAAAGTGTAGTTTTCCGTATTTTAGGTTCTAGGGTTTCCTAAACCAACTAGACTATTTCTAAATGGTCTAACGACAAGTCGTTAGAAGTCTCAAATCGCCTCTTCACTGCCAATTGCGGCCAGGTAAGTGCCAGGTAAGTGGGAGGCTATCCACTACAAGTAGTGGCCCTAATTAAGTAACCACTTGCCTTAGACACACTTGCCTAGACACCACAAAATCAGGGTTAGATAAACGATCGATATTCACAACTTATCGTATTTTCCTAGTAAGAAATATTTACTTAAAAGTGTAACAAATCTAAAACCTTTAAGAATGGTTTTTTGAAGATTATGGTATTTTAATGAAAATTTCGTTTTATCGTATTCTAAGTTTTGATGATATCATTTTAGGGTTGCATTTGCGTGTGTGTGGAGGTAGGTCGTTACCTCGTGCTCTACTTTAAATGTATAGCAAGTTAAGGGTTAAATGTGAAATTGAAACATGATGGTATTAAAGTGTAAAAATACGGTAAATTGAAAAGGTTATCATTTCATGTGTGAAAACTTATTCAAATTGACTTTTACAAGTTTAATGGTCAAGATAGAGATGTTTAGGAATGATTGAATTGATTAGAAGAAGAAAAATAAACATTATGGTATTAAAGTGAAAAAGAATACGATATTGCAAAAGCTATCATTTCATGTGAGAAACTTTGTCCAAATTAGTTGTTATGTGATTAATAGTCGACAAGAATAAGTTTAAGTATTATGGAATTGGTGACAAGTGAGATCTTATAGAAAACCGAATCGGAAATCGGTTTGTTCCGATTCCCGTCGGGTTTCGTAATTTCGTATTTTTGAGAAGTAGGAAGAAGGTAAGAATGGGACTTACGGGTTTCGATCTATACTAAAAAGTATAGGGGAACTAAAGAAATTGCCGAGGCGTTGCTTCGTCGCCGGTTGTTTCTAAAAACGTCGCCGGAATTCCCGCCGGAATCTCGTCGGAGCTTCGCCGCGAACTTGTTTTCAAAGCACACACTTCTTGGAAAACTTTTGAGAGAGTGGCTCAAGATTTTGGGGGTGAGAGGGTAGTGTGTAAGGTTGGTATTTTAGGGTTAGGCTAGGGTTAGGGTAGATGAAAAGTTAAAAATAAAAATATGATAAAATGTAATAAAAAAATATATTAAAAGTGGAGTAATTGGGGTTTTTTAAGAGCTCTGGAAGTGGTCTAAAGCTGAAATTTTGCAGGTGCATAGGAAATATGAAAAGACACAGCTTTCATGTTATGACCATCGTCGGAATCGGCCGAATCGGGGGTGACTCAGCCATGACTCGGTCGGAGCACTGAGTCGGCCGAGTCAAGACCGAGTTGGCCGATTCCCGGCCGAGTCCGGTGGCCTGGATCCCCCCGACGGTTCATCTAACTCCTGCAAGTGTTACATGTTTGGATGTAGTAGGGTTTTTGTGAGATATGCACGTGTAAACTCTTGGTATTCTAAAGGTTTTAAAAAAATCAATATTAAAAATAATGTGGGGTATGGGATTTGAACTCTGGTGGCTTGGTTCAGCAGTGGAAGGTATTACCAATGAGCTACAAGCTCCTTCTTGTAATTATGGAGTTATTTAATTACTTAAAATGATAGCAGCAAGAGTAAATACTCCAAGTATACATTAAACCGATAAGCACCAGCGATGGGCATGTTCGTGGGCACCCTAGACCCTCATGCAACTATTTCACAGTTCATGATGTTCTTTAAACCGACCACGTTCTAGGCTTTAATTGATAAGCTAGCCCAGATGGATCAAATGGGTCACAGACCGTCTCCTCCGAAGCCGGAACCCCGAAACGACAAGGGTAAAGGGAAGGCGACCTTCGTTACGACACCCAACAGCAGCCCAGTGCCCCAAAGCTAGCGGATCAATTGGAAGAGAGACGGCGGTATTATAATGAGAAAATGAAGCACCCTTACTCATTCCCGCGGGATAAAACGAAGAGGCTGTTCGAGCTGGCGATGCGCAATAGGCTTATCTATCTCCCGAATCCAAGGAGACCACCGCAACCCAGCGAGGTGAATAATCCCAATTATTGCCCTTACCACCAAACGGTAAGTCACCCGATCGAGGATTGCTTCGTCTTTAAGGGATGGATCGAGGATCAGTACCTACAAGGCAAGTTTGCGCTGTCTGAAAAGTGGAAAGTAAACCCACCACAGCCGCACACTCCAAAGAAGATGGGAACGCCGGGGGCAACTTGTTCTTTTGTTGAAGAAGCTCCATGGGAGGTCGTGCTTTCCGCCAAAACCAAAAAGATGCTGAATGATCTCCAGATGTGCCCGGCGATCAGATGGAAGAACCCGTTGGAACCTGAGATCATCAAGGAGATGCTGAAGCCGCGCCCAACTCCAAAGTTTGGTGATAGCCAAAATGCTTACACTCAGCTGTCAAAATCTTCAAAAAAGAAGAAGAAGTCCAAAAAGGCCGTAAAGCCTGGTGACAAGCGCACGAGCCTACAAAAACAGATCGATGCGCTGGAGGAATATAATCAGAAGGCGCGGACTCCCATCACGCTCCAAGAGTTCCTCAGCCACGTCTTTTAGGAGGAAGATGATGGAGAAAGCTCGTCGGATGAATATGAGGGTTACGTAGCAAGTTGTCATGTGATCTCTCACTCGTTTACAGATGATGAAAAGGTTTCTTGCACAGAGAAACCGGGGGCAGGTCCCGAACCAGAACTGTTAGGACCATCAGACGAAATGATTGATGCATTCCTAAACAAAGCCCGTCAGGAAAGCAAAGCCAATCGAGAGCGTGAACTGGCTATATTTGAAAAGGCCAAACGCCAACGACTGGAGGAAAAGGTCGAGACGCCCCAACTGGATCAAAGCGTCCCTATCGCCAGCAAAAGCAAGCTTAAAGTAAGGAATCTATTCGCTAGGGCCCTGGCAATAGGAATGAAGTTTCCCTCTTTCAAAGGAAATTCCCCTGGCAATATACGTCTTGATGAAGCGGAAATACATCCTAATTTCTGTTTATACCATCAGAGGATTGCACACCCCACCGAGGAGTGCATAGCCTTTAAAAACTAGTGGCAGGGATATGTTACCCATCGACGACACGTTCAACGAGTGAAGCGCAAGGCTCGTCGGGAACAGAAAAGCACGACAGGCGAGCACGAAAGAGCTGCTGGCAACTGTCACATAACCGACACCAAGGGATCGCAAGTTATCACCTTTGGAAGCGACTCTGACGAAGAAATCGCCCTCAGCCCTCTCTCCAAGGAATCCACCACCGATACAAAACATGCGAAGATTTGTGGCAAAATTTAGCTGCGTAATCATACGTTGACTTATGACCGAAACGTCGTTAAACTACTACCAACCCACGGCATCCCCAGGCTGACGTGGTGTAAAAAAAACGGTATGTCCATAAGCAAAATGGGCACGGATGAAAACTCGAAAGGACTCCGTGAGTAAAAATAGCAGGACTACCGACGATATTTGTGAAAACCTGAAAGGGCGCAGACTCGTAAAAAAAGGTATGTCCATAAGCAAAATGGGCACGGATGAAAACCCGAAAGGGCTCCGTGAGTAAAAACAGCAGGGCTACTAGCGAGTGTTTGTGAAAACCCGAAAGGGCGCAATCTCATTAAAGGACACTTGCAAGGTCCTCTCGACCTTGTGAGGAAAAACCACCCGCGTGAGATCCTTACGACTCACAAGGGAGCAACACACTTAGGGATCCTCACGATTCCTAAGGAGAAATTACACTTGCGGGATCCTCACGACTCGTAAGGAGAACTCTCTTATGGGACCCTCACGGCTCATAAGATTTGAAAGTCTTAAATTACAGAGACCTGAACCTGTTCTTAAGCAACCCCTACAACCTTTGATATTGCCCTACAAGTGGCTCAATACTGACCCTTGTATACAATCCACGGGCGCGAATGAACATTTCCCTAACCAAGTCCCATCCGTGACTAGGGATATGTCCATATGGTGAACAACCCTTGTAAGTCATCTCGACTTATAAGGAGAAAAACCCTTTTGTAAGATCCTTACGACTTACTGGGGAATATACACTTAGGAATCCTCGCGATTCCAAATGAGAAAACACACTTACGAGATCCTCACGACTCGCAGGGAGAAATACCTTTATGAGACCCTTACGGCTCATGAAATCAAAAGTCTTAGTCGACAGGATCCTAACCATGTTTGCTAAGCCACCTTTGTTCGACATCGACAGAGGCAAATGATGATTCGCTCCTGGCAATATCCCAGTTGTAGCGATGGTGATGCCTAAATCGGTATCAAATTCCAAGTCCTTTCATGGCAAATGATGATTCGCTCCTGGTAATATTCCAGTCGCAGCGATGCTGATGCTAAGATTGGCATCCGATTTCAAGTCCCACACTCGCGATAAAAAATCAGCGAGCCAAAAATGCATATGAAATAGCCGAAATGATGGGACAACTTGCAACGAAATCAGCAAGTAAAAATGTATGCATACAAAAACAGCCGAAATGATTGGGCAACTCGCAATAAAAAGCAGCGGGTAAAAAGAAAAATAGCCGAAATGATTAGGCACCGCGAAAAATAGCCGAAATGATTGGGCAATCGCGACCTTCGCAATATAAAAGCTGAAATGATAGAGCATCGCAGAAATAAAATAATAATATAAAAAAATGATGAATGAAACTTTTTGCCCTACAGGTGAGATCACATCGATCCCTGTATACAATCCAGGGGAATAAACAAGAGGGAACCAAACCTTCCCAACAGGCTCCACCAGAAAGCGAAGCCAAATCTCGACGGTTCATAGACAACCTAGAGACAATCTCGACATTTGTCGCAATATTGCAGACACAATGTCATCAAACGAAGCAAAAGAAGATCCCTAGCTTCAGGGTCTCGACGTCGATATCGACAACTTAGAGATCACCAACGGCGTTTCTCCTCACTCCAACCAGATGCAGACATGACGTCAACAACTGACCTCAGAGTCGCAACGAAATGGAGCCACGGCATAGTCCCTAGTTCCAAATCTTAACGGCAATATCTACAGCTTAAGAATCAGCAACAGCGTTCCTCCGCAGTCCAGCAGGATGCAGATGCAATGTCAACAAAACGGTCAGTAAAGCGGAGTGACGGCAAAATCCCAGCTCCACCTCAGCATTCGTCTCGATACAGCAGACGCAATGTCAACAACGGCGTTCCTTCGCAGTCCAGCAGGATGCAGATACAACGCCAACAAAAGACCTCACGGTCGAAACAAAGCAGAGCGACGGCAAAATCCCAGCTCCACCTCAGCATTCGTCTCGATACAGCAAACGAGATGTCAACAACGGCGTTCTTTCGCAGTCCAGCAGGATGCAGATACAACGCCAACAAAAGGCCTCACGGTCGAAACAAAGCGGAGCGACGGCAAAATCCCAGCTCCACCTCAGCATTCGTCTCGATACAGCAGACGAGGTATCAACAATGGCGTTCCTTCGCAGTCCAACAGGATGCAGAAGCAACGTCAACAAAAGACCTCATGGTCGAAATAAAGCGGAGTGACGGCAAAATCCCAGCTCCACCTCAGCATTCGTCTCGTTACAGCAGACGCAATGTCAACAACGGCGTTCCTTCGTAGTCCAGCAGGATGTAGATGCAACGTCAACGAAAGACCTCATGGTCGAAACAAAGCGGAGTGACGGAAAAATCCCAGCTCCACCACGACATTCGTCTCGATACAGCAGACGCAGTGCCAGCAAACGAAGCGAAGGCCAAATTCCTAGCTTCAGAGTCTTGACGGTAATTCATATAAAACCTGAAAGACTATCGGAGATCATCCCACATCAGCGTGGAGTGGTCACCACCTCGACGTTCGTCTCGATACAACAGATGAGATGTCACTATAGCGTCCTTCCTCCAACAGGATTCGGACACGCCAAAACAAACAAAGCGAAGGAAGATCCCTAGCTTCAGGGTCTCGACGTCAACATCGACAGCTTAGAGATCAACAATGGCGTTTTTCCCTACTCCAATAGGATGCGGACGTGGCGTCAACAAAAGACCCAATGGTCGAAACAAAGCGGAGTGACGGCAAAATCCCAGCTCCACCTCGGCATTCGTCTCGATACAGCAGATGAGATGTCATTATATCATTCTTCCTCCAGCAGGATTCGGACGTGACAAAGCAAATGAAGCGAAGGCCAAATTCCTAGCTTCAGGGTCTTGACGGTAACTCATATAAAACCTGAGAGACTATCGGAGATCATCCCACACCAGTGCGGAATAGTCACCACCACGGCGTTCTTCCTCCAGCAGGGTTCAGACGCGATAACAACCACGGAGCCACGGCAAAATCCCTAGTTCCAAACCTCGACGGTTCACCAGCAACCTAGAGACAAACACGACATTCGTCTCAATACAGCAGACGCAATGCCAGCAAACGAAGCGAAGACCAAATTCCTAGCTTCAGGGTCTTAACGGCAAGTCATATAAAGCCTGAAAGACAATCGGAGATCATCTTGCACCAGCGCGAAGTGGTCACCACCACAGCGTTCTTCCTCCAGCAGGATTCAGACACGACAATCAAACAACGGAGCCACGGCAAAATCCCTAGTTCCAAACCTCGACGGTTCACTAACAACCTAGAGACAACCACGACATCCGTCTCGATATAGAGGACGCAATGCCAGCAAACGAAGCGAAGGCCAAATTCCTAGTTTCAGGGTCTTAACGGCAAGTCATATAAAGCCTGAAAGACTATCAGAGATCATCCCACACCAGCGCGGAGTGGTTATGACTCATCGGGGCTCTCCAAAATGGGCCTAACCTCAAGTAAAAAGCGGCATGGCAAAATTCCTAACGCTTGCTCTTCCGACGGTCAAACTGCCTAGGAGGATTGCTTGAAGACGTCTTGTCTAGCCCCCGAAGGGATCAGAGACACGACAATCGCAAGGCTACTCGAACAGCAAGATTGCCTATCGAGGAATACATCAGCCAACGCGACAGTACGACGGATAAAATCCTAAGTACCACAGACCCTAACGGACCTCTGTCGTAAAGAGCAGAGGTTAACTGTGACGTTAGGATATTCTTGCGAGAACTGCTCGATTCGTCTCGACTCGTGAGGAAATTAGTGTCTTTGCGAGAAATACTCGATTCGTCTCGATTCGTCTCGACTCGTGAGGAAAAGCCTTAGGCAACGGGGATTAAAAAACCTGTTTCCTAAGCACTGGGACCCTGCGAGTCGATCCAAAATGAACTCTTGCATACTATCCACGGGTCACACTCCCCAAAGTCGAATCTCGACAAGGAGGGAAACAACCGCTTACGGGTCCTCTCGACTTGTAAGAGGGAAAAATTCCCTTATAAGATCCTTACGACTTATAAGAGAAAACGCACTTAGGAATCCTCATGATTCCTAAGGAGAAAATACACCTACAAGATCCTCTCGATCCGTAGGGAGAAAAGTCTTTATGAGACCCTCACGGGTTATAGAGTTGAAAAGCCTTAGGCAGCAGATCTGAACCTGCTTCCTAATGTAGGGTTCCTAGGCACCCTAGTGAAGTCTCACAAGTGATCAAACACGCTAATTTCTAAAAATTACGGTGCCGAGAAAACCTAGAACGGATCGTTTACTAGATATCTAGGCGAAACAAACAAGTAAATGGAAATGTATCTAAAGGAAAGTGACCACAACCTTTGTAGATCCGGTCCACCACTTCCTAAGCTCCGCGATAATCTCCCTCCGCTGTCCAAATCAAACCCTTGACTCTAGCATTGGCATCATCGAAGAATAGGCGGGCTTGATCGTCGGTTCGATGCCGAAGATGATCTACGTCGAAGCATCATAAGAACAAGCTCCAACTGCACCAAGCTTTGAAAACTTGTGAAGTAAACACCCTATACAACTTGGCAAGAGGTAGAGGATGAAGAAATAGAAAGTGGGTTCACTTTAGAATTGGATTTCTCACTTGATTTCACTTGTTGCCATTGATGGTTACTAGCTTTCTTCATGTTGAAGAAGATGATGAAGAAGAAGAAGATATGATAAGTCTTAATTATTAGATAAAAATAAATCAATACTTATCATACTTTCAACTATAGTTAAGTGTAGAGAAAAGACCATGGTTAAAAAGATGGTTAGGGTTAAGCATAAGAACAAAAGAGTGACTTAGTCAAAGTTTCAAGAAACTTCAACTAAAAAACAAAACATGCAACCATTCATTTATCTTTTTCTTTTTCCAAAATGAATAAATAAGAAAGATAAATGAATAAATAATCAAAACCCTAATCATTAACTTAAACCATGGTTTGATTCTTTACACTTAACCAAGTAAGCATGTATCATCAAACATGATACAAACATGTGCACAAAACTATATCGTATATACAATGTGTACAATTCAAGTGAGAAAATCCTTTTAAAGTGAACCAATACTAGTTAACGCAAAGTAATATATCAAATATATAAATATGCACTAAATCATTAAATCAACACTTGATTTAACGATCCGGTCATATCGGATATAACCGACTAGTATCATATGTATCGGCTTATCGAATCAATCCTTGATTCGATAACTAGGTTATATCGCATATAACCATTCGATACATTCATCGCGAGAATATAATACGGTATCATATACACGCATTATTCTCGGTCCCGCACATATCTCATATGCGCTCCTATTTCGTTTCGCTTGAGCCAGGAAACCTCTGTGTAGGACTCTAAAGACTCGTCAATACGCCGGCAGCAGATGATGATCATATCAAACACCCACAAGCCGCAAGCGGTCTGCTAAACGTAACGGCCACCCGGGTATTGAGCGATCAGAAGATCGACGAGCAAGCCCGCTCACACTCCTGTGAATCCAACCAGTAACACTTACCGTACAGTCCGGTCTGTTCGTCTGATATGCCGCATATCTCGCCTGGGGGTGGTAAACGTCAGACCCCAATAGCTCGATAAGTCATGCCGACGTAAGGCCCATAACATTCGTGAAAACTACTGATAACTCTTACCAGTATATCACTGCAACCCTGGCCAGGGATTCCTGTTATGGCCAGTCGAGCATAGCACAACATCAACCCCCAATACCGGGAGAGACGAATCCCCTCCTATCGCTCATTGCCTCCATGTGAATCGGGACTGTACCCAAAAACCACATGTTTGCACAACTCAGTAGAGCCATGGTAGGGTGGAAATCAAAGCACAGTGGGAGACACACAAGACTCTATGACGATCTCGGGTCAACAGACTAAGCTGTACCAGTGTCACCAGAGAACTGCCATCTGACGTGAGGTATAATACCATCTGGGAGTTCTCGGCGAGTCCGTTCAGTGTACCCAGTCTCCACTGAGCACCCGCATACCATCTTCGATGTCAAACACCAATGGATATGGGATCATCCATCGCCCATCGCATGGGTCGAGAAGATATGCGCTAGTCTACTCTGGAATATCGATGCCCCGTCTCGATATTCCCACGACTAGGAACAATGAAGGATGTACTCATTGACTACCCAGGCCCCATTAGTATGATCTGCATCATAGTCCTGGAAGTCTAGTACACATCCTAAGGGCTTTATCAACATGTAATCAGAGAGACAGAGAGTATACATGTTAAGATAAAGTACAACCAGATAGCGTACTATCATGTCGAGCAAGAAAGTCCTACCTATATATGTCCCAGTATCCACTACAATATACATCCAATGTACAGTAATGGCCTCTAGGGCATACATATAACTAACAATCTCCCACTTGCACTAGGGCCATCTGTAGCAGTGGTTGCAGTATCACATACTCAACTATCCCCTAAAAGTCTCTCTTTGGGAAAAGGCCTTCGTGAGTGGATCCGCCGTGTTGTCCTCTGAGTCTAATCTCCTAACCTCGATCAACCTGGAGATCAACTATCTCCATGATCAGGTGATGCTGCCTCAGAATATGTCTGGGTCACTGATGGGACCAGGGTTCCAGGGCCGAAGCCACACTTCCATTGTCATACAATGGCAGGAACCAAGTTCATCTTATGAACCAATATACACCCAAACTTCCTCTTTGGTAGTATCTTCAATAGCGATGTTACCAGCCTTTATCGTCTAGTTTGCCACGGTATCTAGCTTGGAACTCTTCCAACATACCGTCCCTTTACTGAGGGTAAAGACAATGCCTGTGACTGACATTCAGTCATCTTTATCACCCTGGAACTCTTCCAGTGATTCTCCTCAGGATCGTTTGATACCATCTCACTACATCTAGTGAGAATCCTAGCATCCAATTACATCTATCTCATAGATGGAAAACTCAGGATTTAGGAGGTATCACTTTGATCCTATTTGGAGAATCCTAGTGATAATAGGAGATTGACCGATCGTAGTATAGGAAACTCTCTTCCTATCAAGAGTATGTTGTCTACGTACAATACGAAGATGACCACCTTACTCTCTACTACCCTTTTGTATATACAAGGTTCGTCTACCATTTTGATGAAGTCAAACACTTTGACTATCACATCAAAACAGACGTTCCAACTCCGCGATGCCTGCTTCATTATGTAAAGCAACTTGCACACGTTTCCGCTGCTCCCACTGTTTACGAAGACCTCTGGCTGTGTTCTTATAGACGTTCTCTTCTAAATCAGTATTTAGAAAAGCAGTCAGGGCACCCAACCACCAGATATCGCAGTCATGGTATGTAGCCGTGGCAAGTAGGATCTGGATGGACTTAAGCATAGTCACTTGGAAAAGGTTTCATCATTATCCATACCTGGTTGATGACGAAAACCTTTAACAAGTCTAGCTTTGAAAGCCTCAACTTTTCCATCTACACCAAGTAATCTTCTCAAGATATACTTGCTCCTGATGGGGATTTAACCCTTCAGATATAGCAGCTAAAGTCCATACTTTGCTGGTGTACATGGATTCCATCTCAGATCGCTAAGCATCCAGCCATTCTTACAGAGTCCCTACTCTCGATGGCCTGCTCGAAACTAGTTGGGTCATCATCTCATGGTGCAATCCTTGCTCCCACTGTCATCGAGAAACCGAGGTATCTCTCAGGCGGATGAGGAACCCTACTAGATCGGCGGAGAGGCTGAGGTTCGTCGGGAACTATAGAATCCTTTGGTTCTGTCAAATCATCAACTGCAGTTTTGTATAGCTGGAACCTTTCCAGTTCTACAGAACTGATCCTGCCTCGATCTTGTCCGGATTTTGCTTTTGACATAGGCCGGACAGTCCCAAATCTCAACTCGCTTAAGAGATGGGTTCTTCCCATACCATATCTCATATGGAGTGGTAGGCACTGATTTGATTCAAACCTAATTCAATAGGTATGCAGCTTCTCAAGTGCATAACCCCAAAAGGAAATAAGTAACTCAGTAATACTCATCATAGAGCACACCATATCTAATATTGTGCAATTGCTCCGCCCTGATACACCGTTGTGCTGTGGTGTATTCAGAGGAGTAACACTGAGAGAAAATCTCATTCTCCTTTAGAATAGTCCAGGAATTCTATGCACAAGTATTCTCCTCCCTGATCTTATCATAGGACATAATACTTATACCCGTATTTTGGTTCTCTACTTCTAACTTATATTCTGTGAATATCTCAAAAGGTTCGGACTTATGTCTCAACAGGAACATATGACTGATCTTAAGAGATTATCAGAGAATATAATGAAGTATAAAGAACCAGTCCTGGCATGTGTAGACAGGAGACTTTACATACATCATCATGTAACAGTCCCAAGAGTTTACTAACTCTTTCTCTGTTTCTAATAAACAGAGCTATGGTCATCTAATCTTTGTGACATGACTGGAAAGTTTCACAAGATGTAAATTCAAACTGATTTAAATATGCATCTAAAATGTAACTTCAGCCAGTCGGGTCGCATTGATGTGACCTAGTCTACAATGCCTTAAGAAGGATTCGTTCATTTCTGAACTCTTCCTCTTGTGTGTGTTCAGTATACTAGGAACTGTAGTTTGATTTAGAACGTCAATGCTTTTAGATAACGTGCCTGAACCGATCAACTATTGATATAAGAAATGTTCAAAACATTATCCAACAATACAAAATTATATCATTTCTTTACTAATAAAGAGACTGATATGATTTTATATATCAGGTTCGGTATCTAATAGCATTTGTTCAGAATCAATGTATTGGTAATACAGGGTGACAGTGACCAACAGACTTGGCTGCAACACTTGCCCCGGTTTCTGTCTCATGAAACTTATCATCCGTTCTCAGTTTTTCTACCTTTTTGTAGCCCTATGTAACAGCTTACATATCTGGGATCCTGATCCGGTATTATATACCCAGGATGCAGAGGATACAGAGAAACAGTTCTTTGTAATGAACACACCCGAAGGAGATGCATCATATGCACTTTCTTCGTTTGGGCGGCATAGGAATTCTGGTATTCCTCAATTTCCTGCTCTGTCTTATAACAATTATAAGTTGGAGCGGGACCAACGTTCCCCAGCTCAGTATAACAAGCGGGTTCGGTCAATACATCCATATTATTATCTTGATTAAGGCGTGATATGGTCGCTACCTGGAGAGAGAGAGAAGAAAACACTCTGCGTGCGCTCTTGCAAGATCAGATTGGTTATATATTTTATCTAATCAGGATGGCTCCCACTGTTTTTATCAAATCTTCCTTCAAACCCTAAAAGGAAAGACTAGCCGGGATTAATTACACTCTACAAGTTCGCCAATCTTTCAGCCAGGCCAGTGTCGGTACTTTGAAGGAGGTTCCCCGTGCTTTCGCACGGACCTAATTACTGTAAACCTCGTTTTCCCAGAGGCGTAACCCCGTTGACACCTTTCTAGACACCTACTTGATCGGCTAATTGCAAAGTGCAAAACACTCCCAGGAGTAACAATTACTCGCAGTGGGTATCGGGATCCAACTATCATATAGAAGGTATGCAATCTCATTGCAAATTTCAACACCTGAAACTCCCGATAAAGGTTTTTTACCCCTAGCACCTATGACCTTAACTATGGTCAACAAATCATAAGTACTAGTCAAGTTCTACCCGTCATTTCGTGATTAATTAGACCCACCCACATGACCCTTAACTAAGGTCAACAAAGTCACGCGACTGTCCTAACTAATCGCATCATATGCGGTGTAGGAAGACATCACTTAGCTACCGAACACTGTGCCTTGACTATGGTCAATAAACACAGCACGAATACTAAGTACTCTACTTCCTAAAATGACGGAGGGTGGCAGCTGGTTTTTGTGAAAACCTTTAACGCTTTGAACTTGATCTCGTTGCGGAATCAAATGGTTTTTAAATGGAAAGTTTTTGAAGCTTTTCTAGTTTTGCTAAAGGGGTCACTCCCGGTGAAGGGATCGTCGGCCCTTTCCTCGTCGAATGAGGTGCGGGATATATCATATATATCACTGTGCAAAGCGTAAACTATAGAAGCGATCAAATGATAAACCGAGGGTTGTAGCATCTGCCAGTTGTTGCTAAAGGAGTCACTCCCGGTGAAGGGATCTCGGTCCTTTCCTTATCGAATAAGGTGCAGGATGTTCTACAAGGAACACCGCGATGCAAAGCAAGAACTGTAGCTACCTGTTTTTATTTTGAAATTCGATTCCACAACATCAATTAGGTTTATTTTCTTTCATTAATCTCATTAATGAATATCCCATCATTTAAATTACCTAAACATCACAGATAAATACGACGTACACTTATGCCATCCGCATTCGCCTCGATGTCCCCTCGTGCACCGTTAGGTTAGGTAACTAACGGCAGAGCGGGGCAGGGCTAGCGCGGGTGTAAAACATAAGTAACGTCTATATAATATATCATATATACTATATACTGTATCTATCAGAACAGAGCACAGAACATCACAGATAACGCAGCAGAAAGAATCATATGAAATATTGGATATACTAGGACGTCCGTGTTTTCAATACGAGCCAGTATAAAACACGGATTCCACGGTCGTGATGAATAGCCAATCCCACACCCCTAGACCCCTACGAGAGCGGCCAGCAACCCTACCAATTCTAGGGTTAGGAGACCCGGACTCGACTCCTCGAGTTAGTCTCCCGCTGGACCCCAGAACCCGGTTACTTGTGCTCCCCTCCTTGGGTCTATCCTAGTGCAGAAAAGTAAATAATATACATCAACGGTGACAACTTCCGCAACCTGGAAGTGCCCCAATAAAAGAATATTACATACAAGTTTTTACATGAATGAAAATGAAAAAATACTCATCTCACATAAAAAAAACCCGGCTATTCAAATACGACGATCCAATATAACATATCCAGCAACACATAACATCACATGTCATCAATGTAAGTAAATATGTCCATCCCAATTGTCGTTGACATATAGCAACGAAACCGGCGATATCACATATTACACTTACGGTCACAGAAAAGAAAGTGTAAAACTACAACAGTTGGAATCCGCAACCATCTCAGACATCGCATGCCTGACCAAATGAATTCTTTAGACATCGCATGCCTAACAATTATAAACCCCGCATTTTAGTCTCATTATCGAAAACACTTTTCAATATCAAGTCGGGCAATTCAACAAGATTCCCGACATTCTGATCGAATGCTCGTCGCAAACTTCAGCAGACGGCCGCACCCCCGATGCCGTCAACAAAGTGCACCAAGGAGGAACACCGCTACCGCGAGCACCCGAACGGATGCTTTCGGCGACGGGGTTCTCCTACAGTCACTTGGTCGGGGCTATGGAGTGAGGCTGTCTATTAAGTTTACCCGGCGAGTATCCGCGTACGCTACGTGATTGCGACGGACTTTTGATCACATCAAAATTCCGTGGCAACCGATCAAGTGAGACTAAACTGCTATGTTTATAACATTCATTCAGTTATCTCATAACTACTTGTGAATTCCAATTATTGTATCACATTCCGGATAAATAGAAAATGCTAAACTTTTCGATCGAACAATCGAACACCCAAGTTTTCCCGATACAGCTCAACACATGAAATAAGTCTAACAACATTCAGTTCGTGCCTCAGTACCAACGGTCCAGCCGTAGAAGGGTCAAGCCAACGCCTCACATGTGGCACGCCGTACTGCCCCAAACCCGAAGGTTCAAAGGGCAGTTCAAGACGGTCACATAATCGAGTTAAGGTTTGTTGTCTTCTAGAGGGTCCATCGAGTTACTTGCACTACTTAGAACGTCGTTAAACTACGGAAAAATCCAACACTTGGAATTTTCCCGACAGGGGAAAAGTGGGGTATTTATATCCGGTCGAAATTTTTAACATATTCTAAAAATACCCGGAAAAGCACACCGACAAAATTAGACAGTCCGATCGAATATACTGAGTTCCCAATACAACCCAGAAAATAAAACTCTGGAATAAATATTAAAATATCCCCAGGAAAACCAGCACTAAAAACTAGGAGTTACTGTGAAAACGAATAATGCTGATGTGACTAGTCGGCCGCGGAACCGCCGCACGAGCCATGCTCGTGCCGCGGTTCCGCCGCGGTTTAGAGGAATCGTACTGCCGAATTTCACAGTGATTCTTAGTATTACCTGCTGATATTTCTGCATATTTTTAATTTCGAAAAAACCACATTTTACAGAATTGTCCAGAGAGCAATTTTTAAGTCGGGGTTTTGGGTCGATCGGACTTCTAACTCCGTCGGGACTTCGCCTAAGGCTCTAGCTAGGCTCTGATACCACTGTAGGGTTCCTAGGCACCCTAGTGAAGTCTCACAAGTGATCAAACACGCTAATTTCTAAAAATTACGGTGCCGAGAAAACCTAGAACGGATCGTTTACTAGATATCTAGGCGAAACAAGCAAGTAAATGGAAATGTATCTAAAGGAAAGTGACTACAAGCTTTGTAGATCCGGTCCACCACTTCCTAAGCTCCGCGATAATCTCCCTCCGCTGTCCAAATCAAACCCTTGACTCTAGCATTGGCATCATCGAAGAATAGGCGGGCTTGATCGTCGGTTCGATGCCGAAGATGATCTACGTAGAAGCATCACAAGAACAAGCTCCAACTTCACCAAGCTTTGAAACTTGTGAAGTAAACACCCTATACAACTTGGCAAGAGGTAGAGGATGAAGAAATAGGAAGTGGGTTCACTTTAGAATTGGATTTCTCACTTGATTTCACTAGTTGCCATTGATGGTTACTAGCTTTCTTCATGTTGAAGAAGATGATGAAGAAGAAGAAGATATGATAAGTCTTAATTATTAGATAAAAATAAATCAATACTTATCATACTTTCAACTATAGTTAAGTGTAGAGAAAAGACCATGGTTAAAAGGATGGTTAGGGTTAAGCATAAGAACAAAAGAGTGACTTAGTCAAAGTTTCAAGAAACTTCAACTAAAAAACAAAACATGCAACCATTTATTTATCTTTTTCTTTTTCCAAAATGAATAAATAAGTGTAAGTCTACGCTAGCGCCCCGGCAGTCTACAGACGCCAAATACGAAACAAAAACTTTTAACTGACACTATCGTATACTTTAACCCGGATCTGCCATTATTGCTAAACTAACAAACTGTAAAGAGTGTAGAAAGGTTATACCGAACGATCCGAGTCCTTCGTTCTTCAACCATTATCCCACGCTCCGTTGCGGCTGCTCCGATCTCGTCGATCTCCGATATCCTCGTCGAGATGGCACCACATCACCGATTCTTTAAACGGGCTCCCGCCTCTGACTTGAGGCAACTCGATCGTCAAGTTTGCTAAAAGAGATGACCAAGAATGATGTAGAGAATGAGTAGATGACTTTGTCTCACTTCGTCCAAGTCCGTGGACGATCGGTTAATGAAGTTGCCGAGGGAATTGGGTGATGGAATGAAAGAGGCTATGAAATTTCCATGCACCACAAAACTATCATAATCTTTTCTACAAATCAAAAACCAAGTGAGTGAGAGGAGAGAGAGGGCCGGCCATTCTTATGCAAGGAGGGAGGTGAGTGTAGGAGAGGGGAGAGTAACCTTAAGCAAAAAGCTTCTCACTAAAAATCCTAAGGAAAACAAGAAGCTTTAATGAAAATGCATGAATCAGTAAACACCTCATCAAGCCTTTAATGCATCCAATGAAAACTCAACACCAATTAATCCTAGTCACCTCATCTAGAACCTTCTAGAACACTGACTCACCTCATCTGAAGAAAAGATAAATTCGTCTTTAACCAAATGTTAAAAGACGGCTGATAGAATACTGGAAACTGGCAACTTCCAAAAGTGATCCTGAAACGAATTTCAGGACAACCCCGAAACTGTATAAATATACCCGCATTTGTATTACGACCGAATACAAATGCAACTGAGACAAAGATATTATACCTACTCAATATAGTACTCGGATCCGGCTTAAACCAAAGCCGACGAGTATCACCTGTCCGAAAATCGACACGTGCGTAAACGCACGTGCATTTTCCGAACCCTGCCATAAAACCATACGGCCTCTACAACGTTTCGCCCGAACTTGGGAAACTGTCTGTGGGGGACTCTAATGACTCGTCAGTACCCTGGCAGTGGGTGTAACCACAAACCGTCAGCGGCACTAGCAATGCGTAACGGCTGCCCATGGACTGACCTCAAGGGATGCCGATGAGCGCACTCATCCGGAAAATCCTACAGAGCTAACAGTGACAATGTATATACAGTCCGGTCCGTTCGTCTATGAGTATCGCATATCTGCCTAGGGGGCTAGTAACGTCAGACCCCCAAAAGCAGTATAAGTCGTGTCGGAGTGTAGCCCAATAACACCCTGAGATACTACTGGAGTACCTACCAGTAAATCTCCTGCCACGGCCGTGGGCTTTGTGTAATGGCTCTCCTAGACACAGCACGATGTCGCCCCCAATACCGGGAGAGACGAATCCCCTGCCGATCCGCTCACGTGCCTCCATATGGCTCGGGACTGTACCCAAAAGCTACCTGTTTGCACGACTCCTTTGAGCCGTGGTAGGGTAGAAATCAAAGCACAGTGGGAACTCACACGAGACAAATGACGACCTCAGGTCGATGAACTAACCTGTACACATGTCACCAGGGAACTGCTATCTGACGATAGATATAATACTAACTAGCAGATTCCCGGTGAGTCCTGTCCGGTGTACTCATAACCCAATGAGCACCTGTATACATCTTAGGTGATCCAACTGACACCAGTGGCTTGTGAGACCGGCCACCGCCCCTCGTCGGGGTCTCGACTGTACACACTAGTCTACTCCGGAGTATCGATGCCCTGTCTCGAAACTCCCACAACTAGGGACCACAATTAAGGATATGCGTATAAACCACCCAACTCTCACGTATATGATCGCCATCATACTGTTGGTGGTAAAGCAAGATCCTAAGGGCTCTATCAAAGTGTAACATGTAATCAGTCACCTGATCATGTACACGACTGATAAAGGAAAGCCAGATAGCATACTATCATCTCGAGTAAGACTGTCCTACCGGTATAGGTCCTCCGCAATCATTGCAATCACGTACCTATGATCCAATAATTGACTATGAGGGCACTATCTCCAACAATCTCCCACTTGCACTCAAGGCTAATTATTGCGATGTTGCGTACTCACAGCCCGTGTGAAACCAACACCCAACTTCTCTACTAATCAGTATCACAAAGCCCGTTTGTAAAACTATTGTGTTCGAGAAATAGCCTTAGTGAGTGGATCCGCCTAGAAGTTTCTTTCTATATCTCTCTTAATCTCAAGTTCGCGGAGAAAACTATCTCCCGAATTGAGTAATACCTGTCTTAGAATATGTCTGGATATCTGATGGGACCTAGTTCATAAATGAACTCCAAATCCAAACTTCTTAGACTGTATCGATCACTGAACCTAATCAGTATCCGGCACCATGCCACCCACAGTATCCTCTTGGACCGTCTGTCCATAATACTGTCCCTCTTCGTCAGAGGGAAAAACTATAACTTTGACAATCACTCTGTCAACCATGTCACTTTTGAAGCTTGGAATGATAACCGTCTCCCGAAGGAGGCTGCCGTCATCAAATCCGTAGAACATGTACTTATGTTCTAAAACTGCTTCCTTATGTTTCTCCAGGATTGGATTAATACAAACTTATTGCATCTAATGCAAAAACAACATCTGGTGTGGTACTTGACATCTCATGATTGACTCAATTGCCTAAGCAAGTGATCTGCCAATCATGCACATCCCTCTCCCCTTTAGTCTGTAAGACACCTTTAGAGAGGGTGACTCCATCACCTGCAGGTACACCACCATGCTAGGAGTCAACTATTCCAAAAACCATTAGAATATTTGTCAAAGTACCCACATTGGGAAACTACCCAAATCCAGATCTAAAACCATAGATCTAGAAACCAGAATGTCAAATATTATATCCATATCCTGTCTGGAGAAACAACTGTGTGACGACCACAGTACAACCGATCGTAGTATAGGAATTTTACTTCCCACTCTGTGTATGTCATCCATATACCATGACATCACACCCTACTACCTTCTTAACAGATCCATCCCCTATCCTGATTGAAGTCAAATCCATGACTGTCATATCAAAATTAGATGATCTATCTCCGCTATAACTGCTCAAGTCTATAAATAGATATAAGCATCTTGTCCACTATGCTTCTGCTACTCCCACTGACTACGACAACCCTCCTACCGGGTCTCATATCCTGGAACAACAGTAGTGTCAAGTCTTGGTAAATAAGAACCTCCCTGTCACCGTCTCTGAGGCTACCGAAGTACCTCTCGGGCGTCTGAGGTTACCTACCATACCTGCGGAGTGGCTATTGGAATGTCAAACCTGATTGAATATATAGGTCCTATTAAATTTTCCGTAATCGTTCGCGGTTCTGGAATCACTTCCAGTTCTACCATACTCCCACTACTGTTTTCTGAAAAAGATCCATTTTACTAAAACTGTGGTGAGTCAAGAACAATATCACTATTGATCTTCCAAATGGTAGAATATCAACCCTCGTCATAGCCAGGGTCAACCCACAAACAGCCATTACAGAAACGTGCCCTGAGTTATCCAGAGTCTGGTTTTAAGCATAAGCTGGACAACTCCCCGTACCTGAATTTCTTTTAAGGTACGATCCATTCTATATCCAATACAGAAACTTTGGCACTAATTTAATTGGAACCATATTCAAATCATGCAGCTGTCTCCAGTGCATATCAACTTAATGGAAAGAGGCTAATCAGCATTACTCAACTTAGGAATCCATCCAATTATGAGTAACCTGAAAGAGAAACACGTTTCTCAAAACTATTACTATCATCTGAATACTAATCACAAGAATCTACATCTTCGATCTCTTTGAAGAATCCCGATACTTGTGACACCTGGTTCTCTACTTTATTCTTATACCCACAACTTCTCAAAACTTAGACCTTGTATTTCTACGAAACACTCGTCTAAATACTAGAGAAGTTATAAGTAAACAGAACATAGTACGAGGACCTACCCCTTTGTCCTGATGGACACTGGACAACATACAATACTCTGTATAAGTCCGCTGAGTTGAATAACTCATAACCTGTGCGTTGTAGGTGGAAAACTGTACCCTGGCGATTTCCTCAAATATCACCAATTACAACGAATTCCGATATAATGAGGATGATCACCTAATTCCCAATATCTTACTCCCACTCATCATCTGTAAAACCATACAGATATGAGAATGAAACCTGGTAAATACATACCCTTGGAGTAAGTGTCTAATCGGGAAAACAATTTTTCTTTAACAATGCACTGAAACATGAAAATGTTTCGTAGGGGTATCCTGATATTCATAGCAATGCCTCTTCCATAATCCAATTCATGACTTCAACCGTATATTTTATTGACGTCTCTCCAAATCCCTTTATTTGTCTTTAGTCGTTACCTTCTGTACACCATCGTTAGGCTAAATGGTTTTCTTCCTTCCCTACCGTTCGGCACCAGCCTATGGTTTGGAAGAAGACTATCCAGTAAGCATAACAGGTGTACCCTCCTAAACCAAGGAGTACTCGTATCTTGAGAGAAGGTGATGATAAAAGACAACTGAATAATACCTTATTCTTTTAGAGGTGAAATAGGAGTGGCGATGAAGTACGCGGTTTTGGTCGTGAATGATATCAGTCGCAATTTACTTTGCCCTCTTTCTAATCCCTTTATTTTGTCTTTACATATTACCTTCTGCACACCCTACTTAGGCTAATTGGTTTTCTTCATTCCCTACCTTTCGGCACCAGCCTATGGTTTGGAATAAGACTATCCAATAAGCGTAATAGGTGTACTCTCCTAAACCAAGGAGCTCTCGCAACCTGAGAGAAGGTGATAATAAAAGACAACTGAATAAACCAATTCTATTTCTCCTGAACCTGGATCCATCCCCGAAGAAGTCCCTTCGAGTTCGTATATAACCATACGATGGATCTATCCAATGGAAGTGGATATCCGTAGTAATACGGGTGTTCTGAGAAATTCAAAGGGTAAAAGAAGGAGTGGCAATGACTTATGCAACTCAGACAATCCAAAAGCCAGTATTTTAAGAAGGTTCGGTCAACTTGGTCACTGAGTCATAGTCTAGGGTCGGTCAAAGGTCGCTGCCAAAGAAAGAGAGAAAAGAAACACTCTGCGTGCACTCTATCCTAGATCAGAATGGTCATCACTTTATCTAATCCGGAAACCTCCCACTGTCCTGTCAAATTCTCCTCCAAACCTAAAGAAGAATCAATCGGAATCACCCGAAGAGTAAACCAACTCATCAGTGGGAATCGGGATCCAACTCTCATCGCATGATAACGTGACGGAATCCACTCGCGTTATCACACTCCAGAAGGTATGCGCATGCCTGGCAAGTTTCAGTTTCTTTAGAAACTCCCGATATGATTTTTGCCCCATGTTCTTATGACCTTGGCGAAAGTCAACAAATCATAAGTCACATGTCAAGTTCTGCCCGTCATTATCTTGTTACTTTGAACCCACCCGTACATACCCTTGACGAAAGCCAACAAGGTAATACGACTGTCCCAAACCAACACATCTATCTATGCAACAAATGAATACCCCAGCAACTACCAAACACTATGCCTTGACGAAAGCCAACAAACATAGCTTGAATATTACTGACCATCCATAAGAAACGACGGAGGGCTACGGCTGGTTTTTGGCGAAAAACCTTTAACGTAATGAACTTGATCTCGTTGAAGGAACCTGATAGCTTTTTTAAAATATAGTGGCGAAAACCTTTTGCTAAAGAGGTCACTCCCGGTAAAGGGATCTCGGCTCTTTCCTCGTGGAATGAGGTGCAGGATATTCCACTGAATACCGCTATGCAAAGCAACTTGTAATTGACTATAGTGAAGTTATTACTCTGACGCAAACTTCTGTCCAAGGGGTCAGTCCCGGTGAAGGGATATCGGCCCTTGCCCCGTCGAATGAGGTGCAGGATATTCCACTGAATACCGCTATGCATAACAAAAGGAAACGTCTTTGTAACAACACTTTTTAAATTTGTTCCAACAACATCCAAACAGGTTTGTTTTACTTTGCATTGATCAGAATCAACGCAGTCCCATCAATCAATCACACCAGAAAAGAACGAAAATAAAATGTACGTATATGCCATCCGCATTCGTCACTGGGTCCCGTCATCACCCGTTAGGTTACTTAACTAACGACAGAGCGGGGACTGGACTAGCGCGAGTGTAAAACATATACAACATCTAATAGTATATAAACTAATATACAATAATCGCTCCAGGCGTGATAATATGCAACATTACAGAAAAGTAATAAGCATCACAGAACAATACAGATATCTGGGATCCCCGGGTTTCACAGAGCCGCTGCTGAAACCCGGCGTTTCCCTGTCGTGTGGATAGCCTGTGCAATGAAACCTAGACCCCTACGGGTGCGGCAAGTTACCCGCCAAAACCTGAAGCGAGGCAGCCCCCTACAGCATAGTGAATAGACCACCCAGCACTCCACGGAATCCGGTAATCTTGGGCACCCCTCCTTGGGTCAACCTGTACCCCCTACGAGTGCGGCAAATAGTCTGCCAATTCTAGAGTGGGACCCCTCTGCCTCTCAAAGCCATGAGATGCGGACCCGTTGCTTCTCAGAACCCGGCTATCCGTGCACTCCGTCGCGGGGCAAAACCTAGTACAGTAATGAAAAATAGTACAACAGGTACATCGACCGCAACCTGGTCGTGCCCCAAAAGAATATTATACAACAGGCAGTGACGGCAGTCCACATGTTGGACGCTCGCCCCGCAATATCAAATGTACAAATAAACTCAACCTGTACTACCATTGCACACTGCTATCCACCACGACAAATCCGCAACATTACAGCACAACACAGAACATCAACGCGAATGTCACGTTCGCAAACCCGTCTAAAAGAACTATAGCAATCAGACGCGGTTTACCGATCAAATGACATTCCCGGTCGGAGATATAATGTAAGCACTGTAAACTAACATGTTTAAATTTCGATCGACAAAATATCAAAAAGTGGGCCCCACGACTTACTGGTGAACAGTAACAAAATCTGGGCCAAAACGATATATACCAAAAATCCCAATTTCCAACATAGAATGCACTGTAGAAATTTGGCCGAGTGAAGTCACTTTTCTGCGGCGGATCCGCGGCCAAACCCATGCTTGGGCCGCGGATGCGCGGCGGAACAGTTGATTCACTTTGTCGAATTTCTCCAGTTTTCTTAAAAAACCCTGCTTGATTTTCTGGTATGGTCCAAATGTCATTTTGACCAGTTTTAAAATTAACAGAAACTGTCAAGCTAGAAATTGCAGTTTTTAGTATTCCGGTTCGATCGATGTTTTAAACGCGTTAGCACAAGTTAGTATAGCAAAATGGTTAGGCTCTGATACCACTGTAAGTCTACGCTAGCGCCCCGGCAGTCTACAGACGCCAAATGCGGAACAAAAACTTTTAACTGGCGCTATCGTATACTTTAACCCGGATCTGCCATTATTGCTAAACTAACAAACTGTAAAGAGTGTAGAAAGGTATACCGAACGATCCGAGTCCTTCGTTCTTCAACCATCATCCCACGCTCCGTTGCGGCTGCTCCGATCTCGTCGATCTCCGATATCCTCGTCGAGGTGGCACCACACCACCGATTCTTTAAACGGGCTCCCGCCTCTGACTTGAGGCAACTCGATCGTCAAGTTTGCTAAAAGAGACGACCAAGAATGATGTAGAGAATGAGTAGATGACTTTGTCTCACTTCGTCCAAGTCCGTGGACGATCGGTTAATGAAGTTGCCGAGGGAATTGGGTGATGGAATGAAAGAGGCTATGAAATTTCCATGCACCACAAAACTATCATAATCTTTTCTACAAATCAAAAACCAAGTGAGTGAGAGGAGAGAGAGGGCCGGCCATTCTTATGCAAGGAGGGAGGTGAGTGTAGGAGAGGGGAGAGTAACCTTAAGCAAAAAGCTTCTCACTAAAAATCCTAAGGAAAACAAGAAGCTTTAATGAAAATGCATGAATCAGTAAACACCTCATCAAGCCTTTAATGCATCCAATGAAAACTCAACACCAATTAATCCTAGTCACCTCATCTAGAACCTTCTAGAACACTGACTTACCTCATCTGAAGAAAAGATAAATCCGTCTTTAACCAAATGTTAAAAGACGGCTGATAGAATACTGGAAACTGGCAACTTCCAAAAGTGATCCTGAAACGAATTTCAGGACAACCCCGAAACTGTATAAATATACCCGCATTTGTATTACGACCGAATACAAATGCAACTGAGACAAAGATATTATACCTACTCAATATAGTACTCGGATCCGGCTTAAACCAAAGCCGACGAGTATCACCTGTCCGAAAATCGACACGTGCGTAAACGCACGTGCATTTTCCGAACCCTGCCATAAAACCATACGGCCTCTACAACGTTTCGCCCGAACTTGGGAAACTGTCTGTGGGGGACTCTAATGACTCGTCAGTACCCTGGCAGTGGGTTTAACCACAAACCGTCAGCGGCACTAGCAATGCGTAACGGCTGCCCATGGACTGACCTCAAGGGATGCCGATGAGCGCACTCATCCGGAAAACCCTACAGAGCCTAACAGTGACAATGTATATACAGTCCGGTCCGTTCGTCTATGAGTATCGCATATCTGCCTAGGGGGCTAGTAACGTCAGACCCCCAAAAGCAGTATAAGTCGTGTCGGAGTGTAGCCCAATAACACCCTGAGATACTACTGGAGTACCTACCAGTAAATCTCCTGCCACGGCCGTGGGCTTTGTGTAATGGCTCTCCTAGACACAGCACGATCTCGCCCCCAATACCGGGAGAGACGAATCCCCTGCCGATCCGCTCACGTGCCTCCATATGGCTCGGGACTGTACCCAAAAGCTACCTGTTTGCACGACTCCTTTGAGCCGTGGTAGGGTAGAAATCAAAGCACAGTGGGAACTCACACGAGACAAATGACGACCTCAGGTCGATGAACTAACCTGTACACATGTCACCAGGGAACTGCTATCTGACGATAGATATAATACTAACTAGCAGATTCCCGGCGAGTCCTGTCCGGTGTACTCATAACCCAATGAGCACCTGTATACATCTTAGGTGATCCAACTGACACCAGTGGCTTGTGAGACCGGCCACCGCCCCTCGTCGGGGTCTCGACTGTACACACTAGTCTACTCCGGAGTATCGATGCCCTGTCTCGAAACTCCCACGACTAGGGACCATAATTAAGGATATGCGTATAAACCACCCAACTCTCACGTATATGATCGCCATCATACTGTTGGTGGTAAAGCAAGATCCTAAGGGCTCTATCAAAGTGTAACATGTAATCAGTCACCTGATCATGTACACGACTGATAAAGGCAAACCAGATAGCATACTATCATCTCGAGTAAGACTGTCCTACCGGTATAGGTCCTCCGCAATCATTGCAATCACGTACCTGTGATCCAATAATTGACTATGAGGGCACTATCTCCAACAATAAGAAAGATAAATGAATAAATAATCAAAACCCTAATCATTAACTTAAACCATGGTTTGATTCTTTACACTTAACCAAGTAAGCATGTATCATCAAACATGATACAAACATGTGCACAAAACTATATCGCATATACAATGTGTACAATTCAAGTGAGAAAATCCTTTTAAAGTGAACCAATAATAGTTAACGCAAAGTAATATATCAAATATATAAATATGCACTAAATCATTAAATCAACACTTGATTTAACGATCCGGTCATATCGGATATAACCGACTAGTATCATATGTATCGGCTTATCAAATCAATCCTTGATTCGATAACTAGGTTATATCGCATATAACCATTCGATACATTCATCGCGAGAATATAATACGGTATCATATACACGCATTATTCTCGGTCCCGCACATATCTCATATGCGCTCCTATTTCGTTTCGCTTGAGCCAGGAAACCTCTGTGTAGGACTCTAAAGACTCGTCAATACGCCGGCAGCAGATGATGATCATATCAAACACCCACAAGCCGCAAGCGGTCTGCTAAACGTAATGGCCACCCGGGTATTGAGCGATCAGAAGATCGATGAGCAAGCCCGCTCACACTCTTGTGAATCCAACCAGTAACACTTACCGTACAGTCCGGTCTGTTCGTCTGATATGCCGTATATCTCGCCTAGGGGTGGTAAACGTCAGACCCCAATAGCTCGATAAGTCATGCCGACGTAAGGCCCATAACATTCGTGAAAACTACTGATAACTCTTACCGGTATATCACTGCAACCATGGCCAGGGATTTCCTGTTATGGCCAGTCGAGCATAGCACAACATCAACCCCCAATACCGGGAGAGACGAATCCCCTCCTATCGCTCATTGCCTCCATGTGAATCGGGACTGTACCCAAAAACCACATGTTTGCACAACTCAGTAGAGCCGTGGTAGGGTGGAAATCAAAGCACAGTAGGAGACACACAAGACTCTATGACGATCTCAGGTCAACAGACTAAGCCGTACCAGTGTCACCAGAGAACTGCCATCTGACGTGAGGTATAATACCATCTGGGAGTTCTCGGCGAGTCCGTTCAGTGTACCCAGTCTCCACTGAGCACCCGCATACCATCTTCGATGTCAAACACCAATGGATATGGGATCATCCATCGCCCATCGCATGGGTCGAGAAGATATGCGCTAGTCTACTCTGGAATATCGATGCCCCGTCTCGATATTCCCACGACTAGGAACAATGAAGGATGTACTCATTGACTACCCAGGCCCCACTAGTATGATTTGCATCATAGTCCTGGAAGTCTAGTACACATCCTAAGGGCTTTATCAACATGTAATCAGAGAGACAGAGAGTATACATGTTAAGATAAAGTACAACCAGATAGCGTACTATCATGTCGAGCAAGAAAGTCCTACCTATATATGTCCCAGCATCCACTATAATATACATCCAATGTACAGTAATGGCCTCTAGGGCATACATATAACTAACACCTAAGCCATCACTACTCCTCGAAGCATTCAAAACGGAATGTTCTATATCACCTACAGACTACGCTTACTTAAAGAATATGCCAATAACAAAGCAGAAAATAAAAGGAAGGAGGCAAAAGATTTGTCATTCATACTCGGAAAATTCTTACATCAATGAAAACAATAAACAAAAGCAGCATTATTATAATGTTTACAATGGCAAAACCTCAGATCCAGGGCATTGATTAAGGAATTCGAAAGTAAGGCTATCTAGAGTCTTTCTGGCCTTTCTGATCATTCTCGTGTGCATCCTCTCGCGCTCACGCGTGTCAAGATCTTCGGCAAGGCCCCCCATCCTTTGATAAGCAGCAATTATCGTCGTCTGTTGAAAAATTTGATGCAGAATGTCAATGAGGCTATCTCGCCGTTTCTTCGAGATCAGCCCCGACAGGTACACTGAATGCACCTTGTCTTCGGCATCATCCAGCGCATTAAGCGGCATGGCCTCGTGAAACCCCGGAAGTGCTCTCCAAATTTCTCCCAGCACGACTTTCAAGAGAGCAGAACGGCGAGGAAGCAACCAACCAACGCGTGCATGCAGACGACCCATAATCTCCACACACTGGGCATCTGTAAACTCTTGGTTTTGGTGACGGCCCTGTACGCGGATATCCTCATAAGTAATGAACTCGTACAGACTGTATAAATGAACAGCCATAATGCCTAAAAGAAACATCATTGGAAGATTAGCAATGAGAAAAAAAGACACTGGGAGTTAAACTCCTCGAGAGCAATGCTCTGCAGACAGGAGTGACACCTGTCAAAATCAGTTATGAGGAGAATTTAAAGAAAATCTCCCGAGAACATTGAGAGCTTTGCTCTGAAAAGATGATATAATTCATCAAAAAATAAGATCCCGTTTTTAATCTTCAAAGATCCATGAAAAATTCTTAAGAGTTCTGCTATATGATTTAAAAGGAGCAAAGCTCCATTAATGAATCAAGAAATTATAAATAAAATCCTTTTAGAGAGTAAAGGCTCTATTATTGGAACCCTAAAATGGTTCTCTTTAGATCAAAGATCTATAAAGAGCAAAGCTCTGTTAATGGGTAAAACCCCGGTTTCTTAAAAGTCTTAAACTATACCAAAGTTTTAACAGAGTTTTACTCTTGAAAAGTTCTTAAAGCCTAAGAGCAATGCTCTGAATAAGAGATAATTCTCAAGGAGGTGATGAAAATCATCTAAGGGACCAAAGGTTCTATTTATAGGCATTGAGAGTCGTTTCAACTTCCAAAAGGTGGCGCAACGATTGGAATTCTGCCACCGCTGCGCTCACGTCTGGGGCCACGTAAGCGCAACGGTGGGGGGGGCATTTGTTTCCCCCAATCAGAGTAAAGCTCTGTTCAAATTTCAAGGCGGGAAATGAAGCAACGCTTCTGTTTCCCCCAATCAGAGAAAGGCTCTGTTTTAAAAATTCAAATAATAAAGGAAGCAACGTTTCAGATATCTTGCGCTCTGCGCTGCGCGACACGTGTCAGCGCAGTTGCGCTGCGCTCTGCGCTACGCGACACGTGTCAAGCGCAGGTGCGCTTGCGCCAACTGTGCCAGAATTTAAACAATAAAATCTTGGAAAGATCTTTCTAATCTTGTTAAAACAAGAAAATTATCTTCTGTAAAACAGAAGCCCTAGGATCAAAAATCCAGCGGTGGGGAAACACCCCTAAATCAATCAGAGAAAGATCTCTTTAACTGATTTAACAAATCAATTGGCACTATATAAAGGCCCATAGACTCCAAGTCTAAAACATACAAAGGGATAGAGATACAGAACTCTTTTAAAAAAAACCTTGAGAAGAATTCAAAGAGAAAGAAAAAAGGTAAACTTTTGAATAAAAGAAGAATTTCTTCTAAAAAGATCAATGATCTAAGAACAAGATCAAGATCTTGGATAAAAAAAAAGAAGAAAAAAGATCAAAAGAGATCTAATTGAAAAAAGATAAAACAGAAGTAATTTACTTCATTGATTAGATCTTTTGATCTATATAAAGGCATTGCCTTTTGATGAACCACCGGTTCTTAAAATTTGAGGTAGAACCTCTTTGAAACAAGAAAAACTTGTTTCCTTGATCTAAATTTGATCAAGATGCGCTCTGCACTACTGTACAGTGCCCTGCACTCCTAATTTGCGCTTTTGCGCTCTTGGATTAGCGCAAGTCACCAGAGCGCGCCACGTGTGGTACAGCGCACTGCGCTAACAGACTTGCGCTCAGCAAAGCGCGACACGTGTCAGCAGAGCGCTTGCGCAGCGCACTGGCGCAGCGCACTGGCGCAGCACACTGCGCTTGCGTTCACCAGAGCGTTAGACGTGTCACCTCCACATGCACTAGCGCCTTGCGCTCTTTAATTGGCGCAGAGCGCCTGATAGGCCACGTGGCGCGCTGTCAGACCATTGAATGCTCTGCATTATTAAAGAAAGGGATAGAGCCCAATTAAAAAGGCCTAACAGGCCTAATCTAAATGTAGTGCATTATTAAATAAGGGCAGAGCCCAATTAAAAGGTCTATCAGACCAAACAAAAATACAGTGCATTATAATAAAAGAGGGCAGAGCCCAAATAAAGGCCTGACAGGCCAAACACAAATAAAATGTTGAATATTCTCAACTGGACTTTGCTCAATTCTGGCCATAAGTCCTCAAATTAAATTGAACTGAGCACAACTGCTCTCCCAAATCAATTTACACCCGGTTCAAGGGTACATCTCTGAACTCCTCTGATATTTGTCGTTGTAATCCTTCAACGTCGTCAGAGAGGTGACAGGTCCCGACAACCACACATTAATACGGACTGTGGGGTCCTTAAACTCGTGGACTAATGAGTCCTTAAACCAATATTCGTCCCCAAAATGGGAATGTTGGACCACCATGTCCCTAAACTGGTAATACGGACTGTGGGGTCCTTAAACTCATGGACTAATGCGTCCTTAAACCAATATTCGTCCCCAAAATGGGAATGTTGGACCACCATATCCTTAAACTGGTAATACGGACTGTGGGGTCCTTAAACTCATGGACTAATGCGTCCTTAAACCAATATTTGTCCCCAAAATGGGAATGGTGGACCACCATGTCCCTAAACTGGTGATACGGACTATGGGGTCCTTAAACTCATGGACTAATGCGTCCTTAAACTAATATCTGTCCCCAAAATGGGAATGTTGGACCACCATGTCCCTAAACTGGTAATACGGACTGTGGGGTCCTTAAACTCATGGACTAATGCGTGCTTAAACCAATATTCGTCCCCAAAATAGGAATGTTGGACCACCATGTCCCTAAACTGGTGATACGGACTGTGGGGTCCTTAAACTCATGGACTAATGCGTCCTTAAACCAATATTCATTCCCAAAATGGGAATGTTGGACCACCATGTCCCTAAACTGGCAATGGACCACCATCTCTCTAAACTGGCAATGGACCACCATGTCCCTAAACTGGAAATGGACCACTATGTCCCTAAACTAGAACAATAGAGCCCCCCAAATGCTCTTTTGTCTGATCTAAACGATCCCGTTAAGTTGATCTTAGTCTCAAATTAAACTAACGTATCCTTAACAAACGTTTAAGTTGATCTTAGCCTCAAATATGGCTAACGTATCCTTAAACCTAAACTCCAAAACCAAAATCTAAGAAAATACGGATTTGGACTAATCCACGTCCTACGGGCGACAACATAAATTAGTCTCCGTATACAATCCACGAACAACCACAAACAAAACAAACACATACGACATGAAGTGACCAGCTGGAGAAGGAGAAAGTTGTTACCGCGATATGGTAGCGTAATTAACTGCAGGGGCTTGCGCCTGCAGGGAAGAGTGTCCCCACAATCAAAAACCCCTCAGACGAGGGGGAATCTGACGAAGTCTGCTACATCGGCCTCATCCATCTAAACCTCCGATACACAGTGCCATAAATCAACTTGGCATCTTCGGAGAGGTGGATGGATAACACCAAATAGCATCTGTCCCGAATCTCAGGCAAGACGTCTCCACGTCGCGCCGCCATTCGGAGGGGAACAGTGCCCCTTTCTGTATTTTTGAAAATTTTTTACACAGAAAGTTTAGGGATGTTACACTTTGGAAAGCACCAACCTTCTCGCGACAAAGGTTCCTCCAAACTGTCCGAGTAAACTATCACCACATCGACTCCGAGGGCTGGAGGACACCGACCTTCTTTCACAGCGTTTAACCGATAAGCACTCGAAGGGCGATCGTTATCTAAAACACGGGCCATCGACCTGCGGCCTAATGCTTAATCGAGGTCAGAACGGACAAGCTCAAGTACTCACGCAGGAAAAGCATTGTCACGAAGAAGAAAAAGACTAAGTTTCATTCAAACTTCCAAAACCTTTTACAAGGTACTCTGGGCTCCCCAGCCTTACCAAATTGCCCGGAGGCTTACAAAAAGAGAGAAAAAAAGGAAAAGCCAAAAAAGTTTAGGCCGCAAGCCCCGCCTAGACCTCACCTTCCTCGGTACCATCCTATGGAGCCGGGGCTTCCGCTTCAGCAGCAGCCGCTCCCTCACCACCATATGCCGGAGGCATGACCATCGAAAGCGGGACCCGAGCACGGAGCTCACCGTCGGCAAACTTCGGAAACTGCGCCTTGACAGCATCAAGAGCTTCATGCTATACGATGGCAGAGGCTTCACCGAGGTCGGCGTAAAACTGGACCGGCCCCTTGTAATCGGCCACCGCCTTTCGAGCTCGAATCTCGGCAACCATCGCCGCCTGAAGCGCAGCCTCGGCATCCCGTCTGCTGGCATCCCTCGCCCTCTTCACTGCTGCATAGCGATCGGCCAGCTCCACCAACTTAGCCTCGATGGCTTGGTAAGACTCACTTAGCCGGTGATAGGACTCCCGGCACTTTGAGATGGCGAGCTCCCTGGCGGCCAACCGGACTTCGAGCACGGCCATCCTCTCCCTCTTCTGACGCAACTCGAGTCGCAGGTCCTCGACGCCCGAAGAAGACTCCCCCGCAAACCTCATAGCAGGGGCAGTATCCTCGGCCTCCATGCGAGCAACGAGGGCGCAGTGCTGAAGGACTTGACGGAAAACAACAGTGAGATTTAGAGACGCTCGAACTGAGAAAAGAGCGCTCAAAATAACATATAAGGGAGTATGTACCTGCACCGCCCCCTGAGCTATAGCTGCCACTTGGGCCCTCAGGGTCCCCCGCGGAATCTTGCCTCCGGCCGACTCCTCCATATCAGTGAGCAGGCTGGCAGCATCGGAAAGCCCGGATGGGACAACGAAACATGCATCCCCCTCTTGCACAGGAATCCCCTCGGGAATCTCAGTCGGAGGCGAGCGAGAGACCGACTTTTTCCTCTTAAGAGGGACATCGTCTTCGTCCTCTTTCGCTTCCCTCGTCTGGGGTTCGGGAACCCGCGGACACCTTTGACCGTTGCCGCGGCAATCATCGGGGGCTCGGGTCAAGGAGGATGGCCTCGTCGCCGGCGATTCCCTTGGTGCAGAACTCGGGTCAGCCCGAGGCACGGTCACGCCTCCGGCTCTCTTCTGGGATAGGGTATCAAGGGCAGCAAGAATCCTGGATCGGTCCATTTGTTCTGCCAAGGGGGGAAAACAGACTCGACTCAGAAGAAGAAGAAGCAGAAGATGAAGAGGAAGAATCTACGGGGGGCTCCCTAGACTCTACCCGATCTATTTTTTACAGACTCATCACAAAAATATCTAACCTGATGGAGAGGAGTCCTCGGACGAGAAAACGCAGAGAGCCGACCTAAAAAGGAGAGCGCCGAGCTAACGAGACTCTAGACGAGGAAATCATGAAATGGTATTGGTCCTGATACGGACCCCATCTCTATTTATAGCTACCGGTGTACACATCCAACGGCGACAGTCATCTCCCGCCAAAACGACTCTTCGCATTCGACGGCCTCCATCGCTCCACCTGTCGCACGCGCATTGGCCGCACCCCATCGGGCGCAGGAGACCTGCGGCCCGTCACGTCAGCCAGCCAGCGCCTGACACGTGGGCTGTCGCTTCGTTGAACGTACGCACGATCCGGCGCGTCCTCTTTAATGCAAGATCTAGCCCCAGATCCGCTGACGCCATCCAGAAAATACAGCTAATTGCCTGGGAATGCACGCTCACAATATCTACGAAGATGAGCTCACCTCGGGTGACCCGGCAGACCACTCTCGACCCGACCCGTGAACAGGTCGGGACGGAAGTGGGGGGCTAATGATGAGGCTCGATATCGGTGATCTCCCAGATCGTGACACGTGGCAGATGACGTGTCCCGAAGCTAACAAGAAAGGACCAGGAACGGTACGTCGGTAAAATACCCCGGGTCTGCGACCCATAGACGTAACAAACCTTCTGAGACCGACCACACCACTCCTGTGCCCGCCTTACAAACAACCGTTGGCTCGCCTCTGAGCCCCCTGCACAATCGGCCTCCTCGGCCCTCTCAGCTCATCTCCGGGCTACCGTAGAACCAAGATACCTCGGCCTCCTGCTCGTCCCCGAGCCTCCCGCCGAGCTCGTGTTCCTCGGTCTCATCGACCGACCAACAGCACCTATCGCGGCTGCAACCGCCTCACCTCCGCGAATCTCACCATCCGCGAGATATCCGCTGGCCACGTCTCGCGTTCCACGCCATCACGATCCCCTATTAACGAGCCTGTCTCGTCATTAATAGGAGATCCCGCCCATCACGCGGGCGTGACGCCGGGAGCGTAACGGCCGGCGTGATTCTCGCGTCTGCCTGCCTGTTTCCACCACTATATAAACCCCTCTTTCAGACGGTTCAAGTAAGTCATTTTTTCTCCTCACTAGACCGTTACTCTGCTCGAATATCCGGTCTAACTTTATCGTCGGAGGGTACTCGGTGGTACAACCACCCCGGGACTTCCTTACAGATAGCTCGGCCTCAACCACCTCAAACCCATTGAGATCCACACGTTTCAGAAGTCAACCTCCAACCTAATCTCAGCCGTCCATCATCGCCAACAGCAGATCTACGGAAGGTAACATCTTGACGTGATTTGACACACGTCAAAGAGAGAGAGGAAGGATGAAGGAAGTGCACTATAAAAAGAGGAAGGAATGGTAGTTTTGGGATTAAAATAGAAGAAATCAGGTGAGGGGAATAATTTATATTAAAAAATTGCTAAAACTAATGCTTGGAGGTCAAAGAGGGGTCGGGAGTAACGGAATGTAATGTTGGGAGGGGGGAGCTGTGATGAGAAAAAAAACTTAGGGCGGCAGTGAGAACATATGAACATATGCTAAAGATCATGGTGGTTTTTGTGAAATTTCCTTTTTGTCATGTATCTTGCAGAAAATTAGACTGATTCAATTTGAAACATTCTCCTCTAAAGATATTAAAGATAGAACAATGTGTGAAAGTGCAATCTATATTCTTTCCAAATTTAAGGTGGATGTGTTTGTACTTTTCTTTTACTTTTTGATGAGCAACAAAAGTGTGTGTGTGTGTGTGTGTGTGAGAGAGAGAGAGAGAGAGGAGGACTTTAAACAGGATCTCTAGAACTAAGAAAAAAATTGGAACTTTTAGTGGAAAGTTGGCAAAATGCCACATGACATCCTTGAGTTTTACTTATAATGGCAGAAATGAGATTTTTAAGAGCACCTTTTCTTTTGAAAATAGATTATTTATCGGCTTCCCTACTTTGACTAGGAACAGTTTAATTATTTTTACTAAGCAATGTTTTTTTGGGCACATTGTCAAAAAAAACCGAGTTGTCTAAAAAACCCTGTAATTTTTGAAATTGTTGGAAAGGGCCTATTGTCCAAAATCTTTGCGCCTGAGCAGTATTTCGGCCTTGTATACACTCAACTGCTTGGATATTACAGGTAACTACTTAGATATTACAGGCAACCACAACTTCTTAGATATTACAGGCAACTGGTATAAGGGGTTTTGATTGGGCCCATAAGTTTATTAACAAGAGCAAAAAGTACAGGGGATTTTACACAAGTTTGAAACAGGCACAGGGGTTTTTACACAAGTTTGAAACAGGCCGGGGGCTTTTTGATAATTTACCCTAATTTTTTTCAATCTTCTGATTTCCCAAAGCAAACTTAATTGTATATAAAGAGCATGATTAGTGTTATTGTTTATTAAGCTTTTTATAATTAATGAAATTGAAGTCACCTTCAACTCGGCATATTGCAATAATCGTTTGTGGATACGACCACCCTCATATATTCTAGAAAGCCTCATGAATTCAATCAACACTTATCATATCGATGATCCTTTTGATGACATCAACCTAAATTATCATCATCTTCCGCTGCATCAAGCGGTATCAGAGTAACAAGATCATGCGACATAGGTTGGTGATGCGTAGTTTCAACACCATTGAAACAATCATCGATATGATAAATCTCGAATCGACGAGGATGTTTGAACCGACATACAAGAATTGAAATACATCATCAATAAGCAATAGCTCAGTTAGTATGACACTTCTTGCAACACCCTAGTTCAGTTATACCATGTTCGTTGGATTATTTTCTTTATCTTGTGGCTTTTCTTGACTTTATTTGTTTTTGGGTGTGGATAGTGTTTTGGTATTTGTCTTTAGTATCCGACCCGACCCGCATACTCGAAACCCGTCTTGGTCCTTGATTATGTCTTATCTCTACTGGTTCTGAGGATCCGTGCACACATATATTCCTTTTACTTGCTTTATATCTGGCATATGGATTTTTTTATAATACAATTATAATCAAATAACATATTTTTAAAATACCTAGCATGATCTGCATCATATCCTGACCCTGTGGTGGCATCCGCACATCTTGTTCTTGTCCCGTTTAGTGAAACGGACTCATTTGGTTTGCTACGTGCATACTACGTGTATCCGTTCTTAAGGGTATGTATTTTCTTTAACCGGACATTGCTTTTGGGTTTTGGTTGACATGTATGTTATCCGTATTTTCAAACCATAATTTTAGATCTAACCCGGGCATATTTTGAAGTAATTTTATATTAGCCAGAAAACTCAAATTTTCCTAATATTATATTCTTATATATATAACTGGATATATACGTTTTAAACAAAAATATATTTCAAAATATTTTCTCTATTCTCTAAATCCTATCCTAACATTCTCTATCTGTCTCTCTCTCTTCTTTTTATATTTTATATATTCTTTTTAAACCCTATATATTATAACCCTATTCACTGTTCCTCTCTCTCTCTCTCTTTCTATATATATATATATATATTAATTCTTATTCTAAACCTAAACCCGAGAGCAACCGTCTTCTTTTTCTTCTCTTTATTTTTCTTGATCTCATGTTTCCCGGTGATCGCCGGAACCGTGCTCGTCGCCGACAATCCGGGCAATCCAGCAGACGTCCTCATCCAGCGTGGTCACGTTCTTACATTGCTTGGTCCTGTTCTGTACGCGCGCGTGTGCATCGCGACGTTTAACCGACGTCGGGTGCAGCGTACGCACCCCGTCGTGAGATCCGATCATGCAAGTTTCTCTTGTTACATGCTATGTCGCTATATTTTTATCCATATGAATAAAAAAATATTACATGTATGTTGCATTGTGCATCCCTGTTACAGTTTTGCCATTTTCCGATAATCGTTCATATCCGTACTGTTTATTACATAGCATGCCGGAACCTGATTATATCATGTTGTTGTTACATAGTACAACGTACTTGTTAATGTTCATGTTTGGTTATATACAATTGTATGCTAAGTGCGGTATGGCTAAATCAATCTAGGTAGAGCGTATAACTCAGATCCCAAGTCGAAATTTAGCTGAGATCGTGCCTCACAGCTTCGTACATCGTTCTCCCGTGATCTTTATCCTCAAGACAAGTATTATTGCTTTACTTTTGGTCGATGTACATCAGCATTCCTGTTAGAATAAAAGAGAAATGCGTTAGTACCTATTTTTCGTTATATCGTACAAAATATATAGAGGCAAACTTTTATGCAACAAGTAAGAAAATTAGCAAGTGTGGTTTTAAAATGGGATTTATTTTAACTACAAATAAAGTTCGAAAGTTGTTAAGCTATTTCACATTTATATATTTCTAACCAGATTGTGATTAATATATCCATATTAAGGTTAACTGTAAAGATAACAATTGTGACTCATACCAGCTTGTACATCGTGTTCATGCAGTTACTATTACTAGAAAACAATTACATCTGACAAGTCACGACTCTTCAATGCTCTAGTCTTTATGAACGAGATCGCTGATTAGGATGCTGAACTACATGACATGACATACTATTATTTACCACTTTCATTTCTATACAATTCCCATATCACAAGTTCCAGTCTTTTCAGCATTCTTAATTAGTGCTCTGGTTATTACCATAGTAGCGGGTGTTGGGGGTAGTTTGAGTGTGCGTTCGTACAACAAGATCTTAGGAGTTCCATGCCGGCAGCTGGTACCGGGCTATATCGGTCGCATGTTATTACAGCTGGTACCGGGCTATATCGGTCGCATGATTACAGCTCGTACCGGGCTATATTTGTCGCTTGTTCATTCCATAGTTGGGCCCGTGTTTCCTGGTCCCTGGGGCACCACTCTTAGGTTAGGAATACTTCTGCAAAGGTTGACACACACACTCAAACTCACGATAGGATAGTTTACTTTTTAGTGACTAGTAGGATGTGACATGATCTGTTTACATGCATATTTCATAGTTTTAATGCATATATATTTTCATATATTTGTACTTACGCACATGGGCTTCACTACATTCATATATTAATGATATCATACCATACACACACTTTATACGTTGAGTACTTACTGGGATGTTCTGACATCCCTGAGATTTTCCATCTCAGGTTTAGAAACAGATTTTCAGGCTGAGCAGGATTGCAGCGGCTATCAAGATTGCCAAAGATCAGTAACCTGTAGGTTTATTTCCTTTCTGTCAGTATTTAGCATATGCGCCCTTGTGGGACATTAAAACTTTTGTATCTTTCCAGATTTTGTTTTCTTTTCGAACCTATTGTATTGGGTATTTATTTGCATCAATTATCTAGTGGACCCATTTTTTAGTATTCCTTGCGGTTTCGTTGCAGCATGATTATCAGTATTATCCTTTTCGGTATTGGATTTTATTTTGACAGGTTAAGCTAGACAGCCTTATGTGACTATGGAAGGATCTTTCCTTACCATAGGTAGCACGGCTGGCCTTCGTTGCTCTCCGTATTCCGTATTTTGGGAAGCGGGGCGTGACAAGGTTTTGTTGGTATCAGAGCGCCAAGCTGACGCCGAAGTTAGTCTGGGTTCTACCGACCTTTTAGGTTAAAATCACATGTCTAGGTTTCTCTCAGTGTGTCATGCTGCATATTTCCTTGACTCAGATTATAGGATTCAGACGACTGAGATAGAATTACGATATTGTACTCATGTACCGCGGCATGATTACAATACGTCATTCTGTTTGAGTAACTTAAAGTTCTACCTGATTTGTTTCCACTGATTTGATTTCCTTGCACACGCCGATTTCTCGAGCCAAGACCGTGACTCTTCATACCCTCATTTGTTCCCTTGAACCTAAATTTTTCATACTCATCTATTTTCTTTAATCCTTGTAATTAGTTTGTGATCTTATATTTTCGTTCTTCTAATTTCGAGGATGAAATTTTTGTAAGGTGGGTAGGATGTAACACACTAATTCAGTTATACCCCGTTCGTTGGATTATTTTCTTTATCTTGTGGCTTTTCTTGACTTTATTTGTTTTTGGTTGCGGATAGTGTTTTGGTATCAGTCTTTAGTATCCGACCCAACCCGCATGCTCGAAACCCGTCTTGGTCCTTGATTACGTCTTATCTCTACTGGTTCTGAGGATCCGTGCACATATATGTTCCGTTTACTTGCTTTATATCTGGCATCTGCATTTTTTATAATACAATTATAATCAAATAACATATTTTAAAAATACCTAGCATGGCCTGCATCATATCTCTGACCCTGTGGTGGCATCCGTACATCTTGTTCTTGTCCCGTTTGATGAAACGAACTCGTCTGGATCGCTACGTGCATACTATGTGTATCCATTCTTGGGGTATACATTTTCTTTAACCGGACATTGCTTTTGGGTTTTGGTTGACACGTATGTTATCCGTATTTTCAAACCATAATTTTAGATTCAACCCGGACATATTTTGGAGTAATTTTGTATTATCCAGAAAACTCAAATTTTTAAATATTATATTCTTATATATATAACCGTTTATATATACGTTTTAAACAAGAATATATTTCAAAATATTTTCTTTATTCTCTAAATCCTATCCTAACTTTCTCTATCTCTCTCTCTCTCTCTTCTTTTTATATTTTATATATTCTTTCTAAACTCTATATATTATAACCCCTATTCACCGTTCCTCTCTTTTATATATATATATATATATATATATATATATATATATATATTAATTCTTATTCTAAACCCAAACCCCAGAGCAACCCTCCTCTTCTTCTACTTCTTCTTCTCCTCCTCTTTCTCTTTCTTGATCTCGTGTTTTTCGGTGATCGCCGGAACCGTGCTCGTCGCCGACGATCCGGGCAATCCAGCAGACGTCCTCATCCAGCATGGTCATGTTCTTGCATTGCTTGATCATGTTCTGTACGCGCGCGTATGCATCGCGACGTTTAACTGACGTCGGACGCAGCGTATGCACCCCGTTGTGAGATCCGATCAGGCAAGTTTCTCTTGCTGCATGCTATGTCGCTATATTTTTATCCATATGAATAAAAAAAATATTACATGTATGTTGCATTGTACATCCCTGTTACAGTTTTATCGTTTTCCGATATTCGTTCGTATCCGTACCGTTTATTACATATCTAGTTGCATGCCGGAACACGATTATATCATGTTGCTGTTACATAGTATAATGTGCTTGTTAATGTTCATGTTTGGTTATATACAATTGTATGCTAAGTGCGGTATGGCTAAATCAATCTAGGTAGAGCGTATAACTCAGATCCCAAGTCGAAGTTTAGCTGAGATCGTGCCTCGCATCTTCGTACATCGTTTTCCCGTGATCCTTATCCTCAAGGCAAGTATTCTTGCTTTACTTTTGGTCGATGTACATCGGCATTCCTGTTAGAATAAAAAAGAAATGTGTTGGTACCTATTTTTCGTTATATCGTACAAAATATATAGAGGCAAACTTTTATGCAACAAGTAAGAAAATTAGCAAGTGTGGTTTTAAAATGAAATTTATTTTAACTACAAATAAAGTTCGAAAGTTGTTAAGCTATGTCACATTTTTATATTTCTAGCCAGATTGTGATTAATATATCCATATTAAGGTTAACTGTAAAGATAACAATTGTGACTCATACCAGCTTGTACATCGTGTTCATGCAGTTACTATTACTAGAAAACAATTACATTTGACAAGTCACGACTATTCAATGCTCTAGTCTTTATGAACGAGATCGCTGATTAGGATGCTGAACTACAGGACATGACACACTACTATTTACCGGTTTCATTTCTATACAATTCACATATCACAAGTTCCAGTCTTTTCAGCATTCTTAATTAGTGCTCTAGTCATTAGCATAGTAGCTATAAATATGCGGGTGTTGGGGTAGTTTGAGTGTGTGTTCGTACAACAGGATCTCAGGAGTCCTATGCCGGCAGCTGGTACCGGGCTATATCGGTCACATGTTCATTCCATGGTTGGGCCCATGTTTCCTAGCCCCTGGGGCACCACTCTTGGGTTAGGAATACTCCTGCAAAGGTTGACGCACACGCTCGAACTCACGATTTGATAGTTTACCTTTTAGTAACCAGTAGGATGTGACATGACCTGTTTACATACATGTTTCATAGTTTTAATGCATATATATTTTCATCTATTTCTACTTGCGCACACGGACTTCACTACATTCATATATTCATGATATCATACCATACACAAACTTTATACGTTGAGTACTTGCTGGGATATTCTGATATCCCTGAGATTTTCCATCTCAGATTTAGAGACGATTTTCAGGCTGAACAGGATTTCAGCGGCTATCAGAACTTTGCCGAAGATCAGTTACCCGTATGTTTATTTCCTTTCTGTTAGTATTTAGCATGTGCACCCTTGTAGGACATTAGGACTTTTGTATCTTTCCAGATTTTGTTTTCTTTTCGAACCTATTATATTGGGTATTTATTTGTATCAATTATCTAGTTGACCTATTTTTTAGTATTCCTTGTGGTTTCATTGCAGCATGATTATCAGTATTATCCCTTTTGGTGTCGGATTTTATTTTGACAGGTTAAGCTAGACAGCCTTATGTGACTATGGAAGGATCTTTTCTTACCATAGGTAGCACGGCTGGTCTTCGTTGCTCTCCGTATTTCGTATTTTGGGAAGCGGGACGTTTCACTTCTCCCCCATAAGAATAAGTGACCACAATTTAATACTTTCGAGGAAAACTCGTGGGTCCCCTGAATGCGACATCCAACGTCGTAATCAACAACTCAAGCATTTAGCGGTGGAGATGATCGAATCTGGTTCAATTTTCCTCTTAAACTTGTGATTGGATTGATAACCAGCAACAAATACTCAAACCACTGGGAACGATTGCTTCAGCTCCTTCATCTACTTGACTATGAGAAAATATTTTATCACCGTGGAGGCAAAATTTGCAACTATTACCCTTTTATGACATAAGATGGGAATTGTGTCTCGTATCTATCTGTGCATGTAAAATGATCGATTGAATCATAGGGGCTTCATAATAGACTTGGGGTTTGTAGGCCAAAGTGGTGCATAGCCTTAAGCAGAAGTGTGAGAAGCGAGGCCTAAGGATAAGATCTAGTCTCATGTTATTTTTCTCATGTTATTTTTCTCATAATGAAATCCAATCTGAGACGATTGTCGCATAGATATAGGTCGAGGTGGTCAAAACATGTAAATCTGGTGCACTCTCATCTTCATTGTATTCAACCGATCTTGTTATTTTGTGTGCTTGATGGTTTGAGAGGATCAGAATCTCCAATATATACATATACGAACACATCAGGTAAGTTAAGAAAAAGCAAGAGCAAATATTTATAATCTCCTAAGTGTGAGATCACTGACTCACTGAATCCTAAAAGACTCATATTAAAACAAATGAAAATGAAAAAAAAAAAAGTTCTGAGATTCCCTGCCATGGCAGAATTACAGAAAAGCACTGCATCTAACGCTACAACCATCACATTCTGCTATCAAATGGATTCTCAATGTCTCCAACTTCACAGTCCCTTGATACGTAAAAGATGAGACTATAAGGAGAACTGGCGATTCACCAACATCAATCTCCCAAGAAAATTTACTCTAATAAGGAATCAACGTTAACAATCTTGGATCCAAAATTCGTAATTATTTAGTTAAAAACTACAAAGAACAGAGGAACCTTAAACCGAATGCTATATCAACAACGTTTTTGTATTCTAACAGAATACAAATTGAATTCAACTTTGAATATCTAAATATTTAGACTCGGGCCAATTAATTACATCCGAATAACCTGTTTATAACCTGTTTCATTGACCATGCATCAGAATACTGTATATTGTTCGGCATTTTTCTTGGTTTGGAAACTCAAACAGAAGAATATTGTGTATACCGGTTTCTGAAATCATCTGCAAAATGAGCCCAAAAAGCTATACAAATATATTAAAAAGTAAATTCTAAAACAGCACTGTACCTTGACTAATTACACAAAGAAGCAAACTTAAATCTATCTCCTATAAACAGGACATTTTACATAGCCCATGTGACAAAGCATCTTCCTTACACCATGTTGCCACAATTTTTCCATGTACAATAAATTGTAAATGAAGAAAAAAAGGAGACTCAATGATGAAATGAATATGATTCACTATGAACATTACTAATATATTTCCTAGTTTGCCTGTACCTTTTGAGATCGACCTCATACGAGAACGAAAATTAACTTGTACTTTGCATACCTTTCCATCGAGCGATCTCTCCTCTTAGATTTGTATGAAATAAAGGAGATAAATCAGTGGCATGGTGAAGGACGGAGTTTTCTAGAAAAGTATTGAAAGATATAATGTCATCCATCCAGCCATCGAGAAGATTGCAAAGATGTGCACCCAGAACAAAATAGCAGCTGATTCCTTTCCACAACCTCTTAAATTAGACACAGCACCTGCAAAGCAAAATATACAAGTCAAACGTTGATCTAGTTAGATTTACAGTTTAAGGTTTTTTCACAACTCACCTTCAAATGGAAGTTGTGCAAGGAAAAAATGTTCAAATACTGAAAAAGAATTAGTGCAATAGAAGTACAGCAAAAATGATTGATTCAGGAAGATTGCATTCGTAAGCGATATTTTAAGCTTACTGTCTCTAACTTTAATAGTACGGCTTGAAGAAAATAATAACATTTAAATACAAATTAATTGGAGCTATATATCTTCTTATCATATATCTTTTCTTTTACAAAAAATGGAACCATAACAAGATATATATAAGAAAGATACCCTTTTTTTTGTATATTTGTATGGCATTTTACTGAAGTTTTTTGTGCAAGCATGTACTGATATCAAGGAAAAAAGGGCTTTGGGGTAAAAGAAGTTTAAATTTCAGCGTTCTTTTAAATTCCAGCATGCATATATCGAGCACCATGTTGAACATAACAAGAGCATGACACGCTCAGTCAGGAAGATAAAGGATGGTTGCTATATAGTATATACTTTCTTAGTAATCGCTCCAAAGCCTCTTGGTGTTTTTTCTTGGCTCCCTTCAATGAATAATGAGGATGAGAATAAACTAGGCTAAGATGCATGAATGTCCATTAATTTTTGCCCGAATATCAGAAAACCAACATAACTTTTAAAGAAAAAACTTTACCCAAAATTTCACAACATTTGACTCTGTTGCTGCGATTTTAGTTTTCTTTGCAGATTAACCTTTCAAGATGAATTAAATTTGCAGTAACAACGAAAATAAACAACAAAAAAAGTGGGGGCTTTCTTTCTTTTTTTCCCCATGTCTGTGGGTGGTTTTTTTGTGTTAGGGGAAAAAAGAGGGGTGGAGGTGGTAATATGGAATAAAGAAGCAGCCCAAGAAATTAGGAAGGTTTCCAAATTTTGTCCCATTTAGCTAAGTAATTATACATAATTACTGATTGTTGTCTCAATGTGGTGAATACCCGTATCGCACACGGATTTCTTATATGTAATTAGATGCTAAGTAGGGATGTAATAGAAAAATGGCATTGCCTATATAAAGAGGAGGATTAAGATTAGTTCTATCCCTCCATTACATTTCCCTAAATCTCTCTCTGGCCATGTTTGGATAGTTAGGATTAGAATATCCCGGAATGCACTTGTATTGCATTCCTTTTGGATGAAAATATAGGAGCTTTTCAACTTGAATGGGTGTTTGGATAGTTTGGGATAAAGATATTCATTTTTTATTTTTTTCTAATACCCATTGCTTCATCAATTCACCAAATCTTTCATTGGAATAAAAAACCTGGAATTTACACCCAATAATCCATAACCCTTCATCCTCTATCTCATTATTTTTCCAGTTCCCCGATCTATAACCCTCCTCCTTAAAACACTTCTTTTGATTAAAAAAATATACTCAAAATTCAAAACCCATTAAATAAGATTAAGATTCTTTATCAATTTTTTTTAGATTCATGCAATGTATTCTCAAGTGGAAACCCATCTCAAACTTCACCCTTCTAATCTCTCCGAAGCCTCTTTAATGGCTTATCATCAAAATACTCAAATAATTTGGATCAGGGATTTTGAAGGGGGAAAATTCAACAAGAAAGTGACCTTCGCCGCCGCCTGCCGCCACGTCAGAGCTCTGCCGCCACGCCGACCTTGAGGTCTTGGATCTTCTTCGGCAGCTCTTTCGCTGGTAGAGTCCTTTTTTTTGTAGGCTAAGCTTTGAGGATTTTTTACGCTGTTTCACTTCATTTCTTTTGAGCTTAATAGGAAGATGGAGAGAGAGGAGAAAGAGTGGTAGAAGCAGTTAGAGAAGAGGGGTGCGCAAGAAAAAGTCCAGAAAAAAAAATTGACTCTGATTCAATTTTTTCTATCCAGTGGATAGGGCCAAAATAGAGGGGTTTCTCCTTAGATCAAATAACAAAAAACCCATCCAAACAACTCTTTTTGCAGGATTGGACCAATCCAGCGGAAAAATAGTATCTTGGCTTTTTTCCATGGGAAAGTCTTAATCTCTTCTTTCATGGTATCTGAGCTCATTCGAGCCACTCAATTTCCTAGATCTAATCCTCACCATCCATCTAATCATCAATCTAATCATCACCATCAAAACACAGCAAAAACCTTAACACAGCCGTGACCTACCTCGTCACCGTCGCAGGACCCTCGCCGACCTTTGCCGATCGTCGCCGGACCTCCAACGAGCCTTAACGAGGTAGATCGACGCCAGAAAAACCAAGTCGAGGCTTGTTTGGCGTCGTCGATCTCATATCTAAGGAGAATCGAACTCGAAATGGCCTAAGAAGGCTCAACTTGGTGATTTTTCCTTCTAAATGAGGTCGACTTGGTGATTCTTCCTTCTAAATGAGGTCGACTTGGTGATTCTTGTTTCAGCTTAGCAGATTTTTGAAGTTTGAGCTCGAGATCAGCAGTTCTTGATTGATTCTTGGTCGTTTTGATCTCCTTTCTGACTGTTTTTGGTCGATTTCATCTTGTTCTTGGTCGGTTGGAGTTGTTTGTCTGCATCACGTGGTGTATTTGCCTGATTTTGGTGATTTTTTTGCTAATTTTGGGTTGATTCTCACTGTTTTAGGGGATATCCTTGTTTTCGACATTTTTTGTCGATTTCTCACTGATTCTTACAGTAACCCGAGAAGGGTTATGTCGATTATGTTTATTGTTGTTATGGAATGCTCGATTGCTTGGGTTATTGGAGTTTTTGATACATTGGAGCCCGGTTCCAGCTTAGATTGTGTGGATTTGAGGTTATTTGGTCGTAGATCGGATCTTGGGAGATAGATCACGACACTTTGGTGTTTGGATAGGATTGTGTGTGATCCCTTTCTTGGAGTGGTTCTTGATTAAGGAGTATTGGAGATGGAGAGTAAATCAGAAAAGAAGTTGATCTCTTCTACCGATGTCTTAGCTACCAAGAAAGTAGATTTCAAACTCGAGATCAGAACTTCCACAACTGGAAGGTCATGGTGGTACGATATATCAAGGGGAGGAGAAAGAACGACCACTTGACCAATATTCCTTCTATACCGCCGATTGGGAGGCAGACGATGCACAACTTACTCACCTCATGCTTAGCTCGATGGAGCGACGAATCATGGCTAGGCATGTTCACTTGGAATCCATAAGGACACTTTAGGACCAGCTCCATGAGCTTTATTCTTCATATCAGAGCCTCTTGAAGACCTATGGTACATCAGTTGTATAAGATTCAACAAGGAACTTGCTCACTGCATCAGTACTGTTCGGAGTTTCGACGTCTTGCCCAGCTGGTCTTGGAGTTGTTCCCGATCACTAATGACTTTACGGAGATGAGGAGGCGACATGAGGACTTTTAGTGATCATTTTTCTTAGAGGGCTACGACTCGAATAACATTCTGTATGTCCGGCCTTACTTGGAAAAGTGGATAATACTCTTGCGACCACTTATCATATCCTCCACCAGATATTTCAGCAAGAGATCACCGATGAGCAGCTTCCATTTGGTAAACACAGTGCTCTTATCAGGCCGGAAAGTTCTACCCATTACTCTTCACGAGGGAGAGGGCAGGTCGAGGAAGTTGTGCCGGAGGCAGAGGCCGAGAAAAACCTCATTTTTGTGACTGTTACCGTCAGAAGTGACATATTCGCAGTACCTACTGGAAGTTCGATGGAAGGCCTCATCTGCCTCCTCGCCCTGCTACTCGTGCACATGTTAGGACCTCATTTCTGCATCCTGTACTATTTCCACGGATTCAGCATCATCCGAGAGTTCCGTCAAGTCTAGATGATGAGATTGCTCGATTGAGACTTCTTATGACCTCGTCTGTTTCTAATAGTCAGGCTGGATCGGCTACATCTTAAGCTTCAGCTGTGACCACTTTGGGTCTTTCGAGAGGTAACCATGCAACTTTTATTACTTCGACTTCTGTATGTCGTCCTTGGGTGATCGATACAGGAGCAACGGATCGTATGATAAGAGAGAAGCATATTGTTCTCATATAGGTTAAGGCATGGGTGTATCCTAGTGATCTTAGCGAACGACACCACCTCTACTATAAAGGGAATGGGGTCTGTTTGTGCCACATCACAGTTACCTCTCTACCGTCTTATATTTGTCTGGCTTTCTTTTCAACTTACTTTCTATTAGCTAGCCGACTCGAGATTTGAACTATGACGCAATTTTATTTTCTGAAGAATGTGTTTTTCATGAGCTTAAGACGAGATGCACAATTGGCACAGGGACTGAGGTTGATGGGTTGTACCACCTCAATGAGCATCAATGTCCTATAGCATGCCCAACATCCACATCTTCCTTTGATACCCATTGTCGGTTTGATCACCCTTCTTTGCAGATCTTGAAGAGAATTGTTCCCTCTTGGTATTTTGTTTAGTTTAAAGTGAGTCTTATGAGTTAGGTAAGCATCATCGCTCTCGCTACCATCTAGTATCAATAAGAGAGCTGAAAACCCTTTTTGGTTTAGTTCATTCTGATATTTGGGGCCCATGCCTTGTTTCCCAGGGAGGCTTTTGCTACTTTGTGACTTTTATTGATGATTTTTCTCGAGCCTTGTGGTTATATTTGATGAAATCTAGGAATGAAGTGTTTTCTCATTTCCAGATTTTTTGTTCTGAAGTTCAGATTCAATTTGGGATCACTGTTGGTACCTTGAGATGTGATAATGCCAAAAAGTATTTTATTACACCCTTTAAGGAGTATATAGAGAAACTTGGTATTATTCATGAATCTTCTTGTCCTTATACCCCAACAAACTAGGATGGCAGAGAGAGAATAGGCATTGGTTAAAGGTTACTCATACCCTTTTGTTTTATATAGGAGTGTCTAAATCCTTTTGGGGATGCAGTTCTTACTGTTAATTACCTGATCAATCGTATGCCTTCCTATGTCTTAGATGGACAATTTCCTCATTCTATATTGTTTCCTTCGGTGGTCTCTTCCTGTTTCTCCGTGGGTCTTTGGACATGTTTGTTTTGTCCATGATCTACAACCAGGGATCTAAACTGGACCCAAGGTTATTACAGTACATTTTCCTTGGGTACTCTCGGACTCAAAAGGGGTATCGTTGTTATAGTTTTGGGTTACGTCGTCGATTTATATCGGTTGACGTGACTGTTTACCCTCTTTAATGACCTTTAACGATTGAACGCTAAGAGAAAGGTAGAGTTTAAACAAAATAAATTTTAAAGTTCTAAAGTTTGATCAAAAGGTCCTGGGATTCAAGACTTCCGATAAGAGTAAGCACTTACCGTTAACCAAAAAAGAAATCATATTCTCTATTCGCAATTTATGAATTTTTCTTTAGAGCCTTTTCATGAATCCACACCATGCTTTTCTACATCTCATACTACTGTAGATATGAACATTGACTTTCCTTTAGATATCTCACATATCCTGTCACAAGAAAGCACTCCTTCTGAGTCGGTTGATTCTCCATCTCCTGTATTGGAGGTCATTCATACTATTTCCATTCACCTACCACCCAACCCTGATTCCCGACTATTGGGCCCCACATCACCGGTTACGAGGGCGTATGTTCGTCGAGCCCGTATAACTCCTGAACCTCAGCCTCCTGTTGCTGATTTTCCAGAGTTTCAAGCTCCGTCGGAGGATGACATTGATCTCCCTATTGTCTTAGGGAAAGACACCTGAAACTATATTTCTCACCCTATAGCTCATCATGCGGTGACTTCTCATTTTTCTCCAACATATCTGGGGTCTCTCTTCACTCGACACTCATGCTTTACCCAAGTCTTTCTTCGGGTGGACCAAAGCTATGATTGATGAGATGCTCGCCCTAGAACAGAATCGGATTTAAGATTTGGTTCCTCTTCCAACTGAGAAGAAGATGGTTGGGTGTCACTTGGTATACACGGAGAATCTTCATTTTGATGGGACCCTTTCTCGTTTGAAAGCACGATTGGTTGCTAAAAGATATTCCCAGACTTGTAGGATTGATTATGATGAGATTTTTTCTTTTGTGGCCAAGATGACTTCTATTTGTCTACCTATATCTACTGCGTCTACTCATCATTGGCCATTGTATCAACTTGATGTAAAAAATGCATTCCTCCATGATTCTTTGGTAGAGCTCTATATGGAGCAACCACCTGGTTTTGTTGCTCAGGAGGAGTCTGATCTAGTTTGTCGATTGAAGAAGTCATTGTATGGCTTGAAATAGTCTTCTCGAGCATGGTTTGGGAGGTTTACTGAGGTGGTTATTTCGTTTGGCCTAAGGTGTGCTCATGGCCATTCAGTGTTCTATCGTAATAACACCAATGGCCTTTGTATTCTATTAGTGGTATATGTTGATAACATAGTGATTACTGATAATGATGTGGCCGGTATTGAACAACTTAAGCACCACCTTCAAACAAAGTTTTAGACTAAAAGATTTGGAAACCCTCAATATTTTTTAGGCATCGAGGTTGCTAGATCGAAGGATGACATTTATATCTCACAACGAAAGTATATGCTTGATATGCTGACTGAAGCTGGGATATTAGGGTGCAGACCCATAGAGACTCCAATGGATTCTAATACTAAGTTGCTTCCGGGACAAGCTGATTTGTTTGAAGATCCTGGAAGATACCAACGATTGGTCAATGAGCTTAATTACCTCACCGTCACTCGACCTGATATTGCATATTCTGTTACCGTTGTGAGCCAATTCATGGCCGATCCTCGAGTTGCTCATTGGGATGCAGTGATTCTGAGACTTTAATATTTGAAGAATGCTCTAAGGAAGAGTCTACTGTATTCAGATCATGGACATTCTCAGGTAGCAGGATTCACTGATTCAGATTGGGCTGGATCTCCATCTGATCGCAGATCTACTATAGGGTATTGCGTGTTTGTAGGATGTAACTTGGTCTCCTGAAAGAGTAAGAAGTGTCTCGTTCTAGCACTGAGTCAGAGTACCAAGCCATAGCAAATACTACTTGTGAGCTTGTATAGATCCACTTTCTGCTTAGAGAGATTGGTTTTGGGCCCACCTCCTATATGCAGACATTGTGATAATAAGTATGCACTCTATATTGCATCTAATCCTGTATTCCATGAGCGAACGAAACACATCGAGGTCGATTGCTACTTTGTGAGGACGAAGTTTGAAGATGAGATCGACACTTACTATGTTCAATCTGCTCATCAGTTTGCAGATTTATTCACAAAACCTTTGGAAAGAAATATAGTAGGCATATATGATATATATGCTCCAGCTTGAGGGGTATTAGAATGCCCGTATTGTATATGGGATTCTTATATGTAATTAGATACTAAGTAGGGGTATAATAGAAAAATGGTATTGCCTATATAAAAAGGAGGATTAGGATTAGTACTATCCATCCATTACATTTCCCTCAATCACTCTCTCTCTTAATCTCTGCTCTCAAGTTCCACTTTCTTTACGATTTCTTCCATGTCCATTTCAGTTTGTTTCCTTTCACACAATAATTACTCCAGTTGCGTGTTTTGAGTTGAGCATCATATGATATGCTTCAGAACAAAGGCATTACCATTTATTTGGCTAAATTTCACTAAATTACTCTGAAGTAGGGGAGGAGCCAGAATTTATTTTTTTTAGACTGTTCTTTTTTTTCTCGTGTGTGTGTGTGTGTTTTGTTTGGGAGGGGGGATTACCTCTAAATCCGAATATGGGGAAGCTTTATGTATAATATTAAGTTTGAGTGCTTATTAATTATATATAACCGTTCTCTATATTTTATGTTACTGAAATTATTCATATGAGAGAAATTTTATGGCAACTTGATCACAGTTTCAATCAAAAAAGAAGAGATGGCACAATATGATTAACCAGTTTTCTCATATTCTATCTCAAGTCCAAGCTATATTTTTTCCCCATATATGAGAAGAAGGTTTTTTATTTCTTTTTTTAGATAAATCATACAAAAAACTTGAGAAAAAGGTTTCTTTTACCTTTTATATTAATATTGAATATAAATTTCACCATTAAAAACTATTTCCAGAAACAAAAACAAAAATTGAAAGTTGCTGTTTCAAAATATATACAAATTTTTAAGAGACTATAAACTAATATATAGCAAGGGTTTGGTTAGAAATATGAAAAGTATAGTTTTTTTAAAAATTAAAATTTCCTTTATAAGGTACCAAGGTGTGGCAAAGTGTGGGAAAAAAATGCACCAGTCACTGCCTCAAACTCGGGACAACACACAACGATCCTATGCCTTTACCACTATTAAACATAAAGTTAATAATTGCGCAATAGATTTCAAATATATATCAAACGAACAGTTAAATTACATATATGTAATGAATAATTTCCAATTTTTTCTTTTTCCCCGTGGTTTGGGCGAGGGGGGGGGGGTTGTTTTTTTTTAAAATAAGCTCCCTTAAAAAGATATATGATATTTAAGGATATTTTAGTTAAAACACTCCAATAAAACCAAAGTTAAATGGAGTTCACTGTAACAAGAAAACTTTTAGTGCAGTAAAACGGTGATAGTTAAGGGTAGTTCAATGAAATTTATACGACTTTTTTATGACAGATCAGTAATTCATCCAATAGATTTGCTTTTGCAACAAGCATCACTTACCAGAAAGCACGGAAGTTGGCATCGAATGCTGGAGGAGGAGAACAAATTTAAACATTTTGTCTCCTTGTGGGAGAAATCCAAGTATGTCAGCCAACATGACGATCCCAAGCCCTACTGGAGGAACAAGTACCATTCGTGCAAATATAATAGCAGCAGTTGTGCGGAATCCAAGCCTTGAACTTCCTGCACCTGGACCTGAAGCCGATAAAGGGGAAAATATTCAATTATTTTTAACTAGACCCCAAAATTTGGACAGAATTACACTACCTTTAAAAGTTTGTATTGTGTAGATATAGTAAATTTTTCTTTCTATATTTGGCAATAGGGAATCATGTCCTCGTCCTCAACTACAATTTTCTGTCACTAACCATTTCCAAGGCAGTAACAGGAATCGTTATTGATTATCAAACTTATCCTCCGCACATGTCCAGAATGTATCAATTTATATAAAGCTTTTTTTAGGTTGTATTCTAAAAGTAATCAGTAGTTAGTTCACCATCATGGGCTCATACAGTTCTGGGCTGACATTAAAAGTAACAAATCAATGTTTTGTGATAATGGATGCAAAAGGATGGCTATCAGACATATGGCGAATTTACTACTACCCCACATGTTTTTACTCTAATATTATAAGAGTCCTTCATATATGTTACTTGATTGTCACGTAATCTCAACTAAATGAGAAGAAAATCAGGATAGAGATGTGCTAGAAATTTACTTAGATATCACAGGAAAAGCATCACAGTAAACATTCAGGTTATTGAGAGTGAAAAACTGTACTTTAAATAAACGAGTTTCTCTGTTCAATATAAGAGTACAAGGGAAACTCCCCGATCAATATAGCAAAGCCAAAGATTCACGTGACAAAGAAAGATGTGACAATTGTTTTCAAGAGGATTATATATGCCTAAACGATGAAAAAGAATTTTATAATTTGAGCCAAAAAGCTAATAATTAATTATGTGAGATGGGCTGTATTTGAGAACTGCTTTTCTTCAAATTAAAAACAAACAAACAAATAAATTGACCCAAATAATTGGTATGAAAGCTTGCTTGTTTGTGCAAATGCTTGACATGATCTCGTGTTGGATGTTCTGAGTGCAGGTCCAGACCCCTTAAGTTTATGTTTCGCTTGAAAAAAACTGAGAAAATAATAAGATAACAGCATGGCTTTTTTTTGCAGCTGCTTTTGTGTTGCTACGGTGGGATACATGCATCACTTGATAGTTACTATTTAAGCATTGTTATTTCCATCTGTTTAACAATCAAATTGTGCGTACAGAGATTTCCTATAAAAATTCTAGAAAGACTTTCAACTCGAAGGCTGAAATATGTCGTGGTTTCTCTAAATTTGCAGAAATTCTAGAAAGATTTCCTATACATGCATCTAGATTTCCATCTGTTTAACAACACTTCCATTATTTCGTTTTAAAATTTGCAGGTCAAATTGTAATATGTCAGTGGTTTCTCTAAATTTAATCCCAACTGTCTGATTTCCTTCTCAATAATATGAGGCAGACCTAAGACACAGTTCAAAGCTTCATGCACATTGAACCTATCCACATGTTATCTTTACCACAGCCTAACAAATTCAAGCATGAAGGGAAATATTATGGGATAGAAACCATCATGCTAAGGAACATAGAATAGTGTAATTTTGCGCATAAATATTACGCACAGGACCCACATGCATGCAGGACTAAACCGAGAATAAAATGCACTTTTCCCTGAAATGAGCGACTGCCTTATAAACTGCTTTACCAAAGTCCAACTCGAAGTAACAAATATGAGAAATATACAACCAACAGCACTATGAGTACTCGTCAAAACTGTTGAAGAAAATAAGCGCGCATATTAAAATACTTACCTTCAACAAGATTACCACCCAAAGCAAGCAAAATGCATGGAATCATAGCTTCCCTGGAAACAAGATATGAAAAATAATTAGATAATTGAATTAGGGGTACGAACACTTCCAACCGGTTGCCGTATCCGTGTCCAACACGTGTTGAACACCGACACTTGCAATACGCTTGCACGAAGCGTATCGGACTTGTTATATATATGTCATATACGTATAGTATGTGTTCTGCGTGTAATATGCGTATAAACATGTTTTTAGTATGTTATAAGTGTATAGTAAGTTAGACGTGTTAATTTCTTCTTATTTAATGTTGTCGTAATAGCTTGATATCTTATTATCTTTAAAAGATTATATATATAGCCGTGTCCCCATTACCTATATTTTGGGATTTTGTCGTATCGCCGTATCGCATCGTGTCATATCCGTGTCCACGCAATCTTAATTGGGGCAAGTGTGAAGGTAAATCTAATGTTAATAATTCCATGAAACAAACAGTATGAACCAAAGTAACTGTTTCATATAGTAAAATCCGAAAGATATAAAATACAAGTAGGCTGTATTCTAAACGTCACTCCGACATAAGAGATGTCACATTCATTTCTGTAAACGATTTAAACAAAATGGAACTTGCTAATTGAGAAGATTAACAACCTTACAAAAATCAAAATAAACCAAGAAACCAGACAAGTAGAGGGAGATGCATCAGTCCAGTAAAGGTCAGAATTAATAATCTATTTTAGTTCTCATCAGCTATGCAATTACAGTTTACACCTTTTTATTGTAATAATTCATTCTGTTATGAATTGAGAGAATGAAGATGACTCATACAATATTAGATATAAGAACTGCACGATATAGAGTTAGCATCTGAAATAAATACAATATTTCCTAACTTAACAAGAGTGATTAAGCACCTAGAATGCTAATATGTGATAACATAGTGTTCGTCCAAGGAAAACTTGGTCATTGTCCAGACAGATATCAGTGCTGTGCACGATGTAATAACGTTATAAAGTCTCTTATATTCTGTTATTATGTAACAAGATCGATTTACAGGATTAATCAATTTCAAGGTCATGGTTGGTATATTAGATAACATTGTGATGGAATAATATGATTAAAATGATATACTAATGTAACTGCTAAAGGAACACATATAGTACAAAGAATAGTGAAGGGACAGAGTTACCCAAGAATGAGACAGCTGTCAGTTAAAAAGAACAATGGAGCATCATCTGTCAAAATCAAGCGCTTCAAAAATGGTACCACACCAATAATGATCGCCATGACCTGTACCAACCACACAAATTAACGGATAAGGCAATACTTACAGGAATACAATTCCACTAAGATATCTTTGAAAAACTCTTATAGAAAATTAGAACCATATAGCACACATAGAGCACATTTTACAAGCAAGAAACATCCTTCTATTTTATGATAATTGAATATCAATTTTAATACATCAGAATTTGGAAGGTTTTTATTAAGTATAAATTAGTTGATTGACATAAAAACCTTCAAGTTATTTGGTTATAAACAGATTGATAGGTCAGTAAAGTTCGGGATGGTTTATCAAAAATATGGACTATTAATAATCATGAATAAGACATAAGTCTGGATGAAGATCAATAGCCCTTAATAAGAAATTTCAAATTAACTTAATCTGTATATGAGGCGTCAGCAAGGACATGGATAATGTACCTCAGAAAAAGATTCACATAATAGTAACAAGTTTCACGTTTTCAGCTCAAGCTATTGATTGCATGTGAATTGGAACATTTGGGAGGATAAATACTTACAGATGCAAGTATAGGTGGCTGAAAGATTTCTTTAAGCTTCAACATTTTAACAATATACCCAAGCGTGGTAAGTATCTGCATCAGGAAGAGTATCAGTACGCCAACATGAACTAATCCAAAGACAACTTTTTTTGGGATACAAATGCAACCGTGCGTACATGTCAGCTTCAGTGCTTCATGAAAGAATGAAAATAATAATAACAACAACTACAGAATCGAGAATGTAAATAAATAGCAAGCATTAGTGAATAAACAAACATAAACATTTATTAGTCTCTATGGAGGATATAAATAAGTAACCAAAGACATACAACAAGCTATGGTATAGCTTAGCTAACACCAGAAACTGCCTCAGATATGCAAAGTGAGGGGAAACTTGGAACATCTCATGTCTTTTCAATACATCATCACTGACCACTACTCTTAGATTCCCTATAGTTGGCAAATGAATTTGTAGGGTTTGAGCCATTTGAGAGTCAATGAGTTTCTTATTTAGTTTTTATTTACTTTATAACAATGTTGGAGAATCATTAATGATTTAAGGGTCTAATAATCTTCCGTTTGAAGCAGGATTACATAAACCTTGATCAACGGCAGCTCACCCTAGATCGGTGCAGAATTGTTGTATTTTTTAAATTGATGGAGAAATTCTAGGTGTGATGTCCTTAAAGAAACTGTGAAGCCTTCAGTTATTGATCTTTAGTTACCTTCTATACCTCATTTAATTTCTTTTCGTATTGTTTTACTCATCTCAATTTCTGTTTGACCAAACCTATCCCTATAGGGCCTATACAAGCCCTAACAGGCATCCGGAACTCTCTCAAAATCCCGAATTGACAAATTGGAGCCTACTAAACGCAAGCAGAGATTAATCTAACCCTAGCAGACCCTGATTTCCTTTCAAATACTTTATCCGAACCCTTGGGGACCTCAAATCACTTCCCAAAGTGAGGAAACCTCTTGAGCTATCTAATCATGGATGTCCTTCTCTGGTTCTTTAAGTTCAATGATTTCATCAAACAACCTTTTTTGCCATGGAAGGAGACATGACAGTAAAGCTGTCACTATTAAAAAAATATCAAAACATTTTTAAAATGACTTGCTAGCTGAAGTTTATGCAATTCTTTGTTTCCTGCATATTTTCTAGAATTAATTGCATTGTTTCATGTCACCAGGACCCATTTAATTTTATTTCTTCGTTTTCTGCTTTAGGATTGTCACCGTATTATTAGTTGGCATTCAAAGACCTTATAAACAGATTGATTGTTGTCTTATATTTTAGGGGGTAGTTTAAATTGCATATGTGGGCTTGAGTGTAATATTGCATTTAGGAGCCTTGTAGTCCTGGCCTGCATCACATATCAGCCTAAAATTCCAAAACACAATTCCTCACGCCCAATAATCCCTGAAAGCAAGCAAAACCAATTTGTCTATGAGACAGTTAAGCCAATACCGGCGGTTTAAAATCTGCTTGTACTGATTAGGAATATGACTTCTATATTATGCAAAATATGTCTTGTAGTTTATAATAATCTTGGAAAAAAAGAATTCCAAGCTACAGTACAAAATCCAAAAGGAAAGAAACAGAGCTATCCATTGCAATTGTTAATAGTTGCAATTGTTAATAGTTATCGATAGAATTAGCTAAATTTTGTATGAGTGTGCCTCTACCAAGCCATTAACGCTAAAGTTCCGGATTCAAAATTTTGTTTCTTGGGGCCTATGAAGCACGGGTACGGACACAGACTCAGACATGGGACAAAGCAAGTTTGTAAAAAGGAGAACTCAGGGACACGGCTATATTATTTATCTATATATTTAATTATATATATTAAACAAAATATAGTAAACTACAAGAAAAAATATGTATTGATACAATCTTTAAAGCATAATAAAATAAAACCGAGGTTATAACTTTATCCAAAACTGTATGTTTTTTCAGCATAAACAAATACATATATAAAACTAAAAGTAAACACATAAGAATACAATCCATATATAACACCCTAACCCGATCGTAAGTTTTTTCCTTTTTTTTTCTTTTGAATGTATTGGATTTTGTTATATTATTATTATTATTATTATTATTATTATTTTAAATTGGAGTTTAATACTTTCTAGTTAAGATAGAACATATTATTATGGTTGCTTTAAATTTGTTATAGTTATGGTTTTCCAAATTTGTTAAATAAATATATTATTAGTATTTATGTTTGTTTAGTATTTGATTAATATTTTAAATTTCTATACATATAATATTTATTTGTCTAACATTAGTTTCGTGAATAAATAAATAATATTAGTATGGTTGTTTTAACAAAAGATATTTAGTATTTAAGATTGTTTGATATTTTATTAATATCTTATTTTAATTTGCATCTAATATATTTTCAAATACCAGATATGTAAACAAATATATTATAGTTATCTAAGTTTGTTAAGTATGTGATATTTAATTTTAAAAGTTTTATTTTATTAAATCTAATAATATCTTATTTATATTCTAATACAATATTTTGTCTACCATGATATATTATTAATAATTTTTTAATCTTTAAATCATATTTTAAATCTTTCAAATTAAACTATTAGGGATTATGAGAATTTTTTTCCTAAAATTATATATATTTTCTCTCTCCAAACAAATTTATATTTATTTTGATCATACACATTTAAACTAATCTATATAAATCATATCTATTTAAAATCCTATATATATTTATATAAATATTTCTTATTATCCTATATAATAACAAACGCAACACCTATTTTAGCTATACACACACACCCCCCTAACAATCTTTACAAACTCTCATATAATTTAATATCTTTAACAGTATTTGAATCTCTTCAAATATATTTCTCTTCTCAATATTTTATTCTCCTACCTTATAACAACTTTACATATATTCATTATTATCTCTCCTTCTCATATAAATCATCTTTCTCTCTTTCTCATCACAATATTTTCTTCTTCAAAATTAGCCGAGCCATCAAAACTTGGAGTTGCACTTCGTGTCGTCGTATTTATCCGTCTCCGAGGCAAATACTCTTGCTTTTTTTAGCCGATACAACATCGACAAATATTGCAATAAATTCTCAGTCTATAATATTTGAATGAAAATTATATTGTTGTGCAATTCACTAAAATACCACGTAATTATTATATACATGATGAAAACCTTAGTTTTATACCGCTCACATAAGTTTGCATGCTGCTCACATATATATATGCTTATATTTTAATTTATTTGCATAGTTGATATAAATTTTAATTAGTAGATATGAGTTATCATTTTATTAACTTAAATAATCAATTCGGTTTTATTTATTGTTGAATCTTTGTAGAATATAGCTTACATAATATACTGTTTAGTGAACAGTAGTTCATGATAATTAAATTATATATATATATATATAAGATCATTGTAACAGCAAAAAAATAAATATACAATATATAATACAATCAAGAAATTACTCATTATTACTAATAGTATGAAACACAACGCTTAAATGCATTTATATAAGATAACTATATTGATTGTGTTTTAATACTCTTAGTATTAATTTTATATATTTAGCTTTGTATTTTTATTAACAATCAAACCATATGCTATTAAACGAAAGCTTATGTTCATCATGCATAAAATAAAAACACTAGGATTTCTAGAACACCCATTAATTATATTAATCCTTTAAAACCATATTTTAGTTTATTATTCTTCCCAATAATAAATCCGGATATTAAATGAAGATGGTTGCAAATTCATATAGATTCTTGTTTATATTATTGATACTATCATATTATATCGACTGTATTTGACATGCTACTTGAGACTATTATCGACCTGCTTGATATGACATGCCTGTTCACGATTACCGTTTCCTTACATTAAAACGATATCACTAATTAGAATGCTGAACATTCATGCCATGAAACAATTACTCGTGCTTACATATTTACCATACTGTACTATCATCATGACTTGTCCTATTTTCCTTTCCGGTCAACATTCTATATTGTAATTGAATTTATACCATGTTAGCCATAGATATGCGGGGGTTGTGGTAGTTTGAGTGTGCGTTCGTACAACAGGATTTCAGGAGTCCCATGCCGGTTGGGCTTATATCGGTCGCTTGTTACAACAGCCCGTACCAGACTATATCGGTCGCTTGATCATTCCACAGCTGATCCCGTGTTTTCTTGCCCTCAGGGCCCTACTCTTGGGTTAGGAATACTCCAACAGATGTTGACGCACACACTCGAACTCACAATATGATACATTACCTTTTAGTGACCAGATATGATGTGATTTGACCGACTTGATCTGTTTACATGTCTGTTTCATATTATTACTATATCCGTATTTGTATAAACATATGCACACGGGCTTCATAACACTCATATACTCATGCTCACATCACATGCACACTTTTACGTTGAGTATTTGTTGAGATGTTCGGACATCCCTGAGACTTTCCATCTCAGGTTTAGAGATGGATTTTCAGGCTGAGCAGAATCAGAACAATTATCAGGAGTTTACAGAAGACCGGTAATCCATAGGTTTATTTCTTTTCAGTTAGTATTTGACATGTGCGCCCTTACAGGATATTAGAATTCATGTGTCTTTTCAGATTTCTGTATTATTTCAGACCTATTTATCATAACCTTATTTTTTCCCCTTTTTATCTTATAAACCTATTGCTAGTATTTTTTAAGGTTTCATTTTATTTTTGCCTCTTTTTATCTTATGAACCTATTGCTAGTATTCTTTGTGGTTTCGTTGCAGCATAATTATCAGTGTTATCCATTCTGTTTTGGACATTATCTTGACATGTTTAGCTAGACAACCTTTATGTGACTATGGAAGGATCTTTCTTTACCGTAGATAGCATGGCTAACCTTCGTTACTCTCCGTATTTCCGTATTTTGGGAAGCGGAGCGTAACACCATAAGAGTGTAAACAAACAAAATATTAACATTTTCTAATTGGAGCCGACTTTCATATGCCCGAGTATCAATATGAACATTTATTTTTCCTAGTTGTAGTTCGTCATGAAAGAGATTTAACCCCCTATACCATTTAGAAGCGATATCTACTATTTCTAGTAGTTCATCATGAAGAAGATTTATCCCCCCACACTAACTAGAAGTTTCAGGTACATCCAATATGAGCGTACACGGCCCAAGTGTGTCCATGCTTCCTAGCCTGGGGCGTTTTTCATTTTGGAGTCTGGCATCAGTCAGTTTTGGATTAAGTGGGCCAAATTTCAGCGTAAAATGAGGTAGGTGTACTGGCGCTTTTATGTTCACCTGAGCCTTCTCCCACTAAAATGTGGCTGGATATTGTTCACAAGTTCATACTGGTTACTGAAAAATATGCAAGAGAAACTTTTATGAAGTTATAGAACATGATGTGACATAGAATCCTAGAAGTCTAGAACCCAATTTCTAGCTCGGTTGCTACAAAAAATATGGCCAACAATAGAATCCAACAATCCAGGCATCCATTGCTCTTCCTAGTCTAAGATAATAATTAAAGGTGTATTCTTTGGTTGCATTAGGTATGATACTATAATTAGAGCCGTATGCTAACACATATTTTAACTAAAAGGTTTTAAGAAAGCCAAAAAAACGATTTCTATGAATTGGAAATTTGAAGTTCAAATATGTAGGAAAAGGAAAAAATGCTTTCCATGGCATCTACAACTTATCAGATGCTATATAAGCTATTTTGGTGACTCTGAACAGATTTCTATATACAATATTCAAGTAACAGTAGTAAAAATGCCCACAAATTTGGAACTTTTAAATTGCTCTAATCAAATATAGAAGCGACTTGTGTGAGCAATAAATTATAGGCAACAAGCTTTCACAAAATCACATTGAAAAAATATTCCCATCAATAGTAACAAGAAACAACAAACACTTTTTCAGATGAAATTAATTGAAAATTACAGGCACGGAAAGTACCTTTTTCTTTACTGAAGTATCTAATTCTGTTGTTTCAGGCTCTTCTGGACCTAGCAAAGGCACATATTCAGGAATAGGATTGCTGATAGGGGCCTTAGTTGGAAGCTTATCCTCAGCAAGGCTATCGTAGGTTTCTCCAGGAGGAAGAGCAAGCATTTGAAACACATATGTGTACAATATGATTGCACCAACCTACAATACACTGGTTCATGAGATTATGTATGGTATTAAGGTACAAACCCATTAAAAATATTTTGATGGATACAAAAGAAAGACTTGGTATCGTAAAAGGCATATCTATCTATAGACAAAATGAGAGAATGAATAAAAAGAATGACTTGCATTGCACAGCAAATCTTGAACATATATTCTTATAAAGTATAACCTGAAAAGCTTGTCAATACCCAATTAAGTAATTATGATCTTGCTGACAAAAAACATAATACATTGTTAGTAAAACCTCACTTAAAATATTTCAAAATAAAATGAATTTACGCCATCTGCATTCAGAAACAAGCATATCCCAATCAAGGATGTCTAATATTTTCTAGAAGGTACTTAAAAAGGGTCGTTTTGCATGGGCTTAAACAAACAAACAAACAAACAACTTGCTCTAATAGTGCATGCGAAAAATCTATGTGCTACCAAGACTAGAGACTCGGTATCCCACTATCTAATTAGTACTCGGTATCACATATAGCAACTCACAAAGCCACATGATATTTAGCTGCTCCAATTTTCCCCTCTTAAAAGGATACGATCTCGCTCGATTTGAACTCGAATGATCTACTCAGTATGGTTTATCATCTTTCTTCATATTTGAAATCTTGGTTGTTTTAGAACGAATTCTTTTACAATGACCGTCATCGTCAAAACAGTCATCTTCATAATTGTAGTCATAATCGACAATATATAGTGTCGATCTTCAATAGGGGTCTTAAAAAAGGAGTATTAGACTCCATATAAAGCAATTTCTTCACGTTTAGGATCACAATATATTACAATGCCAGATGGTGGTATGGAAACTTAGAGTGAATGAATGATGAGCCCAAAACACAGTTAGCAAAAAGGTAAGCATCATGGTTGAAGCTCTCTAATACCAGGTTTGGGTAGAATTGGAACAGAATAGAAGTTAAACAAAAAATAGAACTTAAAGAAATGGACGCAATTAATCTAAGGAAATTTTTATTCATTAACAATACATGTTTTCTTTGGTTACACAGATTTTCTTCAATAGAAGGAAATCAGATAAGGGATAAAATTTAAACTACAATCCAATCTTATTTAGAAACAAAAATATTGACTTTAATATTAACCAAATCTATTTAACAATATTCTTGAAAAAAAATATTAACCAACCTAACTGGTAGCTCGACTCAGACTAAAAAATCTTGCCTGAGTCAAACTAACAGACTAAGAATAGACTTAAATTCGATTAAAAATCTTAACTCAACACTGCTCTTGTCGATTTGCATCAACCCCCCTTATCTAATTCGATATATCGCCCAAACATACCCCTATTATATTTTAAGACATTCAATAATATTCTCTTCGTAAACTAGCGAGATCATAATATACTTTCCATAACGGTGTTTAAAATAGCCGTCAAAGATTCTAAGAAGTCAATATATGAAATTATGTGATTTTTAGAAGAGATGTATATGCAAAATCTGATAAAAATTATATATGGGATTAAATTATCAATCTATCCTTGTCTTCTTCCTATCTTCCTCTTCTTCACCTTCCCTTCTCTTCATTCCGGCTTGACGGAGAACTGTCTATGCCATATCTAATCTAATCATGCATAAAGATTTTTATTACAAAGTTTAACAAGATGTCCTGAGTTATATAATGTAATTAACATGTTTTCAAAGGTTATAGTTGTTTTACAAGTTGCATAATGCATTTAACTAGGAAACTACAAATGTTACATAACAATATCATAAAGTATGAGTAAACATATGTTAAATACATAGTAATTAATGCAACTCCTTGATGTAATCTACCAACTTTCCCCAATTCTCTGAGAGAATTTTGGGGGTGGGTTTCTGGTTTCATAAGCTTAATATCAAAATATATAAGATAGGTTTCATATTCTGTTATTTGGGCTTCAACAATTTATGGCAAAACCCTTTCCTTGGCCAGGAACAGAGATGACTGACACAGGTTGAAGAGCCGACTGCTCCAGAGCTAACCTCATTAATGGGAAACACTTACACGATTAAAATGACGATTACAACGCTGATAAAAAATATTCATATGATTAGGAATATTCTTTCACATGTTTCTGCTTCCATTTGTGAACCTAGTGAGAAAAATACATACCGAGATGCATATCAATGCACAACTGTCATTTTGAAACTGTACAAATAATATTAATATTTAAATGAATCTGAGAGCATGCATCTTACTAAAGATGAGACAGAAATACGATGATAAACGTATAATGTAGAATATGAAAGTTTCAATAAAGATAAGCATAATAGACTATAATATAAGAATCTGACTGAAAATTTCACATAAAAAAGCATGTATATGTAGTTCCCCAAAAAAATTCAAGGACCTACCCACTGACCAAATGAGATATAAGCATTTCCATCTTGGGCGCATGTATCACCGAAAGGGTTGGATTCATCTCGGCACAAAGCTGCGATTAACACAAGAGGTATATTTCCAATGTTCCCTGAATACAAGATTAAGTCATAAATAGCATTCAAAAAAATTATGTTAAACCTATAATGTTACTGCTATCAGCAAGCATATTATACACCCACCGTCCCTTTTTACTTGACGTTTTCGAGGAATTTGCACACCGATTAAGAAAATCATTCTCTTTCTTAATATCAGCAATTTATCGCAATTTATCTACTGCCACATCACCATTAAAAAAATCATACCATTTCTGCTCTCAACTATTTACTATATCAACAATTAATTTACTGTCACACTACAGCTAAAAATTAATTTTCAAGGCTATTTTTGGTACCGTATCATTTATTGATATCTTTATCATTAATGATTTTCTCGTTATTCCAAAACTTCAGATAAAGTTAGACGCTTTTTCCTCTCCAAAACGTCAAGTAAAAAGGGACGGAGGGAGTATGGTAAGAGCAATATGGAGGCCATTTATTAAAGACAAGGCGTTCAATGTCTCTGATAAGAATGAATTCATCACAAAAAAACTGGTTCATCAAAAAAACTGAAATTAAAGGTAAATTAGTTTTAAATGCTGCCAACCTCGACACTATTACATTTATTGAACATCAAATCATGAACAAACACAGATTTATCCTTATTTCGTCTCCTATTTAGTGTATCGAGTTAATACCTCTTGCATTTTCCTGCTTTAGTTCAATGCACCAAGCGTCATCTACTTTAAAGACACGTCAAAAGAATCATTGTGATTCTCCATAAGCGTTTTTATCACTTTGACATCCCAATTTTCCAATTTAAGTCTATCCATTTAAAAATTGACACAAAGATTAAGCTAGTTCGAGAAGTTTCCATTGTAGCACTCGTTCTGCAAGAGCGGATTAGTGCTCCACCACTTTGACTTTTTAATTACAATACATAAGAATTCCTTGGTGCAACTTTAGCAGTGGTTAAAATAAAAACATGGTTTGAAGAAATGAACATAAGAATTAAGATATTTAAAGAGACAAAATTAGACCTCAAAAAGAGAAAGATAAAGAAAAACGATGAAAGGGGCAAGATAGAGGCAATGGTGGAAGAGGAAGAAAAAATGGCTGATACAATAAATGAAGGATGCATGTTTTAGTTAACTAAGAAAAAATAATTATTTATTTACTTAAGTGGCTAACTATCTTTATGAAAACTAATTAGGTAGGCAACTTTTGAAAGGTCGATGCTATAATTATTTAGGTGTTCTATAAAATTTATTGTAAGAAACAAATGCTGAAGAATTTAGCCTTGTGATAATAATAATTGTAATAATAATAATAATTTAAAATTTACAATACCATAACTAGTTCTTAGTTTGGTGTGATTTAATGCAATGTTGGTCAAGCCAATATGAATTTTTGATGAAATATCTTACCGGCAATAATATATTTCATAAAGAAAGTAGATTTAGTTACATAATTAAAAGTAGATATATTCATAATATATTTCATTTTATTAACGTTTTTTATTGTTGTCTCAAATGTATTTTTACTTTAGTTCATGAACTTCACGTGATAATCAACTAATTTATTGATTACTATTATTTTTCAATAATTATATTCATTTCCCTTGCATCTAGTCTATACATATTTCAATTTCGGTAAAGTTTTATATTACTATTTATTATCAACATGATACCTTGGATTGATTTTATAATTTAATTTAGTAAGTATTTGATATTTGAAATGTTGGGCTTGTATGAGTACACAGGATTTTAATATAGTGGAGGTTTCATCCAATACGCCTAAGCCTATTAGTGGGGTGCCCATCCATAATACATTTATGTGCTTATTTTGTTGCTCCTAATGAGAGACTAATAGCCTAAGCCTATTAGTGGGGTGCCCATCCATAATACATTTATGTGCTTATTTTGTTGCTCCTAATGAGAGACTATTTCAACACTTTCTCGCATTTTAACTTCGAAAACTCTCCCTGCGTGCAACTAAGGATCTCTTTTATTTTAATTATTTAAAATTTTCAATCTTCTTGTTTATATTTTTAATTTTCTTATTTTTTATGGTTGTCACGTAAATCACACAACACTTGTAGAATTAATCTCTATTCTTTCATAGGAATTTTTATTTTTTGTGCATGCAGATTGCTCACTTAGAGGAATTGTTGCTTTGAGCTATCATACCATATTAGAATTTGATATTTGGAATTTTGGATTTATTGAGTCCACATGGGTTTTTAATACGGTTGATGTTCCATTCAAAAGGCCTAAGCCGATTAGTAAGATATTCTTCCATATTTTAAACCCATGTGAATCTTTTGTTATTTTCCATATGGACTATTCCAATACTCCTCTCATTTATATTTCTAATAATTCACATCATAATCTATGCCGAACCGAAGATGTCTTAATTAATAATTATGCTTAACAATTTTAAATATCAGAAACTTTATATATTAAGTTAAGCATATAGTTAGTATTTTTTTAATACTTACAACAGTTGGCGGTTACTTTGTCTATATTTATAAGCCGCAAACTATTGTTAATAATTTCATAGCTTATATTATAATTAATCAACGTAAAAATTCAATTTTACATGAAAATAAGAAAAACTACCTATTATAGATGTGTATGCACTATCTGAAAATTAATTATAGATGAAAAAATATGCAAATATCCATATTTATTGGCTTTCACGCACACATAAATTTTTTTTATCATTTCAATTTTACATGCATGAAATAATAAAAATGTTAGAATAAAAAGCAATAATTAAAAGGGATCTAAGGAAATAAAAAGATATACATCATGGTTTGAGATTCCGGCCGTTTCAATCATTATTAACATAAACCGGTCTAAAAACATCTATATGATCTCGTTTTGGTCGGTATTGACCCGATATCAACAAATATAGGCCGTATCGGTCCGACATTGGCCGAAATTGGCCGATATCGATTGATTTTGATAAAAAAATATTTTTTAAAAAAGAGATAAGAGGAATAGAAGGAAATAATATTTTCTAGATTTGACTTTGTTTGCAAGAATTCACTAGGTTCTCATTCATGTAAGAAAAACCATCAGTCGATACAAGTCGTAAAAGATTTTATATGTTATGATAAAGGTGAAATAGAGAGGGGGAAAATAAGAGAAAGCATTCGTTTTCATTCATTAGAAATTATTTTCCAATAAAATAAATATCATTTTTAAAATTTATTAAATTTCTAATATGTCATTATTCTTTTATAGCAAGGAAAAAAAACACTTTCTTTTCTTTACTCGCATGATAAAAATGCAAGTTTTTTACTTTTCAAATGTTAAAACAATATATGTATTACCCATTAATTTTTCCCTTTCCATGCATCAACTCTAACCAATCATGTTATATCATCACTCCACAATTTTGGGTTTGTCAATCCATAATTAAATATAAAATATGTGCTAGTGATTATTTTAGAAAAGAAAGCTATGTTAGAATAGAAATTAACTGTACCAGTAAATGGTTGTATGCCTTTCTTCAACATTTTGTCAATAGGTTATATTTTATGTCATCTCGAAGCTTAAAATCTTAGATATCTATTATACAAAATTCAATAAAAATATATGCATGTTTGTTCTTTTCGTAAGAATGGTTTTAACTTATAATAGAATATTACTTGATTTGATATATTATTACATGTAATCGTTTAAATATTTTGTTAATTAATCATATTTCTCGTGACACATCTAAACTTTCTAACTTACACACATGCGTATCTTAAAGAAAAGACCGCAATAATATATCTCTACACTATTTTAATGCCAAAGAAGGGGTGTAAGAAACACGTGAAAAACAACCCTCTAATTTGTCGCCACCTAAACAATGATAATGTATCAACTTATTATGCCTTGTGAGATGCACATAATTAAATTAATAAGATGCAAAAAATAAAAAGATTTATCAGTTCTTTAGTTTGAATAAATATACGTTTTATCATTTTGATTTTTGTTTGAGAAATATCTTAAATACTTTTGGTTAACATAATAAAGATTTTCACAATTAACCCTAAACATGCCAAAAATTGTGTTTTAATAAAATCTTTATATATTACTGTTTTCTGTCATTTTCTTTCCTTTTCAACCGTTGGCTATATATATGTATAAATTTGCATAGTTGAAGAGAGGCAAGTTCTGTTTAGAGTACGAAATTTATATTAACTATAATTATATTACATTATTTCTTTTTAAATTCCTTGATGCTTTGCTTTTCTCTCACGATATTTGTTTGTTATACTTTTCCCACATGCATACGTAACTGTCATCTTCTCTTCATCAAAGATCACAAATTTCTCAAACTATTCCATCCATCTCCTCTCCTTGAAGAAAATCCTCTCAAATCTAAAAATCTGTAAATTTCTCATCTAGGTATCACTACAATCCAATTTTTTGAATTGGATTTCTCTCAAAATTGCATCTTTGATCCATGGTTGCATCATGCTAACTCAAATTTGAGATTTTTCATCATTTTTCCAATGGATGGCATGAATGGCAGAAACAATTCACATAGCCCAATTCATAAATCAGTTCTTGCCCGTGATTATTCAACCTGTAAACGGATTCTATCCTCTCCCTCGCCTCTAAAATCATTCAAAGATTAAAACAAAGGTCGAGTCGATCACCTTAGAGAACAAGATTGAAGTAATCTCTGCAATTACGCAGCTGAAACCGAAATTTCGCACCGAGGCCAACGAAATTAAACGTAATCCACCTAAACTATTGAAATTTTAAACGGCCGATACCAATTCAAGTTATCGAACCTTTATTAACGGTATCTTCCTGCAGTAGTTTCTGTTGGCTGTGGAGCCAAATGAAATAATTGAACATAGATAAATGGAGAAAGCATAGTTGTCACTGCGGAGCAAGACATTGTGTAAAAAGACAAATGTAAGAGAACAAGATAGTTGTCATTGAGTAAGAAAAATAGAAGGAAACGTTTATCCCTTTTTCTTTGATCATTTTTTCTATAGACAAAGCATTAAGTGCTTTGTCTTTGTATGATCATTTTTCCTCCAATTTGACAAAGCACTTAATACTTTGTGGACTATTCTTCTTCAAAAGCAGCGTATTGTTTTTTCCTTCTCTCTCAGGCTCTCTCTCTCCCCTATAAATTCTTTTGTATCTGCTCATACAAAGATAAACGCCGACAAAATTGTTTGTGAAACAAAAAAATGCAGTAAATGATTTATAAGAGAGATCGTGAGATTCTTGTAAAGAGCAATTTGTAACCGTAAGAAAGTTATAGTGGATATCGTAGAGAACCTTTACAACGTAGAAATAGCTGGTGTTGGGTAAACTGCGAAAACAAATCTTCTGTGTCATGATATGTTGTGCCGTTATTTAGTTTTATTGATCCGATTGTCGTTATTTCTCGCTTGTGCCGGCAGGTATCAGAGGTTAGGAAACCAAAAGGTTTTCGATCCTACGGTCTAAGTTAATGGTGGGTAACGACGCATGTGTTCTTTTTCCCGCTTTTTTAGATCGTAATTTTGAAGGCGTTGGTTCAGATCTAAGAGAATATTAAATTAGCAGCGGTGGCAAACGAGAATATCAGAGGATAAAATTAAAATTGAGAAATTTGATGGCCACAACTTTGCATGGTGGAAACTTCAAATGGAAAATTATCTATATCAAAAAGATCTAAACGAATTGATGTTGGGTTTGACGCCAGTCACCAAAAAAGGTGAAGAGGTTGATGCGGCCGTGAAGGTCAAGTATGATCTTTTGGATAGAAAACCTCTTGATGCTATTCGTCTCAGCTTGACGAAGAAGACCGGTTTCCACATTGCAAAAGCTAAAACAGCAAAAGAAGCCGTGGAGTTGCTTTCAAATATATATGAGAAGCCATCGACTTTCAATTAAATCTTCTTATTGCGGATGTTGATGAACATGAAGTCATCCAAGAGGGTACCATTGCTGATCATATTAGTAACTTCACGCAAGTTGTAAATCAATTGGAAAGCGTGGGGATGAAATTGGAAGTAAAGTCACAAACTCTTTTATTCCTATGTTCATACTAGATTCTTACAGTATTGATGTACAAACTATCTCGGGTACATTAAAAGAATCTCATTTTGGATGATGCTGTAAGTTACATCATGGATGAAAAGATGAGGAAGGTTTTAGGAGAAAATTCCTCAAGTTCTGCATCCACTACTCCACTTCTGCTCTAACCGTGGAGGGTAGAGGCAGGAGTAAAAGTAGAGGGAGATGGCACGGGATATCAAAATCAAAGGATAAAAATAGAGATGGAAAAAACAATGAATGTTAGCATTGTCACAAACCGAATCATAGAAGAGCGGACTGTGAGCAATACAAAAATGAGAAGCAAGATGACAATTATGATGGTGGACATGTGAGCAACGGGCAGTTCAACAATTTATGCTTGTCAGCTTGTGAGACCATGGAGACTATAGATTGGTTCTTGGATTCTGACGCTTCTTTTTATTGCACATCTAGACGATGTGAATTCCTTAAATGCGAGAGCAGTGATTTTGGTCATGTGACCGTGGGTAATGGTGAGCAATGTCCAGTAGAAGGAAAAGGAGTTGTGAAGGTGAAAACTAATGGTGGTGCTTGTCTAGTGTTGTATGAAACACGACATATTCCGAAGCTGAAGAAAAATCTTATCTCGGCTAGTGTGTTGGACCAAAAGGGGTATGTTAGCTCTTTTGGTAATGGTGAATGGAAGATTACTTCTGGGTCACGAGTTGCTGCTAAGGGAAATCGTGCCGGCACGCTTTATATGCGCAAAGGCGCAAGCTCAGAGTACTTAGCGATTTCCACTTCTTCCACACACAGAGATGCTACATCTGGCATTACCGATTGGGACATCTTGGCAAGAAAGGTGTGAAGGAGTTACATCGTCGAGAATTGTTGCCCGGTTTAAAAAGTTTCGAGATGGATTTTTATGAAGATTGTGTTCTCGAAAAACAAAAGACGATTAGTTTTCGAATTGATGGCATGAAGCACAAAATAGAGCGTTTGGAGTTGGTGCACATATGTCTAGGGCCCAGCTCAACAAGTTTCAATTGGAGAAAATAAATATTTTGCGACTTTTATTGATGATTCTACAAGGAAGACTTGGGTGTTTCCTATTAAAAATAAGTCTGACATTTTTAAGACATTCAAACATTGGAAGACTATAGTAGAATATGATGAGCATTAAAATTTGACAACGGTGGTGAATATACAAGTTTGGTATTCGCTAAGTTCTTAAGAGAAGAAGGCATTCATAGAATGAGAACTGTTTCAAGAACTCCATAAGAGAACGGTGTTGCCGAGCGGATGAACCGGACCATCTTGGAGCATGCAAGAAGCATTAGGCTACATGCAGGGCACCCTATTTATCTTTGGGCCGAAATAGTAAACACGACCGTTCACTTGATCAATCGCAGTCCATCTAATGCGTTGGATGGAAAGATTTCAGAAGAAATATGGTCGGGAAAACAGATTAATTACTCGTATTTAAGAGTATCGATTGTTTGGCATATTATTTACTTGACGGTGAGTCGAGAAAGAAGCTTGATGCAAAGTCATGCAAGTGTGCGTTCCTTGGTTACGGCGGTGACGCGCACAGGTACAACATTTGGGATTATAAGTTCAACAAAGTCATTCGAGTTCGGAATGTGGTGTTCAACGGGAATGGGATGTATATGGACCGAAAGCAAGTTGAAGAACCAACAATCAAGTCTGAAATGGTGGAGTTGGACACTGAGCCGGTACAACATACACAATTGCCACAAGAGCACCTGCTACGAGTGATGATGTGGGTGTTCCTACAGAGATCGGTGATCCTGGACCGATCGATGAACCGGTGATTTCAGAGCCTACACCTGCAGAGATTCCAAAGTTAAGAAGTACTCGCGTGAAAAGACCCAAAGTCATTTTGATCCATCAGCGAATAGTGTTTATCATCACATCTTGTATACAGATTCGGATGAGCCGGAAACTCTCAAAGAAGCATTACAAGATGGTGCTCGCAGTGAGTGGAAGCATGCCATGAAGGAAGAAATGAATTCGCCGATGCTCAACAAAACTTAGGAGTTAACCAAGTTACCCGCCAGAAAGAAGGCCCTGTTGAATAAGTGGGTATTCCGAGTCAAAGATGAGGCAGACGAAACAAAACGACACAAGACGAGGCTTGTTGTCAAAGGTTATTCTCAAAAGGAGTGAATTGACTACAATAAAATATTTTCTCCAGTTGTGAAGATGACTTATATAAGAGTCTTGGTAACGATACAAGTTCATATTGACCAATTAGATATGAAAACGTCATTTTTACATGATCTTGAAGAAAAACTATACATGGTGCAACCTAAAGGTTTTGAAGCTAAAGGCAAGGAGGAAATGGTATGCATATTGAGAAAGAGCTTGTACAATTTAAAACAAGCTCGTCGTCAATGGTACCTCAAGTTTGATAGATTCAAGCGAGAAAAAGGCTTTATACATTGAAAGTCGGATCATTGTGTCTACATGAAGAAGTTCAATGATGGCGATGCTATATATATATATATGATTTTGGCATGTCGAAGTATGAAGAAAATCAATGTGGTGAAGCGTGTTTTGGCGTCACAATTTTTTATGAAAGATTTGGATGCAGCAAAGCAAATTCTCGGCATGAAGATCACCAAAGATAGAAAAGAAAGGAGTTGTGGTTTTCTCAAGAAAACTATATCAATAAGGTGTTAAGCGATTCAACACGGAGCAAGCAAAACCAGTGATGACCCCTCTTGTAAGGCACTTTAAACTATCAAAAGAGCACAATCCTAAGACGCAAGGTGAGATTGATATGATACAGAAAATTTCTTATACGTCAGTGGTGGATAGTTTAATATATGTTATGGTTTGCACAAGACCAGATATTGCTCAAATAGTGGGAGCAGTAAGCCGCTATATGCAAAATACAGGTAAAATACATTGGGAAGCAGTAAAATGGATATTTCGATATTTAGTTAGTACTTCTAATTATTCCTTATGTTATGGAAGAGATTCTCTTAAGGTGGATGATGATCTAGCGGAAGATCGAGACGCGTATAAAAGTACAACCGGATATGTATTCACGGTTGGAAAAACAACAGTAAGTTGGTTATCAAAGCTCCAATCAATTGTCATATTATCTACTACAGAGTCAGTATGTAGCAATAACGGAAGCATACAAGAAGATATTGTGGTTGCGAACTTTGTGAGAAAGAAGAGTTAGGGACACTTCAGAGCGACGGTCAAAGTGCAATACAGGTGGGCACGAATGTCGCGTTTCATGCAAGAACTCGGCATATCAATAAGTATCACTTTGTGCGGGATTATTGGAGAAGAAATAGCTGAAACTCGAAAAGATCGATGGAGTCAAAAATCCTGCGAATATGTTGACGAAGATGGTAGATACGATAAAGCTTGTATTTTACCCCAGCTTTATCGGCCTTGGTTCAAGATGAACAAGGTGAGGTTCGTAGAGGCTTGTACACATGATATACTTATCCACTAAGTTACTCGGTAAAATAAAATCAAAGGATTGATAAAGAATTTGAGCATTGTCTCCAAGTGAGAGATTATTGGTTGTGGAGCCAAATGAAATAATTGAGGAGCCAAGATAAATGGGGAAAGCATAGTTGTCACTGTGGAGCAAGACATTGTGAAAAAAAGACAAATGCAAGAGAGCAAAATAGCTGACATTGAGTAAGAAAAATTTAAGGAAACGTCTAAAGGAGTGTCGACGTCTCCTTTTTTCTTTGATCATTTTTTATACAGACAAAGCACTTAATGCTTTGTGGACTATTCTTCTTCAAAAGCAACGTATTGTTTTTTCTTCTCTCTCAGGCTCTCTCCCCTTATAAATTCTTTTGTCTCTGCTCATACAAAGATATACACAGACAAAGGTGTTTGTGAAACGAAAAAAATCAGTGAATGATTTATAAGAGAGATCGTGGGATTCTTGTAAAGAGCAATTTGTATCCGTAAGAAAGTTATAGTGGATATCATAGAGAGCCTCTACGACGCAGAAGTAGCTAGTGTTGGGTGAACTGCGAAAACAAATCTTCTGTGTCTTCATCTGTTGTGCCGTTATTTAGTTTTATCGATCCGATTGTTGTTTATTTCTCGCTTGTGTCAACATTAATTTCCTAAGAGTTACTTGTGTGGAGGTCGGGTTTTTGTTCATTTTTGTTGATATTGGCATTGGGCTTTAGCTTGATAGGCATCGAATGAGTGGGATGTCTAAGGGTTGAGCGGATTGAGTTCGCAAGGCAAAACCTGACTCACGCCCTAGGAGACAAATTTTAAACATCACAAAGACTCGGTTAAAGTCTAGTCAATTGGGACCGAGTTTCAGCTCTTTCCTATATTTTGCACTATAGACTCTTAGCATTTCATATGCATGAAGAATTAGTCAGTCGATGCCTAGTCCACTTGGAATAAGATTTCAACCCCTTGATATATATTGCATTGTAGAGTGAGAATTTCATATGCATTAGAAATATAGATCTCTACAAAGATCCGTCACTCCTGCCATTATTTTCTTTCATTGTTGTGACCCTTGATGCTATTCGCACTGTAGTATCAAGAGACTACTGACAATCATCGCCAAGAAAATGACGAGCAACATTTTGACAATTTCCGTTTCCAGATCAGATGTAGATTCTAGACATGAGCTTTACGTGAGGTTAGTATCATGTTAGAAATGCCTTGCGCTGATTCATGCTTCCGCTTATGTGATAATGTCATGCCATGTCTACCTTATGATGTAATCGTGTTGTAAATATTGGTCTCCTAATAATAAGATAATGAACAATGAAGGCCCACGGTTCCTTTTTTCTGTTTGCAATTGATTTCTCACTTTTGCACCAAAGCTGGTGAAAGTATAAAATCCATATTGATACTAAGGGCATGTCAAATTAGATCTAAGATCCATATTTCGGTTGCAACTGACATTCGGTATTAGTTATTTAAACCTTGTAAATCAAGTAAAAAGTGACAATGTCACTCCCTTCTGTTGATAGGATTCAAAAACTATCTTGAAACACCAGTTGATGCGCGTAGCAATGTTTCTTAATGATTTGCAATGATTAATAAATAAGGAAGAGGATTGGAAGAGTGACTACTGTAAGTTAACTATTCTTTAGTTACAAATTTTTTTTCGTTTTAAGACCATCTTCATACTTAATAATTTTATGTTCCTCCTCATTATATTTTTAATTTTAGGAAACTTGTTCTTGCCTTTTGTACTTTTCTCTTTCATTATTCCGTGTACCTTGTTCATGAAAAACCTAAAGGGACGTTACATGTGCCTGTGTTGCAATTGTAATGACGAGGAATACTAGACATCATCCTCCAAATTATAGAATATCCTCATTCAATTACTAGCAAGGCAAATTAAAAAATTGCATTCAGAATTCCAAACAGACTGCTGAATCAATTTAACTTGCCATACCAAGATTACTATGAAATACTTCGTGCGAAAATTAGTTTCTCAAATGTTAGGCTGCCTTTTAATGTGTATCCACATTAATACATCAGCAGTCATATCAAAATTGCTTTGACGCATTTCAGTACATGTATGTCTCCATCATAGAAGCAACCAATACTTGGATCATGTAAGTTGTGAAGTGACCAGAGACTTACTATACATACAAGTACAGAACAAAAATCCATTGTATGCATGCTCTGAATTAATTAGAGAACAGAAAAGCACATCAGAAGTGCTGTTAAGGAAATAAAAAGTGGAAAAGCATGTGGCTAATGTGATATAATCATATCAGAAAACGATGAGTAGGAAATATACATAAAAGAGCACTGGCTAATCAAATATAGTTACATAATCTGGAGATGAATAGCAATCAGCAAAGAAAAAGGATATTTCTCTCCAAAACATAAAAGGTAAATGTCACTATTTCTTTGAGATGCGTACCTATTCCGATATGTATAATGGTGAATTTGAAGTATGGATATGGGGGTCGAACAATAGATGCCACAACGAATCCAATCAATGACCCTGATATTGAACCCAAAACGACATTGACAGGAATAAACCACCTGTATCAGCTATGTTGTTAGTCACATGCCTATCATATCTTGACATTGTTAATTTGAAACGCAGAAAGTTTGTACTTTCACAGCACATAGAGAATAATAAACTAGAACATCTTAAAAGACAAATTTAAAAGATTTATGATACATCAACAAATTGTGAAAAGCTGAGTTGCAGATCCTCGGTGGTATTGCTAGGTACATAGATAATAATATACTCGAACATCTGAAGTAACAAATTTAAAATAATAACCATACATTAAAAAATTGTGACACACTGAGTCACAGGCCTTAGGCAGTACCACTAGGTACTGTACCGTAAAACACTAATTGTGTGTGACTAAGCAACAGTATGAGCAAGAATTAACACCAAATTATCAGTCACCGTGAAAAAAATAAATTAATTAAGAAAATAACCTGACAAAAAAAGAACTCCAAAATGGAAGGATATGAACCACACCACAAGCCAATATTTAATTTTTTTTAATTACTCAAAATGGGATCTTACCAATCTAGCAGCGTCTTCAACGTGATAGCTCGTCCCAGTTGAGAGAATATAAGACAAGGTAGGAGAAGAGAGAAAACTAGCTGCAAAAAGAATAAATAAGTGGTTAGGAATCTTGATAGATAATCTGGTAAACTTGATAGAAGCGAGAATGAATTAGCACATAGATAGCCTAAACAGGACATGATATTATTTTCTAATTCCTTAGAGCATATTTCCATCAATCATAGAATACCAACAATAACATGCCTACAATAGAAAAGAAATCAAATCCCGGCTGGAGATCTAATATTATGTAGTCTAATACGTATGTGGGAAATGGATAGTCCAACATCTGCTTTCTGCCAGATCTTATATTACCTAAGGGATGGTTACTATCTTTTTTGCACGTTTTAATGAAGTACAAAGCCCTATGTTACCAGGACTTAGAAGTCAAAATTGGCATTTCATCAAAAAGTGGAGTGTTTTTTTAAGACAGTTTTTTCCCTCCATTTTTCGATGAATTATTTTTAATCAATAGGTTCAATCCCATGTCCCAGACTGAATTTTAGGGAATGTGGGTTTATATATGATCTAGAGTTGAACATGCCTATAGAAAATCTATTATCTTTCCCCTTCTTCTCAACTACACCATTTGACTGAAAATTTTGGAGACCAAACATTCTCTTGGTCAAATTTCCTCAATACGAGATTTGTCCCTAAATAAGATAGGGTTGATACCAAGGAAATATCTGATGATGTCAGATGTTGACAGAACGTTGCTTCATAGCCGTCCCCATTTCATGTGAAACGGCTTGGATGATAATGGTGGGGGCAGCAATGGTGACACTTAGGATCCGCCCTTCCCAATAAAATAGGCAATTACCTTTTCTGTATAACTAAGATCCAAAATTAATTTTTCTACAAAAATTTCTCGTTAAGACATAAAAGTTGTGAATTTACCTTCGGGAATCCATGATTAGAAGTTTAATAATTTCAATTGTTTCTAATGAACATGAGCATGCTGAAATTAAGAAGAGAATCCAAGAAAAACATGGTCAACTTTTCGTTGAAGTGGTTGTTTGGAAACAGAAGAAAAAATCCATGTCAATAAGGACATTGAAATTTACATTCAGTTAGTTGACACCTGTGCAATAAAATATGGCATAAAGCCATAAATACAAGCAGTTCTGAGTTAAGGCTTAAATTTTGGATGGTTGATTTAAAGACAAAGATGGGCATTCATGTAATTTACAAGAATAACAAGTTTTTTAAGTTATAAAGTGTGAACCATGCAAGACTCACATCCTCCCCTGGATAAATTGCGTTGGTCTCCTCTTATTCTGTGTTGCTTGCATGCATAGGACTTGTGATTATCGTGTTCATAGCTCTATTGCTCTACCTACTCTCTTCGCTCCTCTTTGGCCACACACACACACACACAGACCCCAAAAACCCTCTATTCAGTCTTTCCCCTTAACAAGAATAATGCTGACTTTAGGAGATAATAAGAATATGGAAATCTTTTAGAATATGCATAAGAAACAAGATGCAGATGCCAACAGATAACATGTAAATAGACAGACAAGTGGCCTCATAATACTTGGAAGTCTTTGCAAGGATAGAAAGTGAAGTGGGAAAGCAGTTTTGAAAAGAGATTATAATGGTGTAGATATCTGGAAGGGTCCGAACAGCACTATGTCAGAGAGATTTCTAGGCTTCTAGCTAATTGGGTGGTCAATGTTTGGATAGAAAGAAAATTGGAAAAAGGAACTGACAAGGACATGAAAGATGTGGATAATGTCACGCCCCGCTTCCTAAAATACAGAATACGGAAAGCAACAAAGGCCAGCCGTGCTACCTACGGTAAAGAAAGATCCTTCCATAGTCACATAAAAGCTGTCTAGCTAACCTGTCAAAAATAATATCCAACAGGAGAGATAACCTTGATAATCATGCTGCAATGAAACCACAAAGAATACTAAAAATAGGCCCACTAGATAATCGATGCAAATAAAGATTCGATACAATAGGTTCGAAATAAAAAAACAAGATCCGAAAGGAGATACATAAGTACTAATGTCCTACAACGGCGCACATGCTAAATACTAATTGAAAAGAAATAAACCTACAAGCTACTGATCTTCGGCAAAGTCCTGATAGCCGCTCCGATCCTACCCAGGTTGAAAATCTGCCTCTAAACCTAAGATGCCAAATCTCAGGGATGTCAGAACATCCCGGCAAGTACTCAACGTATAAGGTGTATGTGTGGTATGATAACATGGGTATGTAAGTGGAGTGAAGCCCGTGTACGCATGTTTATAAATACATCTGGATATAGTAATAATATAAAACAGACATATAAACAGGTCAAGGCATATCCTACTGGTCACTAAAAGGTAATCTATCCTATCGTGAGTTCAAGCGTATGCGTCAACCTCCGCAGGAGTATTCCTAACCCAAGATTAAGGCCTCAAGGGCTAGAAAACATTGGCCCAAATGTGAAATGAACATGCGACCGATATAGCTCGGTACGAGCTGTAATAACATGCGGCCGACATAGTCCGGTACAAGCTGTAATAACATGCGGCCGATATAGCCCGGTACGAGCTGCCGGCATGGGACTCCTGAGATCCTGTAGTACGAACGCACACTCAAACTACCCCAAACCATGCGTATCTATAGTTAACATGGTAATAAATTCAATCACAATATAGAATGCTGACTAGACAGGAAAACATGACAAGTCACGATAATAGTACAATATGGTAAATATATAAGCACGAGTAATTGTTTCACGGCATGAATGTTCAGCATTCTAATTAGAGATATCATTTTAATGTAAGGAAACAGAAATCACGAACATGTATGTCATGTCAAACAGGTCGATGATAATAGTCTCAAGTAGTATGTCAAATACAGTCGATATAATATGATGGTATCAATGATGTAAACAAGAATCTAAATAAATTTACAAGTATCTCCATTTAATATCCGGATTTATTATTGGGAAGAATAATAAACTAAAATATGGTTTTAAAGGATTAATATGATTAATGGATGTTCTAGAAATTCTAGGGTTTTCATTTCATGCATGATGAACATAAACTTTCATTTAACAGCGTATGGTTTGATTGTTCATAAAAACACAAAACTAAATATATATATAATTAATACCAAGGGTATTAAAACACAATCAATATAGTTATCTTATATAAATGTACTTAAGCGTTCTTTTTCATACTATTAGTAACAATGAGTAATTTCTTGATTTTATTATATATTGTATATTTATTATCTTGCCGTTACAATGATCTGATCTTATGTATAAATAATTTAATTATCTTGAACTACCGTTCACTAAGCACTATATTATGTAAACTATATTCTACAAAAAATCAACCAAAAAATAAAACTGAATTGATTATTTAACTTAATGAAATGATAACTCATATATACTAATTAAAATTTATATCAACTATACAAATAAGTCTAAATATAAGCTATATATATAACCAGCATGTAAATTATGTGAACGGTATAAAACTAAGGTTTTCATCATGTATATAATAATTACGTGGTATTTTAGTAAAATTGCACAATAATACAATTTTCATTTACATATTACGGACTAAGAATTTATTACGATATTTGCCGATATTGTATCGGATAAAAAAATAAGAGTACTTGCCTCGGAGACGGATAAACACGACGACACAAAACGCAACTAAAGTTTTGATGGCTCGGCAAATTTTGAAGAAGAAAATATTGTGATGAGAAAGAGAGAGAAAGTTGATTTATCTGAGAAGGAGAGAGATAATAATCATGTTATTTATAAGGAAGAGAGAGATGTTAAAAATTAGAGAGAGATTATTATAATTGGAGAGAGAAAGAAATATTCTGATGAGATGAGATTTGGATTTGATTTTAAGAGAGAGAAAGATATATAAATATAAAAGAAAGATATGATAGGTTATATACTTTTATAAGATATTAGAAAAGTTGTATATACACATATTAGTTTGTATATAATTAGGATAATAGAAAAGTATATGTATATACATATATTAGTATATAGTAAAAATATATATAGATATGTATATGGTTATGGGTTCGTTGAAATAAATATAATTAGTTGTTATATATATATATATATGATTTTAAGATATCAAACAACTAAAATATATTTTCAATTAAACTATCATAACAAAATATCTTCAATTATATATATATATATATATATATATATATATATATATATTTCCTCTCAGCAGACTCTCTCAAATCTACTCTCTAATTTTTTTCTACAAACCCATATAAATAATATATATATATATATATATATAGTGAGATTTGGTGAAATATAATTAGGGATATAGAAAAATATATGTAGATAGAATAGAATATGGAGAGAGAAATCTGTTGGAAAAGATAATTGTTTGGATAGAGAAAGAAAATATATTGGGTTTAAAAGAAGAGAGAATTATCAGATGAAAGAGAAATAAGATCAAAAGGAGAGATATATGGTGATTGGAGAGAAAATTGAGTTGTTAGTTTAGAAAAAAATATTTATATGGTCAAAAGATTTAACATGGACTCTCATGACCTGTCAAAACTAAATATTTTAACTAAATAAATATCGTTAAACAAAACATCTTATAAATAAGATTTAAAAAAAGATAAAATCTTGTGTATATATATTGTTTAAAGAAATACCAAACAAAATATCTTTTGTTTAAATTATAATACTAAAATATAAATATGGTTATAAAATAGTATTAAACAAATAAATATTTAAATACTAATAATACGCCTATTTAACAAACTTAAAAAACCATAATTATATGCATATATCTTCATTAAAAGTATTAAACTCCAAGTTATAATAATAATAAAACAAAACCCAATATATCCAAAAAGAAAAAGAAACGTACGATCGGATTAGGGTGTTAATGACAGAATCTTGAATTGAGTACAAATCCCTGAGCTCACACCAAATGTAATAAGACCCCATCTTGGATTCTTGATGGACAATCAAATATCAGATATATCATCTATCATTACCCAATTATAATTATAAACCTTAGTTTTTCCTTCCATTGATATTGAATAATGACCGATATCACAACAAGGGTCAGAAACAAACTCAACGCAGATGAAAATTGGAGTCAAGCTCTAAATAAAAAGGTGATTCAAGTTCCTGTTCAGAACTAGAATCAAAATTTAAAAAAAGAAATGAATTAAATGCCCTATTCAAAACACTTGTTAAATTGAAATTGAAAAAAAAAACCCACCAAGGATTAAAGTAATATAAGTAACAAATATGATCAGAGACCACGACATAACTAGTTGTCGACTTGTTGGTACATGATGTCAAATTTTTTACATGCCATTCTAAAACGTGCACACATACATATATATGTGTGTATATGTATTTCACAAGAACAAATAATTGGTCGGGGATTTAGATTGCAAAGATAATTCTCGTGATGTCTTCCAAAGGACTGATGGACACAGGGGAAAGGCTCAAGGGAAACGAGCACATTGCTGGAGAGCTTTAGAGGGTTTTATGCATTATTTTCTTTACTGTAATTTTTCATTCAAATCAGAGTTCTTGAAAGATGACCCACATGCAAATTATATACATATACATTGGTTGGATATCAGGAACTTGGACTACCGGTAGATGGAAGGATGGAGACGATAATTGGTTATAAGAATTAAAAGTAGCTCCATTCGAAACCAGGCTATTACATACACAACTGATAACAAAAGTTAATTCAAGAGTGAAAACGTGAATACCTGAAATTGGCCCTTTTAATACGAATTCTTTTCTGACATCGAAATTAATACCTGAACCTAGCTATAACCTACTAAATATGCAACCTAATTGAAACCATGACAAAAAAAGCACAGAAATGCATTATTGGTAAACAAAATAACATAACTTTTATTTCACATATTGCTTGAAATTGATTGACTAGAATATGGATTTTGCTTACCCCATTAAGAAGCTTTCTCCCTTGAGCAGTAAGAATATTTACGTACTTAGAAGCCATAAGAAAACCCATGAAGCACATTATGAAGACTTTGATAATTGGTAGAACAGCAAAGCTAATGGCAGAAAAGATCGATCCTCCTCCATTGCCTTCGCCCTCCATCAACATGACCAGCAGAGATCTTTCCATATTACTTGTCACTCTAAAATATCTTTATTCACAACAACAACTGCAATCCTTAGGTTTGAGTGGTAATTAGAGCTAATTTTCCTGTAAAATTCTGGAATCAGAAAAAATAAGCAATTAATCGTAGCCAGAGGTCAATTTTTGAATGAAGGAAGATAGCATTTAATTATCTAGGTAATTTGTTCCTGTTTTCATGAAATTAACAAATTAACCGTAGCAGTAAAGCCCTACAATTACGAAATATACCGCAAAACTTTGAGAATCCTTAAACAAAATATTAAAGTAATCTTATTTTCACAAAATTAACAAAGTAACAGCAGCACAGGAGGCGAAATTTAATTTCTCAGATAATTATCTTAAAAATCGATTCTTTTCCAATAAAATCGAGACCGCTAGTTCATTGCCACTATTAGATTACTATAGAAATAGAAATTTCGAGATTTCTCCCCGAAAAAACAAAAACCAAATTTTTGGGAAAAAGTGTCATAAAATCACCAAAAAAAATATCTATAGCTCAAAATAATCACCAATAAACCTCGAAAAAAATACTAAAAATTCAAAATGTTAAGATAAAAAGGGGGAAATTCTGAGAGAAAATCTTTACCTCAACGTAATCAGCGCTCGAATTCCTCTCTCCCCCTCCCCTCCCGTCAGTTTCACGACCTAAAGAGTTCGAGAAACCTAGAATTTGAAAAATAAAAACTTCTTAAAAGAAATTTGAAAGAATAAATCACAAGAGTTCAAAGCCGAATAAATACTAAACAAAAGAAAAGCAATTTCAGATCAGAACATGGATTTTGGTTTAATCACAGGTTTGCCACTCCGTACGAATTTTATATTTGGGTTCGGTTACGTCACTCTACAGGGGCACGTGGAGTCCAATGGTTGATTCCTTGAGAGCTCTCCGATTACTTTGTCGTTATGTGTTGTCCCTCGTGGGAAATACCAACGGTAGGTGCTTGCTTATGTGTTTAAGGATATTATTTTTGTTACTCGTTCCGTACCTCTTCACTTGACCTTTTAGATAAATGCACACGAATTAGAAAAAATATAACCGCTTTGTTAATATTGTCAATTAATTCACTGTTAAATCACCATTAAAAATTCCATATCATTTATGCCTTCAACTATTTTGGAAAATATTAATGATATAGAATCATCACTAGTTTTTCTAAGCTATTTTTAGTACCGTATCATTTATTTATATTTTTATCATTACTGATTTTCTCGTTATTCCAAAACGCCAAATAAAATGGGATATTTTTCTCTCTAAAACGTCAAGTAAAAAAAAGACGGAAATAGTATTTATATTCAAGTATTTAGATCTCAACCGTAACCACCACGAGATGGGCCCGCGTCATAGAGCCATTCAGTTTGTCATCCAAAAACATCATATTATCTTGGGTTTTTAAAAAGATATGGGTAACTGATGTAGACAAATGAATTAGGTTGTACCGACGGTTTAGCATGTGCACGTACATGATAATATTAAAAAAAATAGTGAATATTTTAATTTTGAAATTTAATTATATCTATCTATTATCAATTTTAATTTATTATTAATCTATTAGATATCCTTTATGTTTTTAAAAAGTTGGTTCACATGGAATTGATTAAATTTGTTATGACCATTGAACATTTGGTAACTATAACTAGTGTTATGGCACGTGTGATGCACATGATTAAATTGATAATATATATAAAAATGTAAAAAAAATTAAAAAGACTTAGCTATTTTTTTATTTCTTGAGAAATTTGTTGATAGGTTTTGAATTTGTAATAATTGTTAAAATATTTGTTAATCTCATTATATATTTTTCTGTTTAAATCTATATTTTATTATTTTATGGTTGTTGATACTAAAAGATTTTCTCATCATAAAAAAATCAATGACCATCTTAGAATGAAGGGATTCTCTCATATTTCTGAAAATTAAATTTAAAAAAAAAACATGAGAGCACCATACGATCTGACCCCCTTCCTCTTTGCATCATAATAGCAGAGATACTCTTCAAAAAAAATTTGTTTAAAACTATTTTTAATGCTCTTTCAGTTATTAATTATATAGGAATTTCTTAATAAGAAAGTTGACGACTTTGATCATCTTATAGTTAAGGATTTTTCTCCTTTTTAAAATATTTTATTCCAAATAAATGTGACAGCGTCACATGGAGTCATGAGACCTCTCTTCTTCCACTTATAATAGTAGAGATATAGGTATATGGTGTTGTGGTCAACTATGGCTTTTATTGTTGCCGTGCATTGCTGAATAAGGAAAAACGGGTGAGATGGGTCCCACCTCCTAGGGCTGGGTCTTGCAACCATTGCTTTGGTTTGAACACATTTAACTAATAATGTAAAATGTTTATTCCCAAACTTAGGCATAGTATTCATTTTTCTTCTTTGCTTTACTTGATTAAAATCCCGAAGTGAGTTGAATTGGACCTGGTTGATACAGCTTATCTCCACCATTCTAACCCAAACTCAAGGGTCAAGGTTTATGTTTTGTCATTTCCTCCTTGATTTTCAAACAGAAAATTTGGAAAATGAAGAGAAATATATAAATATATAAAAAAAAAAATTAAAGAAAAACTCACCTCCAATTTGAGCTTCATCTTGGGTGTCCAATGTCCATGTAGGCAATGAAAACGGCCTTGGAGAGAGGATGAATAAGTCTATATAGCAAATTAAAATTTTTGGGGAAAACTGACTAATTCTACTTGTGGAAAAATACCCTAAATTGAGTATAAGTAGAATACAGAATGTTAAAATTGCAGATGATTTAAAGTACGAAACAGAAAGTAAATAATAGAAGGGTTTTGTTCACTATGGTTCACCACTCACAGTGGCTAGTCCCCGCCTGAGATCTACTGCTTAGGAAATCCACTATTCAAGTGACTCCTTGCGGGTGGAAAAAATCCAGATCTTTTACCAGGCTCGGATGATAGAACCTTTACATTTGCAGGCGGTGAACACCTAGACTTTTCACTAAGACCAAAGTCGTCAAAATCTTTTACACTTACAAGTGGTGAATCGTCTAGACCTTTTCACCGAGGCTCAACTCTCAATCTTTTACAAAACAAGTGTATACAATCCTACATTTGCAAAAGGATTTACAAATCAAAAAATTTCTTTTATAAAATGACTCACTCTACATCCTAAAGATCTCAATAAATTAGAACAGTAGAATGCGTAGGAGAAACTTTAAGAAATATTTAAGGGATAAAAGAATAATTGAAAGACATGATATTGAATCTCTTAAGAGATAAATGAGTATCTTTATAAAGCACCGAAAATTGACTCTAATTAGTCGAAGCACAGTGATGAAGATTAAGAAAACTCTTTAAAAAGATTATTTCCCAATTGTAATTATAAGAGTTTTCTTTTGAATAGAGAATAGGAGCAAGATAGAATTTAGGAATGAGAGAAAGGAACTTTTAAATTGGTTATTGAAAAAGTGAAAGTGAAGTGGTATTTATAGGATAGCCAAATCAATCTCAACCATACATTCATAACTACAGTAACCGCCAATAAATGTAAATAATTGCCATAAAACAATTAATAACTGTTGGGAATGGTTAGAAACAAAAACGGCGTAAATATCCATATGTTTGAAAATTCAAACAAAAAATAACTACTAGAAACTGCCCGTACAGACGTCTGCAGGAAACGTCTATAGTTACAAAAATTTCTTCACCAGACGTCTGGAGGAGACGTCTGGAGATCAATAAGTCTTCAACAGATGTCTTGGTGACTCGTCAGTGAAATATATCCAGTAATTGATATCTTGGAAATTTGTACTATGGACGTCTGTACCAGACATCTGGGGATTCTGACATGGTCAAATATCAGTTTTTTAAACTTGATAATTTGATTTCTAACAAATAAGTTAGATGTTTCTTGATGAGTGTGGTGAGAGGAAGTAATGGTTAGAAATTGATTTTCTTTAGTATTCAAGTATGAAATTAGAATCCTACGAAGGGTACAAGACTTTGCAGTCTTGTATATTCAGCAAGTTAAAGCAAATGGAGTATTTTAATTTATATGAGATCAACTCTAACCTTAGACTATATATATACTTTTTATTTGGTTTCGATATTTGGCGCGACCCTCATCTTCACTTCTCTTTGCTCTATATGCTTCTTCACTTGGTCTTCATCAAATACAGTTTCATGTAATGTAGTGGATTTTCTCATGTGCTTCAATCATAAACATCATACTCGCCATGGCTCATCTGCTTGTTTATCCGATATAAGCCCATCTTCTAAGTTAAGATTTTGAACGTTAGTTCGCATCTTATCTTGATTGCTAGATTTTGTCACTGTAGTAAACATTAATCACGTTAGGAGCAACTGAATTATTTTAAGTGTATAGTTTATGTAAAATAATCAAAATTTAGAAAGGTATTTAGACCGTGAGGTCAACAGGCAAGCATACCCACCCACTATAAGAAACTCGACAGGAGACTTATTTTGATGCTTGTCTCCCGTCGAAATTGGGTGTCCATTTCTGAAAATTTGTTGACTTTGGTCAACACCTATTTCGATGCAGGTCTCACGTCGAATTAGGTGTTGACCAAAGTCAACAACCCTACCCCCGTTATAATCCCCTCCTCCCGCCCGCCCCACCTAAAATTTATTTCCCCCTAATTATTTCCCCATTTCCTCTGTGGAAATGAACATAAGTATATGTCCTATAGGTCTCTATATGGTAACTATATTAACGTTAAGTCCAAGTGTGAATGTCAATGCCACCGTAGAAATATGCACGAGCTCAAGAGTGGGGCCCAAGAAGCAAGAAAACACGAGCCCATTTCATGTGTTAGTATTGGGACTCCAAACTGTGGAGGAATCAACTCGACTAAAATTCGAGTAAATAGAATTCGAATAGGTTAATACGGGACTCCTGAAGTTCCGTTGGATTCACACTTGTAACTACCCCAAGCATCCTGAGTATAATAGATTATAACTGTTAGATTGACTTAGTTGATTTGCTTGGTTGATTACAACATGTCTTGATCGAAACCATAGATTGCAAAAGGTGAAGAATGAAATCGAATAAGTCGAGTAGAATGCGAGTCATGTCAGTTGCAACTCTGGATCGAATCAAGTTAGGTGTTTAAGGTTAGGTTCGGGTTTGGATTCATGCGATCCTAGTTAATTCGCTCGTATCCAGCTGGAATGTCAGTTCAGAGAACGACGTTCTAAAAGCATCATTGGGATATGATCTGTGTCCAGTGGTCGTCTGCAGTTGAGAATTTTATACGGACTTCAAGGTATTGTACATACCGAATATCGACGTGGTCTTAGGAATGGACTGGCTGGGAACTTTCTTCGCTACTATCGACAGTCGCCAAAAGACGGCGTTTAGTACTCGTTATGGCCATTATGAATATCTCGTAATACCATTTGGAGTGACCAATGCACCAGCCATTTTTATGAACCTGATGAACCAAGTTTTCCATGAGTACTTAGACATATTTGTTGTTATCTACATCAACGACATTCTGGTGTATTCCAAGAATCGGAAAGAACACGCTGAGCACTTACACATTTTCCTGGAGACACTACGACAGTATCAACTCTACGCCAAGTACAGCAAGTGTGAATTTTGGTTAGACCAGGTCGGATTTTTCGGACACATCGTTTCAGGTGAAGGAATCTCTGTGGATCCAGCTAAAGTGACAGCTGTTAGTCAGTGGCCGGCACCAAAGTCAGTCAAAGATATAAGAACCTTCTTAGGCTTAGCAAGATATTATAGACGCTTCATTGAAAGATTTTCAAAGATCGCAACATCCCTGACCAAGCTTACACGTAAAGACGAAGTATTAATGTGGTCAGAAGCATGTGAAAAGGGTTTCGTGGAACTCAAGTCGAGGTTAACCTCTGCACCTATTCTTGTAATACCGGATCGATCTAGCGGATTTGATGTGCATTATAATGCATCCGGTAAGGGATTAGGATGCGTTCTACATCAGCAAGGAAAGGTTGTGGCTTTTGTATCAAATCAGTTAAAGATTCATGAGCGCAACTATCCAACACATGATCTAGAATTAGCAGCCGTTATTTTCGCACTCAAGATTTGGCGTCACTCTTTTAGGAGAGCGAGTAGATATATACACCGACTATAAGAGTCTGAAGTATATTTACTCAGAAAGAACTCAACACGTGGCAGTGAAAATGGCTAAAACTCATGGCAGACTTCGACATCAACCTACAATATCATCCTGAAAATGTAAACGTAGTTCCCGATATACTTAGTCTCCAGCCATTAGCAATGAACCTCACCGCTCAGTGGAATCTATAGTAAGAACTGCACGAACTCAAGATTGAAGTAGTTATGCCAGGTAACGCATCATCCTTGATGAACATATAAGTCCAGTCCACTCTTGTCAATCAGATCAAGACAGCTCAAGCAAATGATACCAAGGTACAAAAGATCCAAGAACAAGCAGAAGGTGATCTTCGAACCAAAGCATTTACAATACATGAGAGTTGGTAAGGTGTAACAACGGGAAAAAGAATGCAGAGAGTCAAAGAAGGAATTAACAAGACATAAATCCTAAGATCACTTAAGCGGAGTATCGTATCGTAAATATGCCGCGGAATATACGTACGCTACGTTGCTCTACTTGAGTTACCTACTCCATCATACCAAGGTCAATCTATATAACGAAAGTTCGGGTCTAATACCCCCAAGATCAAGTCTAAGTTCTGTAAGGTTAAGCCTAGAATTCGAGAATTCATATCTTAGACTCCACATAGTCAAACTTAGACCGAACAAAGGTTAAACCTAGTGTTTTGATACCAACTTTGTTACGACCCAAAAACGGAAGTGACCGGCACTTAAATCACGCAACGTCTAAAAACGATAACGCAATTCAAGTAAGCCAAAACCCATAATCCAAACCATTTTTTAAAAAAATAGTGGGGGTGAAGTTTTGAAAAGTTTTGTAAAAAATAGAGCTTGTTTTGAAACATTATTTGAAAAGCGGGCAGCACCTCTTTTGTAAATTTTGATAAGCACAAGTATAATGATAGTAAATATAGAAGCATCCCACATACGATAGCTAAATCAATGCCCACCAGGCGGAATCACAACCACGCAGAAATATATGTCGCTCAAAGGCGAAGGATCATAAGCAAAATATAGTAACTGCATAAGTGAAGCAAATAGTCGACTCTACCCGAGTTTGACCCAAAATAATATACATCAAGTCTCGACTCGATCTAAGTCAAACAATAGTACTTATCTTGATCGATAGAGTAATACTAGATACAAGAAAAGTATAATACACAAAAGGCAGTTAGTAAGCATGTAACCCACTTATCGAAATAAGCGAGAACCCCAGAAGATGATGTGCTAATGACACCGCTAGGTATCTGTGCGGTCGGTCCTGTAAGGAGCTAAGGCACAACGAGAGTGATGTGCCAACTCAGTGAATAGAATATAACATTACAGGAGTTATATATATAATAAGCATGGTGAATAAAAGTGAACGCAATGAAATCAATATCATCATCATAATCATCATGAAATTCGTGTCAATCATCACTAACCAAAATCTTATCATATAACACGGGTGTATCCGAATCGGTCTATCCCCATTTCTCGATTACCGGATCACACCAAACATCACCGGTGTATCCGAATCGGTCTTTCCTCTTTCTCGATTACCAGATCACACCAAACATCTATCATACAAGAAATTCATGATATCCGTACAGATCTCTCACCCTTTCGTCGATAACCGGATATCACCAAACATATATATAACATACGCATAATAAAAATCCAAGCAAGTTTTATAATTAATAATAATGATAAATCATATATATATATATATATATATATATATATATATATATATATATATATATATATATATATATATATATATATTAGAGTCCCATACCGCTGACACACACACACATATACATATACATATCAATATCCCATACCACTGATATATATATCATCATAAATAAAGACCGCAATCTTACAAGATCAACAATATATAACGCGTAATGGAATCATAACGCGTAGCATAACAGATAAAGGAATCGCAAAACAAACGGATAACGTAAGCATGACAATTTTAAGTGTCATGGCAGTACCAACGATGTGCAGTGTACATGCGAGTCTGTGATTATACAACATGACAATTGTTGGTAGTTATGCGGTGTTCTATCAGGTGTGTTCCTATAGCAGGGCAATCGAAATATAAAAGATGAAATGGAACATGGAACATGAAACATGACATTTTAACCAAGTATTAATGAACGTAGCAATGCTAGCAAGTATAGGTATGTAACATGGTAAGGTACTCAATACAATACTAATCGAATGATAATGAAATCAAGTGTCATGAATAGGTTTAAAATAGCGACATGAAGTTTTATACAAAATTCCTGGTAGTTAGGGGTTCTATACGCCATCCGCCCGATTTCCTACTTGTAGATACTATTCCATTCACCTAAAGACGGCTCGTACTAGTCAAATCCTGCAAACGCTTTGCCCTTCCTTGCAGCGTCGGACGCCTCCGCGACCAATCCTAAATATCGAAACATAGCTTATGAATGTATCACTTAGCAACCGTTACTAACGATCTAAGCGCACGTAGGCTACGACCTATGATTAACGTGTGATAATTACATTGAACTATTCCGAATCGCCATAATTTAACGAAAACACCAAATTGAGAGTTAAAATATACATATCGTACGCTAAAATATGGCGAAAATTGGAATAAAGCGCATCCAGATTTTTGTATAGGAGATCTGGGGAAAAAAGAAGTGTGCCAGAAATCTAGTTGGCAATACAGAGAACTCCTGACAAAAGCCTAAACCCTAACTCTACATTTGGGCCGTCGGCGGCGGCTAAATGGAATTTCCCGGTGGCCTGGTTAGTGATTCATGGGCTTGTGTTTTGAGGGTGGTCTCTGGGTTCATTAACAAGCTCAAAATAATTTTCTTTTATTTTTCAGAATACTCATTTTACTTCAGATTTATTTTTAACACCAAAATTCCATAAAAATACTAGTTTTAAGCATTTTGAAAACATCGTGGCGAAATTGTGAAGTCATGATGCTTAAGCAACAATGTATATAGCATTAAAGTACCCTCATCAATCCTAAGTTAGATTGTGAAGAGCTAAAAACTATCCTAGCATATCCCTTTTCAAAAACCGATATTGAAATATCAAAAATAACCAAAACTTGATCGTTAACCTACAAATAAAATTTTCATGGCAAGTGCTTGTAAAAACCTAATTAAAGATAGCATATATACCTCTTGATTGAGATTAGAAGAAGTAGAAAGCTTGCAAAGTGTTTCTAGGTGGAGGCTTGGTCTCTACTTCTAAGTATTTGGATGAAAATTTGAATATCTTGATGGGGCTTCTTGGTGGAGTGATTTGTGTTTGTGTGTGTGTTTTGGAGTTGGAAAATTTTGAGGAGAAGAAGAGGAAATTGTGCAGAGAATTATGAGAGGAGAGAGAGGAGACGAGGGGTTAACATAACCATTCCTTCATCATGCGCCTGATATAAAAAGAAAACTCATACTTTCAACTATTCCCATTTGTTTAATATAAAACCTTTTCCTCCAACCATACTCTCCATGTCTCCCTCTCTGCAAATTTAAAATAACACATAGAAAAAGAATTAAGATAAAGAAAGAGGTTTAATTTGCCATGACAAATAAAGTATGTTTAATTAAACCTTAAGCTAATTTTTATAGTACAAGACTAAACTATTATATATATGTGTGCACTAAATATTTAAAAGAAAACCAAATTAATTAAAAGCCATCTAGTTAATAAAACTTAATATCTTTAATTTATAGAAAACCCAATTAATTAATTGTTCTCATATATAACAAGTTCATTTTATTAACAATTAAATCTAAAGTAAACATTTACATTTTTGAAATGTTACGGTATGCAATTTGAAAATTCTGGGCAATTGAGGGATCTAATAAGAGCTCATGCTATTAGCAATGGGTTTGATCTAAAATGGTTGAAAAATGAAGATAAGAGGTTGATTGTTGGATGCAATGGGGGAAATTGTGAGTTTAGGGTGCATGCTACTTGGAATCAAGACAAATCCAGCTTCATCTTAAAGACTATGAAGACAGAGCACAGTTGCACAAGCGCTCTTCACAACAGACAAGTTAGTGCTAGATGGCTTGCAAAGAATTATGTAGAGAGCTTTAGAATAGATACAACTATGAGATGGAATGCGTTTAAAAACCCAGCGCTGAAAGATTTAGGTGTAGAAATTTCTCAATCCAATTGCTATAGAGCCAAAAGAATTGCATTAGATGAGATTGAGGGTAAACATCTAGAGCAGTTTAGGAAACATATGGATTATGCAGCAGTTTTGTTAGACGAAAATCCTGTAGTCATATCGTGATCAAGACAAAGCAGTTGGCTGGTGTTCAACATGCAGTTGGATTTGAGTCAATTTTTATCTCATTTTCGGCATGCATCAAGGGATTGCTCAAAGGTTGTAGGCCAATTATTGGGCTGGATGGCTGTCATTTGAAGAGCACTTTTGGAGGGATACTGCTCAGTGCTGTTTCTAGAGACCCAAATGATCAGATGTTCCCTCTGGCTTATGCTGCGGTAGAGGTTGAAAACAAAGAAACTTGGACATGGTTCATTACACATATGTTGGAAGCAATAGGAATTACTAATTTGAGAGGATGGATTTTCATAAGTGATAGGGAAAATGTAATAGTTATTCTAAATTTGTATGTGTTTGTTTCTTTCTTAAAATTTGACATGTTTTCATCAACATATATTTACATATGTTTTTATTCATTTTACAAAGTGGTTGGTTGAAAGTTTGAAGACTCTTGCCCCAATATCATTCATGAGATATTGTGTGAGGCATATATATGCCAATTTCTGTTTGAAGCACAAAGGGTTGAAGCTCAAGAATTTGCTTTGGGAAGCAGCTAGTGCTAAAGTATGTGACTATGAAGCTGTATGGCAAAAGTTGAAAGATTTGGATGAGGATGCGTGGGATTATTTGAATAAGATTGGTGAGGATATGTGGACTAGAAGTCATTTCCCTATAGGGCCAGAGTGTGACTTACTCCGTAACAATATTTGTGAGGCTTGGAACAAGTATATAAATGAAGTTAGGGACAAGCCAATTATTACAATGCTTGAGCAAATCGGAAGAAGTCTAATGACAAGGTTTCAACTGAAGAGAGAAGTGGGTGGAAAGTGGAAGAATATGATATGTCCAAAGATCATTTAGAAAATGAAGGCAAGGGCTGAAGATTGCAGGTATTGCCAAGCATTGTTAGCGGTACATTTGACGTTTGAAGTGTTAGAGAAAGGCTCTCAACATATTGTTAACTTGGAAGACAAAACTTGTGATTCCAGACAATGGATGCTAAGTGGAATACCATGTAAGCATGCCTAGTCTGCAATAAGATACTTGAGAGCATTTCCTAAAAAGTATATAGATATGTGCTATGCTAAATCTTTGTACTTAGAAGTATATGAAGGTATCATTTCTCCAATTCCTGATCCAAAATCATGGCTTGTACAAGATTATTTGCCTATACTGCTGTTTAGCGCCGAAAACCGGTTAGACGGATTAGGATAGAACGTCTAACCTGAATTTGGTGGAAATGCATAGGTATGATCCATCAACCTCTTCGAAAGCACTAAGTTGATTTATAACGTCGTATATCGGAGATTTGGAAGGATGCGACCGATGTAACCGACGTCAGATTCCCTCTCATGAATGAGAGGTTTATTGATTGTAGGGACATATTTTTCCTACAGGTGCAAGCCTTTCTAGTTAATTACGTCGTCGCATACGACAACAACTTTCTGCACTCCAGGTTCTTTGCTTCTTGTGTCTTTTCTTTTGGTTTTATTTGGTTTTGGGTTGCCCTTGAATTGTATACAGAGACTAATTTTGTCGTCGCCCGTAGGGCGCGGATTAATCCAAATCCGTACATATATTTCAGGTTTTGGGTCAAGAATTTGCTTGAAGAAGTCCACGTTGGTAGCTTGGTATGCCAACGGTAGTGAACTTAGGTTCATTCTCATATTTGTTAGGTCCATCAGTTCACATGAGAGCAGAAGTTTTGTCTAAAAATGCATTAGTCTCGTTTGAGAACTAATGTCAAATTTAGACAACTTGGACATATATTGAAAGCTTTGCTCTCTGTTGATCCTCATATCATTGGTGAAGCCTTGGCTTCCATATTTAGCCAAATTGCAAGTCTCAAGTGCTGACTTGGCATCATGCGCACTTACGCTATCATATTGCGTATGGCGCTTGTTCACGTGTGTTGCACGTGGTGCGCATGCATTGCACTGCGCTTGGTGGAACATGGGCACTAGGCGCAGCCTTTCTTGTTTGGTGCTGCCGCGGTTTGGCTTGGGAATGGAGCACGATTTTGGTGAATGCTCACGTGCATATCACGTGATGTCCGACAGGACAAGGAGTATTCTTGGTGTTGGCGCACGACTTTGGCGTAGCTCGGGTAGGCTTGGCGCCGGCATCTTTATTGGCGCATGGCGTTCTCTCACATGTATCGCACGTGGGCACATCTCAAGGAGACTTGACGCCGGCGTAAGGCTTTGGCGTGTGGCAAAGCCGGGTCTTGGTGGGTCTTTTTTTGGCACTGGCGCAAGCACGTGCATTTCACATGGGGCAATGCCATTTTAAGAGCTTAAACTCTAATACTGGCACACGTATTTATCACGTGGTGTAACCAGGGTTTGCGAGCTTTCGCTTTGTTCATGGAAAAGTTAAGCTTTCAAGATGATCTTTTGATCAAGTCCATTTAAATCACATTTTTGTGATCTTCAGAGCTTAAGTTCTTGGTATGAATATTTTCTTGGGGGAAACTATATCCCATGAAATTGAGACTTTGATCTTTTTGATGATCTTGGTGATCCTTGATGAGGGAGAATACCATAGTTCTTCCTCCAAGATCTCAGATCTTGAGATTAGATCCCTCATGAGTGCTTAACCTCTTACCCAGAGGAGATATAACTCATGAATCTTTGATCCGAAAGAAGAACCTAGGGTTCTCAAGAAGAGAGGCAAAGGAGAGATTTTTTTCCTTTGTGTTCTTTACCTAGGGTTTGAGGAGGACGAAGAAGAATTTTCTTCTTGCAGAGACTTAAGTCTCGGTTTTTGACCTTGTAGGGGGGTCTTTGTATATCGAGATTAATCTCCTAAGCTCCTATTTATAGGAGAGGAGAAAATTAATCCAGTTAAGAGAATCTCTCATCTGAGAGATCTCAATTGATCTTAAGATCAACCAGTGGTGCTTAAGCACTGTTTGATTTTTGATCCAAGAGCTCTCTATTAACAGAGAAAGTATCTTTCTTATTTTAGAAAGAAATATTTTCCCAAATAGAGCTTAAGCTCTACCTGAAGCATGCGTTTCAACAGAGAATGGCGTTAATACCACATGTGCCGCCGGTGCCAGGGTTTAGTATTGGCGCTACTTGCGCCAGGATTGGCATTGGCGCCGCTTGCGTCAGAGATGACGTTTGGCGTTGCCTGCACGAGGGTTGCATTGGTGCTGCCTGCGCCATGGTTTAGCGCTTGCGCCATGTGCTTTGCACGTGGAGCACTTGTGCATAGGTTTGGCGCTTACACCACGTGATTTGCACGTGGTGCACTTGCGCAGAAAGGCTTGGTGTTGGCGCCTATCACGCCTCACTTCCCAAAATACGTAAACACGGCACGTGACAGAGCCAACCATGCTACCTATGGTTAGGAATAATCCCTCCATAGTCACATTACGACTGTCAATTGGATATCAAGAACAGAAAAATAAAATCTAGCTAACACATGTCCATCTGCCACAGTAAATAAAATCAAGAAATAAATATAGCGAAAACGAATCAAGATCCAATAAAATAACAATATCTGAATCATGTCCCTTATAGGATCACATCGATAAAATAAAACCACGGAAATAAAAGAAACCAAGCATTTCTAAACTAAACATCTAGCTCCTCATTGCTCGGCTTGCTTGCTAAAATACTCCTGATCTGCCTGCGATAAAGTCAGAGGAACTGGGCCATGCAAAACCCAGACGTCAGTACGTCATAATATCAAAATAATCGTAATAATCAGGATATGATGCTACGATTAAACATGAATGTAAATAATAAATACAGGTGTAAAACAGTAAGATATAGGTATGTGATGTGTATTTTAGAGTTTGTGCTTCTAGTTATTTATTCTACAAGTCTTTGAAATCATTTTAATGGAATCGTCGATGTAATTCAATAGTATCCCGTGCGTGCCCGGGACCACGGTTAAGATTCTCGGGGCTGAATCCGAGACGTGCCGCTAAACAGTAAATAGGTAACATGTACAGATGAATGATGTCAGCATCATCATTCTGGGGCTGGCCGAGCCCGTATAGACTGATCAGTATCTGGAAGTATCGAACTATTGAGTTACAAGTCAGGTTTCATTATTGATTTCCTCTTATCCCTAAGGTTTTGTGTTTAAGTCAGGTTTTGATGATATAAATCTAAAGCCAACACAGGATCAAACAGGTACAGGTCTTGTCTATATAGACAACAAGTCACGTTCGTCAGGAAACAAGTCAGGATTATCGGCATTAGTAAAACATCCAAGTAACAAGTCTGGTTATGGGTCGTGAACATGTTATGCAATATATTTTAACCCAAATAGACACCTAATGTAAAACTATAACAAATATCGAAACACGGTAACCACAACTAATGCCAGGAAGTATATGTATCTATCTGTAATAACTGATTCACGTATATTGCAATCTAGATAAAATACTGAACTGATATTGTAGTATGATAATATTGTGATGATCCGGCATGAAACTAGATAAACCATTATTGGTACGGATACAGATTGATATTATAAAACTGTAAATCGATAATATTTGCTGAATATTAAAAGACGTATACTATCTTTAATCATATAAATATAAATAAAGTAGCATGTTGCAAGTTTAAAACTTGCATGATCGAATCTCACGTTGAGATACGGATATCATGTTCCGACGCGAATTAATGTCATGACGCAAAACTTACGCACGCAGGACTTGACATGGCTGAGCAGCTGCATGACGTGGTAACTGGACTAGACGACGACAATGACTGGGTCGTCTGGATCATCGGCGACGTGCACAACTCCGGCGAGACGATCAGAAAAGAGAAGAAAAGAAAGAAGAAGAAGGAAAAGATGACTGTTGGGGTTCTGGGGTTCTCTGGATTTGGCGAGCATAGAAGGAATGGTGGTGACGAGGTGACAGAGAGGCCGACAGTGAGGCATTGTGGCCGGTGAGGGGTTTTGAAAGTGATCGGGGATGAGCAGGGGGATACGGTGGTGGTGGTGTGTGGGTGTTCTGTGGTTGCTGGGAGACGAGGAAGGTGACGAGGGTGATGGTGATGGTCGTTGGTTTCAGGAGAGAAGTCGACGACGAGGTCGACGAGGTGGGTGCGATGGGTTCTGTCGTCGGGGTTATGGGCTTGTGAGTCTTCGGGGAAGAAGAAGAGGAGGTGATGGTGAGGCAGGGGAGAGGACGAGGAAGTGGGGATGACGACAATGAAGAGAGGGAGGACGAAGACGAAAGGTTTGAAGGTAGGTTCTTGATGTCGGGGTGTTTTCAGTCGAGGTCTCGGGGAAAGGGAAGGAGGGAGGAGGTGTTGTCGGTGAGGGGAGGGTGATGGCGAGGAGATAGGGGCGGCGACGAGAGGGGCGGCGAGGGTTAGGGTTCGGCATGAGCGGGGGAAGAAGGAAAGAAGACGAGGGAGAGAGAGAGGGTTTTTAAAATAAATTATATATATATATATATATATATATATATATATATAGAGAGAGAGAGAGAGAGAGAGAGATGTGGGACGGGGAGAGAGTTAGAGAGAGAGAGTTTTTGTTTATATATTATATATATATAACTCTTATATATATATTTATTAGTTATAAGGAATATAATATATATATGGTAGGATTTTACAGATAATACCGGATCTCTCCAAATATTACTCGTATCCCTTTAAAAATCTAGTTTTTAAATATGAAGAATACACGTAAGGATTTAAACCATGACGCAAATGTCTATAATTAAAAACATATACCCCCGAATAAAAATCTACATAAATATACGTAGCAATCCAAATACCAGTCTGTTTAACCCTTAGGATATAAACATGATATATGGGCGCAACTATCTAATACGGGGTGCTTTGTCATGTAAGACTAGATGGGAAAAATATTATTTGGTTTTTATATTGTATTATAAAAAGATATGTGGATTCTAAAATATATTATATATGTATATATATTCTAGATTTGCATGGATAGACTGTACTAGCAAATATTTGATATAATCTCGAACTATGTTGGGTTTCAACCATGCGGGCCGGGTCGGATAATAACCACAGTTACTAATATTGCATCATTTGCAACCCAATAGCAACAATAGTAAAGAATTTTACCATAAGATTTGAAATACCAAATATATAATATAAAAGTGCTAGGGTGCTACATTATACCCAACTACAAAAGAATTTCGTCCTCGAAATTCCCGAAACAAGAAAAAGATAAGAATACACGGATTTTAAGAAAATAGGTATGGAAAATTCTGTCAGATCCCATATTCACGTTCCCAAGTAGATTTTCCGTGCGAACGATTCCCCCATGAAACGAGTACTAGTGGGATAACTTTATTCTTGAGGACCTTTTCTCGTCGTTTCATAATAGCCATTGGTCGCTCTTCATACGTTAAATCTTCCCTTACTGTCAGTTCCGAGTGATTTAAGATGTGCGTCTCATCTTGAACATACTTGCGTAGTTGAGATACATGAAACACGTCATGAACACCCGCCAATGATGGTGGTAAAGCCAATCGCTAAGCTACCTCTTCTACATGCTCGATGATATCGAAAGGCCCCACGAATCGAGGACTAAGCTTGCCTCGACTACCAAATCGGATCACTCCTCTGATCGGTGATATCTTCAAGAATACAAGATCACAAACTGTGAACTCCAGTCATCTTCTTCCAGTATCAGCCCAACTTTTCCGCCGATGTTATGCCATCTTCATATGATTTCGGATCACGTTAACTTTCTCCACCGTTTGCACAATAAGATCCGGTTCCAATAATCTTCTTTCTCCAATATCATCCTAACAGACAGGCGAGCGACACTTACGACCGTATAATGTTTCAAATGGAGCCATCCGTATATTCGCTTGAAAACTGTTATTGATGAAAACTCCACTAAGTGCAAATGATCCTCCCATGAACTCTTGAAATCTAACATGCATGCTCTCAACATATCTTCAAGAGTTTGAATCATTCTTTCAGACTGGCCATTTGTCTGAGGATGATAGGCCGTGCTAAATTTCAAGCGAGTTCCCAAACTTTCCTGTAGACTCCTTCAAAAGTGTGATACAAATCGAGTATCACGATCGGAAACGATACTCACAGGTACTCCATGCAATCTCATAATCTCCTGCATGTACCGCTCTGCCAAAGCCTCTGTCGACTGACCAACTGAAACGGTATAAAATGAGCTGCCTTGGTCAATCGATCGATAATGACCCAAACTGTGTTATTGCCCTTTGGACTCCGTGGTAATACCGTCATGAAATCTATGGTTATATGTTCCCACTTCCATTGAGGAATCAGAAGTGGTTGTAATAAACCAGCTACTCTTTGATGTTCAGCCTTAACTTGCTGACACACCAAGCACTTTGATACGTAGCGAGCAATCTCCATTTTCATGCCTTCCCACCAGAAATGTTGTCGCAGATTTCTATACATCTTTTTGCCTCCCGGGTGTACTAAATACGCGGAACTATGAGCCTCCTTCATGACTTCTTCGTGAATATATCCCTTAGGCACACATAAACGGCTCCCATATCATAACGAACCATCTTCATGATTCAACAAATCTGTTCGAAGTCTCGCTTCTACTTGTTCTCGAAACTTTTGCAATCTTGGATCATGCTACTATGCAGCTTTATTATCGATCAAGGATGACTATACTTGCAACTGCATCAACTGTCCTGAAGAATCTGGTAGTACAATCTCCAATTCGAATCTCTGAAGATCAATTATAATCTCCTTCTGTGCAGTTAATATCCGTATTGCCGGCAACCGACTCAAAACATCCGGCACTACATTAACTTTCCTCGGATGGTATTTTAGATCAAAATCATAGTCATCCATCAGCTTTAACCATCTACGCTGCTTCATGTTGAGCTCTTTCTGTATGAACACATACTTTAGGCTTTTGTGATCGGTAAATACTTCTACTCTTTCGCCCAACAAGTAGTGTCTCCAAATCTTCAGAGTGAAAGTCACTGCCGCTAACTCTAGATCATGAGTTAAGTAGTTCTTCCCATGAGTCTTCAATTGTCTTGACATATAAGCTATGAACTTCCCATGCTGCATTAGAACACATCCCAATACTTTCGTAGATGCGTCGCTGTGAATAACTATCCCTCCGGAACCATCCGGCACTGTCAGAATAGGAGCGGTGGCCAATCTTTGATTCAATACTTCAAAAGCTGTCGCACATTTCTCGGTCCATACGAACGGTACCTCCTTTCGTGTTAGCTTGGTCAATGGTTCTGCTATTCGAGCGAAGTACTCCACAAACTTTCTATAGTATCAGGCAAGCCTAAGAAAACTTCTGATCTCTCCTACGTTCTTTGGAATTGGCCAATCATGAACAACTGCAATCTTTTCAGTGTCAACGGAAATTCCATCTCCGGATACAACATGACCCAAGAACTTAACCTTTTCAAGCTAAAACTCGTACTTGCTCATCTTAGCATATAACTTTTCTTGTCTCAATATTTGCAGTGCGGTCCTCAAGTGTTCTGCATACTCTTCTTTACTCCTCGAATAGACCAGAATATCGTCAATAAACACCACTACGAACTGGTCCATGTATGGTGAAAAGATTTGGTTCATCAAGTCCATAAATATTGCCGGTGCATTAGTAACTCCAAATGGCATCATGATTGATCTGTTTTAAAGAAGTTTTTGTAGAATAACCGCAATTAATAACGGTGTCGCGTGTAGCTAGCCGAGATGAGTACGGGTCGTCCTCAGGGAAACATTGAATCTTTCAATCTTACTTTAGATGTGTTGAAAAAGAGGAAGAATAGAAGAATAAAGAATAGTGGAGAATAGTTTCCAGATCTAATTTAAAATACAGATGTAGAAAATAGATCTAATTTAAATAAAGATGTAGATTTTATATCAGAAGAGGGCTTGTAAGGTTCGTTAGGATTTAGTAGTAATGGATGATTAATAAAAATGACTCCTTTTATCTATTGATATATTTAAAACTAGATTGATACTGATGAATGAGGATTAGGGTTCTTGGAAGAAACCAATGTTTCCACACTATTGACCCTTGTCCTTTCATTGATCTCTATTCATGTCTAGCCCTTAACAAAACAATTGTTAATCTAATCTTAAATCGCAGTCAAGACTATCAATAAATTGATAGCGCGTCCGATTAGAATGTTAACATTTATTTTGCTAAAGTTTATAAACTTCATAAGATTTAAAAGAAGTTAAGAAATTTTTCATCTTCCATTGATCTACCATAATCCTACGAATCCTATCAAGCGGTGAATTACTCGCGCATGATAGAGATAGAAGAACGGATAGAGATCATGATGTAAATAAAAAATAAATGCAATAAGAATAAAACAACTACCTTTATTAATCAACTTGATCAATTACACTTTTTTTTCCTTTAGAAAGTGGAATACAAAACCCTAGTTTGCTTCTCGATCTATCTTGAAGGAGGTAAATGAACAGCCGATTGATCAACCTGGATGCGTGAGTCAACTTGAACTTCGTGATCTCTTCGGTTTGATGATCTTCCAAGAGGGGTTCTGGGTTCTATTTATATTCACAGAAGTTGCAATCCCTAGATTCCATAAATCAGGGTTTGTTTAGATGATCCTACACAGAAAATCCCAAATCCCAACTCCCCATATCGGCGGCGGTTCCGCCGCATATTGTAGGTTATGGCCGCGGTTGGGCGGTACTCTGGTGGGGGTCTTGGATGCAAATTTCTGGAGCTTCATCTAGTTGACATGTGGTGATCTTTTGAATATCTGGATTTTGGAAATCTTCTCTAATTCTCTGCCAGAATTGATTTCATGATTTACTTCAATGTTTTGGTAGATTTGATCTCGGATTTCCTTGATTCCAGTCCTGATATAATTTCTGTACAAAATCTCAATGAATAATATTAGTAATATTTGGTATTTTTTAGATATTATCCTAACAATTTTATATGATATTATATTTTAAGAATATTGATTAAGGACATTTGATATGATATGCATATTTAAATTATCAAAATATTATATAAATATTATATGCATACATTTTCCTTCATAATGTTAATTATAATATATAAACATATGAAAATAGTATTTTTACAGATAAACCCTCATACATGTCATATTTATAATAAACACCTTTAGATATTTAAGAAAAGTAAGGAAAATGTCATATCAAAAGTGCAGTTTTATCGACCGAACAAATATCCCCAAACTTAACTTTGATCGTCCCGAGCAAACTAGTTATTCAAGAGAAGGAGAAAAAGAAAAAGAAAAACTTAAGTAGCACACTTTGATAGGCAACACGATTGCACTGAGCACGTGCAACAAGCCGTTAAACCTCTAGGTGTTCCTAGTAGGAGGAGTGTTGTCTCCTGAGGGTTTTCAGCGGATTACACCCACAAAATCCTATAATAAAAGAAAGATGGTTAAAGTTACATATAAAAATAGGAACTATAAAAGAAAGAACTTGAAAGAAAGAGTTTCCAAGTACACTAGCTTTTCAATTGCTATGAGCCCTATCTTAATGGTCGTACAAAGATGTTAGAAATTACATCATCTCTCAATAAAATATCGTCTTTAGTTTTCCTCCTAATATTTCCTTCAAACATTGATCATATACCCCTACGTGTGTGTAAAATACATCCTTACACTTAGAGAATTCAATTCAAGCTATCATACTCTTTTCCATCTTCCTTAGTACTTTTAAGTTGGTGAATATTTTAGATGGAATTGCTCACACATTCTTCATGCGATCGTTAATACTTCTTGAGGTACTAACCGACCGATTACCAAATATGCTCGCTTATTTAGGCGTAATTCCTCATCTTGCAACACCTAAGGCTTAGCAGTGGCTCCCAAACCAGTTGGTCTAAGATACTAGGTGATAAAGCACCATCGCTATATTTTTTTATGCTGTCTTGGTAATTACAAAACCGGTGTTCATTTTTTTTGTTTTTCTACAAACACTTATATATTTTTATTTTCCTTCATACCAAGGCTTTTAGACAAGAGCATTTCAAGGCATCCTCTACTATCCCAAGTTTCGAGATGTGTGACAGTGCGTATAGTAGGGTATCAACGATAAAATGTTTGGACTCAAGAACATGGACTATTTTTCAGACTTATTTTTATATTAGTAATTTCCTTCATCTTACTAACCCTTGGGACAATGGCTCATAACTACTTATTATTAGATTCGTTTAAGAAAACATCTAACTTTCTTACTTTTCTCAAACTATTCCTATCTTTCATATGTAATTTTTCATTTTCTAATCTTTCATTATCAATTTTTTTTTTGTATAGTGCCTAGTGCCAAAAGATGATTCAGTGAATACAAACCTTTCCTCCAAACTGAGTACGGAACGCTGTCTTGCAAATGTCTTCTGATTTCACCCGAACTTGATGATACCCAGATTGCAAGTCCAACTTCGAGAATACTCTCGTGCCACTGAGTTGATCGAATAATTCGCTGATGCGAGGGATTGCGTACTTATTCTTAATAGTCACTCAATTTAATTCTCGATAATCGATGCACATCCTCCATATGCCATCCTTCTTCTTGACTAGAAGAACTGGAGCTCCCCAGGATGAACTGCTGCTGCGAATCCAACCCTTCTCTAGTAATTTGGTAACTTGTTTCTTTACCTCTTCCACTTCCATCGGCGCCATTGGATAATAAGCCTTTGAAATCGGCTCTGCTCCAAGAATAAGATCAATCGCGAACTCCACATCTCGTTTTGGCGGTAAACCCGAGATTTCCTCGAATACATCCATAAAATCCTGAACTACTGCTGGTGCTTCTTCCTTGTTTACTTCCATCGATGAAAGAGCGACATTAGTCGGCCTGGCCCTAAATTCGACTGGACCGACAGATCTGCTACCTCCCAAAAATATGAACTCCGGATGTCCGAGAATCTGGAAAATCACTTTCTTTGTTTTACAATCAATGTGAGCGTGGAAAGTGCCAAGAAAGTCCATTCCCAGGACAACATCATAGCTGCTAGTATTAATCACCAAGAAATCTGTGAATAAATCCCACCCGCAAATAATGATCGAGCAACCCTTTCACTCACTGCTGGATACAATTCTTCCATTCCCAATGTGTATGTCCCAGCAACTAGACAGGGCCGTATGTGGAATAGAGTGTGCACTAATAAACTTGGAAGACATGAAGCAATGGGATGCACCTGAATCAAATAATGTCAATGCGGAAAAATTATAAACAAGCAGGATACCTGAAACAACATCATCTGACACCTTGGCCTCTTCGGCCGTCAAGGTGAAGGCCCGTGCTTGATTAGGCCTCTGAGTGATCAGCTTTTGCCTATGAATATGCTTCTGCGGTGGTTTCTGAATATCGTCTCTCGATTGTAGTTTTGAAGGGCAAGCACTGATGGCATGGTCAGTTGATCCACAAACTAAACAAAGTCCGAGCCTCCTTCGACAGTCCTTCTGTATGTGTCCGGGTGGATGGCAAAAGTCACAAATCACACTTCTTTTCTGATCGGATACAACAGGCTTCTTCATGGGTACAACGCCTCACTTGTTTACCGGAATGCTTCTGTGTACAGGAGCTCTGTTTGGCGTAAACGCCGGCTTCTGCACTACAACTTCTTGTTGTAGATTGCCCTTCGCTTTTACCGATAAACTCTGCTGTTCCCTAGCCATCTTGAGAACTTGGGAGAAGGTGGTCAATCCCAGAGATATGATGTATCTATGAATCTCCACATCCAAGCTGCGCATAAACCATCTTGCCCTATCTGTCTCATTGGCAACCAAGGGCCCCGCAAATTGACTGAGCCGGGTCCACCCAGCCATATGTGTATCAACGGATCCGCCATTCAACTTCAAGCTAATGACCTTCTCTTCCATTTCCTCCTGAGCAGACTGCGGAAAGAACTTCTCCAAGAAACTTCGCGAAAAAGTTGCCCAACTGATCGGCTTGGTCAGACGGGTCTCCTCTACGAGCCACCACTCACGAGTTTAATCTACCAATTGGATGCGTACTACATCCAACCTTTTCTCATATGGAATTTGCACGGCAACGAGCAGGTTCTCTGTATCAACTAGCCACTGTTCCGCTGGTAATGGCTCCTCTAGTCCTGTAAATGTGGACGGTCCGAGAAGTCCGCCACGGTGCCCTTGTTAGTGGATATTGCACACCCTCACAACTCTTGTGAGGAGGCTGAAGCGGTAAACAATAATTTTTCTTGCATGCAACACCCACTTAAAACAAGATAGTGCTTAAACCCTAACTAGCAAAAACCATCAAGAGATCTAATCTACTATGATAGTATTTATACCTAATGGAACCGGTCCTTCGGGTCTTCACTTGAATGCGACTCCTGTGCTCCTTGTGGTTGCAATGAGCTCGATCTCCGACCACCTCAAGATCCAAGACGATCCACCCGAGAGATTTGGTACAAGCTTCAAACTCTTCACAAGAGTTCAACTTAGAGATCAAGTTTGCTGGGAGTGATCACTAAGATGAAACAGAGATTAAGTATTGGATTATGATTTTGCTCTAGGCTTTTGATTCACAACTCATGTGAAGGTAAAGCAAAGATGAGGAAGAAGGAGAGAAATGAAGAGAGAGAATGTGAGAGTGATAATGAAAAGTTAAAGCATGGAAAAATATCATATGGCTCAAAATGAAATAATTGAAGCATGTAATAAAAATTGCACCATGCTTCAATAGTAACTCCAAATGAATAAAATATGAAAGAAGCCATTCATTCATCCATGCTTAGACTTTCCTAAATTCCACCTCATTTATTTATTTTCACAAAATAAATATCTAATAATGAGGTGTCTCATTCTAGAAGGTATTCATGTAACAATTAAAAGAATACCCCTCCACCGTATACCGTATAAGTACACCCGTATTCGAATTCCGAAAAATGCGAATACAATCAATCCAATAATATAATACCGGTATCCGGCTTAAACCAAAGCCTACCAGTATTATCCTTCTGATCATTATTCCTATAACAATTACACGAACATGATCGAAACCCTACCGTAACAACTTACGGGCTCTACATCTTTCGCCTGAACCAGGGAACTCTCTGTGTGGGACTCTAAAGACTCGACAGTACGATGGCAGTGGGTTTAACCACAAGCACGCCAGCGGAACTAGCTATGCGTAACGGCTACCTAGTTACATGACGAAAAAGAGATGGCCGACGAGCGAACTCATCCCAACCCTAACGAGCCTGTAAGCAACACTTACCACACAGTCTGGTCTCTTCGTCTGATACGTCGCATATGAAATCTAGGGGTGGTAAATGTCAGACCCCAGTAACTTTATAAGTCATGCTGATTTATGGCCCATAACGGTTCGAGAAACTACTAATAACTCTTATCAGTAAATCTCGAGAACCCTAGCCAGGGATTTGCTGTTATGGCTGATCAAGCATAGCGCGACATCAACTCCCTATACCGGGAGAGACGAAATCCCTCCTATCGCTCACTGCCTCCATGCGATTCGGGACTGTACCCAAAATCCACCTGTTTGCACGACTCAACAGAGCCGTGGTAGGGAGGAAATCAAAGCACAGTGGGAATCACACAAGACACTATGACGATCTCGGGTCCACAGACCAACCTGTACAAGTGTCGCCAGAGAACTGCTATCTGACAATAGGTATATATACCATCTAGGAGTTCTCGGCGAGTCCTGTTCGGTGTACCCATTCTCTAATGAGCACCTGTGTACAATCTTTGATGTCAAACACCAATGGTTGTGGGATCAACCATCGCCCCCAGGGTCAAGAAACATACACACTAGTCTACTCTGGTAATATCGATGCCCTGTCTCGATATACCCTCGACTAGGAACAATTAAAAGATATGCTTATAGACTGCCCATGCCCCACTAGTATGATCTACATCATAATCTCGGTAGTCAAGCATAATCCTAAGGGCTTCATCAACATGTATATAAAGATATGAAATACAACACATCACACGTTAAGATGAAGATAAACCAGATAGCATACTATCATTTCAAGCAAAGATTGTTTCTGTACATATACATGCCTAGCATCCTATACAATACATGCCTCTAGGTCATACATATCTAACACTCTCCCACCTGCACTAAGGCCTGTAGTTGGTGCAATAAGTACCCACTGTCTACACTAGAACCAGTTTCCGGCGTACCGCATGCCCAACAACTTGAACAGTTTCTCAAACTGGACTTGAGGGATGGCCTGGGTGAATGGATCTGCTGTGTTGTCTTTCGTGTCTACTCTCCGTACCTCGATGTCCTGGCGATCCACTATCTCCCTGATGAGGTGATACCGCCTCAAGATATGTCTGGATTTCTGATGGGACCTTGGTTCCTTTGCCAAAGCCATGGCTCCATTGTTATCGCAATACAGAGGTATTGGATCAGTAATGGATGGAACCACCTGAAGTTCAGAAATGAACTTCCTCATCCAGACTGCCTCTTTTGCGGCATCATTAGCAGCAATATACTCAGCTTCCATCGTGGAGTCAGCGACGGTATCTTTCTTGGAACTCTACTAACATACCGCCCCTCCATTTAGTGTAAATACAAACCCTGAGATGGACTTACTATCATCCTTATTGCTCTGGAAGCTGGAGTCGGTAAAGCCCTCTATTTGGAGATTTCCGTTACCATACACCAAGAACATTTCTTTAGTTCTTCTCAAGTACTTCAGAATGTTCTTCACAACAATTCAGTGTTTCTCCCTTGTATTGGATTGATACCTGCTTACTGCACTCAGTGCATAAGCTACATCTAGGCGAGTACACAACATCACATACATTATAGATCCTACCGCCGAAGCGTAGGGTATAATGCTCATGCGAGCCCTCTCCTCATCAGTCTTTAGAGACATCACTTTGGAGAGGGTGATCCCGTGACAAGAGGGTAAATTACCTCGCTTGGAATCTTCCATACTAAACCTCTTTAGTATGGTGTCAATGTATCTCGATTGGGATAATCCCAATAATTTCTTAGATCTATCTCTACAGATCTTAATTCCCAGAATGTATGAGGCATCACCCAGGTCTTTCATGGAGAACCTCTGCGATAAGAATTGTTTGACCGAATGTAGCATAGGAACATCATTTCCTATCAAGAGAATGTCGTCCACATACAATACGAGGAATGTAACAGTACTCTCTACAATCCTTTTATAAATACATGGTTCATCTAAATTTTTGATAAAACCAAACTCTTTGATTGTATCATCAAAGCAGATGTTCCAGCTCCGTGATGCCTGCTTTAATCCATAGATGGATTTAAGCAACCTGCATGCTTTTCCGCTGCTCCCACTATCAATGAAGCCTTCTGGCTGATCCATAAAAACGCATTCTTCTAAATCACCATTTAGAAATGGCGTTTAAACATCCATCTGCCAGATCTCATAATCATAGTGAGCAGCTATAGCAAGCAGGATCCGAATGGATTTGAGCATCGTGACTGGTGAAAAGGTTTCATCATAGTCCAAGCCTGGTCTTTGACGAAATCGTTTTGCGACCAGCCTAGCTTTATAGGTCTCCACCTGACCATCCACACCGATCTTTCTCTTAAAGATCCATTTGCACCCTATGGGTTTTACTCCAGAAGGTGCAACCTCCAAAGTACATACTTTGTTGGTGTGCATGGATTCCATTTCGGATCTCATTGCATCCAGCCACTTCACTGAGTCACCACTCGTGATAGCTTGCTGAAAACTAGTAGGATCATCATCATTCATGATGCAATCTTCTCTATCACCATCAATTAGAAAACCGTAGTATCTATTAGGTGGGCGAGAAGTCCTACTAGATCTACGGAGTGGTTGAGGTTCGTCAGGTTCTATTGAAACTAGGTTCAACCAAATCATCGGTAATTGTTTGTGTATCTGGAATTTCTTCCAGTTCTACCGCATTGCTAACAATATCATTTGTAAGAAATTCATTTTCTAAAAATATGGCATACCGAGAACCAAACACCCTTTATTCCTCCTTGTGGTAGAAAAGATATCCATACGAGTGTTTTGGATATCCCACAAATTTACATAACACCGATAGTGTCTCGAGTTTGTCCGGATTCTTCTTTTTCATAAAAACCGGACAACCCCATATCCTAACTCTTTTAAGAGATGGCCTCTTCCCATACCATATCTCATATGGAGTGGTAGCCACGGTTTTGGTCGGAACCCTATTCAATAGATAAATCGCAGTCTCCAATGCGTGCCCCCAAAATGATATTGGTAACTCAGCATCACTCATCATAGATCGTACCATATCTAATAGGATACGATTTCTGCGTTCTGACACACCGTTGTGCTGTGGTGTGTACGGAAGAGTGAGCTGAGAGAGAATCCCATTCTCTTTTAGGAAATCTAGAAACTCTGAGCTTAGATACTCACCTCCTCGATCCGATCGAAGTTTCTTGATACTCAAGCCTGATTGTTTTTCTAATTTTAGATTTATACTCCTTGAATTTTCGAAGGCTTCGAACTTATGTTTCAGCAAGAACACGTGCCCGAATCTTGAGAAATCATCAGTGAAAGTTATGAAGTACGAAAAACCACCTCTCGCATGTGTAGACATTGGTCCTTATACATCACTATGCATGAGGCCTAAGAGTTCATTAGCTCTCTCTCCGTGTCCACTAAACGGAGTTTTGGTCATTTTACCTTTGATACAAGACTGGCAAGTCGCATAAGATTTATATTCAAAAGATTTTAAATATCCATCTTTATGTAGCTTGGTTAGTCTTGTTTCATTAATATGACCAAGTCTACAATGCCAAATGAAAACTTCATTTATGTCTGAAATCTTCCTTTTGTTTGTGTGTTGTATATTGAAAACTGTGTGTTGGTTTAGGACGTATATCCCGTTATTTAATGTACCAGACCCAATCAACTCTTGATTAAGGTTAATGTTCATAACATTAGATTGTAATACAAAATTATATCCATCATTGTCCAACAACGATACAGATATAATATTACATAACATGGAAGGTACATGTCACGGCCCGAAAGTACGGAACATGACCGGCACCTAAACTACGAACGTCTCGAGACGTACGTAATCTAAGTAAACCGAAAACCCAGAAATCCAAACCAAGAAAAGTAGTAGAGTGCAGGAAAAACCAACTTAAAGCAAGTAATTTCAATAGCATAAGCCGAATTATGCGGTTTTTAAAATATCAAAAATTTACTGAAAATTTCGGCAGAGTCTCCTTTGTAAATACTGGCCCCCAAACGGGATACAACATGAATAGTATACGAAATCAAGAAAAAGGCATTCCCAAGCGGGAGCTAGCTCTTCGTCAATCGACGGTCACAACCACACAAGCAATATAATATACAACGCCAACGGCGAGGATCAAAACTCAAAAGGAAACTCAAAACCACCAGAAATATAACGAGCGACTCTAAGGTCGAAAGAATAAACAACACTGGTCTCTATCTCAATAAATACATGTTTGGTTGATGGAATTTACTAGATACAATGGAATAATATTATACAAGGTAATATGATGGGTACGATACAAGAAAAACCCACCTACTAGCAAGTCACCCGAATGAAACTGAGCCCGCAAAGCCGTAAAGAAACATGTACGGCAAAACCTGCAAGAAACTGGGGCACAACGGGGGTGAGTTGCCAACTCGTGAATAGAAAAACATCTACGAATAAAAATCGCATGTATGACGCAATCCTAGGTCATACGATCATAATATATAATCCTCCAATAACATGCAGCCTATAACAAGGCTAGGGTAAATATCTAACCCGAGTGTAAACTCATGTGCCTGTGTCAGTGCCTCAGGTAACAATATATCATATGAATGAGGTATGAATGCACGGAACAGAATGCATGTACTGACGAAAACTTCTTTCATAAATCAGTGAGATTTCTGTATTTTTAAAGTGAGGTACCATAAATGAAATCAGCATAAAATAGTGCCCAGCATCGACACAAAACAAGTGTCCAAATATCTCGATATCTCTGTATCACAATCTCTGTACCTCAATATTTCAAAATCAATATCTAGGGTGCCGTCAATCCAGACCGGCCCCTACCATCCATCTCAAGACCACGACGGTATCCTCCGGATATCCAACGCGCCGGTAATATCACCGGTCGGTAGTGCTCCCCTGCCAGGCTCAACGTCAACAACGCATTCCTCTTGTCCCGGGGTACCGCACCGGGCCCACCATATACCCGAAATGGTTCATCCATCTCCTCGAATCGAGTCTCGAAATCCATCAGCAAACTCATGGTGGACGACTCATACATCATAGGAAAACCGCATTTTTTATTTAAAAAGAAAGAAAGCAGTTTATATATGTTTTGCGGTTTTCCTCCAAATCCATAAAATATCATGGGAATCCGAATCATCAATAGCATGTAAAACCATGAATATAAGCATGAGAATCCATGAATACGGCATAACAATGAATAACAGTATGCATGAAGTAGCAGGTAATAGCTACAATGTCTAAACTATTAGTTAACATGCTATGTCAAGCAATAATATTTTCTAAGGTGTACGTGACATGGCAATTACCGATGAAGATGTGTGTGAGCCGGCAAGTAAGTGTACGTGGTACATACGCATCATCGGTAATGGTGCTGGTGTCCTAGCAGCATGATATCAATAATGGAGTATGAAATATAATATAAGCATGCGATGCGAAGCGAACTACAATAAGGAGCGGGAGCTGAAAACTAGACGCAACTATAACTAATCTGCATTAATCTAATATAAGTCCTACAAATGGTGCCTTTTGAAATAACACGAATCATGGGGTTTTGAAAATAGGGGCTACGGTATTTTTATGAAAAGATACGTCCTTTGAAATATCCGTAGGATCCCTTGACCTGTCTTTTAAAATACCCACGACCCGCTAGTTTGAAATAGGTGGGAGTCTAATCTAATCTAACAACTACACTAAACTATACGGCTGAACTAACAAGCTAAGCTACAGGTAAGGAAACCGCCTAACATCTGAGTCGATACATATACATACCTGTATATATATTAGTCGGTGATCCCGCCTCAATAATATCATATCCGATATCATATCTATAATCAGACATCCCAAGTCAAGAGTGCGGATCAATCATCAAAATATAGCTCGTACGTAAATCCGTCGTACGGCATCCCAAATCTGGGTACGGGTCAATATCACATTCATCATACTATTCATCTGATATCCTCTTTATCAAATATCATGATCGGGGTACTGATCTACGTCTAGTACAATATTGATACCATCTATGTATGCATGCATGTATAAGAATCACTACGTCAAAAAGGCCCGCTAAAACATCATGTCGTATCTCAATACGAACCAAAACACATCACGGATCTTCTGGCCTCAAGCCCAATATCATCGACTCATCTCAAATCCCAATTACTATCCTCAAATCCAGCATATAAACACATAGTCCCATACCCATGTGTAAATATACACATCAATATATAATCCCACGTACGCACATATGAAAGAAGAATGTATGCAAATATGGGTGTGTGTGTATGTGTGGTGCAACCACTACTCTAGGGTTTCGCAACATTAAACCAATCCAATCAAACCAAGGATCCATCTCTATCATCAATAATCTCAAACAATATATAAACAATATGAATATGTGTGCATACGTATTCGTATACATCACCACGAACTGCGGGGGTGCTATACGCCATCCACCCGACTTCTCCCCGTAGATATAAATCTACTCACCTGGTCCTTGCTTGCCGGTGCCGACGTCTCCACACGCTTGCTTGTCGTCTCGAAGTCCACATGGGGTACCTACATATCATAACGCACCGTATCGCATTAAAATCCGACTCATGACCAAAACGACGCACGAATCCCACATAGGTCAAAACCTATGGTTGCTTCACAAATCGACCCAAAAACCCTCGATGTCGGCGTACAAACGCCAAACCATCGAGAAAAATCCAATCACACTCATTTGCACATTCACGAACACTAATTTTAATATAAACTAGGTTAAAACTCACAAAAACCCCAATTTCACTTAAAAAGTAATTTTTCCGTAAATCTAGCAAGCACAATTCGCCGTTTTTGTACAAAACATGATGTTTAAATGAATGTAGCGGCCAATATACTTATTATATATCTTAAATAAGTCATAGAAACAAATTCCGGAATTTAATCTCATTAAATTCCAAAAACCCTAATATTCTAGTTTACAAAATACCTTTTTTAACAATTTCATAGCAAAAATGCACAACTACAATTTGGGTTGGATTCCCATGAACTAAAGTGTTAAACTACACTTAATAAAGTTAATAATATGATAAAAACCCTAACCATATTTTTAATCTCTTATTTCGAATTAAATCAAAAAAACTAGTTTGCAACAAAAACTTAATTTGGACATTTTTCAAGTAACAACTTGTAATTAACAACTAGATTAGTTTTCTACAAAACTAAATATGTTAATCCACATCACTAAACCATGCACAATCAAACACAACTCATTTCCACAACAAACCCTAACTTGAAATCTTTAATCATGCAATTAAACTCACATAAACCAAATTAACACTTAATTAAATTAGCTTTAAGAAATTAGTAACAAATTAAGCAAAAATGTTTAGAATTATACCCAAAAACATTTGAAGATTCACAAGCATCCATGGCCCTCCAAAATGCTCTCTTTTCACAAAGATCCATGCTATACGGGCTAAGCTAAAATGGGTAGGAGTCGGATTTGGGTTTTGGGATTTTTTTTGATGGATTTTGGGCAATTTTTGATGAAGTTTTGAAGAGAAAAGAGAAGGGAAATGGGGGGGGGGGGGTTGCTGCTGTAGGAGAGGGGGGGGGTCGGCTGGAATGGGAGGGGGAGAGGAGAGAGAGGGAGGTAGGGAAAGTGGGGGGGAGAAAGTCAAAGTCCAACCAAAGTCAAAAGTCTAACTAATTTATCCATTTTCTTTTCTTTTCTTTCATTTCTTTTCCTTTGAAATTCAAGTGGGGACAAAAATGGGGGCTGCTGAATTCAACCAAGGGGAGAAGTGAATGGGGGTGTGTGGGTGTGGGTACGGGTGTGGGGTGATGAAAAATGATAAATACAATACCCCAAACATCCATTTACGCTAAAAAAAAGCCTTTTTTCTTCAATAATTTCTAAACCGTTTTGGCAAATAATTTCGTTCCAAAAACCACATGATAAAATTTTATTTAATGTTTTATGATGCACAAAATTTGTTTCAACTCATTCCAATTTGTAATTTTCCTTAATTAAATGTATTAGTGACGGCTTAAAATAATAATAAAATAATATTTTTTTCAGAAAATTTGAAATTTCACCAGCGGCTCAATAAACACCAAATAATAGCAATTACATAGCTAGAATATGTATATTTAATTTTTATAATAATATTTGTATTTTGACTTTTTACAGAAAACCCCCTTATTTTACCGATTTTTTTTCGAAATTTCACCGAAACAATTTTCAAAACGTTACAGTACAAAATAACATGGGTTCAAAACCAATATACAACCCGATGCCAAACCAAGGTGATACTCTCCCACTGCTGTAGCATGTACTGAGGAACCATTCCCAACCCGGAGAGTGTGATCACCTTTCTTCAAAAACCTGCTATTTCTCATCCCCTGCACACAATTGCAGATGTGAGATCCTAACCCGGTATCCAATACCCAGGAAGCAGAGTTAATTGAAAAACAGTTTTCTGTTACAAACACACCTGAAGTGGAAGCATCACCATACTTCTTCTTCTTAAGGCTGACCAGGTATCCAACGCAGTATCTTCCAGTGCCCAGTTTGGTGTCAATGGAAGCATTCCCCTCGTCCTGTCGCAGCAGCCCCTATCTTGTCCTTTCCCGGTGCCTTTTTCACTCCGCCTCTCGGTTTGATGGGATTCTTCTTATTCTTTCCCTTAGCCTTGGATTTCGGGACGGAGGAGGGAGATGGCCCAGCAATTAGAGCGGGAGTTTTCGCTACCTTTAGCGTGCTCTCTGCACTTCTCAACATATTGAGGAGTTCAGGTAATGACTTCTCCATGTTGTGCATGTTGAAGTTTACAATGAACTGAGCAAAGGCAGGGGAAAGGGACTGTAGAACAATATCAATATACTGTTCGTTCTCCATGGTCCAACCCAGGTCCTCAAGTTCTTCGATAAGTCCAATCATCTTCAATACATAGTCACCTATAGACGTGCTAGCAGCCATCCGCATCTGAAACAACTTTTAAGATGCCTCGTATCGGAGAGTATGAGATTGCTCTCCATACAACTCCTTTGTATGGAGAAAGATGGATTGTACATCCATCTTCTCGTGCTGCTTCTGATGTTCATTGTTCATAGAAGCAAGCGCGAGGCACTTGGCTGTTGCACAGTCTATATCTCATGTCTTGCGGATTTCTTTATCCGCAACTGAAAAATCAGGGCCTGGGCTAGGAAGGGCTGGAGTAGTCAGGACGTATCCGACCTTATCATAGGTCAGGGCAATATTTACGTTCCTTAGCCAATCTTTGTAATTCGGTCCCGTGAGTTTATTCTTTTCTAATAAAAGCTTAAGTCCCGTCATAGGTATCTGCTATTAGGAGAGAGAAAAGAAGACACTCAGCGATTGCTCTTGCATAATTAGATTGGTTATTATTCTTATCTAATCGATGCCTCCCAGTGCTTTTATCAAATTTTCCTTCAAACCTTAAAAAGAAAACTAGCCAGGATTAATTGCAATCTACAAGTTCGCCAACCGGTCGGCCAGACCAGTGTCGGTACTCCGAGGGAGGTTCCCCGTGCTTTCGCACGGACCTAATTAAAATAAACCTCATTTTTCTAGAGGCGTAACCCCGTTGACACCTTTCTAGACACCTACTGGATTAGCTAATTGTAAAGTGCAAAACTCTCCTGGGAGTAACTTTTACTCACAGTGGGATCGGGATCCAACTATCATATAGAAGGTATGCAATCTCATTACAAATTTCAAATCTTGAAATTCCCGATATGATTTTTACCCCTAGTGTCTTATGACCTTAACTATGGTCAACAAATTATAAGCACTAGTCAAGTTTTACCCGTCGTTTCGTGATTGATTTAGACCCACCCGCATGACCCTTAACTATGGTCAACAAAGTTATACGAATGTCCTAATCTATCGCATCAAATGCTCCGTAGAAAGACATCACTTAGCTACCGTACACCACGCCTTAACTATAGTCAACAAACATAGCACGAATACTGTAGGGTTACTAGGCACTCTAATAAGGTTCTACAAGGCATCAACCATGCCCGTTTTAAAATTTTAGCCGTACCGAATAACCCTAAACAAGATCTTTGCTAGATAATTAGGGTTACACATGCAAGTAAATTACATTTACCACTAAGTGAATATGAAATACAACCTTTGTAGATCGGTCCTTCACGTCCCTTCGCTGCGATCATGGTTCTCCCGGGCTCTTGCATGGCTTCACGAGGCGAAAGAAGCGTCCTTGCTTGAAGTCTTCGAGGCCGAAGATGATCTACGTCGAGAGAATATCAACTCAAGCTACTACTTCACTAACTAGAGAATTAGTGAAGCAAACACCCTATACTAAAGTGCTAGTCTAGTAGAGGATGGAGAAATAGGAAGTGGGTTCTCTTTAGAATTTTATTTCTCACAATCTTTCACTCTCTTTTTGAAACCCTAGCATGCTTTTCTTTTGCTCAAAGAAGAAGAAGAAGAAGAAGATGAACAAAAGAAAAGATGAGGATAATGATCAAGTAAGTGAGCTAACCATGGTGAGTGAGTATCATATACTAACTCATGTAGAGACATTACCATGTCTAATCCTAAATGGTTAGGTTAATAAAAATCTAAAGTAAAACAAAGTTAGTGGACTTTGTCAAAGCATCCACAAGCTTCTACAAGCTTCATGCTTGTGACAAAAGGTCTACTAATTTTTAATTACCTTAAATAATTATTAACCACCATTTAAAATAGAATGATGTATATCTTGCACACCCATGTTATGTGTATCAACAACCATGATACATAAAGAAAACACATTTTAATATATATCACATATATATTAAAGTTGTGCACATGTGAGAAAAATCCTTAAGTGAACAAATGTTAGTTAATGTAAATTAGTATATCATATATACAATTATACACTAAATTATTAAATCAACACTTGACTTAATAATCCGGTCATATCATATATAACCGACCAACATCCAATGTATCAACTTATCGAATCAACACTTGATTCGATAACCCGGCTATATCTCATATAACCGACCGATACAAAAAGTCGCGAGAATAGAATACGGTATCACATACACGCATTATTCTCGGTCCCTCACATATCACATACGTGCTCCTAGTTCGTTTTGCCTGAGCCAGTAAAACCTCTATGTAGGACTCTAAAACTCGTCAATACGCCGGCAGTAGGTGATGATAACATCAAGCACCCACAAGCCGTCAGCGGTACTAGCTGGACGTAACGGCTACCCGGGTATTGAGCGATCAGAAGATCAGCAAGCAAGCCCGCTCCAACTCCTGTAAAAGCCTAACGGCAACACTTCCGTACAGTCCGGTCTCCTCGTCTGATATGTCACATATCAAGTCTAGGGGTGGTAAACGTCAGACCCCAATAACCGATAAGTCGTGCCGATGTGAGGCTCATAACGGGTCAAGAAACTACTGGTAACACTTACCAGTAAATCTCTAAATCAGCCCTGGCCAGGGATTTCCCTGTTATGGCCAATCGAGCACAACGCAACATCAACCCCCAATACCGGGAGAGACGAAACCCCTCATATCGCTCATTGTCTCCATGTGACTCGGGACTGTACCCAAAAACCACCGTTTTGCACGCCCTCTTGGACGTGGTAAGGTGGAAATCAAAGCAAAGTGGGAATCACACAAGACTCTAAGACGATCTCGGGTCTACAGACTAACCTGCACAAGTGTCACCAGAGAACTGCCATCTGACGTGAGGTATAATACCATCTGGGAGTTCTCGGCGAGTCCGTCCAGTGTACCCAGTCTCCACTGAGCACCCGTATACCATCTCTGATGAAACACCAATGAATATGGGATCATCCATCACCCATCTTATGGGTCGAGAAGCGTATACGCTAGTCTACTCTGTTATATCGACGCCCTGTCTCGATACACCTACGACTAGGAACATTAAAGGATGTACTTATGGACTACCATGGACCTACTAGTATGATCTGCATCATAGTCCTGATAGTTAAGTACACATCCTAAGGGCTTTACCAACATGTAACTATAAGACAGTATCAAGAGACAATTATACATGTTAAGATAAAGAGCAACCGGATAGCATACTATCATATCGAGCAAGAAAGTCCTCTCTATATATGTCCAAGCATCCAATATAATATACATCATCTGTACAATACTGGCTTCTAGGACATACATACAACTAACAATCTCCCACTTGCACTAGGGCCAGCTGCTGTAGTATCGCATACCAAGCATCCCGAAGAGTCTCTCAAACTGTATCTGGGGAATGGCCTTCGTGAGTGGATCCGCGGTGTTGTTCTTCGTGTCAACCCTCCTGACCTCGATCTCCCGGCGATCTACTATCTCCCGGATCAGGTGATACCGCCTCAGAATATGCCTGGATCGCTGATGGGACCTTGGTTCCTTGGCCAAAGCCACCGCTCCATTGTTATCATAATACAAAGGTATTGGATGCTCAATGGATGGAACCACTCTAAGTTTAGTAATGAACTTCTTGATCCAGACAGCCTCTTTGGCAGCATCGTTGGCAGCGATGTATTCATCCTCCATCGTCGAGTTTGCCACAGTTTCCTGCTTGGAACTCTTTCAGCTAACCGCCCCTCCGTAAAGGGAAAAGACAAATCCCGAGTGCGACTTAGAGTCATCCTTATCACTCTGGAAGCTCGAATCGGTAAAGGACTCCACTTGGAGTTCTCCGTTACCATACACCAAGAGCATCTCTTTAGTCCTTCGCAAGTACTTGAGAATGCTCTTCACAGCTGTCCAGTGACTCTCTCCAGGATCAGCTTGATACCTACTCACTACACATAGTGAGTGTGCTACATCGGGTCTGGTACATAGCATCGCGTACACGATAGAGCCTACAGCCGAAGCATAGGGCATCCCTTGCATGCGAGCTCTCTCCAAATCAGTCTTGGGAGACATCTCTTTGGAGAGAGTGAGTCCAGAGATCGTGGGTAAGTTCCCACGCTTGGATTCTTCCATACTAAACCTCTTTAGTATGGTGTCAATGTACCTGGATTGGGACAATCCCAATATCCTTTTAGATCTATCTCTATAGATCATAATTCCCAGTATGCAGAAGGCATCACCTAGATCTTTCATTGAGAATCTTTGTAATAAGAAGAGCTTGACCGATTGCAGCATAGGAATGTCATTTCCTATTAAGAGTATGTCGTCTACGTACAATACAAGGAAGACAACCTTACTCTCTGCCACCTTCTTGTAGATACAAGGTTCATCTACGTTTTTTGACGAAATCAAACTCTTTGATAACAACGTCAAAGCAGATGTTCCAACTCCGCGATGCTTGCTTTAATCCATAAATGGATTTAAGCAGCTTGCACACCTTCCCGCTACTCCCACTAGCTACGAAACCCTCTGGCTGAGTCATATGTACACGCTCTCTTCTAAATCACCGTTTAGAAAGGCGGTCTTAACATCCATTTGCCAGATTTCGTAGTCATGATATGCAGCGATGACAAGCATGATCCGGATGGATTTAAGCATAGCCACTGGAGAAAAGGTTTCGTCATAGTACACACCTGGTCTTTGACGAAAACCCTTTGCAACAAGTCTAGCTTTGAAAGTCTCCACTTTCCCATCTACACCAAGTTTTTTCTTGAAGATCCATTTGCTCCCAATGGGTTTTACCCCTTCAGGAGCATCTTCCAAAGTCCATACTTTGTTGGTGTACATGGATTCCATCTCGGACCGTATTGCATCCAACCATTTCACTGAGTCCCCACTCGTGATGGCCTGCTCGAAGCTAGTTGGGTCATCATCAACCATGATGCAATCCTCGCTCCCACCATCCATGAGAAAACCGTAGTATCTCTCAGGTGGGTGAGGAGCCCTACTAGATCGGCGGAATGGCTGGGGTTCATCGGGTACTACCGAATCCTCTGGTTCCACTAAATCTTCAGTTTGAGTTTGTGTAGCCGGAATTTCTTCCAGTTCTACCTCGTTGCCACTAATTTCTTTTGTAAGAAATTCCTTTTCTAAAAAGGTGGCATGTCGAGAAACTAACACCTTATGTTCCTCGCTATGGTAGAAAAGATATCCATGTGAATGTTTGGGATATCCCACAAACTTGCATAGAACTGACCGCGCCTCGAGTTTGTCCGGATTTTGCCTTTTGACATAGGACGGACAACCCCATATCTTAACTCGTTTAAGATATGGTCTCTTCCCACTCCATATCTCATATGGTGTGGTAGGTACAGATTTAGATGGAACTTGATTCAATAGGTATGTTGCTGTCTCCAGCGCATACCCCCAGAAGGAAATAGGTAACTCAGCTGTGCTCATCATAGAGCGCACCATATCTAATAGGGTGCGATTCCTCCGTTCTGATACACCATTGTGCTGTGGTGTATATGGAGGAGTTAGCTGAGAGAGAATCCCATTCTCTTTTAGGAAGTCCAGGAATTCATTGCTCAAGTATTCACCTCCTCGATCAGATCGAAGGATTTTAATACTTTTCCCAGTTTGGTTCTCGACTTCTTGTTTATATTCTCTAAATTTCTCAAAAGCTTCTGATTTGTGTTTCATCAGGAACACATACCCGAATCTAGAGAGATCGTCAGTGAATGTAATGAAGTACGAAGAACCATCCCTGGCATGTGTAGACATGGGACCGCATACATCGCTATGTATCAGTCCCAAGAGTTCAGTAACTCTTTCTCCGTGTCCCGTAAACGGAGTTTTGGCCATCTTGCCTTTGAGACATGACTGGAAAGTGTCATAAGATGAAAATTCGAACGGTTTCAAATATCCATCCTTATGCAACTTAGCTAGCCGTGTCGCATTTATATGACCAAGTCTACAATGCCACAAGAAGGATTCGTTCATTTCTGAACTCTTTCTCTTGTGTGTGTTTTGTATATTAAGGACTGTAGTTTGATTGAGAACGTATATGCTATTAAATAACGAACCTGATCCAATCAACTTTTGATTCAGGAATATGTTCATAACATCATCCTGTACTACAAAATTATATCCTTCTTTGCTCAATAAAGAAACTGATATAAGATTGCATATCAGGGTCGGAATGTAATAGCATTTGTTCAGAATCAATGTATTACCATTTGGTAACACAAGGTGATATTCGCCAACTGCTATGGCTGCAACATTTGCACCATTCCCTACTCTTACGGAATGATCACCCTCTCCCAGTTCCCTACCTTTACGTAGCCCATGTAACATATTACATATATGGGATCCCGATTCGGTATCTAATACCCAGGACGTAGAGTGAACTGAGAAACAGTTCTCTGTAACGAACACACCCGAAGAAAATGCATCAACATGTACTTTCTTCATTCGGGTGGCATGGGAATCCTGGTATTCCTCTATATCCTGTTTAGTCCTATAACTCTTATAAGAAAGAACGGAACCAACGTTCCCCAGCACAGTATAACATGCGGGTTCGGTCAATACATTCATATTATTATCTTGATTAAGGCATGATATGGTCGCTACCTGGAGAGAGAGAGAAGAAAAACACTTTAGCGTATGCTCTTGCAAGATCAGATTGGTTATTATTTTATCTAATCAGGATGGCTCCCACTGTTTTTATCAAATCTTCCTTCAAACCCTAAAAGGAAAGACTAGCCGGGATTAATTACACCCTACAATTTCACCAATCTTTCAGCCAGGCCAGTATTGGTACTTTGAGGGAGGTTCCCCGTGCTTTCGCACGGACCTAATTAAAGTAAACCTCGTTTTCCCAGAGGCGTAACCCCGTTGATACCTTTCTAGACACCTACTTGATCGGCTAATTGTCCTGTGTAAAACTCTCCCAGGAGTAACAATCACTCGCAGTGGGTATCGCGATCCAACTATCTCATAGAAGGTATGCAATCTCATTGCAAATTTCAAAACTTGAAATTCCCGATAATATTTTGCCCCTAACCCCTATGACCTTGACAAAGGCAAACAAATCATAGGATGCTAGTCAAGTTCAACCCGTCATTTCTTGATTGAATCAAACCCACCCGCACGACCCTTGACAAAGGCCAACAAGGTCGTACGACTACCCCAAAACAATCTGCATCATATGCATAAGCAGATAAGCACCATTCAGCTACCGCACACTACGCCTTGCAAAGGCCAACAAACGCAGCACGGATACTAAACAGTTCCTATTTGAAATGACGGAGGGCCACGACAGGTTTTTCTGAAAATCTATTGCGTAATGAACTTGATATCGTTGTAGAATCGAGTGGATTTTGAAATGGAGTGATTTTGAGACTTTTATTAGTTTTGCTAAAGAGGTCACTCCCGGTGAAGGGATCTCGGCTCTTTCCTCATCGAATAAGGTGCATGACATATCATATATATCACTATGCAAAGCAAAACTCTAAAAGCAATCAAAAGACAAACCGAGTGTTGTAGCATCTGCCAGTTTTGCTAAAGAGGTCACTCCCTGTGAAGGGATCTCGGCTCTTTCCTCATCGAATAAGGTGCAGGATATATCATATATATCGCTATGCAAAGTAAAAACTGTAGCTACCCTTTTTGAAAATTTGATTCTACAACATCTTTTAGGTTTCTTTTCTTTCATTAATCACATTAATGAAGTCCCATCATTTAAGTCACCTAAACATCACAGATAAATACGACGTACACTTATGCCATCCGCATTCGCCTCGATGTCCCCTCATGCACCGTTAGGTTAGGTAACTAACGACAGAGCGGGGCAGGGCTAGCGCGGGTGTAAAACATAAGTAACGTCTATATAATATATCATATATACTATATACAGTATTTATCACAACATATCAAATGATCACATCACAGATATCGCAGCAGAAGAAACATATGAAACATTAGATATACTAGGACGTCCGTGTTTTATTTTGAGCCTCTATAAAACACGGATTCCACGGTCGCGATGAATAGCCAAACCAATACCCCTAGACCCCTACGAGAGCGGCAAGCAACCCTACCAATTCTAGAGTTAGGAGACCCGAACTCGACTCCTCGAGTTGGTCTCCCACTAGACTCTAGAACCCGGTTACTTGTGCTCTCCTCCTTGGGTCTATCCTAGTGCGGAAAAGTAAATAATATACAAATGGTGACATCAACCTCATCCCGGAAGTGCCCCAATAAAAGAATATTACATACATTTAATTTTACATGAATGAAAATAAAAACTCTCATCTCAAATAAAACCCCCGGCTATTCAGAAACGCGACGATCCAATATAACATATCCAGCAACACATAACATCACATGTCATCAACGTAAGTAAATATGCGCATCCCAATAGTCGTTGACATATAGCAACGAAACCGGCGATATCACATATTACACTTACGGTCGCAGAAAAGAAAGTGTAAAACTACAACATTTGGAATCCACAATCTCTTTAGACATCGTAAATCCGAAATATCACATACTTCGCATTTCATGCCTAACTATATGAATTCCAGATATTGTATCACATTCCAAATAAATAGACAGTATTAAACTTTCCGATCGAATAATCAAATACCCAAGATTTCCTAAATAGCTCAACACTTGAGCGGAGTTCAAAAATTCCAGAATACGTCACAGTACCAACGGTCCAGCCGTAGAAGGGTCAAGCCAACGCCTCACATGTGGCACGTCGTACCGCCCCAAACCCTAAGGTTTAGAGGCGGTTCAGACGGTCACATAATCGAGTTAAGGTTTGTGTTCTTCTAGAGGGTCCATCGCGTTACATGCATGTTTTTCCGAAAGATTTAAACTCAAGAAAAATTCAACACTTGAAAGTTTTTCGTGCCGGGAAAAAATGAGTTAATGATATCCATTCGAACATTTTAACAGTTTCTAAATATCCGGAAAATATAACGAAATTAAATTTTCCGATCGAATCAACGAATACAAAATAAACCCCAGATTACTCAACACTTGAGTCAGATAAAAAAATACCCAGAAAATAGCACTAACAGAAATAAATATTACTGTACAAAAACAAAAGCCCATTGCTACAGTACGGCCGCGGATCCACGGCCCAAGAGAGGTATGGCCGCGGTTCCGCGGCGGTCCGTACAGATTAGGTGCTCGTTTTGCACAGTAATGCTTAAAATTACCTACTGAATTTTTTAGGTATTTTTAATTCAGAAAAAATCACAGTTTTAAAAAATGACTAGAGAGGGGTTGATTTTGAGGTTTCGGGGCGTTCGGAGTTTTAACTTCGTATACACGTCGCCTAATGCTCTAGCTAGGCTCTGATACCACTGTAGGGGTACTAGGCACTCTAATAAGGTTCTACAAGGCATCAACCATACCCGTTTTAAAATTTTAGCCATGCCGAATAACCCTAAACAAGATCTTTGCTAGATAATTAGGGTTACACATGCAAGTAAATTACATTTACCACTAAGTGAATACGAAATACAACCTTTGTAGATCGGTCCTTCACTTCTAAAGCTCCTTGTTGTAGTCCCTTCGCTGCGATCATGGTTCTCCCGGGCTCTTGCATGGCTTCACGAGGCGAAAGAAGCGTCCTTGCTTGAAGTCTTCGAGGCCGAAGATGATCTACGTCGAGGGAATATCAACTCAAGCTACTACTTCACTAACTATAGAATTAGTGAAGCAAACACCCTATACTAAAGTGCTAGTCTAGTAGAGGATGGAGAAATAGGAAGTGGGTTCTCTTTAGAATTTTATTTCTCACAATCTTTCACTCTCTTTTTGAAACCCTAGCATGCTTTTCTTTTGCTCAAAGAAGAAGAAGAAGAAGAAGATGAACAAAAGAAAAGATGAGGATAATGATCAAGTAAGTGAGCTAACCATGGTGAGTGAGTATCATATACTAACTCATGTAGAGACATTACCATGTCTAATCCTAAATGGTTAGGTTAATAAAAATCTAAAGTAAAACAAAGTTAGTGGACTTTGTCAAAGCATCCACAAGCTTATACAAGCTTCATGCTTACGACAAAAGGTCCACTAATTTTTAATTACCTTAAATAATTATTGACCACCATTTAAAATAGAATGGTGTATGTCTTGCACACCCATGTTATGTGTATCAACAACCATGATACATAAAGAAAACACATTTTAATATATATCACATATACATTAAAGTTGTGCACATGTGAGAAAAATCCTTAAGTGAACAAATGTTAGTTAATGTAAATTAGTATATCATATATACAATTATACACTAAATTATTAAATCAACACTTGACTTAATAATCCGGTCATATCATATATAACCGACTAACATCCAATGTATCGACTTATCGAATCAACACTTGATTCGATAACCCGGCTATATCTCATATAACCGACCGATACAAAAAGTCGCGAGAATAGAATACGGTATCACATACACGCATTATTCTCGGCCCTGCACATATCACATACGTGATCCTATTTCGTTTTGCCTGAGCCAGTAAAACCTCTATGTAGGACTCTAAAGACTCATCAATACGCCGGCAGTAGGTGATGATCACATCAAGCACCCACAAGCCGTCAGCGGTACTAGCTGGACGTAACGGCTACCCGGGTATTGAGCGATCAGAAGATCAGCAAGCAAGTCCGCTCCAACTCCTGTAAAAGCCTAACGGCAACACTTCCCGTACAGTCCGGTCTCCTTGTCTGATATGTCGCATATCAAGTCTAGGGGTGGTAAACGTCAGACCCCAATAACCGATAAGTCGTGCCGATGTGAGGCTTATAACGGGTCGAGAAACTACTGGTAACACTTACCAGTAAATCTCTAAATCAGCCCTGTCCAAGGACTTCCCTGTTATGGCCAATCGAGCACAGCGCAACATCAACCCCCAATACCGGGAGAGATGAAACCCCTCCTATCGCTCATTGTCTCCATGTGACTCGGGACTGTACCCTAAAACCACCGTTTTGCACGCCCTCTTGGATGTGGTAAGGTGGAAATCAAAGCACAGTGGGAATCACACAAGACTCTAAGACGATCTCGGGTCTATAGAATAACCTGCACAAGTGTCACCAGAGAACTGCCATCTGACGTGAGGTATAATACCATCTGGGAGTTCTCGGCGAGTCCGTCCAGTGTACCCAGTCTCTACTGAGCACTCATATACCATCTCTGATGTTAAACACCAATGGATATGGGATCATCCATCGCCCATCTCATGGGTCGAGAAGCATATACGCTAGTCTACTCTGGTATATCGATGCCCTGTCTCGATACACTTACGTCTAGGAACATTAAAGGATGTACTTATGGACTACCATGACCCCACTAGTATGATCTGCATCATAGTCCTGGTAGTCAAGTACACATCCTAAGGGCTTTACCAACATGTAAGTATAAGACAGTATCAAGAGACAAGTATACATGTTAAGATAAAGAGCAACCACACAGCATATTATCATATCGAGCAAGAAAGTCCTCTCTATATATGTCCAAGCATCCAATATAATATACATCATCTGTACAATACTGGCCTCTAGGGCATACATACAACTAACAAATACTAAGTACTCTGCTTCCTAAAATGGCGGAGGGCAACAGATGGTTTTTGTTAAAACCGTCAACGTTTTGAACTTGATATCATTGTAGAATCTAGTGAAAGGAGTGGTTTAAGCTCCAGTTTTAAAAGTCAAATGGTTTTGTTGTATCTTTCTAATTTTGCTAAAGAGGTCACTCCCGGTGAAGGGATCTTGGCTCTTTCCTCATCGAATGAGGTGCTGGATATTTATGAATACCATGATGAAAAGCAAAAGTTAGATCAACTATAAAAACAATCGAGTGCTCTGTAAAATTTGCTAGTTTCGCTAAAGGGGTCACTCCCGGTGAAGGGATCTTGGCCCTTTCCTCATCGAATGAGGTGCTGTATATTCATCAAGGAATACCACTATGCAAAGCAAAAACTAGAGTTACCGATTTTAAAAAGTTTGATTCTATAACATCTCTAGGTTTCTTTTTATTAACATTAATCACATTAATGTTGTCCCATCATTTACGTTTCCTAAACATCACAGAAAAGAAACGAAAATAGAACGTACGCTTATGCCATCCGCATTCGCCACTGGGCCCCGTCATGCACTGTTCGGTTACTTAACTAACGGCAGAGCGGGGGCTGGACTAGCGCGGGTGCAAAACATAAGCAACGCTTATTATATATCTCATATATAAATATAGCCATTCCATATCACAGATGAATACATTGGATATACTAGGAATTCCGTATTTCATTCAAGCCCTTAATGAAAGACGGGTTCCACGACCGTGATGAATAGCCAAAACCCCACCCTAGACCTCCATGGGTGCGGCAAACTACCCGCCAAATTCTCGAAGTGAAGCAACCTTCCTCAACAAAGTGAGTAGGCCACTCGGCATTTCGAGAACCCGGTAGTTTGTGCACCCCACCTTGGGTCTATCCTAGGAGCAAAACAGTAAAAAGAAATATACAACGGTGGCTACAACCTCAACCCAGATGTGCCCCGCAAAATAATATTACATTTCTTTTTACAAATTACATGAATGAAAGAAAAGAAAAACGCTCTTCTCACATCCCCCGGCCATTCATCACGACGATCCAACATATTCATATACACATACCATCTCATGATATCAATACCGATGTGAGCAACCTCGACTAATCGACTTATAGCAATTAGTCGACGTTTCCAAAACACACTTACACAAAGAAAGTAAAGAAGTCGCAATATTAGAATTCCGCACGAGATTTGCAAACTAAACCATTTTCCAACTCTTGAAAAAATCCAGTGAGCAACCTTTTAAAAACCGATCTTTTGAGCCAATTCGGGAGTCGAAACGAACTCGAAACCCGCCCGAACTTCGCGGAGGCGAAGAACACCAAATATATTGTCGAATGGGGGGCCTCGGGGGGGGGGTACCCACCCCTGGGGGCCACCTCGAGGTGGCCCCAAAGGGTGTGCAGACCCGAGAGCACCCTATGGGGGCGCTCTCGGGTCACCCACCCCCAAGGCCACCTTGAGGTGGCCTTAGGGTGTGGGCCCAGCCTCTGGTCTCCCCCGGGGTGCCTCAGGGGTGCGTGCGCTCTACCCTGCGGCTTCTACGTTCAAACCGTGAGCCCGCGGGGTGTGCAAACAACTCAAAACTTCGTTTTTTGAATCTGTTTTTCCGGCAGTTTTTGCACGAGGAAAAACGGCGGAATTCTAACGTTGCTACAAGCTATTTAAGGTTTAAGATAGGCTCTGATACCATGTTAATGGATGTTGTACACCCTCACAACTTTTGTAAGGAGGCGGAAGCGGTAAACAATAATTTTTCTTGCATGCAACACCCACTTAAAACAAGATTAGTGCTTAAACTCTAACTAGCAAGAGATCTAATTTACTATGATAGTATTTATACCTAATGGAACCGGTCCTTCGGGTATTCACTTGAATGTGACTCCTACGCTCCTTGTGGTTGTAATGAGCTCGATCCCTGCCACCTCAAGATCCAAGACGATCTACCCGAGAGCTTTGGTACAAGCTTCAAACTCTTCACAAGAGTTCAACTTAGAGATCAAGTTTGCTAGGAGTGATCACTAAGATGAAGTAGAGATTAAGTATTGGATTATGATTTTGCTCTAGGCTTTTGATTCACAATTCATGTGAAGGTAAAGCAAAGAGGAGGAAGAGGGAGAGAAATGAAGAGAGAGAATGTGAGAGTGATAATGAAAAGTTCAAGCATGGAAAAATATCATATGGCTAAAAATGAAATAATTGAAGCATGTAATAAAAAAAATGCACCATGCTTCAATAGTAACTCAAAATGAATAAAATATGAAAGAAGCCATTCCTTCATCCATGCTTAGACTTTCTTAAATTCCACCTCATTTATTTATTTTCACAAAATAAATATCTAATAATGAGGTGTCTCCTTCTAGAAGGTATTCATGTAACAATTAAAAGAATACCCCTCCACCGCATACCGTATAAGTACACCCGTATTCGAATTACGAAAAATGCGAATACAATCAATCCAATAATATAATACCGGTATCCGGCTTAAACCAAAGCCTACCAGTATTATCCTTCCGATCATTATTCCTATAACAATTACACGAACATGATCGAAACCCTACCGTAACAACTTACGGGCTCTACATCTTTCGCCTGAACCAGGGAACTCTCTGTGTGTGACTTTAAAGACTCGACAGTACGATGGCAGTGGGTTTAACCACAAGCACATCAGCGGCACTAGCTGTGCGTAACGGCTACCCAGTTACATGACGAAAAAGAGATGGCCGACGAGCGAACTCATCCCAACCCTAACGAGCCTGTAAGCAACACTTACCACACAGTCCGGTCTCTTCGTCTGATACGTCGCATATGAAGTTTACGGGTGGTAAATGTCAGACCCCAGTAACTTTATAAGTCATGCTGATTTACGGTCCATAACGGTTCGAGAAACTACTAATAACTCTTATCAGTAAATCTCGAGAACCCTAGCCAGGGATTTGCTGTTATGGCCGATCAAGCATAGCGCGACATCAACTCCTTATACCGGGAGAGACGAAATCCCTCCTATCGCTCACTGCCTCCATGCGATTCGGGACTGTACCCAAAATCCACCTGTTTGCACGACTCAGCAGAGCCGTGGTAGGGAGGAAATCAAAGCACAGTGGGAATCACACAAGCCACTATGACGATCTCGGGTCTACAGACCAACCTGTACAAGTGTCGCCACAGAACTGCTATCTGATAATAGGTATATATACCATCTAGGAGTTCTCGGCGAGTGTTCATACCATAATTTTGCATTATTATATTCCCCATTCTTATATATTTTACAAATAAACAGGTGCTTTTGACCCATGTCTGCTACATAGTTGCAGGTTACAGGTCCTTGGAACAAAAACAGTGAAAACAATGAAAAGACGATGCAAAAGTGAGACTTCGACCGACAAACAGAGAATCTTTATCTTGCCTACAGTTTGAAGACTAAATGAAGATCAATGGACAATTTCACAAAGCACAAAGGCAGAGCAAGGTTCAAGACTTCGACACGAAGCAAGCGGTAAAAGTCCACGACTTTATTCACTGTGGAGATCTGGAAGAGAACCAGAAGAAAATCTGAGAAAACAACTGAAGAAAAACCAAGAAAAATGCAACAGGAATCAGCCCAAAGAAAATAAGCCCACAAGGCCCATATACGGCCGCGGAACCGCGGCCAAACATAGGTTTTGGCCGCGGAACCGCGGCCATAAAGAGCCCGTATTGATGGAAAAGTTCCAAGGCGGCTGCGAGCGTTGACTAGGTCTTTTTCTTAGGGGGTATTTTTGTAATAGCAGATGTGCGAGTCGATTGTAACCCTAGGGTTTCTATCCTCTATAAATAGGAACCCTAAATCTTGTATTAGGTCATGCCTCTTCTTGTGCCTCATTTCATTTTATCAAAATTCAGATCTGTAAATTTCTGCAATGTTTGAAGAGTGTATCAAATAAAAATTAGAGTAAGTTTTCTTTATCTTGCCCTAGTTAAATTTATTTTCCTGCCCTAGTATAGATTTATTTTCCTGCCCCAGTATAGATTTTATTTATCTGTCCTAGTTATAACTTTTAATTATTTGACCTAGTTTAGGTAATTAGGATTTTAGTGATAATCGATTCAACAACAATCAAAATTAACTCGTTAGAACAATTAGAGAATACACAAAATTCCTGTGGACCGATCCGTACTCACCGGCTAGCTACCAAGCGACGCCGTTCTTGATTGCGGTTAAATAATTCTTTGATCTAAAATTCTCTTTCAATCAAATGGCGCCATTGCCGGGGATGGCGTGTTATTTTCTTTTTGCAATTTCGGGTTAATATAAAATTAAAAAATCATAAAAACTGAAAAATAAAAAAATATAAAAATTTATCATCTTGTTATTTTGTGAAGGGTATTTTTGTTTGAATTTTGCAGGATCTACAATCGAGTTCGGATATGAAAAATCCAGAAAGCGAAACAGAAAACTGAAGATCTGAACAACAGAGAATTTCCATAACAGAACAACAGAAGAAATTTGGAGGACCGAGTCAACAAGTCAACCGCGGAACCGCGGTCAAAGGTGCGTTTCGGCGGCTGAACCGCGGCAATAAGTGACGTCAAAAAAAAAGGGCCGCGGAACTGCGGCGGGAAGCAGTATTGGCCGCGGAACCGCGGCAAGAAGGTGCGTCACCATCTGCAAAAAAAAAAAAAAAATTTACAGATCTTCCTCTGAAAAATTTACAGATCTTCCACTGTAAGTTTCCTCTTCTTCTCTGAAACCCTAATATCTCCTCTGAAAAATTTTCCAGTAGGATTCTTTGCGCTAAAAAATCTCTCCCCCTTCCAATAATTGATCTTGTGCAGGATTCTTTGCGCCGCGCTTAAAAAAAAATTGATTGCAAGTGGTTGTTTACTGTTTTGCATATTTTTAATCGGACTTTAAGGGGCTTGAAACCAATCCAGATTGGGTGGGGATTTCATCACCTTTCCCAGGACCCCAGAAATCACATAAGCCATATTGCATTGACCATTTTTAATTAAAAAATACTAGACTCAGCCCTAAGGACTTCGCGCTCAATAGGACAGAGGACTAGTTGTAGGCATCGTCCGTTGATCCTAACCTGACTTTGTGGTGTCTAGGCAAGTGTGTCTAAGGCGAGTAGTTACTTAATTAGGGCCACTACTTGTAGTGGAGAGCCTCCCACTCACCTGGCGCTTACCTGGCCGCAATTGGCGGTGAAGAGGCGGTTTGAGGTCCTATTTCTAGCCCTTTGGAATAGTTAGGAGCTGTCTAGCTGACCTAGGTGACCTTAGATCTAGGCCTAATTGTGCATTTGTGGTTGATTGCATTTGTGTCAAAGCCTTTTATCGAAAATCTTTTTGCAAAGAGCACCACACACAAAAAAAGGAAAATATTTTACAAAAACTTGCAACTTATCGCTAAGAAATCCTTGCACCCCACTTACACCCACATTCTTTTTCCTCTCCTTTCTTACATCATGGGTACCCCACCTCCCAAAACTCTTGCCGAACTTTGGTACCCTCATCCAAACATTGCTTCATACGCGAATTGTTTTGGTTGAATTACGGACGACCTCTCCATGCCCAAAATTTCTTTGAAAGATCGAATAGAAGCGTCTAGGAGAAACAATTGGACTCCAAAATCCACTTTGTATCAGCCGTGGAAACCTTCACCACCTTCTTATGTTGATACTCCTTTTTCAAGTCCTGTAACTCCGAAACCCATGTCTATTGCGGAGCAAATTGAACAATCTCGTAGCCGATCTTTCACTCCTTTCAACACATCCAGTTCTTGGGATCAACAAGTCCATTCACCTTTTTATCCAAATGTTGATCCTACTCCTGTCCAACCATTCAATTCCTACCAGTCCTACCCGACTTCCGCACCTTCCCTAGACATTGCTTCTACACAGCCATTTGGGAGTTTCACGTATCCAAACAATTTTGAATCTTTTACCGAAACCCCTTCACAACCTATGTCTAGTTTGGAACAGTCGTTAGAAGCCTATATGGTAGCGACAAATCAAATGATGAGGAATGTGGATGCGTCCGTGGCCGCCCTTATGCAACCTAGTGAACCGGTAGCTAGTTTTCAACTAGCTACAAAAATTCCAATGTATGATGGGGCGGTTGGACAGAGTGAGAATTTGAGAGGAGAGAGTGAGCTGTGCATCCTTCCAAATCAAACCTACCCATTACCAATTGAATTCCACAACTCCAGTTTTCAAACAAGTGTCCCAAATGATTCATTAGTTTAAAATAAAACATTTAATGAGTTGTGCGACTTTGTAGTGCTTGATTTTCCAGATTATGAAGAGTCTCTTTCGAGTGAAACCACACCTAATCCTTTTGAACTTTACACCTCCAATCTAGAGCCTAAATTAATTGATATCCATGCTTTTGATGAGGTGTCTAAAAAAATTGATTTTCACTTGATTAAGGATATTGACGCCGGGAAATTTTTGGATGATGAACCCGTGATTTGATTGAAATTTTATGTCAAATTCATCATCCCGAGTCATTGAATGTTTCTCATATGCGTCTTGATTTTGATGATAACGGCATGGATAAGCTAAATTTTGAGGAGAATTATGAGGATAGTATTGAGGAGAGTATTGAAGATAATATCGAGGATGAACCATTTTTGTTTGATGTGTCGGATGTTTCCCCCAATCAGAACGAAACTCTATTTCTAAGACTGAAAAGTAAAGCACTGCTTCATAAAAAAGACTGAACACCAAAGGCAATTTATCCTTGCAAGAATCACATGCACCTAATAATAGCAAATTAAATCATACGATGCACAAGCATAACAGAGAGCTAAAATAAAAGAACTCTTAACAGATAATGAAATACTTGATTAACAAGAAAAATACTTGTTCATTATTATTATTGTTATTACATTTAAAAAAGATCACCAAATATGGGATCGGAAAGACAAGGGTTCGCAAAGATAAGAAGAAGATTCTCCAGTTCTCTTTCTGTCTTCTCCACCACGTTGAAGCGGTGGTCCTCCCGAGAGGTAGACGCCCAACGATCATCGCCACATTCGTCAGAAAAGGTGGCGATGACAACCCGGCGAGCCCGTATCTGGCTCAGCAAGTGGAAAGAGCAGTCCCTCAGGGCTTTGGTGATCAAGTGCGCTTCAAAGAAGCACTCGATCTTATCCTCGGCGGCGTCAGGCATTGCCGAGGACATCTCTACTGGAGGAGGGGGAAGATCGGAGAGCACCGAGGCAAGGATCATCCGGAGCCAAATGGAGTGCGGAGGAAAAGGAGACCCCACACGAGTCAAAAGCTCGTACATTGCAGCATCGCACTGCTCGTCCGTAAGAGAAGGGTCCACCAAGCGCGCAGCAAAATGGGGAACGATGTCTCGAATTTGCACTTCCCATGGTTGTCGGCGGGCATGAGGACGGTTGCAAGCCATGATCGAAAAAGTTCTCTGAAGATGAGAGAAGAAAAGGCTCGGCTTTGAGTTATATATAGGCCAAGCACGGGAAATTCTGTGCACAATGGAATTATTTCCAAGACCCGGGAAATGAAAATTTTAGGAAGATGAAAAGACATCTCAAGTGAAGCAACGCTTCCGATTCCCCCAATCAGAGAAAAGCTCTACTTTGAAAATTTAAATTTTAATAAATGAAGCGACGCTTCAGATCCTCTGTGCTGTGCGCAGGATGCCACGTGCCGAAATCTGGCACGCCAGCGCGGAGAGAGCAGCGCCCGAGACAGTGCGCCCAATCAGAGTAAAGCTCTATTTAAAACAAAATTAAAGGAAGCAACGCTTCAGTTGCGCAAGCGCTGCGCTGCGTGACACGTGTCAGCGCAGTTGCGCTGCGCCGTGCGCCGTGCGACACGTGTCAGCGCAGTTGCGCTAGCGCAGGTGCGCTGCGCTATGAGCTGCGCGACACGTGTCAGCGCAGTTGCGCAAGCGCAGTTGCACTGCGCTTTGCGCTGCTTGACACGTGTCACGCGCTGGGGGCATTTGCGCCAAACAGAATTAAATTCGAGTAAGATTTTTCTGTTCTTGTTAAAACAAGAAGATTGCCTTCTGTAAAACAGAAGCCCTTGGATCAAAGATCCAACGGTGGGGAAAATTCCCCAAATCACTCAGAGAAAGATCTCTTTAACAAATTTATGGGCACTATATAAAGGCCTCTAGACCCCAAATCAAAGGCATGAACGTTGTGAGAAATCAAGAGCTTCAAACAGAGAGAATTCTGAAGAAATTTCAAGAACAAAAAAGGTAAAAAAACCTTTAAGATAGAAGAATTTCTTTTAATAGATCATTGATCTAAGAACATGATCAATGATCTTCTATAAAAAACAAAAAAAAATAATAATAGTGCTTTGCACTTATGAACCATTGGTTCTCTGAGATCAAGAAATACAAGAAACACTTGTTTTCTTTGATCTAAATTGGATCAAGAAATCAAACAGTGCTTTGCACTTTTTATGAACCATTGGTTCTGGAATCTAAAAGATTCTCAAGTTAATAGTGCCTTGCACTTGCAAAACTGCACTGTTGCGCTCTTGGGTTGGCGCAAGCCACCAGAGAGCGCCACGTGTCAGCTCCAGAACAACTTGCGCTATGCGCTTTTGAAATAGGGCCTTGCTCTCTGAAATTGGCGCAACTCACCAGAGCGCGCCACGTGTCAGCAGCGCAAGCGCAGCGCACTGCGCTTGCGTGACACGTGTCATCACCACAAGCACTTGCGCTCAGCGATTGGCGCAAAGCGCCTGACAAATGCAATGCATTTCTTTTACTAAAGGGCCAGGCCCAAATCAGAGGGGCCTAGTAGGCCAAATTAAATTGCAATGCAATAAAAAGGGGCAGATCCCAAACAACATTGATGCACTGCATTATTTATAAAAGAGCAGAGTCCAAATAAAATTGAAAATGCAATAAAAATGGCAGAGCCCAAACAAAACTGATGCTCTGCATCATTTATAAATGGGCACAGCCCAGACAAAATAAATAATGTAATGCATTATTAAAAAGGGGCCAAGCCCTAACACATGCCTAATAGGCCAAAAACAAATAAAATCGTTGAACTGGACTTAGCCCAATCATGGCCGTAAGTCCTCAAATTAAATTGACTGAGCACAGCTGCTCTCTTAAATCAATTTACAACCGGTTCGAGGGTACATCTCCGAACTCCTCTGACTCCTATCGTTGTAATCCTTCAACGAAGTCAGAGAGGTGACGGGTCCTGACAACCACACATCAACACGGACTGTGGGGTCCTTAAACTCATGGACTTAAGCGTCCTTAAACTAAAATACGGACTGTGGGGTCCTTAAACCCACGGACTTAAGCGTCCTTAAACTAAAATACGGACTGTGGGGTCCTTAAACTCACGGACTTAAGCGTCCTTAAACTGAATATGGACCACCATGTCCCTAAACTGGAATATGGACCGCAATGTCCTTAGACTACCTATGGACCACTACGTCCCTAAACTGGAACAATAGAGCCCCCAAATGCTCTTCGTCGGATCCAAATGATCCCGTTAAGTTGATCTTAGTCTCAAATCGGACTAACGTATCCTTAACGAACGTTTAAGTTGATCTTAGCCTAAATATGGCTAACGTATCCTTAAACTAAAACACCAAAACCAAATCTAAGTAAATACAGATTTGGACTAATCCACGTCCTACGGGCGACGGCATCACTTAGTCTCCGTATACAATCCACGGGCATCCACAAACAAAACAAACACACACGACACGAAGTGAAATTCTGGAGAAGGAGAAAGTTGTTACCGCGATGCGGTAGCGTAATTAACTGCAGGGGTTTGCGCCTGTAGGGAAGAGCGTCCCCATAATCAAAAACCCCTCAAACGAGGGGGAATCTGACGAAGTCTGCTACATCGTCCGCATCCGTCTAAACCTCCGATACACGGTGCCATAAATCAACTTGGCATCTTCGGAGAGGTGGACGGATAAAACAAAATAGCATCTACCCCGAATCTCAGCGTCAGGACCTCGCAGTCTTGTGCGCCGTCTTTCAGAGGGGAACAGATTCTGGCACGCCCGGTAGGACCTTTTCCTCTTTCCACTCCATACTTCGCGTGTCGTATTCGCGAACGAATCGCGGTTTGTTAATGGTTGCCTTTGGATTTTAAGTTACTAAGATTTGGTCTTTTGCCTGGCGCAGAAATCAAGCATCGATGGCCTCTACCTGTTCGAAGTGATCCAACTGCAGCTGCAACGCGCGTCCTGCCTCAACTGGGGGCATAACCTACGGGCCCTAAGCGGCCTCTTTGTTCACCATGCCCGTGGAGCAGATTACTCAATCCACCACAGGGTTGTTTTTCGGAACCATGCTTCCGCCAACAAGCTTCAACACCCCTGTGCCCGTACAAGAAGCTCCTAAGAAGTCGGTCTTCGATCGACTTACAGTTACTGTGGCCCCTCTCAACAGGTCGCCCAACACCAGTGCCTCGGTCTTCTCCAGACTGGGCCAAAACTCTTGCAGGCCCACAATAAAGCTTGCGGTCCCAGAAAAGGTTATTCCAAAAAGAGTAGCCAAACCTGTTCCTGAAGTCGTCAAGGCGGCTTCTCCGGCTAAGAGATCAGTCTTTACAAGACTGACCGTCCCGAATCCCACTCCTGCTCCTGCTGCTCAAAAGATGTCAGTCTTTAACAGGCTGACGCCGGCGACAGCCCCACACCTGAACAGGGGGCAAGAAGAAGCTGTTTCTGTCTCTGAGCCAATACCGAAAACTCGTCGCGCCCGACGATGCCACTGGCGCCGGGTAAGGAAGACCGGGGGCAACTCCCTTTTTAGGATAACTCCACCAGCTCCAACGGCGGAAGTCAATGCTGCTGTTCCAACCGGGAACAGCTTTGAGCTGTTGAACAGGGTACGCAGAAACTCGCCAACTGCGGTCCTTAAAAGATCTCATCCACCGGTAGAGACCGCCGTGGAAGCAGGAAAGCCGGAGCAGCCTCCTCAATCGCTGTCCTCCAGGATTTACAAGACATAGCGACGAGTCCGGGAATCTGTGATTGATCCTAATTTCTCTCGCCAACACAAGAAGTTGAAAGGTCGGCAAGAAGAAAATCCTCCGATCAAGCAACGAAAGTTGACGACCACTTGGGTGCCCAAAGCAACGGCCCTCTCAACTTCTACGGCCCATAAAAGAAGAAGGCTGGAGAAAGTTCCAACGCCGATGACGAATATCAAAGGTGGTGAACCCAAACGCCCTAAGTCAGGGGGCATTGTAGTTCATACCGTCTACATGGCGTCTGGTAAGGAGGATAGCCGAATATCAACAGGTCATAGACCGCTCACGCGATCAGTGACCAAAGCGCAGGAGCAACAGCAGAAGCTCCAAGAGATGATGAACGCTATGGCCGCACTTACTGGGCCAAAAGAAAACCCTGAAACGTCCTCGGATGAACGCCAGGAGAAAGAAACCGACGCCGAATTCCTTCGTCAAATATTGGAGAAGAAGGACAAAGAGGCTGCTGAACAAGCAACCAACATAAAGCGTATGGGCCTCTTGTTCCAAGACATGGTGGGGATGATGATCCAACAAGATTCTCCGGCCGAAGATCCCCCGATCGTCCTTGAAGACGATAGGGGATAGACGTCAAATCCTCCGCCAGCCCTGTCAACAGCTAAGGAGGAGACAATCTCCAAGGCTGACCTGGACGAGTACATAGCCCAACAAATACGGTTCATCATGCGACTGAAGCAGCCGGCCAGGTCGTAAAAACAGGACGACCATATCCGAGATGGTACGACCAGATCAAGTACCCGCCGGGCTACACAATTCCCAAGTTCCATGTCTACAAGGGGACGGGCAATCCTCACCAGCATGTTGCCCAGTTCAGGGCACTCTGTGGCAACACCGGCGGTGATGACAAGTTGTTGCTTCGCCAGTTCGTTGGAAGCTTATCAGATACAGCATTTGAGTGGTACTCTGAGCTCCCAAACGGCTCTATCAAGACCTTTGCGGAGATGGAGCTGTTGTTTACTCAGCGTTTTGCAAGCGCCAGTGAACGCACCCCGATGATGGCACTGATCAACGCCAGGGTAAAGCCAGGCGAGACATGGGTTCAATATGCTATACGGTGGCGGAACTTATGGTCGAAGTGCGAGCAGCGCATTGAAGAAGCTCCCGCGGTGGGTATGTTTGTGGGAACCCTTGATCCACAAGCAACCATCTCGCAATTTATGATGTTTTTCAAGCTGACTACCTTCCAGGCCTTGATTGACAAGCTAGCGCAAATGGATCAGATGGGCCATCGACCCCCTCTTCCAAAGCCGGACTCCCGAAATGACAAGGGGAAGGGAAAAACGATCGTTGTCGCTAATGCTCAACAACAACCGAGCAACTCGAAGCTGGTTGTTCGTCAAAATGATATGCGTCCGTACGTAGCCCTTGAGGAGAGGCTAGGACGCCCTTTCTCATTTCCCCGAGATAAAACGAGAAGGTTATTCGAGCTGGCGTTGCGCAACCGACTCATAAATCTGCCGGATCCAAAACGTCCGGCGCAACCAAATGATGTCAATAAGCCCAACTACTGTCCTTATCATCGAGTACTGGGTCATCCGATCGAAGATTGCTACGTCTTCAAAAATTGGCTTGAAGACCAGTACCGACATGACAAGTTCGCGTTATCTGACAAATGGAAGGTGAATCTCCCGCAGCCCCACACATCTAAGGGGATGAATACGCCGGGGGCAACATGCTCCGTCGTTGAAGAAGCTCCTTAGGAGGTTGTATTATCAGCCAATACAAAAAGGATGCTAAACTATCTTCAGACATGCCCAGTGATCAAGTGGAAGAACCCGTTGGAACCGCAAGTCATTGTGGGGATGTTGAAGCCGCGTCTAACTCCAAAGACCGATGGTGGTGGCCCAAGCATTCACAACCATCCGTCGAAATCTTCAAAGAAGAAGAAAAAGAAATCAAAGAAGCCCGTGAAGCCTGGCGACAAGAGTACGGACTTGCAAAAACAAATTGACGCACTGGAGGAATACAACCAGAAGGCACAGACTCCCATTACACTCCAAGAGTTCCTCAATCATGTCTTTCAAGAGGAAGATGAGGGAGAAAGTTCATCTGATGAATCTGAAGAATATGTGGCGAGCTGTCATGTGATCTCCCATTCGTTCATAGACGATGAGGAGACTCCTTGTACTGAAACGCTGGGGGCAGATCCTGAACCAAAAATTTTGAGGCCATCGGATGAAGTAATTGACGCATTCCTCAATGAAGCTCTCTTAAAAAGTAAAGCTGATCGAGAACGCGAGGCGGTCATATTTGAAAGGACCAAGCGCCGGCGACTTGATGAAAGAGTTGAGATATTTCCGCTAGAGCAAAATACATCCACTACGGACAAAAGCAAATTCAAGGTGAGAAAAAGTTTGCTAAGGCCATATCAATGGGCATGAAGCTACCATCCTCCGAAGGAAACATTACCGGTGAAGTGGAAATGCACCCCTCCTATTACTTGTATCATCGGAAGATTTTGCACCCCATTGAAGAGTGCAAAGCTTTCGATAGATCGTGGCAAGGATATGTTGCTCATCGACAACGCTTTAAGCGGGAGAAGCGCAAAACTCGTCGGGAGCGGAAAAATATGACCGAAGGTTTTAACAGAACTACCGGCGATTGTCGCATGGTTAACGCCGGGGGATCACAGGTGCCTACATTCGGGAGCGATTCTGACGAGGAGCTGGCTCTTAGCCCCCCTCTTTAAAGAGTCCACCTCGGGAAAAGAAGAAGAGCCGAAGGTCTGCGAAAATATCCGGCTGCGTAATCGGACGCTGCCCGAAAAGAATCTCGGACTCTCAAACAAAAAAAATAAAGGGAAAGAAAAAGTCTCTGAGGATATCGCCCTAGATGACCAAGTCATGGAAGAGCTAACTGCCAAGGACCCGCCAAAGAGAAATAAGGTGGACTACAACGTTCTGGCACACTTGAGAAAGCTACCCTCGCAGCTTAGCATTCTTGACGTCCTTCTACTATCAAAAGAAGCGAGAGATTCGTTAATCAAGGCGCTACAAGAGCCCGAACAATTCCAAGCCTTCCTCGTCGAAGAAAGGATGAAGGATGAATTGAAGGAAGTGCACACGTCCGATGTCGCTTTTGGTGATGAAGACCTTCTCCTTGGGACGTGTGAACACAATCGCCCCCTTTATGTCTCAGGATACTGCCACGATATAAAGATATGCAAAATCCTGATCGACAATGGATCCTCCGTTAATCTCCTCAATATGCGGGTGTTAAAAGAAATCTGCATGAGCGTCCAGCACCTTGCCCGGGACAAGATCACTATCTCCGGGTTCGACTCCCAGTCATCAAGAACTCTTGGGTCTGTGATACTGACGCTACGCTTCGGGCTACTCGTCATGGACATTAAGTTCCACGTCATAGACGCCAAGACATGCTACAACGCTTTGCTCGGCCGACCGTGGTTACACGAGTACAACATCATCCCTTCTACACAACATCAGTGTATGAAGTATTCTAAGGATGGTCTCGAGTATACCGTGGCGGGAGAACTGAACCCGTTCTCCGTGAACGAGGTCCGCAAATATGAAGATGCCAAATACTTCTTACCGGATTTCGAAGACACGGAGAGGTGTCACAAGCCGGAGAATAAAGCTAATGCCACCATCCCTGTCTTCGGCAGTGATACCGAGGAGGAAGAGGAGATAGTTTATTTGGGGCCGCCCCAATACAACAAGCCGGGACCATCTGCTCCTACGTTGATCTTTGGTAGTGACCCGGAAGATGAAGTCCATGTTATATTCTCGGCTCGACCTTCAATACAAACGTCCGCTGACGAAGATCAAAGTCTACAAGTCGTCATGGTGCCGCTTAAACACCGTAAAGAACTGGATGCACTTGATATTTACAATGTAGAAGAGCTGCAAACGTTCTATATCCCTCCCTGGCGAGAAGGCGAAAAAGTAATTCTATTCTACCGCTCTGAAGAAACCAAAGTGGAGAAAGAAATATGGCACGGTGCGGACCCTACGCTTGACAGGCTTCAGCCCATCCGTCTGTCCAGATATTATACAGAAGGCTTGAAGAGGTTGCTGAAGCGCCAAGGGATATCCTTTAAACAGACCGCTCGAAAAGCCAAATTCTATGACAGGGTCTGGAACGTTCCGGGGACTCAGCACAAGTTGCCTAATGGGAGAATGGAAACAATCGGGCTTGGATACATTCGGTCCAAGAAACGAGGGCTACTCCATGGTTGCTACATCGTGCATGACTTCGATGAAGAAGTGGATGCTCAATGGGAAGATGCTAATCCTGAACCAGTAAGAGTTCCAGATGCAAAAGTGCCCAGTCCGTCGTTCGAAGAACAAATGGACAAACTTATAAGGGAAGCTGGTCAAAAAGTCCGAGACGACCATAACCGCGAAATGGTCATATACAAGAAAGCCAAAACGCAACGCCTCCTCCAACAGGCCGCGAAGGATGAAAATGCCGCTCCTTGTCAACCTGTTATAAAGAAGGCTCGACGCAGAGGCAGAAACAAGTCGAAACGCGAAAAAGGCACTCAACAGCAGCAAAGCGGGGCTAAGAGGCCACGCGAGCGAAAATCGAGCGGTTCCGATCTATCCCTCATGAGAAAAATGGGTCGAGCGTACTCTTTTCCTCGAGACAAGACGAAGAAAATACTCGACCTCGCTATAAAACATCAGATGCTTACGCTGCCAGAGTCCAAACACCCCGAACAAGCAGGCAAAGTCTCTCACCCGGACTATTGCCCTTATCACCGAGTGATAGGGCACCCTCTCGAGAACTGCTTCACCTTCAAGAATTGGGTTGAAGATCAGTATCATCTTGGCAAGTTCGCTCTGTCCGACAACTGGAGGGTAGCGCCGCCACAGAAGCACGAACCCAAGGCCACGGAAGAAGAACCAGTTCCACATTGGGATTGGAAGCGAATTCTTACTTGTCACATGATAACAATATCAAAAGAAGAGCCCGAGAACATGGATGACCTTCCCTGGTGCTTCGAAAACAGCAACGACGAGGTGATCTCAGAATTCCCATCAGCGCCCAAAGAGCTGGAAGATGGAATACATACCACTGCAGATAACCTCAAGAAAATTGAGTTGGGAACGACGAACGACCCGCGACCGACATTCATTAGTGAGCTGCTGTCTGAAGAGAAGGTGGCTTCATTAAAAGACCTGCTTATGCAGCATAAAGATTGCTTCGCATGGAACTATTCTGAAATGCCGGGACTAGATCCAGAAATTGCTGTGTACAAATTGGCAATATCCCTGGACGTCAAGCCGGTCAAGCAGGCACCAAGAAGAATGCGGCTCGAGCTTGAGATGAGCATCAATGCTGAGGTCAAGAAGCTGATCGACTCTGGCTTCATCCAGGAAGTTCAATATCCTGAATGGATCGCTAACATCGTCCCGGTGATGAAGAAAAATGGGACAGTACGCATATGCGTGGACTTCCGGGATCTCAATAAAGCCTGCCCAAAGGATGATTTCCCGGTGCCAGTCACCAAACTGATGATAGACAATACGTCCACTCATGAGGTTTTCTCCTTCATGGACGGCTCATCGGGGTATAATCAGATAAAGATGCATCCTGAAGACCAGAAGCACACCGCCTTCAGGACTCCTTTGGGTATATTCTGCTACAAGTGATGCCCTTCGTTTTAAAGAATGCCGGTGCCACCTACCAAAGGGCCATGACGAAGATCTTTGATGACCTTATACACGAAATCGTCGAATGCTATATCGACGATCTCGTGGTTAAAAGCAAATCATACGAGGAACATCTCGAGCATCTGAAAACCGTATTTTAACGCCTTCAGCAATACAACTTGAAGATGAACCCTCTCAAGTGCGCATTCGGAGTTTCCTCGGGCAAATTCCTGGGATTCATCGTCCGACACCGAGGTATTGAGATAGATCCGTCAAAGATCAAGGCGATCATGGAAATGCCTCCGCCAAGGACTCTCAAACAGCTGCGGTCTCTCCAAGGGAAGCTCGCGTATATACGGCGATTTATAGCCAACCTGTCAGGCAAGTGTCATCCTTACAGCCACCTGATGAAGAAAGGAACCCCGTTCGTCTGGGACCAAAAATGCCAAAGCGCGCTAGATGAGATCAAGCAATACCTGCAGAACCCGCCGGTGTTGGCTGCTCCGGTCAAAGGAAAGCCCCTCATTCTTTATACAACCGCCCTCGAAGGATCCTTAGGCGCATTATAGGCGCAAGAGAACGACCAAGGGAAGGAAAGAGCGCTCTATTATTTGAGTCGAGTTCTGCTGGGGGCAGAAAGCAACTACTCCCCCATTGAAAAACATTGCTTGGCGTTGATCTTTGCGATAACAAAGCTCAGACACTATGCATTGGCACATGAAGTCCGTCTCATTTCGAAGGTGGACCCTCTTATATATTTAATATCGAAGGCCATATTGACGGGACGACTCACTAAATGGGCCCTGCTCTTGATGGAGTTCTCGATAACATATCAACCTCTCAAGGCAGTGAAAGGCCAGGCCATCGCTGACTTCCTCGCTGAGCATCTAATACCCGCCGATTCTCCTTTGAATTGTGATCTTCCAGACGAACATGCGTTTGATGCGATCAACGGTGGTGATACCCGATGGGAGCTTTATTTCGATGGAGCATCTTCCGTGAAGAAGTGCAAATAAAGTACCCCTATAATCAAATCGGGGGTAGGACTCATCTTTGTAACTCCACAAGGAGGGATAATGCGCTTTGCTTTCTCCCTGACGGAGCCGAGGACAATCAATGAAGCCGAATACGAAGCTTTGATAGCAGGCCTCGAGATCGCCATCGACATGGGAATTGAAAACCTCCTCATATATGGAGATTCTCAACTAGTCGTTAGTCAAATAAATGGCGACTACCAGACGTGCAAACCAGAGTTGGTGAAGTACGATGAGAAGGTGCAGCAACTGTTGACCCAAATCCCTTCCTATACTTTGGAAAACATACTGCGTGCGGAAAACAGCAAAGCGGACGCATTGGCCAAGCTCGCCAAGGAACTGGCTGATAAGAACCTCGATGACGTAAGAATCGTGGTACAAAGCCGTCGGGTACTTGCCCCAGCAGAAATATCTCCGGAATCACCCGAAGAGAAGAAAGCGACTGAGCAGACGACCCTGCAAATAAAAGATCGGGAAAATACCGAGGATTGGAGAGAAGTCTTTATAGACTACTTCAAATACAGCCGAATTCCCGAAGATGCGTCCTCAAGACATCAGCTCATGAAACGAGCTATGTCTTTCACCTTCGTCAATGGTACTTTGTATAAGAGGTCGTTTGATTCTCTGTGGTTAAGATGCCTGGGACCTGACGAAGCAAAAAGAGTCGTTCAGGAAGTTCACGACGGACTCTGCGGTTCTCACCAAGCGGGCCCAAAGATGAAGTTGAAGATCAAACGGATGGGCTACTACTGGCCCACGATGATTCAAGACTGCCTTGAGTATGCGAAGCAGTGCCACTCATGCCAAATCCATGGGGACTTCATCCACCAGCATCCAAATCCGCTACATCCAACGGTGGCTAGCTGGCCATTCGAAATGTGAGGAACTGACATAGTCGGCCCCATCGAACCAACATCGTCTAGAGGACATCGTTTCATCCTGGCGACGACTGACTACTTCTCCAAATAGGTAGAAGCAGTACCGTTGAGAGAAGTGAAGACGGAGAATATCCTCCATTTCTTCAAGACGCATGTCATATATCGGTTTGGAACTCCGCGACGAATTATTTCCGATAACGGGCCAGCCTACAGAAGCCATAAAATCAGTCGCTTCGCGCAACAGCATAATATAGACTGGAGATATTCCTCAGTTTATAATCCGCGAGCTAATGGTCTAGCTGAGGCCTTCAATAAGACCTTGAAAAAGATCATGAAGAAGATGGTGTCCCGAAATAAGAAGGACTGGCATGAGAGACTGCAAGAAGCTCTTTGGGCATATCGAATTATGTTCAAGACGGCCACGAACACAATGCCGTACGCGTTGGTATTCGGTACAGAAGAAGTACTCCTCCTCGAGATAGAGTTACCCTCTCTACGAGTGGCAGTCCACTACGAGTTAACAGATGAAGAAAACGCTCACCTTCAGCTTGAGGAGCTTGATGCCCTTGATGAAACCCGGCTCATAGCGCAACAAAATCTGGAAGCCTATAAAGCAAAGATGACGCGCTCATATGAAAGATTGACCCGGCCGAGGACGTTCCGCCAAGGCGAACTCGTGCTAGTGGTCAAAAGACCTATGATCCCCAATCGCGCCAAGCGGGAAAAATTCGAGCCGAACTATGAAGGCCCGTACATCATAGACAAGGTCTACCAAGGTGGAGCCTATTTGCTCATGGATATGCATGGTGAAAGGCCTTACAGGCCAATAAATGGCCGATTCCTAAAGAAATACTACGCTTAGAAGGTTGCCGCCTGGGACAATAATAGATGACGACGACTATGTCCGCTCGCTATCTTCCTAAGCTCAAACTTTATAAGCGGTAGCCAGCCTTCTCAATGACGGACCGAAACGTCCTTAAACTACTACCGCAACATCCTTAGGCTGACGAGATGAATAAAAAAAAATATAAAAATAAAAAAAATAATAATAAACGGTATGTCCATAAGCAAAATGGGCACGGATGAAAACCCGAAAGGGCTCCATGAGTAAAAACAGCAGGGCTACCGGCGAGTGTTCGTGAAAACCCGAAAGGGCGCGACCTCGTAAAAAAAAAGGAAAATAAAAAGAATAAAAAAAACGGTATGTCCATAAGCAAAATGGGCACGGATGAAAACCCAAAAGGGCTCCGTGAGTAAAAACAGCAGAACTACCGGCGAGTGTTTATGAAAACCCGAAAGGGCGCAACCTCGTTAAAAGACACTTATAGGGTCCTCTCGACCTTGAAACCACCCGTGTGAGATCCTTACGACTCACAAGATAGCAAAACACTTAGGGATCCCCACGATTCATAAGGAGAAATTACACTTGAGAGATCCTCACGACTCGTAAGGAGAACTCTCTTATGAGACCCTCACGGCTCATAAGATTTGAAAGTCTTAAGTCATAGAGACCTAAACCTGTGCTTAAGCAACCCCCACAACCTTCAATTTATGCCCTACAAGTGGCTCAATACTGACCCTTGTATATAATTCATGGGCGCGAATAAACATTTCCCTAACTAAGTCCCATCCGTGACTGGGGGTATGTACGCATGATGAACAACCCTTGTAGGTCCTCTCGACTTACAAGGAGAAAACCTTATTGTAGGATCCTTACAACTTACAGAGGAACAGACACTTACGAATCCTCACGATTCCTAAGGAGAAAATACACCTACAAGATCCTCACGACTTGTCGGGAGAAATAACTTTGTGAGACCCTTACGGCTCATGAAGTTAAAAGCCTTAGTCGACAGGACCTTAACCCTGTTCGCTAAGCCACCTTTGTTCAACATCGACGGAGGCAGATGATGATCCGCTCCTGGCAATATCCCAGTTGTAGCGGTGCTGATGCCGAAATCGGTGTCTAATTTCAGGTTTACGGTGAGAAGCCGGTAGGCCGCACATGCATACGAAATAGCCGAAATGATAGGGCAACTTGCAATAAAAAGCAGCAAGTAAAAACGTATGCATAAAAAATAGCCGAAATGATTGGGCAACTCACAATAAAAAGCAGCGAGTGAAAATAAAATAAATAGCCGAAATGATTGGGCAATCGCTACTTTCGCGATATAAAAGATGAAATGATAGAGCATCGCAGAAATAAAACAAAAAAAAATGATAAAACTTTGGCCCTACAGTTGAGATCACATCGATCCCTGTATACAATCCAAGGGCGCAAACAAAGAAGGAACCATACTTTCCCAACAGGCTCCGCCAGAAAACGAAGCCGAATCTCGACGGTTCATCCCAACCCCGAAGAAACCAGTGTCTTCGGCAAATCCTTCGACTCGAGGAAACAAGTGTCCTTGACGAAGAACATCCTGATTCGCGTCGACTAGCAGAGAAACCAGTGTCTCCGCGGGAAATTCTCGATTCGTTTCAACACTAGGGAAACAAATATCCTTGGCAAATACCTCAATTCAGGGAAACAAGCGTCCTTGATGAGAGCCTCCTGATTCACGTCGGCTCGCAGAGAAACCAGTGTCTCCGCGGGAAATTCCCAATCCGTCTCGACCCCGAAGAAACCAGTGTCTTCGGCAAATCCTTCGACTCGAGGAAACAAGTGTCCTTGACGAAGAAAATACTGATTCGCGTCTACTCGCAGAGAAACCAGTGTCTCCGCGGGAAATTCTCGATTCGTTTCAACACCAGGGAAACAAATATCCTTGGCAAATACCTCAATTCAGGGAAACAAGCATCCTTGATGAGAGCATCCTGATTCGCATCGACTCGCAGAGAAACCAGTGTCTCCGCGAGAAATTCTCGATTCGTTTCAACACCAGAGAAACAAATATCCTTGGAAAATACCTCAATTCAGGGAAACAAGTATCCTTGATGAGAGCCTCCTGATTTGCGTCGAATCGCAGAGAAACCAGTGTCTCCGCGGGAAATTCTCGATTCGTTTCAACACCAGGGAAACAAATATCCTTGGCAAATAACTTAATTCAGGGAAACAAGCATCCTTGATGAGAGCCTCCTGATTCGCGTCGACTCGCAGAGAAACCAGTGTCTCCGCGGGAAATTCTCGATTCGTTTCAACACCAGGGAAACAAATATCCTTGGAAAAGACCTCAATTCAGGGAAACAAGCATCCTTGATGAGAGCCTCCTGATTCGCGTCGACTCGCAGAGAAACCAATGTCTCCGCGGGAAATTCTCGATTCGTTTCAACACCAGGGAAACAAATATCCTTGGCAAATACCTCAATTCAGGGAAACAAGTATCCTTGATGAGAGCCTCCTGATTCGCGTCGACTCGCAGAGAAACCAGTGTCACCGTGGGAAATTCTCGATTCGTTTCAACACCAGGGAAACAAATATCCTTGGCAAATACCTCAATTCAGGGAAACAAGCATCCTTGATGAGAGCCTCCTGATTCGCGTCGACTCGCAGAGAAACCAGTGTCTCTGCGGGAAATTCTTGATTCGTTTCAACACCAGGGAAACAAATATCCTTGGCAAATACCTCAATTCAGGGAAACAAGTATCCTTGATGAGAGCCTCCTGATTCGCGTCGACTCGCAGAGAAACCAGTGTCTCCGCGGGAAATTCTCGATTCGTTTCAACACCAGGGAAACAAATATCCTTGGCAAATACCTCAATTCAGGGAAACAAGTATCCTTGATGAGAGCCTCCTGATTCGCGTCGACTTGCAGAGAAACCAGTGTCTCCGCGGGAAATTCTCAATTCGTTTCAACACCTCAATTCAGGGAAACAAGCATCCTTGATGAGAGCCTCCTGATTCACGTCGACTCGCAGAGAAACCAGTGTCTCCGTGGGAAATTCTCGATTCGTTTCAACACCAGGGAAACAAATATCCTTGGCAAATACCTCAATTCAGGGAAACAAGCATCCTTGATGAGAGCCTCCTGATTCGCGTCGACTCGCAGAGAAACCAGTGTCTCCGCGGGAAATTCTCGATTCGTTTCATCACCAGGGAAACAAATATCCTTGGCAAATACCTCAACTCAGGAAAACTAGCGTCCTTGATGAGAGCCTCCTGATTCGCGTCGGCTCGCAGAGAAACCAGTGTCTCCGCGGGAAATTCCCGATTCGTCTCAACTTGCAAGATGAAGCCTCAGGAAGCAGGGATTAAAAAACTTGTTTCCTGAGCAATGAGATCCTGCAAGTCAGTCTAAAATGGCCTCTTGCATACTATTCACGGGTTTCACTCTCCAAAGTCGAATTTCGACAAGGAGGAAAACAACCGCATACGGGTCCTCTCGACTCGTAAGAGGGAAAATTTCTCTTATAAGATCCTTACGACTTATAAGAGAAAACACGCTTCGGAATCCTCACGATTCCTAAGGAGAAAATACACCTGCGAGATCCTCTCGATCCGTAGGGAGAAAAGTCTCTATCAGGCCCTCACGGCTCATAGAGTTGAAAAGTCAGAACGAGAAATAAGACATGCTGAAATAGAAATTTTCCATTCATATTGCAAAGGGTTCTTACAATCATAAAGAAACTAAGCAAAGACATTGTCCAAATGATTACAATGGCAAGACCTCAAATCCTGGAGGGATTGAGGAACTCAAAAGTAACCTTGTCCAAAACTTTCCAAGCCTGGCGAACCATCCTAGTATGCTTCCTTTCGCGAGCACGAGCGTCGGGATCCCCACTGATGTCCTCCTCCCTCCGATAAGCAGCAAGTATTGCAGATTGTTGAAAAGCTTGGTGCAGAAGATCGATAAGATTATCTCGCCTTTTCTTTGAGATTAGGCTCATCAGATATACCGAGTGCACCTTATCCTTGGCGGCGTCCAATGCCCCAAGTGGCACAGCAACGCAGAATAGAGGAAGCGCTTCCCAAATTGCTCCCACAATAAGCTTCAGGAGAGAGGAGCGCCGAGGAAGCAGTTGGCCGTTGTAAGCATCGAAGCGGTTCATGATTTCGGCATACTCGGCGTTGGTAAATTCTCGGTTCTGAGAATGGCCGAGTCGACGGATGTCCCTGTAAGAAATGATCTCGTTAAGATCATACATGTGGGCGTCCATCACTCCTATAAAAGAAGATTGACAAAAATCAGCAACTCTTAAAAGTTCTGCTATATAATTTAAAAGGAGCATAGCTCCATTAATGAATCAAGAAATTATAGATGAAATCTTTCAGAGAGCGAAACCCTATTGATAGAATCCTAACAGGGTTCTCTTTAGTTCCCTTTAGATCCTTTTAGAGAAAAGTTCTGATAAGTGAAACCCTAAGATGTGTTTTCTTTAGATCAGGGATCTATTGAACAAGGCTCTGTCAATAAAAATTGATCTAATTAAATTTTTTATCTAAAAGGTGCTTTCTAAAGAAATTCTAACTCTTGGAGTTCTTGGAAGGCAAGAGCAAGGCTCTGAAGTTTTGAAAGTAAAAATCTTAAAAGATGATAATCATCTGTGAAGGACCAAAGGTCCTATTTATAGGCATCAAGTGCCCTTTCAACTTCCAAAGGTTGCCACAACAGTTGGAATTCTACCACCGTTGCGCTCGCGTTTGGAACCAAGCAAGTGCAACGGCGGGGGGGCATTTGTTTCCCCCAATCAGAACGAAACTCCATTTCTATAACTGAAAAGTAAAGCACTGCTTCATAAAAAAGACTGAACACCAAAGGCAATTTATCCTTGCAAGAATCACATGCACCTAATAATAGCAAATTAAATCATACGATGCATAAGCATAACAGAGAGCTAAAATAAAAGAACCCTTAATAGATAATGAAATACTTGATTAAAAAGAAAAATACTTGTTCATTATTATTATTGTTATTACATTTAAAAAAGATCACCAAATATGGGATCGGAAAGACAAGGGTTCGCAAAGATAAGAAGAAGATTCTCCAGTTCCCTTTCTGTCTTCTCCACCACGTTGAAGCGGCGGTCCTCCCGAGAGGTAGACGCCCAACGATCATCGCCACATTCATCAGAAAAGGTGGCGATGACAACCCGGCGAGCCCGTATCTGGCCTAGCAAGTGGAAAGAGCAGTCCCTCAGGGCTTTGGTGATCAAGTGCGCTTCAAAGAAGCACTCGATCTTATCCTCGGCGGCGTCAGGAATTGCCGAGGACATCTCTACTGGAGGAGGGGGAAGATCGGCGAGCACCGAGGCAAGGATCATCCGGAGCCAAATGGAGTGCGGAGGAAGAGGAGACCCCACACGAGTCAAAAGCTCGTACATTGCAGCATCGCACTGCTCGTCCGTAAGAGAAGGGTCCACCAAGCGCGCAGCAAAACGGGGAACGATGTCTCGAATTGGCACTTCCCATGGTTGTCGGCGGGCATGAGGACGGTTGCAAGCCATGATCGAAAAAGTTCTCTGAAGATGAGAGAAGAAAAGGCTCGGCTTTGAGTTATATATAGGCCAAGCACGGGAAATTCTGTGCACAATGGAATTATTTCCAAGAACCGGGAAATGAAAATTTTGGGAAGATGAAAATACATCTCAAGTGAAGCAACGATTCCGATTCCCCTAATCAGAGCAAAGCTCTACTTTGAAAATTTAAATTTTAATAAATGAAGCGACGCTTCAGATCCTCTGCGCTGTGCGCAGGATGCCACGTGCCGAAATCTGGCATGCTAGCGCGGAGAGCGCAGCGCCCGAGGCAGCGCGCCCAATCAGAGCAAAGCTCTATTTAAAACAAAATTAAAGGAAGAAACGCTTCAGTTGCGCAAGCGCTGCGCTGCGCGACACGTGTCAGCACAGATGCGCTGCGCCGTGCGCTGCGCGACACGTGTCAGCGCAGATGCGCTAGCGTAGTTGCGCTGCGCCGTGCGCTGCGCGACACGTGTCAGCGCAGTTGCGCTTTGCGCTGCGCGACACGTGTCACGCGCTGGGGCGTTTGCGCCAAACAGAATTAAATTCGAGTAAGATTTTTCTGTTCTTGTTAAAACAAGAAAATTGCCTTCTGTAAAACAGAAGCCCTTGGATCAAAGATCCAACGGTGGGGAAAATTCCCCAAATCACTCAGAGAAAGATCTCTTTAACAAATTTATGGGCACTATATAAAGGCCCCTAGACCCCAAATCAAAGGCATGAACGTTGTGAGAAATCAAGAGCTTCAAACAGAGAGAATTCTGAAGAAATTTCAAGAACAAAAAAGGTAAAAAAACCTTTAAGATAGAAGAATTTCTTTTAATAGATCATTGATCTAAGAACATGATCAATGATCTTCTATAAAAAACAAAAAAAATAATAATAGTGCTTTGCACTTATGAACCATTGGTTCTCTGAGATCAAGAAATACAAGAAACACTTGTTTTCTTTGATCTAAATTGGATCAAGAAATCAAACAGTGCTTTGCACTTTTTATGAACCATTGGTTCTGGAATCTAAAAGATTCTCAAGTTAATAGTGCCTTGCACTTGCAAAACTGCACTGTTGCGCTCTTGGGTTGGCGCAAGCCACCAGAGAGCGCCACGTGTCAGCTCCAGAACAACTTGCGCTATGCGCTTTTGAAATAGAGCCTTGCTCTCTGAAATTGGCGCAACTCACCAGAGCGCGCCACGTGTCAGCAGCGCAAGTGCAGCGCACTGCGCTTGCGTGACACGTGTCGTCACCACAAGCACTTGCGCTCAGCGATTGGCGCAAAGCGCCTGACAAATGCAATGCATTTCTTTTACTAAAGGGCCATGCCCAAATCAGAGGGGCCTAGTAGGCCAAATTAAATTGCAATGCAATAAAAAGGGGCAGAGCCCAAACAACATTGATGCTCTGCATCATTTATAAAAGGGCAGAGTCTAAATAAAATTGAAAATGCAATAAAAAGGGCAGAGCCCAAACAAAACTGATGCTCTGCATCATTTATAAATGGGCACAGCCCAGACAAAATAAATAATGTAATGCATTATTAAAAAGGGGCCAAGCCTTAGCACAGGCCTAATAGGCCAAAAACAAATAAAAACGTTGAACTGGACTTAAGATCAATCATGGCCATAAGTCCTCAAATTAAATTGACTGAGCACAGCTGCTCTCTTAAATCAATTTACAACCGGTTCGAGGGTACATCTCCGAACTCATCTGACTCCTATCGTTGTAATCCTTCAACGAAGTCAGAGAGGTGACGGGTCCTGACAACCACTCATCGACACGGACTGTGGGGTCCTTAAACTCATGGACTTAAGCGTCCTTAAACTAAAAAACGGACTGTGGGGTCCTTAAACCCACGGACTTAAGCGTCCTTAAACTAAAATACGGACTGCGGGGTCCTTAAACTCACGGACTTAAGCGTCCTTAAACTGAATATGGACCACCATGTCCCTAAACTGGAATAAGGACCGCAATGTCCTTAAACTACCTATGGACCACTACGTCCCTAAACTGGAACAATAGAGACTCCAAATGCTCATCATCGGATCCAAACAATCCCGTTAAGTTGATCTTAGTCTCAAATCGGACTAACGTATCCTTAACGAACATTTAAGTTGATCTTAGCCTAAATATGGCTAACGTATCCTTAAACTAAAACACCAAAACCAAATCTAAGTAAATACGGATTTGGACTAATCCACGTCCTATGGGCGACGGCATCACTTAGTCTCCGTATACAATCCACGGGCATCCACAAACAAAACAAACACACACGACACGAAGTGAAATTCTGGAGAAGGAGAAAGTTGTTACCGTGATGCGGTAGCGTAATTAACTGCTGGGGCTTGCGCCTGCAGGGAAGAGCATCCCCACAATCAAAAACCCCTCAAACGAGGAGGAATATGACGAAGTCTGCTACATCGGCCGCATCCGTCTAAACCTCCGATACACGGTGCCATAAATCAACTTGGCATCTTCGGAGAGGTGGACGGATAAAACCAAATAGCATCTGCCCCGAATCTCAGCGTCAGGACCTCGCAGTCTTGTGCGCCGTCTTTCGGAGGGGAACATCGGATTTTCCAATTCATCCTCCTGACTTTTAACTGTTACACTTCCTAAATCACCCTCATTCCTTTCCATCGTTCCGACCACGCAAAAGATCACGCTTGAGGACTGTAAGCTTGAAAAATTTCTGTTTGATCACAACGGTTTTGACGCCACTAGTGCGTTCCTCTTTGAATCTGACACAGTTCTCACAGCTGATAACGATTACGAGTGTTTCACTTTTTCGGACGATGTTGAAAACTCACCTCCCGAGTTTGAGTCCTTTAAATTTTCAGATGAGTTAGTTGAACCATCAGACTCGGTTGCTTACAGTCATTTCGAACCATTGATGGAATCCTTCAAGTTCGAGACAGATTACTTATGTGAGAATAAGACTATCCCTAAATCACTCCCTTTCGTCCTTCCTATCGTTTCGACCACGCAAGACTCCGTCGCGTTTCCACTTTCAATGGATGGTTTACCAAGTTCGACGTACCCATGTTTTCTTGCGAATCTTGAGGGATTTGACCCCATTTCTCGACGGGTTGATAAATTAGCACAATCGCTTTTAACACATCGGTCATCACAAATTGCGCTAATTTATTCACTCGATTTACACCCTCAAGATCGTACTACACTTCTTTCTCTTTTCCGCCATTCTTCTACTCCACCGAGACCATATTCCACTCATCTTCCCATTCGGTCTCGTGTGCGTCTCATTTCTTTTCTTTACACTCCATTCTTTCACCAACCCTACCATTATTATGATAGAATTTTTGAATGGTTGGTGCTAACCTTTGGTCTGTGTAAGGCCTTGTATAGTTTGATTTTTTTTCTCTTCCCTAAATCTGAACTTTAACGCTTAAATAGTGGAAACATTGTCTCACACAAGTTTGGGGGAGGGGGATCTTATTACATATATATTTTTTGTTTTTTCTTTTAACAATAAAAAAATAAAAAATAAAATTTATAAATAAATAAATAGGGGAGTGCCGACATTTTGACCTTCTTGGTGTAGCCTGACAGTGAGGACACTGTCAAGTTTAAGTTTGGGGGTATGCTCGGTAAGCCTTCTTCCTTCGCATTCATGTGTATATTTTTGCATTTGCATACTTATTTTAAAACACATAAAAATTGAAAAATTTGAAAAAAATATAAAAATTAAACATTCAATTTTGGCCTTAATCGACTTGAGTTTGACAAATAGGTTAACTAGCTAGGAACAACTAGATCTTAGACTTAGTAAATTAAAAACCCTAAAAATAACCTTTCTTAAAATTTAACGGTAGAAAGTATATGTTTTTGTAGTTTATTTAGAAATAGGCAAATTTCGAGTTGACTTCTTGGGCTAAGTTAAAACAAAGGAAAAGTATTGATATTTTTATTAGAGTATAAGTTTGAAAAATAATTCCTAGCTTAAGTCTAAATTCTGAAAACATATACCCTACAAATTACACAAACACGAACCTTGAAACTTGGAATAGTAGGGGAGACCTTGAAATGCTCTTGTCTTAAGTCCTTAGTACAAAGAAAAATAAAAAAATATACAAGTATGAATAAAGAAAAAAAAATGAACACTGGTTTTTGTAATTACTTAAGGCTGAAAAAAAATAGAAAATATTTAGTGAGGGTGCTTCATCACCTAGTGCCTTAGACCAACTCGTTTGGGAGTCACTGCTAAAGCCTTCGGTGTTACAAGACTAGGAATTACGCTTTAATGTGCAAACACATTTTGTAATCGGCTGTTGGTACCTCAAGAAGTATTAACGGTCGCATGAAGGACGTGTGAGTAAATTTCATCTAAAAATTCACCAATTAAGAAGTGCTTTGGACGACGGACAAGAGTATGATAGCTTGATTTGAATTTCCAAGTGTAGGGGTGATATATACACACACGTAGGGGGTATGTGATTGGAGTTTAGATAAGAGATAGGAATGAAGAATAGGACTTGTATCTTTAATAGAGATGATAAAAATTCCTAAGTTAAGATAGAACCCTAGAAGGAAAACTTAAAAGATGCTAAAAGCTAAGTAAGTCTACAGAACATATATAATCTTAAGTTAAATGATAAGGAAGCGCGAAGAATACGGGTGGATAATTTATGAGTCGACGATAATAGAAATTCTTGTTAGAAAATCTAATTGGAGAATAAAAGTCGATAAGCCAAATTGATAGGATTTTATGGGTAGTATCCGCTGAAAACCCTCAGGAGACAACACTCCTCCTACTAGGGACACCTAGAGGTTTAACGGCTTGTTGCACGAGCTCAGTGCAATCGCGTTTCCCTGCGAAAGTGAGGTTAGGTTTTTGTTGAGAATAAAACTAGGTTTGCTCGAGGACGAGCAAAAGGTAAGTTTGGGGGTATTTGTTCATACCGTAATTTTGCATTATTATATTCTCCATTCTTATACATTTTATAAATAAACAGGTGCTTTTGACCCATGTCTGCTACATAGTTGCAGGTTACAGGTTCTTGGAACAAAAACAGTGAAAACAATGAAAAGACGATGCAAAAGTGAGACTTCGACCAACAAACAGAGAATCTTTATCTTGCCTACAGTTTGAAGACTAAACGAAGATCAATGGACAATTTCACAAAGCACAAAGGCAGAGCAAGGTTCAAGACTTTGACACGAAGCAAGCGGTAAAAGTCCACGACTTTATTCACTGTGGAGATCTGGAAGAGAACCAGAAGCCAATCTGAGAAAACAACTGAAGAAAAACCAAGAAAAATGCAACAGGAATCAGCCCAAAGAAAATAAGCCCACAAGGCCCATATATGGCCGCGGAACCGCGGCCAAACGTAGGCTTTGGCCGCGGAACCGCGGCCATGAAGAGCCCGTATTGATGGAAAAGTTCCAAGGCGGCTGCGAGCGTTGACTAGGTCTTTTTCTTAGGGGGTATTTTCGTAATAGCAGATGTGCGAGTCGATTGTAACCCTAGGGTTTCTATCCTCTATAAATAGGAACCCTAAATCTTGTATTAGGTCATGCCTCTTCTTGTGCCTCATTTCATTTTATCAAAATTCAGATTTGTAAATTTCTGTAATGTATGAAGAGTGCATCAAATAAAAATTAGAGTAAGTTTTCTTTATCTTGCCCTAGTTAAATTTATTTTCCTGTCTTAGTATAGATTTATTTTCCTGCCCTAGTATAGATTTTATTTATCTGCCCTAGTTATAACTTTTAATTATTTTCCCTAGTTTAGGTAATTAGGTTTTTAGTGATAATCGATTTGACAACAATCAGAATTAACTCGTTAGAACAATTAGAGAATGCACAAAATCCCTGTGGACCGACCCGTACTCACCGGCTGGCTACCAAGCGACGCCGTTCTTTATTGCAGTTAAATAATTCTTTGATCTAAAAATCTCTTTCAATCAGCGAGTCCTGTTCGGTGTACCCATTCTCTAATGAGCACCTGTGTACAATTTTTGATGTCAAACACCAATGGTTGTGGGATCAACCATCGCCCCCAGGGTCAAGAAACGTACACACTAGTCTACTCTAGTAATATCGATGCCCTGTCTCGATATACCCTCGACTAGGAACAATTAAAGGATATGCTTATAGACTGCCCATGCCCCACTAGTATGATCTACATCATAATCCCGGTAGTCAAGCATAATCCTAAGGGCTTCATCAACATGTATATAAAGATATGAAATACAACACATCACACGTTAAGATGAAGATAAACCGGATAGCATACTATCATTTCAAGCAAAGATTGTTTCTGTACATATACATGCCTAGCATCCTATACAATACAGGCCTCTAGGGCATATATATCTAACAACCCTCACGCTATGTTGGACTGGGTGCTACTGCAACTACGGACTGCTGGACCGTCCGCAGACTCTCCTGAAAAGCCTCGACTTGCCGATGATTCAGTTCAGTTTGTCGCTTCTGGTTTTCAAGCATACCACGTACAACTCTAAGAAATGCGGTTATCAACACGCTTCTAGTATGACCGCAAAACCCTATCCGCCATAATTCTGAAGCCAAGACACTAAAGAGGATTAGTAAGGGTAAACATGATTCAATAGACAAGATATTGATAGCTATAGATTCAAGACTGACAAGATAGTAATGTGGCAGAACATGTTCCTAATTCCGGGTTTTCTGGTTAGTGTATTGGGTTCAGTACCCAACTATAAAAGAACCAAACCCGACTAGCCCTAAATCCTATGGCTTTGATACCAAACAAACCCTGTCATGTCCCGCTTCCCAAAATACGTAAACACGGCACGTGACAGAGCCAACCATGCAATATATGGTTAGGAATAATCCCTCCATAGTCAAATTACGGCTGTCAATCGGATATCAAGAACAGTAAAATAAAAGCTTGCTAACACATGTCCATCTGCCACAGTAAATAAAATCAAGAAATGCATAGCGGAAACGAATCAAGATCCAATAAAATAACAATATCTGAATCACGTCCCTTATGGGATCACATAGATAAAATAAAACCACGAAAATGAAAGAAACTAAGCATCTCTAAACTAAATATCTAGCTCCTCATTGCTCAGCTTGCTTGGTAAAATACTCCTGATCTGCCCGCGATAAAGTCAGAGGAACCGGGTCATGCAAAACCCAGATGTCAGTCCATCATAATATCAAAATAATCGTAATAACTAGGATATGATGCTACAATTAAACATGAATGTAAATAATAAATACAAGTATAAAACAGTGAGATATAGGTATGTGATGTGTATCCTAGAGTCTGTGCTTCTAAGTTATCTATTTTACAAGTCTTTGAAATCATTTTAATGGAATTGTCGATGTAACTCAATAGTATCCCGTGCGTGCCTGGGACCACGGTCAAGATTCTCGAGGCTGAATCTGAGACGTGCCGCTAAGCAGTAAATAGGTAACATGTACAGATGATTGATGTCGGCATCATCATTTCGAAGCTGGTCGAGCCTGTATAGACTGATCAGTATCTGGAAGTATCGAACTGTTGAGTTACAAGTCAGGTTTCATTATTGATTTCCCCTTATCCCCAAGGTTTTGTGTTCAATTCAGGTATTGATGATATAAATCTAAAGCCAACACCGGATCAAGAAGGTACAAGTTTTGTCTATGTAGACAACAAGTCATGTCCGTCAGGACAACAAGTTAGGATTGTCGGCATTAGTAAAAGATCCAAGTAACAAGTCTGGTAGTGGGTCGTGAACATGTCATACAATATATTTTAAAACAAATAAACACCGAATGTAAAACTATAACCAATATCGAAACACGGTAACCACAACTAATGCCAGGATGTATATGTATCTATCTGTAATAATCGTTTCACGTCCATCACCATGTATATTGCAATCTAGATAAATACTGAACTGATATTGTAGTATGATAATATTGTGATGATCCGGAATGCAACTAAATAAATCATTATCGGTACGGATATAAACTGATATTATAAAACTGTAAATCGATAATATTTGCTGAATATTAAAACACATATACTATCATTAATCATATAAATATAAATAAAGTAGCATGTTGCAAGTTTAAAACTTTCCTGATTGAATCTCATGTCGAGATACGGATATCACGTTCCGATGTGAAAATAACGTCATGACGCAAAACTTACGCACGCAGGACTTGACCTGGCTGAGCAGCTGCGTAACATGGTAACTGGACTAGACGATGACGGTGACTGGGTCGTCTGTGTCGTCGGCGACGTCCACAACTCCGGCGAGACGATCGGAAAAGAGAAGAAAAGAAAGAAGAAGAACAAAAGAAGAAGAAGGAAAAGATGACTGTTGGGGTTCTGGGGTTTTCTGGATTTGGCGAGCACAGAAGGAATGGTGGCGACGAGGTGATGGGGAGACCGACGGCGAGGCGTCGTGGCCGGTGAGGGGTTTTAAAAATGATCGGGATAAGCAGAGGGGTATGGTGGTGGTGGTGTGTAGGTGTTCTGGGGTTGCTGTGAGACGAGGAAGGTGACGGGGGTGATGGTGATGGTGGTCGGTTTCAGGTGAGAGGTCGACGGTGAGGTCGACGAGGTGGGTGCGATGTATTTTATCGTCGGGGTTATGAGCTTGTGAGTCTTCAGGGAAGAAGAGGAGGAGGAGGTGATGGCGAGGAAGGGGAGAGGACGAAGAAGTGGGGATGACGACGACGACGGGGGGGGGGGGGACGGCAACGAGGGGTTTGAAGGTGGGTTCTTGATGTCGGGGTGTCTTCCGTTGAGGTATCGAGGAAAGAGAAGGAGGGAGGAGGTGCTGTCGGCGAGGGGAGGGTGATGGCGAGGAGATAGGGGCGGCGACGAGAGGGAGACGACGAGGGTTAGGGTTCGGCGTGAGCAGGGGAAGAAGGAAAGAGGACGAGGGAGAGAGAGAGAGGTTTTTTTAATATAAATTTTATATTATGATATTATATATATATATATATATATATATATTATATATAGAGAGAAATGTGGGGATGGGGAGAGAGTTAGAGAGAGAGACAGAGAGAGAGAGTTTTTATTTAAAAAAATAATTAAAATTTAAATATTATATATATATATAAGTGTTATATATTTATTAGTTATAAGGAATATAAAATATATATATATGGTAGGATTTTACAGATAATACCGGATCTCTCCAAATATTACCCGTATCCTTTTAAAAATCTAGTTTTTAAATATGAAGAATATACGTAAGGATTTAAACCATGATGCAAATGTCTATAATTAAAAACATATACCCCAAAATAAAGATCTACGTAAATATACGTAGCGATCCAAATATTAGTCTATCTAACCCTTAAGATATGAACATGATATATGGGCGCAACCACCTGATATGGGATACTTTGACATGTAAGACTAGATAGGAAAAATATTATTTTTTTTATATTGTATTATAAAAAGATATGTGGATTCTAAAATATATTATATATGTATATATATTCTAGATTTGCATGGATACACTGTACTAGCAAATAGTTGATATAATCTCGAACCATGTTGGGTTTCAACCATGCGGGTCGGGTTGGATAATAACCACAGCTACTAATTGCATCATTCGCAACCTAATAGCAACAGTAGTAAAGAATTTTACCGCAAGATTTGAAATACCAAATATATAGTATAAAAGTACTGGGGTGTTACGGCGCCGCCTATGCCGAGATGACATTTGGCACTGCCTGCGCCAGGGTGGCATTGGAGCTACCTGCACCAGGGTTGAGCTTAACCTCTTGAACCCAAATTTAGGAGGGAACAAATTCCCTCCACGACCGCGCTTACGTGCATTGGACGTGGATGGAGTGGTGTCAGCCATCCTACTTTTGCTTTTGCTTGTGCTGAAATGACCTGACTTAGTTTATATATGGGTCTCGGAGCGTTCAGTTTATCCTCCTCTTAGGTATGAATAAAATCATCTTAACATTTTAACTTAGGGAGTTGTCAGGTTTGCGGTACTAGGTGTAGTCTGTCGCATTATTGCGTTATCTTATTTCTTCTTAATTTGCATTCCTTCAGAACGCTGTTCGAGCAGCCACGCACTCGCTGTATCTCCAATCCCTTCTAAGGCAGGATACAACATCCTAAGTAATTTTCCTACGCGAATATATAGATGGCCATCAGAAGATTTAGTGTTAGGCGCAACAATAGGACATTCCCTTGGGGTCAGACTCTTTAAGTTTTAGAGAAGTCACGACTGCACCATAGATGACATCTAATGGTGTTTAGGCATGTATGTACTACCATGGAGACTTATAGTTAGGAATTTTCCATCACTCCGCTTTTATTTTGGCTTGTTGAGCTTTGCTTGCGTCACGTTTGTGCTTTGCTAGTATGGGAAAGACGTCACGGTAGTCTCTAGGATGTATACATTGCCGTCAAGACTTGGAGCTTGGAAATGCCATCACTTCTCTATCATCTTGGCTCTTTGAGCCTTGATGACGCCATGTCTATACTCTGCTGGAGTATAAAGGGCACCGAGATAGTCTCTAGGCTGTATATATTGCCGTCAAGACTTGAATCTTTGGTCAGGAGAACATAATATAACATATTGCTCACTTCCATTTGTTTACGCCCATAGTTTGTATACAAGAGTCAGTATTGATCTGCTTGCAGGGCAGAATTTTTTTCTTTTTTACTTCTTTTTTTATCCGCGATTGCACTATCATTTCATTTTTTCTTATCGCGAAATTCATGATAGCCCTATCATTTTAGATATTTATTCGTAGTCGCCCCATCATTTCAGCTATTTATTTTCATTTTAATCGCTGGTTTTTATTGCGAGTTGCCCCATCATTTCGGCTATTTCTTTTTACTCGCTGATTTTTATTGCGAGGAGCCCTATCATTCGACCATTTCTTTTCTTTTCTTTTAATATCCCAGTTTAACGATTTAGGGGTCGAGATTTTGAATTTTAGGTTGGCATCAGCGTTGCTAACACTGAAGCACATATGGCAGGAGCGATTCATCATTTGCCTGGAAAAACTTGGAATTTGGATTTTTGGACAGTATCAGCACCGCTAACACTGAAACATAGTGCCAGGAGCGACTCATCATTTGCGGTTGCCCATTGAAGAGCGATGGCTTAGGAGATAGGTTTAGGTCCCTGTCACCTAAGACTTTTCAATTTTTATGAACCGTAAGGGTCTCATAGAAGTATTTTCTCCTTACGAGTCGAGAGAATATCATAAGTGTATTTTCTCCTTAGGGGTCGTGATGATCCCTAAATGTATTTTCTTTCGTGAGTCGTAAGGATCTCACATGAGTGTTTTCTACTTACGAGTCTAAGGGATCTCATAAGCGTTGTTCCCCTCATGTTTTGTAAGGACATCTGAGTGGGTCTTCTCTTTTTGTAATGCAACTTTGTTGTGAGCAGCCCATGGATTGTATACGGTGGTCAATTTGGAGATCAGCCGCAGGGCAGTGGACTCTTAGGGAGCATTGCTCAACCCGGTGGGACTTGGGGTTGCAACTTTGCTGCGGGTAGCCCATGGATTGTACACGGTAGTCAATTTGGAGACTATCCATAGGGCATTGATGGCTTAGGAAATAGGTTTAGGTCCCTGTCACCTAAGTCTTTTCAATTTTTATGAGCCGTGAGGGTCTCAGAAAAAATATTTTTTTTCTTACAAGTCGAGAGGATCTCGTAAGCGTATTTTCTTCTTAGGAGCCGTGAGTATAGGGTTCTCTAGTGCTCGCGGTGCAACGGAAGCGGGATGGCGAAAAAATATTTCAAGCTAACACAGAAGAACCCCGAACTTAGAATCGATCCAAACGTCTAAACTAGCAAACCAAGCATACAAAGATACGGAATACTACTGTTGACGCGTGTCCACCCAATCGTGGAAGACACCTCCATGGTCCATGTATGCTGTCCGGATCGAGCTTGAGTGACGACCGTCCTTTCCAAAGATGATCCACCTGAGAGAAACCGATCCAAGCTACGGCTTCACCTAGTGAATCGACCGACGTTCTAAGCTCGCTATAAATAGAGAGCGGGGATGTAGAAATATTTTCACTATCTTTTCTCTCCTTTCTAAGCTCAAGTGAGCTACCTAGAAGGAGGAGGAGGTGAAGAAGAAAAATCCATCACCAAAGAAAATGGCTAAGTCTAAAGTGTATAGAGAAAAAACCAAGTAGAAAGAATGGCTCATTTTATTTCTAGCAACCATGAAAGAATAGTAAGCACAAATGATATTTGCAATATTAAAACCAAGGACATACCTCTTTGCCATACTTCTTTACACCTCATCCTCCACCTCATTTTTGATTTTCTTTAAAGGAAAAATCAATAAATGAAGTGTCCATCTTCTAGAATAAATTCTGTATAAATATGGAATACAACGTAGTATACGTATCGAAATACATATACGCGTATTCATATAAAAATACAAATAGCCAAGAGAGAGAAAATAAATAGTGAACAATAATACTAGAATATACATATTATATATATATATATTATTAAATCAAAACCTGATTTAATAATCCGGCTTAATCCTAAGCCGCTAGTATTATTAACCGTCGAATTAAAGTCTGTGTAGTCTGTACATATATTTAAGCGGACCCTTTGTATGTACCAATATACGTCATCTACATCATATCGCCTGAACCGGAAAAACCTTTTGTGTGGGACTCTAAAGATTCGATAATACGCTGGCAGTGATTTGCTGGATAAATCCAAAACTACAAGCACGTCAGCGGCACTAGCTGTACGTAACGGCTACCTAAGTATCTGTTGAAAGGGAGGTTGATAATCAAGTCCGTTCGTATCCCACTAAGCCTGAATATGACAATCTCCGTACAGTCCGGTCTTTTCGTCTAAGAGTATCGCATACCGGGTCTAGGAGGTGGAAACGTCAGACTCCTAATAACCCGATAAGTCATGTTGGAATTAAGCTCATCACCAACCGAGAAACTACTGAACTCATATCAGTAAATCTATATACCGTGTCCATGGAATTAAGGTGATAGCCTACTGAACACAGCATGACATCGACTTCTAATACCAGGAGAGACGGGTCTCCGACAATTGCTCACTTCCTCTATGTGGTTTGTAACTGTACCCAACTAAAACCTGTTTGCACGACTCCTTTGAGCTGTGGTAGGGTAGTAATCAAAGTACAGTAGGAACTCACACGAGACAAATGACGATCTCAGGTCAAAAGAATAATCTGTACTAATGCCACTCGAGAACTTCCATCTGACGATAGATATAATACCATCTAGAAGTTCTCTGCAAGTCCGTCCAGTGTACTCACCTCTAGTGAGCACCTGTATACTATCTTAGGTGACATAACACCAATGGCTTGTGAGAATGGCCACCTCCCCTCGTCGGGGTCTCGAAACATATACACTAGTCTACTATGGAATATCGATGTCTAGTCTCGATACTGCCACGACTAGGGATATTTAAGGATGTGCTTATGAACTACCCAGCTCTTACGTATATGATCACCATCATAATCCTGGTAGTCAAGCAAGAATCCTACGGGCTTCATCATTATGTATTAGCGACACATAATAACAAGTAAAACGTGTATACATCAATGATAAAGACAAACCAGATAGCATACTATCATCTCGAGTAAGATTGTCCTACCTGTATAGGTCCTCCCTCAATTATCATAATCACGTGCCTGCAATTACAATAATGGCCTTGAGGGCACTATATCTAGCAATCTCCCACTTGCACTTAAGGCTATTTATTGCGGTATCGCATACCCACATTACGTGTGCTATCGAATACCCAATTTCTCTACTAATCAGTTTCTCAAAGCTCGTTTGAGGAATACCCGTGTTCGAGAAATAGCGTCAGTGAGTGGATCCGCTACAATGTTCCAACTTCCTCTCTTTATATCTCAACTACGCGGAGATCAACAATCTCTGGAACTGAGCGATACCCCACCTCAAGAATTTTGTCTGGATACATGATGGGACCAAGTTCATAAATGAACAACTTTATCCTACAAACTTCTAAGGCTGTATTCTCCAATGAGTCATAACCATCATCCTCTACCATTCCTACCTCAGTATTCCTATTGGAACCCTATTCAATATACCGATCCTCAGAAGAGACAAAACTCAAAAACTCTGACAGAATCTCTGTAATTCATGTCACCTTGGAAGCCTAAACTGATAACCACCTCCCAGAAGAGGCTGTCGTTATCATATACCAAGAATATCCTCTAATGTTCATAACTGCTTCCCTTTGTTTCTCCAGAATTGGATTAATATCTGCTAACTACAGCAAGTATATAAGCAATATCTGGTTTTGTACAAGACATTGCATGATTGACTCAATTGCCAAAGCAAATGATATGCCATTCATGCCAGTCCCTCACCTCATCAGTCTAGAAGACATCTCTTTAGAGAGGGTAACTCCATCACGTGCGGGTACTCCACCACACCAGGAGTCATCCATTCTAAAATACTTTTAGAATGCAGTCTAAGTATCCAATTGGGAAACTTCCCAAATCTAGATCTAAAACCATAGGTCGAGTCAGCAGAATCCCTGATATATTATCCATATCCATCGTGGAGAAAACACTATGTGACAATCAAAGTTTGACCGATTGTAGTATAGAAACATCACTATCTATCTGGAGTATGTCATCTAAATCCCAGGGCAGTACTCCCTACACCCTTCTTACTAGGTTCATCTATTATTTTGATGAAATCAATTACCTTGACTGTTACATCAAAACAGATGATCCGTCTCCGCTATACATGCTTTAGTCTACGAATAGACATAAGCAACTTGCACACCTTTTGCTACTCCCACTGACTACGATAACCCTCCGGTAAAGTCATATACACGTGCACATCCAAATTCCTATTTGGAAAGACGTTATAGTCATTCTCTTGCCAGATATCATAGTCTAGAGCAGCAGCTATGCCAAGTCATATCCGTATGGATTTTAGCGTAGACACTGAAGTAAAAGTCTCATCACAATTCACAATGTGTATTTGATGAGAATATTTACAACAAGTCTAGCATTATTAGATTAATACCTTTCGACCTGCACAAATCTCGATCTACTTACACCTAATGGGTTTTACCCCTGGGTGCAAAATCCAAAATCCAATATTTGCTAAAGTGCGCAGAGTCCAACTTAGATATCAAGTATCTGATCACCTGGAAGTTACCACTTCCTATGACCTACAAATAACAAGTAGGGCCATCATAACCATGATGTTGACCTCCCTATCACCGTTTCAAATAAAATCGAAGTATCTCTCGGGTGACTGAGGTCACCTACTAAAATCTGCGGAGTGGCAAATGGTTTGTCAAGTCCAATTGAATCCTTAGGTTCTACTAAATTTTCGGTAACCGTTTGTGGTTCTGGAATCACTTCCAGTTCTACCATACTCCTACTAGTTTCTTTTGCAAAAAGATTCCTTTTATAAAAAAGATGGCGAGTCAAGAACAATGAAACTATTGATCTTGAAAATGGTAGAAACAAAACCCTAGCGAATGCTTGGGATAATCCACAAACAGCCAATACCGAAGTGTGCCTTGAATTTGTCCGAATTCTGCTTTTAAACAGGAACCGGATAATTCCATATCTTAATAATCTCAAGATATGCAACCAATCTATGTCAATGTAGAATCAAAGGCACTAATTTAGATGGAACCGGATTAAAATTTCAAGCAGCCGTTTCTAGTGCATATCACTTAAATGGAAAAAGGTCAATACAGCATTACTCATCAAGGAGCGAACCCGCGAATGAGTAATCTGAAAGAGAAACAAGTTCTTAATATTACTATGATGGAATATCTAGCATAAGTATTTAAATCTTCGATCACTTCGAAAAATCCTAATACTTTCAACGTATGGTTCTCTACCTTACTCTTATACCTATAAACTTCTCAAATTTTTTGGACCTTACATTACAATGAATGCGTGTCCAAAACCAGAGAACTCATAGGTAAACCTGAATGAAATAAGAGAACCAACCCTTTGATCCGAAGGATACTGGACAACATACATTTTCATGTATAAGTCCCCAGAGTATACTAACTCAAATTCTGTGTTTTGTAAGTTGAAAACCGTATTTTGGTCGAGAATGTCTTACACCGTTATTCAATACACCTAATCTTATTCTCAACTGATAAAGGTAAATGTTTTGAATGTAATTTTCAAAATTTATATCTCATTTTATAAAATAAAGATACAGATATATCATTTTAAAAATTGGTGCACAACAACGGTTATTCGAAACCAAATAATTACCGTTAGGCAAAGCCAAGCGATTTAATCCAATATCACCAATTACAATGAATTCCGATATTAAGAATCAGACCACCCATTTCCTAATATTCAACTCCTACCCAACATCTGTAATGCCGTACAGATGTGAGATCCAAATCCGGTAAATACATACCCTGGAGTCAAAATTGATTGGGAAAACAGTTCTCATTTATAAGTACACGGAAAATCTGAAACATAAATGTTTCAAGGGGGTGGCCGGGTATTCCTATTAAAGCCTTTTTCATTATCCAGATTCATCACAGTAGTCGCAATTTCCTTTGCCTTCTCTTCAATCCCTTTATATGTCTCTTCATCTTATCTTCTGTACACCGCACTTAAGCTAATTGGTTTTCTTCCTTCCCTACCTTTCGGCACCAGCTTAAGGTTTGGAAGAAGACTATCCAATAAGCGCAATAGGTGTACTCTCCCAATATAAGGAGATCTCGCAACCTGAAAGAAGGTAAAAGGAAGAGACAACCGAATAATACAATCTAAATTCTTCAGAACCAGTGGCCATTCTTAACTGAAATAATTTCTTCGAGTTCGTATGTAACTATACGATAGCCATTTCCAAGCAATATGGATTATCGTAGTGATATGGAGTGTTCTGTAGAAATGCAAAGGGAAAGTAGGAGTAGCAGGGATATTTGCGACTTTGTCGTGAATAATGACAATCCAAAACCAACGTGTGTAAGAAGTTTCAGTTAACTTGGTTCATGATTTTTAGTTTAAAGTAAGTCATGGGTCGCTGTACAAGAGAGAAAAAAGAAACACTCAGTATGCACTCTATCAAGATTAGATTGGTTGTCAATTTATCTAATCAGGATGGCTCTCACTGTTTCTTCGAATTCTCCTTCAAACCCTAAAAGGAGAACTAGTCGGGATCATGTATACCTTATAAGTTTGCTAACCGTTCAGCCAGGTCAGTGTTGGTACTCCGAGGGAGGTATCTCGTGCTTTCGCAAGGACCCAATTAATAACCCCGTTTCCGCAGAGGCGTAACCTCGTCAACACTTTCTAGACATCTAATAGGTTAGCTAATTGCGAAGTTGAAATCACCTGAGGAGTAATACCTACTCATCAGTGGGAATCGGGACCCAACTATCATCGTGTGATAACCTGACGGAATCCACTCAAGTCACTACACTCCAGAAGGTATGCGTGTCACGCCCCGCTTCCCAGTGTACGGAGAAGGAGACGTAACGGGCACGTGACGTATTTACTCAGAAGTAAATACGTTAAGCGTAAATAAGAAATATATATATATATATATATATATATATATATATATATAATGCACAAGAAATGACAAGAGATATAAAATGAACAACAACTTTATTAACATTCATCTTTATAATACAACTGATTTGAAAAGAAAATGTACAATGATAAAAGAAATACCTAAACAATGGAATACAAACTGGAAGGTAAGTACAAGTAATCTAGTAGTCTGGCTGTGTCTCAATCTGCTCTAAGTACTCCTGGCTGGGCTCGGTCTCCTGAGGGTCCGGTTCTCCTGATGAACATTCCAAAGAAAGAAAGAGACAGGAATGTCGTCAGTGAACTAGCGCTCGGTAAGTGCTAAAAGAAAAGAAGGAATACAATAAGTAATGTGGAATGAAACTGTTAAGTTATATATGTATCAGTTTATTATTCTAACGTAGTTGTTTGTAGCTTGGTACAGAAGGTATCAGTGTATACGAGAGAAGTCTAACTATCTCGTGGACTATGGTAACATGTAAGTACAAGGCCCCATCAAAACCTATAGGAAAAAGACACGAGAGTTCATGTAGGTGTCTTTTAGTGACCATCATCGTGCCACTTTTAATATATTCCGTACCAATCTACCCCTTTAACCACATAATGTGTTTTATATATATTAAAATTATCAGACTTGCCAAGACCATGGATACAAGTTGTAAATGTAATCATGTTCAGGATGTAAACAAGTAGTCTTGTAATCAAATCAAGTTATAGCCATGGTTTGGTCAAGTCAAGTCATGTTTGCATGTTGATCTTGTTCTGGTATTTAGGTTCAGGTTCAGGTATACATATTAGAGTTTGGATTCATGTTTGAATTGGATTCTGGTTTGAGTTGAATTCAAGCTTGATTTAGACTCAGACTTGAGTCAGACACTTAGAACTGAGTTGGATCCTGAATTAGGTTCGGGAGTTATCGGTAATTGCTGCATATGGATGGCATGGTTTGTGTCTTTTTCCAAAACAATTACCTAACACTGTTAAGTTTTTCTACCTTAAATAGGTAAGCACTCACTTTCTCCGGCTCCTTGAGGCTCAAGAGAATTGATCCCGCTTAAACTCATATTTACTAAAGTCCTTAACAGTGTTTTATATAGCTCGAAGGGGTTTTATGAAAAAATATTTTTAATATAGTTCAAAATAACCTCGAGAAATTTATTTATATTCATTAGGGTTTCCATAGATGTGTATTTTAGGAATTGAGGTATTTTAGTGATAATTATCTTAACTTGAATAATTCATGGTATTTTACTGTAAAGTTTGACTTGTATTGATATCTTGATGGTATTTTGATGAAACTGGTAATTCTTTTATTTGAAAAAAATATAAATTATTATAGTTTGAAAATATATGGATTTTATAATATTTAAATAATTATTAAAAAATTAATTTTGATTATTAAGTAGAAAATCTAGTTTTTCTTAAAAATCGTATTAAAAATCCTTTCGAGCCCGAATGCTCCGTGAGGAGGTCTCCATCTCGCTCTACTAGCCCAAAAATGTATGATAATCCGCACCATCCAATAGCGGATCCCCTTAAAAGGGTTGTAGAGGCTTATTTGCAAAGGAAATTAAAATATAATTTTAAAAGAAAATAATTTTTTATAGTTGATGGTATTTTAATGTAATATGGTAACAAAAGTATGTTCAAGGGATATCGTGTTATGGAACATGTGTGTATGTGAGGGGTAGGTCATTATCCCATGAAGTTTTCTAAAGGTAAAATATTAACAACATACTAAAAGGTGATATGTAAAGTTCATGATATTTTAACGAAAAAGTTAAATTAAAGTTATTTAGCATGGAATTCAAGGTTACAATTTATTCTAAACATTTATAATAAAGCTTACAAGTATCGTGTAAAATTTGTATGAACAATATGTAAGAAAAATGTGAGTTTTTAGGGTTTAGAAGATCGATATTGGTATTAACTCCACTTACCGATATTTGTTTTGAAAAGAATTTTTAAAGAAGAGGGAAAAAGATTGGAAGGAACTTACAAGTGGATTAGGGTAAGGAAAGGTTGAAGAAGATAGATTGGTAGTCGTGGTGTCGCGGGGTTGCCGGAATAACCTCGATTCCTCGCCGGAAGTTGGTCGTTGGCTAACTTCTCTTCTACTCCACTTGTACATGAGAAAATTTGAGGGTTTTGGCTAGAATTTTCAGAATGAGGAGGGGCTAGGGCATGTGATAGTATTTATAGTGTGGAATTAGGGTTTTGGAATTAAAAGAGTGAATTAAAATGCATTAAAAGGTGATAAATTGGGGAATTGAAGAGTCTCTGTTTGATTGCAGAGTAATTAAACAGTGATGGGTAATGGGGGTAGGCCAAAGGACTTGTGTACAAAACTCGAGGCTTATTACCCACCGGGGTCCGTCCCCACCGGCCATATTGCTCATTCGACCAGTTAATTGGTTGAAGGGGCCGGTGGATTCTCGCCACGTGTCCATGTCTATAGTTATATCATTTTGCACATGTTTGTTTTCTTAGACTTTTCATTTTTATGTGTATTGCATGTGTAAACTTTTGAGCTTCCAAAAAATTTAAAAGAAAAATCTGAAAAAAATAAATGTGTCTGATGGGATTCGAATACAGGGGCTACGTCACAGCAGTGCAAGGCTTTACCAGCGAGCTACAAGTTGTTTCTTGCTATTCTTAAACAAAAAATAACTTTTAAATTATACTCAGGCTTGTAAACTCCTTTCTGTACATTAAATTGAAAATTTTTCGCACAGTAAAATCAGAGTCGTTACATTCTACCCTCCTTATAAAAATATTGTCCTCGAAATTTACAATTACATAAGGACCAGTTTACAAATAAGAAAGGGTATCCTGCACGCATGTCATCTTCTCATTCCCACGTTGATTCTCCTGGTAAATCTTTTCTCCACATCACTCGGACCAAGTTTACTTTCTTGTTCCGAAATGTCTTTACTTTTCTGTCCAGGATTTCAACGGGTTGTTGCTCGCAAGTCAGGTCGGTCTGTACAGCGAGCTCGGAGTGATCAAGAATGTGGCTAGGGTCGCTCACATATCTTCGGAGTTGGGATATGTGGAACACGTTGTGCACTCCTTCCAATGAGAGTGGTAGTGCTAAATGATATGCCACTTCTCCGACTCATTCGAGAATGTCGAATAGTTCTATATATCTCGGACTGAGCTTACCCCTCTTGCCAAAAAGGATTACTCCTCGGCTTGGATAGATCTTTAAGAATACATGATCTTCTGGTTGGAACTCCAGGTGTCGGCGCTTTGCATCAGCCCAATGCTTCTGTCGGTCTTGGGCTATGCGCATTCTTTCCCTGATCGTGCGAACTACGTCCACAATTGCCACGATCATCTCTGTACCTAGGAGTTCACGATCTCCGATGTCGTCCCAATTTAGTGGTGAACGACACTTCATTCCATAGAGAGCTGCAAATGGTGCCATTCCAATGCTCGCCTGATAGCTGTTGTTGTATGAAAACTCCACAAGGTGTAGGTGATCTTCCCACGAACCTCCGAAGTCTAACAAACAAGCTCTTAACATGTCCTCCAGAATATAAATTGTTCGCTCAGACAGTCCGTCTGTTTGTAGATGGTAAGCCATGCTGAAGTTCAGACTCGTTCCCAGGCTAGCTTGCAGAATCTGCCAAAACTGCGACCGGAATCTGGTATCACGATCGGAGACGATGCAAATCGGTACTCCTTGTAATCTCACGATCTCCTCCATGTACTTCTTTGCTAACGTCTCGGTAGATTGGCCAACCCAAAATGGGATGAAATGTGCTGACTTGGTGAGTTGATCCACAATAACCCATACTGCATCGTTACCCTTCGTGCTGTGAGGAAGGGCAGTCATAAAGTCCATGGTAATGTGCTGCCATTTCCATTCTGGGATGGGTAACGGTTGAAGTAAACCATCAGTCCTATGATATTCAGCCTTTACTTGCTGACACACCTAACACTTAGCTACGCTTCTGGATACTTCGTACTTCATTCTATGCCACCAATAGTGTTGCCGTAGATCCTTATACATTTTGGTACCACCGGGAGAGAAAACACTTCTGCATCCTTCGGTTTAGCACGGTATATCCCAGGCTCCAACGTTCTATCTCCACTCTTGAATTAGAAGACTGGGTGATTTGGTGTCTCGAATACTACCCTCCTTTGACGGCAGTCAATCGTAGCATAGAAAACTCCCAGCCAGTCTATTCTCAACAAAACATCGAAATTTGGAATGTCCAGTACTTTGAAATTCGCATAAAATTCTCGTCCGCAAACTACAACTGGACACTGATCAAATCCCATAGTTGCTTATCAGACTCCATTCCCGGAACTGACATTTCCAGCTTGAAATGAGTGGTTTCACGGGAATCGCGTGCGTTCTCACGAATCGTTACGACATGAAGCAGTATGACGCTCCAGTGTCGAGCAGTGCAAGTGCAGGAAGAGTGGCTAGTAGTATAGTACCTAAGTTGTGTGTGGTTGGTTTTAGATACAGGAAAAATATAGAGGTATACAAGGATTTGAAAAGATGACAGGATTGAGAATTACCAATAATAACTTGGCCAGTGGCTTCAGCTTCCTCAACGGTCATGGTGAAAGCCTGACGCCGGGGTACATTCCTCCTTGCTAGAGGCACATTCCTCTGTCCATGGGGTATGTTTCTATGCTCTTGAAGCATGTTCCTCTGGGCTTGATGGAATTGACGAGAAGGCTATGCAGGAGGTCCACATGGAGGTGGAGCAGGTAGAGCAACACGAGGTGCATGGGCCTTAATAGCTGGCCGCTGCGGGTAAGTAATCGCTGGTCGGGGTGGAGGAGTTGGGTTGAGACGATGTGTACAAGCTCCAATGGCATGAATGGACGTGCCACAAACTAAGCACAGGCCATTTGCACGCCCGCAGTCCTTCGCCAGGTGTCTATCCCTCTTGCAATAGAAGCAAAAGTCTGGACTGGGCCGGTTAATATTTACTCCCGGTCTCCTGGGTGCAAAAGGTGGCCTGAAAGAGGCTCCTCCTGCCATCTAAGTGGCGGGACGTTTCACACCGGCAGTCTGAGGTCTGCCCTTCTTCTTCACCACTACCTCATAGCATCGGGAAGCCTTCAGAGCAAGATCATGGGTTGGGAAATCCCCTGTAGCTAGTGCAACTTGGATTTCTGGGTCCAACCCTTTCTGAAATCTCCGTGCCCTGATCTCAGCGGTCGCGATAAGGTGTGTCGCGAACCTGTTACGACCTTGTGTTAGCAGTGTAGAATGTGATTTCAGAAAATTGAATATTGAGACATATCTTACCTGCTAAGCATGGTAAACCCAGCATCGTATTCATCCACAGATTTGTTCCATATTGAACCTTGCTGTAAGTGGATGAACTGCTGTTCCATGTCGAAACAGGTAGTCTCAGGGAAGTATTTCGCGTCGAACATATCGCGAAATGTCCTCCATTCAACCTGTTAGGCGAGTTGGCTTTTTTCAACCTTCCACCAGACTCTGGCGTTATCTGTTAGTTGCAGCTTTACAACTCTCACCAAGCAATCTCTAGCACTTGTGCTGCTGCCAGTTCATCCTCGATGGATTGAGCCCATTCCTCTGCCTCTGGTGGGTTCTCTTTCCCAGAAAAATGTTTCGGGTGCAGTGCCCGGAATTGCATGACTCCGGGTGCCTCGTGTAAATCGATGCCACGCACCCCATGTGTTTGTCGGGAGGCGGAGTTTGCAAAAAACGATTTTTAAGTGCTTCGTAACATCGACTAAACTCCAAGATCGATACTAAACCCTGGCTAACAAACTTAATCGGAGGTTTAACTACTATGTGAGAATGTTATACCTCAAGTTACAAGTCCTTCTTCACCTCGCTGTCCTTCTCCTCATCGTGAGCTCTTCGAAGTGAGAATGGATCGCTCCCCCTCGTCGGTTTCTCCAAGTCGAAGACGATCCACCCGAGAGTGTCTACCTTGAGCTTTCACCTCCAAGATGAGGTAACTAGGTCACTTGGTATGATAGACTAAGTAGCCTAGAGTGTGTAGAGAGTGATTAGGGATCTAGTTGTCTCACAAACCCTAGGATGATCAAATCATGAGACAATTAGGGTTTGAGAGGAGATGAAGAAAGCTTGAGGAGAATGAGAGAGAGAAAGTATCTGTAGAATGATAATGTGAAAATGGCTTATGTTTTTGACTTTAAACCAAATGAAAATATCTCATACAAATATCTCAAAATATCTTAGTCTTCATATCTCACAAGAGTCCAAGGAAGTCAACATGAAGATTTCATCAATAAAGAAAAACCCTAATTGAGGTGTCTCACTTCAAGAAACAATCTTGATAAAATTTCAAGAATGCCCCCTCATCCGTACATACATACCCGCATCCGTATTCTAAGAAACACGAATACAATGAGACAAAACTAATCCAATAATCAAATACTAGGATCTGGCTTAAACCAAAACCCACTAGTATTGTCCGCCCGAACATCATATGCGCACAAGTACACCTATGTGATCGAACCCTGTCATAAAACCATACGACCTCTACATCGTTTCGCCCGAAGCAGGGAAAACCTCTGTGTGGGACTCTAAAGACTCGACAGTACGCTGGCAGTGGGTTTAACCACAAGAACGTTAGCGGAACTAGCTGCACGTAACGGCTACCCAGGTATCTGTCGATAAGAAGGCCAACGAGCAAACTCATCCGAACTCCTACTGAGTCTATCTGTGGCAATCACCGTACAGTCCGGTCTGTTCGTCTAAGAGTATCGCATATCGGGCCTAGGGGGCGGAAAAGGTCAGACCCCTAATAGCGTAATAAGTCATGTCGGAGTGCAGCCAAAAACACCCTGAGAAACTACTGGAGTACCTACCAGTAAATCTCGCTTGCCCTGGCCAGGGACTTTGTGTAATGGCTTTCCGAACACTGCGCGATATCAACCCCCAATACCGGGAGAGACGAATCCTATCTAATCGCCACTGCCTCCAAGTGCTTCGGGACTGCACCCAACTACTACCTGTTTGCATAAATCAATAGAGCCGTGGTAGGGTAGTAATCTAAGAACAGTGGGAACACACTTGAGGAGAAGTAGCAGTGTTAAGTCAACGGACTATGCTGTACTCATGTCACCTGGGGATTGCTACCTGACGATTGGTATAGTACCTACCAGCAGTTCCCCACAAGTCCATCTAGTGTAACTCATAACCCAATGAGCACCTGCATACTATCTCTAGTACGACGCACTGATGGCTGTGGGACAGACCATCTCCCCTGCTGGGATGAGAAGCGTATACACTAGTCTACTCAGGAGTATCGATGCCCTATCTCGATAATCCTACGACTAGGGACCTTTATAAGGATGTGCATGTAGACTACCCAGCCCCCACTAGTGTGACTGCCATCACAATGCTAGTAGTCAAGCAAAGATCCTAAAGGCTCTACCAATATGTATTAGCGATACGTCAAAAGAAACATATACACATATTAAGATAGATACAAACCAAGTAGCATACTTCCATATTGAGCAAGACTGTCATAAATCCGTGTATATATCTCAAGCTTCCAAAATGTAATATACAAACTATTACTATACAATAATGGTCTCTAGGGCATATTACACTAACAATCTCCCACTTGCACCAAGGCCATGTGCTGGCATATGGCAGACCTATCATCTCGAATAGCCTCTCGAACTGCGTACGAGAGATGGCCTTTGTTAATGGATCTGCAGTGTTGTCATCAGTAGCAACTCTCCACACCTCGATCTCCCGACGATCCACGATCTCCCTGATCAGGTGATACCGCCTCAAGACGTGTCTGGACTTCTGATGGGACCTGGGTTCCTTTTCTAAAGCTATAGCCCCGTTGTTGTAACAATATAGAGGTATTGGATCAACAATGGACAGAACTACCTGAAGTTCTATTAAGAACCTCCTCATCCAGACTGCTTCTTTTGCGGCATCATAAGCTGCGATATACTCCGCTTCCATCATCGAGTCAGCAACGGTGTCCTTCTTGGAACTCTTCCAACAGACCACCCCTCCATTGAGGGTAAAGACATAACCCGACATGGACTTGGAGTCATCCTTGTCACTCTGGAAGCTGGAGTCAGCAAATGCCTCGATCTGGAGGTCTTTTCCGCCGTACACCAAGAATATTTCCTTAGTCATTCTCAGGTACTTGAGAATGTTCTTTACTGATATCCAGTGCTTCTCCCCAGGGTTTGACTGATACTGGCTTACCACCCTTAGTGCGTAAGTAACATCTGGTCTGGTACACAACATCACATACATTATAGAGCCTAATGCAGAAGCGTAGGGTATAATAGATATGCGACCCCTTTCCAAATCAGTCTTGGGAGACATCTCTTTGGAGAGGGTGATTCCGTAACAAGCCGGTAAATTACCGCGCTTTGAATCATCCATACTAAATCTCTTCAGTATGGTGTCGATGTACCTGGACTGTGAAAGTCCTAACATCCTCTTAAATCTATCACGATAGATCTGGATCCCCAGAATGTAAGAGGCATCACCCAGGTCTTTCATGGAGAACCTTTGCGACAAGAATCCTCTGGCAGATTGTAGCATAGGAATGTCATTTCCTATCAAGAGAATGTCATCCACGTACAAGACGAGGAATATAACAGTTCTTGCTACAATCTTACTATAGATTCATGGTTCATATGGATTTTTGATAAAGTCAAATTCTTTGTCCGTCTTATCAAAACAGATGTTCTAACTCCGCGATGCCTGCTTTAGTCCATAAATGGACTTAAGCAACTTGCACACTTTCTCGCTGCTTCCACTCTAAATGAAACCTTCTGGCTGGTCCATATAGACGCTCTATTCTAAATTTCTATTTAGAAAAGCGGTCGGCCAAATCTCATAATCGTGGAAGGTAGCAATGGCAAGAAGGATTCGGATGGATTTGAGCATAGCCACTGGTGAAAAAGTTTCATCATAGTCCAAACCAGGTCTTTGACGAAATCGTTTTGCAACAAGTCTAGCCTTATAGTTTTCAACCTGTCCATCTACACCAATCTTCTTTCTGAAGATCCATTTGCAGCCTACGGGTTTTATCCCTTCTGGAGCAATGTCCAAAGTCCATACTTTGTTGGTGTACATGGACTCCATCTCGGTTCGCATTGCATCCAGCCATTTTACCGAGTCTGTGCTCTGAATGGCTTGCTGGAAGTTAGTTGGCTCATCATTATTAATGATTCAATCCTCTCTATCCACATCTACGAGAAACCGTAGTATCTCTCGGGCGGATGAGACAGCCTATTACTCCCACGGAGTGGCGCGGGAACGTCCTGTTCTTTTGAAACCTCTGGTTCTACCATGCTTTCAGTAATAGATTGTGGTTCTGGAACTTCTTCCAGTTCTTTTGCGCTCCCACTAGCTTCTTTTTCTAAAAATTGATTTTCCAAAAAGTGGGCATGACGAGAAACAAAAACCTTTTGTTCCTCTGCGTAATAGAAAATATACCCCTGGAGTTCTTTGGGTATCCCACAAACTTACACAGTACTGAGCGTGCCTCGAGCTTGTCCGCATGCTGCCTTTTGACAAAAGCTATACATCCCCATATCTTCAGATACTGAAGATATGGTTTCTTCCCACTCCACATCTGATATGGTGTGGTAGGCACAGTCTTGGTAGGAACCTTGTTCAAAAGATATGCAGCTGATTCTAGTGCATAGCCCCAGAATGATCGCTGTAACTCAGCGTTACTCATCATGGAACGTACCATATCCAATAAAGTTCTGTCTCTCCGATACACCGTTGTGTTGTAGCGTGTATAGAGGAGTAAACTGAGAGAGAATTCTATTCTCTTTAAGGTAATACAGGAACTCGGCACTCAAGTATTCACCACCTCGATCAGATCTTAGTGTCTTGATACTTTTGCCGGTTTGTTTTTCCACTTCATTCTTATATTCTCGAAATTTCTCAAAGGCCTCGGATTTATGTTTCATCAAGAAGACATGTACATACCTAGAGAAAATATCCGTAAAAGTAATGAAATAGGAATAACCACTTTTTTCATGTGTAGACATTGGACCACACACGTCACTGTGTATGAGTCCCAAGAGCCCCCCTCTCTCTCACTCCATGTCCAGTGAACGGAGTCTTTATCATCTTTCCTTTGATACATGATTGACAAGTTGCATAAGATTCATATTCGAACAGATCCAAATATTCTTCTTTATGTAACTTGGTCAACCTTGTTTCGTTGATGTGACCCAGTCTACAATACCATAAGAAAGTTTGATTTAATTCAAGAGTCTTTCTTTTACGTGTGTTATGGACATTGAAAATTTTTAGTTGGTTTAATACGTATATACCGTTGTTTAGAGTACCTGACCCAATCAGACCATGATTAAGGTGGATGTTTACGACATCGCTTACAAATGTAAAATCATAACTTTCTTTAGATAACAAAGATACAGAAATGATATTACAAGTCAAACTAGGTACACAAAAACAGTTGCGCAAAACCAAAATATGTCAATTTGTCAACCTTAAGTGATATTCCCCTATAGACATAGCATCCACGCTCGCTCCGTTAGCAACCCCGAGGGTCATATCACCGGTCTTCAGAACCCTACGACTTCTCAGTGCCTGCAAAGAATTTCAGATATGAGATCCTGATTCGGTATCCAATACCCAGGAAGTAGAGTTGATTGACAGACAGTTTTCAATTACAAACAAACCTGAAGCCGAAGCCACAACCTTCTTCGAGTCCTGGTTCTTTGCTCTCCAGGCCCTGCAATTTTTCTTCCAATGGCCCTTCTTATGACAGCAGAAGTATTCTTCCTTCCCTACCGTCGGCCCCGCCACTTTTGCCTTGCCCTTCGCTTCCATCTTACTAACACCGCCTCTCAGCTTGGTGGGGGACCTTCTTCTTCTTTCTCTTGGCTTTCTCCTTGGATCTAGAAGAGTAATCTCCACCAACAAGCAGAGTGAGTGTTTCCCTAGATTTCTGCAGGGAGCCTGCAGCACTCCATAACATGTTGAGGGGTTCCGGAAGTTCAACTTATTTACCTTGAATATTAAAATTCAAGATAAACTAGGCGTAGGTGGAAGGGTGGGACTGCAGAATCAAGTCTGTATACAGCTCGTTCTCTAACGTGGTCCCTAGGTCTGTGAGCTCCTCAATGTAGCCGATCATCTTAAGGACGTTTTCCCCTACAGATGATCCGATAGCCAATCTCGCCTAAAATAGCTTCTTCGAGGTCTCGTATCTTGCGATACGAGATTGCTCTCCATATAATTCCTTGGTATGGAGGAATATGGATTCAAGATCCAAATTCTCGTGCCACCTCTGGTGTTCATTGTCAATAGAGGCCAGCACGAGGCACTTGGCTTTCGCACTATCAATTTCCTAGGTCTTACGGATTTCCTTATCCGCGACACTGGAATCTGGACCTGGGACGGAGGGGTATTTAGTAGTAAGAATATAGCCCAATTTGTCATATGTTATTGCTATCTTGACATTCCTGAGCCAATCTTTATAGTTTGGCCCCATTAATATGTTTTTATCTATAGTAACTTAAGGCCAGTCATCTTGGTCGCTGCAATTAGGAGAGAGAGAAGAAACACTTTAGCATGATGCACTTGCAAGTTTAGATTGGTTTTTAATTTATCTAAACAGGATGGCTCCCACTGTTTCTCAAATCCTTTCTCAAACCATAAAAGAAGAATTGGTCAGGATTAATCTCACCGTACAATACTTGCTTAACCTTTCAGCTAGGCCAGTGTCGGTACTTCGAGGGAGGTTTTACGACGCTTTCGCGAAGTTCCTTAATTAAATAACCTCTTTTCCCTGGAGGCGTAGTTCTGCTAACACCTTTCTAGACACCTACTTGGTTTATAGCATTGATCGTTAAGTGAAAAAAATCTCCCGAGGAGTAGCATATACTCACAGTAGGATAGGGATCCAAATATCATCGTGTGATAAAGTCGAAGGAATGCTACCAAAATTATCACACTCCAAATGGTATGCAACACTGGCAAGTTTCAGTTTCTTTAGAAACTCCTGATGTGGATTTTTGCCCCATACTCTTATGACCATGACGAAGGCCAACATATTATAAGTCATATGTCAAGTTCTACCCGTCATTGTCCAGGTTAATTTGAACCCACCTGTACATACTCTTGACGAAGGCCAAAATAGTAGCACGACTTTCCCAAATCAACTCATCTATCTATACTACAGATGAATATTCAGCAGCTAGCAATCACTATGCCTTGGCGAAGGTCAAAATACATAGCTTGAATACTACTGAATATTCAACTGAAATGACGGAGGACTACGAATGGTTTTGGCGAAACCGTGAACGTAGTGAACTTGATAATCGAAGGAACCTGATAGCTTTTAAAAGGAGTGGTTTAAGCTCCGCATTTTAAAAGTTTTGCTGTTTTGAAAAAACCGAGTGGTTTTAGAATTGTTCCAACGATTCAGCTTTGGTTTGTTTGCTTTGCATTAATGTAATGCAGTCCCATCAATTAACCTACCATTGCAGAAAAAGACGAAAATACAACGTATGCTTATGCCATCCGCATTCGCCACTGGGCCCCGTCTTACACCGTTAGGTTAGATAACTAACGCCAGAGCTGGGGGATAGACTAGCGTGGATGCAAAACATAAGCAACATCAATTATATAATATATATAATAATATCCATTCGTCAGACGCAATAATAGGCATTCCATATCACAGATGAATATATTGGATATACTAGGAATTCCGCGTTTCGTTTAAGCCTGTAATGAAAGACGGATTTCACGGTCGTGATGAATAGCCAAACCCCACCCCAGACCCCTACGGGTGTGGCAAACTACCCGCCAAATACCCGAAGTGAAGCAACCTCCCTCATCAAAGTGAGTAGGCCACTCGGCACTTCAAAGTATCCGATAGTTTGTGCACCCCACCTTGGGTCAATCCTAGGAGCAGAAAACAGTAAAAGAAATAATACAACGGTGGCTACAAGCTCAACCCGGATGTGCCCCGCAAAATAATATTACACCACTTTACAAATTTTACATCGATTGAAAGAATGAAAAGCCCTTATCTCACATCCCCGGCTATTCATCCACGACGATCCAATAAATTCATATACACAAACCACAAAAGCATCAAAGATATGTGCAACCCCAACTAACTAACATATAGCAATTAGCAGAAGTTTACGAAAACATATATCACTACTTGAAACATTAAATGATGTTAAAACCGCGACTTCGAAACACCCCATATTGCCACAGTAAATAATTGACAGCATATTCAAAATTGGCAAAAACAAACAACTCCTGAAACCCTAGATCCAAGTAACAAGACCACAGAACAAAACGCGAAGCATTCCCCCACTAAAAAAATGGTGAGTCCGGATTTTTTGGCATTGTGGCCGGTCCATTTCAGAAGGAAATGTCTCGTTTTTGGAGTGTGTTCATTTTACAAGTAGACGAGAACTTTGCAATTGTTTAAAAAAAATTTAGAGCCTCGTAAACAATCAACAGAAACTAGGATATACGCTTCGATGTTTTGGGGTTATTTCGGTTTCGTAGTTTTACTTGTCGTTTAATCTCTTAGTGTCACGCCCCGCTTCCCGGTGTACGGCGAAGGGGGCGCGACGCGGTCCGCTACGTATATACTCAAAAGTACATACGCTAAGCGTATCTAAGAAATATAAAATAAATACACAAGAGACAAGAATAAAAAGAACAACAACTTTTATTTATTAACATTCTTTGTACAACACATGAAAGAAAATACAACTGAAATAAAAGATGCCTAAACAGTGGCATAACAGGAAATGAAAAATACTGAAAAGAAAAGTGTATAATGAAACTACAGTGTAGGGTCTTCAGTAAACTGCTCCAAGTCTTCTTGCGATGGCTCAACTTCTGCCGGGTCCAAATCACCTGACGACATTCAAAGAAGAGAGAAACGGAATGTCGTCAGCGAACAAATCGCTCGGTAAGTCCCAAAGGTAAGAGGGAAGTAGAAAAAGACAGAATAAGAAGATACATTTTAAAGTGTACTATTGTTGTAATGTTATGTCAACGCTGTTGTTTGTAGCTTGGTACAGAAGGATGCCAGTGTATACGAGGGGAGTTTCTATATGCCAGAGACTAAGGGCACGTATAGTACAAGGTACCGTTTATGCCACGGTACAACAGCAACTGGATTCATGTTAGGTGTGTTAAATCTGACCACCTCGTGCCACCTTTAACACCTTCCGTACCAATCTACCTCTTAAACCCCGCGATGTCTTGTTTGTATTGTTATCTTGTAAATTGTGTTGGTTGTATGATTGATTGACTGACTGACCGAAACCATGATATCAGGAAACGGTTATAACCGTAGAGTCATGTAAATGGAATACTGGGAATCATGTAAAAGGAATATATCCATGGTTCGGTTCAGCCAAATTGTATAAACTGATAATTGTATTCATGGATTGATGTGTTCATATTGAATTGGAAACTTATAGATTATGGATTGACTTGAATCATATTCAAGTCAGACTAATCAGACTCAAACCCGAGCCAGACAATCAGAAATGTGAAACGAAGTCTTATAACCGCTAGGGTCCTTAGGGTAATTTATAAACTTGAGGGGTTTTTATGTAAAAATACTTTTATATACTTTTCAAAATACACCTCAAGTATTTATTTTTCGTCTTTAGAGTTGTGGATTTTATGTTGTGACATTTCTAGTGAAAATATTCTAGTTATAGGTATTTATCTGTAATATTGATTTATTTGAAGTTCATGGTATTTTAGTATAAAATCTATTCTTGTGATTTTTAGAAAAATATGGAAAATTTATATTATAATAAAATAGATATTTAAATGATAAATATACATATGTTTATACAAAATAATTTTAATAAATATTTTATATTCCAAAAATCTCATTTTCTTAAGATGTCGTATTCTAAACCTTTCGAGACCGAATGCTCCTTGCGAAGGTCTGAATCTCGCACTACTAGCCCGAGGGTGCGCGATAAACCGCACGATCCCGAACGGGTTCCGCAAAGATGGGTTGTAGCGGCGCTTTGCAAGGATTGTAAAATACTAATCGTTTAGAAAACGGTTTTATAAAGTAAAAGGTATTTATTTGAAAAGTGTAATTTTCCGTATTTTAGATTCTAGGGTTTCCTAAGCCAACTAGCCTATTTCTAAATGGTCTAAACGACAAGTCGTTAGAAGCCTCAAATCTCCTATTCACCGCCAATTGTGGCCAGGTAAGTACAAGTGAGGAAGGAGGGATCCGCTCACGAATCATGAGGCGGGCCTTTTAAAGTTACCTAAGCTCACTTGCCTAGCCTAGACACCACAAAGTCAGGTTTAGATAAACGATCGATGTCCACAACTTATCGTATTTTTCCTACTAAGAAGTATTTACTTAAAAGTGTATCAAATCTAAAACCTTTAAGAATGGTTTTATTAAGATTATGGTATTTTAATGAAAGTTTCGTTTTATCGTATTCTAAGTTTGATGATATCATTTTAGGGTTGTATTTGCGTGTGTATAGAGGTAGGTCATTACCTCGTGCTCTACTTTAAATGTATATTAAGGTTAAGGGGTTAAATGTGAAATTGAAACATAATGGTATTAAAGTCAAAAAATACGGTAAATTGAAAAGGTTATCATTTCATGTGTGAAAACTTATTCAAATTGATTTTTACAAGTTCAATGGTCAAGATAAAGATGTTTAGGAATGATTGAATTGATTAGAAGAAGAAAAATAAACATTAAGGTATTAAAATGAAAAAGAATACGATATTGCAAAAGCTATCATTTCATGTGAGAAACTTTATCCAAATTAGTTGTTATGTGATTAATAGTCATCATGAATAAGTTTAAGTATTATGGAATTGGTGACAAGTGAGATTTTATAGGAAACCGAATCAGAAATCGGTTTGTTCCGATTTCCGTCGGGTTTCGTAAGTTCGTATTTTTGAGAAGTAGAAAGAAGGGAAGAATGGGACTTACGGGTTTCAATCTATACTAAAGAGTATAGGGGAACTAGGTGAGTGGCCGAGGCGTTGTTTCGTCGCCGGTTGTTTTAAAAAACTTCGCCGGAATTCCGTCAGAGCGTCGTCGTGAATTCGATTTCAAAGTATACCCTTCTTATAGAAATTTTGAGAGAGTAAACCTAGTGTTTTAGGATGAGAGGGTAGAGGGTAGGGGGTCTATTTATAGGGTAGGCTAGGGTAGGGTAGGTGAAAGGTTTTTATTTTTAAAAAATTGTAAAATTAATAGAAAAATCATTAAAATTTGTATTAAATAGGGTGTAATTAACATTCGGGAACCGATCCATTAAAATGGTGTATACAGGGGAGTTGAGAAGACGAAACGACACCACTTTCGTTTAGACGACTCGGCCGTCCGGCCGAGTCCGGCCGGCGGCACCGGCCCGTGTCGGGCCGAGTCGGGGTGCCGTTGGGTGGGGATTCTTCTGACGTAGGCTCTGGTATATTTAAATTTTAGGGTTCAGTTCAACTTTTGGGAGTTATGGCCTGTGGACTGTTGGGCTTCCAAGAATTTTAAAAGAAAAATAATCTAAAAATAATGTGGGGCATGGGATTTGAACTCTGGTGGCTTGGTTCAGCAGTGCAAGGTCTTACCAATGAGCTACAAGCTCCTTCTTGTAATTATTGTGGGAACATAGATACTTAAAGTTATAACAGCAACATTAAATACTTCAAGTATACTTCAAATTTAAATCAAATTTATGTATACAAAAATTGGAGTTGTTACAATCTACCCTCCTTACAAAAATTTCGTCTTCGAAATTTACAACTTTTATTTGAGAACTAGTTTACAAAAAGGTGAGGATATCTTGCACGCATTTCATCTTCCCTTTCCCACGTGGATTCTCCTGGAGTGTCTTTCCTCTACATTACCCGGACCAAGTTAACTTCCTTGTTCCGAAGTGTCTTTACTTTCCTGTCTAGGATCTCCACAGGTTGTTGCTCACAAGACAAGTCGGTCTATATAGTGAGCTCGGAATGATCAAGTACATGGCTGGGGTCACTCACATACTTTCTGAGTTGGGATATGTGGAACACGTTATGCACTCCTTCCAATGAGGGTGGAAGCGCTAAGCGGTATGCCACTTCACCGACTCGTTCGAGTATGTCGAACGGTCCAATATATCTCGGACTCATTTTACCCCGTCTTCCAAATCGGATCACTCTGCGGTTCGGAGATATCTTCAAGAATACATGGTCTCCTGGCTGGAACTCCAAGTGTCGTCTCTTTGCATCATCCCAGTGTTTCTGTCGATCTTGGGCTATGCGCATTCTTTCCCTGATAGTACGAACCACATCAACGGTCGCTACTATCATCTTTGGTCCAAGAAGTTCCCTATCTCCGATGTCGTCCCAACTTAATGGTGATCGAGACTTCCTTCCATACAATGCTGCAAAAGGTGCCATTCCTATGCTTGCTTGGTAGCTGTTATTGTACGCGAACTCCACAAGATGCAGGTGATCTTCCCACGATACTTTGAAGTCTAGCATACACGCTCTGAGCATATCCTCCAAGATCTGAATAGTTAGTTCTGACTGACCATCTGTTTGTGGATGATAAGCCGTGCTGAAGTTCAGACTTGTTCCCAAGCTAGCTTGCAGACTTTGCCAAAATTGCGATCGGAACCTGGTGTCACGATCGGAGACAATGCAGACCGGTACTCCATGAAGTCTCACAATTTCCTGTATGAGTTCATGGGTATTAGAGATAGTACATTATGAAGAGTTTAAATCGTAATTAGATTATTACCTCCATGTACTTCTTTGCCAGTGTCTCAGTTGATTGGCCAACCCGAAATGGGATGAATTGAGCCGACTTTGTGAGTCGATCCATAATGACCCATATAGCATCGTTACCCTTTGTGCTGCAAGGAAGAGCAGTCACAAAGTCCATCGTGATGTGCTGCCACTTCCATTCTGGGATTGGTAACGGTTGAAGTAGTCCAGCTGTCCTGTGATGTTCAGCCTTTACTTGCTGACACACCAAACATTTTGCGATGCTTCTGGCTACTTCACGCTTTATTCCATGCCACCAATAATTTTGACGTAGATCTTTGTACATTTTGGTACCTCCAGGATGTACTGAGTAGGGAGAGCTGTGAGCTTCTTTCATTAACTCTTCCCGAACAGGACCTTTTGGTACACACAATCTGCTGCCGTATCTCAAAGATCCGTCTTCATGGATGATGAAGTCTGTTCTGAGTCCATTCTCCACTTGTTCTCTGATCTTTTGCAACTTAGCATCACTTGCTTGAGCTGCTTTGATCTGATTGACAATGGTTGATTGAACTTGTAGATTCATCAAACTTGAAGCATTACCTGGCATTACTACTTCAATCTCTATCTGATGCAAGTCTTGCTGAAGCTTCCACTGAGCGGAGAGATTCATCGATAATGGTTGGCGACTAAGAGCATCAGGTACTACGTTCACCTTCCCTGGGTGATATTGCAGGTTGATGTCAAAGTCCGCCATGAGTTCTAACCATCGTCTCTGCTGTATATTCAACTCCTTCTGAGTAAACACATACTTCAGACTTTTATGATCCGTGTAGATGTTCACTCGTTCACCAAGTAAGTAGTGGCGCCAAATCTTGAGAGCAAAGATGACGACTACCAACTCCAGATCATGCGTCAGATAATTTCGCTCATGAGTCTTCAGTTGTCTTGAAGCATAAGCCTCAACCTTACCGTGATGATGTAGAACACATCCTAATCCCTTACCGGATGCATCACAATGCACTTCGAATCCTCCAGATTGATCCGGTATTACGAGAATAGGTGCAGATGTCAATCTTGACTTGAGTTCTACGAAAGCTTGTTCGCATGCTTCTGACCACACAAATTCTTCATCTTTTCGTGTGAGCTTGGTCAGGGGTGTTGCTATCTTTGAGAATCCTTTAATGAATCTTCTGTAATATCCAGCTAAACCCAAGAAACTCCGAATGTCCTTCACTGACTTTGGTGTAGGCCATTCGCTAACTGCTGAAACTTTGGCTGGATCCACAGAAATTCCTTCTCCTGATACGATATGTCCAAGAAAACCAACTTGATTTAGCCAAAACTCGCACTTGCTGTACTTGGCATAAAGCTTATGTTGCCGAAGAGTTTCCAGGACAATTCGTAGATGCTCTGCATGCTCTTTCCGATTCTTAGAATATACCAGGATGTCGTCGATGAAGATGACAACAAACCTGTCTAAATACTCCCGAAAAACTTGGTTCATTAGGTTCATGAATATTGCTGGTGCATTGGTCACTCCAAATGGCATCACTAGAAATTCGTAATATCCATAGCGAGTTCTGAAAGCTGTTTTGTGAATATCAACTTCCTTGACCTTCACCTGATGATAACCTGAACGAAGATCCAATTTAGAGAAAACGCAAGATCCACTTAACTGATCGAATAAATCATCGATGCGCGGGAGTGGATACTTGTTCTTTATAGTGACTTCGTTCAAGGCCCTATAATCGATGCACATTCTGTATGAACCTTCCTTCTTCTTCACCAGTAGTACAGGTGCTCCCCAACTTGAAGTGTTGGGACGAATCCATCCTTTCGCCAATAATTCGTCCAACTGTGTTCGAACTTCCTTCAAACCTTCCGGACTTAGTCTATACAGTGCTTTGATCACCGGTTGTGCTCCTGGTACTAAATCAATACTGAATTCAAGAGCTCGATCGGGAGGCAAACCTGATATATCGTCAGGAAATACATCGTCGAACTCTCGAACTACCTCTGGTCTTAATTCTTCTTCCACTTGAGTTACCGCAACTACTGCTTCCCTTGGCTTCGCTTTGTAGGTACCTGGCTCCAGGGTACGATCTCCGCTCTTGAAATAGAAGACCAGATGGTCTGGAATCTCAAATACTACCCTCCTTTGACGACAGTCGATGGTAGCATAAAATGTTCCAAGCCAATCCATTCCTAGAACCACATCGAAGTTTGGTATGTGCAGTACTTTGAAGTCAGCATAAAACTCTCGACTGCAGACGACGACTGGACACAAGCTGTATCCCATAGTTGCCTTTAGAACGCCATTTCCGAAACTGACATTCCAGCTAGATACAAGCGGTGAGACTGGAATCGCATGGGTTCGGACAAACCGTTGCGACATAAAGCAGTGGGATGCTCCAGTATCAAACAGTGCAAGTGCAGGTAGTGAAGCTACTAAGATTGTACCTAAGGTATATGGGATATGTTTTAGGTATAGGGAAAGTTTGTATATAACCAGGACTAAAAGATAAGTTTGAGAAGGAAAGTTTACCAGTAATGACTTGGCCAGTGGCCTCAGCTTCTTCCACAGACATCATGAAAGCCTGGCGCTTTGGCATATTCCTCCTGGCCTGAGGAGCATTCCTCGGAACGTTCCTTTGAGCTTGATGGAACTGTCGAGGAGGTGGTGCAGCTTGCGGTCCTCTGGGTAGTGCAGGCAGTGCAAGCCTTGGAGAAGGGGCTTGGATGGCTGGACGCTGTGGATAATTGTTTGCTGGCCTGGGTGCAGCAACTGGGTTTTGTTTAAGAGGACAAGCCCCAATACCATGAGCAGCTGAGCCGCAGATCAAGCAAAGGTTGTTCGCACATCGGCAATCTCTAGCCAGATGCCCATTTCTCTTGCAGTAGTTACAAAAGGCTTGGCTGGATTTGCTGATTGGTGCTCCAGGACGTCTTGGCACAAAAGGTGGTCTGGACGAGGCTCCACCTGCCATCTAGTTAGCAGAGCGCTTGACTCCTGCAGACTGAGGTCTGCCCCTTGCTTTTATCACTGCCTCATAACTGCGGGCAGCTTCTAGTGCATCCTCATGAGTCAAAAATTTTCCTGTGGCTAAAGCAGCCTGAATCTTCGTGTCCAGTCCTTGTTGGAAACGACGGGCTCTGATATCGTCCGTCGGTATCAAATGTGCCGCGAATCTGTTCAAGGATAGTGTTAGCTGTGTGGTATGTGATATTTAAAACTGAACTATTGCGACATATCTTACCGGCTTAACATAGTGAATTCAGCGTCGTATTCATCTACCGATTTGTCCCACATTGATCCTTGCTGTAGATGAATGAACTGCTGCTCCATGGCAAACCTGGCAGTTACAGGAAAGTATTTCGCGTCGAACTTCTCGCGAAATGTTTTCCATTCAATAGGCTGCGCAAGACGGCTTTCTTCCGCTTTCCACCAGTTGCGAGCGTTGTCCGTGAGTTGTAGTTTCGCTACACGGACCCAAGCGACGTCTGGCACTTGTGCTGCGGCCAGATCATCCTCGATATTTTGAGCCCATTCTTCAGCTTCCAGTGGGCTCCCCTTTCCTGAGAACTGTTTCGGATGTAAAGCCCTGAATTGGTTTACCCCCGGAGCGTCAGTCTCGGAACGGTTCAAGAGTTGTTGCTGTCCCTCGAGAAGGCTGCGGATTGCCTCAAGTAGCACTGTTTGCTCGGTAGGGGGCGCAAGAACAACTGGTGTGAGAGGTAGTGCTGGATGTGTGTTGTTGACGTTGGTGCCTGTGTTGTTTGGGGAATCCATAATCCTGAAGAAAAATTTGGGTTAGGACAGATTCAAGTACATGAAATGATAAGATTCAAGGAATATGATATGGCAAGATTCAAGGAACATGAATTGTAAAGAATGTTTTAGTTGCTGGTTCTTATGTTATATTGCTTAGGTTGTTCACGCAGAACAGAACTGCATGATAGGGATTCATACAGCTCAGACCTGCATGGGCCACCAACAAAACCTGTCACGCCCCGCTTCCCGGTGTACGGCGAAGGAGGCGCGACGCGGTCCGCTACGTATATACTCAAAAGTACATACGCTAAGCGTATCTAAGCAATATAAAACAAATACACAAGAGACAAGAATAAAAAGAACAACAACTTTTATTTATTAACATTCTTTGTACAATACATGAAAGAAAATACAACTGAAATAAAAGATGCCTAAACAGTGGCATAACAGGAAATGAAAAATACTGAAAAGAAAAGTGTATAATGAAACTACAGTGTAAGGTCTTCAGTAAACTGCTCCAAGTCTTCTTGCGATGGCTCAACTTCTGCCGGGTCCAAATCACCTGACGACATTCAAATAAGAGAGAAACATAATGTCGTCAGCGAACAAATCGCTCGGTAAGTCCCAAAGGTAAGAGGGAAATAGAAAAAGACAGAATAAGAAGATACATTTTAAAGTGTACTATTGTTGTAATGTTATGTCAATGCTGTTGTTTGTAGCTTGGTACAGAAGGATGCCAGTGTATACGAGGGGAGTCTCTATATGCCAGAGACTAAGGGCACGTATAGTACAAGGTGTTAGTATATATGCCCTAGAGGCCATTACTGTATCATACTAGTTTGTATATTACTTAATGGAAGCTTGGGATATTCACAGTTGTATATACAATCTTGCTCGAAATGGTAGTATGCTACTTGGTTTGTCTCTGCTTTAATATGTGCATGTGTTTCTTTTAGCATATTGCAGGTATACATATTAGTAGAGCCCTTAGGATCTTTGCTTGATTACCAGCGTTGTGATGGCGCTCGCACTCGTGGGAGCTGGGTAATCTATAAGCACATCCTTATACAGGTCCCTGGTCGTTGGACTATCGAGACAGGGCATCGATACTCCGGAGTAGACTAGCGTATGCGCTTCTCATCCCAGTGTGGGAGACGGTCTGTCCCACAGCCGTTAGTACGTCGTACTTGGGATAGTATGCGGGTGCTCGTTAGGTTACGAGTACACTGGACAGGACTCGTCGGGAACTGTTGGTTGGTAATATACCTATCGTCAGTTATCAGTTCCCAGGTGACATGAGTACAGCTTAGTCCGCTGACTTGACACTGTCACTTCGCCTCGAGTGTGTTCCCACTGCACTTTGATTACTACCCTACCACGGCTCAGAGGAGTCGTGCAAACAGGTAGTTTTTGGGTGCAGTCCCGAAGCACTTGGAGGCAGTGACGGTTAGACAGGATTCGTCTCTCCCGGTATTGGGGGTTGACATCGCGCTGTGTCCAGGAGAGCCATTACACGAGTAGTCCCTGGCCAGGGCAAGCGAGATATACTGGTAGGCTTCCAGTGTTATCTCAGGGTGTTCTGGGCTTCACTCCGACACGACTTGTACCGCTATTAGGGGACTGACGTTTCACCGCCCCCCTAGGCCCGCCATGCGATGTATCAGACGAACAGACCGGACTGTACGGAGATTGTCACATACAGGCTCAGTAGGAGTGCAGATGGGGTTCACCTCGTCAGTCTTCTTATCGACATCTACCTGGGGACCGTTACGTACAGCTAGTGCCGCTTGCGGTCTGTGGTTAAACCCACTGCCAGCGTAGTGTCGAGTCTTTAGAGTCCCACACAGAGAGCTATTCGCCTTTAGGCAAAACGAGTAGAGGTCGCATGGTTTTGCGACAGGGTTCGTTCGCATCCGCGCACTTGTGCACGGTTGCTGTTCGGACAGTTTATACTAGTGGGCTTTGGTTTAAGCCAGATCCTAGTATATGATTTGAGATTGGTTTTTCTCATTGTGTTCGTGTTCCTCGGATCACGAATGCGGGTGCGTATGCACGGTTGCTTGAGATTGAGGGAGAGGACCTTGTTTAGGGTTAATGACTATTGTCATTTTATTAACCCTATTGTTTTTGTGTGTATTATTGTTAATTAATAATTAGCTTAATTATTGTGCATGGTTGTTGTTGTTGACATTTTGACTTCATTGACTTGTTGACCATGTTGACAAGTTGACCATGATCATTTCATTTGGAAGATGCTCTTTGATCCTTGCAATTTGCATTAATGATGAAATGATAATGGTCACCTCTTGATTAAACCATGACAATTTTCTTGCTAATTAATTAATTAAAATAACTCACACATATTAGTGAGAATGGCTCACTAATATTTCATTCTATCATATCTTTTCTCTCTCTTGCTCATCCTCTCCCTCAAGCTCTCTCCCTCTTATGTGTTGAGAAACAAAAAGCTTGAGAAAAACCTTCACTTGATCTTCTCTACTCACTTCTAGGGTTCAAGTCTTAGCATTTCTTGCACTCTAGTTACTCCTAGCTTGGAGTTGAAGCTAAAGGTCGAGGCTTTCGGGTGGATCGTTCTTTGACGGAAGGAGACAAGCAAGGTGAGGCCTTTCTACCATTCCGACGAGCAAGGAGAGAAGGAGTTCGAGCTCAAGGTATAACCTTTCTACAACTTTGTTAGTTGTTAGTTTACTTTAGCTAGTTTTCGTTTAGTAAAGATCCTCACAAGCAAGGTCCATGTTGCCTAAGTCATTAAAAATCCGATTTTTATTATGTTTTCCGCCTCCCCGCAAGTACCGGGGTGGGCAACGTGGACTTACAGTGGTATCAGAGCCTAACTAAACTCAAACTAGCTAGGTAGTGAAGTGTAACGAAGTTTCGAAACCGAAAATCCAAAAACCGAACTTTTGAAAAACCCTAGTTTCTGTTGAAATTTTTTCTGCTCAAAATAGAAAACTTTATATTTGTAAATTCATCTCAGGGTTTTTAATGAACACCCATGAAAAACGACACAGAGATTCGTTCAAACCGCCGCCCTTCCGCCGCACGAGGTAGGCTCGTGCCGCGGAAGCGCCGCGGTTTGATGTCCTCTCTGCATCGTTTTTCGTGCAGTGTCTTTCTGTGTTGATTTTGGGATTTTTAGGATATATATTATGTGCCCAGATTTTCCAGAACTAAAATTTACTTTTGGGGGCCTATAAATCCGTATTTTTTCGGAACTTCACTACGCTTTAACTACATTGGTTATATCTGTAATGCTTGCATGTATTGAACGTCGGCTAATCGCTATAAGACGATTAGTCGGGGTTATACATGATCTGTGATTGTTATTGGTTTGTGGATATGAATGGATTGGATTGTCGCGGGTGAATGGCCGGGGTGGATGTGAGATGAGCGTTGTTTTTCTTTCATTCATTTGTAACATGTAAATTGATGTAATAATATTCTTTGTATGGCCGCACAACCGGGTCGGGGTTGTAGCCGTCATTGTATAATTCTTTTTACTGTTTTTGCTCCTAGGATAGACCCATGGAGGGGTGCACAAACTACCGGGTATCTCGAAGTGCCGAGTGGCCTACTCACGGTGGTGAGGGAGGTTGCTTCGCTTCGGGTGCTTGGCGGGTAGTTTGCCGCACCCATAGGGGTCTTGGGTGGGGTATTGGCTATTCACCGCAACCGTGTAATCCGCTTTGCGTTGCAGGCTCGAACGCATTGCAGATTCCTAGTATATCCAATGTATTCATCTGTGATCTGTAATGTCTATCATTGCTGTATATTTATATATAATAACTATTTAGGCGTTGCTTATGTTTTACAGCCGCGCTAGCCCAGCCCCCGCTCTGTCGTTAGTTAAGTAACCTAACGGGTGATGACGGGGCCCCGTGGCGAATGCGAATGGCATAAGCGTACGTTATATTTTGGTTGTTTTCTGCAATGGTAGGATTAAATGATGGGACGCATTAAAAGAACTAATGCAAGAAATAAACCAAGTAAAAGTCGATTGGAACACTTTGAAAACCACTCGGTTCTTTTCAAAACTAAACTTTTAAACGCGGAGCTTGAACCACTCCTTTTAAAAGCTATCTCGTTCCATCGATTATATCAAGTTCACTACGTTCACGGTTTCGCCAAAACCATCCGTAGCCCTCCATCATTTCGGTTAAATATTCGGTAGTATTCAAGCTATGTATTTTGACCTCACGCCAAGGCATAGTGATTGGTAGCTGCCGGATATTTATCCATTGCATAGATAGAATGCGTTGATTTGAGACAGTCGTGCTGCCATTTTGGCCTACGTCAAGGGTAGGTACGGGTGGGTTCAAATTAACCAGGATAATGATGGGAAGAACTTGACATGTGACTTATGACATTTTGACCTCACGCCAAGGTCATAAGAGCATGGGGCAAAAATCCACATCGGGAGTTTCATAAGCACTGAAACTTGCTAGCGTTGCATACCATTTGGAGTGTGATGATTCTGGTAGGATTCCTTCGGTTTTATCACGCGATGATATTTGGATCCCGATCCTACTGTGAGTATATGCTACTCCTCGGGAAAACTCTCACTTAACGATCAATGCTATAAACCTAGTAGGTGCCTAGAAAGGTGTTAGCGGGGTTACGCCCACAGGGAAAAGAGGTTACTTAATTAAGGAACTTCGCGAAAGCGTTGGAAAACCTCCCTCGAAGTACCGACACTGGCCTGGCTGAACGGTTAAGCAAGTATTGTACGGTGAGAATGATCCCGGCTAATCCTTTTCTTTATGGTTTGAGAAGGGATTCGAGAAACAGTGGGAGCCATCCAGTTTAGACAAACTAAAAACCACTCTAAACTTGCAAGAGCATCATGCTAAAGTGTTTCTTTTCTCTCTCCTAATTGCAGCGACCATTCAACATGACCGGACTTAAGTTACTGTTAGATAAAAATATATTGATAGGGCCAAACTACAAAGATTGGCTCAGGAATGTCAAGATGGCGATCACTTATGACAAGCTGGGGTATATACTTACCACCAAAGCTCCCCCTGTCCCAGGTCCCACCTCCAGCGTCGCGGATGTAGAAATCCATAAGACATGGGAGATAGATTGCGCGAGGGCCAGATGCCTCGTACTAGCCTCGATGGACAACGAACATCAGAGGAGGCACGAGAATATGGACCTAGAGTCCATATTTCTCCATACAAAAGAACTGTATGGAGAGCAGTCTCGTATCGCTAGATACGAAGTGTCGAAGAAGCTTTTTTCGGCAAGGTTGGCCGTCGGATCATCGGTAGCGGACCACGTGCTTAAGATGATCGGCTACATAGAGGAGCTCGCGGACCTTGGGACCACGTTGGAGAATAAACTCTATACCGATTTGATTCTCCAGTCCCTTCCTTCCACTTACGCCCAGTTCGTTCTTAACTTCAACATGCAAGGAAAGGAGGTTGAACTTGCCGAGCTTCTGAACATGTTAAGGACTGCTGAGGGCACCCTACAGAAGGGTAGGGAGACATCCACTTTGTTTGTAGGAGGATCTTCCTCTTCTAGGTCCAGGGCGAAAGCCAAGGGCAAGAAGAAGAAAGCCCCCGCCAAACCAAGAGGCGGTGTCGGTAAAGTGGATACGAAGGGAAAGGGTAAAGCAACAAAAGTAGCGGGGAAGATGGTGGGGAAGGAAGAATGGTTCTATTGTCACAAAAGTGGTCACTGGAAACAGGATTGCAAGGCTTGGAAAGCCAGAACACAGGATTTGAAGCAAGTTGCAGCTTCAGCTTCAGGTGTGTATGTTATTGAAAACTGTCTATCAATAAACTCTACATCCTGGGTATTGGATACCGGATCAGGATCTCATATCTGTAATTCTTTGCAGGCGTTGAGAAAGCGTAGAGTTTTGAAGGCAGGTGACATGACCCTCAGAGTTGCGAACGGTGCTAGCATGGATGCAGAGGCCGTGGGGGACTATCACCTGGGATTATCTGATGGACACTTTTTGGTTTTGCGTAGTTATTATTATGTACCAAATGCAACCTGTAATATCATATCTGTATCTTTATTATCTAAAGAAGGTTATGAATTTGCATTTGTAAGTAATGTAGTGAACATTCACCTTAATCAAGTTTTGATTGGGTCAGGTACATTAAACAACGGTATTTACGTTTTAAACCAACCGCAGGTTTTCAATATCCAGAATACACACAAAAGAAAGTCTCCAGAAATTAATAAAACTTTCTTATGGCATTGTAGACTGGGTCACATCAATGAGAGAAGATTGACTAAGTTACATACTGAAGGATATTTGGATCCGTTCGAATATCAATCGTATGCAACTTGTCAATCCTGTCTCAAAGGAAAGATGACAAAGGCTCCGTTTTCTGGACACGGAGAAAGAGCGAGCGAGCTCTTGGGACTCGTACACAGCGACGTGTGCGGTCCAATGTCTACACATGCGCGAAGCGGTTTTTCTTACTTCATTACTTTTACGGATGATTTCTCAAGATTCAGACACATCTTCTTAATGAAGCATAAATCCGAAGCTTTTGATAAGTTCCAGGAATATAAGAATGAAGTAGAAAAACAGACCGGCAAAAGTATCAAGATCCTAAGATCGGATCGAGGAGGAGAATACTTAAGTGCCGAATTCCTGAACTACTTAAAAGAGAATGGAATTCTCTCTCAGCTTACTCCTCCATACACTCCGCAACATAATGGTGTATCGGAGAGACGGAACCGGACCCTATTGGATATGGTACGGTCCATGATGAGTAACGCTGAGTTACCGCGATCGTTCTGGGGACATGCACTAGAAACAGCTGCATATCTTTTGAACCGTGTTCCCACTAAGACTGTGCCTACCACACCATATGAGTTATGGAGTGGGAAGAAACCCTATCTTCAATACTTGAAGATTTGGGGATGTCCAGCTTATGTCAAAAAGCAGCATACGGACAAGCTCGAGGCACGCTCAGTACTGTGCAAGTTTGTGGGATACCCAAAGAACTCCAGGGGGTATCTATTCTATTACGCAGAGGAACAAAAAGTCCTTGTTTCTCGTAATGCCCATTTTCTGGAACATCAGTTTTTAGAAAAAGAATTAAGTGGGAGCGCGATAGAACTGGAAGAAATTCCAGAACCGCAAGCTATTACTGAAATCTTAGTAGAACCAGAGGGTTCAAAAGAACAGGACATTCCTATGCCACTCCGCAGGAGTAGTAGGCAGTCTCATCCGCCCGAGAGGTACTACGGTTTTCTCATTGACGGGGATAGAGAGGACTGCATCCTGGATTGTGATGAGCCTACTAGCTTCCAGCAAGCCATTCAGAGCGTCGACTCGATAAAATGGCTGGATGCAATGCGGACCGAGATGGAGTCCATGTACACCAACAAAGTATGGACGTTGGACATTGCTCCAGACGGGGTAAAACCCGTAGGATGCAAGTGGATCTTCAAAAGGAAGATTTGTGTAGATGGACAGGTTGAGACCTATAAAGCTAGACTGGTAGCAAAAGGGTTTTCGTCAGCGACCTGGTTTGGACTATGACGAAACCTTTTCTCCGGTAGCTATGCTGAAATCCATTCGGATCCTTCTTGCCATCGCTGCTTTCCACGATTATGAGATTTGGCAGATGGACGTAAAGACAGCTTTTCTAAATGGTCATTTAGAGGAGTGTGTCTATATGGATCAGCCAGAGGGTTTCATTCAGGGTGGGAGCAGCAGAAAGGTGTGCAAGTTGCTCAAGTCCATTTATGGACTCAAGCAGGCATCGCGGAGTTGGAACATCTGCTTTGATGAGACGGTCAAAGAATTTGGCTTTATCAAAAATCCAGATGAACCATGCATCTATTGTAGATTTGTAGCGAGAACTGTAGTATTCCTCGTTTTATACGTGGATGACATTCTCTTAATAGGAAATGACATTCCTATGCTACAATCTTTAAAGGGGTTCTTGTCACATAGGTTCTCCATGAAAGACCTGGGTGATGCCTCATACATTCTGGGTATCCGGATCTACCGTGACAGATCCAAGAGGATATTGGGACTTTCTCAGTCCAGGTACATCGACACCATACTGAAGAGATTCAGTATGGAAGATTCCAAGCGCGGTAATCTACCGGCTTGTCACGGGATCACCCTCTCCAAAGAGATGTCTCCCAAGACTGATTTGGAGAGGGATGGCATGTCTATTATACCCTACGCTTCTGCGGTAGGCTCTATAATGTATGCGATGTTGTGTACCAGACCGGATGTGGCTTATGCACTGAGTGTGGTAAGCAGGTATCAGTCAAACCCTGGGGAGAAACATTGGATAGCAGTAAAGAACATTCTCAAGTACCTGAGAAGGACTAAGGAGATGTTCTTGGTGTATGGCGGAAAAGACCTGCAGATTGAGGCCTTTGCTGACTCCAGCTTCCAGAGTGACAAGGATGATTCCAAGTCCATGTCGGGTTTTGTCTTTACCCTCAATGGAGGGGCGGTGTGTTGGAAGAGCTCCAAACAGGAAACCGTTGCTGACTCGACTATGGAAGCGGAATACATCGCTGCATCTGATGCCGCAAAAGAAGCTGTCTGGATGAGGAAGTTCTTGAAAGAACTTCAGGTGGTTCCGTCCATTGTTGACCCAATACCTCTGTATTCGACAACAACGGGGCTATAGCTTTAGCGAAGGAACCCAGGTCCCATCAGAAATCCAGACACATCTTAAGGCGGTATCACCTGATCAGGGAGATTGTGGATCGCCAGGAGATCGAGGTCCGGAGAGTTGCATCAGAGGATAACACAGCAGATCCATTCACCAAGGCCTTGCCCCAGACTCAGTTCGAGCGGCTGATCGAGATGATAGGTCTTCGATACGCCAGTACATGGCCTTAGTGCAAGTGGGAGATTGTTAGTGTATATGCCCTAGAGGCCATTACTGTATCATACTAGTTTGTATATTACTTAATGGAAGCTTGGGATATTCACAGTTGTATATACAATCTTGCTCGAAATGGTAGTATGCTACTTGGTTTGTCTCTGCTTTAATATGTGCATGTGTTTCTTTTAGCATATTGCAGGTATACATATTGGTAGAGCCCTTAGGATCTTTGCTTGATTACCAGCGTTGTGATGGCGCTCGCACTCGTGGGAGCTGGGTAATCTATAAGCACATCCTTATACAGGTCCCTGGTCGTTGGACTATCGAGACAGGGCATCGATACTCCGGAGTAGACTAGCGTATGCGCTTCTCATCCCAGTGTGGGAGACGGTCTGTCCCACAGCCGTTAGTACGTCGTACTTGGGATAGTATGCGGGTGCTCGTTAGGTTACGAGTACACTGGACATGACTCGTCGGGAACTGTTGGTTGGTAATATACCTATCGTCAGTTATCAGTTCCCAGGTGACATGAGTACAGCTTAGTCCGCTGACTTGACACTGTCACTTCGCCTCGAGTGTGTTCCCACTGCACTTTGATTACTACCCTACCACGGCTCAGAGGAGTCGTGCAAACAGGTAGTTTTTGGGTGCAGTCCCGAAGCACTTGGAGGCAGTGACGGTTAGACAGGATTCGTCTCTCCCGGTATTGGGGGTTGACATCGCGCTGTGTCCAGGAGAGCCATTACACGAGTAGTCCCTGGCCAGGGCAAGCGAGATATACTGGTAGGCTTCCAGTGTTATCTCAGGGTGTTCTGGGCTTCACTCCGACACGACTTGTACCGCTATTAGGGGACTGACGTTTCACCGCCCCCCTAGGCCCGCCATGCGATGTATCAGACGAACAGACCGGACTGTACGGAGATTGTCACATACAGGCTCAGTAGGAGTGCAGATGGGGTTCACCTCGTCAGTCTTCTTATCGACATCTACCTGGGGACCGTTACGTACAGCTAGTGCCGCTTGCGGTCTGTGGTTAAACCCACTGCCAGCGTAGTGTCGAGTCTTTAGAGTCCCACACAGAGAGCTATTCGCCTTTAGGCAAAACGAGTAGAGGTCGCATGGTTTTGCGACAGTGTTCGTTCGCATCCGCGCACTTGTGCACGGTTGCTGTTCGGACAGTTTATACTAGCGGGCTTTGGTTTAAGCCAGATCCTAGTATATGATTTGAGATTGGTTTTTCTCATTGTGTTCGTGTTCCTCGGATCACGAATGCGGGTGCGTATGCACGGTTGCTTGAGATTGAGGGAGAGGACCTTGTTTAGGGTTAATGACTATTGTCATTTTATTAACCCTATTGTTTTTGTGTGTATTATTGTTAATTAATAATTAGCTTAATTATTGTGCATGGTTGTTGTTGTTGACATTTTGACTTCATTGACTTGTTGACCATGTTGACAAGTTGACCATGATCATTTCATTTGGAAGATGCTCTTTGATCCTTGCAATTTGCATTAATGATGAAATGATAATGGTCACCTCTTGATTAAACCATGACAATTTTCTTGCTAATTAATTAATTAAAATAACTCACACATATTAGTGAGAATGGCTCACTAATATTTCATTCTATCATATCTTTTCTCTCTCTTGCTCATCCTCTCCCTCAAGCTCTCTCCCTCTTATGTGTTGAGAAACAAAAGGCTTGAGAAAAACCTTCACTTGATCTTCTCTACTCACTTCTAGGGTTCAAGTCTTAGCATTTCTTGCACTCTAGTTACTCCTAGCTTGGAGTTGAAGCTAAAGGTCGAGGCTTTCGGGTGGATCGTTCTTTGACGGAAGGAGACAAGCAAGGTGAGGCCTTTCTACTATTCCGACGAGCAAGGAGAGAAGGAGTTCGAGCTCAAGGTATAACCTTTCTACAACTTTGTTAGTTGTTAGTTTACTTTAGCTAGTTTTCGTTTAGTAAAGATCCTCACAAGCAAGGTCCATGTTGCCTAAGTCATTAAAAATCCGATTTTTATTATGTTTTCCGCCTCCCCGCAAGTACCGGGGTGGGCAACGTGGACTTACACAAGGTACCGTTTATGCCACGGTACAACGGCAACTGGATTCATGTTAGGTGTGTTAAATCTGACCACCTCGTGCCACCTTTAACACCTTCCGTACCAATCTACCCCTTAAACCCCGCGATGTCTTGTTTGTATTGTTATCTTGTAAATTGTGTTGGTTGTATGATTGATTGACTGACTGGCCGAAACCATGATATTAGGAAACGGTTATAACCGTAGAGTCATGTAAATGGAATACTGGGAATCATGTAAAAGGAATATATCAATGGTTCGGTTCGGCCAAATTGTATAAACTGATAATTGTATTCATGGATTCATGTGTTCATATTGAATTGGAAACTTGTAGATTATGGATTGACTTGAATCATATTCAAGTCAGATTAATCAGACTCAAACCCGTGTCAGACAATCAGAAATATGAAACGAAGTCTTATAACTGCTAGGGTCCTTAGGGTAATTTATAAACTTGAGGGGGTTTTATGTAAAAATACTTTTATATACTTTTCAAAATACACCTCAAGTATTTATTTTTCTTCTTTAGAGTTGTGGATTTTATGTTGTGACATTTCTAGTGAAAATATCCTAGTTATAGGTATTTATCTGTAATATTGATTTATTTGAAGTTCATGGTATTTTAGTGTAAAATCTATTCTTCTGATTTTTAGAAAAAGGTGGAAAATTTATATTATAATAAAATAGATATTTAAATGATAAATATACATATGTTTATACGAAAATAATTTTAATAAATATTTTATATTCCAAAAATCTCATTTTCTTAAGATATCGTATTCTAAACCTTTCGAGACCGAATGCTCCTTGCGGAGGTCTGAATCTCGCACTACTAGCCCGAGGGTGCATGATAAACCGCACGATCCCGAACGGGTTCCCCAAAGATGGGTTGTAGCGGCGCTTTGCAAGGATTGCAAAATACCAATCTTTTAGAAAACGGTTTTATAAAGTAAAAGGTATTTATTTGAAAAGTGTAATTTTCCGTATTTTAGATTCTAGGGTTTCCTAAGCCAACTAGCCTATCTCTAAATGGTCTAAATGACAAGTCGTTAGAAGCCTCAAATCTCCTATTCACCGCCAATTGTGGCCAGGTAAGTACAAGTGAGGAAGGAGGGATCCGCTCACGAATCGTGAGGCGGGCCTTTTAAAGTTACCTAAGCTCACTTGCCTAGCCTAGACACCACAAAGTCAGGTTTAGATAAACGATCGATGTCCACAACTTATCATATTTTTCCTACTAAGAAGTATTTACTTAAAAGTGTATCAAATCTAAAACCTTTAAGAATGGTTTTATTAAGATTATGGTATTTTAATGAAAGTTTCGTTTTATCGTATTCTAAGTTTGATGATATCATTTTAGGGTTGTATTTGCGTGTGTGTAGAGGTAGGTCATTACCTCGTGCTCTACTTTAAATGTATATTAAGGTTAAGGGGTTAAATGTGAAATTGAAACATAATGGTATTAAAGTCAAAAAATACGGTAAATTGAAAAGGTTATCATTTCATATGTGAAAACTTATTCAAATTGATTTTTACAAGTTCAATGGTCAAGATAAAGATGTTTAGGAATGATTGAATTGATTAGAAGAAGAAAAATAAACATTATGGTATTAAAATGAAAAAGAATACGATATTGCAAAAGCTATCATTTCATGTGAGAAACTTTATCCAAATTAGTTGTTATGTGATTAATAGTCATCATGAATAAGTTTAAGTATTATGGAATTGGTGACAAGTGAGATTTTATAGGAAACCGAATTGGAAATCGGTTTTTCCAATTTCCGTCTGGTTTCGTAAGTTCGTATTTTTGAGAAGTAGAAAGTAGGGAAGAATGGGACTTATGGGTTTCGATCTATACTAAAGAGTATAGGGGAACTAGGTGAGTGGCCGAGGCGTTGTTTCGTCGCCGGTTGTTTCAAAAAACGTCGCCGGAATTCCGTCAGAGCTTCGCAGTGAATTCGATTTCAAAGTACACCCTTCTTGTAGAAATTTTGAAAGAGTAAACCTAGTGTTTTGGGATGAGAGGGTAGAGGGCAGGGGGTCTATTTATAGGGTAGGCTAGGGTAGGGTAGATGAAAGGTTTTTATTTTAAAAAAATTGTAAAAATAATAGAAAAATCATTAAAATTTGTATTAAATAGGGTGTAATTAACATTCGGGAACCGATCCATTAAAATGGTGTATACAAGGGAGTTGAGAAGACGAAACGACACAACTTTCGTTTAGACGACTCGGCCGTCCGGCCGAGTCCGGCTGGCGGCGCCGGCCCGAGTCGGGCCGAGTCGGGGTGCCGTTGGGTGGGGATTCTTCTGACGTAGGCTCTGGTATATTTACATTTTAGGGTTCAGTTCAACTTTTGGGAGTTATGGCCTGTGGACTGTTGGGCTTCCAAGAATTTTAAAAGAAAAATAATCTAAAAATAATGTGGGGCGTGGGATTTGAACTCTGGTGGCTTGGTTCAGCAGTGCAAGGTCTTACCAATGAGCTACAAGCTCTTTCTTGTAATTATTGTGGGAAAATAGATACTTAAAGTGATAACATCAACATTAAATACTCCAAGTATACTTCAAATTTAAATCAAATTTATGTATACAAAAATTGGAGTTGTTACACGTAGTTATGGTTTAGTTGGCTCTGATACCACTATAAGTCGATGTCATGCACCCCACGTGTTCGCGGGGAGGCGGAGTTTGCAAAAAACGATTTTTAAGAGCTTCGTAACATCGAATAAACTCCAGGATCGATACTAAACCTTAACTAACAAACTTAATCGGAGGTTTAACTACTATGTGAGAATGTTATACCTCAAGTTACAAGTCCTTCTTCACCTCGCTGTCCTTCTTCTCGTCGTGAGCTCCTCGAAGTGAGAATGGATCGCGCCCCCTCGTCGGTTTCTCCAAGTCGAAGAAGATCCACCCGAGAGTGTATACCTTGAGCTTTCACCTCCAAGATGAGGTAACTAGGTCACTTGGTGTGCTAGACTAAGTAGCCTAGAGTGTGTAAAGAGTGATTAGGGATCTAGTTGTCTCACAAACCCTAGGATTATCAACTCATGAGACAATTAGGGTTTGAGAGGAGATGAAGAAAGCTTGAGGAGAATGAGAGAGAGAAAGTATCTGTAGAATGATAATGTGAAAATGGCTTATGTTTTTAAATTTAAACTAAATGAAAATATCTCATACAAATATCTCAAATAATATCTCAAAATATCTAAGTCTTCATATCTTACAAGAGTCCAAGGAAGTCAACATGAAGCCATGTTCACATTTCACTAAAATACTACAAAGTTTCCCACCTCATTTCCTCCACCTCACAAAAGATTTCATTAATAAAGAAAAACCCTAATTGAGATGTCTCACTTCAAGAAACAATCTTGATAAAATAACAAGAATGCTATATATATACCCGCATCCGTATTCCGAGAAATACGAATACAATGGGACGAAACTAATCCAATAATCAAATACTAGGATCCGGCTTAAACCAAAGCCCACTAGTATTGTCCGCCCAAACATCATATGCGCACAAGTACACCTATGTGATCGAACCATGTCGTAAAACCATATGATCTCTACATCGTTTCGCCCGAAGCAGGGAAACCCTCTGTGTGGGACTCTAAAGACTCGACAGTACGCTGACAATGGGTTTAACCACAAGCACGTCAGTGGTACTAGCTGCACGTAATGACTATCCAGGTATCTGTCGATAAGAAGGCCGATGAGTAAACTCATCCAAACTCCTACCGAGTCTGTCTGTTGCAATCTCCGTACAGTCCGGTCTGTTCGTCTAAGAGTATCGCATATCGGGCTTAGAGGGGCGGTAAACGTCAAATCCCTAATAGCGCAAAAATTCATGTCGGTGTGCAGCCCAAAACACCATGAGAAACTACTGGAGTACCTACCAGTAAATCTCGCTTGCCCTGGCCAGGAACTTTGTGTAATGGCTTTCCGAACACAGCGCAATATCAATCCCCAATACTGGGAGAGACGAATCCTATCTAACCTCCACTGCCTCCAAGTGCTTCAGGACTACACCCAACTGCTACCTGTTTGCACGACTCAATAGAGCCGTGGTAGGGTAGTAATCTAAGAATAGTGGGAACACACTTGAGACGAAGTAGCAGTGTCAAGTCAACATACTATGCTGTACTCATATCACCTGGGAACTGCTACCTGACGATAAGTATAGTACCAACCAACAGTTCCCCACGAGTCCATCAAGTGTAACTCATAACCCAATGAGCACTTGCATACTATCTTTAGTACGACGCACTGATGGCTGTGGGACAAACCATCTCCCCTGCTGGGATGAGAAGCGTATACACTAGTCTACTCTGGAGTATCGATGCCCTGTCTCGATAATCCTACAACTAGGGACCTTTATAAGTATGTGCTTGTAGACTATCCATCCCCCACTAATGTGACTGCCATCACAACGCTGGTAGTCAAGTAAAGATCCTAAGGGCTCTACCAATATGTATTAGCGATACGTTAAAAGAAACATATACACATATTAAGTAGATACAAACCAAGTAGCATACTACCATATTGAGCAAGAATGTCATAAATCCGTGTATATATCCCATGCTTCCAAAATGTAATATACAAACTAGTACTATACAATAATGGCCTCTAGGGCATATTACACAAACACCTCGACCTCTGGGCGATGCATGAGGATAGCAGTTTACTACTGCTGACCCTCCAAGAGGCTCTTGATTGCCTCAAGCAGTACCGTTTGCTCGTTGATGGGAGCTGCAACGGTAGATGGTGGTGGTAAGGTAGGAGATGGAGTGTTTCCATTGACGTTGGTACTCGTGTTGTTGGGAGAATCCATGACCTTGATAGAAAAAGAAACTTTAGGATAGATTCAAGGAATTTGAAATGTAAAGAATGTATAGTTGCTGATTCTTATACTTCTTGTGATATATTGCTTAGGATTCCATGCAGAACTAACTTGTATGGGCCTCCAACAAAACCTGCCACGCCCCGCTTCCCAATGTACGGAAAAGGAGACGTGACGGGCACGCGATGTATTTACTCAGAAGTAAACACGTTAAGCGTAAATAAGCAATATATATATATATATATATATATATATATATATATATATATAATGCACAAGAAATGACAAGAGATATAAAATGAACAACAACTTTTATTAACATTCATCTTTACAATACAACTGATTTGAACAGAAAATGTACAATGATAAAAGCAATGTCTAAATCATAGCATACAAACTGGAAGGTAAGTAGAAGTAAGCTAGTAGTCTGGCTGTGCCTCAATCCTCTCCAAGTACTTCTGGCTGGGCTTGGTCTCCTGAGGGTCCGGTCCTTCTGATGAACATTCCAAAAAGAGAAAGAGAAAGGAATGTCGTCAGCGAACTAGCGCTCGGTGAGTCCCAAAAGAAAGGAAGGAATACAACAAGTAATGTGGAAGGAAACTGTTAAGTTATACAGGTATCGGTTTATTATTCTAACGTAGTTGTTTGTAGCTTAGTACAGAAGGTATCAGTGTATACGAGAAGAGTCCAACTATCCCGTGGACAATGGTAACATGTAAGTACAAGGCACCGTCAAAACTCACGGGACAACGACACAAGTGTTCATGTAGGTGTCTTTTAGTGACCATCATCGTGCCACTTTTAATACATTCCGTACCAATCTACCCCTTTAAACCCGTAATGTGTTTTATATATATTATAATTATCAGACTTGCTGAGACCATGGATAGAAGTTGTCATGTAATCAGGTTTAGGATGCAAACAAGTAGTCATGTAATCAAATCAAGTTATAACCATGGTTCGGTTAAGTCAAGTCATATTTGCATGTTGATCTTGTTCTGGTATTTAGGTTCAGGTTCAGGTATACATATTACAGTTTGGATTCATGTTTGAATTGGATTCTGGTTTGAGTTGAATTCAAGCTTGATTTAGACTCAGACTTAAGTCAGACACTTAGAACCGATTTGGATCCTGAATTAGGTTTGGGAATTATCGGTAACTGCTGCACATGGACGACATGATTTGTGTCTTTTTCCAAGACAATTACCATTGATAACACCGTTAAGTTTTTCTACCTTAAATAGGCAAGCACTCACTTTCTCCGGCTCCTTGATGCTCAAGAGAATTGATCCCGCTTAAACCCATATTTACTAAAGTCCTCAACAGTGTTTTATATAGCTCGAGGGGGTTTTATGAAAAAATATTTTTAATATAGTTCAAAATAATCTCGAGAAATTTATTTATATTCTTTAGGGTTTCCATGGATGTGTATTTTAAGAATTGAGGTATTTTAGTGATAATTATCTTAACTTGAATAGTTCATGGTATTTTACTGTAAAGTTTGACTTGTATTAATATCTTGATGGTATTTTGATGAAACTGGTAATTATTTTATTTAAAAAAATATAAATTATTATATTTTGAAAATATATGGATTTTATAATATTTATATAATTATTAAAAAATTAATTTTGATTATTAAGTAGAAAATGTAGTTTTTCTAAAAAATCGTATTAAAAATCCTTTCGAGCCCGAATGCTCCGTGAGTAGGTCTGCATCTCACTCTACTAGCCCAATGATGTATGATAATCCGCATCATCCAATAGAGGGTCCCCTAAAAAGATTTGTAGAGGCTTATTTGGAAAGAAAATTAAAATACAATTTTAAAAGAAAACTGTCTTTTTATAGTTGATGGCATTTTAATGTAATATGGTAACAAAAGTATGTTCAAGGGATATTGTGCAATGGAACATGTGTGTATGTGAGGGGTAGTTCATTACCCCATAATGTTTTCTAAAGGTAAAGTATTAACAACATACTAAAAGGTGATATGTAAAGTTCATGGTATTTTAACCAAAAAGTTAAATTAAAGTTATTTAGCATGGAATTCTAGGTTGTAATTTATTCTAATCATTTATAATAAAGCTTACAAGTACTGTGTAAAATTTGTATGAACAATATGTAAGAAAAATGTGAGTTTTTAGGGTTTAGAAGATCGATATCGGTATTAACTCCACTTACCGATATTCGTTTTAAAAAGAATTTTTAAAGAAGAGGGAAGAATATTGGAAGGGAATTACACATGGATTAGGGTAAGGAAAGGTTGAAGAAGATAGATTGGTAGTCGTGGCGTCGCGGGGTCGCCGGAATAATCTCGATTCCTCGCCTGAAGTTGGTCGTTGGCTAACCCCTCTTCTACTCCACTTGTACTTGAGAAAATTTGAGGGTTTTGGCTAGAATTTTCAGAATGAGGAGGGGCTAGGGCATGGGATAGTATTTAGAGTGTGGAATTAGGATTTTGGGATTAAAAGAGTGAATTAAAATGCATTAAAAGGTGATAAATTGGGGAATTGAAGAGTCTCTGTTTGATTGCAGAGTAATCAAACAGTGCAGAGGTAATGGGGGTAGGCCAAAGTTGATCCTAGATCCCTACGAGTGCGGCAAGCCACCTGCCAATTCTAGAAACTGGGTAACATGACCTCAATAAAATGAGTCGATCACCCGTCACTTTCTAGAATCCGGTAACTTATGCACCCTATTGCGGGTCAAATCCTATGACCCCTACAAGTGCGGTGAGCAACCCGCCAATTCTAGAGCGAGACGGCCTGGTGTCAACTCCATGAGATGACCACCTGCTGCACTCTTGAACCCGGCTACTCGAGCACTTCTCCTGGGTTAATCCTAGTAAAGAAATGAAATATATATACAATGGTGACATCGACCGCATCCTGGTCAATTCCAATAAAAGAATATAAATAATACGGAAACGGCGACCACATGTTGGAGCTCGTCCCGAACAAATGAATACAAAAAACTAAATCAAAACTGTATAAGTAACGCATGAGGGGCTATCCGACACGACAATCCGACTAAGCCATAATCAAGATATATATCCACAGAAACAAGTAACCAAAACAAGTATGCAATCCCGTCTAATTGAGCATATAGAAATTAGAAAACATTCAACAACACATCCACACACACAAACGAAGTCAAGACATTAGAATTCTAAAACACAATTAGCGCACATCCCAAATATACCAAGTGATCAAAAACCAAGTGCCCTAAACTTCTGAAAAATCGAGTTTTAAGCCAATTCGGAAGTCCGAATCAAAACAAAACGCGCCCGAACCTTCGTTGGGAGTTAGAGCACGAAATTAATTATCAAATAGGGGCCTAAGGGGTACCCTGCCCCCGAGGCCATCACGAAGTGGCCAGGGGGTGGTGGCAGACCCGAGACTGCCTATGGAGGTAATCTCGGTCCCCCTCGGGGTCTCCCTGGGGTGCCGACGCTCCTCCCTGTGGCTTCTCGGTTCAAACCGTGAGCCGGCGGGGTGCGCAAACATCTCAAAACCTAAATTTTTGGGACTGTTTTTTCGGCAGTTTTCGATGCCGGAAAAACGCGATTTCTAATGTTGTAACTAGCTAGTTTAAGGTGTTTGGGAGGCTTTGATACCACTGTAGGGTTACCTAGTGCTCACGGTGCAATGGAAGCGGGATGGCGAACAAAAATTTCAAGCTAACACGAAGGAACCCCGAACTAAGAGTCGATCCGAATGCTTAAACTAGCAAACCAAGCATGCAAAGATACGGAATACAATTTTTGATGCATATCCACCCAATCATGGAAGATCCATCCATGCTCCGTGTATGCAATCCGGATCTAGCTTGAGTGGCGACCGCCCTTTCCAAAGTTGATCCATCTGAGGGAAACCGATCCAAGCTCCGGCTTCACCTAGTGAAGCAACCGACGTTTCAAGCTCGCTACAAATGGAGAGTGAGGATGTAAGAATATTTTCACTATATTTTCTCTCTTTTCTAAGCTCAAGTGAGCTACCTAGAAGAAGGTGGAGGAGGTGAAGAAGAAGAATCCATCACCAAAGAAGATGGCTAAGTCTAAAGTGTATAGAGAAAAAACCAAGTAGAAAGAATGGCTCATTTTATTTTTAGCAACCATAAAAGAATAGTAACCACAAATGATATTTGGAATATTAAAACCAAGGACATACCTCTCTACCATACTTCTTTACACCTCATCCTCCACATCATTTTTGATTTTCTTTAATGGAAAAATCAATAAATGAAGTGTCCATCTTCTAGAACAAATTCTGTATAAATACGGAATACAACGCGGTATACGTAACGAAATACATATACGCGTATTCGTATAAAAATACAAATAGCCAAGAGAGAGAAAATAAATAGTGAACAATAATACTAGAATATACATATTATATATATATATATATATATATATATATATATATATATATAAATTATTAAATCAAAACCTGATTTAATAATCCGGCTTAATCCTAAACCACCAGTATTATCAACCGTCCAATTAAAGTCCGTGTAGCCTGTACATTTATTTAATCCGACCCCTTGTATGTACCAACATATGTCATTTATATCATATCATCTGAACCAGAAAAACCCTCTGTGTGGGACTCTAAAGACTTGACAATACACTGGTAGTGATTTACTGGATAAATCCAAAAACCACAAGCACGTCAGCGGCATTAGCTGTACGTAACAGCTACCAAAATCTGTCGAAAGGGGGGGTCGACAATCAAGTCCGTCCGTACCCTACTGAGCCTGAATATGACAATCTCCATACAGTTCGGTCTCTTCGTCTAAGAGTATCACATACCGGGTCTAGGGGGTGGAAACAACAGACCCCTAATAACCCGATAAGTCGAGTCGGAATCAAGCTCATCACCAACCGAGTAACTACTGAACTCATATCAGTAAATCTCATCTACCGTGGCCACGGATTTAAGGTGATAACTATCGAACACAACACGGCATCGACTCCTAATACCAGGAGAGACGAATCCCCAACAATCGCTCACTGCCTCCATGTGGCTTGGGACTGTACCCAACTAAAACCTATTTGCACGACTTCTTTGAGCCATAGTAGGGTAGTAATCAAAGTATAGTGGGAACTCATACGAGATAAATGACGATCTTGGGTCAAAAGACTAACCTGTACTAATGCCACTCGAGAACTTCCATCTGACGATAGATATAATACCATCTAGAAGTTCTCGGCGAGTCCGTCCAGTGTACTCACCTCCAGTGAGCACCTGTATACTATCTTAGGTGACATAACACCAATGGCTTGTGAGATCGGCCACCGCCCTTCGTCGGGGTCTCGAAACGTATACACTAGTCTACTCTGGAATATTGATGCCTAGTCTCGATATTCCCTTGACTAGGGACATTTAAGGATGTGCTTATGGACTACCCGGCTCTCACGTATATGATCGCCATCATAATACTGGTATTCAAGCAAGAATCCTACGAGCTTCATCATTATGTATTAGCGACACGTAATAACAAGTAAAACGTGTACACATTAATGATAAAGACAAACCAGATATCATACTGATTGATTCACTAAAAAGTGTGTTCGTAAATAACCGCAATCAAGACGGTGTCGCTAGTTGCTAGCCGCGATGAGTACGGGTCGTCTGCAGGGAAGCGTGAACTCTTTTCTTGCTTTAGACGAGTTGATTGAAGAAGAGTGATTGTTTGTCGTTACGGATATAAGATTTATAAAGAAAAGGCTCGTAGGGTTCATTGAACTTACTAGTAATGGATGAATAATTAAAAATGACTCCTTTTATCTTTTAATAGCTTAAAACTAGATCGATAGTGATGAATGTAGATTAGGGTTTTTTGGAAGAAATTAGGGTTTCCCCACTACTAACCCTTGTTCTTACATTGATCTCTATTCATGTCTACCCCCTAATGAAACAAGTGTTAAGCCAATCTCAAATCGTGGCCGTGACTATCAATAAATTGGTAGCGCGCCCGATAAGAATGTTTACATTTATTTTGATAAAGTTTATAAACTTTAAAATGTATAAAAGAGATTAAAAGATTTTATCATCTATTGTTCTACCCTATCCTACGAACCATAGCAAGTTAGGAATTACTCGCTCATGTTTAAAGTAGAAGAAAGGATGAAGAAGAGTGAAAACATGATTAAGATGCAGAAAGTAGGTGCAGAAAGTAAGTGCGGAAATTAATTGCAAAAAGAACAATAAAAACACTACCTTTATTAATTAACTATTTCATACAACTCTCCTTTTTGAAAGTAGATTATAAAGAACCCTAGTTGCTCTAGATCTTCTCTCTTGTTAGAGGTAGATGACCAGCTGATGATCACTCGAATGCGTGGATCGCTTAGATCTCTTGATCTTTTCGGTGATGATCTTTAATATGAAACTCTCGGTCTCTTATATAGTCACTAGAAACAGAAACCCTAGATTTTAGACAATAATATATGCTGTTAAAATCCTATCCCCAAAATCTCTTATCCTATGGCCATCAATGCGCCGCGGTTTCGCCGTATATCCTATACTTTAGCCTCGGATCCGCTGCGACCTAGTAGCATCACGGCTTTGGATTTTTCCTAGTGTTTTGTTTTGATGTTTGGAGATCTTCTCGATGTCTAGATTCTGAAAATAATACTCTGAGTCTCTGCTGTTGCTAGATCTCCCGATTTGCTTCTAAATTTTGGTAGATTCGGTTTCGATATCCCTATTTGAATCGGATCTCTTGCTTGAATTCCAGACCTGAGCTAATATCTGCACAATATCTCAAATCTTAGTGTTAGAAGCAATTGGTATTTTTGAGATATTATCATAACCATTTATATGATACAATATGTTAGGAATATTGATTAGAAATATTTGATATGATATGCATATTTTAATTACTAAGATTTCATATAAATATTATATGCATATATTTTCCCTCATTATATTAATTATAATGTAGAAACATATGATAATAAACTTTTTACATATAAACCCCCATATGTTCTATAATTACAATAAACACCTTTTAGTACTTAACAATAGTAGGGAAAATATTCATTCAAATGTGCAATATTTTAGATTAATCAAATACCCCTAAACTTAACATTGATTGTCCCAAGCAAACTAGTTATCAAAGATAAAAAGAAAAAAAAGGAAAAAGAAAAACTTAGCACACTTTCGTAGGCAACACGATTGCACTGAGAAACCTCTAGGTGTTCCTAGTAGGAGGAGTGTTGTCTCCTAAGGGTTTTCAGCGGATTACACCCACAAAATCCCATAATAAAAGAAAGATAATGAAAGTTATATACAAAGATAAAGAGCATATAAAAGAAAGAACTTGAAAATAAGTGTTTCAAACTATGCTAGCTTTTTAGTTGTCATGAGCTCTATCTTAATGGTCTTGAAAAGATGTCAGAAATCACATCATCCCTCAATAAAATATTGCCTTTAGTCTTCCTCCCTACCTTTCTTCCAAACATCGATCATATATCCCTACGTGTGTGTAAAAGGCATCTCTACACTTAGAGAATTCAATTCAAACTATCATACTCTTGTCCATCTTTCTTAATACTTTTTAGTCGGTGAAGGTTTTCAGATGGAATTGCTCACACATTTTTCATGTGACCGTTAATACTTCTTGATGTACTAACTAACCGATTACCAAATGTGCTCACTCTTTTAGGTGTAATTATCAATATCCCAGTCTTGCAACATCTAAGACTTAGCAGTGGCTCCCAAACAAGTTGGTCTAAGGCACTAGGTGATAAAGCACCCTTGCTATATTTTTTTATGCCGTCTTAAGTAATTACAAAACCATTGTTCATTTTTCTTCACCATTTTAGTTATATTTTTGTTTATATATTTTTTTTCATACTAAGGCTTTTAGACAAAAGCATTTCAAGGTATCCTTTACTATCCCAAGTTTCAAAATCTGTGCAAGTGCGTATAGTAAGGTATCAATATTCAGATGTTTGGATTCAAGAATAGGGACTATTTCTCAGACTTATTTCTATGCTCAGATTAGTGATTCCCTTCATCTTACTAACCCTTAGGACAACAGCTCATGACTACTTATTACTAGCTTCGTTTTAAAAACATCTAATTTTCTTGCATTTCTTAAATCTCTTCCTATCTTTCATATGTATTTTTCACTTTTTAACATTTATTTCCAAGAAAATTTTCATTCATTCATTTTTTAATTTTTTTTATATATAGTGCCTTGTGCCAAATGATATTTCAGTAAATACAAAACCCCCAAAACCTGTTGGCAGCAGTGTTCCCACTGATGTTGTTCTTTGAGCGTATAGACCTGTAGACTTGGGAGGAAAATAATAGGGGTAAAATAATAGTTAAATGAAAAACTACCCCCAAACTTGTTGTTTGGCATGCACAGATATTCTGTTATATATTTTTATACTCACCTCTATTCTTAGATAAAACAGTGTTACCAAAACATGGAGGTGAGGCGGAGGAAAGTTAGTAGTGATAAAGCGGCTCCTGTAAGAATAGGAGCTCCTCCGCTGGGTCAACGGAAAAATACGGTTTTAATCTATACCTATTTACTTTAAAAATAGAACCATTTTTAACATTTTCTATATCCACTGCACTGTGCGGGTACACATACCGCACCACAAAAGGTCTTTTCCAACGAGATTTTAGCTTACCCGGATGAAGGTAGAGACGAGAATCGTAAGGAACGACTTGTTGTCCCGGTGTGAAAGTTTTTCTCAAAAGGTTTTTGTCGTGGAACACTTTAGTCTGGTTCTTTATTATAACCGCATTATCATAAACTTCATCGCGAAGTTCTCTTAGCTCATTTAATTGTAGCTTCCGGTAGTTGTTGGCTTGATCAAAATCACAGTTAAGCTCTTTAATAGCCCATATTGCTTTATGTTCGATCTCGACAGGAAGGTGAAATGCCTTCCCAAACACTAGTCGGTTTGGAGACATACCAAGATCGGTCTTATAAGCGGTACGAAATGCCCAAAGAGCATCCGTCAATTTGGTGGACCATTTTTTACAGTTCTTAGAAACCATTTTCTCCAAAATTTGTTTGATCTGTCTATTGGAGATCTCAGCTTGCCCGCTCGTTTAAGGATGATAGGGCTTAAAAAGCTTGTGGTTGATTGAATATTTCTGCATTAAAGCCTCGAAAGACTGATTGCAGAAATGCGTCCCATTGTCGCTAATTATAGCGCGAGGGTGTCCGAATCGCGAAAAGATATTTTCTTTAAGGAACTTAATAACAACCTTGTTGTCATTAGTGCGACACGGTACCGTTTCCACCCATTTAGAGACATAATCAACCGCTAATAAGATGTATAAATTTCCAAAAGAGTTGGAAATGGGCCCATAAAATCAATTCCCCAGACATCAAATATCTCTACAACCAAGATAGGTTGGAGCGGCATCTCATTTCTCCGTGAAATCCGACCCATGTGTTGACACCGTGAACAGGTTTTGCAATGATCATATACATCTTTAAATAATGTTGGCCAATAAAAGCCACATTGCAAAACCTTCTCCGCCGTTTTCCGTGGACCAAAGTGACCGCCACATGCCTGATCATGGCAGAAAGACAATACACTCTTGAATTCATCATTAGGGACACATCGTCGAATGATTTGATCGGGAAAATACTTAAACAAATAAGGTTCATCCCAGTAAAAGTGTTTTACTTGGGATAGAAATCAGTGATTGTCTTGTTTTGACCATTCACCGGGTAGAAGTTCCGTTGCTAAATAATTCACAATTTCCATGAACCAAGGTTCGTAGGATATGGTCAAGAGCTGTTCGTCAGGAAAGGAATCGTTTATTGGCAAGGTCGACGTTGGTGAAGAAGAAAGGCATGAAAGATGGTCGGCTACGACGTTTTCACATCCACTCTTGTCTCGTATGGAAAGATCAAATTCTTGTAACAACAAGATCCAACGTATTATCTTGGCTTTAACATCCTTCTTCGATAAAAGAAGGCGGAATGATTGGTGTAAACTACTACTGGAGAGCCAATCAAGTAGGGCCTGAATTTTTCTAATGCAAATACAACTGCCAAGAGTTTTTTTCTCGGTAGTTGTATAATTCATTTAGGTATCATTCAAGGTCCTAATTGCATAGTAAATTACATATGGCATCTTATCAATGTGTTGTCCTAAGACTGCACCAATAGCAAAATCGGATGCATCATACATAAGCTTGAAAGGGTGATTCCAGTCCGGAGATGACAGAACATGGGCTGTAGTGAGGGAGCTTTTAAGTGATTCAAAAGCAACCTCGCAATCCGAATCGAAGTGAAATGTTATATCCTTGGCCAAGAGAAGAGTTAAGGGTCTAGCAATTTTGCTAAAGTCTTTAATGAATCTCCTATAAAATCCTGCATGACCAAGAAAGGATCGTACATCTTTAATGCATTTGGGAAGGGGAAGATTATGGATGACATCTATTTTAGCTCTGTCTACCTCTATGCCTTTTCGTGAAATGATATGCCCAAGGAAAATACCTTCTTGAACCATGAAATGGAATTTTCCCAATTTAAAGTTAAATTCTTATCCTTACAGCGGGTAAGAAAAGCGTCAAGATGATGTAGGCATTCCTCAAAGGAGTCCCCAAATATGGAGAAATTGTCCATAAATATTTTCAGAAAATTCTCGACCATGTCCGAGAATATCCCCATCATACACCGCAGAAATGTAGCAGGAGTATTTCATAACCCAAAGGGCATGCGTCTATAAGCAAAAGTACCGAAAGAACAAGTAAAAGTTGTCTTATCTTGATCCTTTTCGGCGATGGGGATCTAGTTATAGCCGGAGTATCCGTCAGAGAAACAGCGGTATTCATGCCCGGCTAATCGTTCTAACATCTGGTCAATGAAAGGTAGAGAGAAATGATCTTTCCTCGTTCCGGTATTGAGTTTTCTATAATCAATACATACCCGCCATCTAGTTTGGCTGCGTGTTTGGATCAACTTATTAGCCTCATTAGTTATGACCGTGATGCCAGACTTTTTAGGGACCACATGAATATGACTTACCCATTAGCTATCAGATATTGGTTAAATTATGTCATTATCTAGATATTTGACGATTTCTTTCTTTTCTGCCTCCTTCATGACGGGATTCAACCGTATTTGTGGGTCTCGGGCTGGTTTGGCTTCATCCATCAAATGTATATGATGTTCAACAATCAAGAGACTAATCCTTTTGATGTCCGCTATTGTCCAACCAAAATCTTGCCGATTTGATCTCAAGATCGACAAAAGTGCACTTTCTTGCTCTAAAACTAGAGAAGCAGATATGATAACGGACAAAGACCCATTCTCACCTAAATATGCATATTTAAGATGAGAAGGCAGTGGCTTGAGATCTAGTGTCGGCGGAGAGACGATAGAAGGTGGGGTAGGGGAATTATACTCGGACTCTTTAAAAGATTCATAGCTAGCGTAGGATATTGACTCAGAAATCTCAACTAACTTTTGCGACAAGTCAAACGATTCGAACTCGAGGGTGGACTTATCAAAAGGGTCTTCACTATTATAGTACAATGACGCACTAGTGTCGTCGAGATCATTATCGCAAAATTCCTCAACTTCGCAGCTGTCGGAAGCTATCTCGTTGACATAACATATATCGATTAGATGAGCAGAAGGTTCAGAGGGTTGACTTCCTAGCCTTTAAATGTTAAGCTCAATTGTTATCTTCCCGAAGAATAGGTTCATTCCTCTATTTACTATGTAGATATCACGGTCTAAAGAGACCCCTAATTGAGAAGAATGTGCTTACCATGTACCTGAAGAGCCATTGATTCCTTTTTGGTCTTATTGTGACTTGGAAGGTAACCAATCTCTATTCATTTCTTGCGACAATTTATTACAGCATTGGAAGTTGCTAGAAAAGGCCGATCGAGAATCACCGGGATTTGGTTCCGTGGGTTCGCCACAGGTTGTGTATCTAAAACTATAAAGTCCACAGGAAGTATAAATTCCCCGACTTTGATTAACACGTCTTCTAGCTCACCCCAAGGGTGGGTGATAGATCGATCAGCCATCTGGAGAGTAGAGTATGCAGGTTTCAACTCTCCTATGCCTAACTGCTCATACACAGAATACGGGAGCAAGTTAATACTAGAACCTAGATCGAGTAGAGAGCGATTGTTGCTTTTGCCCCCAATAGTTATAGATATTATAGGAAAACCTGGGTCCTTACGTTTCTTCGGCAACTGTTGGGTAAAAGCGGTGCTCACATTACTCGATAAGAAAACCTTTTTAGGCACTTGAGTTTTCCTCTTCCTAGTGCACAAGTCCTTAAGGATTTTCGCATAAGACGGAACTTGTTGAATTGCATCTAGGAGAGGAATATTTATGTTAACTTGCTTAAACATTTCTACAATCTTCTCCATTTGTGCATTTGGTTTGTTGGCCCTCAACCTGTTTGGAAAGGGAGCTTTATCAATAAGGGTTGGGTATTACATTTGTGAAGAAGTTTGTGGGGATGGAATGGATCCAAAAATTGGATTTGGGATTGTTTGAGGTTTATTCAAGGAAGTGGGCCGAGGGTTTGAGCCTAGTGCAGAACAGAGAATAGGCTCAGGAGATGATGATGGATTAGACGAATTAGGGTTAGAAATAGTAGCCAGGATTTTATTTGATTCATCAACTTGTTCCCCAACATGATTGTTCAACACTCTTCCCAATCTCAACGTAATTACGACACCCACGTTATGATTTTGTTGGTTAAAGGCGATGTTTGCGCTTTGTGAGTGGACGGGATTTGGTAGAGGTTAAGATGGAAGTCTCCCTTTCTCTCTCTCACTCATCGCGGCATTTAACCGTGCAAGTTATGCTTCTATCGATTTAATGCTTTCACCGTGGGAAGCCTTGTGTTGCACTAACGTTTGGATATAAGACGTTAAATTAGCCGTTGTTTATGTATATTGTTTAATAAACATTTCTAAGTTACGTTCGAGTGCAGAGGTTTTATCGGTACCGGCCGTTGGGAAAGAATTATTATAAGGTACAAAGTTGCTGGCCGGATTTTGAAAAGATTGCGGTTCAAAGGGGTGCTTACTTTATTGTGGTGGCTGCTGTTGCTGTGGGGGAGGCCTTTGATAGTTATTTTGGCTTGGGAATGGATTTTGAGTTTGAGTTTGGTTTTGGTTCCAAGCAAAATTGGGGTGATCCTCCATCCCTGATTGTATGTGGAAGAATAAGGATCGTTTCTAGGTCGTTGCTGAAAAGCAGTAATAGTTTGTTCTTGACCTTGAAACAAGGTATTCAAAGGACATTTTTCCGTTAAATGTGATGGGTCAGAACAGCATCCACACATGGTTTTGGGGAGTGTAACTTAGTTTAGGGAGGCTGATGAGAATTTGTTTTCTATAGTTTCGAGTTTCTTTTGTATCGCGGCCATTTCGGCTTTCACAGCAATGGAAACATCGACTTGATGGATACCTGCCCTAGATGAAGATGATGTTGGTATAACGCTTTTCCACTATAATGTTTGTTCATCGAGATCTTCCAGGAATTGCCAAGTTTCGCCATCGTCTTTAGACATGAAATGGCATTGACAAATGGTTTTAAGCATTTGTTTCGTGGCTGGATTAATACCCTCATATATAATTCGGCAAAGTTGCCATCTATCGATTCCGTGATGAGGGCATTGGACAAGAAGGTCTTTAAACCGTTCAAACCATTTTCAAAATGATCTGTTGGGAAGTTGGGTAAACTGGTTAATCTCGCTTCGAATACGGGCGGTTTTGTGATTGGGATAAAATTTCTTAAGGAATGCTATAACGATTTCATCCCATTTGGCGATAGAATGTGCAGTCGTGCTATAAACACATATTTCTGCTAAGTCGCACAAGGTAAAAGGGAGAAGACGTAATCGCATAGCATCCACTGAAAGTTGGGTTGTGCTCATCATTGCACATACGTTCTCGAATTTGGTTATGAAAACGTATGCGTATTCGGATTCAAGCCCGTAGAATTTGGGCAACAAGTTGATGAAGTGGGGTTTAATTTCGAAATTATCCCCATTGGCTGGTGGAAGAGACAGACAAGTAGGAAGGGGTCTACGTATCGGGTAGCATCTTTCTTGGAGAGAGATGCACGGTGGATTCTGCACACCTACGGGTGGTGGCAGGGTGGTATCGTTAAATCCCGATGGAGATCCGTCCATTTCGAGAGATGTGGTGGGTGGAGGGGAAATAGAAGATGAAGAAATATCAACTTCGGAGTCGATAGAAAAAACGCGGACTAGACGGGCACTAGGATCCCGTATCCAGCCGATCATGCACTCAGCGGGTTTAGTGCACGTGGTAGCATGTGTATGTGAGAACTCATTTAAGAAGGTTTGTTTTCAAAAATAGTCGGACTTAATACTTGACTCAACAAATCAAAAAATGCACAATCAATCACTAGAACTAGGGTCACCTAGGTCAAGTCACTAGACCGCTCCTAGACTTCCAAAGGACAAGTCGCGGGATCAATCCTCTACCACCTCTTTATCACTCTTGTGGTCAGGTAAGTGCCAGGTAAGTGGGAGGTATCCGCTATATGAATCACCGAAATAGCGGGTCTATTTAGGTAACCACTTTCCTTAGTCACACTTGCCTAGACACCACAAGAGAAATGCCGATAAGCAATAGATTACCCACGACCCTCCTCTGTCCTAATTGAGCACAATGGTCCTTAGAGGCTTGGTCTATATATATTTTTAATTAATGTAGGGTGAGAGTATACTCGTTTTGTGATTTGTGGGGCCTAGGAAGGGTGATGAAATCCCCACCTAATCTGGATTTGGGTTATAGCCCCTTAATATCCGGTTAACATATGCACAAACAAACCGATATTAAAACACGTAAAAAGATTTCTGAGCTGCGATATTTGCAAAAAATCCTGCAGGAAAGATCAGATTATTGGAGTTTAGAGGAGAGAGAAAGATTTGATAAAAATACCAGAGGATTTTATGGCCTAATTTCCTCCAACGCGCCGCGGTTTTGCGGTTAAACCCTCACTTCTGCCGCGGTTCGGCCACAAGGTGGTAGGATCTGTTGCTAATTTTTCTTTAGTGCCTTTGTATGCTCCTCTGGGCTATGTTGAAAGTCTTTGAATCTCTGTTTCTTTGCTTCAGTTACTCCAGATTCCCTTACAAAACTCGCACAATAATCATTAGTTACACAAGATGCGGTTTTGTTTATTTTATGTTATGGATTTAATAAGAATTCAACCCAGATAGCAAGAAAAAAAGTACGACCGTCTCCTTGGCAAAGACGCCATTTGATTGATTCACTAAAAAGTGTGTTCATAAATAACCGCAATCAAGACGGTGCCGCTAGTAGCTAGCCGCGATGAGTACGTGTCGTCCACAGAGAAACGTGAATCCTTTTCTTACTTTAGACGAGTTGATTGAAGAAAGGTGATTGATTTTCGTTATGGATATAAGATTTATAAAGAAAAGGCTCGTAGGGTTCATAGCACTTAGTAGTAATGGATGAATAATTAAAAATGACTCCTTTTATCTTTTAATAGTTTAAAACTAGATCGACAGTGATGAATATAGATTAGGGTTCTTTGAAAGAAACTAAGGTTTCCCCACTACTAACCCTTGTCCTTGCATTGATCTCTATTCATGTCTAGCCCCTAACAAACAAGTGTTAAACCAATATCAAATCATGGTCATAACTATCAATAAATTGGTAGCGCGCCCAATAAGAATGTTAACATTTATTTTGCTAAAATTTATAAACTTTAAAATGTATAAAAGAGGTTAAAAGATTTTATCATCCATTGTTTTACCCTATCCTATGAACCCTAGTAAGGTAGGACTTACTCGCTCATATTTAAAGTAGAATAAAGGATGAAGAAGAGTGAAAACATGATTAAGATGCAGAAAGTAAGTGCAGAAAGTAAGTGCGGAAATTAATTAGAATAAAAAAAAATAAAAACACTACCTTTATTAATCAACTATTTCATACAACTCCCCTTTTTGAAAGCAGATTACAAAGAACCCTAGTTGCTCTAGATCTTCTCTCTTGTTGGAGGTAGATGACTAGCTGATGATCACTCGGATGCGTGGATCGCTTGGATCTCTTGATCTCTTTGGTGATGATCTTTAATGTGAAGCTCTTGGTCTCTTATATAGTCACTAGAAACAGAAACTCTAGATTTCATATAATAATATATGCTGTTAAAATCCTATTCCCAAAATCTCCTATCCTACGGCCATCAATGTGTCGCGGTTCCGCCGCATATCCTATACTTTAGCCGCGGATCTGCCGCGACCTAGTAGCATTAGGACTTGGGATTTTTTCTAGTGTTTTGTTTTGATGTTTGGAGATCTTTTTGATATCTAGATTCTGAAAATAATGCTCCGAGTCTCTGCCGTTGCTAGATCTCTTGATTTGCTTCTAAATTTTGGCAGATTCGGTTTCGATATCCCGATTTGACTCGGATCTCTTGCTTGGATTCCAGATCTGAGCTAATATCTGCACAATATCTCAAATCATAGTGTTAGTAGCATTTGGTATTTTTGAGATATTATCCTAACCATTTATATGATACAATATGTTAAGAATATTGATTAGAAATATTTGATATGATATGCATATTTTAATTACTAATATTTCATATAATATTATATGCATATATTTTCCCTCATTATGTTAATTATAATGTAGAAACATATGATAATAAACTTTTTACACATAAACCCTCATATGTTCTATAATTATAATAAACACATTTTAGTACGTAACAATAGTGGGGAAAATATTCATTCAAATGTGCAATATTTTAGACTAATCACATACTATCATCCCGAGTAAGATTGTCCTACCTATATAGGTCCTCTCTCAATTATCATAATCGCGTGCCTGCAATTACAATAATCGTCTTGAGGGCACTACATCCAATAGTGAGGTCCCCTAAGTGTATTTTCCCTTGTAAGTCGTAAGGATCTTACAAAAGTGTTTTCTCCTCATGTGTCGTGAGAACGCATCAGTGGGTCTTTTCCTCATCGGTAGCTTAGTTTTTTCCGATGGAGGACATTTTGGGTGGAACTTTGTTGCAAGTAGCCCATGGATCATTTACGGTAGTCAATTTAGAGACTAGCTGTAAGGCATTGATGGCTTAGGAGACATGTTTAGGTCTTTATCATCTAAATCTTTTCAAATTTTACGAGCCGTAAGAGTTTTATAAAAGTATTTTCTTCTTACGAATCGAGAGGATCTCGTAAGCGTATTTTCTCCTTAGGAGTCGTGAAGTCCCTTAAGTGTATTTTCTTTTTGTAAGTCGTAAGGACTCACAAGTGACGGTCACCACACGCTGGGAGGATTGCTCGTCTTTAGTAGGAGTTTTGGGGATGCAACCTTGTTGTGAGTGGCCCATGGATTGTATACGGTAGTCAATTTGGAAACCAGCCGTAGGGCATCGATGGCTTAAGAAACAGGTTTAGGTCCCTATCACCTAAGGCTTTTCAATTTTTCTGAGCCGTGAGAGCTTCATAAAAATATTTTTCCCTACGAGTCGAGAGGATCTCGTAAGTGTATTTTCTTCTTAGGAGTCGTGAGAACCCTCTAAGTGTCTTTTCCCCTTATGAGTTGTAAAGATCTCAAAAGAGTGCTTTCTTCTCGTTGGTTGCTTGATTTGCCAACGGAGGACATTGGGATGCAACTTTGTTGCAAGTAGCCCATGGACCGTATACGATATTCGATTTAGAGACCGGTTGCAGGGCATAGATGGCTTAGAAGACAGGTTTAGTTCCCTTTCATTTAAGGCTTGTCAACTTTATAAGCCATGAGGGTCTCATAAAAGTATTTTTTCCATACGAGTCGAGAGGATCTCGCAGGTGTATTTTCTCCTTAGGAGTCGTGAGGACCTCTAAGTGTATTTTCCCTTGTAAGTCATAAGGATCTAACAAGTGTATTTTCTCCTTGCAAGTCGGAAGGATTCACAAGTGACTCTCATCTCACACTGGGAGGATTACTCGCCTTCGGTGGGAATTTATTGAAACAATTTTTTTCTTCTTCTCATGTATTATGAGAATACATGAGCGGGTCTTCTCCTTGTTGGTATCTTGGTTTGCTAACGGAGGGCATTGGGGCGCAACTTTATTACGAGTAGCCCATGAATCATATACGGCAGTCAATTTAGAGACTGGTCACAGGGCAACAGATGGCTTATAAGACATGTTTAGGTCCCTATCACCTAAACCTTTTCAACTTTATAAGCCATGAGGGTCTCATAAAAATATTTTTTTCCTATGAGTTGAGAGGATCTCGTAGGTGTATTTTCTCCTTAGAAGTCATGAGGACCACCAAGCATCTTTTCCCTTCATGTGTCGTAAGGACGCACGAGTGGGTATTTTCCATAATGGTAGCTTGGTTTGCCAATGTGGGTTATTTCAACCACGGTATTGTTGCGCCACGGCAGCGCCCCGGCCTCTTGCTCGAGGCCAGAATGCGGAATAAAAAATTTTCCTTACTCGGAAACCGGCGCTACCGCGGACAATGAAAACCCGGATCGTTTACCATTAACCTAAAGCTAGCATTTAAGAGATAGGGTGAGAAGTATACCGAGTGATCCGAGTCCTCCGGTCTTCTCGTCATCGTCCCGATCTCCTGCGGAAAGAGTAGTCTCCACATCGTCGCCTCCTCGCCGGAAAGGGCACCACATCGCCTTCTTCTTTTACGGGCTCCCGCCTCAATACCGAGGCAACTCGGGCATGAAGCCGGCAACTCGACATGCCCAAGATGTGATGTAGAATGTAGTGTAGAAGATGCTTGTCTCTTTTTAGGGTTTGTAGTTGCCTTGATGGAGGAAAGGGATTAGGAAAAATGGTGCTTTCATTTTTCCAAAACAAGAAGAAGAAGGAGATGAAGAATTCCTCCCAAAACTAAGATGAACTCTCTCATTCTTTTTCTTTCTCTCTTTTCTTTTTCTTCTCTCTTTTCTTTTTCTTCTTCTCTCTTTTCTAATGGAAAAACTTATTATCCAAATGAGAATGGTGGAGGAGGTAATATCAAGCAAGAAGGGAGGTGAGTGTAGGGTAAAGCAAGTGGTGACTATATCCTAAACATCATGATAACAATCTCACATCACTTCTAATCAAGAATCAAATCCTTTCTCATCAACAAAAAAGCAAATGATAAGAAAGGTATCAAAAGATGCTTTCATAATAAAACATCTTACAAATAAAACCTCCACCAAAAGTAATTTGCAAAACTGCAAATTACCCCCTCCATTAGAAAAGTCCGGCCGGGAAAGAACAAAGGAAAACCGGCCGGAACGGAATGCAAACTGGCAACTCCAGAAAACTGGTCCCGTAATAAATTACAGGAAAACCCCATACTGTGCATACACACCCGCATCTGTATTCCGACCGGATACAAATGCAATGAGACAAAATCTACATTGTACTAAACTAGGACCGGCTTAAACCAAAGCCGGCTAGTAAAAACCGTTCGATCCTGATTCGTGCAATACCGCACGTATCTGATCGAACTCTGCCATATAACTATACGGCCACTAGTACAAAACTGTCCGATCCTGATCCGTGCAATACCGCACGTATCTGATCGGACCCTGCCATATCTCCATACGGCCTCTACAGCGTTTCGCCCGAAAGCTTGAGTAACTGAAAGTGTGGTGGACTCTAAAGACTCGTCAATACTATGGCTGTGGATTTAACCACTAGCACGTCAGAGGTATTAGCCAATACGTGACGGGCCACCAGCTATTGACCAAAAGGGACGTCGATGAGGAAGCTCACCCCGACACCCAACTGAGCCTGTCAGTGACAATATCCGTACAGTCCGGTCCGTTCGTCTATGAGTATCGCATGGCGGGCCTAGGGGGTTGGTGAAAGTCAGACCCCCAAAAGCGGTACAAGTCGTGTCGGAGTGTAGCCCAGAACACCCTGAGATACTACTGGAATACCTACCAGTAAATCCCCTTGCCTCGGCCGAGGGCTTTGTGTAATGGCTCTCCTAGACACAGCGCGACCTCACCCCCAATACCGGGAGAGACGAACCCCTGCAGATCCGCTCACTGCCTCCATGTGGCTCGGGACTGTACCCAACTAAAACCTGTTTGCACGACTCCTTTGAGCCGTGGTAGGGTAGTAATCAAAGCACAGTGGGAACTCACACGAGACAAATGACGATCCTCAGGTCGATGAACTAACCTGTACACATGTCACCAGGGAACTGCTATCTGACGTCTGGTATAAGACCAACTAGCATGTTCCCGGCGAGTCCTGTCCGGTGTACTCATAACCCAATGAGCACCTGTATACATCTTAGGTGAACCAACTGACACCAGTGGCTTGTGAGACCGGCCACCGCCCCTCGTCGGGGTCTCGACTGTATACACTAGTCTACTAATGGAGTATCGATGCCCTGTCTCGAAACTCCTACGACTAGGGACCTTTTAAGGATGTGCTTATAGACCACCAGCTCTCACGTATATGATCGCCATCATACTGTCGGCAGTCAAGCAAGAATCCTAGGGGCTCTATCAACGTGTAATAGCGACATGTCAGGTCACCTAAAGCAGTACACGATGATAAAGATAAACCAGATAGCATACTATCATCTCGAGTAAGACTGTCCTACCGGGATAGGTCCTCCCTCAATCATTGCAATCACGTGCCTGTGATCCAATAATTGACTCTGAGGGCACTATCTCCAATAATCTCCCACTTGCACTCAAGGCTAATTATTGCGATGCCGCATACTCACAGCCCGTGTGATACCGAACACCCAACTCCTCTACGAGTCAGTCTCACAAAGCTCGTTTGCGAAACTATTGCGTTCGAGGAATAGCCTCAGTGAGTGGATCCGCTGTGATGTTTCTTTCTATGTCTCTCTATATCTCAAGTTCGCAGAGAAAGCCATCTCCCGAAATGAGCAATACCTGTCTTAGAATGTCTGGATGTCTGATGGGACCTAGCTCATAAATGAACTCCAAATCCAAACTTCTTAGACTGTATCGTCAACTGAACTTAATCAGTATCCTGCGCCAGGCCACCCTCAGTATTGCCTTGGACCACCTGTCCAAAATACTGCCCCTCGTCAGATGGAAAACTATAACTCTAACAACCTCCTTGTCGTCCATGTCACCTTGGAAGCCTGGAATGATAACTGTCTCCCTAATGAGGCTGTCGTTATCATATCCCTAGAACATCCACTTATGTTCTAAGACTGCTTCCGACTGTTTCTCCAAGATTGGATCAATATCAACTTATTGCATCTAGTGCAAGAACAACATCTGGTGTGGTACTCGACATCTCATGATTGACTCAATTGCCTAAGCAAGTGATCTGCCAATCATGAGTATCCCTCTCCCTTTTAGTCTATAAGACACCTTTAGAGAGGGTGACTCCATCAACTGCAGGTGCACTACCGTGTCAGGAGTCGTCCATTCTAAATACTCATAGAATGCTGTCAAGGTACCCAGATTGGGAAACCACCCAAATCTAGATCCAAAACCATAGATCTAGTAACCAGTATGTCTGATATAATATCCAAGTCCCTTGTGGAGAAACCACTGTGTGACGACCAAAGTATAACCGATCGTAGTATAGGAGTATCTTTTTCTATTCTGTGTATGTCATCCAAATACCAGGACATCACACTCTACTACCTTCTCAACAGATCCATCCCCTATTCTGATGAAGTCAAACCTGTGACTGTCAGGTCAGAAATAGATGATCTATCTCCGCTACATCTGCTTTGGTCTATAAATAGACATAAGCCTGATGTCCACCAATGCTTCCGCTGCTCCCACTGACTACGACAACCCTCTGGCAGAGTCATATAGACGTGCACTTCTAAAGCTAGTTTAGAACGACGCTATACTCATCCTCCTGCCGGGTCTCGCAGCCTGGAACAACAACAATGGCAAGTATGGGTAAACAAGAACTTCCCTGTCACCGTCCTTGAGGCTACCGGAGCACCTCTCGGGTGCCTGAAGTTACCCACCGTATCTGCGGAGTGGCCAATGGAATGTCAAATCAGATTGAATCTTTAGGTTCCTTATCAAATCTTCGGTAATCGTTTGTGGTTCTGGAATCACTTCCAGTTCTACCATACTCCCACTACTGTTTTTTCTTTTTGAAAAATCCATTTCTTTTAAAATGTGGCGAGTCTAGAACAATATTGCTATTGTTCAGCCAGATGGTAGAAAATCAACCCTCGTCATAGCCTGGGTCAACCCACAAACAACCATTACAGAAACGTGCCTTGAGTTTTCCAGTGTCTGGTTTTAAGCATAAGCCGGACAACTCCCCGTACCTTAACATAGTTAAGTTATGAACTGTTCTATATCCAATATAGAACCAGAGGCACTGATTTAGTTGAACCAGATTCAAATCATGCAGCTGTCTCTAGTGCATGTCAACTGAATGGAAGGAGGCCGATCAGCGTTACTCAACTTAGGAATGCTTCCAATTATGAGTAACCTGAAAGAGAAGCAATTTCTCTTTATCATTACTATCAACTGAATACCATAGACAAGTATCTACATCTTCGATCACTTTGAAGAATCCCGATACTTGCTACACCTGGTTCTCTACTCTATTCAAATACCTATAACTCCTCAAAAGTTAGACCCTGTGTTCCTACGAAACACATGTCTAAGAACTAGAGAAGTTAAAAGTAAACAGAATATAGTGTGAGGACCAACCCCTCTGTCCTAATGGACACTGGACAACATACAATACTCTGTATAAGTCCGCTGAGTCTAACAACTCTTTCACTGTGTGTCGTAGGTTGAAAACTGTACTTATGGTTAAGAAGAATTACACCGCTGTTTAATGCTCCTTACCTAACCATCCACTGATATAGGTAAATGTCATCGACATAATATCAAAAGGTATATCTCACTCTATGAAAATAGACGTACAGATATATCAATTTGAAATTGGTGCACAACAGCGGATATTCAAAACCAAATAATTGCCGTCCGTCAAACAACCCAGGTGACTTCCTCAAGTAATGAGGATGATCACCTAATTCCCAATAACTTACTCCCACTCATCATCTGTAAAACCATACAGATGTGAGAATCATACCTGGTAAATACATACCCTGGAGTAAGTGTCTAATCGGGAAATCAGTTTTCCATTAACAGTACACAGTGAAACTGAAACATTGAAATGTTTCGTTGGGGAATCCTGGTATTCCTAGTAATGCCTCTTCCATCATCCAGATTCACAACTGTAACCGTATGTCTCTTTGCCATCTGTCCAAATCCCTTTATATGTCTTTAGTCATTACCGTCTGCACACCCCTTTAGGCCAAATGGTTTTCTTCCTTCCCTACCGTTCGGCACCAGCCTATGGTTTGGAAGAAGACTATCCAATAAGCATAATGGGTGTACTTTCCTAATCCTAGGAACACTCGCAATGCGAGAGGAGGTGAAGATAAAAGACACCTGAATGTACTTTATTCCTATTTCTCCTGAACCAGAATCCATCCCCGAACTGGAACAAGTTCCTTTCGAGTTCGTATATAACCATACGATGGAGTATCCAAATAAACTGTGGATCTTCGTAGTGAAACGGAGTGTCCTGGAGAAATACAAAGGTGATTTAGGATTGGCGAAGAAATACTTGGTTTGGTCGTGAATAGCAGTCGCAATTTACTTTGCCCTCCTACTAATCCCTTGCTTTGTCTTAACTTAATACCTTCTGTACACCGTTTAGGCTAACTGGTTTTCTTCATTCCCTACCGGTCGGCACCAGCCTAAGGTTTGGAAGAAGACTATCCAATTTGCGTAATAGGTGTACTATCTCCTAAACCAAGGAGTACCCGAAATGAGAGAAGGTGAAAAGAAAAGACAACTGAATAATCCTATTCGTTTTCTCCTGAACCAGAAACCATCCTCGAAGTCCTTCGAGTTCGTATCTAACCATACGATGGTTTTGTCCAATGGAAGTGGACGTTCGCAGTAATACGGGATGTCCTGGAGAAAGGGTAAAAGTAGGAGTGGCAATGAGGTCTGCAACTCAGACAATCCAAAAGCCAGTGTTAAGAAGGTTCGGTCAACTTGGTCACTGAGTCATAGTCTTAGGGTCGGGTCAATGGTCGCTGCCAAAGAGAGAGAGAAAAGAAACACTCAGCGTGCACTCTAACCTAGATCAGAATGGTTATCACTTTATCTAATCTGGAAACCTCCCACTGTACCTCAAATTCTCCTCCAAACCTGAAAGAAGAATTAGTCGGGATCACCCGAGGAGTAAACCAACTCATCAGTGGGAATCGGGATCCAACTATCATCGCATGATAACGTGACGGAATCCACTCACGTCACCACACTCCAGAAGGTATGCGCATGCCTGGCAAGTTTCAGTTCTTTTGAAACTCCCGATGTGATTTTTACCCCTAGGACCCAAGTGACCTTGACGAATAATCAACAAATCAAAAGGTCCTAGTCAAGTTCAGCCCGTCATTATCTTGATTGCGTTAAACCCACCCGCACGACCCTTGACGAATAATCAACAAAGTCGCACGACTGTCCTAACCAATCCACATATCCATGCGACAGAATAGCACAACAAAGCTACCGCACACTACGCCTCGGCGAATAGCAACGACAAACGTAGCGCGAATACTAAGCAATACTAATCTGAAATGACGGAGGGCTACGACTGGTTTTTGGCGAAAAACCTTTAACGTAATGAACTTGATATCGTTGAAGGAACTGGATAACTTTTTATAAAAATATAGTGACGAAAACCTTTACTAAAGAGGTCACTCCCGGTGAAGGGATCTCGGCTCTTTCCCCGTAGAATGGGGTGCAGGATATTCCAACTGAATACCACGATGCAAAGCAAAAGTAATCGGCTATAGTGAAGTTATTACCCTGACACAAACTTTTGTCCAAGGGGTCACTCCCGGTGAAGGGATCTCGGCCCTTGCCTCGTCGACTGAGGAGCAGGATATTCCAATTGAATACCACGATGCAAAACAAAAGTGAACGTCCTTGCAACAACAGCTTTTTGAAAAGTGTTCCAACAACATCAGAATAGGTTTGTTTATCTTGCATTGATCCGAATCAACGCAGTCCCATCAATTAATCACACCATAAAGAACGAAAATATACTGACGTACGTATATGCCATCCGCATTCGCCACTGGGTCCCGTCATCACCCGTTAGGTTAGCTAACTAACGGCAGAGCGGGGACTGGACTAGCGCGGATGTAAAACATATACAACATCTACTAATATATATACCAATATATTATATTTCGCTCAAGGCGTGATAAAATGCAACATCACAGAAATGTACAGCATCACAGAACAATACAGATATCTGGAAGCCCCGGGTTTCACAGAGCCGCTGCTGAAACCCGACGTTCCCCTGGTCGTGTGGATAGCCTGTGCAATGAAATCCTAGACCCCTACGGGCGCGGCAAGTCACCCGCCAAAACCTGAAGCGAGGCAGCCCCCTCCAACACCGTGAATGGACCACCCAGCACTTCATGGAATCCGGTAACTTGGGAACCCTCCTGGGTCAACCTGTACCCCCTACGAGTGCGGCGAATAGCCCGCCAATCCTAGAGTGAAGCCCACTCCGTCTCAATGCCATGAGATGCGGGCCCGTTGCCCTCTAGAACCCGGCTATCCGTGCACCCCTCCGCGGGGTAATCCTAGTACAGAAAATAAAATATACATACACCGGGTACATCGACCGCAACCAGGTCGTGCCCCAAAAGAATAATACAAACAGGCAGTGACGGCAGTCCACATGTCGGACGCTCGCCCCGCAATATCAAATGTACATAATACAACAAAACTGTACTAGCATTGCATCCAGGCTATCCCCCACGACCGATCCGCAACATCACAGCATAAACATAGAACATCAACGTGAAAGTCACGTTCGTAAATCCGTCTAACCGGGCTATAGCAGTTAGACCGGATTTACCGATCGAGTGACATTCACGGTCGCAGATATAATGTAAATACTGTGAAAAATGTGTTTAAAATTTTCCGACTGACCAAAAATTAACAAGTGGGCCCCCAATCAAAACTGTAGCACACACAGAAAACCTGGGCCCAATTTTAACATTCCAAAACCCCTAATTTAAGTCCACAAGCCCACTGCAAAAAATTTATCACACGACCCCACATTCCTGCGGCGGAAGCGCGGCCAAATTGGGGTTTTGGCCGCCCTTCCGCGGTCGTACGGAGGATTCATGTCACCAAAATTTTGCAGTATTCTTAGAACTCCCTGCACATCATTCTGAGACCACCTGAAAAATTTTTAGACTCCAAAAAATTTCGACAGAAACTGATGTGCTAGAAAAATACGGTTTTTGGAAATTTCGGTCGATCGGAAACGCAAACACATCAAAACGAAGCTAGGTAAGGTTAATGGCGTGGCTCTGATACCATGTTGCGCCACGGCAGCGCCCCGGCCTCTTGCTCGAGGCCAGAATGCGGAATAAAAAATTTTCCTTACTCGGAAACCGGCGCTACCGCGGACAATGAAAACCCGGATCGTTTACCATTAACCTAAAGCTAGCATTTAAGAGATAGGGTGAGAAGTATACCGAGTGATCCGAGTCCTCCGGTCTTCTCGTCATCGTCCCGATCTCCCGCGGAAAGAGTAGTCTCCACATCGTCGCCTCCTCGCCGGAAAGGGCACCACATCACCTTCTTCTTTTACGGGCTCCCGCCTCAATACCGAGGCAACTCGGGCATGAAGCCGGCAACTCGACATGCCCAAGATGTGCTGTAGAATGTAGTGTAGAAGATGCTTGTCTCTTTTTAGGGTTTGTAGTTGCCTTGATGGAGGAAAGGGATTAGGAAAAATGGTGCTTTCATTTTTCCAAAACAAGAAGAAGAAGGAGATGAAGAATTCCTCCCAAAACTAAGATGAACTCTCTCATTCTTTTTCTTTCTCTCTTTTCTTTTTCTTCTTCTCTTTTCTTTTTCTTCTTCTCTCTTTTCTAATGGAAAAACTTATTATCCAAATGAGAATGGTGGAGGAGGTAATATCAAGCAAGAAGGGAGGTGAGTGTAGGGTAAAGCAAGTGGTGACTATATCCTAAACATCATGATAACAATCTCACATCACTTCTAATCAAGAATCAAATCCTTTCTCATCAACAAAAAAGCAAATGATAAGAAAGGTATCAAAAGATGCTTTCATAATAAAACATCTTACAAATAAAACCTCCACCAAAAGTAATTTGCAAAACTGCAAATTACCCCCTCCATCAGAAAAGTCCGGCCGGGAAAGAACAAAGGAAAACCGGCCGGAACGGAATGCAAACTGGCAACTCCAGAAAACTGGTCCCGTAATAAATTACAGGAAAACCCCATACTGTGCATACACACCCGCATCTGTATTCCGACCGGATACAAATGCAATGAGACAAAATCTACATTGTACTAAACTAGGACCGGCTTAAACCAAAGCCGGCTAGTAAAAACCGTTCGATCCTGATTCGTGCAATACCGCACGTATCTGATCGAACTCTGCCATATAACTATACGGCCACTAGTACAAAACTGTCCGATCCTGATCCGTGCAATACCGCACGTATCTGATCGGACCCTGCCATATCTCCATACGGCCTCTACAGCGTTTCGCCCGAAAGCTTGAGTAACTGAAAGTGTGGTGGACTCTAAAGACTCGTCAATACTATGGCTGTGGATTTAACCACTAGCACGTCAGAGGTATTAGCCAATACGTGACGGGCCACCAGCTATTGACCAAAAGGGACGTCGATGAGGAAGCTCACCCCGACACCCAACTGAGCCTGTCAGTGACAATATCCGTACAGTCCGGTCCGTTCGTCTATGAGTATCGCATGGCGGGCCTAGGGGGTTGGTGAAAGTCAGACCCCCAAAAGCGGTACAAGTCGTGTCGGAGTGTAGCCCAGAACACCCTGAGATACTACTGGAATACCTACCAGTAAATCCCCTTGCCTCGGCCGAGGGCTTTGTGTAATGGCTCTCCTAGACACAGCGCGACCTCACCCCCAATACCGGGAGAGACGAACCCCTGCAGATCCGCTCACTGCCTCCATGTGGCTCGGGACTGTACCCAACTAAAACCTGTTTGCACGACTCCTTTGAGCCGTGGTAGGGTAGTAATCAAAGCACAGTGGGAACTCACACGAGACAAATGATGATCCTCAGGTCGATGAACTAACCTGTACACATGTCACCAGGGAACTGCTATCTGACGTCTGGTATAAGACCAACTAGTATGTTCCCGGCGAGTCCTGTCCGGTGTACTCATAACCCAATGAGCACCTGTATACATCTTAGGTGAACCAACTGACACCAGTGGCTTGTGAGACCGGCCACCGCCCCTCGTCGGGGTCTCGACTGTATACACTAGTCTACTAATGGAGTATCGATGCCCTGTCTCGAAACTCCTACGACTAGGGACCTTTTAAGGATGTGCTTATAGACCACCAGCTCTCACGTATATGATCTCCATCATACTGTCGGCAGTCAAGCAAGAATCCTAGGGGCTCTATCAACGTGTAATAGCGACATGTCAGGTCACCTAAAGCAGTACACGATGATAAAGATAAACCAGATAGCATACTATCATCTCGAGTAAGACTGTCCTACCGGGATAGGTCCTCCCTCAATCATTGCAATCACGTGCCTGTGATCCAATAATTGACTCTGAGGGCACTATCTCTAACAGGTATTACCGCATGTAGCCTATGGATAGTATACGGTAGTCAATTTGAAGACCGGCCATAGGGCATTGATGGCTTAGGAAAGGGGTTTATATACTTGTCACCTAAGGCTTTTCAATTTTTATGAGCCATGAGAGTCTCATAAAAAATATTTTCGTCCTATGAGTCGAGAGGATATCGTAAGCATATTTTCTCCTTAGGAGTCGTAAAGACCTCTAACTGTGTTTTCCCATGTAGGTCATAAGGACTTACAAGTGACGATTGCTCGTCTTTGGTGGGACTTTTAGGGATGCAACCTTGTTGCGACTAGCCCATGAATTATATACAGTAGTGAATTTGGAGACCAGCTGTAGGAAAACTTTGAAGACTTTGTCTCGAGCGCGACTTTATCGCTAGGGGGTGCGATCTTATCGCAACGAGCTCATAGATGGTATACGGTAGCCAATTTGGAGACATGCCGCAGGGCATTGATGGCTTAGGAGATAAGTTTAGGTCCTTATCACCTAAGACTTTTCAAGTTTATGAGCCGTGAGGGTCTCACAAAAGCATTTTCTTCTTACGAGTCGAGAGGATCTCGTAAGTGTATTTTCTTCTTAGAAATCGTGAGGACCCCTAAGTGTATTTTCCCTTGTAAGTCGTAAGGATTTTACAAGAGTATTTTCTCCTCATGTGTGAGGACACATGAATGGGTTTTTTTCTCATCGGTAGCTTGTTTTTTTTTCGATGGAGGACATTTTGGGTGTAACTTTGTTGCGAGTAGCTCATGGATCGTATACAGTAGTCAATTTGGAGACCAGCCGCAGGGCATTAATGGCTTAAGAGACAGGTTTAGGTCCCTATCACCTAAGAATTTTCAATTTTTATAAGCTGTTGTTCGCACCTATTTAAGTGCGGATCAATATCAAGCGTGCACTTATAATAAAATGACTAAAGGCACTAGCGCAAGTGTCATGTGCACACATGATAGAAAAGCGAATTTGATGACGTGCGCACCAATATACATGCACATATGAAGGCTAATGCGTGAGATAGGCAATGTCATATGCGCAACACGTGAGCGCATCCTTGCTATACGCACTTGCAGCCAATGAAACATGTGCTTCTTTTTAAAATTGTTACAAAATAAAAAATCTGTTGATTGACAATTTAACAAAATAAATCAAATCATCTTGGATAAAGATCCAATGGTGTGCAAGGTCTCTAAATTGGTATGAATTAGTTTAAAATCATTTAAAATCAAATAAATCTCTAATAAATTGCAACAAACCCTAATGGACCCTCTACTATAAACAGAGATCTAAAAAAAGGAGGAGGAGGTTGATACTTATTAAGAGTAGCCGCAACTAAAGTGTGCACTTCCTCCAACCGAGAAAAAATCTCATCATCTTCATTACCTTAAGCAAAAAGGTGAAAAGAAAAAGAAAGAAAGAAAGAGAAAAGATCCGTCTCTTTAAATAAAAAGCTTTTGCTTTATATATAAGTGTTTGCTTTTTGTTAAATATATCGATTCATTAAACTAGATCAAAAAAATCTTATAACCTGTCTCTTTTCATGTTAAAAATTTCGACTTTTTATGAAAGATCGATCATGAGATCCAGGACTTACAGAAAAGACCTTTTATGAAGAACATAAACCTTTATAAATTTGGATGCGCACCATAGATGTACCCAAAAATCAATAAACAAAAACGTATCTTTTTGAAAGCCATTGCTTTCTGATGAACAGTGTGCATCTAACCCTAGGCCGCACTTCAAAAAGATTTCCCATGGAAAAGTGTGCAAATGAGCACTTAGAAAGAAAATATAATAAAGTTTCTAGAACATATGCGCACCACGTGATACTCATGTGTGCGCAAGTGGAAAACATTGTCCCTCCACACATGCGCACATAGAAATTTGATTAATAACTAGTGCAAAATCACATAAGATGCACGTGTGCAGCTCCCGACCATAAAGAGGTGCAGAACCACGTGATATGCATGTGCGCAGTCCCCTGTTCATATCAGATTTTTGCATTTTTATACCGCCCATTCTTAATCGCATTGCATATAGGTAGGTACTCTTGATCCGTGTTTGCTAAATAATTGCAGGTTACAGGTTCTCAGCTCTAAACAGTGAAAATCATGAAAAGTCGCAACAAATTCAGGACTACGGCCAACAACAGATAAATACGGGTCTCTGCTCACTATCCGTATGATGCCGCCTACCAGTTTAAGGGACAAAATGGCAAATCATTGGTCATTTCATGCACAAAGCACAAGGGGCAGCACAAGATCCAAGACTTCAACGCGGAGCTCAAGAAAATCAAGGCAAAAGTCCATATCGGTTCATCTTTTGTACTGCTGAAAATCTGTGAGAAAACTGAAGAGATTCTGAGAAACCAAGTATACCAAACAGAAGAGAAAAGCAACATGGAGAACCCCAGAAAAGCCGAGCCTCCAATTCAACCAAATAGCCGCGGAACCGCGGCCAATATGGCACTTAGGACGCGGATCCACGGCCGAGTCAACTCAGTGTTGACTTGGTGTTTGAGGGTATTTTTGTAACTTCATTTTGGCTTAGATTGTATCCCTAGGGTTTCATTTATCTGCCTATAAATAGCCCAGTTCCAAGCCAAGTAAATGGTGCTTTTCTTTGTATTAGATTTTAGAATAAGAGTTCGTATTATCTTCTTCCTCTTCATCTTTCTCCATTAATATTGTAGCGAGCTTCATGAGTGATGATGAATAAAAGCAGAGTTCTTTTTATTAACTTACATGTCTTGTAATTGTGTTATTCCATTTTCTTGTAATTTTGATTTGTTAAACTAGTTGTTGTTATTTATTTGTTTGCTTTCTTTCTTTTACTCTTTTCCTTTATCCTTACAACAATGATGCTTAAGTATGATCCTTGCCAAAGTGAGGTCTCAAATAGCTAGTTGTGATTTTCTAAACCCATTTCTTTCTACCTTCCTTCTTGTTTTTTTCTTTTTCTTTTTAATGGGTGAGTAGTTTCTCACTTGTTAGGGTAAGATAAGAAAAGTTTGAGAGAAGAAAATCTCTCTCACTCTTTTCTTTGCCCAACATCTTGATTCGGACTCCTGTTAATTGAACCACAATCCGCTCCCTACGGCACCCTATGCTATATGATAGCGGTGATATCCTAGTGAGACCGGTTGTGGTTGAATTAACTGGAGGTTAAGGCTAAGAGCCAAGAATGGACAGACAAGGACCAAAAGGAAGGAACTAAGAGTTGGAAAGCCTAGCTTTTACTCGCAAGTTTCCTTCCTAGTCGTGCTAATCCACGTTGTTGCCGATTACTGTGACACCGATATTAAGAGTGGCAACAAAAGAAGTGAGCGACTCCTAACTCAAACTAACATAATCCTAACTCTAACAAGCTCTCTTTATACATATTTTAGCACATAGAGAAACTAAACAAACCTGGACAAATTGGACTTAACTCGTTAAAACACTAAGAAAAAGATTCCCATCTCTCCGTGGACCGACCCGTACTCAATCGGCTGGCTACCAAGTGAAATCGTCTTTATTGCGGTAATTAAACTAAGCACGCAAAAACTCTAACAATCAAATTGCGCCGTTGCCGGAGAGACGGTAGTTTATTTCTTTGTGTAATTTCGGGTTAATTTGTGAATATATATAACCAAAAAAAATATATATATATATATACTGTAAAATTCATCTTGTTATTATTAATTCCTTTTTGTGCAAGTGTGCAGGATAGGAAGAAGGTCTAGTTCAGTGCCAAAGTCGTGGGGAGTTAGACCCATATCTCGCAGCTACACCGCGGCGGATCAAGACGGAACCACGGTTTACTGTAAAATTCTGGAGAAAATTCAGTGACCAAATCAAGATTCAGGAGCTCTAACCAAGAAGAGGAGACTGAAGTCAGCACAGTGAAGAAATTTGAAGCTCCCAACTGACTGTACTGCCGCGGAACCGCGTCAGAAGTGCAAGTTTGACCGCGGAACCGCGGTCAATCTGTGACATCAGCACCCAATTTCTTCTGTTAGTATTACAATCCCATTTTCACCTCCTCTGAACTCCACTGAACTATTCTTTCTGCAACATTGTTTGCACAAACTCTCTTTCCGTCTCCAATAAAACTGTTTTTGTGCAGGATTCTTTGCGCCGCCGCCAAATAATTTTTTTTGCAAGTGTTTTAGATTTTTGTTTATTACTGTTTTGCATAAATAATACGGACTTTAAGGGGCTATAACACCAATTCAGATTGGGTGGGGATTTCATCACCCTTCCTAAGACCTCAAAAATCACTAAAAGCATACGCATTACCCTTGAGCTTAATAAAAAATATCTAGACTCAGCCAACTAAGGACTGTCGTGCTCAATAGGACAGAGGAAGGTTGTGGGCATTCGATCGTTTATTTAAACTTGACTTTGTGGTGCCTAGGCTAGACAAGTGAGAAAGGTAATTTTAAAAGTCCCGTCTCACGGTGATTCGTGAGCGGAACCCTCCTTATCTCACTTGTGATTACCTGGCCACAATTGGCAGTGAAGAGACGATTTGAGGGTTATCTCACAACTTGTCACTTTGGAACAGTTAGGAGAAGTCTAGTAGACTTTGAAGACCATAGCTCTAGGTGTGATTGTGCATGTTTTGACTGCGATTGTTTGAAGTTGTGCCATAAGTCCGTACATATTTTTGCAAAACTCTTTCTAAAAAAAACAACAAAACAAAAACTTTTATAAAAACTTGCCCTTTGTCACTAGAATTCCATTTCACCCACCTTTTATCCACATTTTCTCCATTGACATTTTCTTACCCTTATTTTCTACCTTTTGACTATACTAAACTTGTTTAGTGTATGTCCGGTTGGACTCGGGACACTAGTGCCCGCCTAGTCCGCGTTACGTTAGTCGCTACCGACTACGCAATCGACTCCGACGTCGAAACTCCCTCCACACCTCTTTCACCCTTACCTTTGCCGGCCAACTCCGACGTTGACCGGGATTCTGTTCATACATCCTCACCTTCACCATCACCATCACCATCACCAAATTCTTCTTCTGAGATGTCAGGATTTCCTCCTAACATCCCTTTACCTGCCCCGTGACTAATTCCACCTCATTTGGGAGCGAATAACCCGCAACCACTTCCTGTTGACGCGCCACAGCGAATCGCGCTCCAGGATCGTTTCTATCCTATCCGCTCTGTACTTCCTACCTGTCTTTCACTACCACCGGCCAATGGGGATAATTTCGAAATTAAGCCTTACTTCATCAACATGTTGCCCAAATTTCACGGGTTGGAATCCGAAGATGCCTACATCTTCATCAATAAATTCCATAACGTCTGTGCAATGATGAAGATAACCCAACTGTCCGACGATGCTATACGGCTACGAATCAGTCCTTTCACTCTGTGTGACCTTGCTGAGAAGTGGCTGTATAGCACCGCATCACATTCCATAACCAGTTGGGATGAGTTTGTAAAAGTGTTTCTAAAAAAATTCTACCCAAATCACAAGACCGCGAGGATCCGAAACGAAATTAACCAACTTTCCCAGCTTCCTACCGAACCTTTTTGGAAGTGTTTTGACCGATACAAAGAACTTCTTGTTCAGTGCCCTCATCATGGTATTGAGAGATGGCAACTTTGCCAGACCTTATATGAGGGCCTGAATCCAGCAACTAAGCAAATGTTGGAAACCATTTGTCAAGGCCATTTCCTATCCAAATCTGACGAGGAAGCTTGGCAATTCTTCGACGATCTTGCGGAACAGACGCTTCAGTGGGAAAGCACCAGACCGAACACTTCTTCTTATTCTTCTACTTCTTCCGGTCTTTCTAGGGCAGGAGTTCATCAACTCGACATCTCAATTGCAATGATGGCCGAGATGGCAGCAATCACGCGAAAACTGGAAGAAATTGAGAGCAAATTCTTATCTCCTTCTCCTGCCCCCGCTCTTCCCCCTCGTACCATCTGCGCTTGTTGTTCTGATCCATCCCATTTGACCGAAGAGTGTCCATACAACCCACCTTCTCAAGGACAGGATCATGTCAATGCTGCATTTCAGCAAAGACCAAGAAATGATCCATACTCTTCCACTTACAATCCCGGTTGGAGGAACCACCCCAATTTCGCTTGGAATCAGAACCGACATCAATTCCAAGGGCACAACAACTTCCAGAGGCCTCCTACTCCTCAACAACAAGCTCAACAACAAACTCAACATCAATATCAGTAGCCCTTTCAACCCCAACCTTTTTAAAATCCAACGAAAAACTTTGCACCCAACAATTCTTTTCCTCAAAACAACTTTGTTCCGTCAAACAAGATAAGGTTTCCTCGCTAGAATGGAGTCTGGAGGTGTTTATAAAGCAATCGACTCAATCCACCGCCAACATCCAGTCTTCTATTCAGTCTTTGGTGCAACACACTACTGCACACGGGCAAAGCATCAAGACCATCGAAGCCCAAATTGCACAGCCGAATGCCGCGTTAAGCGAGCGAGAGAAAGGGAAGCTTCCATCTCAACCACTCCCAAATCCTGGTCACTCACATAATGTACATGTTGCTCTTGAACAACAGAACCATAATGTGAGTGTCGTGACTACGTTGAGATCTGGAAGGATGCTGCACAACAACATTGGCACACGGTTAGATGATGACACCCCGACATCTTCTCCTTCTCCTTCTTCTTCTTCTTCTTCTTCGTCTTCTGAGCCTATTCTCCATTCTTCAAAAGGCTTTTCTTCTTCCGCTGCTCCGAACGTACCCACATCTCACTCAACTAAAACTCCAGCTCTGGGATCCGTTCCAACTCTACAATCTCCTCCACAAGCATTGAACTCAACCAATTTCAAAAATGTTCCATTTCCAAACCGGTTGAGGTCCAATAAACAAAATCCACAAATAGAGAAGATTCTGGAGTTGTTTAGACAGGTTAACATCAACATTCTTCTCTTGGATGCAGTCCAACAAGTCCATTCCTACGCAAAAATCTTGACGGACGTGTGCACTAAGAAGAGGAAATTTCAAGTACCCAAGAAGGTTTTCTTAGCTAGTGCTGTGAGTGATGATCTTACCCAAGCTTTACCTCAAAAACGGAAGGACCCTGGCCATCCTATGATTTCATAACCATTGGGGATAAGAACATCAACCGCGCACTTTTGGATCTTGGTGCCAGTGTTAACCTGCTTCCGTATTCTGTATATGAGCAACTAGGTGTAGGAGAGCTGAAACCCACACACTGTACTCTCCAAATGGCCAAGCGATCTATCACCCATCATAGGGGTGAGCTAGAGGATGTGTTAATAAAGGTTGGGGACTTCATATTCCCCGTTGAATTCATTATTTTAGACACACAACCTGTAGCTAACCCCCGGAATCAAATTCCGGTGATACTCGGCCGCCCATTCCTTGCAACCTCAAACGCTGTGATCAATTGTTAAAATGGTTTGATGAACCTATCTTTTGGAAATATGACAATTGAACTCAACATTTTTAGGTTAGGGAATCAGCCATCCGAACCTAATGCTCATATACTCGATGTTTGTTCCATCCAGGAGATCGCCCCAGAGGACTGTGAATTCGTGGAATTCTTGTTCGATCACAGCAATCTTGACGCCACTAGTGCGTTCCTCTTTGAACCTGTTGCTGCTTCCGCTCCCGATAATGATTATGAGTGTTTCACCTTTTCGAACGATCTTGACCTGTCGCCACCCGAGTTTGAATCTTTCGAATTTTCGTATACGTTAGCTGAACCATCCAAATCGGTCGCATACACTCGTTTTGAGCCTCTGTTAGAATCCTTTGAGTTCGAGACATTTTCGCCAATCTTTCCTTCAATCGTCTCACCTCCAACGCTTGAACTCAAGCCGTTGCCGTCTCACCTGAAGTATGCTTACTTAGGTGAGAACGAGACCCTCCCTGTCATCATCTCGGCTTCTCTAGCGTCAGAGCAGGAGAAAGCCCTTCTCACAGTCCTGCAAAGCAATCGACAAGCTTTTGGCTGGACAATGGCGGACATCAAGGGGATTAGTCCCCTGATCGTTGAACATCACATTCATATGATGGACGATGCCAAACCAGACAGGGATCCACGGAGGCGTCTAAATCTAGTCATGAAGGAGGCTGTGAAAAAAAAGATCGTCAAATGTCTGGATAGTGGTATCATTTACCCTATCTCGGACAGCCAGTAGGTCAGTCCTATACACGTTGTCCCCAAAAAGTCGGGCATAACGGTCATCACAAAAGAGGCAAACGAGTTTATCCCTACTCGCACCCAGGCTGGGTGACGAGTATGCATTGATTATAGAAAACTCAACGCCGCAACGCGGAAAGACCACTTTTCGCTACCATTCATTGACCAAATGCTCGAACGATTGGCTGGACATGAGTACTACTGTTTTCTAGACGGCTACTCAGGCAACAACCAGATTCCCATCGCCGAGAAAGACCAGGACAAAACCACGTTCACCTGTCCTTTTGGCACGTTTTCATATCGCCGCATGCCCTTTGGGTTATGCAATTCTTCCGCTACCTTCCAGCGGTGTATGATGGGAATTTTCTCTGACATGGTTGAGAAATTCTTGGAGATATTCATTGATGATTTCTCCATCTTTGGTGATTCCTTTGACGACTGTCTGCAACATCTCGACGCTGTCCTTTCCCGGTGTAAGGATAAAAACCTCACTTTAAACTGAGAGAAGTGCCACTTCATGGTACGCGAAGGTATTGTCCTAGGACATATCATTTCGCAAAATGGCATTGAGGTTGACAAAGCGAAGATTGAAGTCATTTCCAATCTCCCTCCTCCCAGACGCGTCAGAGACATCCGAGCTTTCCTTGGCCACGCTGGGCTTTATAGACGGTTTATCAAGGACTTTAGCAAGATTGCTAGACCCTTGACTTTTCTGCTGGCCAAGGACACCACATTCGAATTGAACTCGAGCTGTGTGACTGCGTTCGAGTCACTGAAAAGCTCACTCACCTCTGCTCCCGTTCTTTCTTCACCTGACTGGATGTATTCCTTTGAGATTATATGCGATGCATCCAAGTTTGCTATCGGTGCGGTCCTAGGACAGCACATCGATAAAATGCCGCACGTAATCTACTACGCTAGCTGGACCCTGAATAATGCCTAACTGAATTACACAATAACCGAGAAGGAATTCTTGGCTGTTGTGTTTGCTTTAGAAAAATTCAGGCCTTATCTGATCGGCTCTCCAGTCATTGTCTACACAGACCATTCAGCTCTGCGATATCTTTTTGCGAAAAGGGATGCGAAATCTCGGTTGATACGTTGGATACTCTTACTTCAAGATTTTGACCTTGTCATTAAGGACAAAAGAGGATGTGGAAACGTAGTTGCCGACCATCTTTCACGACTTCCTTCTTCGCCGACGTTTCCACTCCCAATCAACGATGTTTTTCCTAATGAACAACTCTTGACATTATCGTGCGAACCCTGGTTCGCAGATATTGTGAACTATTTGGCAACATGACTATTACCGATTGAATGGTCAAGTCAGGACAAACTTAGATTTTTATCCCAAGTAAAACACTTTTACTGGGACGAACCCTACCTGTTCAAGTACTATCCCGACCAGATTATTCGTTGATGTGTTCCTGATAATGAGTTCAAGAGTGTGCTGTCATTTTTCCACGATCAAGCGTATGGCGGGCATTTTGGCCCAAGAAAGACAGCCGAGAAATTCTTGCAGTGTGGTTTCTACAGGCCACAACTCTTCAAAGATGCTCATGATTACTGCAAGAATTGCTCTCGGTGCCAACACTTGGGCCGGATATCCAGGAGAAACGAGATACCGCTCCAACCAATTTTGGTTGTTGAGATTTTCGACGTTTGGGGAATTGATTTCATGGGGCCGTTTCCCAGCTCTTTTAGGAACCTGTATATTCTTCTAGCTGTTAATTATGTCTCTAAATGGGTCGAGGCTATGCCAAACCGGACGAACGATAACAAGGTTGTCGTTCGATTCCTTAAAGAAAACATCTTTTCCCGGTTCGGGCACCCCCGCGCGATCATTAGCGACAATGAGACGCATTTCTGTAATAGGACTTTCGAGGCCTTAATGTGGAAATACTCCATTAATCATAAGCTATCCACGCCCTACCACCTCCAAACATGTGGGCAAGCCAAAGTTTTAAATCGGCAAATCAAGCAGATTTTGGAGAAAACGGTTTCCAAGAACCATAAGGATTGGTCTTTGAAACTCACTGATGTCCTTTGGGCATTTCGAACTACTTATAAGACTGATCTTGGCATGTCTCCTTATCGGCTTGTTTACGGAAAGGCTTGCCACCTTCCCGTGGAAATCGAGGATCGCGCATTTTGGGCGATCAAAGAGCTGAATCTAACCCTTGAGGATGCGGGCAGCTATCAGAAGCTGCAGCTCAACGAACTGAACGAGCTTCGGGATGAAGCATATGAAAACGCGGTCGTCATTAAGAACCAAACGAAGGTGTTTCATGATAAACACCTTACGCGCAAAACTTTCACACCTGGACAACAAGTACTTCTTTACGACACCCGACTACATTTCCATCCCGGAAAGCTCAGATCTCGCTGGAAAGGACCCTTTTTTGTGCGGACTGTATATCCGCACGGCGCGCTGGATTTGGAGAATCCAGAGGACTGTTCGCTATTCAAAGTAAACGGACACAGGGTAAGACCGTTTCTCACCGCAGAACCTTTGGAGGAGCTCCTGATGTTGCACGAGCCGGTTTACATTGACTAATCTTCCTCCTCTTACCACTAAACTTCGGTTATCCGTTCATAAACAGTGGAAACACTATTTCAAATAAGTTTGGGGGTATGTATATACCATTTTGTTTTTGCCTGGTGAAATTCCCACTTGTAATAATTTGTTAAAAAAAAAATTTAGCGGGGTTGTTTTGTAAATATTCATAAATAAAATAAAATAAAAATTAAATAAAATTATTTATTTAAATTATTCTTTTTGAGGGGGATTTTGTACAAAATACCAACAACCCCTATAAATTCACCCTCAACCCTTTTCTGCAACTCCCGAGCCCTAATTTTATCCCTCCCATAAACCCCAGCCACCTCTGCAAATCTTCGTCGCCTATCTCCCCTCGCCGCCGTGCTTCCGCCGCCGAAGAGCCCTTCCCTCCTTGCAACTGCTGCCGTCTACTCTCGTCTCCCTTTGAAATTTTCAGAGGAGGTTTGCATCTCTGTTTTCTCTCTCTATAGATTTAATATTTCAGCATTTGCTCTCTTTCATGGCCCCTACTTTGCAATTTGAACGAGATTTTTCCCACTTATTCGCCCATGATATTTACAATAGCTATTTCGGCGACGAGATCTGAAAACGTGGATGGAATTTTCTGTTATTTAACCATCCAAACACGTTCGCGATTCCGGATCTCGTTGCGCATTTCTTTGAAAGTGTAGAGGAGGTTGTTTAGCACAACACGGGTTCATACGAGACTTCATTCACGAAGTCACTTTAATACCATGAATCCCCATAAACGATCAACCCCTCCGCTTTGAGAACTACCTTCCATTAATGGGTGATGACTGTTATAGGGAGCTTAGGAAGGGCATTCAGGCTCGAACGCTTTATGCGAACGTTTTAACTGTGTGCCGTTGGACACAAAACAACATTTTCGGAAGTTCGTACAACACCACATTTTTTACCCCATCCCTACACGTAGTGCACACATTGATGACCAAAAACCCTAGTTATGACATGTGCACTGTGTTACTTCACTCGATTGGCGCCGGCAGGGGCTGCCAATTACCCTTGCCCGATGTTAGTGACACAAATGTGTCGCTATTTTCTTCCTGTTGAGGAATTTGACGTTTACATGCATGGTGGGGTTCCTATTCGACCCCTTCTTGAGGGTGTCTCCGCATCCTACACACGACTTCATGCATTATGGTCGCGCACCGAGCCGGCCGAAGATGTGATGGCGAAGACACCTAGCTCGAGCTCCACAGCGAGCGATGAAGAGCTAACCCCCGCTGCGCAATCATGCTTAATTCGACGAACCCATAGGGGGGTAGAACGAGTGTTAGGGATGCTGATAAACTTTGATCAGCGGTTAACGAGTCTGGAATAGGGAATGTCCACCCTACTGGCAAGAGAGGAACGAGCACGATCGAGAGGACGAGGGACGGATAGGGGTGAGGCGGGAACAAGTGATGCCGCTTCTAGGAGACACCACATGCAGCAGTGAGGGCACTGCTGTCGGTAAGTTTGGGGGTGAGGTTTGGTTGTAAATAGTTATCCTTGCATTGCATCTACACGTTTTTTTATTTATGTAAATATTTGTTTTTGCTTTGCATGTTTAAATTCCGCATCGCATTTTTCTGCATTGCATTGTAAAAAAATAAAAATAAAAAACTAATTTTTTTGAAATTTTCAATATTGGCTATTTTTGACTCGAGTTCGACAGTACGGTTGACTAGTTAGAAAAAACTAAATTCTAAACTTAAAAAATTAAAAACCCTAAAAATAACCTTCCTTGAAGTGTAAATGTAGAAAATATACGTCCTTGCAGTTTATTTTGAAATAAGCAATTTTGAGTTTAGTTCTTGGGCTAAGTTGAAATGAGGGAAAAATATTGAAATCTCTATTTGAAGAGTAAGTCTGAAAAATAATTCTGAACCTTAATTCCAAATTCTGAAAATACATACCCTACAAATCGCACATACACGCACCTTGAAACTTAGGATAGTAGAGGATACCTAGAAATACTCTTTCCTGAAAACCTAGTATGAAAGAAAAAACGGCATTTAATGCTAACCACCTAAAAAGAACCATTGAAAAATATATCCGGTCTTGAAATAAATAAAAAAAAGCGAATAAAATACAAGACCTGGAAACTATTATTTACGCTTTAAGCTTGCACATTCAGTAATCGGATGTTAGTGCCTCAAGAAGCATTAATAGTCGCATTAAAGATGTATGGGCAAAACCGTCCATCATTAATGAAACGAAGTAGTACTAGGTATTAAGGCAATAGTATTGTAGCTTGAATTGAATTTCCAAGTGTAGGGGTGATAATTACACACACGTAGGGGTATATGATCGGAGTTTGGAGGAAAGATAGGAATGAAAACAAGGGCTTATATCTTCAATAGAGATGATAAATATTCCGGATTTGAGATTGCCTTTTAGAAGGAAAACTCAAGAGATGCTGAGAGCTTTATAAACTGGCAAAACGTATAGGATCTTAAGTTAAATAAAAAAGAAGTCTGAAAAATACGGGTTGATGATTTCTAAGTTGAAGATGATAGAGTTTCTTGCTAGAATGCTGAACTGTAGAATTAGAGTCAACGGCCAAATTGATCGGATTTTGTGGGTATTATCCGCTGAAAACCCTCAGGAGACAACACTCCTCCTCTAGGGAAACCTAGAGGTTTAATGGCTTGTTGCACGAGCTCAGTGCAATCGCGTTTCCTGCGAAAGTGAGGTTAGGAATTTTTATGAATAAAATGGCTTTGCTCGGGACGAGCAAAAGATAAGTTTGGGGGTATTTGTTAATATCAGATTTTTGCATTTTTATACCGTCCATTCTTAATCGCATTGCATATAGGTAGGTACTCTCGATCCGTGTTTGCTAAATAATTGCAGGTTACAGGTTCTCAGCTCTAAATAGTGAAAATCGTGAAAAGTCGCAACAAATTCAGGACTACGGCCAACAACAGATAAATACGGGTCTCTGCTCACTATCCGTATGATGCCGCCTACCAGTTTAAGGGAGAAAATGGCAAATCATTGGTCATTTCATGCACAAAGCACAAGGGGCAGCACAAGATCCAAGACTTCAACGCGGAGCTCAAGAAAATCAAGGCAAAAGTCCACATCAGTTCATCTTTTGTACTGCTGAAAATCTGCGAGAAAACTGAAGAGATTCGGAGAAACCAAGTGTACCAAACAGAAGAGAAAAGCAACATAGAGAACCCCAGAAAAGCCGAGCCTCCAATTCAACCAAATGGCCGCGGAACCGCGGCCAATATGGCACTTAGGACGCGGATTCACGGCCGAGTCAACTCAGTGTTGACTCGGTGTTTGAGGGTATTTTTGTAACTTCATTTTGGCTCAGATTGTATCCATAGGGTTTTATTTATCTGCCTATAAATAGCCCAGTTCCAAGCCAAGTAAAGGGTGCTTTTCTTTGTATTAGATTTTAGAATAAGAGTTTGTATTATCTTCTTCCTCTTCATCTTTCTCCATTAATATTGTAGTGAGCTTCATGAGTGATGATGAATAAAAGAAGAGTTCTTTTTATTAACTTACATGTCTTGTAATTGTGTTATTCCATTTGCTTGTAATTTTCATTTGTTAAACTAGTTGTTGTTATTTGTTTGTTTGCTTTCTTTCTTTTTCTCTTTTCCTTTATCCTTACAACAATGATGCTTAAGTATGATCCTTGCCAAAGTGAGGTCTCAAATAGCTAGTTGTGATTTTCTAAACCCATTTCTTTCTACCTTCCTTCTTGTTTTATTTTCTTTTTCTTTTTAATGGGTGAGTAATTTCTCACTTGTTAGGGTAGGATAAGAAAAGTTTGAGAGAAGAAAATCTCTCTCACTCTTTTCTTTGCCCAACATCTTGATTCGGACTCCCATTAATTAAACCACAATCCGCTCCCTACGACACCCTATGCTACATGATAGCGGTGATATCCTAGTGAGACCGGTTGCGGTTGAATTAACCGGAGGTTAAGGCTAAGAGCCAAGAACGGACGGACAAGGACCAAAAGGAAGGAACTAAGCGTTGGAAAGCCTAGCTTATACTCGCAAGTTTCCTTCCTCGTCGTGCTAATCCCCGTTATTGCCGATTACCGTGACACCGATAATAAGAGTGGCAACGAAAGAAATGAGCGACTCCTAACTCAAACTAACCTAATTATAACCCTAACAAGCTCTCTTTATTCATATTTTAGCACATAGTGAAACTAAACAAACCTGGAAAAATTGGACTTAACTCATTAAAACACTAAGAAAAAGATTCCCATCTCTCAATGGACCGACCCATACTCAACCGGCTAGCTACCAAGCGAAACCGTCTTGATTGCGGTAATTAAACTAAGCACGCAAAAACTCTAACAATCATCCCCCGACCATAAGAAAGTGCACATCACATGATGTGCACGTGCTCACCCTCTTTAAAGAAGATACATGTACATACGCACCTCAAATGCACATGTGCACTTGGACAACAAGATTTTGCTTGATCACTTAATTAAAAATAAACCAAGTATAGAAAATTTTGCTTCTCATATATAATTCATTGATCAAAATATCAATAAACTTAAGTTAATATTAGTCTCAAAGATGACTAACGATCCTTAGTTTATATTTGTTAAGTTGATCTTAATTTAAAACAATATTAACAATTCTTAACCATATTCTTAAGTGGATCTTAGCCAGATGCGACTAACGATCCATAGACGACATATTTCGAACTGGTGGACCTCATTCATATTAGAAATGCTATCTAGGTTCAAACCCAAATCTGATATGTACGGATTTAGACTAATCCACGTCCAACGAGCGACGACATATATTAGTCTTTGTATACAATCCAAGGGCAACCCCATAATAAAAACAATATAACACGACACGAAATAATATACTTGGAGAATAGGAAATTAGTTGTCACACGGCTATAATGTAATTAATAGCAAGGGTTTGCGCCCGCAGGAAAAAGCGTCCCCACAATCAAAAACCCTTCATAATGGAGGAGGAATCCGAAAAGTTCAGCTACAACGGTCGCATTCATCCAAACCTCCGATATACGGTGCCATAAATCAACTTGGTATTTTTGAATAGGTGGATGGATATGTTCCATATAGTATCTTCCTCTAGATTCAGACTAGACGCGCTCCCTATGCCTCAATTTCTCATTTTTGACGGTAAACAGATTCTGGCATGCCCGGTGGGACATTTTCTCTTTCCACTCTACACTTCGTGTGTCGTGTTTCGCGGAAAAAAATCACGGTTCTCCATGTTTATAGTTTCCTTTGGAGTTTAGGATATTAAAACGGGTGTTTTTTCTCCATTCAGAATCAATGGTTGTTGGGGTCAAAAATTACACCCCACGATCGAGATCAACAAGTCAACAAGTCAAAGTCAAGGCCCGAAAAGTGGGCCCGGGCCTAAGCCCAAATCTAAATCAAGTGGGCCCAAGCCCGAAGCCAAGTCCAAGCTAGCGGGCCCAAGCCTAGGTCAAGTGGGCCCATGCTCAAGTCGAGCCCGAACATGAAGAGGCCGACCTCCCTCATGCCAGGAAGAAAATTATGTAATAAATAATTTTGATGTAATTTTCATGCATAAATGTAAAATAAATAGGCAAAAATCCAAATTTTTGTAAATCCCATGGCTCATATGCAAAAAAATAAAATAAGTACATGGACATGAGATGGGAAAAATGCCATTTTGTAAAACCCAAGGAGCTATGTCTAAACTTGTAAGTCTATATAAGGTATCATTATGATGAAATGAAAGAAAATTTCATTCCCCTCAAAAACATTAGGGTCTGTGCCTCCATCTTCTCTCTCTCTCAAGTTTTTACTCTTCATCTTCCTTTCCAATTAAATCAAAAGCTTAGCTCTCTTTTCCTCAAAACTAAATAAAGTTTCACCAAAAACCTATTGAAGGAGAGTTCAACTCTCACATCAAATCCAAATAGGGAAAACCTTCACTATTTTCTTCTTCCTTCTCAAGATCCAATTTGAGAGAAGGAGAAGAAGGAAAACCCACTTCCCAAAGCTCCATCAAGAGAAGAAATGATTTCTTTTCATCACCCAAAATCCAAATCTTGGAATTCCAAGAGAACCCATTTGGATTTCTTCTCAAAAAAGAAAGGGGGGAAATCTTTTGGAGTTTAACTCCATTTAAAAATTTCTGGGAGTTTAATTCCATTTAAGATTCTTTGGGAGTTTAACTCCAAAATAAAACCTTTGAAAGTTTAACTCTATTTAAAATTCTTATGGGAGTTCAACTCCGAATTCGGGAGTTCGACACCAAATCCGGTCCATGCGACATCGGGCCCGCGCCCGCCACCGTAAAATAAAAAATAATAAAAATAAAAATAAAAATGTTTCTTTGAAATAAAAGAAATATTTTGTTGGAAATAAAAGAAATATTTTGTTGAAAATAAATAAATAAATGCAAAGAACATGCACTTCTACATTACTTTCAAACACCCACATTGCATATTGAGTTCGCATGACCAGTTTACCCGTCAATTGGAGGTTTCTTCACTCCAAAGACAAGGTGTAATTAACTGAAGTTTAGTCCGAGACTGCCGGAGATTCGGATCCCCACAATCAATAAACCCCAGCCGACCCTAGACAGAGGGAATCTGTATACGCCTAACAAGCGCGTGTATTCCTTTCTTAATAGGGTGAAGAAAAACACTATAGATTCCGGCACGCCTGGTGGGACTTTTTCTCTCCTCCCACATTTTGAGTTAAACGTTCATGCGAACCAATCAACATATAAATCTATTGCCTATACAAAAATCATTCTTTTTTCAGGTTAACAGTTTTCAATTGCAATCTCAAACTCAGTAAGCATGTCTCCCAAGATGAGCTTCGTTTCTGACACAACTCTGGTGACCTACGTGGTCAAGACAAACGTAAATATGATCTTCCCGATGAGTCTCATGAGGCAGTGGGAGGAGCCTCCATGCCAATTTAGTTCCATCATCATCTACCCCACCGGAAGCGCTCATCTGGTGGAGACCCCGGCAAACCAAATAGCCAAACAGGCCTCAAGGGGAAGAAGGCCAAATGTGGTGATCGAAAGGGCACTACAACTCAAGCACAAGTTGGTATTTGAACGGCTTCCAGTGGCTCCAGAAGTACTCAGACGTCGCGGGCAAGCTCAAGCGATGCCTTCGACGGACGCTCGAGCGGATGTCTTCTCAAGGCTCCACATCACTCGGCCTACGGCGGCTTCCCGAAGAGCAGAAGCCCACCAGGTGCTCAAATCGGAAAAGCTGAGGCAGAAGCGGCTCAGATATAGAGCCAACAAAAGGGCCAGGGCTCCGTCCAAGTAGAATTTTCTGAAGTTCCAAAGCCCGGATTGCTCCGCGACCACAGTCGTGTCAGCTGTGAAAATACACAATTCTTTTGAACCCTTAAAGTAGGTTCAGAAGAATGTGATGTCTGCTAAAATCAAGAGGACCGCAATTCGAACTATGATACCTTCTCTTCAGAAGTCTACCAAGCACTTTTTCGCGCAAAAGCACTGCGGTAAAGCCAAAAAAGTTGTACCGGCGCCACCCAAGAACCCGGCTAGGCAGACCGTCATGAGTCGATTGTCCTTTCCCGAAGCAGAAGGGCCACGACGATGGTCCGAGAAATCAGCCGCCAAATATAAAGAGATGGCTGGATATGTGATCCACACTGTTTATACGGCCGACACGCGCAACAAAAGTAAGGATGGGGCCACCACATCTCAAGCCCAATCTGTCTTGAATGTGGCAGCCACTTCCCAAGATCAGCCTCTTCCGCAGGACAATGAAAATCCCCTCGATGAGGCCGATAAGCAGAAGGACCCTTCTGTCCATGTGGAATCAAGCTCGGACAACGAAATAGAGCTGACTTTCTGTTCGAGGACCGCAGAACAGGATTTCCTCCAACGGCTCCAAAAACAGTTCAGAAGTAAAGACAAGAAGATGGCTAAATTTTACTCCAAAATTGACGACTTGACAAATGTCGTGATGCAGTTCACGGCTCAAGTTGCCCTGGCACCCTTCAATCAAGCGCAAGTCTCCACTCATAAGCCGTTTGACAACGACCCGAGGCTGTAGGGTTACTAGGCACACGCACAAGGGTCTATAAGGCATCAACCATGCCCGATTAAAATTTTAGCCGTGCCGAACAACCCTAAACCAAGATCTTAGACTAGAGATTAGGCGAAACAAAGTATGTTAAACACTTTAACACTAAGAGTTTAGGATTACAACCTTTGTAGTCCGGTCCTTCACTTCATAAGCTCCGTGTTGTGGTCCCTTCGCTGTGATCATCAAGTTTCGGACTCTCGAAAGGCTCCACGAAGAGAAAGACATAAGATTGCTTCCGATCTTCGATAATAAAGATGATTTACCTTGAAGTTTCATTAACACAAGCACTCACTCACTAAATGAAGTGAACGCCCTAATCTAAATGGCTAGGATAGATTAGGATGATAAAGTAGGATTTTAGCTCTCATTTATTTTCATTAACTCACTCATTTTCATCACTTCATAAAAAGCTAGAAAGCTTTTCATGAAAGAAAGAAGAAGGAAGAAGAAGAACAATCAACCCTTTTGTGATGAATAATGTAACTCATATATGATGTTAGAAATGCAACCATAGTTAAGAATGAGAAGACTTAACCATTGTAGAGAATGAATCATAGTTAAGGGTTTGGGATTGGTTAAGGAAATATCTACACAAAATATCTTTACAAGAAAACAAAAGCAAAGCTTCTAGAAGCTACTAGAAGTCTTAACCCTAATCCAAACCCTAACCATGTTTAAACTCCACAAAACATATTGCATTAATAACCATATCATGTTACAATATTATATATCACATATATAATATTTATTGTAACAAAATAAAATAATATAATTAACATATATCGCATATATATCAATGTATTACCCGAGTGAGAAAAATAATCTATAAAGAGAGCCAATATTAGATAATGTAATTCAATATATCATTTATATTATTATACATTAAATTATCGAATCAACACTTGATCCGACAATCCGGCTATATCGAATATAACCGACTAATATATCATGTACCGATTCATCGAATCAACACTTGATCCGATGATCCGGCTCATCTTAAAATAACGCGAGAATATAATACGGTATCTCATATCGCATTATCCTCAGTCCTGCACATATCACATATGTGCCCCTACTCCATTTTTCCTGAGTCAAGAAACCTCTGTGTAGGACTCTAAAGAATCGTCAATATGCCGGCAGTAGGTGATGATCATATCAAACACCCACAAGCTGTATGCGGTCAGCTAAACGTAACAGACACTCAGGTATTGAGCGCTCAGAAGATCAACAAGTAAGCCTGTACATTCTCCTGTGAATCCAGTCAGTAACACTCCCGTACAGTCCGGTCTCGTCGTCTGATATGTCGCATATCTCGCCTAGGGGTGGTGAACGTTAGACCCCAGTAGCTTGATAAGTCGTGTCGATATGAGGTCTATAACAGTTCGAGAAACTACTGATAACACTTACCAGTAAATCTCAGCAACCATGGCTAGGGATTTCCAGTTATAGCCAATCGAACACAGCGCAACATCAACTTCCTATACCGGGAGAGACGAATCCCCTCCTATCGCTTATTGCCTCCATGTGATTCGGGACTGTACCCAAAAGCCACCTTTTTGCACGTCCTCTTGGACGTGGTATGATGGAAATCAAAGCACAGTGGGAATCACACAAGAGTCTATGACGATCTCGGGTCTACAGACTACTCTGTACCAGTGTCACCAGAGAACTGCCATCTGACGTGAGGTATAATACCATCTGGGAGTTCTCGGCGAGTCTGTCCAGTGTACCCAGTCTCCACTGAGCACCCGTATACCTTCTCTGATGTCAAACACCAATGGATATGGGATCATCCATCGCCTATCATATGGGTCAAGAAGCGCATACGCTAGTTTACTCTGGAGTATCGATGCCCTGTCTTGGTACTCCCACGACTAGGAACATTTGAAGGATGTACTTGGCGACTACACTGTCCTCACTAGTATGATCCGCGTCATAGTTCTGGAAGTCAAGTACTCATCCTAAGGGCTTTATCAACATGTAACATAGAGACAATCAAAGTACATGATAAGATAAAAAGCAACCAGATAGCGTACTATTATGTCGAGCAAGAAAGTCCTCCCTATATATGTCCAAGCATCCACTACAATATACATCGTATGTACAGTAATGGCCTCTAGGGCATACATATAACCAACAATCTCCCACTTGCACTAGGTCTATCTGTTGTGGTATCGCATACCCAACAATTTGCCGTGGTTGAAGTATCTCATACTCAACCGTCCCATAAAAGTCTCTACTGGGAAAAAGGCCTTTGTGAGTGGATCCGCGCTGTTGTCCTCTGTGTCTACTCTCCTAACCTCAATCTCCCTGGAGATCAACCATCTCTATGATCAGGTGATACTGTGTAAGAATTATATCTAGATTTCTGATGAGATGGGGGTTCCTTGGCATAAGCCACAACTCCATTGTCACGCAATGGTTGGAACGAAGTTCATCTCATGAACTTATGTATGAGGATGATCAAATTTCCCATGCAGAAGAGCGGTTATGGGCGAGCTGGGCTTTCAAATCAGTATATACCCAACAGTCGAGTGACTAAAGTCCCAACCAATTTGTTCGAATTTCCGAAATCCAGACTGCCTCTTTGGTAGCATCCTTGGTAATGATATATCTTGCCTTTAATCGTCTAGTAAGTCACGGTATCTCTCTTGGAACTCTTCCAACATACCGTCCCTCCACTGAGGGTAAAGACAATGCCTGCGACTGACTTTCGGTCGTCCTTATCACCCTGGAACCTTTCCAGTTATTCTCCCCAGGATCGATTGATACCATCTCACTACAACTAGTGAGAATCCTAACATCCAATTAGATCTATCTCATAGATCCAAAACCCAGGATTTAGGAGGTATCACTTTGATCCTATATGGAGAAGCCTTGTGATAAGCGGAGATTGACCGAGCGTAGCATAGGAAACTCCTTCCCTATCAAGAGTATGTCATCCACGTACTCTATGAGGATCATCACCATGGTCCCTACTACCTTTTTGTATATACAAGGTTCATCTACCATTTTGATGAAGTCAAACTCTTTGACTACCACATTAAAACAGACGTTCCAACTCCGCGATACCTGCTTTATCATATAAAACATCTTGCATGCATTTCCGCTGCTCCCACTATCTACGAAGCCCTCTGGCTGTGTACTTATAGACGCTCTCTTCCAAAACATCATTTAGAAAAGCAGTCATGACACCCAACGCCAGATATCGCAGTCATGGAATATAGCCGTGGCAAGTAGTATCTGGATGGACTTAAGCATAGCTTTGAAAGTCTCAACTTTTCCATGTACACCAAGTAATCTTCTCAAGATATACTTGCTCCTGATGGAGATTTAACCCTTCAGATAAAGCAACTAAAGTCCATACTTTGTTGGTGTATAAGGATTCCATCTCAGATTGATAAGCATCCAGCCATTCTTACAGAGTCCCACTCCTGATGGCCAGCTCGAAACTAGTTGGGTCATCATCTCATGATGCAATCCTTGCTCCTACTGTCATAGAGAAACCGAAGTATCTCTCAGGTCGATGATGAACTCTACTAGATCGGCGGAGAGGCTGAGGTTCGTTGGAAACTATTGAATCCTTTGGTTCTACCAAATCATCAGCTGCAGTTTGTATAGCTGGAACTCTTTCCAGTTCTACCTCATGACCATTAATTTCTTCACAAGAAATTCCCTTTCACAAAGGTGGCATGCTGAGAAACAAAATATCTTTTGTTCCTCGGTTAGGTAGAAGATATTCTCTTGCAAATGCTTGGGATATCCAAAAAACTTCTACAGAACTGATTTTGCCTCGAGCTTGTTCGGATTTTGCTTTTAGACATAGGCCGGACAACCCAAATCTTAACAAACTTAAGATATGGGCTCTTCCCATTCCATATCACATATGAAGTGGTAGGCAACTGATTTGATTGGAACCCTATTCAATAGGTATGCAGCTTCTCAAGTGCATAACTCCTAAAAGGAAATAGGCAACTCAGTAGTACTCATCATAGAGCACACTATATCACATAGGGTGTGATTGCTCCGCCCCGATACACCAACGTGCTGTGGTGTATACGGAGGAGTAATGCTGAGAGAGAATCTCATTCTCCTTTAGATTAGTCCAGGAATTCCGTGCTCAAGTATTCTCCTCCTTGATCACATCAAATGACATAATACTTATACCCGTTTTTGGTTCTCTACTTCTAACTTATATTTATTGAATTTCTCAAAAGTTCCAGACTTGTGTTTCAACAGGAACATATGTCCCGATCTTGAGAGATAATCAGTGAATGTAATGAAGTACAAAGAACCGGTCCTGGCATGTGTAGACAGGGGACCTTCATACATCAGCATGTATCAATCCCAAGAGTTCACTAACTCTTTCTCTGTTTCTAATAAACGGAGCTGTGGTCATCTTATCTCTGTGACATAACCGGCAAGTTTCAAAAGATGTATTCAAACTAATTTAAATATGCATCTATATGTAACTTCAGCTAGTCGGGTCGCATTGATATGACCTAGTCTACAATGCCTCAAGAAGGATTCGTTCATTTCTGAACTCTTCCTCTTGTGTGTGTTCTGTATACTAAGAACTGTGGTTTGATTTAGAACGCCTATACTTTTAGATAACGTGCCTGAACCGATCAACTCTTGATATAGGAAATGTTCAAAACATTATCCAACAATATAAAATTATATCCTTCTTTACTAATAAAGAGACTGATATGATGTTGTATATCAGGTTTGGTATCTAATAACATTCATTCAGAATCAATGTATTCTGGTAATACAGGATGATAACTACCAACAGACTTGGCTGCAACACTTGCACCATTTCTATCTCATGAAATTTATCACCCGTTCTCAGTTCTCTACCTTTCTGTAGCCCATGTAACAAATTACATTTGCGGGATCCTGATCCGGTATCTCATACCCAGGACGTAAAGAATACTGAGAAACAGTTCTCTGTAATGAACACACCCGAAGAAGATGCATCAACATGTACTTTCTTCGTTTGGGCGGCACGGGAATTCTGGTAATCCCCTATTTCCTGCTCTGTCTTATAACAATTATAAGTTGGAGCGGGACCAACGTTCCCCAGCTCAGTATAACAAGCGGGTTCGGTCAATACATCCGTATTATTATCTTGATTAAGGCGTGACATGATCGCTACCTGGAGAGAGAGAAGAAGAAAACACTCAGCGTGCGCTTTTACAAGATTAGATTGGTTATCAATTTATCTAATCAGGATGTCTCCCACTGTTTTATTCAAATCTTCCTTCAAACCCTAAAAGGAAAGACTAGCCATGATTAATTACACTCTACAAGTTCGCCAATCTTTCAGCCAGGCCAGTGCCGATACTTTGAGGGAGGTTCCCCGTGCTTTCGCACGGACCTAATTAAAGTAAACCTCATTTTCCCAGGGGCGTAACCCCGTTAACACCTTTCTAGAAACCTATTTGATCGGCTAATTGTAATGTGTAAACTCTTCCAGGAGTAACTCTTACTCGCAGCGGGTATCAGGATCCAACTATCTCATAGACAGGATCCAACTATCTCATAGATGGTATGCAATCTCATTGCAAATTTCAACACTTCAAATTCCCAATAATATTTTACCCATAGCGACCTATGACCTTGATGGAGGCCAAACTACCCATAGTCCGCTAGTCAAGTTCAACCCGTCATTTCCTGATTGAATTAAACCCACCCGCACGACCCTTGACGGAGGCCAAACTACGTCGTACGAATACCCTAATCCAATCGCATCGTATGCTAGCAGATAAGCACTAGTTAGCTACCGTACACTACGCCTTGACGGAGGCCAAACTACCGCAGCACGAATACTAAGTAGTACATATCTGAAATGACGGAGGGCTACGCAGGTTTTTAAGAAAACCATGAGCGTAATGAACTTGATATCGTTGTAGAACCGAGTGATTTTTAATGGAATGTTTTTGAGGCCTTTTTTAGTTTTGCTAAAGAGGTCACTCCCGGTGAAGGGATCGTCGGCTCTTTCTTCATCGAATAAGGTGCAGGATATTTCACAAATATCAATATGCAAAGCAAAAACTATAGAAACAATCAAAAGACAAACTGTGTTTGTAGCATCTGCTAGTTTCGCTAAAGAGGTCACTCCCGGTGAAGGGATCTGGCTCTTTCCTTATCGAATAAGGTGCTGGATGTTCTACAAGGAACACCGCTATGCAAAGCAAGAACTAGAGCTACCAGTTTTTAAGACAAAACAACTTTAGGTTTCTTTTATTTTCATTAATCTCATTAATGAAGTCCCATTTTAATTTGCTTCACAAGCATCTCATTTGAAACGAAATTTGCAATATAACATATATCTCATATATATAAATATAAACATTCATCTCAGGCAGTAATATGATCTCATCACAGAACATTGCAGCAGAAGAACATATATGAAATATTGGATATACTAGGATTTCCGTGTTTTATGCGAGCCTGTATAAAACACGGATTCCACGGTCGCGATGAATAGCCAAACCCACATCCCTAGACCCCTATGAGAGCGGCAAGCAACACTGCCAATTCTAGGGTTAGGAGACCCGGTCTCGACTCCTCGAGATGGTCTCCCACTGGACCCTGGAACCCGGTTACTTGTGCTCCCCGCCTTGGGTCTACCTAATGCGGAAAAGTAAATAATATACAATGGTGACATCATCCTCAGCCCGGAAGTTCCCCAAAAAAAGAATATTACATACAAATGAATTTTACATGAATGAAAATAAAAACCCCCATCTCACATAAAACCCCCGGCTATTCAGAACACGACGATCCAATATAACATATCACAGCAACACATAATATCTCATATCATCAACGTAAACAAGTATGCGTATCCCGATTGTCGTTGATGTATAGCAACGAAACCGGTGATACACCACATATTACACTTACGGCCACAGAAAAGAAAGTGTAAAACTACAACAGTTGGAATCCGCAACCCCTTTAGACATCTCATGCATAACCAAATGAATTCCTTAGACATCGCATGCCTAACAATTATAAACCCCGCATTTTAGTCTCATTATCGAAAACTCTTTTTAATATCAAGTCGGGCAATTCAACAAGATTCCCGACATACTGATCGAATGCTCGTCGCAAACTTTAGTAGACGGCCGCACCCCCGGATGCCGTCGACGAAGTGCACTAAGGCGGAACACCGCTGCCGCGAGCACCCGAACGGATGCTTTTGGCGACGGGGTTCTCCTACAGTCACTTGGTCGGGTTTATGGGGCGTGGCTATCTATTAAGTTTACCCGGCGAGTATCCGCGTACTCTACGTGATTGCGACGGACTTTTGATCGCATCAAAATCCCATGCCAACCGATCATCTGAGACTAAACTACTAAATTTATAACATTCAAATTACTTATCTCATAACTACTTGTGGATTTCAAATATTGTATCACATTCCAGATAAATAGACAATGTTAAAATTTCCGATCGAATAAACAAACACCCAAGTTTTCCCAAATAGTTCTCAACACTTGAAATTAGATTAAAAACATCCATCACATGCCACAGTACCAATGGTCCAGCCGTAGAAGGGTCAAGCCAACGCCTCACATGTGGCAACGCCGTACTGCCCCAAACCCTAAGATTTAGAGGCAGTTCAAGACGATCACATAATCGAGTTAAGGTTTGTGTTCTTCTAGAGGGTCCACCGCGTTACTTGCACGACTAAGAATGTTCTTAAACTACGGAAAAATCCAACATTTGGAAATTTTTCCGGCAGGGGAAAAAGTAAGTTATTGATATCCGTTCGAACTTTTTAACAAGTTCTAAAAATTACCCGAGAAAAATTAAACGAAGTTAAACTATCCGATCGAATCAACGAGCTCCAAATACAACCCAGAAAACTCAATACTTGAGTAAGAATAAAAAATTCCCAGAAGCATCAGGAAACACATACGGACGTAACTGTAGAAAATTGAAACCCTAAGTCCACTGTTTAGCCGCAGAAACGCCGCGCAAGGCATGTCTTTGCCGCGGTTCCGTGGCGCATTAATAGAATTAGTGGGTCGTTTTTCACAGTTGTCAATAGAATTCCCCGCTGATATTTTTGAGTATTTTCAATAGGAAAAAAATCAACTTTTGAAATTTTTTCCAGAAACTAGGGTTTTACGGGTATTCGGAGTTCGATCGGACTTTAAACTTCGCCCAGACTTCGCCTAAAGCTCTAGCTTAGCTCTGATACCACTGTAGGGTTACTAGACACATGCACAAGGGTCTATAAGGCATCAACCATGCCCGATTAAAATTTTAACCGTGCCGAACAACCCTAAACCAAGATCTTAGACTAGAGATTAAGCGAAACAAAGCATGTTAAACACTTTAACACTAAGAGTTTGGGATTACAACCTTTGTAGTCCGGTCCTTCACTTCATAAGCTCCGTGTTGTGGTCCCTTCGCTGCGATCATCAAGTTCCGGACTCTCGAGAGGCTCCGCGAAGAGAAAGACGCAAGCTTTCTTCCGATCTTCGATAACAAAGATGATCTACCTTGAAGTTTCATTAACACAAGCTCTCACTCACTAAATGAAGTGAACACCCTAATCTAAATGGCTAGGATAGATTAGGATGATGAAGTAGGATTTTATCTCTCATTTATTTTCATTAACTCACTCATTTTCATCACTTCATAAAAAGCTAGAAAGTTTTTCATGAAAGAAGGAAGAAGGAAGAAGAAGAACAATCAACCCTTTTGTGATGAATAATGTAACTCATATATGAGGTTAGAAATGCAACCATAGTTAAGAATGGGAAGACTTAACCATTGTAGAGAATGAATCATAGTTATGGGTTTGGGTTTGGTTAAGGAAATATCTACACAAAATATCTTTACAAGAAAACAAAAGCAAAGCTTCTAGAAGCTACTAGAAGTCTTAACCCTAATCCAAACCCTAACCATGTTTAAATTCCACAAAACATGTTGCATTAATAACCATATCATGTTACAATATTATATATCACATATATAATATTTATTGTAACAAAATAAAATAATACAATTAACATATATCGCATATATATCAATGTATTACCCGAGTAAGAAAAAGAATCTATAAAGCGAGCCAATATTAGATAATGTAATTCAATATATCATATATATTATTATACATTAAATTATCGAATCAACACTTGATCCGACAATCCGACTATATCGAATATAACCGACTAATATATCATGTACCGATTCATCGAATCAATACTTGATCCGATGATACGGCCCATCTCAAAATAACGCGAGAATATAATACGGTATCTCATATCGCATTATCCTCAGTCCTGCACATATCACATATGTGCCCCTACTCCGTTTTGCCTGAGTCAAGAAACCTCTGTGTAGGACTCTAAAGAATCGTCAATACGCCTGCAGTAGGTGATGATCATATCAAACACCCACAAGCTGCAAGCGGTCAGCTAAACGTAACAGCCACCCAGGTATTGAGCGCTCATAAGATCAACAAGCAAGCCTGTACATTATCCTATGAATTCAGTCAGTAAACTCCCGTACAGTCCGGTCTCGTCGTCTGATATGTCGCATATCTCGCCTAGGGGTGGTAAACGTTAGACCCCAGTAGCTTGATAAGTCGTGTCGATATGAGGTCTATAACAGTTCGAGAAACTATTGATAACACTTACCGGTAAATCTCAGCAACCCTGGCCAGGGATTTCCAGTTATAGCCAATCGAACACAGCGCAACATCAACTTCCTATAACGGGAGAGACGAATCCCCTCTTATCGCTCATTGCCTCCATGTGATTCGGGACTGTACCCAAAAGCCACCTTTTTGCATGTCCTCTTGGACTTGGTATGATGGAAATCAAAGTACGTTGGGAATCATAAAAGACTCTATGACGATCTCGGGTCTACAGACTACTCTGTACCAGTGTCACCAGAGAACTGCCATCTGACGTGAGGTATAATACCATCTGGGAGTTCTCGGCGAGTGTGTCCAGTGTACCCAGTCTCTATTGAGCACCTATATACCTTCTTTGATGTCAAACACCAATGGATATGAGATCATCCATCGCCCATCATATGGGTCAAGAAGCGCATACGCTAGTCTACTCTGGAGTATCGATGCCCTGTCTCGGTACTCCCACGACTAGGAACATTTGAAGGATGTACTTGGCGACTACACTGTCCTCACTAGTATGATCTGCATCATAGTCCTGGTAGTCAAGTACTCATCCTAAGGGCTTTATCAACATGTAACATAGAGACAATCAGAGTACATGTTAAGATAAAGAGCAACCAGATAGCGTACTATTATGTCGAGCAAGAAAGTCCTCCCTATATATGTCCAAGCATCCACTACAATATACATCGTATGTACAGTAATGGCCTCTAGGGCATACATATAACTAACAGAAGCAGCCAATGCCTACACCTTTAGGTCCAAGAATGGGCGAGCCACATGAAAACCGGCCGCATTTCGCTTTTGGGGACACCTTGGCCCTAGATGGCACCGTTCAGTTAACGCAAGAGTGGATAATGGATTTGGTCGCCAACAAAGTCAAATCATTGGTAGCCGAAGTGCAAAAAGATGTCAGCAGTAGTGGGAGACCATATCCTACTCGGTATGATTTGGTAAAGTTTCATAGTGGTTATGTCATCCCTAAATTTGGATGATTCGATGGGATGGGAAATGCGAATCAGCACATCTCCCACTTTAAAACCTCATGCGAGAATATTGGGGGAAATGATGCGCTTCTCCCCCGCCTGTTCTTTAATAGCTTAATGGATGTCGCTTTCGACTGGTATGCGAGCATACCGGACGACTCCGTTACTACTTTCATCCAAATAGAATCTCTATTTCGGGAAAGGTTCATGAGTGTCAGCGATAAGATCACCATTTCCGATCTCGTAAAGACCAAGCCAAAGAACAACAAAAGCAGCACAGATTTTATAACCTGATGGCGCAATCTCTCCATCAAATGTGAGCCACCGTTGGAATAAGACTAATCTGTCAATCACCTCATCGAAAATCTTGGCACCTGGATGAATCCTTCGGCTAACCGAAATAAGTGAGGGATGAGCGGGCATAATGCCAACCAGCCTCGGAAGCCAGTATTGGGAGAGGGAGGAGAATCGCCCTTGAAAGAGAAACTGGATAAGGTCTGTTCTTTCAGAAGGTATAAAGTCTGTAAAATATTCAAAGATGGCCTAAAAATTGGTTTACAATTGCCAGAATCAATGAGACCGCAAGAAACGAATATGACCAGGGACCCCAAATATTGCCCCTATCATAGAGTGATAGGTCATGACGATGAGGACTGCTTTTTATTTAAAGATTGGGTCGAAAAACAATACAAGATAGGAGAGATAGAACTATCTAAAGGCGTGTTAGCAAACAATTAAGCGGCGACCGCTAATTTCATACAAACAGAGACCGAAGCCCTTCAGGAACCTGCTGCTCTCAGTTGTCTGCCCTTCTCTGAAAGGAGCGGACCAAGGCAACAAGCCAAAAGCCCAACGAGTAACATTACTATTGAAGAAGCAGTAGACGGATACACAATCCATACGGTCTACATTGTGGAGCCTAGAAGAACAAGTCCTCCTATGCCTCATACCTATGACAATGATGTGGTTGTTGTTACCCAACACCGGCTCGATCCAGATGAAAAAGAGCCCCGCTCAGTCCATTAAGCAAAAGGAGTCCGTGGTTCCTGCGGAATTGAGCTCAGGCATTAAGGATGACCCGGTTATTATACCCGTAACTATAGAGCAAGTATTATTCCAATGGCTTTAAAAGCAGATTTAGGACAGGGACGAGAAGTTGGCCAAGGTCCGTTCCAAAGTCGACGAGCTGGAAAACGTCATGGCAGATCTCACGACCCAAATCGCCCGATTGCAATTACAGCAAAATCAAAATTTGGTTCATGAGCCAGGGATTGATATCCTGAAACAGCCAACCGATACTCCCTCCAGTCCAAGAGCGGAATACCTTTGTGAAAAATGGCCGCGATCAGCTTCCAGTCCCTCCGATACCTACACTGAACGAGTTAAGCGGACATCTGGCAAACCAGGTTCTTGCGGAATCGAGCTCAGGCAGTAAGGATGACCCGGTTATCATACTCGGAACTATAGAACAAGCATTATTCCGATGGCTTCAAAAGCAGCTTCAGGTGTAAGATTTTGAAAATTTTAAATATTATTTTATAATTTAAATATGGATATTATGAGTTTACAAAAATAATATCATGTATAGATTTTCGGTTTTCTGATTAGTATCTGTAAAAATATAATTATTTTGGGGAAAATGAAAAATATGAGATATTTTAAAGATGGCATGTATTTTATTTTGAGAAAAGATATGTGACTTAAATGATTTTCGTATATTTTATTTGGTTTTGTGAGAGAGAGGGGGAGGATATGTTAGCTTATATTATACCTACATGCACACCACAACACCTCATAAATATCCTACATATGTCATACACTCTCCCCTCCTCTCATTATTCTCTACACAAATATCTGTAAGGAAATATCCCAACTCCTTCACCCTCCACCAAAAACTTAACCCCCCTTCATAAAACTCCATGGATTCTTGCAAGATTTCTTCATCAAAACAATCAAGATCTCAACTAGAGCCACCTCAACCACCAAAAGCTTCAAGTAGCCATCTCTATAGCTTGGATTTCCTCTACCTCCCACTTGATTGGTAAAGACCCCTTTTTATTTACAATTCTTCATGTTTTTAAGTGTTGGGTTTTGTTAAAGTGTAGTTGTTATGTTAAAATTTGGATATTGAAAGAGTTATAAGTTTTAGAACTAGAATTTCATGAAGTTTTCGATATTAGATTTGAATCTGGTGCAGTTAGGGATCTCTAAAATATATTTAGGTAAGATGGTAGGACTAATTGAAGACTACCCTTGAAGTCCGAGCCACTAACTCCTTAATTTGGCCGCAGATTTAATCCCCATGACCACAATTTGCGGCCCATCCGATGAGTTAAGTCTTGATTTTTGTTCTGTAGCTTCATCTTGTAGTAATTAAGCCACTGTATTGGGTTTTTTTATTCCAGATTTCATGTAGAGAAATCTGAGAATGTTTTAGTGCAGTTTTGGCGAAATTTTCCTGTTTTTAAAACTTAGTTTTATGTATTTCTCTATCTCGACTTGATTGTTCGACGTTTGTACGTTGACGTCAGAGATATTTGGTTGTAGTTAGCGTATGTTGGCCATAGGTTCTAACCTATATGCACTTCGATCGTTGTATCGTTTCGATTTGGATATTTATGTGGTTGTGTCATGATTTCGATTGTAGGTACGATCGTGGGGATTTCCGAGACGGCGAGGACAGGTGAGGCAATCGTGGGTTTCGACTAGCTCGAGACATTAGTGAGTAGATTTATATCTATGGGGGAAGTCGGGTGGATAGCATCCCCGCAACCAATTAACCAGGATATCTATACTATATATCTAGGCTACTAATATGTTAGATAACTTAGTTTATAACTAAATTAGTATATAGTTTATATCTAGTAGACTATATATATGCATGGATATATATTTATGTATGATTATTGTGATATGCGTACGCGACTATAGATCCGTACGATATCGATTGGGATATTTTTATGATGAGGATAGATTGCCGGATACGGCCGATATGTTTTTAACTCGCAGAGTCTTACTAAATCCCTATTGGGATATTGTTATGATTGCTGAGCTATACTTTTTTAAAAACTAACGATCCGTTTCTTACTTTTAAATGGTAATATTAAGGATATACTATAAATTTCAAATGAATATCTATTTCAAAAACACTGTAGCCTCCTTATTTGTCAAACAACATTTCGTTCTTTTTTAAACTATAATGGTATAGCTCATAAATGTTAGCCGCATTTAACGATTATTCATGTTACGATTAGGTTAACCTTTTTATATGATCACGTTTTGATTACCTATTATATATGCTAGTTGCGTTATTATTCTCAAACGAACACACAGATAGAACACTGCACAGCTATTAATGATTGCTATGTTGTACAAATCACGGACGCTCATGTTACACTATACTCAATTATACTGCCATGACACTGTAGGATTTTCACGCCTGATAGCGTTAATGTTATTATACGAATGCGATGATTGACATATCCATGTGATAGTAATGTACGAACATCTTTGATAAAACACTTGCACAAATACTAATGATTGCCATATGACACAAGCGCAGACGCATATGCTCCACTACATATCATTAGTATTGCCATAACACAGTAGGACTGCTATATTTACTCGAATTCTAAATATCCATGATAGATGTGATGATAGTTATAATGATTTTGATATACGAATACCATCGTTATGGTGTTCGTATATGATTGTTGCCAATGTGGCAAAGATGATATACGTGTTATGTTTTTATGAACTCAAGACAGATTATATATGTGTTCTTTAAAACTTGTTGAATTTGAAAAGCCGCGGTAGGATTTATAAAACTTGTGAATGTTTTTAAATACGGTTTTCTTATGATATGAAGATTTAGTGTCCACCATGGGTTTTAGTTTTTATGATGAGATATCCGAATCGAGAGTGGTGTTAATCGATTACGGGTATATGGTGGACCCGGTACGACACTGAGGGGCAAGAACTCCGTAGGGAGGTACAGGGAGCCTCAAGAGGTGGATCGATATCGGAGAGAGTATTAGAGCATGACGGATATCCGGGAGATACCGACTGAGACTATTGATATCGGGAGAGGACCGGTCTTATGAGACGGTGCCTACGATATTTGGATTTACGTATCGGTGATAGACACGAGATTTATGATGATTTTGAGTGTCGGTGATGGACACTCGATGGATGTAATTTTGAGTGTCGATACTGGGCAATCATATGTTGATATTTGCATGATCCGTCGAGATGCGCTGTTTTAGGTTATTCCATATAATAGTCGAACATGACTGATCCATGGGACAGTACCTGAATATTTGTTCACATATAGATGTAAATAAAGAGATTTCCAAACGAGCTAGTCTCACTATTTTGACGTGTTTAGGACAACACAAGAAACTTTTAAACAGAAACCTTCTTAAAACTCAGTTCTAAAAACAGAGATGTATACTTTAAACAAAACGCATAGAATACTTCATAAAACTATGTCTACTACTTGTGCCGTGATATACGTATCATATGGCTATTTTGAAAGGGTTTTTATACACATCTTTCGGCTACTTTATAGGCTTATACTTGGATGCATGCCATATATATATATGATATGTTGATATATTTCCAAATTTACGTGATCGATATTGATACTCTTATAGTACTTATGCTTTATACATATTGTTCACCACCGAAAACAGCGACGACAAACGTATTGCTTGAATTTGGGGGTAGATGCTATTTGGTTTTATCCGTCCACCTCTCCGAAGATGCCAAGTTGATTTATGACACCGTGTATCGAAGGTTTAGACGGATGCGGCCGTTGTAGCAGACTTCGTCAGATTCCCCCTCATTGTGAGGGGGTTTTGATTATGGGGACGCTCTACCCTGCAGGCGCAAGCCCCTGCAGTTAATTACGTTACCGCATCGCGGTAACCACTTTCTCCTGCTTCAGAAGGTCACTTCATATCGTGTGTGTTTGTTTTATTTTTGGTTGCCCGTGGATTGTATACGGAGACTAATTTATGTTGTCGCCCATAGGGCGTGGATTAGTCCAAATCCATATTTTCTTAGATTTGGGTTTGGGTTGGTTTAAGGACCGTTAGTCTTGTTTTAGACTAAGGTCAACTCAAACGTTTGTTGAGGACACGTTAGTCTAATTTTAGACTAAGATCTACTCAACAGGATTTTGGGATTATTTAGATCCAACGAAAGAGTGTTTGGACTCTATCGTTTTAGTTTAGGGAGATTGCGGTCCATTTGGTTTAAGTACATCGTAGTCCATGAGTATAAGGACCTCATAGTCCGTAAGGTTTAGAGACATCGTAGTCTGTATGGTTTAAAGATATCGTAGTCTGGTTTAAAGACATCGTAGTCTGTAGTTTAAAGACATCATAGTCTATAAAGTTTCTGGTTGTTGGGACCCGCCACCTCTCTGAAGATATTGAAGAATTACAACGACACATATCAGAGGTGTGAAGAGATGTACCCTTGAACCAATATTGGTTGGGAGATCTATAGTCAAGTTTGGGACTAAGACCAATTAAAAAGATTGTGAGCACAAGGGCTCAGTTAATCTGAATTATGGACTTGTGGCCTAGTTGGTCTCAGCCCACTCAGTTTTGAATAAAATGTTGAACATTTATTTGGGCTCAGTCCCTTTTTATTCAACAATGCAGAGAATTGATTTGGGTTCTGATACCCCTTTTTCTTTTTGTCTTTTGTTGGGTGTTGAACACTCTTTATGGTGTTGGGGCTCTATTTAAAGAGCGCTTCGTATTTCCTCAGCGCCCACGTGAGGAGCACGTGGAGCGCTTGGCGCTGAGCGCCAGACTTGGAGCACTAAAGCGCTTATTATAAAATAGTGCCCACATGAGGAGCACGTGACGCGCTTGGAGCTGAGCGCCAGACTTGGAGCGCTAAGGCGCTTCTTATAAAATAGCGCCCAGATGAGGAGCACGTGGCGCGCTTGGCGCCGAGCGCCAGACTTAGAGCGCTAAGGCGCTTCTTATAAAATAGCGCCCATATGAGGAGCACGTGGCGCGCTTGGCGCTGAGCGTCAGACTTGGAGCGCTAAAGCGCTTCTTATAAAATAGCGCCTACGTAAGGAGCACGTGGCGCGCTTGGCGCTGAAAGCCAGACTTGGAGCGCTAAAGCGCTTCTTTGGCAGCTTCGATTAGTTCTGTGCTCTGAGAATTAAGTTCTCGTTTAAAAGAGATTTTGTCTCACGGATCTAAGTTATTCTTTATGAAGAGATATTATGGTCTCTTTTGTTTTGCTTTATAGGAGTCGTTGTCTCATGGATCTAAGAACTAAGTTCTTCTTTTTATGAAGAGAGACTTTGTCTCATGGATCTAAGAACTAAGTTCTTCTTTTTATGAAGAGAAACTTTGATCTCTTCTGTTTTTGTGAAAGACTTGGTCTTATAGATCTGTGATCTAGAAAAAGAACAAAGTTCTTCTGATGTGAGAGTTAAACTCTAAAATATGGAGGAGATGTTATGATCTCTCTTCTTTTTATTTACCTTGAAGAAGGTTCTTCTTCTTAGAGCTTGCTCTTCTTTCTTTTCTTTTCTGAGAACTTAAAACTTTGTTTGAAGTTTATGGGGGGGGTTCTTCTGTGCAAGACTTGAAGTCTTAGGTATTTTATATAGGGGAGGCTGATTTGTTGAATCAGTTAAGGAAATCTTTCATTGACAGATTTCTGATTGATTTGGGGAATGTTTCATACCGTTGGATTTTTTATCCAAGGGCTTCTGTTTTACAGAAGATAGTTTTTTTGTTATTAACAAGATTGAGAAAGTATTTTTCCATACAGAACTTATTCTGTATCTTGGTGATTTTTAATCACCATTGGATCTTTGATCCAACAGTGCTCTGATTTACAGAGCACTATCTTTCTTGTTTGGAAAGATTTGAGGAGTATTTCATCAACAGAATTTAATTATGTAATTAGATGATCCATCATGTTCGTTGGATCTTTGATCCAAGAGTGGAGAACATTTAGTTCTAGCGCTGTCACTCTCGTGCTTTGCACGTTAGGCGCTGCCTCAGAGTCTTTTTGACTCTTAGCGCTGGCGCACTTGGCACTAGCGCTCTCGTGCTTTGCACGTGAGGCACTGCCTCAGAGTCTTTGACTCTTAGCGCTGGCTCTCTTGGAGCTAGCGCTCTCGTGCTTTGCACGTGAGGCGCTGCCTCAGTTTAAACTTCAAATTTTGAACAGAGCTTTGCTGTGATTGGGGGAAACAAATTCCCCCCACCGCTGCGCTCACGTGGCTTACACGTGAGTGCAGCGGTGGCAGCCTTTCCACCGTTGGATTGTCTTGGAAGTTGGATCGACTTCCACCGCCTATAAATAGGGCCTTTGGCCCTTTGAGATGACTAATTGTTCATCTTCTCCATTTCTTGTTTTTCTGAGAATTGAATTCTCTCTTCAGAGCATAGATCTCTGCCCCCAAGAACTTTCTTTGTTCAAATATTTGGTAAGAATCATTCTTGACCCCATTAAACAGAGCTTTGCTCTTTCTAGATCACAGATCTTCAAACCGTTAATTAAAACAGAGCTTTGCTCTTCCTAGATCATAGATCTAAAGAAATCCTTTTTAGGGTTTCTTAACAGAGATTTGCTCTTTCTTAGACCATAAATCTAAAGAGATCATTTTTAGGTTTTCTTAACCCATTAGTGAAGAACTCTTAGAGTTTCTAAGATTTGTATTTCAGATCTTTAAGGTCTTGGGGTTTTGCTTCTGTAAAAGCGTTGCTTTTTAAGGGTTCTGATGGCTTGTTCCATCTTCTTCGCAGAGCATGGCTCTTTAGAATTCTTGGGGAATTTTTATTCCCCTCATAATTAGAGTTGACAGGTGTCATCTCTGTTGCAGAGCGCTGCTCTCAAGGGAGTTTTACTCCTTGGCCCGAGGGGCCTCTCATTAAATGAGAATCCTTTTAGAATTTCCTATTTAATGAGTGACTGTCTCATCAATGATGAGCCGTCACCTTGATTTTGTGGGTCTCCTTTTGTCCATTTCTACTACATTGCAGTGTGGTACAAATTTAAATTATCAAGTGTCAGAATTTGGATTGTGGCCTTGACATCTAACTCCTGTTCTTTTTCGCCCAGGTAATATGTCTTTCGACACTTCTTTCCCCTTTGTTCTTCCGGAAAGCGCATTCCCTGACATGTCCGCGGATAGGGAAGTTTTCGCGCTGATCAAAGATCACGACCCGAAGCAAAAGTCTCTTCATTTATGGGGGCATGGTACAATCAAATCATCCGGGATCGACGCAGCTTTTCTTGTGCGGTGCCTTCGGAGCCCATTTCGGCGATCCACTACGCCGGCTCACCCCCAGTGAACTATGTCGTAAATGAGGTCAACTGGACTTCGAAGGGTTGCCTTCAGCCTTCTATAGCCGCGATACCCGTACAGCCGCCGATGGCTTTGGATATTCTGGGGCGGCTTATATGTCAAGACGAGTCGCACCCCTGTGGACAGCCATACATGATAGGCTTGACTCCTCGCCATCCAGCTGGGTATTTGCAATGGGCTCGATACATCTTGTCGGCCAAGAAATCACAACTGCTAAAGCTTGGGCTGTATCCCGCAGTCTACGCATCTCTCTTCCAGTATTCCATGCCCCCTGTATGGTAGGTCAAAGCTTTCTTGGAACAATGGAATGTACCGACTCACACCTTCATTCTGTGAGATCGGGAAGTTCCAATCTCTTCGGAGGAATTCGCGACTAATTTGTTGAAACAATGGAATGTTTCAATCCCCAAGTTTAATTAAGGTGTTGAATATTTATGAGGGTCTGTTTCTTGAATCCGGAGGGCACGGAGTCAGCTTCGTGGATTTCATCGCTCACTTTCTTCGTCTGGAAGTCTTATTAAAACAAGTTGCGAAATTCGATAAGCTTGACGACCCATTTGGTTGTGGCTTGGACAGCCAGCCAACAGTGGAGTCCGATCAAAGGAATTTCTTTCTCCCGTATACCCCGATAGTTCCCTTCGCAGAGCTTGCTGCCTCAGACGTCGATGAGGAGACGTTTTTCCTGGGGTTTCTCGGCCTATGGTTAAGCCGGTTTGTGCTCCCAATGCACCTTCGCCATATGAGGCCATCCGTCTTCTACCCGGCTTACCAAATGGTTATTAGGATGCGAGTGGCCGTTAGGGTCGCTGGGATGGCTCACCTGTATCATGGCCTTAGCTTGGCGACGGACACCACTCAGCCGGGGGTGCAGCCCGTAAACTTCCCGATGCATTATTTTACGTCGTGGATCCAACTTCATGTGCTCGGCACTTTCGGAGTCCATAAGCGGCCTCGCTTCTACGACAATTATAACTTTCCTCGGGTTATGCTGCTGGTTGACGCTTCTGCTTTGGAACCAACACAGCGAGAGGCTCAGGGCTTGGTTCTTCGCCCGCGTATGGTCGGGTATGGCATGACCATCGTCAATAAGGTCTTAACCATCGGCAAGGAATCCACTAAGACAGTGCATCCGCTGCGGGACACCTTCAAAGACAGGGCTTCTACCTTGAAAGCTCGGGAGATTCTTCACTTATATTCAATTAGGCCGGGCTTTTTAGTGTTTAGGCAGAACGATTTAGCGTTGTTCATGAGATACAACCCGCACCGTTTCGCTCAACAATCAAGCTACAATCAGGGTGTCCTGCTTGAGGCCTTCTTAGCTGAGCCGGTTGCCACGGAAGAGGGTATCCGCATCACGCTATACCATTTCATGCGGCTTAACACTGGGTCTAACTTCTTTATCAGTGAGCCGAGCTGCGTCTCAAAGGTCTTGAACATATATGTGGCGTGGAACTAACATAGGATGGGTGTTGTTATCAGGGAAGAAAGGAGATTATTGCTTGATCGCAAGGGTGTTGTCCCAGCTGGTAATCCAGACGTTCCCTTGAAGCGATAAACAATCGTTCGTCCTTCCTTGAGAGGAGCTGCTACGGTGGTGGTCCCGCGTGCCTGTAGAAGCAGTGGCTGCAGCATCTCCTGAGTCTGGCGTGGGTACAGAGATCGGGACTCATCGTCCAAAGTTTCCCGCCAAGCGCAATCTCTTATTGCCGGCTGCCGGCGTTCGCTTGCAGAAAAAGAAGAAGTCACTCTTTTCTGTTGACGTTGTAATCGGCCGGGAGCCTCATGTTCCCTACAGCGAGGGCATGTGTGAGTATGGCACTAATGAGGGCTTGTTCGACACGCCAGTGGATGATACTGATCTTCAAGCTGCCCTTGTGGCTTCCGAGCGATTGGCTCGCAATGAAGCAGCACTGATCACTATCGCACAGTCAGGTAGACTTAAGTCGTATCTTTCCGCGGTTATTTTTTGTTATGCTTTTACTGACGCTTTCTTCTTCAACAAGTATCTCTGCCGAAGAGGCTCTCACGGCTTCCCTCAAAACATTTGAAGAGGAAGAGAGGCTCCGTGCTTCTTTGGGTCTTGGTATATTTCGTCTCATTGTGCATTCATTCCTTTTTCCTTCTTTCGCAGCTTGACCCTCTCTTTTGTCTTATTACAGGGACTACCTTGACCCCGATTATCCCGAGCGTGGTGCCGGTCCCGAGTGGCGACGCGGAGACGCTTCCAGAGCCAGTTATTATGGCCCCGGCTCCTCCAACATTACCGCAGGAGGCTTCGCTAAAGCGGCCGATGACAGACGCTGTAATGGTTCCAGAGGCGGAGCTTGGTTCGGACGATGACGTCCCTTTGACGGAGGTCTTGAAGTGATCGCTTCTCACTGCTAAGGCCGAAAAAAGCGTAGGAAGCGTGCAGCGAGAGAACGCGATGCTGCTTTGGCTGTAGGTGTAGTGAATGTAGAAATTGTTCCATCTGAAGCACCTTCGGTCACCGCCATGAAAGTTGTTGTTCCCTCGCCTTCTCATATGTCTTCCGAAATGTTGGAAGTTATAGATTTACGATTTAGTTGAACTATGAACACCGTCTTCCTTGTAATAACCATGTATTGTCGCAACTTTGCAGGAGTCATTTTTGACCATCTGTATCAGGTGCTGAACCCGCATTTCTCTTTCCAGTCCGAAGTCGCTCTGCCCGTTGGTATTGGTTAGTATATCCTTCAGCTATTATTTCTTTCTTTCTTTTATGAATGGTCGTACCGTTGCTAAGTCTTCTTTATATTGATCGCAGCGTCGCGGATCGGAGGAGGAGACGAGGGGGTAGCCGCACCTACGGTACTCCCAATTTTCCCATCCGCCACAGCCGGTATAGTAGACTGCATTTCTTGTGTATTCCTCTTTACCTCCCAAGTCGACATCTGACCATAATTTATTTTGCAGCAATTGCACCGACTCCAGCTCCTTTTGAGTCTCGAATCCCAATACTGGCAGAGCCCTTTGCTAAACGCTCATCTTCCAGGGGTGCTGCGAACAGCCTGCGAATGTTGAGCGAGTTCGTCGAGGATCTTGACGCCGAGTCCTTCGCATCTGCTGCAAACTTTGCTGCTGAGGTTAATCCCATGCTGGCGACGCTCATGACCTTTCATGGTGAAGGCATCGTCGAGTATTGGGTTAATCATTGCAGAAAGATCGAGGCTTTCCTGCATGAGATTGAGCTCAAGCGTCCCGCTCCGGAAGTATCGGCTTTGAACTCCCAACGAGCTGCATAGGTTGAGCAGAGTGTTCCTTTCCTTCGCCATTTTAAACAAGAGGCGACCCTTAGGCGAAAGGAACGTGAGGCAGCTTTCGCAGAGTCTGTCCAATTGCATGCCAGGTCAAAGCGAACGCTGCACAGCTAAACGCTATTTTTGAAGGTCTCCAACGATGTATTTTTGACGGGCCTATGCTGAGGAAGAAGCTTGACTTCACCGAGCGGGTTACGTAGAGTCATGAAGACGCTCAGCAGGAAATTGATGAGAAGGTTTCATCCTATTTGCAGTAATAGGCTCAAATTGAAGCGGAGTTGGCCGTGGTGGCTGATGATGAAAAGGAGTTGAGAGGAGTGTGCGTGCGGCTTGCTGTTTTGTTAAAAACGCATCCTTCTTAATAGCCATCTTTGTATTAACCGAAAATTTGTAATCTATGAAAAACATGCATTCATTCATTTTTTATTCTTTTATATGATGTATCTTGTATTCAATTGAATCCATGATAAAAAAACACATTTTTTATCTTATATTATCGCCTTCTTTTCTTTGCAGTGTCACTGGCATGTTACTTTAGCAAATATATCCTGTAGATGGACCATCTGGACCTCTTTATAGGGTAGCGATGGCTTAGGAAACAGGTTCGGGTCTGCTGCCTAAGACTTTTCAACTTTATGAGCCATGAGGGTCTCATAAAGACTTTTCTCCCTACGAGTCGAGCGGATTTCGTTGGTGTATTTCCTCCTTAGGAATCGTGAGGATTCCTAAGTGTGTTTTCTCTTGAGAGTCTTAAGGATCTCACAAGAGAATTTTCTCCCTTACAAGTCGAGAGGACTCGTATGTGGTTGGTGAGTTGACTTGTCTCCGAGTCGAAGCATTGCTCTGACGGGGAGGTCGTTGGCTGACTTGTTTTCGAGACGGAGGTCATTTGCTGACGTATTTCTGCGACGGGGTCATTTTCTGACGTATTTCCGAGACGGGGTCATTGGATGACGTATTTCCGTAACGGGGTCATTTGCTGACGTGTTTCCGAGACGGAGGTCACTAGCTGACGTATTTCCGAGACGGAGGTCATTTGCTGACGTATTTCCAAGATGGGGTCATTTGCTGACGTATTTCCGAGACGGGGTCATTGGCTGACGTATTTCCGAGACGGGGTCATTTGCTGACGTATTTCCGCGATAGGGTCATTGGATGACGTATTTCCGAGACGGGGTCAGTGGATGACGTTTTTCCGCGACGGGATCATTGGGTGACGTGTTTCCATGACGGAGGTCATTGGCTGACGTATTTCCGCGACGGGGTCATTTGCTGACGTATTTCCGCGACGGGGTCATTGGCTGACGTATTTCCGAGACGGGGTCATTGGCTGACGTATTTCCGCGATGGGGTCATTGGATGACATATTTCCGCGACGGGGTCATTGGCTGACGTATTTCCAAGACGGAGGTCATTGGCTGACGTAGTTCCGTGACGGGGTCATTTGCTGACGTATTTTCGCGACGGGGTCATTGGATGACATATTTCCGCGACGGGGTCATTGGCTGACGTATTTCCAAGACGGAGGTCATTGGCTGACGTATTTCCGCGACGGGGTCATTTGCTGACGTATTTCCGCGACGGGGTCATTGGATGACGTATTTCCGAGACGGGGTCATTTGCTGACGTATTTCCGTGATGGTGTCATTGGATGACGTATTTCCGCGACGGGGTTATTGGATGACGTGTTTCCGCGACGGAGGTCATTGGCTGACGCATTTCCACGACGGGGTCATTGGCTGATGTATTTCCGAGACGGGGTCATTTGCTGACGTATTTCCGTGACGGGGTCATTGGCTGACGTATTTTCGCGACGGAGGTCATTGGTTGACGTACTCCGCTTTCTGCGGTGTCAAGGTTGACTTTAGGTTGTTTGTGAACCATAGAGTCTTGGAACTTGGGGCTTTGCCGTATCTCCGATTTGTGGTGTCGCGTCCGTGCCTTGCTGAATTTAGGTCATTGGCTGACGTATTTCCACGACAGGGTTATTTGCTGACGTATTTCCGCGACGGGGTCATTGGCTGACGTATTTCCGAGACGGTGTCATTTGCTGACGTATTTCCGCGACGGGGTCATTGGCTGACGTATTTTCGCGACGGAGGTCATTGGCTGACGTGCTCCACTTTCTGCTGTGTCGGGGCTGACTTTAAGTTGTCTGTGAACCGTAGAGTCATGGAACTGGGGACTTTGCCGTGGCTCCGATTGGTAGTGTCGCGTCCGTGCCTTGCTGGCATAAGGAGGAACGCCGTTGTTAGTCTTCTGGGATGCAGATGTTGCTGTCGAGATCTGACTTCCCTTTGACAGAGTTTGTTGGGACATATGGTTCCCTTTTTGTTTATGCCCATGGATTGTATACAGGAGTCAGTATGGACTTACCTGCAGGGCAAAAGTTTCATTCCTTTATTTTTCTTATTTCTTTCCGTGATGCTCTATCTTTTCAGCTTTTTATATCGCGAAAGTCATGATTGCCCAATCATTTTGGCTGTTTTTTCGCAGTGCCCAATCATTTCGGCTATTTTTCTTTTTACTCGCTGTTTTTTATTGCAAGTTGCCCAATCATTTCGGCTATTTTTGTATGCAAATCTTTTACTTGCTGATTTTGTTGCAAGTTGCCCTATCATTTCGGCTATTTTTGTATGCATTTATAGCTCGCTGACTTTTTTCTGCGAGTGTGGAGCTTGGGATCTGATACCAATCTTAGCATCAGCATCGCTGCGAGTGGAATATTGCCAGGAGCGAATCATCATTTGCCGTGAAAGGACTTGGAATTTGATACCGATTTAGGCATCAGCATTGCTACCACTGGGACATTTCCAGGAGCGAATCATCATTTGCCTCTGTCGATTCGAATAAAGGTAGCTTAGCAAATATGGTTAGGATCCTGTCGACTAAGGCTGACTTCATGAGCCGTAAGGGTCTCATAAAGATGTTTCACCCAACAAGTCGTGAGGATCTCATATGTGCGATTTCTCCTTAGGAATTGTGACGATTCTTAAGCGTGTGTTCTTTTATAAGTTGTAAGGATCTTACAATAGTGTTTTCTTCTTATAAGTCGAGATGACTTACAAGTGTTGTTTACCAAGTAGAGGGATTTCATGCCATTTGCGGAACTTGGTGGGGGAGACGTTTATTTGTGCCCATGGATTGTATACAAGGGTCAACATTGAACCACTTGTAGGGCAGTCTGGGAGATGTGATGGCTTAAGAACAGGTTTAGATCCCTGTAGCTTAAGGCTTTTGAATCTTACGAGCCGTAAGGGTCTCATAAGAGGGTTCTCCTTACGAGTCATGAGGATCTCATAAGTGTAATTTCACCTTATGAATCATGGGGATCCCTAAGTGTGTCGCTCCTTTGTGAGTCGTAAGGATCTCACGCAGGTATTTTTCTCCTTACAAGGTCGAGAGTACCTTGCAAGTGTCTTTTAACGAGATTGCGCCCTTTCGGGTTTTCACAAACTCACCGGTAGCCCTGCTGTTTTTACTCACGGAGCCTTTTCGGGTTTTCATCCGTGTCCATCTTGCTTACGGACGTACCTTTATTATTATTATTATTATTATTATTATTATTATTATTATTATTATTATTATTATTATTATTATTTTTGCATCAGCCCTAGGATGATGCGGTTTTTAGTAGTTTAAAGACGTTTCGGTCCGTACCGATTTTGAGGCAAGGCTTCGCCGGATACAACTCATAGAGTTTGGGCGTGGGAAGATAGCGAGCGGACATAGGTGTCGCCATCTATCGTTAACCTAGACCGTGACTCGTCAGGCGTGGTATCTTTTCAGGAACCGGCCGTTTATTGGCCTGAAGGGTCTTTCGCTATGCATATCCATAAGTAGATAGGACCCTCCTTGGTAAACTTTGTCTATGATGTATGGGCCCTCATAGTTCGGCTCGAATTTCCCTCGTTTGGCATGATTGGGGATCATAAGTCTCTTGACCACTAGCATGAGTTCGCCTTGGCGGAATGTTTTTGGCATAGTCAACCTTTCGTATGAATGCGTCATCCTTGCTTTGTAAGCTTTTAAGTTTTGTTGCGCCATGAGACGAGTTTCATCGAGGGTGTCAAGCTCCTCAAGCCGAAGATGAGCATTCTTTTTGTCCGTTAGCTCATAATGAACTGCGACTCGTAGAGGGGGTAGCTCTATCTCCAAGGGAGTACTGCTTCTGTGCCGAATACTAACGCATATGGCGTTGTATTCGTAGCTGTTTTGAACGTAGTTCGATACGCCCAGAGAGCTTCATACGGTCTTTCATGCCAGTCTTTTTTATTTCTGGACACCGTCTTCTTTATATTCTTCGTCAAGGTCTTTTTGAAAGCCTCAGCTAGACCGTTAGCTCGGGGATTATAGACCGAAGAGTATCTCCAGTCTATGTTATGCTATTGTGCGAAGCGGCTGATTTTATGACTTCTGTAGGCTGGCCCGTTATCGGAGATGATCTGTCGTGGTGTGCCGAACCGATAGATGACATGTGTCTTGAAGAAATGGAGGATATTCTCTGTCTTCACTTCTCTTAGCGGTACTGCTTCTGCCCACTTAGAGAATTAATCGGTTGTCGCCAATATGAACCAATGTCCTCTGGATGACGCCGGTTCGATGGGCCCGATTATGTCGGTTCCCCATATTTCGAACGGCCAACTAGCCACTGTTGGGTGTAGCGGGTTTGGATTCTGGTGGATGAAGTCCTTATGAATCTGGCACGAATAGCTCTGCTTTGCATATTCGAGGCAATCCTAAATCATCGTGGGCCAATAGTAACCCATCCTTTTGATCTTCGGCCCGGCTTGATGAGAACCGCAGAGTCTGTCGTGAGTTTATTGGACAACTTTCCTTGCTTTTTATGGTCCCAGGCATTTTAGCCATAGAGAGTCGAATGATTTCTTATATAGAGTATCATTGACGAAGGCGAAGGACAGAGCTCGTTTCATGAGCTGGTGCCTTGAGGATGTATCTTCAGGTGCTCGACGGGATTTGAAGTAGTCTATAAAGACTTCTCTCTAATCCTTAACCCCTCCTTGGTCCTCTATTTATACGGTTGTTTGCTTGGTCGCTTCCTTTTCTTCAGACGACTCCGGAGATATTTCCGTTGGTGCAAGAACCCGACGGCTTTGCACAACGATCCTCACGTCATCGAGGTTTTCGTCAGCCAGTTCTTTAGCGAGTTTGGCTAATGCATCCACTTTACTATTATCCGCACACGGAATGCTTTCTAGGGCATAGGAAGGGATTTGTGTTAGCAATTATTGCACTCTCTCACCGTACTTTACCAACTCTGGTTTGCATGTTTGATAGTCACCGTTTATTTGACTAATGACCAGCAGGGAGTCTCCATATATGAAGAGGTTTTCGATTCCCATGTCGACAGCGATCTCAAAACCTGTTATCAAAGCTTCATATTCTGCTTCATTATTTGTCCTCGGCTCTGTCAAGGAAAAAGCGAAGCGCATTATCCCTCCTTGCGGAGTCACGAAGATGAGGCCTACCCCAGATTTGATTATGGGGGAGCTGTTCTTTCGCTTCTTCATGGAAAATGCCCCGTCGAAGTAGAGTTCCCATCGGGTATCACTCCCTCCTCTCTCCCTATCGATCGTGTCAAACGCGTGCTCGTCCGGCGGTTCGCAATTTAGGGGTGAATCGGCAGGTATCGGATGCTCAGCGAGGAAGTCGGAGATGGCCTGGCCTTTCACTTCCTTGAGAGGTCGGTATGTTATCGAGAATTCCATTAAGAGTAGGGCCCATTTAGCGAGGAGTCCCGTTAGTATGTCTCTTGACATCAAATATTTGAGAGGATCCACTTTTGACATGAGGTGGACCTCATGCCCCAAAGCATAATGCCGAAACTTCGTCACCGCGAAGATTAACACTAGGCAGTGTTTTTCGATAGGGGAGTAGTTTTTTTCTGCCCCTAAGAGAACTCGACTCAAATTGTAGAGGGCTCTCTCTTTCCCTTGGTCGTTCTCCTGTTCCAATAGCGCGTCTAAGGAACCTTCAAGGCTTGTTGTGGACAGGATGAGGGGCTTTCCCTTGACCGGGGCGGTTAGTACCAGTGGATTCTGCAGGTATTGCTTGATTTCATCCCTTGTACTTTGGAATTTCTGATCCCAGACAAACGGGGTCCCTTTCTTCATTAGGTGGTTGTAGGGATGGCATTTGCCGGAGAAGTTGACTTAGATTTTGACACCTGTTTAGGCATCAGTATCGCTACAACTGGGATAATGTCAGGAGCGACTCATCATTTTCCCCTGTCGATTTGGACAAAGATGGCTTAGTAGAAAGGGTTAGGATCCTGTCGACTAAGACTTTTGACTTTATGAGCCATAAGGGTCTCACAAAATTATTTCTCCCTACGAGTCATGAGGATCTCGTAGGTGTATGTTCTTTTTAGAAGTCGTGAGGACTTCTGAGTGGTGTTTCCTCTTATAAGTCGTAAGGATCTCATAAGAGTATTTTCTCCTTATAAGTCGAGAGAACCTACAATTGCTATTCACTATATGGCTACATTTCTTGCCATTTGTAGAACTTGGCAAAGAAATATTTATTCGTACCCCTGGATTGTATACAGGGGTCAATATGGACCGCTTGTAGGGCAGTTTAAGAGATATGATGACTTAAGAACAGGTCTAGATCCGTGTAACATAAAGCTTTTGAATCCTATAAGCCGTGAGGGTGTCACATGGGGGATTATCCTCACGAGTCATGAGGATCTCGTAAGTGTATTTATTTTAACGAGGTTGCACCCTTCCGGGTTTTCACAAGCTCGCCGGCAGTCCTGCTGTTTTTACTCACGGCGCCATTTCGATTTTTCATCCGTGCCTATCTTGCTTGTGTATATTCCGTTTTTTTATGAAATTACGCCCTTCTGGGTTTTCACAAACTCATCAGCAATCCTGTTGTTTTTACTCACGGTGTCCTTTCGAGTTTTCATCCGTGCCTATTTCTCTTGTGGATATACCTTTTTTTTAGCGGGGCTTTCCACTAGATTGTTGGACCTGTTTTTAGGCTCCTTAATATCCTTCCTATCCTTTGAGAAGAAAGGACCACTCTACATAGAGATTCTTCCGCCAGTGAGAAATATGCCCCCTGTGTGTATCTCGGGAGGGAAGGGTACTGTTCAGACCATAATATTGCATTTATCATTCCCCTATTCTTATCCTTTTTATAAATAAACAGGTACTCTTGACGCACGTTTGTTGCATATTGCAGGATACAGGTTTCTGGAGCAAATACAGTGAAAAAGACACATAACAACAGAAAATGGACTTTTGACCAACAAGTAGACGGATCCTAGTCAAGCTTAGTCGAAGAACAGTGCAAGGTCCAAAAAGTTAAGTGAAACGGTTAAAAAGCCCAATACAAGTCTTCGCTAAAAATCTGGAGAAGAACCAGAAGCCCAAAAAAGAAAACAAGTGAAGAAACAGAAGCCCAATGAGCTAGTGAACCAAGCCCAGAAACCACAAGGCCCAACTCCCTTACTTGGCCGCGGAACCGCGGCCAAACCCTACCTGGAGCCGCGGTTCCGCGGCCATACAGAGCCCGTGTCGGTGCAATTTGAGTGCGTCGGTGTTTATGTTAGGATTTTCAGGGGTCAAATCTGTAAATTCACGTGCGCGAGAGTCTGTAACCCTAGGTTTCCTATTTTCCTATAAATTGTAATTTTAGATCTAAAAATTGTATGCCTCTTTTCAATAAATAAAATTCAGAAATTCTGGAAGTGACATTCAGATCTGTTCTTTATCGCTTGGAGGGAGCCATCACAATTAGTAAGTATTTTATTTCTGTTCTTTTAATTTAATTTCATCCCCTAATGAGCGAGTAGTCTCCTCGCTTGTTAGGGTTAGCCTTAGGGAAAGGGTTGAGAGATGAAATCTCTCACCCCTTTCAATGCCATATTAAACTATCCAATTAAGAACTCCATGCATGCGCGCACAACCGCTCCCTGCGGCACCCTACCCCTCGAGGTAACGGTGAACCGCAGTATAAAGGCCCGGTTGCGCGCGTTTTTCATGGGGGTTAGGGTAATTAACGATAAAGGAAGGATACGAATCTAGAGGAAGAAGACATCTTCCCAAAAGAGTCGTATCCACTTTATCGATAATTATCTTAACACCTAATGGATCTAAAATACGGTATTGAAAGCGGTGAGGATACATCAATCTCCAAAACTTCCTCTAAGCCTAACCCTAGCAAGAATTTAAATTAGATTAATTAAGTTTTAGATCTAGATTTTTATAAAACCAAAACGACAAATATAATCAACTCGTTAAGACACAATAAAGAAATTTACCCGTCTCTGTGGATCGACCCGCACTCACCGGCTAGCTGCGAAGCGACGCCGTTTCTGATTGCGGTAAACTACAATTTTTGGATCAATCAAATGGCGCCGTTGCCGGGGACGGCGTAATCTTTCTTTTTGTGAATTTTCGAGTTGATATAAATTTTAAAAATTATAAAAATCTGAAAATATAAAAAATATAAAAAATAATCGAATTTTGATCTGTTTGAAGGGTTTATTTTTGAGTCTTGCAGGAATAGCGAAGATCTGAAATTTTACAGAGCGCAAATCAGAAAGTTACATATAAGAACAGAGAGGAACCATCATTACAGAGCAACACAATTTTTTCCAGCGGCTGAACCCACTCCCTGACCGCTCTTCCGCCGCAGCAGTGCCCAATTCGCCGCGGATCCACGCTCCCTTCGCCACGTCAGCACTGGAAAATTTTCTGGTTTGCTTTCTTTTCTTCCCCTCTGCAACCTACAATATATCTCTCTGTAAAAAGTTTCTGCAGGAAGTCTTTGCGTAAAGAGTCTTTCTCCCCCTTCTAAATAACAGATTTCTGCAGGTTTCTTTGCGCCGCGCTGAAAAAAATTGAATGCAAGTGAAATTTTATTTGTTTTGCATAATTTAACCGGACTGTAAGGGGCTAATTGACCAATCTCAGATTGGGTGGGGATTTCATCACCCTTCCCAGGACCCCAGAAAACACATAAGCATTTTGCATCGACCACCTTTAATTAAAAAAGATTAGACTCAGACCTAAGGACAGCGAGCTCAATAGGAAAAGGACTAGGGTAGGCATCGGCCGTTTATCCTAACCGACATTGCGGTGTCTAGGCTAGTGGTTTTTAATTAGGCCCACTGTAGTGGTGGTTCCTTCCCACTTACCTGGCCGTATTTGTTCGTGAAGAGGCGGTTTGAGGTCTATTTCTAGCCCTAGTTAGGAGCTGTCTAGTAGACCTAGGCAACCCTAGATCTAGGTCTGATTGTGCATGTGTGGTTGACACATTGGTGTCACGAGTCCCGTTTCTAAAACATTTTTGCAAAACTCGCACATAAATAAAGAAAAAGAAAAAGAAAAAGAAAAATCTTTTAAAAACTTGCAACTTGCCGCTAAAGAAAACTTGAAAAACTCACTTCCACCACCTCTTCTCACTGACGTTATCTTACCCCCACATTCTGTTTTTCTATTTTTTTTTTTCTGACTGCACTATCCTTTAGTGCATGTCATTTTGGACTAGGGATACTAACGCCCGATTAGTCCGTGATTCGTTGGTACCGACCAACGAACCGTTCGACGAACCCTTCGTCGACATTCCTTCCATCTCCTTACCTCCATCCTCAAATTCTTTCGAAGGTATGTCGGGACACGACCCCAACTATACCTTACCAACGGGAATGATTCCACCTCCGCCAGGTGCGAATAACCCGAATCTTCCGCCTGTTGTAGCGCCCGCACGAGTCGCGCTCCAGGATCTCTTCTACCCCGTCCGCACTTCCTTACCTACATGTCTTTCACCCCCACCGGCGAATGGGGATAATTTTGAAATAAAACCACACTTCATCAATATGCTGCCTAAGTTTCATGGTTTGGAATCTGAAGATGCATATATTTTCATTAATAAATTCCAAAACGTTTGCGCCATGATGAAGACAACCCAATTAAGTGATGACGCAATAAGGCTAAGGGTCATTCCTTTTACCTTATGTGACCTAGCCGAGAAGTGGCTATACAGCACCGCATCACATTCTATTAGAAATTGGGACGAGTTTGTAAGAGCTTTTCTAAAAAAATTCTATCCTCACCACAAAACTGCCAGAATCCGAAACGAAATTATACAATTTTCACAGCTTCCTTCCGAACCATTTTGGAAGTGCTTCGAGAGATTTAAAGACCTACTTGTTCAATGCCCTCATCATGGGATAGAAAAGTGGCAACTTTGCCAAACATTATACGAGGGATTGAACGCAGCAACGAAGCAGTTGCTAGAAACAATATGTCAAGGTTATTTTCTCTCCAAGTCTAGCGACGAAGCTTGGCAGTTTCTTGAGGACCTAAGTGAGCAAACAATTCAATGGGAGAGTACCAAGACCACATCATCTTCTTCAGTTGGTCAATCTAGGGCAGGCATACATCAAATAGATATGTCGATAGCTATGAAGGCCGAGATGGCCTCACTTATGAAAAAGCTAGAAGCCATTGAGACAAAAATCTCATCGACTTCTCCTGCCCCTACTCTACCCACAAGAACCGTTTGTGCTTGTTGTTCGAACCCATCGCATTTAACCGAAGAATGTCCTTATAATGCACCTATTCAAGGACAGGATCAAGTCAATGCTGCATTTCAGCAACGACAAAGAAACGATCCGTACTCTTCGGCATACAACCAGGGGTGGAGGAGTCACCCAAATCAACAGTTCCAAGGGAATAACAATTTTCAAAGAGCTCCTCCACAACAACAACAAGCACCCTTACAAACTCAAATACAGCAACCTTTCCAACAACAACCTTATACAAATCAAACGAACAACTTGGTTCAACCTAATGATGATAAGGTTAGCTCGCTCGAGAAAAGTCTTGAAGCATTTCTCAAGCAATCTACAGAATCCGCAGCAAGATTTGAAAGTTATGTGCAATCTTTAATGAATAACAATGCCTCACACGATCAAAGTATCAAATCTATTGAGGCACAAATTGCACAATTAACTGCTGCGTTGAGCGAGAGAGAAAAGGGAAAGCTTCCATCTCAACCAATGCCCAATCCCGGTCACGCACAAAACGCATATCACAATCACAATGTAAATGCGGTGACCACGTTGAGATCCGGAAGAGAGTTGCAAAATAATGTGGAAACTAATTATGACATCCCCGCTGGTGGTTCTTCTTCCCCTTCTTCCTTTTCTTCACTTCCTTCTTCACCTTTTTCTTTAGAGCCTATTCTCCACCCTTCACACGGCTCTACTTCTTCTGACTCGAACGGACCCATTGCTAACAACACGAACACATCCACACTGGGGTCCGTTCCTATTCCACATTCTGCTCCACAAACTTTTGACTCAACAAATTTTCAGAATGCACCATTTCCAAACAGGTTGAGTCCTAATAAACCAAATACACAAGTGGAGAAGATTGTGGAGATCTTTAAGCAGGTTAGCATAAATATACCTCTCTTGGATGCTATCCAACAAGTCCCTTCATACGCGAAAATCTTAAAGGGCTTGTGCACCTCGAAGAGAAAGGCATCACAAGTGCCCAAGAAAGTGCTAGTGGCTAGTGCAGTCAGCAATGCTATTAACCACCATCAAACCTTACCCCAAAAACGAAAGGACCCCGGCTGTCCTACGATTTCAATTACAATTGGGGATAAGAAAATTAATCAAGCACTTTTAGATCTTGGGTCTAGTGTTAACCTTATTCCTTACTCCGTGTACGAACAATTAGGGGTTGGAGAGTTGAAACCCACTCGTTGCACTCTCCAAATGGCTGATCGATCAATCACCTATCCAAGGGGTCAACTAGAGGATGTGTTGATCAAAGTCGGGGAATTCATATTCCCCGTTGATTTTATCGTTATGGATACACAACCTGTTGCCAACCCAATAAACCAAATTCCGGTGATTCTTGGTCGACCATTTTTGGCCACTTCCAATGTAGTAATAAATTGTCGCAATGGCTCCATGACTCTATCCTTCGGAAAGAGGTCTAGTGAGTTCAATATTTATAAGATGGGAAGTCTGCCCCACGTGCCTAAAACAAGTACACGAGAAGTTTGCTCTATTCACGAAATCACGCAGGAGGACTGCGAGCTTGAGAGATTTCTATTTGATGAAGACAATTTTGACGCCATTAGTGCGTCCCTCCTTGAGCTTACTACCGTTGACACAACCGAAGTTGATTATGAATGTTTCACTTTTTCGGATGACGACGACTCACAGCCCGAATATGAGTCGTTTGAATTGCTGGATGAGTTAGTCGAGCCATCCGAATCGGTTGTCTGCAGTGATTTCGAACCAGTGTTGGAGTCCTTTGAGTTCGAGGTAGGTTCCGAAATGATTCTTTCACCTCCAAAACTCGAACTCACGCCCTTGCCGTCTCACCGTAGATTTGCTTACATAGGTGAGAATGAGACTTTTCCCATTATCATATCAGCCTCTCTAACCTTCGAGCAAGAGAACGCTATTTTAAAAGTCTTACAAGATAGGCGGCAAGTTTCCAGTCGGACTATGGCGGACATCGAGGAGATAAGTTCCCTCGTAAGTGAATATCATACACATGTGATGGATGATGCCATGTCAATAAAGGACCCACAGGAACATCTTGGGGGGATTGTGGTGAGTCAACTTCCTCCCTTAGAAGTTGAAATATCCCCCTTTCTTTTAATAAGGTACGAGAATGCCAACACTCCACTGATTGCTGATCATTCGCATTCTCGTTTCGATGCATCACCATCACCTGTATATTTCCCTCCACACCTCCCATACCACTACTTCTATCTTCCCAAATTCTTTGCGGACCACCACAACTTATTTTTCCACCAACCAATATCCTTTACTAATAAATTTTTCAAATGGTTGGTGTTGACTTTTGGCCGGTGCAAAGTTTGGCAGTCATGTCTAACATAGTTTAAATGAAGTTTGGGGGAGGGCCTTTTTGTACATATTTTTGTTTTTCTTAAATAAAATATAAAAATTATAAATAAATAAACAGGGAAGTGCCGGTGTTTTGACCCTCTTGGTTTAGCATGACAGTGAGGACACTGTCAAGTTCAAGTTTGGGGGTATGCTCGGTACGTCTTCTTCCTTCGCATTCATTGTATATATCTTTGCATTTGCATACTTATTTGAAAACCCATAAAAATTTGAAAAATTTCAAAAATTATAAAAATTAATGTATTCAATTTTGGCTTATTTGACTAGAGTTTGACAAATAGGTCAACTGGCTAGGAACAACTAGATCTTAGACTTAGTAAACTAAAAACCCTAAAAATAACATTCCTTAAGGTTTAACGGTAGAAAGTATATGCCTTGTAGTTTATTTAGAAATAGGCAAATTTTGGGCTCACTTTTTGGGCTAAGTCAAAACAAGGGAAGAGTATTGATGTTTTTATTAGAGTATAAGTTTGAAAAATAGCTCCTAGCTTAAGTCTAGAATCTGAAAACGTATACCCTACAATTTGCACAATCACGCACCTTGAAACTTGGAATAGTAGAAGATACCTTGAAAGGCTCTTGTCTAGAGTCCTTAGTATGAAAAAGTGTGAATAAAAGAAAAAAATGGATACTGGTTTTTGTGATTACTTAAGGCTGCAAAAATAGAAAAAAATACTTAGCGAGGGTGCTTCATCACCTAGTGCCTTAGACCAACTGGTTTGGGAGTCACTGCTAAAGTCTTGGGTGTTGCAAAGACTAGGAAGTATGCTTTAAAGTGCAAACGCATTTTGTAATCGGTCGTTGGTACCTCAAGAAGTATTAACGGTCGCATGAAGGATGTGTAAGCAAATTTCATTTAAATTCACCACTAATTAGTACTTTGGACAACGGACAAGGGGTTGATTGCTTAATTTGAATTTCCAAGTGTAGGGGTGACTTATACACACACGTAGGGGTATGTGATTGGAATTTAGATGAGAGAAAGGAATGAAGAATAGAACTTGTATCTTTAATAGAGTTGATAGAAATTCCTAAGTGGAGATGTAACCCTAGAAGGAAAACTTAAGAGATGCCGAAAGCTAAGTAGGTCTACATAACATATATAATCTTAAGTTAAATAATGAGGAAGCGTGAAGAATATGGGTGGATAATTTACAAGTAGAAGACAATAGAATTCCTTATTAGAAGACCTAATTGGAGAACAAAAGTTAATGGGCTGAATTGATAGGATTTTGTGGGTAGTATCCGCTGAAAACCCTCAGGAGACAACACTCCTCCTACTAGGGACACCTAGAGGTTTAACGGCTTGTTGCACGTGCTCAGTGCAATCGCGTTTCCCTGCGAAAGTGCGGTTAGGATTTTTTAGAGAATAAAAAAATAAGTTTGCTCGAGGACGAGCAAAAGGTAAGTTTGGGGGTATTTGTTCAGACCATAATATTGCATTTATCATTCCCCTATTCTTATCCTTTTTATAAATAAACAGGTACTCTTGACGCACGTTTGTTGCATATTGCAGGATACAGGTTTCTGGAGCAAATACAGTGAAAAAGACACATAACAACAGAAAATGGACTTTTGACCAACAAGTAGACGGATCCTAGTCAAGCTTAGTCGAAGAACAGTGCAAGGTCCAAAAAGTTAAGTGAAACGGTTAAAAAGCCCAATACAAGTCTTCGCTAAAAATCTGGAGAAGAACCAGAAGCCCAAAAAAGAAAACAAGTGAAGAAACAGAAGCCCAATGAGCTAGTGAACCAAGCCCAGAAACCACAAGGCCCAACTCCCTTACTTGGCCGCGGAACCGCGGCCAAACCCTACCTGGAGCCGCGGTTCCGCGGCCATACAGAGCCCGTGTCGGTGCAATTTGAGTGCGTCGGTGCGTCGGTGTTTATGTTAGGATTTTCAGGGGTCAAATCTGTAAATTCACGTGCGCGAGAGTCTGTAACCCTAGGTTTCCTATTTTCCTATAAATTGTAATTTTAGATCTAAAAATTGTATGCCTCTTTTCAATAAATAAAATTCAGAAATTCTGGAAGTGACATTCAGATCTGTTCTTTATCGCTTGGAGGGAGCCATCACAATTAGTAAGTATTTTATTTCTGTTCTTTTAATTTAATTTCATCCCCTAATGAGCGAGTAGTCTCCTCGCTTGTTAGGGTTAGCCTTAGGGAAAGGGTTGAGAGATGAAATCTCTCACCCCTTTCAATGCCATATTAAACTATCCAATTAAGAACTCCATGCATGCGCGCACAACCGCTCCCTGCGGCACCCTACCCCTCGAGGTAACGGTGAACCGCAGTATAAAGGCCCGGTTGCGCGCGTTTTCCATGGGGGTTAGGGTAATTAACGATAAAGGAAGGATACGAATCTAGAGGAAGAAGACATCTTCCCAAAAGAGTCGTATCCACTTTATCGATAATTATCTTAACACCTAATGGATCTAAAATACGGTATTGAAAGCGGTGAGGATACATCAATCTCCAAAACTTCCTCTAAGCCTAACCCTAGCAAGAATTTAAATTAGATTAATTAAGTTTTAGATCTAGATTTTTATAAAACCAAAACGACAAATATAATCAACTCGTTAAGACACAATAAAGAAATTTACCCGTCTCTGTGGATCGACCCGCACTCACCGGCTAGCTGCGAAGCGACGCCGTTTCTGATTGCGGTAAACTACAATTTTTGGATCAATCAGGTACCTACGCCGTCGCTATTTTGGCGACAGGTTGCTTCAAAGCCGTTTATTTTTGTTGAGCGTAGGCGACAAACGCCATCTTGCCTCCGCTTTTCACTCGTCATCATCAGATGAGAAAGAGTCTTGACCGATTTAATCCAATCGAGCCATTTTATCCATGAGTTTTTGGAAGGTCGTCGGCTTGGAGAGGGCCATATACGAGGACGCCTTTGAATTTAGGTCAAAGGTTCCTATGAGCATTCCCATGGCTGCAACTTCATCGATGCGTTGCTTGTATTTGACCAGAGATTTCGCCATCGGGTAACATATTGAACCCAAGTCTCATTCGGTTAAACCCTTTCGTTGACCAGCGCCGTCACGGTAGTATGTTTGTTCTCATTAGCGAATCTTCGACAGAAGAGCATATCCATTTCATTGAAACTCTTCACAAAATCATTTGGGAGTTCCGCATACCATACAAAGGTGATGCCCGCCAAACCGCCGAAGAACTGTCAGAGGAGTAGTATGTCATTTCCTCCAGTATTTCCTCACATGGATTTAAATCGCGAAATGTGCTGGCGAGGATTCCCATTTCCTTTGTACATGTAAAGTCAGAAGTATGTATTCCGGCGGGTACTGTATTTGATTGTAGCACGCCGGATACGGTCGACCAGTCTTGATTGGCCTTATTCGATGTTTCACTGGCACAATGAGTTTCGACTTGCTGAGCGATATATGTGTCCAGCTTTTCTTTCAGGAATCATTTCCTCCTCAGCCGTTGATGAGGTTTGCAGAGGATTTGAAATGTCATTCTTATCTTTAAGACCGACTACCTGCGGTTCATCATCCAGTGGTTTCGATTGAACCATCATTCCAGCCATATTCTGAATCAGAAGGGCCATCTGGTTCATTTTAGTGGATATTTCTGCCGCTTCTTCATCTCTCTTTTTCAGAGCGCGTTTTAGGAGATCAATATCCGACTCCTTCTCTACTCTTTCTTTGGGTGCGACCTCGGGATTTTCCTTAGGCGATGGATTAGCGTTTGTTGCCGCCTGAGCAAGCATCTCCTGCAGCTTTTCATGTTGCAGTTGAACTTTTGTCAGGGACCGAGTTTGAGGTCGGTGACTAGTAGAAGCTCGAACTTCGTCTTTGGAATTCACCACATAGACTATGTGAACCATCATTCCCCCAGGCTTGGGGTGTTTGGAGTTTGCTCTGGACACTTGAGCTTTAATAGGCCTCTTTTTTTTAAAAAGACATTTTGGTTTTGGGAGGAACCGCTGTATCAGGATCCGTCTTGGGGTGAGTCCCATTCACCTGCTTCCACACCTTATGTATAGATGAGGAAAGTTGTCTCAGGGAGTGAACTTGTTTCTGCTCTCGTGGGATCTTCATTGGCTGCGAAGACTTCTTCAATATCGCGGTAAGAGAATTTTGTCTGACCCTTCGCAACAGTTTGAAGTTCCCAGTTGGAACAACAACATTCACTACTGGGGTTGAAACAGGACCATATGGAGAACTGCCCCCAGCTCATTTTGTATGATGCCGATATCGACGTCGACCGTTTCTTACGGCCGGGATTTGATTAGCTTCAGGATTTTGCCGAGCCTTCCCCCTGTTTCCTTTGAGAGCCTAAATATTCTGCCCCCTACGTCGTCCTTAGTCCTTGGCACGTGCCAGTTGTTGGAGGACTGATTCTGTCGGCAAAGTTGCAGCTTGGGGAACCAACCTGTGGAAGACAGACTTCCTCTAAGCTTTCTCCATCGACGTTGAGTTCGACACCAAATGCTTATGGGAGTTCGACACCAAATTCGGGAGTTCGACACCAAATCCGATACATGCGACATCGCGCCCGCGCCCGCCCCCGTAAAATAAAAAATAATAAAAATAAAAATAAAAATGTTTCTTTGAAATAAAAGAAATCTTTTGTTGCAAATAAAATAAATAAATAAATGCAAAGAACACGCACTTCTACATTACTTTCAAACACCAACATTGCATATTGAGTTCGCATGACCAGTTTACCCGTTAATCGGAGGTTTCTTCACTCCAAAGGCGAGGGGTAATTAACGACAGTTTAGTCCGAGACTGCCGAAGATTCGGATCCCCACAATCAATAAACCCGAGCCTACCCTAGACAGAGGGAATCTGTAAACGCCTAACAAGCGCATGTATTCCTTTCTTAATAGGGTGACGAAAAACACTCTATAGATTCCGGCACGCCCGGCGGGACTTTTTCTCTCCTCCCACATTTCGAGTTAAACGTTCATGCGAACCAATCGATATATACATCTATTGCCTGTACTAAAATCATGTTTCATTTTTCAGGTTAACAGTTTTCAATTGCAATCTCAAACTCAGTAAGCATGTCTCCCAAGACGAGCTTTATTTATGACACAACTCTGGTGACCTACGTGGTCAAGACAAACGCAAATGTGATCCTCCCGACGAGTCTCATGAGGCAGTAGGAAGAGCCTCCATTCCAATTTGGTTCCATCATCATCTACCCCGCCGGAAGCGCTTATCTGGTGGAGACCCCGGCAAACCAAATGGCCAAACCGGCCTCAAGGGGCAGAAGGCCAAATGTGGTGATCGAAAGGGCACCACAACTCAAGCACAAGTCGGTATTTGAACGGCTTCCAGTGGCTCCAGAAGTACTCAGACGTCGCGGGCAAGCTCAAGCGATGCCTTCGATGGATGTGCGAGCGGATGTCTTCTCAAGGCTCCCCATCACTCGGCCTACGGCGGCTTCCCGAAGAGCAGAAGCCCACCAGGTGCTCAAATCGGAAAAGCTGAGGCAGAAGCAGCTCAGATATAGAGCCAACAAAAGAGCCAGGGCTCCGTCCAAGTAGAAATTTCTGAAGTTCCAAAGCCCGGATTGCTCCGCGACCACAGTCGTGTTAGCTGTGAAAATACACAATTCTTTTGAACCCTTAAAGTAGGTTCAGAAGAATGCGATGTCTGCTAAAATCAAGAGGAACACAATTCAAACTATGCTACGAAGGGATGTGTCCAAGCCCCAGCATTAAAGGCGTGATACCTTCTCTTCAGAAGTCTACCAAGCACTTTTTTCGCGCAAAAGCTGTGGGGTAAAGCCAAAAAAGTTATACCGGCGCCACCCAAGAACCCGGCTAGGCAGACCGTCATGAGTCGATTTTCCTTTCCCGAAGCAGAAGGGCCACGACGACGGTCCTAGAAATCAGCCGCCAAATATAAAGAGATGGCTGGATATATGATCCACACTGTTTATATGGCCAACACGCGCAACAAAAGTAAGGACGGGGCCACCACATCTCAAGCCCAATCTGGCTTGAATATGGCAACCACTACCCAAGATCAGCCTCTTCCGCAGGATAATGAAAACCCCCTCGATTAGGCCGATAAGAAGATGGACCCTTTTTCCATGTGGAATCAAGCTCGGACAACGAAATAGAGCTGACGTTCTGTCTGAGGACCGCAGAACAGGATTTCCTCCAACGGCTCCAAAAATAGTTCAGAAGTAAAGATAAGGAGATGGCCAAATATTCCAAAATTGACGACTTGACAAATGTCGTGATGCAGCTCACGGCTCAAGTTGCCCGGGCACCCTTCAATCAAGCGCAAGTCTCAACTCATAAGCCGTGTGACAACGACCCGAAGCAGCCAATGCCTACACCTTTAGGTCCGAGTATGGGAGAGCCACATGTAAACCGGCCGCATTTCGCTTTTGGGGACACCTTGGCCCCACATGGCACCGTTCCATTAACGTAAGAGTGGATAATGGATTTGGTCGCCAACAAAGTCAAAACATTGGTAGCCGAAGCGCAAAAAGATGTCAGCAGTAGTAGGAGACCATATCCTACTCGGTATGATTTGGTAAAGTTTCTTAGTGGTTATATCATCCCCAAATTCGGATGATTCGATGGGACGGGAAATGCGAATCAGCACATCTCCCACTTTAAAACCTTATGCGAGAATATTGGGGGAAATGATGCGCTTATCCTCCGCCTGTTCGTTAATAGCTTAATGGATGTCGCTTTCGACTGGTACGCGAGCATACCGGATGACTCCGTTACTACTTCCATCCAAATAGAATCTCTGTTTCGGCAAAGGTTCATGAGTGTCAGCGATAAGATCACCATTGTCGATCTCGTAAAGACCAAGCCAAAGAACAAAAAAAGCAGCACGGATTTTATAACCCGATGGCGCAATCCCTCCGTCAAATGTGAGCCACCGTTGGAATAAGACTAATCTGTCAATCACCTCATCGAAAATCTCGTCACCTTGATGAATCCTTCGGCTAACCGAAATAAGTGAGGGATGAGCGGGCATAATGCCAACCAGCCTCGGAAGCCAGTATTGGGAGAGGGAGGAGAATCGCACTTGAAAGAGAAACTGGATAAGGTATGTTCTTTCAGAAGGTATAAAGTCCGTAAAATATTCAAAGATGGCCTAAGAAACGGTCTACAATTGCCAGAATCAAAGAGACCGCAAGAAACGAATATGACCAACGACCCCAAATATTTTTCCTATCATAGAGTGATAGGTCATGACGATAAGGACTGTTTTGTCTTTAAAGATTAGGTCGAAAAACAATACAAGACAGGAGAGATAGAACTATCCAAAGGCGTGTTAGCAAACAATCAAGCGGCAAACCGCCAATTTCATACAAACAGAGACCGAAGCTCTTCAGGAACCTGCTGCTCTCAGTTGTCTGCCCTTCTCTGAAAGGAGCGGACCAAGGCAACAAGCCAATAGCCCAACGAGCAACATTACTATTAACGAAGCAGTAGACGGATACAAAATCCATACGGTCTACATTGTGGAGTCTAGAAGAACAAGTCATCCTATGTCTCATACCTATGACAATGACGTGGTTGTTGCTGCCTAACACCGGCTCAGTCCAGATGATATAGAGCTCGCTCAGGCCATTAAGCAAAAGGAGTCCATGGTTCCTGCGGAATCGAGCTCAGGCATTAAGGATGACCCGATTATTATACTTGAAACTATAGAGCAAGTATTATTCCAATGGCTTTAAAAGCAGATTTAGGACAGGGACGAGAAGTTAGCCAAGTTCCGTTCCAAAGTCGACGAGCTGGAAAACGTCATGGCAGATCTCACGACCCAAGTCGTCCGATTGCAATTACAACAAAATCAAAATTTGGTTCATGAGCCAGGGATTGATATCCTGAAACAGCCAACCGATACTCCTTCCAGCCCAAGAGCGGAACACCTTTGCAAAAAATGGCCGCGATCAGCTTCCAGTCCCGCCGATACGTACACTAAACGGGGTAGGTGGATAGCTGGAAAACCAGGTTCCTGCGGAATCGAGCTCAGGCAGTAAGGATGACCCGGTTATCATACTCGGAATTATAGAGCAAGTATTATTCCGATGGCTTCAAAAATAGCTTCAGGTGTAACATTTTGAAAATTATAAATATTATTTTATAATTTAAATATGGATATTATGAGTTTACTTAAATAATATCATGTATAGATTTTCGGTTTTCTGATTAGTATCTGTAAAAATATAATTATTTTGGGGAAAATGAAAAATATGAGATATTTTAGAGATGGCCTGTATTTTATTTTGAGAAAAGATATGTGACTTAAATGATTTTTGTATATTTTATTTGGTTTTGTGAGAGAGAGGGAGGAGGATATGTTAGCTTATATTATACATTCATTCACACCAAAACACCTCATAAATATCCTATATATGTCATAAACTCTCCCCTCCTCTCATTATTCTCTACAAAAATATCTGTAAGGAAAAATCCCAACTCCTTCACCCTCCACCAAAAACTTAACCCCCCCTTCACAAAACTCCAGGGATTCTTGCAAGATTTCTTCATCAAAAGCAATCAAGACCTCAACTAGAGCCACCTCAACCACCAAAAGCTTCAAGTAGACATCTCTATAGCTTGGATTTCTTCTACCTCCCACTTGATTGGTAAAGACCCCTTTTTCTTTACAATTCTTCATGTTTTTAAGTGTTGGGTTTTGTTAAAGTGTAGTTGTTATGTTAAAATTTGGATATTGAAAGAGTTATAAGTTTTAAAACCATAATTTCATGAAGTTTTTGATATTAGATTTGAATCTGGTGCAATTATGGATCTCTAAAATATATTTAGGTAAGATGGTAGGAACAATAGAAGACTACCTTTGAAGTCCGAGCCCCTAACTCCTTAATCTGGCCGCAGATTTAATCCCCATGACCACATTTTGCGGCCCATCTGATGAGTTAAGTCTTGTTTTTTGTTATGTAGCTTCGTCTTGTGGTAATTAAGCCACTGCATTAGGGTCTTTATTCTAGGTTTCATGTAGAGAAATCTGAGAGTGTTTTAGTGTGGTTTTGGCGAAGTTTTCCAGTTTTTAAAACTTAGTTTTATGTATTTCTTTATCTCGACATGATTGTTCGACGTTTATACGTCGACGTCGGAGATATTTGGTCGTAGTTAGCGTATGTTGGCCATAGGTTCTAACCTATATGCACTTCGCTCGTTGTATCGTTTCGATTTGGATATTTATGCGGTTGTGTCATGATTTCGATTGTAGGTACGATCGTGGGGATTTCTGAGACGGCGAGGACAGGCGAGGCAATCGTGGGTTTTGACTAGCTCGAGGCATTGGTGAGTAGATTTATATCTACGGGGGAAGTCGGGTGGATAGCACCCCCGCAACCAATTAACCAGGATATCTATACTATATATCTAGGCTACTGTTATGTTAGATAACTTAGTTTATAACTAAGTTAGTATATAGTTTATATCTAGTAGACTATATATATGCATGGATATATATTTATGTATGATTATTGTGATATGCGTACGCGACTATAGATCCGTACGATATCGATTGGGATATTTTTATGATGAGGATAGATTGCCGGATACGGCCGATATGTTTTTGACTCGCAGAGTTTTACTAAATCCATTTTGGGATATTGTTATGATTGCTGAGCTATACTTTTTTAAAAACTAATGATCCGTTTCTTACTTTTAAATGGTAATATTATGGATATACTATAAATTTCAAATGAATATCTATTTCAAAAACACTGTAGCCTCCTTATTTGTAAAACAACATTTCGTTCTATTTTAAACTATAACGGTATAGCTCTTAAATGTTAGCCGCATTTAACGATTATTCATGTTACGATTAGGTTAACCTTTTTATATGATCACGTTTCGATTACCTATTATATATGCTAGTTGCGTTATTATTCTCATACGAACACACAGATAGAACACTGCATATCTACCAATGATTGCTATGTTGCACAAATCACAGACGCTCATGTTACACTACACCTCAATTGTACTGCCATGACACTGTAGGATTTTCACGCCTGATAGCGTTAATGTTATTATACGAATGCGATTATTGACATATCCATGTGATAGTAATGTACGAACATCTTTGATAGAACACTTGCACAAATACTAATGATTGCAATATCACACAAGCGCATACGCATATGCTCCACTATACATCATTAATATTGCCACGACACAGTAGGACTGCTATATTTACTCGAATTCTAAATATCCATGATAGATGTGATGATAGTTATAATGATTTTGATATACGAATACCATATTTATGGTGTTCATATATGATTGTTGCCAATGTGACAAAGATGATATATGTGTTATGTTTTTATGAACTCAAGACAGATTATATATGTGTTCTTTAGAACTTGTTGTTTTCCATGAATTTGAAAAGCTGCGGTAAGATTTATAAAACTTGTGAATGTTTTTAAATACGGTTTTCTTGTGATATGATGATTTAGCGTCCACCATGGGTTTTAGTTTTTATGATGAGATATCCGAATCGAGAGAGGGGTTAACCGATTACGGGTATATGGTGTACCCGGTACGACACTGAGCGGCAAGAATTCCGTAAGGAGGTACAAGAAGCCTAAAGAGGTGGATCGATATTGGAAAGAGTATTAGAGCACGGCAAATATCCGGGAGATACCGACCGAGGTTATTGATGTCGTGAGAGGACCGGTCTGATGAGACGGTGCCTACAATATCTGGATTTACGTATCCGTGATAGACACGAGATTTATAATGATTTTGAGTGTCGGTGATGGACACTCGATGAATGATAATTTTGAGTGACGATACTGGACAATCATATGTTGATATTTGCACGATCCGTCGAGATGCGCTGTTTTAGGTTATTCCATATAATAGTCGAACATGACTGATCCATGGGACAGTACTTGAATACTATTTCACATATAGATGCAAATAAAGAGCTTTCCAAACGAGCTAGTTTTACTATTTTGACGTGTCTTGGACAACACAAGAAACTTTTAAACAGAAACCCTCTTAAAACTCATTTCTAAAAAGAGAGACATATACTTTAAACAAAACGCATATAATACTTCATAAAACTATGTCTGCTACTTGTGCCTTGATATACGTATCATATGGCTATTTTGAAAGGGTTTTTATACACATCTTTCGGCTACTTTATAGGCTTATACTTGGATGCATGCCATACATATATATATATATATATATATATATATATATATATAATATGTTGATATATTTCCAAGTTTACGTGATCAATATTGATACGCTTATAATACTTATGCTTTATACATATTGTTCACCGCCGAAAACAGCGACGACAAACGTCTTGCTTGAATTTGGGGGCAGATGCTATTTGGTTTTATCCGTCCACCTCTTCGAAGATGCCAAGTTGATATGACACCGTGTATCGGAGATTTAGACGGATGCGGCCATTGTAGCAGACATCGTCAGATTCCCCCTCATTGTGAGAGGTTTTTGATTGGGGGGACGCTCTTCCCTGCAGGCGCAAGCCCATGCAGTTAATTACGTTACCGCATCGTGGTAACCACTTTCTCCTGCTTCAGAAGGTCACTTCGTATCGTGTGTGTTTGTTTTATTTTTGGTTGCCCATGGATTGTATACGGAGACTAATTTTTGTTGTCGTCCATAGGGCGTGGATTAGTCCAAATCCGCATTTTCTTAGATTTGGGTTTGGGCTAGTTTAAGGACCGTTAGTCTTGTTTTAGACTAAGGTTAACTCAAACGTTTGTTGAGGATACGTTAGTCTAATTTTAGACAAAGATCTACTCAACAGGATTTTGGGATCATTTAGATCCAACGAAAGAGTGTTTGGACTCTATCGTTTTAGTTTAGTGCATTACGGTCCATTGGGTTTAAGGACATCGTAGTCCATGAGTTTAAGGACCTCATAGTCCGTAAGGTTTAGAGACATCGTATCCTGTAAGGTTTAAAGACATCGTAGTCTGTAGTTTAAAGACATCGTAGTCTATAAAGTTTCTGGTTGTTGGGACCCACCACCTCTCTGAAGACGTTGAAGAATTACAACGACACATATCAGAGGTGTGACGAGATGTACCCTTGAACCAATATTGGTTAGGAGATCTATAGTCAAGTTTGGGACTAAGACCAATTAAAAAGATTGTGAGCACATGGGCTCAGTTAATCTGAATTATGGACTTGTGGCCAAGTTGGGCTCAGCCCACTCAGTTTTGAATAAAATGTTGAACATTTATTTGGGCTCAGTCCCTTTGTATTCAACAATGCAGAGCATTGATTTGGGTTCTGACACCCCTTTTTCTTTATGTCTTTTGTTGAGTGTTGAACACTCTTTATGGTGCTGGGGCTTTATTTACAGAGCGCTTAGTATTTCCTCAATGCCCACATGAGGAGCACTTGGAGCGCTTGGCGCTGAGCGCCAGACTTGGAGCGCTAAACTGCTTCTTATATAATAGCACCCACGTGAGGAGCACGTGTCGCGCTTGGCGCTGAGCGCCAGACTTGGAGCGCTAAGGTGCTTCTTATAAAATAGCGCCTACGTGAGGAGCACGTGGCGCGCTTAGCGCTGAGTGCCAGACTTAGAGCGCTAAGGCGCTTCTTATAAAATAGCGCCCACGTGAGGAGCACGTGGCGCGCTTGGCGCTGAGCGCCAGACTTGGAGCGCTAAAGCGCTTCTTCTAAAATAGCGCCTACGTGAAGAGCACGTGGCGTGCTTGGCACTGAGCGCCAGACTTGGAGCGCTAAAGCTCTTCTTTGGCAGCTCTGATCAGTTCTGTGCTCTGAGAATTAAGTTCTCGTTTATAAGAGACTTTTTCTCACGGATCTAAGTTCTTCTTTATGAAGAGATATCATGGTCTCTTTTGTTTTTCTTTATTGGAGACTTTGTCTTATGGATCTAAGAACTAAGTTCTTCTTTTTATGAAGAGAGACTTTGTCTCATGGATCTAAGAACTAAGTTCCTCTTTTTATGAAGAGAAACTTTGATCTCTTCTGTTTTTGTGAAAGACTTGGTCTTATACATCTGTGATCTAGAAAAAGAACTAAGTTCTTCTGATGTGAGAGTTAAACTCTCAAATATGGAGGAGATGTTATGATCTCTATTATTTTATTTACCTTGAAGAAGGTTCTTCTTCTTTCTTTTCTTTTCTGAGAACTTGAAACTTTGTTTGAAGTTTATATGGGGGGTTTCTTCTGTGCAAGACTTGAAGTCTTGGGTCCTTTATATAGGGGAGGCTGATTTGTTGAATCAGTTAAGGAAATCTCTCATTGAGAGATTTCTGATTGATTTGGAGAATGTTTCCCACCGTTGAAACTTTGATCCAAGGGCTTCTGTTTTACAGAAAATAGTTTTCTTGTTATTAAAAAGATTGAGAAAGAATTTTCCCATACAGAACTTATTCTGTATCTTGGTGATTTTTAATCACCATTGGATCTTTAATCCAACGGTGCTCTGAATTACAGAGCACCATCTTTCTTGTTTGGAAAGATTTGAGGAGTATTTCCTCAACAGAATTTAATTCTGTAATTTGATGATCCATCATGTTCGTTGGATCTTCTATCCAAGGGTGGAGAACATTTAGTTTTAGCGCTGGCGCTCTTGTGCTTTGCACGTGAGGCGCTGCCTCAGAGTCTTTTTGACTCTTAGCGCTGGCGTACTTGGCGCGAGCGCTCTCGTATTTTGCACGTGAGGCACTGCCTCAGAGTCTTTGACTCTTAGCGCTGGCACTCTTAGCGCGAGCGCTCTCGTGCTTTGCACGTAAGGCGTTGCTTCAGAGTCTTTAACTCCTAGCGCTGGCGCTCTTGGCACGAGCGCTCTCGTGCTTTGCACGTGAGCCGCTGCCTCAGTTTAAACTTCGAATTTTGAACAAATCTTTGCTCTGATTATGGGAAACACATATATTGGTACATGATATGATAGTATTATACTTTATGACCTAGGTAGATCGTTATGCATTTAGATTTCTACCTTGCGATATACTTTTATTCACTGAGTTGGCAATTCAGCCCGTTGTGTCCTAGTTTCTTGCAGGATTGACAGTCCGGATCAGTAGCGGTTTGCTGGCACACTTCTTACTTCGGTGATTGCTTTAGTTGGCGGGTTACATGTTGGATCGTAACCACCCATTGTATATGTATATTCTTTTGGATCTATTTAAAAACTCTATCAACCAAAATTTGCATATTTGTGGACTTAGAAGCGAGACTTAGATATTTATGTGTTTTTGGGCGTTGCACTCGTTTGGAGTCGACTTTATATTGTTGTTGGTTATATTTTGTTTTCTCTTCTTCTCCTTGGCGTCATATATTATTTGTGTGGTTGCTCCGCCGTTTGGGCATGGAAGTTAGCTCCCGTTAAGGATACTTTATATATATTATGCTTTGTATGTGGTTTTATTCAAAATTAACAAAGGAAGTACTGCCCGATTTTCCAACGATATAGAAGTTTTCAAACAAACTTACTTATACCTTAAAAAGAAACTTGATTCCATTTAATTACTTTTTTTTAAACTTCACCTCCACTATTTTCTTAAAAGGGTTTAGATTCCTAGTTTTTGGCTTACATGGATCGCGTCGACATCTTTATACGACACGTGATCTAACTGCCGGACACGTGCTACTTTCGGTTCGTGACATTAGGACAGGGACAAAAAGTTGGCCAAGGTCCGTTCTAAAGTCGACGAGATGGCAAACGTATTGGCAGATCTCACGACCTAAGTCGCCCGATTGCAATTACAGTAAAATCAAATTTTGGTTCATGAGCCAGGGATTGATATCCTGAAAAAGCTAACGGATACTCCCTCCAGCTCAAGAGTGGAACACCTTTGCGAAAAACGGCCGCGATCAGCTTCCAGTCCCTCCAATACGTACACTGAATAGGGTAAGCAGACAATAGGCGAACCAAAGACCGATCGGCCTCGAGAATCAGCATCAGGAAAGGCACCAACTCTAATGGAGAGAATGAAGCAAGTATACTCCTTCAGGAGGGACGAAGACCGAAAAATATTCAAGGACACCTTGAACAACGGTCTGCAACTACCTATTCCAAAGAGGCCATATGAAATGAACATGACCGACAATCCCGTATACTATCCATATCATAGAACGGTGAGTCATACTATCGAAGACTACTATATTTTCAAAGATTGAGTGGAGAACCAATAGAAGGTTGGGAAAACCTTACCTTCCTCGAATGTACCGGCAAGCCACGAAGTTATGGTCATCAACTCAGCTCCGCCATGATGAAAGCTCAAGAAGCTCGGATAAACAAACATAGTTGACCCATACGTCATTAAACTGAAAACAGACGACCCATACGTCGTTAAACTGGAATTTTAAAAAAAGAAAAATAAAGAGAAAGAAAAAGTAAAAAATAAAAAAGGGAATGTATAAACAAATAAACAAAAAGCCAAAATGATAGGACAACTCATAATAAAAATCAGCGACTAAAAAATAAAAATAAAGCCGAAATGATGGGGCAACCGCGAATAAATAGCCAAAATGATAAGGTAATCGCGAACTTCGCGATAAGAAAAGCCGAAAAGATAGAGCAATCGCGGTAGAAAAATGTTTATATAAACAAATATTTTAAACCCCACCAAAGACGAATGATGAGTCGCTCCTGACACTATCACAGTGTAGCGATGCAGACGCCGACCAGAAAACCAAGATCCTAATTCCCTAAATTCTCCCATCCCTATGGCCAGTTCCCAAATCGATTACCGTATACAATCCACAGGCATAAACAATCTAAATCACACCCATACCCCACTACAATCATCAGTCCCATGGCCGGTCTTTGCCCTTAGAATTATGCTCCATTTGGGAAGACCCACTCATATGTCCTCACGATATATGAGGAGAATAAAACTTATGAGATCCTCTCGATTCGTTAAAAAAAACCTTCGTAGGATCCTTACGACTCACAAGGGAAAAACACACTTGGGGGTCCTCACGATTCCTAAGGAGAAAATACGCCTACGAGATCCTTTCGACTAGTAGGGAGAAATTGTTTTTATGGGACCCATACGACTCATAAAATTGAAAAGCCTTAGGTGATAGGGACCTAATCCTGTCTCCTGAGCTATTGCTCCCCAACAGGCAAAGGAAAATGATGAATTGCTCCTGGCACCTGTGCCCAGTGTTAGCAATGCTGATGCTGACCCCAACCCCAAAATTCTAAACTTTCGATCCAATAGAACCCTAAGTCATTAAACTGGGAACAGATTACCTCTAAGTCGTTAAACTGGGAATGAAGAAAATCCCCTCACGGCAAATGATGATTCGCTCTTGATACCATATTCCAGTGTAGCGTTGCTGATTGCAAACCAAAACCAAAATCCTCAAATTCTCTCATGGCAAATGATGATTCGCTCCTGCTACTATATTCCAGTGTAGCGATGCTGACACCAAACCAAAACCAAAATCCTCAAATTCACTCATGGCAAATGATGATTCGCTCGTGTTACCATATTTCAGTGTAGCAATTATGATGCTAACCCAAATCCCATGTCCTCTTATGGAAAATTATGATTCGCTACCGGTACCATATTCCAGTGTAGCGATGTTGATGCCAAACCAAATCCCATGTTCTCCACGGCAAATGATGATTCGCTCTTGGTACCATATTCCAGTGTAGCGATGCTGACGCCAAACAAAAACCTAAATTCCAAGTCTTGGGCTCAAAAGCCCTGCTGGACGGATAAGAAACTCCCAAATCAAATCAAATCAACAAGACAACCAACAACCTCCCCGTTGGAATTAAGCTCGTCCTCAGAATCAAGTCAACCAACGATCTCACCGTCGGAATCAAGCACCGTCTCGGAATTAAGTCAACCAATAACCTATGCATCGGAATCATCCTTCGCCACAGAGTACTACCTTCTGCTTCGGAATCATGCTTTTCCTTGGAATCAACCTCTGTGTCGGAATCATGTTTCATCTCAGACTATGCCCCGCGTCAGAATCATGCTTCGTCTCAGAGTATCTACCTTCCCTGTTAGAATTATGCTTCGCCTTAGAATTATCCTCAGCGTCGTAAATCATGTTTTGTTTCACAATATGCCACGCGTCGAAATCAAGCTTCACCCTGGAGTATCTATCGTCCCTGTCGGAATTATATTTTGCCTTGGAATCAACCTCTACGTTAGAACTATACTTTGTCTCAAAATGTACCTCATGTCGAAATCATGCTTCACCTCGGAATATCTGCCTTCCCTGTCGAAATTATGCTTCGCCTTGGAATCAACCTCTACATCGGAACTTTGCCTTGTTCAGAATGTCTACCTCTGCGTCAGAACCATGTTTCGTCTCAGAATACATGTCCCGTGTCGGAATCATGCTTCACCTCGAAGTATCTGCCTTCCCTGTCGAAATTATGCTTCGTCTTGAAATCAACCTCTGCGTCGGGATCATGCTTCCTCTTAGAATGTATCCCGTGTCGAAATCTTGCTTCACCTCGGAGTATCTGCCTTCCCTTTCGAAATTATGCTTCTCCTTGGAATCAACCTCTGTGTCGGAACTATCTTCGATCAGAATGTCTACCTCTGTGTCGGAATCATGTTTCGTCTCAGAGTATATGCCCCGTGTCGAAATCATGATTCGCTTCGGAGTATCTGCCTTCCATGTCAGAATTATGCTTCGACTCTGTATCGGAACTATTACTTCATTCAGAATATCTACCTCTGCATCGAAACTATGTTTCGTCTAAGAATATATGCCCCATGTCGGAATCATATTTCGCCTCGGAGTATCTGCCTTCCCTGTTGGAATTATGCTTCGACTCGGAAATGATGTTCCGCCCCTGAAATGATGTTCCACCTCGAAATCATCCCCCACATGAAAGAAGATCCATCAATTGTATGCACATGACCCATGTACACAGTGTGCATTCATTGATTTGGGTTATTTTATTGGGGTCAAAAATTACACCCCACGGTCGAGGTCAACAAGTCAATTATTCAAAGTTAAGGCCCGAAAAGTGGGTCTGGGTCCAAGCCTAAATCCAAGTCAAGTGGGCCTAAGCCCGAACCCAAATCCAAGCAAGCGGGTCTAAGCCCAGGTCAGAGTGGGCCCATGCCCAAGTCGAGCCCGAATATGAAGAGGCCGGCTTCCCCCATGCCAAGAAGAAAATTATGTAATAAATAACTTTGATGTAATTTTCATGCATAAATGTAAAAAAATGCGCAAAAAGCCATTTTTTTTGTAAAACCCATGTCTCATGTGAAAAAATAAAAATAAGCACATGGACATGAGATAGGAAAAATTCCATTTTGTAAAGCCCAAAGAGTTATGTGTAAACTTGTAAGCCTATATAAGGTAACATTATGATGAAATGAAAGAAAATTTCATTCCCCTAAAAAACATTAGAGTTTGTGCCTCCATCTTCTCTCTCTCTCCTAAGTTTTTCCTCTTCCTCTTCATTTCCAATTAAATTACGAGTTTAGCTCTCTTTTTCTCAAACATAAATAAAGTTTTACTGTAAACCCATTGAAGAAGAGTTCAACTCTCACATCAAATGCAAAAAGAGAAGATCTTCACTATTTTCTCCTTCCTCCTCAAGATCCAATTTGAAAGAGGGAGAAGAAGAGAAACCCGCCACCCACAACTCCATCAATAAAAGAAAAGGGATCTCTTCTCATCACCCAAGATCCAAATCTTGAAATTCTAACAGAACCCAATTGGGTTTCTTCTCAAAAAAGAAAGGGGGAAAATCTTTTAAAGTTTAACTCCATTGAAAATTCTTTGGGAGTTTAACTCCATTTAAGATTCTTTAGAAGTTTACCTTCAAAATAAAACCTTTGGGAGTTTAACACCATTTAAAATTCTTTCGGGAGTTCGACACCAAATCTGGTCCCCGCGACCTCAGGCCCACGCTCTCCCGCGCGCGTGCCGCATGCGTGAGCACGCCCGCCTGCGAGCGTGCCACGCGCGTGACGAGCACCCTCCCGCACGCGTGACGCTCGCGTGAATCCAACTCATCCAACATAGCGAGTTCATCTTCAAAAATATACTCAACACTAATCTCACTAGCACCACCAGTCAAATCGAACGAATAGTTCTTTAAAAATTCATCAATTATATTATCCTCAATCGATAGATCACTGAGTTCACATGATGGGATTGAAAGACTAGAAATGTCAAGATTAGTCAGATAAGGATTAATTTGATTTGGAATGGTGTATGGCTCTTTTTCACACTCACGATTGGGCAAGTCAAATATGTTATACTCGAGCACCTCATCAATTAGATTATTAAGCGGTTGATCATCAAATACATTCGGTTGGAGTTCAAGATGGAAGGTGTTGAGATCAAAAGAATTGGTTCTGGTTTGACTAGAAGGGATCCCTGATTTTTTTCTCACTACTCAATTCCAACTCTACTTCAAGACTAGAGATAGTTTGTGACGAAGTTTCAATGAAAGATTCCCTTTGAACCGTGGAACTTCCTAATTGATGTTTAGAAGCACTGTCTAGATAAGGTGTAAAAGTCGAGTATGGTTGGAATGGTTTTAATTGTTGGCTACGAGCAAGTTTAAAGTGTTCCGCAATAGAAATGGGTTTACGAATTGCCACATTAGCCTCAAGAAAAGTATCAACATAAGAGGGTGTGAAAATTTGGTACTGTTGATAAGAGTCAGATGGTTGTATCCAATTTTCATAAATAGGATTAGGATCAACATGTTCATATGAAGAAGATTGAGATTGGTTGAATTGTTGGCGACTAGCTTTTGCAATTTGCTCGGCAATGGTCATGGGATTAAAAGTTGCCATATTCGCCTTAAAAGGAGTATCAACATTTTCATATGGAAATGATTGTAATTATTGTTCTAAGGGTTTTGGAGTAATGAAAGGTACAAAACTTTGGCTACGGGCTTTCACAATATGCTCAGCAATAGACATAGGTTTAAAAGTTGTTTCACTAGCCTTAAAAGGAGTATCAACATAAGAAGGTGTTGAATTTTGACACGGGTGATAGGAATTTGAGTGTGGTGTCCAACTGTTATTTCAAGAGCCCTATATCCTATCCCTCAAAGAAATGGTTGGGTCGGAAGTTCTACCAAAGAAATAATGATATAAAGAAATATCTGGTTGTATGTTGCAAAGCTCGTCAAGAGTTGGTCGATTTGGGTTACCCGCCATAAGAGAAGTGAAAAGAATATGAGATGAAAAAAAGAGTGTGAAATGGTAAGTTTTTTTAAAGTTTTTTTTTATTTTTGAAATTATTTTGCTTGGAAAGAGGGACTCGACTCAACCAATCACAAACGTGCTCAAACAATACATATAATTAGGGTCACCTAAGTCAAATCATTAGACCGCTCCCAGACTTCCAAATGACAAGACGTAGGATAAATCCTCTATCATCTCCTTATCTTTCTTGTAGCCAGGTAAGTGCCGGGTAAGTGGGAGGTATCCGGTATACGAATCACCGAAATAGTGGGCCTAATTAAGTAAACCACTTACCTTAGTCATACTTGCTTTAGACACCACAAGAAAAAATACGGATAAGCAATAGATTACCCACGACCCTCCCTTGTCCTAATCGAGCGTGAATGTCCTTAAGGCTTTGGCTAGATCTTTTTTAATTAATGTAGGCTGATGCTTATACTTGTTTATGATTTTTGGGGTTTAGGAAGGGTAATGAATTCCCCACCTAATCTTGATTTGGATTTCTTGCCCCTTAAGTCCGTATTATTTGATGCAAAACAAAACTAATCTAAAAATCTAAACATGCAAAAAGATTTTTCCTGGCGGCGTTGTTTGCAAAGAATCCTGTCATGTGATTGTTATGAAAAATTAAGTTTTAAAGTGTCCAAATTACTGCAATCAATAACGGTGTCGCAAATAGCTAGCAATTAGTGGGTGCGGGTCGTCCATAGGGAGATGGTGAATTACTTATCTTGTTTTAGATGAGTTAATAGAAGAAAATTTGGATTTTTGTCATTTTATACTAAGGAGTTTTGAAAACTTTATAAGAGAAGGGCTTGTGGGATTTTTCAGATTGGATAGTTTAAAAGATGGGTTTTTTATATAAAAATATTCTTTTTTATCTTTTTAATTAATTAATGCGAGAGAAATAATGATGAATGTGGATTAGGGTACTAAGAGGGGTACTAGGGATTCCCTCTATTTATCCTTATCTCTCCATTGATCGTTATTATGCTTAAGCCTTCAATCAAAGAAATTTTAACTAAACTCAAATCAAGCTCGCAACTTTCATGAATTAAAGGTGCGCCTAAATAAGAGGGTTAAAATTCTCTTTAATTAAATTTTATAAAGAATTGAAAATCATAAAAAGAATTTAAAGTGATTTTACGTCAATTAAACTACCCTCTCCTCCAAACCCTAACAAGCAAGAAATTACTTGCTCATTGGGATTAACATGATAAAAGAAGAAAGGTAAAAAGAAAAAGAAAAGAGAAAGATTTTGTTTTTAAAAGGATAACTATTAGAGTTTTCACAAAAAAGAAAGAACAATTTTGAGCATCATTGCCTAAAAATTCATTGAAGAAAGAAGGAAGAAGAAAACCAAAAGAAAATTATCATCTAACTTATTAAAAGTAAAAGTAAGAAAGTAATTGCGAAAAAGTAATTGCAGAATTAAAGTGCGAAAAATAATTCGGAAAGTAAAGATACGGAATTAAAAGAACTTAGCCTTTTATTAATAAGAACTTGAATTACAAAATTTACATGGTTAAAAGAAAACTATACATTAAACCCTAGATACCTCTCGGTTAGGTGCTCTCTCTGCTATTTATAGACTCTGAAAGACGAAACCTTAAAACTCATATCAATGAATGTGAAAAGACGACCATGCCAAAAAAAACCTAAATCGAACGGCCCATATTCGGCCACTGATCCGCCGCTATTGCACAATAATGGCTGCTGATCCGCGGCCTTTTATTGATATCCCGTCTCCAATTTTTTTCCTCTTTCTTCTCGTGATTTTAGAAACTCTTTCTGACGATAAATTCTTGAAAAAAAATTCTTATCTCTCTAGTTGAGAAAATCTTCAATTTGCTCCTAAACTTGGCAGATTTGATTTACTAACTTGATTTGATTTGGATTTCTTAATCATGTTTGTAGTCTTGAACTAATTTGTTACTGTAATATCTATACAATATCTCAAATAAAATCATTAATAGTATTTATTTTATTTGAGAAAATATTACAACAATTTATTTACAAATAAAATATTTAATGGTTATGAAACTCATGGATATTTATTTGAATGAAATATGCAACGATTTAACTCCCAATTATATTAATTATAAGTTAAAAAACATATAACAAAATCTTTTTATACATAAACCCACATACGTTCTTAAATTATAAATAACACATTTAGTAATTAATAAAAGTAAGGAAAATGACCGTAAAAATGTACAATAAATATGACTGATCATTCGACAAGGTGGCGGTGCTCACTAGCTCTAAAGAAAGTCCAGACAAGGAGCTAGAAGAATGACAAGAACAGGAGGCCGATACCGATTTCCTGAAGCGAGTGTTGGAAAAGAAGGATTAGGAGGCGGTGGAGCAAGCTGCTAACATGAAGCAGATGTCTCTCCTGTTTCAGGACATGGTTGGAATGTTGATTCAACCAGAACCGCCGGCAGAAGAACCACCGGTGATTGTTGATGATGATAAGGGGGAAAATTCAAGCCCTCCTCAAGCCCTATCAACGGCTAAAGAAGAGACGATCTCGAAGGCAACTTTGGATGATTACATCGTATAATAGATCAAAGCTTACTAGGAAAATGAAGCGGTGAATCAGCTGATCAAGACAGGTCGACCATATCTAGCATGGTACGACCTAATGAAATACCCTTCGGGATATATGATCCCAAAGTTCTAAATATATAAAGGAACAGGTAACCCTCACCAGCATGTTGTATAGTTTAAAGCCCAGTGTGGTAACACCGGAGGTGATGATAAGCTGATACTTTGCCAATTCGTTGGAAGTTTATCAGAGACAGCTTTCGAATGGTATTCGGAACTCCCAAACGACTCCGTCAAAACATTTTCAGAGATGGAACTTTTGTTCCCTCAGAGATTCGTTAGCGTAAGTGAACACACAACAATCACCGCGCTGATCAACTCAAGGGTCAAATCATGCGAGACATAGGTTCAATATGCAATACGATGGCGAAACCTGTGGTCTAAATGAGAACAGCGCAATGAGGAACTCCATCTGTGGGAATGTTCGTAGGCACCATCGATACCCAGTTGACTGTGTTCTAATTTTTGACCTTTTTCAATCCTACAACCTTCCAGACGGTCATCGATAAATTAGCCCAGATGGATCAGATGGGATATAGCCCTTCGGCTTGAGGCAGAGATTCCCGAAAAAATAATGGCAAAGGAAAGGCAGCCTTTGCCACTAACACACAACAACATCAGAACGGTCTGAAAACAGCCGCTAGCCAAAACAACAACCGCACTGGTCCTACCTTAGAAGAAAGAATGGGACGCGCGTATTCCTTCCCTCGAGACAAGACAAAAAGACTGTTCAAGCTTGCCATGAGGAATAATTTTATAACACTGCCTAAGATGCGGCGACTCGCACAAGCTGGTGATGTCAACAATCCAAGCTATTGTCCCTATCACCGGGTGGTATGCCGTCTAATTGAAGACTGTTACGACTTTAAGAACTGGGTCGGCGACCAGTATTAACAGGGCAAGTTTGCACTGTCAGATAATTGGAAGGTAGATCCACCACAAAAGCAAGCCCCTAAGAAAGCTGATATGCAAGAGGCATCCTGCTCATTCATGAAAGAAGCTCCATGGAAAGTGGTTCTTTAGGCAAAGACCAAAAGAATGCTGAAAGTCCTACAAGCATACCCGGCAATCAGGTGGAAAATCCCGCTTGTGTCCGAGATCATGGAAGGGATGTTGAATCCGCGCCCCATGCCAAAAATCATTGATAAAGGGAAAATCCCCTAAGGCAAGCCTTCTAAGTCTTCCAAGAAAAAGAAGAATAAAAAGTCCAAAAAGCCTGTGCAGCCCGCCGAATATGTCGAATACCTCACGGATCTACAAAAATATATAGACACAATGGAAGAATATAATAGAAAAGCGCGAACACCAGTCATACTTGAAGACTTCCTCCTGCATATCCTTGAAAACAACAAAAGTAATGACGAAGAAGAAAATGACTCAATTAAGGGGACAGAAGAACGTGTAGAAAGGTGCCATATGGCCTCTCATTCCTTTATACGTGATGAAGAGACTCCTCCAGTGTCAGAAAGCGATATGGACGAGCTGGGGGCAAAATCGGCACCAGATATCCCGAAACTGCCAGAAGAAGATCCGATCGAAAAGGCTGCTGAAAGAAGCTTTTCTAAATAGCAAAGATGATGAAATGCGCGAGCTGGCCATATTGGATATAGTTCCCTCAAAGCAATTATTGTAATTGAAAATAGGTGATTATGATAATTGAACGAGGACCTATACAGGTAGACAGTCTTATTCGAGATGATAGTATGTTATCTGATTTGTTTTTATCATTATGTGTATACGTTTTTATAAAGCCCATAGGATTATTGCTTGACTACCAACATTATGATGGTGATCATATATGTGGGAGCTGGGTGGTCCATAAGCACATTCTTAAATGTCCCTAGTCGAAGAATTATCAAGACTGGGCATCGATATTCCGGAGTAGGGTAGTGTATCATTTTCGTGACCCCGATGAGGGGCGGTGGCCAGTCTTACTATCCATTTGTGTTGAGTCACCTAAAATGGTATACAGGTGCTCATTGGAGGTGAGTACACCGGACGGACTCACCGAGAACTTCTAGATACCTATCGTTAGATGGATGTTTTCTTATGGCAAGAGTATAGGTTAGTCCTTTCACCCGAGATTTTCATTTCTCTCATGTGAGTTCCCACTGTGCTTAGATTACTACTCTACCATGACTCAAAGGAGTCGCGCAAACAGTTTTTAGTTGGATACAGTCCCGAGCCATATGGAGGCAGTGAACAATCATCAGGAATTCGTCTCTTCCGGTATTGGGAGTCGATGTCGCGCTGTGTTAGGTCAGCCATCACCAGAAATCCTTGGCTAAGATGGATACGATTTACTGATGTGATATCATTAGTTTCTCAGTGGGTGATAAGTTTTAGATCGGCATGACTTATCGGGTTAGTAGGGGTCTGACGTTATCCACCCCTAGACCCGGTATGCGATTATCTCAGACGAAGAGACCAGACTATACGGAAATTGTCACAGACAGGATAAGTAGGGTACGGATGAGTTTGCTTATCGGGCATCCTTCGCTCAATACCTGGGTAGCCGTTACATACAGCTAGTGCCGCTGACGTGCTTATGGTTAATCCCGCTGCCAGCATATTGACGAGTCTTTAGAGTCCCACACAGAGGGTTTCCCAGTTCAGGAAAAATGATGTAGTAGTCGTATATTGATACGTACAGGGTTCCGATTAGTTATTTGTGTTAGCCACGCGGACTTCAATCGGGCGGATGATAATACTAGCCAGCATAGGATTAAGCCGGATTATTAAATTAAGTTTTGAATTAATAAATTACATATATCTGTTCATATCAGATTTTTGCATTATTATATTCCCCATTTTTAATCATATTGCAAATAAATAGGTGCTTTTGATCCATGTCTGCTAAATAGTTGCAAGTTACAGATTCTCTTAACAATACAGTGAAAATAATGAAAAAATGCTACAAAAGTGAGACTACGACCAACAAATAGAAGAATCTTTATGATGCCTACAGTTTAACGAACAAATAAAGATCAATGAACAGTTCGAATGCACAACGTACTACGGCAGCACAAGATTCAAGATTTCAACACGAGGCGAACGGTAAAAGTCCATAATATTCTGCACTGTGGAAATCTGGAAGAAAATAGAAGATATTCCGAGAAACCAAGTGAAGAAACCAGAAGTAAAATGCAACATGAAGTAGCCCTGAAGATTTGAGACAGAGACCATATCAAACGGCCGCGGAACCGCGGCCAAACCAGGATTATGGCCGCGGATCTGCGGCCGTGCATCGCACGTATCGGTGCGTGTCGGTGCGTGTCGGTGCATTGACCCGGTTTTCTTAGGGTAGTTTTGTAAATTCAGATGCGGATCAGATGTAAACCCTAGGATTTCTATTATCTATAAATAGGAAGCCTACAGCTCTTTTTGGAGCATGCCTCTTTTAATTTCTAGAATTTAAATTTTCATTCCATTGTAATTGTCAAAGAGTGCATCAATAAAAAGTAAGTTTTTTTATCTTGAATTTCTTATCTGCAATTTTATTTCTCTGCAATTTTTTATCTGCCGTAGTTATTTTCCGCAAGTTAATTAGGCTATTAAAAGAAAATCACAAAAAAATGAATTCCTTTGTTAATTCCCTAATGAGTGAGTAGTTCCTCACTTGTTAGGGATAGGTTTGGGGAAGGTTTGAGAGATGAAAATCTCTCACTCCTTTCTTGCCCATTCAATATTTTAAAGTAGGACTCTATGCAAACCAAACACACACCGCTCACTACGGCACCCTATCCCACGAGGTAGTGGTGATTCCCTAGTTAAGACCGGTTGTGGTTGATTTCCATAGAGGTTAGGGCTAAGAGTTAAGAAATGACGGATAAGGACCAAAGGGAAGAAACTAATTTCTTTCTGGTCGTGCTAATCCCCTTTGTTAACTATTACCTTAACACCTAAAGTTCTTAATTAGGGCAAAGAAAGCGGTGAGAAGAATTGACTTTCCAAACTAATATAATCCTAACCCTAGCAAGGTTTTAATCCAAATCAAATTCAACCTCAGTTTTTATAGAAAATCAAAACCTACCACAAATAGGAATTGACTCGTTAGAACAACTAGAAAATACACGTTTTCCCTGTGGACCGACCCGTACTCAACCGGCTAGCTACCAAGCGACACCGTTCTTGATTGCGGTATTTTATTCTTTGATTTCAAAACGCATAAGCAAAAACCTCGTACCAATCAAATGGCGCCGTTGCCAGGGATAACGGTAGTTATTTTCTTTTTGTAATTTCGGGTTAATTAAAATTTTTAAAAAATCATAAAAACTGAAAAATATAAAAACAAGAAAAATTTATCATTTTGTTATTTTTTGAAGGGTTTTCGTGCGAATTGTGCAGGATCGGAAAGACGAACAGATTCAGATATGGAAAAATCCAGCGAACAAAACAGCAAACAGCAGATCTGAACATACAGAGGAGAGCCACAGCAGACAACAGAAGAATTTTGGAGGATTGAACCAACTTTTTGACCGCGGGCCCGCCGCAGTTCAGTACATTTGGCCGCGAATCCGCCGCGCCTTCCTGACGTCAGCAGCTGAAAAATTCTCTGTAAAATTTTTTCCTCTCTTCTGTCTTCTGAAATCCTCTGAAAAATTTTCCTGCAGGGTTCTTTGCGCAAAACTTCTCCCCTTTCTCTAATAATCAATTTTGTGCAGGATTCTTTGCGCCGCAAATAAAAGAAAAAAATTTTGCAAGTGTTTTGGATTTTTGGTGTGTTAACTGTTTTGCATTTTTAAAACGGACATCTAAGGGGCTATAACACCAATCTAGATTGGGTGGGGATTTCATTACCCTTCCTAAGACCCCAAAAATCACTAAAAAGCATATGCATCACCCTTGAGTTAATTAAAAAATATTTAGACTCAGCCAACTAAGGACTGTCGTGCTCATTAGGACAGAGGAAGGTTGTGGACAATCGGTCGTTTATCTAAACCTGACTTTGTGGTGCCTAGGCTAGACAAGTGGGAAATGTATTTTTAAAAGGCCCGTCTCACGGTGATTCGTGAGCGGATCCGTCCTTTCTTTACTTATGCTTACCTGGCCACAATTGGCGGTGAAGAGGCGATTTGAGGGATATCTCACAACTTGTCGCTTTGGAACAGTTAGGAGCAGTCTAGTTGACTTAGGAGACCCTAGCTCTAGGCTTTGATTGTGCATGTATAAATTGTGATTGTTTGAAATTGTGTCGTAGTTCCGTACAAATTTTTGCAAAACTCTTTCTAAAAAAACACTTTCAAAAATTTCAAAACTCCAAAAACAAACAATATTTTTAAATAAAAAAAATTAAAAAAAATTAAAAATCATCACATTCTTATTCTTCTCCTTTCTCATATCATGGGTACCCCACCTCGCAAAACTCTTGGTCGAATTTCGGACGACCCCTCCATGCCCAAAATTTCTTTGAAAGATCGAATAGACGCGTCTAGGAGAAACAGTTGGACTCCGCAATCCACTTTGTATCAACCGTTTCAACCTTCACCACCTTCTTACGTTGATACCCCTTTTGAGAGTCCGGTGGTAACTCCGAAACCCATGTCTATTGCTGAACATATTGAACAATCTCGTAGCCGATCTTTCACTCCTTTCAACACTTCCAGTTCTTGGGATCAACAATTCCATTCACCTTTTTATCCAAATGTTGATCCTAATTCTGTCCAACCATTCAATTCCTATCCATCTTACCCATCTGTTGCACCTTCCCTAGACATTGCTTCTACACAGCCATTTGGGAGTTTCCAGTATCCAAACAATTTTGAATCTTTTACTGAAACCCCTTCACAACCTAAGTCTAGTCTGGAACGGTCGTTGGAAGATTTTTTGGTAGCTTCAAGACAACAGATGATGGATTTGAATGCGTCCATGGCCGTCCTTAGACAACCTAGTGACCCGGTAGCTAGTTTCTAACTAGCTCCAAATTTTCCAATGTATGATGACGCGGTTGGACAGATTGAGAATTTGAGTGGTGAGAGTGAGTTGTACACCCTTCCAAATCAAACTTACCCATCCCCAATTGAATCCCATAACTCCGGTTTTGAATGTCTATCAAGTGTTCCAAATGATTCACCAGTTGAAGATAAAACATCTAATGAGTTGTGCGACTTTGTAGTGTTTGATTTACCTGATTGTGAAGGGTCCCTTTCAAGTGAACCCACACCCAATCCTTTTGACCTCTACACCTCCACTCTAGAACCTGAAATGATAAATATCCATGCTTTTGATGAGGTGTCTGAAAAAAATGATTTTCACTTGATTGAGGATATTGACGCAGGGAATATTTTCGATGATGAACCCGCAGATTTGGCCGAGTTTTTCTCTCAAATTCATCATCCTAAATCATTAAATGTTTTTCCCGAACTTCATATGCGTCTTGATTTTGATGAGAATGATATGGATAAGCTAAATTTTGAGGAGAATATTGAGGAAATTATTGAGGATAAACCAGTTTTGTTTGATAAGTCGGATTTTCTGATTCATTATGTTCCTTCCACTGACTGTGTACACCCTCCTGAACCTTTAACTGTGACCCTTCCTAAATCACTCCCTTTCGTCCTTTCCATCGTTCCGACCTCGCAAGAATCCGTTACGCTTTCATTTCCAATGTCTGGTTTACCAAGTTCGACGTACCCATATTTGCTCACGAATCTTGAGGGATTTGACCTCATTTCTCATTGGGTTGATAGATTAGCACAATCGCTTTTTACACATCGGTCATTACAAATTATGTTAATTTATACACTTCATTTCCACCCTCAAGTTCGTATTCCACTTCTTTCTCCCACTTTCTCTGGTTCTTCTTCTAATCTTCCTTTAATGATAGCGAGTGTTAATGAATCACAATCCGATATTTTGAGTACGATAATTCTAGAAAAACAACTTGATTTAGACTCTTTTGAGAATAAGGTAGATGAATCTTATGAGTCTCCTACCTCCAAATTTTTTGAAAAATCAAGTGTGTTGAATTCTGGCGCGACACTTATTGACATTGAAATGTTCAATCGAACCATCGATGAAAGTTTTGAAGATATTTTCGCCGACGAACTCGCATTCCGAAATGACACGGATTTTATGATTAATCAAACTCCACCCGAAGAAGTCAAACCACCACCACCATTTCTTTTTCCCTTCCGTCATTCTTCTCCTCCACCGAGACCGTATACTGCTTCTATCTCCACACGGTCTCGTGTGTTTCTCATTTCTTTTCTCTACACTCCATTCTTTCACCAACCACACCATTATAACGATAAATTTTTTGACTTGTTAGTGCTAACCTTTGGCCTATGTAAGGCCTTGTATAGCTTGATATTGTGTTTTTCTCCTCCCTAACTCTGAACTTTAATGCTTCAACAGTGGAAACACTGTTTCACTTAAGTTTGGGGGGAACCTTTTTGTGTATATATCTTTTGTTTTCTTTTTTTTTTTGTTAATAATAAAATTAAAAAAAAAACAGGGGAGTGCCGACACTTTTGACCTTCTTGGTGTATCCTGACAGTGAGGACACTGTCAAGTTTAAGTTTGGGGGTATGCTCGGTAAGCTTTCTTCCTTCGCATTCATGTGTATATTTTTGCATTTGCATTCTTATTTTAAAATCCATAAAAATAAAAATAAAATAAAATTATAAAAATTGAAAAGTTCAATTTTGGCCATATTTGACTTAAGTTCAACATGATAGTTGACTAGTTAGGAAGAACTAGATCCTAAACTTGGTAAATTAAAAACCCTAAAAATAACCTTTCTTAAAGTTTAACTGTAGAAAAATATATGTCCTTGTAGATTATTTAGAAATAGGCAAATTTTGAGTTCAGTTCTTGGACTAAGTCAAAATAAGGGAAGAGTATTGAAATTTTTATTTGAAGTGTAAGTCTGAAAAATAATTCTGAACCTTAAATCTAAATTCTGAAAATATATACCCTACAATTAGCACATACACGCTCCTTGAAACTTGGAATAGTAGAGGATACCTTGAAATGCTCTTGTCTAAAATCCTTAGTATGAAGGAAAATAAAATAAAAGTATAAGAGTGAATAAAGAGATATAAAAAAATGAATACTAGTTTTGTAATTACTTAAGGCTGCGTAAAATGAAAAAAATATATAGCAAGGGTGCTTTATCACCTGGTGCCTTAGACCAACTGGTTTGGGAGTCACTGCTAAGCCTTAGATATTGCAAAACGAGGAATTACGCCTAAATGCGCTAACCCATTTTGTAATCGGTCGTTAGTACCTCAAGAAGTATTAACGGTCGCATGAAAAATGTGTGAGCAATTTTATCTAAAAATTCACCAACTAAAAGTACTTTGGATGATGGACAAGAGTATAATAGCTTGAATTGAATTTCCAAGTGTAGGGGTGATATATACACATACGTAGGGGTATATAATTGGGGTTTGGATGACAGATAGGAATGAAAAATAGGACTTATATCTTCAGTAGAGATGATAAAAATTCCTAAGTTGAGATGGAACCTTAGAAGGAAAGTTCAAAAGATACTGAAAGCTAAATAAATTTACAGAACATATACAATTTTAAGTTAAATAATAAGTGAGTGTGAAACATACTGGTTGATAATTTCTAAGTTGAAGATAATAGATTTCTTGCTAGAACATCGAATTGAAGAATGAAAGTCAATAGGCCAAATTGATCGGATTTTGTGGGTAATATCCGCTGAAAACCCTCAGGAGATAACACTCCTCCTACTAGGGACACCAAGAGGTTTAACGGCTTGTTGCACGAGATCAGTGCAATCGTGATTCCTTGCGAAAGTGAGGTTAGGTTTTTTCGAGAATAAAATTAGTTTTTCTCGGGACGAGCAAAAGATAAGTTTGGGGGTATTTGTTCATATCAGATTTTTGCATTATTATATTCCCCATTCTTAATCATATTGCAAATAAATAGGTGCTTTTGATCCATGTCTGCTAAATAGTTGCAGGTTACAGTTTCTCATAACAATACAGTGAAAATGATGAAAAAACGCTACAAAAGTGAGACTACGACCAACAAATAGAAGAATCTTTATGATGCCTACAGTTTAAGGAACAAATGAAGATCAATGAACAGTTCGATTGCACAACGTACTACGGCAGCACAAGATTCAAGACTTCAACATGAAGCGAACAGTAAAAGTCCACAATATTCTACACTGTGAAAATCTGGAAGAAAATAGAAGATATTCTGAGAAACCAAGTGAAGAAACCAGAAGTAAAATGCAACATGAAGCAGCCCTGAAGATTTGAGATAGAGACCACATCAAACGGCCGCGGAACCGCGGCCAAACCAGGCTTATGGCAGCGGATCCGCGGCCGTGCATCGCACACGTGTTGGTGCGTGTCGGTACATTGACCCGGTTTTCTTAGGGTAGTTTTGTAAATTCAGATGCGGATCAGATGTAAACCCTAGGGTTTCTATTATCTATAAATAGGAAGCCTACAGCTCTTTTTGGAGCATGCCTCTTTTAATTTCTAGAATTTAAATTTTCATTCAATTGTAATTGTCAAAGTGTGCATCAATAAAAAGTAAGTTTTTTTATCTTGAATTTCTTATCTGCAATTTTATTTCTCTGCAATTTTTTATCTGCCGTAGTTATTTTCCCCAAGTTAATTAGGCTATTAAAAGAAAATCACAAAATAATGAATTCCTTTGTTAATTCCCTAATGAGTGAGTAGTTCCTCACTTGTTAGGGTTAGGTTTGGGGAAGGTTTGAGAGATGAAAATCTCTCACTCCTTTCTTGCCCATTCAATATTTTAAAGTAGGACTCTATGCAAGCCAAACACACACCGCTCACTACGGCACCCTATTCCACGAGATAGCGGTGATTCCCTAGTTAAGACCGGTTTTGGTTGATTTCCATAGAGGTTAGGGCTAAGAGTTAAGAAAGGACAGACAAGGACCAAAGGGAAGAAACTAGTTTCTTTCTGGTCGTGCTAATCCCCTTTGTTAACTATTACCTTAACACCTAAAGTTCTTAATTAGGGCAAAGAAAGCGGTGAGAAGAATTGAATTTCCAAACTAACCTAATCCTAACCCTAGCAAGGTTTTAATCCAAATCAAATTCAACCTCAGTTTTTATAGAAAATCAAAACCTACCACAAATAAGAATTGACTCGTTAGAATAACTAGAAAATACACGTTTTCCCTGTGGACCGACCGGTACTCAACCGGCTAGCTACCAAGCGACACCGTTCTTGATTGCGGTATTTTATTCTTTGATTTCAAAACGCATAAGCAAAAACCTCGTACCAATCAATATCTCAATATGTATATTCTAGTATTATGTTTATTCTATTTTTCTATCTCTTGGGTATTCGTATTTTGATACGAATACGGGCATGTATTTGCGGGGACGTATTCTTGTATTTATACAGGAATACTTGTAGAAGAAGGACAACTCATTTCAAGGTTTTTCTTTCTAAGAAATTAAGAAATGAGATGAAAAAGAGAAATGGTGGAGGGTATGGGCAAATGAATTTATAATTTATTTGCAAATACTATTCAAGTATGGTTGTAGTTTTAAAATAGAAAAATTCTTTTTACTAAAGTGTTGAAGGATGCTTGAATTTGAAAAGGATATTTATTCCACCATTCTTGCTTCTCTCTCTTCCATGGCTCCTCCTCCTTCTTCTTCCTTTACCTTCTCATGCATTGAGATTCAAGAGGATTAAGAGAAAGAAAAATTATTAGAACACTCACACATAACAAAAAGCATCCTTGTTTAGCATCCTAGGATCTTTAGTTACTTCATGGATGAAGTTGAAACTTGAACTTGGTTCCCTGGGGTGGATCATCTTCGTCGAAGGAGGACCGGCTTGCAAGCGCGATTCGTGGCTCTTGAGAGCATGCTAGAGTCCAACCCAATTAGAGCAAATGATAACGCTACAAACGTTGTGATTTCTATCATTTTATGTTTGCTAGTTTAGGTGTTTGGATTAGATTCTTCGTTACAAGTTTTTAATGCCATCAAAATTTTCATTTTCGTATTCCGCATTGGCCGTGGGTTAGCGGCGAGGAAATTTCAATGGTATCAGATCCACCCAAACACCCTAAACTAGATAGCTATGACTTTCGAATCTCGCCGGTTTTTGCTCCATAAAAACTGCCGTAAAACTAGTGACAAATTCCTCACTAACTTGATGTTTTAACTCCCACGGGCTCTCGGTTTGGACTGCGAATCCGCGGAGAGGTGTGAAGGGATCTCGAGGATGTCCTGGGGGTACCTAGGGAGGGCCCACACCCCTAAGACCACCTAAATGGTGGCCTTGGGGGGTGGGGATCCGAAACTGCCTCTGAAGGCAAGCATACCCCTTGGGCCATCTTAGAGTGGCCTAGGGGGTGGGTACCCCTCCTAGGTGCCTCCGGATCGACGTTAATTTCATGCCGGGGTCCTCCGTGATTTTTTGGCTCGATTCTAGGTCATTTGGAACTCCCGGAGTGGTTTTTAACACGGAATTTTTGTCAGATTTTAACACAATAGATTTTCGATGTTTTGGAAAATTGAAGTGTTGGCTATATGTGTGAGGTATTCGATTGTCGTAGTCTTCATAATAGTCGCGTGTATCATAACATTTTGTAAAATGTCGTCTAATTGCTATATGTATCAATTAGATGGGGTTACGGAATTGATACTCGTAAGTTTGCATGTTCTGTGATGAATGATGCTTAGTGGTTTTGGTCATGTTGGATTTCTCGCGATGGATAGCCCGGAGTGTATAGTATTAGATGTAATTCTCTATGATGTAATGTGTATTCATATTGTGTGGCGAGCATCACCGCCGTCACTACTTCTTGTATTATTCTTTGGGGCGTGTCCAGGTTGCGGACGTAGTCATCGTTGTATATTCAGTTTTTTCATTACATGCACTAGAATTACCCCACGGCGGAGTGCTCGAATAGCCGGGTTCTAAAGGGAAACGGGCCCCTATTTCATGTCATTGAGACTGTGGGGCCTTACTCTAGAATTGGCGAGTTATTCTCCGCACTCGTAGGGGTATAGGATTGACCCGCAGAGGGGTGCCCAAGTCACCGGATTTTGGAAGTGTTGGGTGGCCCATTCACTTCGTTGATTAGGATTACCTCACTTCTGGGATTGGCGGGTGGCTTGCCGCACTTGTAGGGGTCTAGGTTCCGATATTATAGGCTATCCACACGACCGGGAAAATTACATTTCATATTTGGCTCCGTTGAAAAATACTTTTCCTAGATTATCCGCATTTCCAAATTGTGTTTGTTTCTGCTGTGATGTTACTTGATATCATGCGCGAGACGAATGTTGTTATATATATTATGTATATCTAGAAGACTTTATATATGTTTTGCATCCGCGCTAGTCCTGTCCTCGCCCTTCCATAAGTTAAGTAACCTTATGGTGAAGACTCGGGACCCTATGGCGAATGCGGATGGCATATATATGCGTACCAAATTTCTTTTCTTTTCTGGCAAGATATGATTAATTAATAGGACTGCATTAATTCAGATTAATGTAAGGAAAACAGACCTAAATGATGTTGTTGGAACCAATTTTTGAAACTATAGGCGTTTCTTTTTGTTTTGCATTGAGATATTCAGTTAGGAATATCCTGCACCTCATCAATGAGGAAAGAGCCAAGATCCCTTCACAGAGAGTGACCACTTTAGCAAAAAGTTTATGTAACTATAAACTAATCGGTTTTCTTCAAAACCATCGGTTTTTTACAAAACCACTTGTTTAAAAAAAGCGAAGCATAAACCACTCTTTTTCAAAACTACCCGAGTTCCTTCAACGATATCAAGTTCATTATATTAAAGGTTTTTCGCCAAAAACCAGTCGTAGCCCTCCGTCATTTCAGATTAGTATTTATTAGTATTCGTGTTGCGTATGTTGACCTAATCAAGATGTAGTGTTTGGTAGCTCTGTAGTACTTTACTTCTGATTGGAGATGCGATTGATTAGGACAGTCGTACGGTCATTTTGATCTAGTCAAGGGCTCGTACGGGTGGGTCTAATCAATCCAGGATAATGACAGGTTGAACTTGACTTGCGACTTATAATATATTAACCTAGTCAAGGTAAAAAGTCGTTTGGGGCAAAAACCACATCGGGAGTTTCAAATATATGGGAAACTTGCCAAGTTTGCGCATACCTTCTGAAGTGTGGTAATTTTGGTCGGCTTCCATCAAGAATATCACATAATGATAGTTGGGTCTCGATTCCCACTGATGAGTAGTTCACTCCTCGGGTTATCCCGACTAATTCTCCTTTTACAGTTTGAAGGAGAATTCGAGGAAACAGTGGGAGCCATCCTGATTAGATAAAGTGATTAACTAATCTAATATATGTTAGAGTGAACGCCGAGTGTTTCTTTTCTCTCTCTCTAGTTTACGACCATGACCTACCTTAAACTATAACTCAACACCTAGTTGACCGACATTTTTACCATCCGGTTTTAGATTGTCATGATTCACGACAAAGTCGCATATATCCCTGTTACTCCTACTTTCCTTTTGTTTTTCTCCAAAACACACCGTATCACTACGGAGATCCATATTGTTTGGAAAGGCTATCTCGTATAGTTACATACGAACTCAAAAAAACTTGTTTCAGTTTGAGGATAGCCACAGGTTCTGGAGAAATTGAATAAGATTATTCGGTTGTCTTTTCTCTTTACCTTCTCTCAGGTTGCTAGGGCTCCTAGTATTAGGAGAGTATACCTATTACACTTATTTGATGGTCTTCTTCCAAACCTTAGGCTAGTGTCGTATGGTAGGGAAAAAAGAAAAAACAATTAGCCTAAGTGTGGTGTACAGAAGGTAAGAACTAAATACATACAAAGGGATTGGAGTGAGGGCAAGGAAATTTGCGATTACTGTCATGAATCTGGATAGTGGAAGAGACATTACTAGGAATACCAGCCACCTGTTCACACCATAATATTGTATTCTTATATTCCCCATTCTTATTCTTTTTACAAATAAACAGGTGCTTTTGACGCATGTCTGCTACATATTACAGGTTACTGGTTCTTGGACAGAAAACAGTGAAAACGATGAAAAGACGATGCAAATGTGGACTTTGACCAACAAACAGAAGACTCTTGATCAAACCTACATCAAAGATAAAATTCACAAAGTACAAGGCAATGCAAGGTCCAAGATTACAAAGCGAACGGTTAAAAGTCTACCGCAATTATTCACTGGAGATCTAGAAGAAACATAGAAGCTATTTTAATAAAAGAACCAAATAATAAGGAAGCCCAAAGACAGAAGAGCCCGCAAAGGAAATTTCAAGGCCCAATACTTCCTTTTAATAAAAGACAGAGACATAAAATTTTACCAAAGCTTGAAGTCTACTTTGACTAGGTCTTCCTGAGGATATTTTGGTAAATGTAGACATGCGAATCAATTGTAACCTAAGGTTTCCTATCCTCTATAAATAGGAACTCTAAATCATTGTAAAGGCTATGCCTCCCTTCATTAATAAATTTCAGAATTCTCTTGGAGAGCATCATTTTTGTAAGTGCTTTATTTTCAGCCCTAGGTTAAATTTCTATTCTTGCCCTAGTTAAATTTAATTCCTTGCCCTAGTTAGATCTTTTATTCTCTGCCCTAGATAAATGTTCTTCAATTCCCTAATGAGCGAGTAGTCTCCTCGCTTGTTAGGGTTAGATCTGGGGAAGGTTTGAGAGACGAAGATCTCTCATCCCCTTTCTTGCCGTCATATATTTTCATAGGACTCTATGCATACATGCACATACCGCTCCCTACGGCACCCTATCCCACGAGGTAGCGGTGATATTGTAGTATAAAGGCCCGGTTGTGATTATTTTCCATGGAGATTAGGGTAAGGATTGATAAAGGAAGGACAAGAACCTAGAGGAAGAAACATCTTTCCAAATGATTCTAATCCTTTTTATTAATAATTACCATAACACCTAATTAGATCTTCATATGGGTATAGAAAGCGGTGAGATTTATTGACTTTCCAAACTTAACCTAGAACTAACCCTGGCAAGATTTAGATATAGATTAATTTAGTTTTTAGATTTAATAAATCAATCCGACCACAATCGGAATTAACTCGTTTGAGCGACTAGGAAATTCACAACATCCCTGTGGACCGACCCGTACTCACCGGCTAGCTACCAAGCGACGCCGTTCTTGATTGTGGTAATAGATATTTTTAATCAAATCAAATGGCGCCGTTGCCGGGGATGGCGTGTTATTTCTTTTTTGCAATTTCGGGTTAATCTTAATTAAAAAAATCATAAAAACTGAAAAATCAAAAAATATAAAAATTTATCATCTTTGTATTTTGTGAAGGGTATTTTTTGTTCGAATTTTTGCAGGATCTACAATCGAGACGGATCTGGAAAAATCCAGAGTTCGAAACAGAAAAAGATACATCAGAACAGAAAGAGGTTGGAAAATCAGAACAGCACAATTTTTTTGGAGACCTGAAGCCTCCGTACCGCCGCCATTCTGCCGAGCAAGCGCGCTCCCGCCGCTGAACCGCCGCGTCATGCTGACGTCATCGCTCGAAAATTTCACTGTTTGTTTCCTTTTCCCCCCCTCTGCAACCTAAAATATATCTTTTGTCAAATCTCCTGCAGAATTCTTTGCGCTTTAAAAAATCTTCCCTTCCAAATAACAAATCTTGTGCAGGATTCTTTGCGCCGCGCAAAAAACAAAAAAGATTTGCGTGCAAGTGATTTACTGTTTTGCATATCTTTAATCGGATTTTAAGGGGCTTTTGACCAATTCAGATTGGGTGGGGATTTCATCACCATTCCCAGGACCCCAGAAATCACATAAGGCATTTGCATTGACCATTCTTAATTAAAAAATACTAGACGCGGCCCTAAGGACTCCGAGCTCAATAGGACAGAGGACTAGTTATAGGCATCGACCGTTTATCCTAACCTGACTTTGCGGTGTCTAGGCAAGTGTGTCTAAGGCAAGTGGTTATTTAATTAGAACCGCTACTTGTAGCGGGGATCCTCCCACTTACCTGGCACTTACCTGGCCGCAATTGGCGGTGAAGAGGCGGTTTGAGGTCCTATTTCTAGCCCTTTGGAACAGTTAGGAGCTGTCTAGCTGACCTAGGTGACCCTAGATCTAGGTCTGATTGTGCATTTTTGGTTGATCGAAAGTGTGTCTTAGCTCTTTTCTCGAAAATCTTTTTGCAAACAGTTCTAAATAAAGAGAAAAAGGAAAAAGGAATTTTTTTTATAAAAACTTGCAAAATTTTGTCGATAAGAAATCCTTGCACCCCACTTACACCCACCTTCTTTCTCTTCTCCTTCTGACATCATGGGTACCCCACATCACAAATCTCTTGCCGAACTTTGGTATCCCGAACCTAACTTTGCTTCGTACCTCAATTGTTTCGGTCGATTTAAGGCAGATCCCTCCGTGCCCAAAATTTCTTTGAAAGATCAAATAGAAGCGTCTAGGAGAAACAGTTTTATTTTACAACCCACTTTGTGTCAACCAAGTCAACCTTTACCACCTTCATATGTTGATACCACTTTTTCGAGCCCAGCTATAACTCCTAAACCGATGTCCATTGCTGAGCATATTGCTCAATCTCGTAGCCGATCTTTCACCCCTCTCCACACATCTAGTTCTAGGGATCAACAAGTCCATTCACCTTTTTATCCACATGTTGACCCTACTCCTGTCCAACCATCCAATTCCTACCAGTCCTACCCGACTTTCCCACCTTCACTAGACCCTATTTCTACACAACCTTTTGGGAGTTTCACGTATCCACACAATTTCGAATCTTTTACCGAAACCCCTTCACCACCCATGTCTAGTTTGGAACAGTCGTTGCAAGCTTATATTTTAGCAACAAACAAAATGGTTAGGAATGTGGAAGCGTCCGTGGCCGCCCTTATGCAACCTAGTGAACCGGTAGCTAGTTTCCAACTAGCTCCAAATTTTCCAATGTATGAGGAGGCGGTTGGACAGAGTGAGAATTTGAGAGGATTTCCAAATCAAACCTACCCATACCCAATTCCAGCCCACAACTCCGGTTTTCCATCGATTGTCCAAAATAGTTCACCAGTTGAAAATAAAAATGAGTTGTGCGACTTTGTAGTGCTTGATTTGCCAAATTGTGAGGAACCCCTTTCGAGTGAAACCGCACTTAATCATTTCGATCTTTACACCTCCACTCTAGAACCTAAATCGATAAATATCCATGCTTTTGATGAGGTGTCAGAAAAAATTGATTTTCACTTGATTGAGGATATAGACGCCGGGAATATTTCGGATGATGAACCTGTCGATTTAATTGAAATTTTATGTCCAATTCATCATCCCGAGTCATTAAATGTTTCTCCCGAACTTCATATGCATCTTGATTTTGATGATATTGGCATGGATAAGCAAATTTTTGAGGAAAATATTGAGGAGAATTATGAGGATAGTATTGAGGATAATATTGAGGTTGAACCATTTTCGTTTGATGTGTCGAATTTTCCAATACACCCTCCTGAATTTTTAACTGATACCCTTCCTCACTCACTTCCTTTCGTCCTTCCTATCGTTCCGACTGTGCAAGAGACCGTTACGCTTTCATCTCCAATACCTAGTTCGACGTACCCATGTTTACTCACGACTCTTGAGGGATTTAATCTCATTTTTTCGCGGGTTGATAGATTAGCACAATCGCTTTTTACACATCGGTCATTACAAATTGTGCTAATTTATACGCTCCATCCCCACCCTCAAATTCGTATTCCTACTTTCTTTGATTCTTCTAATCTTCCTTTAATGATATTGAGTGTTGATGAATCACAATCCGACATTTTGAGTTCGATAATTTTCAATTGGACCTTCGAGGAAAGTTTCGAAGATATTTTCGCGAACGAACTCGCATTCTTAAATAATATGGATTTTATGATTAATCAACCTCCACTCGAAGAAGTAGAACCCCTACCATTTCTTCTTCCCCTCCGCCATTCTCCTCCACCGAGACCATATTACCCCTTTCTCTCCGCACGGTCTCGTGTGCTTCTCATTTCTTTTCTTTCCACTCTATTCTTTCACAAACTGGTGAATTACCACGATAAGATTTTTGAATGGTTGGTGCTAACCTTTGGCTTGTGTAAGGCCAAGCTTAAGTTTGGGGGGAACCTTGTTGTATATATGTACATATTTTTTTTTCTTTTTCTATAAAAAATAAAAAAAAATTCAAAACATTAATAAAATAAAAAAAATTATAAATAAATAAACAGGGGTGTGCCGAAAATTTTAACCCTTTTGCTGCAGCATGACAGTGAGGACACTGTCAAGTTTAAGTTTGGGGGTATGCTCGATACGTCTTCTTCCTTCGCATTCATTTGTATATTTTTGCATTTGCATATTTATTTGAAAACCCATAAAATTTGAAAATTTACAAAAATTATAAAAATTAATGTATTCAATTTTGGCCTAATTAACTTGAGTTTAACAAAAGGTTAACTAGCTAGGAACAACTAGATCTTAAACTTAGTAAATTAAAAACCCTAAAAATAACCTTCCTTAAAATTTAACGGTAGAAAGTATATGCTTTTGTAGTTTATTTAGAAATAGGCAAATTTTGAGTTCATTTCTTGGGCTAAGTCGAAACTAAGGAAAAGTATTGATGTTCTTATTAGAGTATAAATTTGAAAAATAATTCCTAGCTTAAGTCTAGATTCTAAAAATGTATATCCTACAATTTGCACAATCACGCACCTTGAAACTTGGAATAGTAGAGGAGACCTTGAAATGCTCTTGTCTAAAGTCCTTAGTACGAAGAAAATAAAAGAAAAAAAAGTGAATAAAGAAAAAAAAAATGAACACTGGTTTTTGTGATTACTTAAGGCTGTAAAAATAGAAAAATAGTTAGCGAGGGTGCTTCATCACCTAGTGCCTTAGACCAACTGTTTGGGAGTCACTGGTAAAAAGCCTTGGGTGTTGCAAGACTAGGAATTACGCTTTAAAGTGCAAACATATCTTGTAATCGGTTGTTGGTACCTCAAGAAGTATTAACGGTCGCATGAAGGATGTGTAAGCAAAAATTCAATTAAAAATTCACCAATTAATAAGTATTTTGGACAACGGACAAGAGTATGATTGCTTGATTTGAATTTTCAAGTGTAGGGGTGATATTTACACACACGTAGGGGTATGTGATTGGAGTTTAGATGAGAGAAAGGAGTGAAGAATAGAACTTGTATCTTTAGTAAAGTGGATAAAAATTCCTAAGTGGAGATGGAACCCTAGAAGGAAAACTTTAGAGATGCCGAAAGCTAAGTAGGTCTGCAAAACATATATAATCTTAAGTTAAATGATGAGGAAGTGTGAAGAATATGGGTGGATAATTTACGGGTCGAAGATAATAGAATTCCTTGTTAGAAAACCTAATTGGAGAATTAAAATTAATGGGCCGAATTGATAGGATTTTATGGGTAGTATCCGCTGAAAACCCTCAGGAGACAACACTCCTCCTACTAGGGACACCTAGAGCTTTAACGGCTTGTTGCACGAGCTCAGTGCAATCGCGTTTCCCTGCGAAAGTGAGGTTAGTTTTTTGTCGAGAATAAAAATAAGTTTGCTCGAGGACGAGCAAAAGATAAGTTTGGGGGTATTTGTTCACACCATAATATTGTATTATTATATTCCCCATTCTTATTCTTTTTACAAATAAACAGGTGCTTTTGACGCATGTCTGCTACATAATACAGGTTACAGTTTCTTGGACAGAAAACAGTGAAAACGATGAAAAGACGATGCAAATGTGGACTTTGACCAACAAACAGAAGACTCTTGATCAAGCCTACATCAAAGATAAAATTCACAAAGTACAAGGCAATGCAAGGTCCAAGGTTACAAAGCGAACGGTTAAAAGTCCACCGCAATTATTCACTGGAGATCTGGAAGAAACATAGAAGCTATTTTAATAAAAGAACCAAATAATAAGGAAGCTCAAAGACAGAAGAGCCCGCAAAGGAAATTTCAAGGCCCAATACTTCCTTTTAATAAAAGACAGAGACATAAAATTTTACCAAAGCTTGAAGTCTACTTTGACTAGGTCTTCCTGAGGATATTTTGGTAAATGTAGACATGCGAATCAATTGTAACCTAGGGTTTCCTATCCTCTATAAATAGGAACTCTAAATCATTGTAAAGGCTATGCCTCCCTTCATTAATAAATTTCAGAATTCTTTTGGAGAGCATCATTTTTGTAAGTGCTTTATTTTCAGCCCGAGGTTAAATTTCTATTCTTGCCCTAGTTAAATTTAATTCCTTGCCCTAGTTAGATCTTTTATTCTCTGCCCTAGATAAATGTTCTTCAATTCCCTAATGAGCGAGTAGTCTCCTCGCTTGTTAGGGTTAGATCTGGGGAAGGTTTGAGAGACGAAGATCTCTCATCCCCTTTCTTGCCCGTCATATATTTTCATAGGACTCTATGCATACATGCACATACCGCTCCCTACGGCACCCTATCCCACGAGGTAGCGGTGATACCGTAGTATAAAGGCCTGGTTGTGATTGTTTTCCATGGAGGTTAGGGTAAGGATTGATAAAGGAAGGACAAGAACCTAGAGGAAGAAACATCTTTCCAAATGATTCTAATCCCTTTTATTAATAATTACCATAACACCTAATTAGATCTTTATATGGGTATAGAAAGCGGTGAGATTTATTGACTTTCCAAACTTAACCTAGACCTAACCCTGGCAATATTTAGATATAGATTAATTTAGTTTTTAGATTTAATAAATCAATCCGACCACAATCGGAATTAACTCGTTTGAGCGACTAGGAAATTCACAACATCCCTGTGGACCGACCCGTACTCACTGGCTAGCTACCAAGTGACGCCGTTCTTGATTGCGGTAATAGATATTTTTGATCAAATCACCACCCCCTCGAAATATTTTCATATTTCAGTTTTCCTATGCGATATTAATTGAAAACTGTTTCCTCAATTAGATTCTGACTCCAGAATATATTTTTACCTGATTTGATTCTCACATCTGTATGGCGTTACAGATACCGAGTGGGAGTAGAATATTGGGAATTGGGTTATTAAATTCTCAATATCAGAATTCTTTATAATTTGTGATATTTGAGGAAATCACCTGGGTTTTGCCTTATGGCAAATATTTGGTTTTGAGTAACCGTTATTATGCACAAATTTTTAAAATTGAATATCTGTATCTTTATTTCATAAAGTGAGATATAAATTCTGAAAATTGTGTTCTAAACATTTATCTTTATCATTTGAGGAAAGGTAAGGTGCATTGAATAACGGTATAGACATTCTTAACCAAAATACAATTTTCAATTTACAGCACACGGAATTTGAGTTAGTATACTCTAGGGTCTTATACATGGAAATGTATGTTGTTCAGTGTCTTTCAGGACAAGGGGTTGGTAACCTTATTTCATTCAGTTTACTTATGAGTTCTCTGATTTTAGACACGCATTCGTTGTAATGCAAGGTCTAAAGATTTTGAGAACTTTATAGATATAAGAATAAAGTAGAGAACCATGCGTTGGAAGTATCAGGATTTTTCGAGGTGATCAAAGATGTAGATGCTTATGCTAGGTATTCCATCATAGTAATATTTGAGAACTTACTTCTCTCTCAGGTTACTCATCCGTAGGTGTGCTCCTTGATGAGTAATACTGCATGGCTTTCTTCCATTTAGGTGATATGCACTAGAAACAGTTGCATAACAATTGAATATGGTTTCATCTAAATTAGTGCCTTTATTTCTATATGGACATAGAATGGTTGCATATCTTGAGGATGTTAAGATATGGAGTTATCTGGTTTCTGTTTAAAAGATGAATCCGAACAAACTCAAGGCACATTTCTGTAACGGCGTTTTGTGGGTTATTCCAGGCTTTTAGGGAGAGTTTAACTTCTACCATTTCAAGATCAAAAGTTGATTTGTTCTTGACTCGCCACCTTTTTATAAAAGGAATCTTTTTGCAAAATAAACAAGTGGGAGTATGGTAGAACTGGAAATGATTCTAGATCCACAAACGGTTACTGAAAATTTAGTAGAACCTGGAGATTCAATTGGATTCGACAATCTATTAGCTACTCCGCAGATTTAGTGGGTAATCTCAGCCACCCAAGAGGTACTTTGGTTTCATCAAAGACGGTGACAGGGAGGTTTTGATGACCCAAGCTTGTCATTATTCCTGCCCTTGAGTAGGATATCTGGCAAGTGGATGACTATAACGTCATTCTAAATTGAATTTAGAAGTGCATGTGTATATGACTCTGCCAGAGGGTTGTTGTAGTCAGTGGGAGCAGCTGAAGTATGGTGGGAAAGTTGCTTACGTCTATTTCTAGACTAATGCAAGAAGAGTGGAGACGGATCATCTATTTTGATGAAGCAGTCACGGAGTTTGACTTCATCAGAACAACAGATGGACCTGTTAAAAAGGTAGTAAGGAGTGATGTCTTGGTATTCGGATGACGTACTCCTGATAGGAATTGATGTTCCTATACTATGATCGGTTATGCTGTAGTTGTCATACGGTGTTTCTCCACGCAGGATCTATATAAAATATCTAGGATTCTGGTGACTAGATCTACGGTTTTAGATCTAGATTTGGGAAGTGTCCCAATTCGAGTACCTTGACACTATTCTAAAGTGTTTAAAATGGATGACTCCTGGCATAGTGGTGTACCAGTAGGTGAGGGAGTCTCCCTCTCTAAAGAGATATCTTCTAGACTGATGAGGAGAGAGATTTGCATGATTGACATATCACTTACACAGGCAATTGAGTCAATCATGAGATGTCATGTACCACACCAGATATTGCTTTTGAACTAGCTGCAATAAGTATATATTAATCCAATCCTTGAGAACCATTGGGAAGTAGTTAAGAACATAAAATGATGTTCTTAGTATATGGTAATGGCAGCCTCTAGCAGGAGGCGGTTACCGGTTTAGGCTTCCAAGGTGACCTGGATGACAAAGTAGCTGTAAGAGTTATAAGTTTACCTTCTTCTGAGGTGTAGTATGTTGGATAGTTTTCCAAGCAGGATACTGAGGTGGTCATGGTTCTCAGTGCTGATTACATCAGCAATAGATACAGTCTAAGAAGCTTGTTGGATTTAGTGTTCATGTTATGAACAAGGTCCCGTCAGATATCCAGACAAGTTCTAAGATATGTATCACTCATTTTGAGAGATAGTTGTTCTCCATGAATTTGAGATATAGAGAGATAAAGATAGAAAAATTGGAGTGGGTCCACTCACTGAGGCTATTTCTCGAACACGTAAGTTTCTTAAAACGAGTTTTGAGAAACTGACTAGTATAAAAGTTCGGTATTCGGTAGCACACGAGCTGTGAGTTTACAATACCGCAATAATTAACCTTAAATGCAAGTGGAAGATTGTTGGATATAGTGCCCGCAAGGCAATTATTATAATTGTAAGTAGACGATTATGATAATTGAACGAGGACCTATACAGGTAGAACCTTCTTACTCGAGATTACAGTATGCTATCTGGTTTGTTTTTATCGTTATGTGTATACGTTTTGATAAAGCCCGTAGAATTATAGCTTGACTACCAGCATTATGATGGTGATCATATATGTGGGAGCTGGGTGGTCCATAAGCACATCCTTAAATGTCCATAATCGAGGAAGTATCGAGACTCGGCATCGATACTCCGAAGTAGACTAGTATATACTTTTCGGGACCCTGACGAGGGGCGGTGGCCGATCTCACTAGCCATTGGTGTAGAGTCACCAAAGATAGTATACAGGTGCTCACTGGAGGTGAGTGCACCGGACAGACTCGCCGAGAACTTCTAGATGGTATTATACCTATCATTAAATGGAAGTTCTCTTGCTGCATGAGTACAGGTTAGTCCTTTGAACTGAGATTTTCATTTGTCTCGTGTGAGTTCTTACTGTGCTTAGATTACTACCCTACCATGGCTTAAAGAAGTCATGCAAACAGGTTTTAGTTAGGAATAGTCCCAAGCCACATGGAAGCAGTGAACAATATTCAGGGATTCGTCTCTCCCAGTATTGGGAGTCGATGTCGCGCTGTGTTGGGTCTGCCATCACCAGAAATCCTTGGCCAAGATGGATGAGATTTAATAATGTGATATCAGTTGTTTTTCAGTGGGTGACGAGCTTCAGACCAGCACGACTTATCGGGTTAGTAAAGGTCTGACGTTATCCACCCCCTAGACCTGGTATACGATTATCTCAGACGAAGAGACCGGACTATATGGAGATTGTCACAGACAGGCTCAGTAGGGGTACGGAGGAGTTTGCTCGTCAGGCTTCCTTTCGCTCAATACCCGGGTAGCCGTTACGTACAGCAAGTGCCACTGACGTGCTTATGGTTAAACCCACTGACATCGTATTGACGAGTCTTTAGACTCCCAAACATAGGGTTTTTCCAGTTCAGGAAAATGATGTAGTGACTGTATATTGATACGTGCAGGATTCCGATTAGTTTTGTATGCTAGCTACGCAGACTTCAATCGGGCGGATGATAATACTAGTCGTCTTAGAATTAAGCCGGATTACTAAAATACATTTTGATTTAATAATTTACATATATCTCTATATGTATATTCTTGTATTATATTCATTATATTTTTCTATCTCTTGGGTATTCGTATTTTGATATGAATACGGGCATATATTTGCGGGGACGTATTCTTGTATTTATACAAGAATACTTCTAGAAGAAGGACAACTTATTTCAAGGTTTTTCTTTTTAAAAAATTAAGAAATGAGATGGAAAAGAGAAATGGTGGACGGTATGGGCAAATGAATTTTCAATTCATTTGCAAATACTATTCAAGTAGGGTTGTAGTTTTAAAATGGAAAAATTCTTTTTACATAAGTGTTGAAGCATGCTTGAATTTAAAAGGATATTCATTCCACCATTCTTACTTCTCTCTCTTCCATAGCTCCTCCTCCTTATTCTTTCTCTACCTTCTCATGTGTTGAGATTCAAGAGGATTAAGAGAAAGAAAAATCATTAGAACACTCACACATATCACTAAGCATCCTAGATTTGCATCCTAGGATCTTTAGTTACTTCATGGATGAAGTTGAAGCTTAAACTTGGTTCTCTTGGGTGGATCATTTTCGGCGAAGGAGGACCGACTTACAAGCGCGATCCGGAGCTCTTGAGAGCATGCTAGAGTCCAACCCAATTAGAGCAAATGAAGATGCTACAAAGGTTGTGATTTCAATAATTTTATGTTTGCTAGTTTAAATGTTTGGTTTAGATTCTTGGTTACAAGTTTTTAGTGCCATCAAAATTTTCGTTTTCGTTTTCGTATTCCGCATTGGCTGCGGGTTAACGGCGATGGCACTAGGAACATTCAGGCCATATATGAAAAGGCCAGGCAACAACGTCTGAACAAAGAAACTACGAAAGGGATAAGTTATGAAGCTCTAAAACCGGACCAAATCATGTCAGCAAAGAATAAGAACAAGACCAAAGGCGAGAAACAGTTCACCAAGGCTCTATCAATAGGGATGAAGCTACCGCCTCTCCTTATGTATACTCCTGGGGTTCCGTACTTCAATGGTGGAGAGGAACACCCAAAATACTGCCTATATCACCGAAGGGTCACCCATCCTATTGATGAGTGCAATTCCTTCAAGAAGTGGTGGTAAGGATATGTTGCCCACAAAAGAAATTTCAAGAAGGAGAAGCACAAGGCTCGCGCTCGTCGATACAAGAGCGACAAGACTGCACTAGAAAAAGAGCGAAAAAGTGAAAGCTCTCGGATTCTCATATTCGAGAGTGATTCCGAGGATGAAATTCCTATTAACCCTCTCTTCGAAACCTCCGCCTTGGAAAAAGATGAGGAATAAAAGGATTGTGGGAACATTCAGCCGCGCAACCGTACCTTACCTGAAAAGAACCTTGGACCCACAAAAAAGGATCCAAAGAAATAAGATAAAGGGAAAGGAAAATGCCCGAGAAGATCAAGGTCGATGAAGAAGTCGCCAAAGAGCTCGCTGCAAAGGACCTACTCAAGAAAACCAAGGTGGACTATAACGTCCTTGCACATTTGAGGAAGATACCCATGCGGCTGAGTATATTGGATGCTCTACCCTTATCCATAGAGGCGCGAGACACCTTGATAAAGGCCTTAAAGGAACCTGACCAGCTTCAAGCCTTCCTCGCGGAAGAGAAAATGACGGATGATCTCGCAGAAGTCCATACCGCTGATATTACCTTGAAGATCTCCTTCTTGGAATATACAAGCATATTCGACCTATGTATGTTATTAGATACTACCACGACATCAAGATAAGAAAAATCCTTGTCGACAATGGATTTTTTGTCAACCTTCTCATTATGAGAGTGTTGAAGGAAATATGCATGAATGTTTAGCACGTTGCTCGGGACAAGATCGCCATCTCAGGGTTCGACTCGCAGTTGTCATGGATGCTTGGGTCTATATTATTGACACTCCGCTTTAGGTAGCTCGTCACTGACATAAAATTGCATGTCATCGACACCAAAACATATTACAATGCTCTACTCGGCAGGCCATGGCTGCACGAGTACAATGTCATTCCTTTTACACAACATCAGTATATGAAGTATTTCAAGGATGGCCAAGAGTACACCATCACGGGAGAGCTCAATCCCTTCTTAGTAAATGAGGAACGGAAGTATGAAGATTCAAAGTACTTTCAGCCGGGTTTTGAAGATACCGAAATATGCCGCAAACCGGAAATAAACAAAGATCGTTAGACACCATCCCAGATTTTGAAAGCGGTGCCGAAGAAGACAGACAGATGGTGTACTCGGGACAACCTTATATGGAAAGTAATAAACACGATCCATCGATCTCTATCCTAGTCTTTGGTAGCACATCCGAAGACGAGACTGATGCGGTGTTCTCCACTCGTCTACCGAAGCAGACTCTTAATGAAGCGGACTGGGTTCTACATATTATGATGGCTTTTCCTCGACACTATAAAGAACTTGAATCGCTCAGTACCTATAGCGTACAAGAGCTGCACACCTTCTATGTGCCTCCAAAGCATAGAGAAGAAAAGACGATCCTCTTCTACAAATCTAAGGAGACCAAGATAAAAAAGAAATATGGCATGGAGCCGATCCATATCTCGACGAGTTGCAACCCATCCACATTTCAAGGTATTATGCAAAGGGATTAAAGGAAGTATTAAAGCGTCAAGATATGCCTTTCAAACAAACGGTCTGACAACCTCAATTCTATAAAAGGATTTAGGATGTGCCCAGAACTCAACTGACGAAGCCTGCCGGAAAGATGGATACAACTGGGTTAGGATAAGTTATGTCCAAGAAGCGGGAGCAAATTTACAGCTCCCATGTCGTAAACAACTCTGTAGAGTGTTTTTCGTCACCCCATTGAGACGAGAATGCGCGTTCTTGTCAGGCGTATACAGATTCCCCCTGCCTAGGGTAGACTGGGGTTTATTGGGGATCCGAATCTTCGGCAGCTGTGGACAAACCTGCCGTTAATTACCCCTCGCCTCTGAAGCGAAGGAACCTCTGATTGACAGATCAAACTAGTCATGCGAACTCAAAGTGCAGTGTGCGTATGTTGTGTTTTTGACGTATCGAGGGCCTCGCAGTGTTTATGGGGGTCCCGCTACCTGAATGGCGCGCTGGGGTCAGGGGCTAGCAGCCCCCTTATGGGGGTGCGAGACATCACCCCATCAGAAAATTTTTTTGATGGAGGAAGTATTTTTAGTGGGAACGTTTAGGAAAAAAGGGGTGAGGAGCGTCCTACAGACGCGTGAGACAACACATGACCGTTGCGCGCCAACGGGTCATGTGCATGGCACGTGAGCGCCAGTGGGTCATGTGCCAGGCGTGTGGGCACTGGGCTGCAGTGGGTCCAGCACGTGGCATGTGGGCGCTGGGCGGCAGCGGGTCACGTGCCCTCCGCGTGGCCGTTGGACGCCAGCAGGTCACGTGCATAGCACACGACCGTTGGAAACACTAGCAGAAGAAGGGGCTTAGCCCGTGGGCTGGGAGTTGAACCCTTGAAGGGTTTTGGAGTTAAACTCCTAGGGAAGAAATTAGATGTGGATTTAGAATTAAACTCCCAAAAAGGTTGGATTTAGAGTTAAACTCCTAAAAGGTCTAGATTTGCAGTAAACTCTTTTGAGAATTTGGATTTTGGAGTTGAACTCCTTAAAAATTGATTTGGAGTTAAACTTCTATAGAATTTAGATCTTGGATGGTGAAAGGAGATACCTTTTCGTCCTTTTCGAGTCTTGGACTTCCCTAAAATGAGTTCTTCTGAGATGGGTTCCTTCTTCATCCTTTCTTTTTGTTGGATCTTGGAGAAAAGGGGCGTTGAGATTAAGAGTCTCCCTTTTAGAGATTTGATTGGAGATATGATCTCCCCTTCGAGGGTTTTATGGGGAAAAACTATTCCTTTTGGCGAAAGAAGTGTTAAACTTTTGATTTAATTCAGAAAAAGGTAGAAGGTTTAGAAGCATTAGTAAGGAGAAGGAGTTACAGAACCCTAATATTTTTTGAGGGGAATGAATTAGTCTTTCATTTCATCATCATATTGCCTTATAAGTTTATATACTTACACGTTTACAAGTTTATATATAGCCCATTGGACTTTACAAAATGACATTTTGCCCATCCCATGCCTCATGTGCTAATTTCTTTTTGCACATGAGCCATGGACTTTACAAAAATTTGGCTTTATGCCCATTTTCCTTACATTTATTTATAAAAATTATATCAAACTTATTTATTATATAATTTTCTTCTTGGCATGGGAGAGGCTGGCCTCTTCATGTTTAGGCTCGACTTGGGCATGGGCCCACTTGACTTGGACTTGGGCCCGCTTGCTTGGGCTTGGGTTCGGGCTTGGGCCCACTTGACTTGGGTTTGGGCTTGGGCCCGGACCCATTTTTCGGGCATTGACTTTGACTTATTGACCTTTACCTTGGGGTGTGATTTTTGACCCCAACAAACTCAAACAGAGAAGAAGATGCTTCCCCAAGAAACCATACCGTCAAACAGGAACAAAGCCTCGATCAAAGAACTCCAAGTCCGTCACTCGAAGATCAGATTGATAGGATAATAAGGAAAGCTTGTCAACTAATCTGAGGTAACCAAAGCCGTAAAATAGCCATATTTGAAAAGGCCAAGAAACAGCGGCTCAGTGGGCAATCCGCGGAAGAAGCAGATTATGATACTTTTCATCCACAACCCTCTTGTACTTCTATGAAGAAAGAGAATCCCAAAGAGGATATAAGAATAAGGCGATGATCGCAAGCGATATTCAAAGACAACAAGACATGCCCAAGATGCCTTTCAATCGAGACAAGTTTGGTTGGAGCCCGTCCTTCATAAAGAAGATGGGTCAGGGATATTCATTCCCTCAAGACAAGACGAAGAAGATATTCAGCCTTATTATGAAGCACCAGATGATCACACTTCCGGAGTCTCGACACCCCGGGCAAGTAAACGAAGTCAATCATCCAAATTATTACTCCTACCATTGAGTAATAAGTCACCTACTTGAAGACTGTTTCACATTCAACAATTGGATGGAAGACCAATATCAACAAGACAAGTTCATGATGTCTGATAGCTGGAGGACAAACCTGCCACAAAAGCATGAGCCAAAGAAAACTTATGCCATCAGGTTGGGACCTGCTCGACCGAAGAAACAGAAGCGGACTCATACCTGCTACATGAAAATACTCTCAAAAGAAGGAGATGATAAGAATATGATCGACCTCTTCAAATGCTTCACAAACGAAGACGATGATGAAGAGACTTCAGAATTTCCACCGGCACCAAAAGAGCTGGAATAAAGGATACATACCACGGCAGACAACCTAAGAAAAATTGACTTGGGAAAGGAAAATGATCCAAGACCAACGTTCGTCAATGAGCTGCTATCCGAAAAACTAGAAGCCACTTTAAAAGGTGTGCTCATGAAGTATAAGGATTGCTTCGCTTGGAATTACTCCGAGATGTCGGGTTTGGATCCAAGCATAGTAGTACAAAAGCAACCCATATCGCCAGAGATAAATCCTGTCAAGAAAGCGCCAAGAAGGATGCGGTTTGAACTAGAGATGAGTATCAGCGCCGAAGTCAAGAAGCTCATAGACTCTGGCTTCATCCAGGAAGTCCAATACCCCGACTGGATTGCTAACATCATTCCTGTGATAAAGAAGAATGGGACGGTGATTTGTATGGACTTTCGGGACCTCAACAAGGTGTTCCTAAAAGATGAATTCGCAGTGCCAGCTACCGAAATTATGATCGACAATACTTTCACCTATGAAGTCTTCCATTTTATGGATGGATCTTCAGGATACAACCAGATAAAGATGGAACCCGAAGACCAAAAGTATACAGCCGTCTGCACCTCGTTAGGGATATTTTGTTACAAGGTAATGCCCTTCAGTTTGAAGAACGCCGGAGAAACCTACCAAAGAGCCATAATGAAGATATTCAATGACCTCATACACGAGATCGTCGAATGCTACATCGACAACCTCGTGGTCAAAAGAAAATCTCATGAAGAGCATTGGGAGCATTTAAGGATCATGTTCCAGTGTCTTCGGAAATACAATCTGAAGAAGAACCCTTTAAAGTGTGCGTTTGGAGTCTCGTCAGGGAAATTCCTAGGCTTTATCATCCGCCATATGGGTATCGAAATCGATCCCTCAAAGATTAGGGCAATTATGGAAATTCCCCCTACCAAGAACCCTCAAGAAACTGCGATCTCTCCAAGGAAAGCTCGCATATATCCAACGGTTCATAACCAACCCTCGGGAAAATGCCGTCCATACAATCATCCTGTGAAGAAAGGAACCCCATTTATATGGGATCAGAAATGCCAAAAACCGTTGAAGGAAATCAAACAATACCTACAAAATCAGCCGGTTATAGCTATCCCTGTTAAGAGAAAGCCTCTTATTCTATATACAATAGCCCTTGATGGTTCTCTAGGCACACTGTGCACAAAAAGGAACGACCAAGGAAAAGAAAGAGCTCTCTGCTACCTAAGTCGAGTTTTTATAGGAGCAAAAAGCAATTACTCCCCCATCAAAAAGCACTGCCTGGCGCTGATCTTTGCGATAACGAAGCTCAGACATTGCACCCTGGCGCATGAAGTCCATCTCATATCAAAGATGGATCTCCTCAAATATCTAATGTCAATGGCCATACTGACAGGAAGACTCGCCAAATAGGCTTTCATGCTGATGGAGTTATCAGTAACATATCGCCCCCTCAAAGCTGTGAAAGGACAAGCCATCGCCGACTTTTTCGCGGAACATCCGATACCAGCCGATTCTTCTCTAAATTGCGAATTGCCAGATGAACAAACGTTCGATGCATTCAAAGAGGAAAAGGAAGAAAATAAGTCTCGATGGGAGCTCTATTTCGATGGAGTATCTTCTATGAAACAACGAAAGAAGAATATCCCCATAATCAAAGCTGGGGTGGGCTTTATTTTCGTTACCCCGTAAGGAGAAATACAGCGTTATTCTCTCTCCTTGATGGAATCAAGAAACAACAATGAAGCTAGATATGAAGCTTTGATAGCCAGTCTTGAGATCGCTATCGATATGGGAATCAAGGAGCTCCTAATATACGGAGATTCTCAGCCGATTGTCAGTCAAGTAAATGGTGACTACAAAACATGCAAGCCAGAAATAATAAGATATGGCGAACAAGTACAGCAACTACTGGCCCAAATCCCTTCATATACCCTGAAAAATGTGACGAGAGTAGAAAACAACAAAGCGGATCGTTAGCCAAGTTGGTTAAAGAATTGGCCGACGAAGACCTCGATGATGCAATGATCATTGTCCAAAGCCGCAGGATCCTGGCACCAGCAGATATACATTCGGAGGCTCTGATGAAACTACCTGAAGAAAAATAAGTGATCAAAGAAGATGCTCTCCAAATAAAAAATGAAGAAGAAGTTGATGGCTGGAGGGGAGTCTTCATATACTACTTTAAGTCCCAACAAGCACCTAAGGATGCGTCATCTAGACATCAGCTCATGAAACGAGCTCTGTCATTCGCCTTCGTCAACAATACCTTATACAAAAGATCCTTCGACTTCGTATGGTTAAGATGCATAGGGTCAAAAGAAACAAAGAAAGTCATCTAAGAAGTACACGGTGGACTTTACAGTTCCTATCAAACAGGTCCAAATATAAAACTAAAGATAAAAATAATAGGTTATTCCTGGCCCACGATTATTCAAGATTGCCTCGAATATGCGAGGCAATCTCACTCGTTCCAAATACACAGGGACGTCATATATCAACACCCAAATTCGCTGCTTCCAACTATAGCTAGTTGGCCATTCGAGATGAGGGGAATGGATATAGTGGGTCCTATTGAGCCAGCGTCGTCCAGAGGACATTCGTTTATGTTGGCAACAATCGATTACTTCTCTAAGTAGATGGAAGCAATACCGCTAAGGGAGGTGAAGACGGCGAATATCCTCCATTTCTTCAAAACTCATGTTATCTACCGGTTCGGAACTCCGCGATGGATAATCTCGGATATTGGACCAGCATACAGAAGCTACAAGATAAGCTGCTTTGCACAGCAACACAAGATAGATTGGAGATACTCCCCGGTCTATAATTCTCGAGCTAACGGTCTAACTGAAGCATTCAATAAGAACATGACCAAGATTATGAAGAAAATGGTGTCAAAAAATAAGAAAGACTGGCACGAAATGCTGCATTAGGCTATTTGGGCATACCGAACGACATTCAAGATAGCTACGAGTACAACACCATATGCACTGGTGTATGGAACTGAAGCAATGCTCCTACTGGAGATAGAACACCCCTCATTGCGAATGACAGTTCAATATGAGCTCACGGATGAAGAAAATGATCATTTTCGGCTCGAAGAGCTTGATGATCTCGACGAAACCCGTCTTATAGCACATCAAAATCTAGAAGCTTACAGGGAAAGGATGACACAATCATATGAAAGGCTAACCAGATCAGGAACATTCCGCCAAGGTGAACTCATACAAGTTGTCAAAAAGCCAATGATCACTAACCGCGCGAAACGTGGGAAGTTTGACACGAACTATGAAGGCCCGTATGTCATAGATAAGGTCTACCAAGGTGGAGTTTACCTACTCAAGGATATGGACGGAGAAAGACCCTTTCGACCAATAAACGAACAATTTCTTAAGAAGTACTATGCTTGAAGGGTAGCGAATTAGGTCAATGATAGATGACGGCGCTTGTGTCCACTCGCTATCTTCCTGAGTTAAAACTCTGAAAGTCCTACCGAATAATATGCACCCTCATTATGTTTCCCATGGACCGTGATGTCCCTAAACTAGCATATTGCCCTACGGTATGGATCATATAACCAACTGTATAAGATCCACGGGCACAAAAAATATGTACACCATATTTCCCGTAGACCACGATGTTCCTAAACTAGCATGTTGTCCTACGGCATGGATCATATAACCAGCCGTATACAATCCACGGGCACAACCGATCTATGTCCAACATATGTTCTCCATGTCTCCCATGGACCGCTATGTCCATAAACTGGCACCTTGCCCGACGGCTGGTCTCCAAATTGATCACTGTATACAATCCATGGGTATAAATGACCCCTACCTCCACCAATTCCCACCTACGAGGCTACACCTGAAGTCCCACCGGCTATGAAGCCCCATCGATGATACAGTCGATGTTATGACCTACGGCTGATCTCTATATTGATCACCGTAGAATATCCACAGGCATAAACGATCCATATTTAGCCCAAGTCCCACCAGCAAGAGATATTGGGTCTCCGGCAAGGAAGCTACGTCCGAGAGATTTCCAATTCCTAAAAAAAGTATGTCCACAAACAAAATGGGCATGGATGAAAACCCGAAAGGGCACAAAGAGTAAAAAAAAAGCACGACTACTGGTGAGCTTGTGAAAAACCATGAGGGCACAACCTCGTTGAAAGAAAAGAAAGATGCAATTGCAAAGTCCTCTCGAATTCGTAAAGAGAAAATACCAGCGTGGGATCCATACGACTCATAAAAGAGCAACACACTTAGAAATCCATACAATTCCTAAGGAGAAAATACTTTTATGAGATCCTCTCGACTCGTAAGGAGAAATATCGGTATAAAACCCTCACGGCTTATAGAATTCAAAGCCTTAAGTTACAGAGTTCCAAGCCTGTTTCTTAAGCCATCTTACCCCCATGAGATTTATGCCCTACAAGTAGTTCAATATTGACTCTTGTATACAATCCACGGGCGTAAATAAAATATGTTTCAACCTAGTTCCACCGGAGCTGAGTGATATTCCCAATACGGTGAACGACACTTGTAGGTCCTCGCGACTTGCAAGGAAAAAATACTCTTGTAAGATACTGACGACTTGCAAGATAAAATACCATTTAGGAATCCCCACGATTCCTAAGGAGAAAATACATCTGCAACATCCTTTTGACTCGTAAGATAAAATACCTTTATGAGACCCTTACGGCTCATAAAGTCAAAAATCTTTAGTTGCCAGGGATCCAAACCTGTCTTCTAAGTCACCATTTTCTAAATAGGAAACAGAAAATGATGAGTGCTCCTGACAATATTCCAATTGTAGCGATGCTGATACCTAATCAGCTATCAAACTCCAAGTCTTCTCACGGCTATAATGAGTTGCTCTTGGCAATATTCCAGTTATAGCAATACTGATGTCGATTAAGGTATCAGACCCTAAGTCTTCAACTCACAACAAAACTGATGATTATAGAAAAGAAAAAATATACGAAATGATAGGGCAACTCGCAATAAAAATCAACGAGTAAGAAAATATAATGAATATCTGAAATGATTGGGCACCGCAATAAAATAGGCGAAATGATTAGGAAATCGCTACTTTCGCGATAAGAAAAGCTAAAATGATAGAGCAATCGCCGATAAAATATATGTGTGTTATGCCCTACGACTAGTCACCCTAGACTATCGTACACAATCCACGGGCGTAAACAAATGAAGATGAGCGATGTGTTTCATCGAATGCTACCAAGTGTTCACACCATAATATTGCATTTTATATTCCCCATTCTTACGCATTTTACAATAAAAACAGGTGCTTTTGACGCATGTCTGCTACATAGTACAGGTTACAGGTTCTTCGAGCTAAAGCAGTGAAAAATACAAAAGACGACACAAAAAGGGACTTTTGACCAACAAATAGAAGGATCCTAGTCAAGCCTAGACGAAGAACAGTTCACAATCAACAAGGCAGTGCAAGGTCCAAAATGTCAAGGCAAACGGTTAAAAGACCGCTACAAGTTTTCACTGAAAGATCTGGAGAAGAATCAGAAGCCAAACAGAGAAATGAACTGAAGAAATAACCAGACCAAAGAACCCTGAAGCAGCCTCTGAAAGTTCATGAGCTGAACTCACCAAAGGGCCGCGGAACCGCGGCCCAAGGCCTACCCATGCGGCGGTTCCGCGGCCGTCCTATGCCCGTACTCGGTGAAATTTTTACCAAAACTTATGGCGGCGCAGGGAAGTTAACCTAGGGGTATATTTGTAATTGTAGACATGCGGATCAGCTGTAGCCCTAGGGTTTCTATGTCCTATAAATAGAACCCAAACCCTTGTATTTTCTTATGCCTCTATTCATCAATAAAATTCTGCTTTCTTTGAAGTTTTGAGTGCATCAATCGTAAGTAGGTATTTTTCTAGCCCTAGTTCTAGTTTTTTATATCTGCCCTAGGTAAATTCTTTACTTGCCCTAGTTTAATTTAGTTTAGAATTTTATTAACTTGCAATAGATGTTTCTTCTCTTTAATAAAAACAAAACAAAAATTATGTATTTCCTAATTCCCTCAATGAGCGAGTAGTTTCCTCGCTTGTTGGGGTTAGGAATAGGGAAGAGTTTGAGAGATGAAGATCTCGCATCTCTTTTCTTTGCCAATCTATTATGAACATTAGGACTCCATGCATACTCTCATCTTCCGCTCCTTACGGCACTCTACCCTTGAGGTAACGGTGATCCGTAGTATAAAAGACCGGAGTTGTGAGTTTTCCATGGAGGTTAGGGTAAAGGTTAAGAAAGGAAGGATAAGGATCTAGAGGAAGAACATCTTCTCAATCATCCTAATCCCCTTTATTAAAATTTACCATAACTCCTAAAATCAAATATAAATTAAGGCATTGAAAAGAGGTGAAGATCTTTGTTTATCAAACTTTACTTAAACCTAATCCTAGCAAGTTTCTAATCCTAGTATAACACAACTTCGTTTTAGATTTAATTAAAAAGACCAAACACCATTTGGAATTAGCTCGTAAGAACTTTAAGGAAAATTACAAAATCCCTGTAGACCGACCCGTATTCACCGGCTAGCTTCATGCGACGCCGTTCTTGATTGCGGTAAATATTTTTGATCGACAAAATCTCTCTTAATCAAATGGCGCCGTTGCCGGGGATGGCATAAAATTTCCTTTTTGTAATTTCGGGTTAATATAAAATATAAAAAATCATAAAAATCTAAAAAAATCAAAAATATAAAAATTCTATCATCTTTTATTGTTTGAAGGGTTTCTTTTGTGTATCTCTGCAGGATTAACGGATCTGAAACAACCCGGGAGGCAAATCAGAAAAGGATACATCAAAACAGGAGGAGATTGAAAGTACAGAGTATCTGAGAAAATTTGGACACCTGAACCCTCCTTTAAACCGCGGAATCGCGGCCTTGACACGCTCCAAACCGCGGAACCGCGGTCATCTGTGGAGTTCTCTGCGCGAAATTTGCATGGTTTGATTTCTTTCCTTCCCCTCTGCAAATCCCCATATATCCTTTACCAAATCTTCTGCAGGATTCTTTGCGCTAAAAATCTTCTTCCCCCTTCCAATAATTGATTTTCTGCAGGATTCTTTGCGCCGCGCTAAATAGCAAATTGATTGCAAGTGATTTACTGCTTTGCATATTTTAATCTGACTTTAAGGGGCTATTGACCAATTCAGATTGGGTGGGGATTTCATTACCCTTCCCAGGATCCCAGAAATCACTTAAAGCATTTACATTGACCACTCTTAATTAAAAAATATTAGACTCAGCCCTAAGGACGTCGCGCTCAATAGGACAGAGGACTAGTATAGGCATCGTCCGTTTATCCTAACCTGTCTTTGCGGTGCCTAGGCAAGTGTGTCAAGGCTAGTGGTTTTTAATTAGGCCCACAGTGTGGTTCCTTCCCACTTACCTGGCACTTACCTGGCCGCAACTGGCGGTGAAGAGGCGGTTTGAGGTCCTATCTCTAGCCTTTTGGAACAGTTAGGAGCTGTCTAGCTGACCTAGGTGACCCTAGACCTAGGCCTGATTGTGCATTTATGGTTAATTGCATTTGTGTCACAAGTCTCTTTTCAAAAATCTTTTTGCAAAAGCTCACATAGAAAAAAAAAGTAAAAAAAGGAAAAATCTTTTCAAAACTTGCAACTTGTCGCTAAAGAAATCTTTGCACTCACTTCTTCTCATTGACGTTTTCTTACCTCCACTTTCTGTCTTTCATCTTTCGATTGCACTAGCCCTCTTAGTGTATGTCCGGTTGGACTAGGGACCCTAGCGCCCGATTAGTCCGTGTTTCGTTGGTACCGACCGACGAACCTTTCGACTCCGAAGTTGAAATCCTGTCCACTTCTTCACTTTCACCATCACATTCTTCTTCCAAAGGTATGTCGGGATACAACACCTTACCAACGGGAATGATTCCACCTCCGAATAACCCGAATCACCCACCTGTTGAAGCGCCCGCACGAGTCGCGCTCCAGGATCTTTTCTACCCCGTCCGCACCGCCCTTCCTACTTGTCTTTCCTTTCCACCGGCTAATGGGGACAATTTTGAGATCAAACCCCACTTCATCAATATGCTGCCTAAGTTTCATGGTTTGGAATCCGAAGATGCATATATCTTTATCAACAAATTCCAAAACGTTTGCGCCATGATGAAAACTACCCAATTAAGTGATGACGCTATAAGGCTAAGGGTCATTCCTTTCACCTTATGTGACTTAGCCGAGAAATGGCTATACGGCACAGCATCACATTCAATTAGAAATTAGGACGAGTTTGTGAAAGCTTTTCTTAAAAAGTTCTATCCTCATCACAAAACTGCTAGAATCCGTAACGAGATTATACAATTTTCTCAGCTTCCTTCGGAACCATTTTGGAAGTGTTTTGAAAGATTCAAAGACCTACTCGTTCAATGCTCTCATCATGGGATCGGAAGTTGGCAACTCTGCCAAACATTATACGAGGGATTGCACCCGGCAACGAAGCAGTTGCTAGAAACCATCTGTCAAGGTCACTTTCTAACCAAATCCAGTGAGGAAGCGTGGCAGTTTCTTGAGGACCTTAGTGAACAAACAATTCAATGGAAGAGCACCAAGACCACATCATCTTCTTCTAGTGGTCAATCTAGGGCAGGCATACATCAATTAGATATATCGATTGCTATGAAGGCCGAGATGGCCGCTCTTACGAAAAAGCTAGAAGCGCTTGAGACCAAAATCTCATCGCCTTCTCCTGCCCCTGTTGTGCCTCCACGAACTGTTTGTGCTTGTTGTTCGGATCCATCACATCTCACCGAAGAGTGTCCTCACACAGCTTCTACTCAAGGACAAGATCAAGTCAATGCTGCCTTTCAGCAACGACAAAGAAATGATCCATACTCTTCGACATATAATCCGGGTTGGAAGAGTCACCCAAATTTCGCTTGGAACCAAAATCAACAATCCCAAGGAAACAACAATTTTGAAAGGGCTCCTCCTCCACAACAACAAGCACCTCCACAAGCTCAATTTCAGCAACCTTTCCAACAGCAACCTTACCCTAATCAAATGAATAATTTTGTACCCAATAATTTTGTTCCCCCTCAAAATGCTGTTAGCTCGCTCGAAAGAAATCTAGAAGCGTTTCTAAAGCAATCTGCACAGTCCACAGCTAGGATAGAGACTTTTGTTCAATCTTTGGTGCAAAACAGTGCCTCACACGATCAAAGCATCAAATCTATTGAGGCACAAATTGCACAACTCAACGCAGCATTGAAAGAGCGAGAGAAAGGAAAGCTTTCGTCTCAACCACTCCCAAATCCCGGTCAGGCACATGTTGCACATGAACAGCAGAATCATAACGTAAATGCTGTGACCACGTTGAAATCCGGAAAAGTGCTGCAAAAAAATGTGGGTATTAACCATAAAACCCCTGCCGGTGGTCCTTCTTCATCTTCTTCACCTTCTTCTTCTTCGTTAGAGCCTATTCTCCATCCTTCATATGGCTCTACTTCTTCTAGCTCGAACGGACCCACTTCTCACAACACGAACACATCTACACGGGGTTCCGTTCCAACTCAACAATCTGATCCGCAAAAATTGGACTCGACAACCTTTCAAAATGTTCCTTTTCCAAATTGGTTGAGATCCAATAAACTAACTCCACAGATGTAAAAGATTGTAGAGTTGTTCAAACAGGTTAGCATAAATATCCCTCTTTTGGATGCAATCCAACAAGTTCCTTCATATGCAAAAATCTTAAAGGACTTATGCACCAAAAAGAGGAAGTCACAAGTACCAAAGAAAGTTTTTGTGGCTAGTGCTGTTAGTGATGTTCTTGTCAATTCTTCACCCCCAAAGCACAAGGACCCCGGTTGTCCTACTATTTCGATCACAATTGGGAACAAGACCATCAATAGAGCACTATTAGATCTTGGTGCTAGTGTCAATTTGCTACCTTATTCGGTGTACGAACAATTAGGCGTTGGAGAGCTTAAGCCCACTCATTGTACTCTCCAAATGGCCGACCGATCAATCACCCATCCTAGGGGAGAGTTGGAGGATGTGTTAATTAGAGTAGGGGATTTCATTTTCCACGTTGACTTTATTGTTATGGATACATAACCTGTCGCTAACCCCCGTAATCAAATTCCGGTGATACTTGGTCGACCATTCCTCGCGACTTCTAACGCGGTAATCAACTGTCGTAACGGTTCAATGAATCTATCTTTTGGCAATATGACAGTTGAACTCAACATTTTCAAGTTAGGAAGTCAGCCTTGGGAGCCTAATTCTAGCGTACTTGATGTTTGCTCGATCAATGAGATCGCGGAGGAGGACTGTGAGTTCGAAAATTTTATGTTTGACCACAGCAATGTTGACGCCACTAGTGCGTTCCTCCTAGAATCCGACACAGCTTTCACGACGAACAAGGATTATGAGTGTTTCACCTTTGTTGACGATCTTGAAGACTCTCCCCCTGAGTTTGAGTCTTTTGCTTTTTCGGATGAGTTAGTTGAACCATCCGACTCGGTTGCGTACACTCGATTTGAATCTTTGATGGAATCCTTCGAGTTTGAAATAGTTACTCCATTGTTACCATCTATTGTTTCACCACCCAAGCTCGAACTAAAGCTTTTGCCATCGCACCTAAAATATGCTTATCTAGGTGATAATGAGACCTTACCCGTTATCATATCGGCCTCTCTCGCTCTTGAGCAAGAGAAGGCCCTTTTAATGGTCATAGAGAATAATCGGCAAGCTTTTGGCTGGTCTATGGCGGACATCAAGGGGATTAGTTCCCTCATAGTCGAACATCATATACACTTGATGGATGATGCCAAGCCGGCAAGGGATCCACAAAGACGCCTCAACCCCATTATGAAAGAGGCGGTCAACAAGGAGATTGTTAAATGTCTTGATAGTGGTATCATTTACCCTATCTCGGATAGCCAATGGGTTAGCCCCATTCATGTCGTGCCAAAGAAATCGGGCATCACGGTCATTACCAATGAGGCAAATGAGTTAATTCCTACTCGCACCCAAACTGGGTGGCGAGTTTGCATCGACTATAGAAAACTCAATGCCGCGACAAGGAAGGACCACTTTCCTTTACCTTTCATTGACCAAATGCTAGAACGATTGGCAGGGCATGAGTTCTACTGCTTTTTAGATGGCTATTCCGGTTATAACCAAGTCCCCATCGCCAAAGAGGATCAAGATAAGACCACATTTACTTGTCCCTTTGACACTTTTGCTTATCGTCGCATGCCCTTTGGGTTATGCAATGCACCCGCTACATTTCAGCGGTGTATGATGGGGATCTTTTCGGACATGGTGGAGAAGTTTTTGGAAATCTTTATGGATGATTTCTCCATTTTCGGTGACTCCTTTGACGAGTGTTTACGACATCTTGACGCAGTTCTTACCCGCTGTAGGGATAAGAACCTAACGTTAAATTGGGAGAAGTGCCACTTTATGGTACAAGAAGGCATTGTCTTAGGACATGTCATCAAGCAAAACGGCATAGAGGTTGATAGAGCAAAAATTGAAGTCATTTCTAATCTTCCTCCTCCTAAATGCGTCAAAGATATCCGAGCCTTCCTTGGCCATGCCGGTTTTTATAGACGGTTCATCAAGGATTTTAGCAAGATTACTAGACCCTTGACTCTCTTATTGGCCAAGGACACAACATTTGATTTTGGCTCTACTTGCATGGAAGCATTCGAGTCTTTGAAACACTCTCTCATTTCTGCGCCCATTCTTTCATCTCCAGACTGGACGCACCCTTTCGAAATCATGTGCGACGCATCAGATTTTGCCATTGGTACTGTTCTTGGACAGCACATTAATAAGATGCCTCACGTGATTTATTACGCTAGCCGAACATTAAATGAGGCCCAATTAAACTACACAACAACATAAAAAGAGTTTTTAGCGGTTGTGTTTGCATTTGAAAATTTTCGGCCTTATTTAATCGGCTCTCCAGTTATTGTGTACACTGACCATTCAGCTCTTCGCCACCTTTTTGCGAAGAAGGATGCTAAATCGAGGCTCATACGTTGGATCCTCTTGCTACAAGAATTTGACCTTGTCATAAGGGACAAAAAAGGATGTGAAAACGTAGTGGCCGATCACCTTTCACGACTTCCTTCTTCGCCTACACTTGAACTTCCAATCACTGGTGTTTTTCCCGATGAGCAACTCTTGACCGTTTCTTGCGAACCATGGTTCGCCGATATTGTAAACTACTTAGCCACCGGTTTGATACCTAACGATTGGTCGAAACAGGATAAACGTTGATTCTTGTCCCAAGTAAAGCATTTTTACTGGGATGAACCTTATCTTTTTAAATACTGTTCCGACCAAATCATTCGTCGGTGTGTGCCAGAAATTGAGGTTAAGAGTGTGCTGTCTTTTTGCCACGATCAAGCATGTGGCGGGCACTTTGGCCCAAAGAGGACAGCCGAGAAAGTTTTGCAGTGTGGTTTCTATTGGCCACGACTCTTCAAGGATGCATATGAATACTACAGGACTTGCTCCCGGTGCCAACACTTGGGCCGGATATCGCGGAGAAACGAAATGCCGCTCCAACCAATTTTGGTTGTGGATATTTTTTATGTTTGGGGTATAGACTTCATGGGACCATTTCCTAACTCTTTTGGAAATGTGTATATTCTTTTGGCTGTTGACTACGTTTCAAAGCGGGTCGAGGCTGTGCCTAGTCGAACGAATGACAACAAGGTTGTCGTTCGATTTCTTAAAGAACACATCTTTTCTCGATTTGGGCACCCTCGCGCGATAATAAGTGATAATGGTTCTCACTTTTGCAATAGGACTTTTGAGTCCTTAATGCGCAAATATTCTATCACCCATAAGCTGTCAACGCCATACCATCCCCAAACATGTGGGCAAGCCGAGGTCTCTAATCGGCAAATTAAGCAAATCTTGGAGAAAACGGTTTCTAAAAACCGTAAAGATTGGTCACTCAAATTGATCGATGCACTAGGGGCTTTCCGTACTGCATACAAGACCGATCTTGGCATGTCTCCATACCGGCTTGTCTACGGGAAGGCTTGCCACCTCCCAGTAGAAATTGAACACAAGGCATTTTGGGCTATCAAAGAGCTGAATTTATCTTTATGAGATGCGGGCAGCAACCGAAAGCTGCAGTTGAATGAACTAGAAGAGCTGCGGGATGAGGCATATGATAATGTCATAATTGCTAAAAACCGAGCTAAGGTGTTCCACGATAAACACCTTTTGCGTAAAACATTTAAACCTGGTCAACAGGTTTTACTCTATGATACTCGGTTACATTATCACCCAGGCAAGCTCCGTTCTAGATGGAAAGGACCGTTTGTAGTCCGCACCGTTTATCCGCACGGTGCGGTTGATTTTGAAAATCCGGAGGACGGTACGCTATTCAAAGTGAATGGGCATCGATTGAAACTGTTCCTCACAGCGGACCCATCGGAGGAGCTCCTGTTTTTGCAGGAGCCAATCTACACTGATTAATTTTCCTCCACTTTCACCCCCGAATTTCCATTTTTTCAAAACATTATTTAAAATAAGTTTGGGGGTGTGTATATAATTTGTAAATACATAATTCCAAAATACCATAAGAAATAAAAAATAAAATGAATGAAATATATATATATATATATATATATATTTGGACCTAATTGAAAATTTTCAGAATTACAGTATAACTAACTTTTTTAATTTATAAATAAAACCCTCATTTTTTAGGGTGTTTTCTACACATAACCATCTTTCCCCTCTATTTAAATAGAACCGAGCCCCTGGTCTTTTAACCCTAAATCTTTCATTTTCATAAAACCCTAGCCGCCGCCGCCTGTCACTTCAAGAAAAATCCCGCAGCGCCGCCGCCAGACCGCCGCGATCCCGCCGCAGGAGCCGCCTACCGCCGCCGCCTTCAGTCGTCGCCCCCTGAAATTTTCAGGGGAGGTAAATCTGAACTTTTCCTCTCTGTTTTAAACATTTGATTTTCTATAAAATCATTATGACACACAAAATGCAATTTGAGAGGGATTTTTCCCCAGTTTTCACGCGCGAAGTGTACGGTAGCTATTTTTCACACGAAATAGAGCAGAGGGGCTGGAATTTCCTGACCTACAATCATCCCTCTGCGTTTGCTCTACCTGAACTAGTTACCCTGTTTTATGAATCTATGGAGGATAGAAGTCTCGATGACTTAGGCTACATTAAATTAAATTAGGAAGATCGCGTAATTCACATTGATAGGGATATGATCCATGAGGTCACACTTATACCTCGTTTGCCCGCACATGACCACCCCCTACAGTTTGAGGATTATATGCCCTTGATGGGAAATGACTGCGCGAGGGAGCCGCGAAAGGGTATCCAAGCACGGACCCTTTTCGCAAACGTTTTTACTGTGTGCCGGTGGGCACAAAACAACATCTTTGGCAGCTCGCACAACACGACTTTCTTCACCCCCTCCTTACATGTCGTACACACACTAATGACGAAGAATCCACGGTTCGACATGTGCACTGTTTTGCTCCATTCTTTAGGTGCGGGAAAAAGGGGTACCATCTACCCATGTCCTATGCTAGTCACCCAACTCTGCCGTTATTTCCTCCCCGCAGAAGAATTTGACTTTTACATGATAGGAGGAGTTCCGGTTCGACCACTTGTAGAGGGCGTTACTTCATCCTATTCTAGACTGACTGAGATTTGGTCGCAAACCGAACCGGCCGAGAATGTTCCCGCACATACCCCTAGTTCTAGCTCAACATCGAGCGAGGGCGAGATGACCCCTCAAGAGCATGCACGCTTAATGAGGAGAACGATGAGGGGAATTGATTCTTTGAGGGACGAGTTTAGGGCAACAGCACGAGAGCATGACCATCGGCTGACAGAGATTGAGAGGGGTATTCAAACCCTATTGGCTAGAGGGGAGCGATCACGTTCACGCTCAAGGGCGCGACGTGGGGCTGGGCAGTGAGGGCACTGCGTTGCTTAAGTTTGGGGGAGATGGTGATGTATATAGTTATCTTTTGCATGGCATGTTTTCGTTTTGTATATATTTTTCTTTTCTTTTTGCATATTTAATTTCTACATTGCATCTTTATATAAAAATCATAAAAATTTGAAAATTTTGAAAATAAAAAAATAAAAAAAAATTAGAAAATGAAAAACCCATAAAAATTGAAAATTTTCAAAAATATAAAAATTCTTGTATTCAATTTTGGTTAATTGACTTGAGTTTGATAAATAGGTCAACTAACTAGGAAAAATAGATCTAAGACTTAGTAAATTAAAAACCCTAAAAATAACCTTCCTTAGAGTCTAACGGTAGAAAGTATATGTCTTTATAATTTATTTAGAAATAGGCAAATTTTGAGTTCACTTCTTGGGCTAAGTTGAAATAAGGGAAAAAGTATTGATATTTTATTAGAGTACAAGTTTGAAAGAAAATTCCTAGCTTAAGTCCAAATTCTGAAAACGTATACCTTACAAATTGCACAATCACGCACCTTGAAATTTGGAATAGTAGAGGAGACCTTGAAATGCTCTTGTCTAAAGTCCTTAGCACAATAAAAATGAAAAAAAAGGTGAATAAAGAAAAAAAAATGGACACTGGTTTTTGTGATTACTTAAGGCTAAAAAAATAGAAAAATATTTAGCGAGGGTGCTTCATCACCTAGTGCCTTAGACCAACTGGTTTGGGAGTCACTGCTAAAGCCTTGGGTGTTACAAGACTAGGAAGTACGCTTTAAAGTGCTAACGCATCTTGTAATCGGTTGTTGGTACCTCAAGAAGTATTAACGGTCGCATGAAGGATGTGTAAGCGAAATTCAACAATTAATAAGTGCTTTGGACAATGGACGAGAGTACGATTGCTTGATTTGAATTTCCAAGTGTAGGGGTGATATTTACACACACGTTGGGATATGTGATTAGAGTTTAGATAATAGAAAGGAATGAAGAATAGAACTTGTACCTTTAGTAAAGTTGATAGAAATTCCCAAGTGGAGATGGAACTTTAGAAGGAAAACTTAAGAAATGCCGAAAGCTAAGTAGGTCTGCAGAACATATATAATCTTAAGTTAAATGATGAGGAAGTGTGAAAAATATGGGTGGATAATTTGCAAGTCGAAGATAATAGATTTTCTTGTTAGAAGACCTAATTGGAAAACAAAAGTCGAAAAGCCAAATTGATAGGATTTTGTGGGTAGCATCCGCTGAAAACCCTCAGGAGACAACACTCCTCCTACTAGGGACACCTAGAGGTTTAACGGCTTGTTGCACGTGCTTAGTGCAATCGCGTTTTCCTGCGAAAGTGCGGCTAGGTTAGATTTTTATCAAGAATAAAAAAAATAAGTTTGCTCGAGGACGAGCAAAAGATAAGTTTGGGGGTATTTGTTCACACCATAATATTGCATTTTATATTCCCCATTCTTACGCATTTTACAATAAAAACAGGTGCTTTTGACGCATGTCTGCTACATAGTACAGGTTACAGGTTCTTGGAGCAAAAGCAGTGAAAAAGACAAAAGACGACACAAAAAGGGACTTTTGACCGACAAATAGAAGGATCCTAATCAAGCCTAGACGAAGAACAGTTCACAATCAACAAGGCAGTGCAAGGTCCAAAATGTCAAGGCAAACGGTTAAAAGACCGCTACAAGTTTTCACTGAAAGATCTGGAGAAGAATCAGAAGCCAAACTGAGAAATGAACTGAAGAAATAACCAGACCAAAGAACCCTGAAGCAGCCCCTGAAAGTTCATGAGCTGAACTCACCAAAGGGCCGCGGAACCGCGGCCCAAGGCCTACCCATGCCGCGGTTCCGCGGCCGTCCTATGCCTGTACTCGGTGAAATTTTTACCAAAACTTATGGCGGCGCAGGGAAGTTTACCTAGGGGTATATTTGTAATTGTAGACATGCGGATCAGCTGTAGCCCTAGGGTTTCTATGTCCTATAAATAGAACCCAAACCCTTGTATTTTCTTATGCCTCTATTCATCAATAAAATTCTGTTTTCTTTGAAGTATGGAGTGCATCAATCTTAAGTAGGTATTTTTCTTGCCCTAGTTCTAGTTTTTTATATCTGCCCTAGGTAAATTCTTTACTTGCCCTAGTTTAATTTAGTTTAGAATTTTATTAACTTGCAATAGATGTTTCTTCTCTTTAATAAAAACAAAACAAAAATTATGTCTTTCTTAATTCCATCAATGAGCGAGTAGTTTCCTCGCTTGTTGGGGTTAGGAATAGGGAAGAGTTTGAGAGATGAAGATCTCTCATCTCTTTTCTTTGCCAATCTATTATGAACATTAGGACTCCATGCATACTCTCATCTTCCGCTCCCTACGGCACTCTACCCTTGAGGTAACGGTAATCCGTAGTATAAAAGACCGGAGTTGTGAGTTTTCCATGGAGGTTAGGGTAAAGGTTATGAAAGGAAGGACAAGGATCTAGAGGAAGAACATCTTCCCAATCATCCTAATCCCCTTTATTAAAATTTACCATAACTCCTAAAACTCAAATCTAAATTAAGGCATTGAAAAGAGGTGAAGATCTTTGTTTACCAAACTTTACCTAAACCTAATCCTAGCAAGTTTCTAATCCTAGTATAACACAACTTCGTTTTAGATTTAATTAAAAAGACCAAACACCATTTGGAATTAGCTCGTAAGAACTTTAAGGAAAATTACAAAATTCCTGTGGACCGACCCGTATTCACCGGCTAGCTTCATGCGACGCCGTTCTTGATTGCGGTAAATATTTTTGATCGACAAAATCTCTCTTAATCACCAAGTAAGGAACGCTTCAGCGAAGGTTCGAGTCTCAGCGGTGTCATATAAGCCCAAAGACTACCGAGAGCTACTTCGTCCTCCAAAGGATTTAGTGGTAACTTCTCAAGCAAATTAAAGTGGAGTAACGGCATATTCCAAACTCCAGGTCTTAATGGCACTTCATACATGCTTAAAAACCACTGGATGCCATCCCACCTCAGAAAGGTGCGGTTATGACTCCTTCCGAGCTCCCAATATAGCCTAACCTCAAGGTAAAGTGCCATGGAGATACCTAACACTGAATCTTCCGATGGTAATGTGGGTACTCCAACCTAAGAAGATTACTTGAAGTCGTCGTTTCCAGCCTCAGAAGGGATCAGAGAAACAATAAATGCATAAATATTCGAGCCGCAACCTAAGGGACATTACGTCGAGAAGATATTAACCAATGCGACGGTATGATGGACTTAACCAAGTACCAAAAATCTAACGGACTCCTATGATAAAAGAGGCTATGTATGTTTAACGTTAGGATAAGTTTATCCATAAGTCTAAAGGAAAGGTAAACTAAACGCTCCAGAACGAGTAAATAAACTAATCTAAGCCATTTTAGGGCAATCGGAAGATAAAGATATGAAAATATAAAAAATATTTTTTATTCATGAATCAGAATTGCGGAAAGATACAATCTAAAAAAAGTTGTACAACAAAGCAATCAAGAAAGTGGAGCTCTCAACAAGTCAGCAAAATGTATGCTCCTCTCCTGAAATTCCTTTTCTCTCTCCTCCAAAGCAGCTAACAGGGCTTCGACCTCTTCCTTCTATTAATGGTGCTTAGCGAGCCTGTTATCAATCCCATGCTTGTTAGCTATATGGTTCTGCATCGTCATCTCTAAAGCATTAACTTCTTTCTCTAAGGTCAACACTTTGTCCATGGCATGGGCAAGGGCCTTCCGGAGTGCGTGAACCCGATTAGCATTGATCAACCACTCCTCTCTCAAATGACCAAGTCTCCTAGAAGCTGCTTCACCCTCTGACTTCTTCCAAATTAGCTTTTTCTCTTCGGATTCAATAAGGGCAACGCACCGCTCGACCCGCTCACTTAGCTGAGCCCTCAATAATGAGGCTTCCGCGGTAGAACGTTTAGATGCAAACTTGTGGAGGCATGCTTCAATTTGTTGGTAATAGTAAACCCAGGTACGATCTAGGTTTTTTTCATGATAGATGCTGAAGGTACCCAACATGAGATTGACCACTTCGACAAATTCTTTTGCAGAATATGAAATCCCGGCACTAAGTTCCGCAAGGAGAGACTTCAACGACTGTTCACTATTCACTGTTCGTCGCCGATATGGGAGACACATGTCAGGAAAAGGGTCCCGTGGGCATGATTACGCGAGACTCAAAAGGAATTGAATCTTCTGGAGCTGTTATAAGTGACAAATCAGGAAGTGTGGGGGCTCATCTGAGCTCTCATCTTCTATAAGTTGCAAAGCTGCAATGAGAAATCACTCCTAATATGAGTATTATTCTTTGAAAGGAACTGAAAAAGAATGGATAAGAGATAAACTTACCAACACTGGACTCAGGCACTGGACGCGATGTTGGAATATGACCTAGCCTTTTGCAGAATAATTCTGGCAAGTCATGATACCATCAAGCCCATCTCTGAATCTTCAGACGGTTGACGTAAGAGTTAAGTCAATGTAGAAAACAAGAAATGGAAAAATCAAAAGAAAAGTTACCTTCCATCATCACGCTCGGGATGATTCGTGGAAGTGCAAAGGAAGCAGGAGGAGAAACAACGGTCATGATGCCGTCCGATGAGGGATCCCTAGTTTGTAGATCGCCGAAAGTCGTAGGGACAGTAGCTGTGGATGTCGCGGTCGATATAATAGCTGTCATGCCCGCACCTGAAACGAAAAAAACATTAGGAAGTATATCTAGTGGAGATAAAATGAATGTAAGATCAGTGCAATGAAAGATAACAATGGGTCCTACGAGAGTTGGTAAAGCAGGAACCACAAATGTTTCCTGAGCGCTGCTAACTTTAACCCCCGCCTCAATAGAGTCACTTACATCCATCTCCATTACTACAGAAGAGGTAGAATCAAAGTCAAGATCCATGGACCTTGAATCAATATCCATTGTTGCTACGATGGTTGCCTTGGTAGATATTTGAGATCCATTAATAAAAGCAATGATATCTGGAGCAACATCCATAGCCTCTGAGATGTCAGCGGTAGGATCATGCCTGTCGGAACCAGAATGTTTAGGTTCAACCATGTCATGCAAAGGGTTGTTCTGTTCATCACCTTTATTCGTTGGCTCCATGGGTGGCACGACGATCTCAACTGGAAGCATTTCTCCTTCTTCAAGAATGTCAATAGGGGCCCGACTGCTGGAACTATCGCCAGATATAAGAACATACGTCAAGAGATTAATAAGGTAATCACTTGGACCGGAATGAATAAAGTAAACGAGCTTTTCATACCTAAAGAAGCATAAAGTTCAGCTTCCTCACAGAGACAACGTGCTTCCTCCTCCTGATCCGTCCATACAGATCACCTGTGGGCATGCGACAATTGAGCCACTTCGTCGTCTGAGGGTTCAATGTCGGAAGCGGTCGGCATAGGCCATTTAAGCCCTTTTTCCCGTAATAATCGGGAAGGACCATGAATAAGAGCTGGCAATCCCGAAGTGCGCGCAACAGTTTTTGGAGGAGGGACATCCGAAATATAAACGCCAAAGGGTCGTACTCTCCCTACACCAGCACCTGTTGTGGAAACCGCTGCAAGAGAAAAGAGATTAATACATAGACAAGATAAATCGTTCAGTACAAATGTAGAACATGAGGAGATTAGATTATACCAGGAACATGAGTGGTTTTTTGTCTCTCTTTTACCTCTTCTCGATATGAATCGAAAGATGCTAGGATGGCTTCTTCAGTGGAGATCACTATTAAAAAAGAAAATAATAAGATATGCATAATACCATTTATTACAAAAAATGCGTAAATAAAAGTGGAGGAAATATACTAGTGGTCGCAAGCGCTTGTATTCTTTCTGCTTCCCGCTTGGCTAATTGTTCAGGGGCAAATGTTAGTTATATGTATGCCCTAGAGGCCATTACTGTACATACGATGTATATTGTAGTGGATGCTTGGACACATATAGGGAGGACTTTCTTGCTCGACATGATAGTATGCTATCTGGTTGCTCTTTGTCTTAACATGTACACCGATTGTCTCCATGTTACATGTTGATAAAGCCCTTAGGATGAGTTCTTGACTACCAGGACTATGATGCAGATCATACTAGTAGGGACAAAGTAGTCGTTAAGTACATCCTTCAAATGTTTCTAGTCGTGGGTGTATCGAGACAGGGCATCGATATACCAGAGTAGACTACCGTATAGCTTCTCGACCCATGTAGATGGGTGATGTATGATCCCATATCAATTGGTGTTTGACATTAGAGACAGTATACGGGTGCTCAGTGGAGACTGGGTACACTGGACGAACTCGCCGAGAACTCCCAGATGGTATTATACCTCACGTCAGATGGCAGTTCTCTGGTGACTCTGGTACAGGTTAGTCTGTAGACACGAGATTGTCATAGAGTCTTGTGTGATTCCCTATGTGCTTTGATTTCCACATTACCACGTTTAAGAGAACGTGCAAAACGGTGGCTTTTGGGTACAGTCCCGAATCACATGGAGGCAATGAGCGATAGGAGGGGTTTCGTCTCTCCCGGTATTGTGGGTTGATGTTGCTCTGTGCTCGATTGGCTATAACAGGAAGTCCCTGGCCAGGGCTGCTTCAGAAATATACTGGTAAGTGTTATCAGTAGTTTCTCAACCCGTTATGAGCCTCATATCGGCATGACTTATCGAGTTACTGGGGTCTGACGTTTACCACCCCTAGACGAGATATGCGACATATCAGACGAAGAGACCGGACTGTATTGTAGTGTTACTGATTGGATTCGCAGGAGTATGAGCATGCATGCTTGTTGATCTTCTGATCGCTCAATACCCGGGTGGCCGTTACATTTAGCAGACCGCTTGCGGCTTGTGCGTGTTTGATATGATCATCACCTACTGCCGGCGTATTGACGAGTCTTTAGAGTCCTTCACAGAGGTTTTCTGGCTCAAGAGAAACGGAGTAGGAGCACATATGTGATATGTGCGGGACCGAGATTGATACGAGTATGTGATACCGTATTATATTCTCGCGATATGTGATATCAGACGGGTATATGTGATATAGCCGGGTTATCGAATCATGTGTTGATTTGGTAAATTAATATTATTGATATTAGTCGGTTGTATGTGATATAGCCGGATTATTAAATCAAGTGTTGATTTAATAATTTAATGTATAATTATATATTTGATATATTACATTACATTAACTAATATTAGCTCACTTAAGATTTCTTTTCCCACTTGATGTGCACATTGTATATATGTGATATATATATTTGTGTACATGTATTTGCCATGCTAGGTTGCACATGCAACATAGTTGTGTAAGACTTACACCGTGCTAGGGTTAGGTTAAGGTTATATTTATTATTAAGTAAATTCAAAAATGGTGGAATTAGTCATGGTTAGGGTTTGTAGAAACTTGTAGAACTATTGACTTTCTCCACCTCTTTTGTTTTACTTAAAGATATTTGTTAACCTAACATTTAACCCTTAGCCACAGTTTAGTCTCTACAAGGGTTAGTGTATGCGATACACTCACCATGGCTGCATTTCTAACCTAACTTGATTATTCTTTCTTGACTTAGTTAATTCCATGAGAGTTTTCTTCTTCTTCTTCCTCTTAAGCTTTCTAGCTTCAATGGAAAATGATGAAAACTTGTGATAAAATTAAATCTAAAGTGAGCCCACTTCCTACTTCATCATCCTCTACTACTTGCTATTAATTATAGGGTGTTTTCTTCACTAATTCCATAACTAGTGAAGAGATAGCTTGGGTTAGTGTCTCCTCGACGTAGATCATCTTCGGCCTCGAAGACTTCGAAGCAAGCTTGTTATATTCCTCTTGTGGAGCCTCTCCAGAGCCCGGAGTTCACTACTTGCAGCGAGGGACTACTACACGGAGCTAATGAAGTGAAGGACCGGTCTACAAAGGTTGTATTCCTTGTTCACTTTAGTTGCAAAGTTGTTTGCATTTTTATTCCGTCGCTTTTTCTAGTATACGATTTTAGGGTTAGGGTTAACTAAAACAGCAAAATTTTAATATGGCATGATAGATACCTCCCGAAACCTTGCTGTCGTCCTAGGCAACCCTGCAGTAAATAGCGCCGCCCGAAGATTAGCATCATCATCCTCTGCCATTGATTCTATCATGGTTTCCGCGACATCAACATCTTCTGCTGTGGGTGTCTCCGGAAAGATGATATTGATATTTGTCCCATGTTCAGAAATGCCTTCAGTCAAGGAAACTTGGGCTTCCTGGCCAGATGCAATACCAGCTGTGGATGTAGTCTTTCTCTTCTTACAAGAGCCAGTTGCAGCCTTGGAAACACATTTCTTCCTTAGAGGCGTCTTCGCCCGGCACTTCCCAATCCCTAAATCGGATAGTGAGTCAGCCACGACATCATCTCTGACAGGTGAACCCGCTTCCGATTTAGGACCAGTGATATCAGCTGGCAAAGCGCCACTGGTACGTTGTGACCTGCCGAAAAATCCAGAAGCGATAGGTGATGAAGCCTGCTTTCGACCAGTGACTGCCCTCATTCTTGTGCCAGGAATAGGTTTTGGTCGAGCACCTCCAAAAATTTGAGCTGTTCAAAAACAGCGGAAGAAATTTCTGTTAACCCTTCCTGGGGCAGGGAAGAAAGAATGATAGACATCGGCTCCAAGGAAAAATCAGACTTTGATGTCTTTATTGCACCACAATGGCCAAGGAAGATATGCTTCTCATGCTCAATAATCCTAATTGTCTAGAAGATTTTCATGTGTTCTAAGAAATTTAAAATACCGCAATCAAGACGATGTCGCTTGAAGCTAGCCGTGATGGGTACGGGTCATCTACATGGAGAATGTATGTTTTTCGTTCTTGTTCTAACGAGTTAAGTGCAAAATGTCAAAATGTGTTCATTTTTATGCTAATGTTATGTTCAAAGAGAGCTTATTAGGGATAGGGTTAGATTAGTTTAAGTTAGGAAAATCCGCACTCTTTCTTTTCTGCCTCTTTTGATTATTGACACTTGGGTAATTGGCAACAACGTGGATTAGAGTGCTTATTTAGGTTATTTGTGATTGTGCGCTAAATCCCTTCTTATTAACCCTTGTCCTTCTGTTCTTGTCTCTTATCCCTCGTCTCTGGCCAAATCAAACATAACCGGAATCAATTAAGGATCACTAATATTATGTAGGATAGGGTCTCTAAGGGAGCGGATTGCGTAAGTTTTGGCCGGAGTTCAAACTACAAGGTGTCGGGCAAAGAAAAAGAGTAAAGAAAATCCTAACTCAAACTTCTTCTTCTCTTTCCCTAAATAGTAAGGAAAACTATTCACAAATCATCTTATAAATGAAAAGAAAACAAAAGATAGAAGACATCATAAGAAACATTGCAAGTAAAGTGAAAGGGTAAGAAATACTAGGAACCAAGTGTATGAAAATGAGGGCTTTATTGAAGTACAATCAAAAGTACAAGTTAATGAGTTCAAATACTAAAATCTAAACTTGCGAGCTCACTTAAAAGATTGCAAGATCAGATAAAAGTAAAGAACTCAAACTATTACAAACTATGAAACTAACTGCTATGTACAAAGCTTAACTAGTTCCGTTGCCAACCCTGAGGGTCATATCACATTTCCTCAAAACTCTACGGCTTCTCAGCGCCTGCAATGAATTACAGATGTGAGATCCTGATTCGGTATCCAATACCTAGGAAGTAGAGTTAATAGAGAAACGGTCTTCAATCACGAACACACCTGAAGCCGAATCCACAACTTACTTCGTGACCTGATTCTTGGTTTTAAAGCCCGGCAATCCATCTTCCAATGTCCCTTTTTTCTGACAGTAGAAGCATTCTTCTTTTGTGGCAATCCCCCCGTTCTTTTGTTTTTTCTTATTCGGCATCTTCTGCACACCTCCCCTCGGTTTGATGGGGGCCTTCTTCTTTTTTCCCTTAGCCTTAGCCTTGGATTTAGTGGAAGAAGATTACCTAATAAACAGAGCAGGTATTTTCTTGGATTTTTTCAAGGTGCCCTCTGTAAGTCCATATTGCGACCCCCGGTTCTTACGGGGAGGCGGAAACGGTATAAAAATCAAATTTTTAGCGCAAGGGGCAATATGGACTAAGCAAAGTCGGGATCTTTAACTAAACTAAAACTAGCATACTTTGCTAAAGAGAGTTAGCTACTCGGATGGAGATGGTTATACCTAAACTTGAACTCCTTCTTCTTCAAACTTTGTAGAGGTTGATGGTTCTCTTCTTGTCGCCTTCTTCCGTCGAAGATGGATCCACCTCGAAGGTTCAACCTTTGGGCTCTTCCTCGTGCTTTGAGTGAACTAGGGTTTCCGGCTTGCTAAACCTTGAACCTAGAATGAGTAGAGAGTGTTTAAGAGGTGCTTTTCTTTTAAAAGAGAAGGATTCTCAACACATGAGAAGGGTTCTCTTTTACTAGAGGAAGAAGAAGATGAAGAGAGGAGAGAGAAGCTAAATGAGATAATGAGCTCTCTTTCTCTTTCTTACAACCATAACAAAAGAAAAAGAATTATCTAAATAACAATAATAATTCAAATGAGAATAGTTGATGGTTGTTTTGGAATGACCACTATCATACTTCATTAAATGAATGTTGGCAAGAATCAAGGAGCATCCTTGCTCAATAATGATGATGGTCAAAAATTCAACCATGGTCAAAAAGTCAACCATGGTCAACAAGTCAACAAAACCAACCATAACATATTTTCATTTAATTACTATTATTAATAGATATCTCACTAATTCATTAGGGTTTGGAAAAAAGACGACTGTCAACTGTGCATGCGCACCCGTTCCGAAACCCTAATGAAAAACCTCTTCTTCCGCCTCAAACAACTGTGCATACACACCTGCATTCTTGTTCCGAGGAACATGAATACTGAGAGATAAAAGAAACCCCAAAACATATACCAGTATTCGGCTCAAACCAGAGCCAGCTGGCAATATCCGTCCGGACTCCAAACGTGCACAAGTGCGCGGATGAGAACGAACCCTGTCGCAAAACCATGCGACCTCTACTCTATTTTGCCCAGAGGCGAATACCCTCTGTGTGGGACTCTAAAGACTCGACACTACGCTGGCAGTGGGTTTAACCACAGACCGCAAGCGGCACTAGCTGTGCGTAACGGTCCCCAGGTAGATGCCGACAAGAAGGCTGACGAGGTGAACCCCATCTGAACTCCTACTGAGTCTGAATGTGACAGTCTCCATACAGTCCGGTCTGTTCGTCGGATACATCGCATGTCGGGCCTAGGGGGCGGTAAAACGTCAGTCCCCCAATAGCGGTACAAGTCGTGTCGGAGTGAAGCCCAAAACACCCTGAGATAACACTGGAACCTACCAGTATATCTCGCTTGCCCTGGCCAGGGACTACTCGTGTAATGGCTCTCCTAGACACAGCGCGATGTCAACCCCCAATACCGGGAGAGACGAATCCTGTCTAACCGGCACTGCCTCCAAGTGCTTCGGGACTACACCCAACCACCACACTCCTTTGAGCCGTGGTAGGGTAGTGATCAAAGTGCAGTGGGAACACACTCGAGGCGAAGTGCCAGTGTCAAGTCAGCGGACTAAGCTGTACTCATGTCACCTGGGAACTGATGACTGACGATAGGTATAATACCAACCTGTCAGTTCCCGACGAGTCCTGTCCAGTGTACTCGTAACCTAACGAGCACCCGTATACTATCTCCAGTACGACGTACTGATGGCTGTAGGACAGACCATCTCCCACACTGGGATGAGAAGCGCATACGCTAGTCTACTCCGGAGTATCGATGCCCTGTCTCGATAGTCCTGCGACTAGGGACCTGTATAAGGATGTGCTTATAGATTACCCAGCCCCCACTAGTGTGACTGCCATCACAACGCTGGTAATCAAGCAAAGATCCTAAGGGCTCCACTAATGCGTATAAGTGATATAGTAAAATAAACACAAGTACACATTGAAGTAGAAACAAACCAAGTAGCATACTACTATATTGAGCAAGATTGTTTATACAAGGTGAATATCCCAAGCTTCCATTAAGTAATATACAAACTAGTATGATACAGTAATGGCCTCTAGGGCATATACACTAACAATCTCCCACTTGCACTAAGGCCATGTACTGGCGTATCGAAGACCTATCATCTCGATCAGCCGCTCGAACTGAGTCTGGGGTAGGGCCTTGGTGAATGGATCTGCAGTGTTCTCTTCAGAAGCAACCCTCCGAACCTCGATCTCCTTGCGATCCACGATCTCCCTGATCAGGTGATACCGCCTCAAGATGTGCCTGGATCTCTGATGGGACCTGGGTTCCTTCGCTAAAGCTATAGCCCCGTTGTTGTCGCAATACAGAGGTATTGGGTCAACAATGGACGGAACCACCTGAAGTTCTTTTAAGAACTTCCTCATCCAGACAGCTTCTTTTGCGGCATCAGATGCAGCAATGTATTCCGCTTCCATAGTCGAGTCTGCAACGGTTTCCTGTTTGGAGCTCTTCCAACACACCGCCCCTCCATTGAGGGTAAAGACAAAACCCGACATGGACTTGGAATCATCCTTGTCACTCTGGAAGCTGGAGTCAGCAAAGGCCTCGATCTGGAGGTCTTTTCCGCCATACACCAAGAACATCTCCTTAGTCCTTCTCAGGTACTTGAGAATGTTCTTTACTGCTATCCAGTGTTTCTCCCCAGGGTTTGACTGATACCGGCTTACCACACTCAGTGCATAAGCTACATCCGGTCTGTTACACAACATCGCATACATTATAGAGCCTACCGCAGAAGCGTAGGGTATAATAGACATGCGATCCCTCTCCAAATCAGTCTTGGGAGACATCTCTTTAGAGAGGGTGATCCCGTGACAAGCCGGTAGGTTACCGCACTTGGAATCTTCCATACTGAATCTCTTCACTATGGTGTCGATGTACCTGGACTGAGAAAGTCCTAATATCCTCTTGGATCTATCACGATGGATCCGGATCCCCAAGATGTATGAGGCATCACCCAGGTCTTTCATGGAGAACCTGTGTGACAAGAACCCCTTGACAGATTGTAGCATAGGAATGTCATTTCCTATTAAGAGAATGTCATCCATGTACAAAACGAGGAATACTGCAGTTCTCGCTACAAATCTACTATAGATGCATGGTTCATCTGGATTTTTGATAAAGCCAAATTCCTTGACCGTCTCATCAAAACAGATGTTCCAACTCCGCGATGCCTGCTTTAGTCCATAGATGGACTTAAACAACTTGCACACCTTTCCGCTGCTCCCACTCTGAATGAAACCCTCTGGCTGATCCATATAGACACACACCTCTAAATTTCCATTTAGAAAAGCGGTCTTTACGTCCATCTGCCAAATCTCATAATCGTGGAAGGCAGCAATGGCAAGAAGGATCCGAATGGATTTCAGCATAGCCACTGGAGAAAAGGTTTCGTCATAGTCCAAGCCAGGTCTTTGACGGAAACCCTTTGCTACAAGTCTAGCTTTATAGGTCTCAACCTGTCCATCTACACCAATCTTCCTTTTGAAGATCCACTTGCATCCTACGGGTTTTACCCCGTCTGGAGCAATGTCCAACGTCCATACTTTGTTGGTGTACATGGACTCCATTTCGGTCCGCATTGCATCCAGCCATTTTACCGAGTCAACGCTCTAAACGGCCTGATGGAAGCTAGTAGGCTCATCATAATCTATGATGCAATCCTCTCTATCCCCGTCTATGAGAAAACCGTAGTATCTCTCGGGCGGATGAGACTGCCTACTACTCCTGCGGAGCGGCGTAGGAATGTCCTGTTCATTTGAACCCTCTGGTTCCACTAAGCTTTCAGTAATAGTCTGCGGTTCTGGAATTTCTTCCAGTTCTACTGCGCTCCCACTAATCTCCTTTTCTAAGAACTGGTGTTCTAGAAAGTGGGCATTACGAGAAACAAGGACTTTTTGTTCTTCTGCGTAGTAGAAAAGATACCCCTTGGTGCTCTTTGGGTATCCCACAAACTTGCACAGTACTGAGCGTGCCTCGAGTTTGTCCGCATGCTGCTTTTTGACAAAAGCCGGACATCCCCAGATCTTCAGATATTGAAGATAGGGTTTCTTCCCACTCCATAACTCATATGGTGTGGTAGGCACAGTCTTAGTGGGAACTCGGTTCAAAAGGTACGCAGCTGATTCTAGCGCATACCCCCAGAATGATCGCGGTAACTCAGCGTTACTCATCATGGACCGTACCATATCCAATAGGGTGCGGTTCCGTCTCTCCGATACACCGTTATGTTGCGGAGTGTATGGAGGAGTAAGCTGAGAGAGAATTCCATTCTCTTTTAAGTAGTTCAGGAACTCGGCACTCAAGTATTCTCCACCTCGATCCGATCTTAGAATCTTGATACTTTTGCCGGTTTGTTTTTCTACCTCATTCTTATATTCCTGGAATTTTCCAAAGGCTTCAGATTTATGTTTCATCAAGAAGACATGTCCGAACCTTGAAAAATCATCCGTAAAAGTAATGAAGTAAGAAAAACCGTTTCGCGCAAGTGTAGACATTGGACCGCACACGTCGCTGTGTACGAGCCCCAGGAGCTCGCTCGCTCTTACTCCGTGTCCAGTGAACGGAGTCTTTGTCATCTTTCCTTTAAGACAGGATTGACAAGTGGCATACGATTGGTATTCGAACGGATTCAAATACCCTTCTTTATGTAACTTAGTCAACCTTCTCTCATTGATGTGACCCAGTCTACAATGCCATAAGAAAGCCTGATTGATATCTGGAGACTTTCTTTTGTGTGTATTCTGGACATTAAAAATCTGTGGTTGGTTTAACACGTATATACCATTGCTCAGTGTACCTGACCCAATCAGAACTTGATTAAGGTGAATCTTTACAACATTACTTACAAACGCAAATTCATAACCTTCTTTAGAAACTAAAGATACAGAAATGATATTACAAGTTGCGTTGGGTACAAAAAAGCAATTACGCAAAACCAAAACATGCCCATCTGACATTCCCAGGTGATAGTCCCCCACGGCTTTAGCATCCATGCTAGCTCCGTTCGCAACTCTGAGGGTCATGTCACCTGCCTTCAAAACCCTACGGTTTCTCAACGCCTGCAAAGAATTACAGATATGAGATCCTGATCCGGTATCCAATACCCAGGAAGTAGAATTTATAGAAAGACAGTTTTCAATAACATACACACCTGAAGCTGAAGCCGCAACCTTCTTCAGTTCCTGTGTCCTGGCCATCCAGGCCTTGCAATCTTTCTTCCAGTGTCCACTCTTATGACAATAGAAGCATTCCTCTTTACCCACAAGCTTCCCCGCAATCTTTGTTGCCTTTTCCTTTCCCTTCGTACCCACTTTACTAACACCGCCTCTTGGTTTGGCGGGGGCTTTCTTCCTCTTTCCCTTGGCTTTCGCCTTGGACCTAGAGGAAGAAGATCCTCCTACAAACAAAGCGGGTGTTTCCCTACCCTTCTGTAGGGTGCCCTCTGCGCTCCTCAGCATGTTGAGGAGTTCTGAAAGTTCAACTTCCTTTTCTTGCAAGTTGAAATTCAGTATGAACTGGGCGTAAGTGGATGGAAGGGACTGGAGAATTATATCCGTATAGAGTTCACTGTCCAACGTGGTCCCAAGTTCCGCGAGCTCCTCAGTGTAGCCAATCATCTTAAGCACGTGGTCCGCTACCGATGATCCGACGGCCAACTTTGTCGAAAATAACTTCTTCGACACTTCGTATCTTGCGATACGAGACTGCTCTCCATACAGTTCTTTTGTATGGAGAAATATGGATTCCAAATCCATATTCTCGTGCCTCCTCTGATGATCGTTGTCCATCGAGGCAAGTACGAGGCACCTGGCCTTCGCGCTGTCAATCTCCCAAGTCTTACGAATTTCCTTATCCGCGACGCTGGAGGTGGGACCTGGGACGGGGGGAGCTTTGGTGGTAAGAAGATACCCCAGCTTGTCGTAAGTGATTGCTAACTTGACATTCCTGAGCCAATCTTTGTAGTTTGGCCCTGTCAATATGTTTTTATCTAGAAGTAACTTAAGTCCAGTCATTTCGATTTGGTCGCTGCAGGGGGAGAGAAGAAACACTTTAGCACGATGCTCTTGCAAGTTTAGAATGGTTTTTAATTTGTCTAAACAGGATGGCTCCCACTGTCTCTCGAATCCATCCTCAAACCATAAAGGAAGAATTAGTCAGGATCAATCCCACCGCACAATGCTTGCTTAACCGTTCAGCCAGGCCAGTGTCGGTACTTCGAGTGAGGTTTTCCAACGCTTTCGTGAAGTTCCTTAATTAAATAACCTCTTTCCCTGGGGGCGTAGCCCCGCTAACACCTTTCTAGGCACCTACTAGGTTTATAGCATTGATCGTTTAGTGAAAAATTTCCCGAGGAGTAGCATATACTCACAGTAGGATCGGGATCCAAATATCATCGCGTGATGAAACTGAAGGAATCCTACCAGAATCACCACACTCCAAATGGTATGCAAATCTAGCAAGTTTCAGTACTTATGAAACTCCCGATGTGTATTTTTTGCCCCATGCTCTTATGACCTTGGCGTGAGGTCAAAATGTCATAAGTCACATGTCAAGGTCTTCCCATCATTATCCTGGTTAATTTGAACCCACCCGTACCTACCCTTGACGTAGGCCAAAATGGCAGTACGACTGTCTCAAACCAACGCATTCTATCTATGCAACAGATAAATATCCGGCAGCTACCAATCACTATGCCTTGGCATGAGGTCAAAATACATAGCTTGAATACTACCGTATATTTAACTGAAATGATGGAGGGCTACGAATGGTTTTGGCGAAACCGTGAACGTAGTGAACTTGATATAATCGATGGAACGAGATAGCTTTTAGAAGGAGTGGCTCGAGCTCCGCATTTAAAAGTTAGTTTTGAAAAGAACCGAGTGGTTTTTCGAAAGTGTTCCAACGACTTTAGCTTGGTTTATTATCTTGCATTAGTTCTTTTAATGCGTGATATTCTTGCATTAGTTCTTTTAATGCGTCCCATCATTTAATCCTACCATTGCAGAAAACAACAAAAATATGACGTACGCTTATGCCATATGCATTCGCCACGGGGCCCCGTCATCACCCGTTAGGTTACTTAACTAACGACAGAGCGGGGGCTGGGCTAGTGCGGCTGTAAAACATAAGCAACACCTAAATAGGAAGCAATGATAGACATTACAGATCACAGATGAATACATTGGATATACTAGCAATCCGCAATCCTTTCGAGCCTGGAACGAAAAGCGGATAACACGGTCGCGGTGAATAGCCAAATACCCCACCCAAGACCCCTACGGGTGCGGCAAACTACCCGCCAAGTACTCGGCAGTTTGTGCACCCCCTCCATGGGTCTATCCTAGGAGCAAAAACAGTAAAAAGAATTATACAATGACGGCTACAACCCCGACCCGGTTGTGCGGCCAAACAAATAATAATTATTACATCAATTTACATTTAGAATGAATGAAAGAAAAACAAAAGCTCATCTCACATCCACCCCGGCTATTCACCCGCGACAGTCCAACACATTCATATACACATTCCAATATCAAACACAGATCATGTATAACCCCGACTAATCGTCTTATAGCGATTAGCCGACGTTCAATACATGCAAGCATCACAGATATAACCATCATAGTCAAAGTGCAGTGAAGTTCGGAAAAAATACGGAATTATAGGACCCCAAAAGTAAATTTCTTTTCTGGAAAATCTGGGCACATATAATATATTTTAAAAATTCCAAAACCAACACAGACACACACTGCACGAAAAACGATGCACAGAAGACGACAAACGGCGGCGCTTCCGCGGCACATGCCTACCTCGTGCGGCGGAAGCGCGGCGGTTTGAACGAAACAGTGGATCGTTTTTCATGGGTGTTCACACAAAACCCTGAGCCGAATTTACAAGTATAAAGTTTTTCATTTAGAGCAGAAAAAATTTCAACAGAAACTTAGGGTTTTTGTTTTTCCGGTTTTGTGATTTTTTCGGTTCCGAACTTCGTTACACTTCACTACCAAGCTAGTTTAAGTTTAACCTGGCTCTGATACCACTGTAAGTCCATATTGCGACCGCCGGTTCTTACGGGGAGGCGGAAACGGTATAAAAATCAAATTTTTAGCGCAAGGGGCAACATGGACTAAGCAAAGTCGGGATCTTTAACTAAACTAAAACTAGCATACTTTGCTAAAGAGAGTTAGCTACTCGGATGGAGATGGTTATACCTAAACTTGAACTCCTTCTTCTTCAAACTTTGTAGAGGTTGATGGTTCTCTTCTTGTCGCCTTCTTCTGTCGAAGATGGATCCACCTCGAAGGTTCAACCTTTGGGCTCTTCCTCGTGCTTTGAGTGAACTAGGGTTTCCGGCTTGCTAAACCTTGAACCTAGAATGAGTAGAGAGTGTTTAAGAGGTGCTTTTCTTTTAAAAGAGAAGGATTCTCAACACATGAGAAGGGTTCTCTTTTACTAGAGGAAGAAGAAGATGAAGAGAGGAGAGAGAAGCTAAATGAGATAATGAGCTCTCTTTCTCTTTCTTACAACCATAACAAAAGAAAAAGAATTATCTAAATAACAATAATAATTCAAATGAGAATAGTTGATGGTTGTTTTGGAATGACCACTATCATACTTCATTAAATGAATGTTGGCAAGAATCAAGGAGCATCCTTGCTCAATAATGATGATGGTCAAAAATTCAACCATGGTCAACAAGTCAACCATGGCCAACAAGTCAACAAAACCAACCATAATATATTTTCATTTAATTACTATTATTAATAGATATCTCACTAATTCATTAGGGTTTGGAAAAAAGACGACTGTCAACTGTGCATGCGCACCCGTTCCGAAACCCTAATGAAAATCCTCTTCTTCCGCCTCAAACAACTGTGCATACACACCTGCATTCTTGTTCCGAGGAACATGAATACTGAGAGATAAAAGCAACCCCAAAACATATACCAGTATCCGGCTCAAACCAGAGCCAGCTGGCAATATCCGTCTGGACTCCAAACGTGCACAAGTGCGCGGATGAGAACGAACCCTGTCGCAAAACCATGCGACCTCTACTCTGTTTTGCCCAGAGGCGAATACCCTCTGTGTGGGACTCTAAAGACTCGACACTACGCTGGCAGTGGGTTTAACCACAGACCGCAAGCGGCACTAGCTGTGCGTAACGGTCCCCAGGTAGATGCCGACAAGAAGGCTGACGAGGTGAACCCCATCTGAACTCCTACTGAGTCTGAATGTGACAGTCTCCGTACAGTCCGGTCTGTTCGTCTGATACATCGCATGTCGGGCCTAGGGGGCGGTAAAACGTCAGTCCCCCAATAGCGGTATAAGTCGTGTCGGAGTGAAGCCCAAAACACCCTGAGATAACACTGGAACCTACCAGTATATCTCGCTTGCCCTGGCCAGGGACTACTCGTGTAATGGCTCTCCTAGACACAGCGCGATGTCAACCCCCAATACCGGGAGAGACGAATCCTGTCTAACCGGCACTGTCTCCAAGTGCTTCGGGACTGCACCCAACCACCACCTGTTTGCACGACTCCTTTGAGCCGTGGTAGGGTAGTGATCAAAGTGCAGTGGGAACACACTCGAGGCGAAGTGCCAGTGTCAAGTCAGCGGACTAAGCTGTACTCATGTCACCTGGGAACTGATGACTGACGATAGGTATAATACCAACCTGTCAGTTCCCGACGAGTCCTGTCCAGTGTACTCGTAACCTAACGAGCACCCGTATACTATCTCCAGTACGACGTACTGATGGCTGTGGGACAGACCATCTCCCACACTGGGATGAGAAGCGCATATGCTAGTCTACTCCGGAGTATCGATGCCCTGTCTTGATAGTCCTGCGACTAGGGACCTGTATAAGGATGTGCTTATAGATTACCCAGCCCCCACTAGTGTGACTGCCATCACAACGCTGGTAATCAAGCAAAGATCCTAAGGGCTCCACTAATGCGTATAAGTGATATAGTAAAATAAACACAAGTACACATTGAAGTAGAAACAAACTAAGTAGCATACTACTATATTGAGCAAGATTGTTTATACAAGGTGAATATCCCAAGCTTCCATTAAGTAATATACAAACTAGTATGATACAGTAATGGCCTCTAGGGCATATACACTAACACCCTCTGCCACCCTCAACATGTTGAGGAGCTCAGGAAGTGAAACTTTCAGCTTTTGCATATTGAAATTCAATATGAATTGGGCATAGATAAAGGAAAGGGACTCTAAAATTAAGTCGGTAGACATCTCATTCTCCAACGTAGTTCTCAGGTCCGTGAGCTCTTCAATGAGATTAATCATCTTTAGGACGTGGTCCCCAACAGATGATCCGACGGCCAACCTCGCTTGAAACAATTTTTTGAGATCTCGTATCTTGCGATATGGGATTGCTCTCCAAATAAGTCTTTGGTATGGAGGAAGATGGAAGAAAAGTCCATCTTCTTGTGCTACCTCTGATGTTCATTATCCATGGAGGCCAGCACGAGGCACTTGGTTTTCGCACAATCAAGATCCAAGGTCTTACGGACCTCAATATCCGCGACCGAGGATTCTGGACCTGGTACAAGGAGGTTTTAGCCGTAAGGACGTATGCAACCTTATCATAAGTAAGGGCCATAAGGAAGTTCCTCAGCCATACTTTATAATTCGCTCCAGCAAGTTTGTTTTTATCTAATATTAGCTTAAGTCCCATCATGGTCACTGCAATTATGAGAGAGAGAAAAGAAACACTCACCATATGCTCTTGAAAGTTTAGATTGGTTATTAGTTTATCAAAACAGGATGGCTCCCACTGTTTTCTCGAATTCTTCTTCAAACCCTAAAAGAAGAATTAGTAAGGATTAATCGCACCCTACAAGTTCGCATATCTTTTGGCCAGGCCAGTGTTGGTACTTCGGAGGGAAGCCCCCCGTGCTGTCGCACGGGCCTAATTAACTAACCTCGTTTTTCCAGAGGCGTAGCCCCGTTAACACCTTTCTAGACACCTACTTGATTAGCTAATTGCAAAAAGAAAAATTATCCCAAAGAGTAGCGGATACTCACAGTAGGATCGGGACCCAACTATCATTGTATGATAATTTTGAAGGAAGCCTACCAAAACTACCACACTCCAGAAGGTATGTAACACTAGCAAGTTTCCTGTATGTTTGAAACTCTCGATGTGGTTTTTGCCCCTAAGCGCTTATAATCTTGACGAAGGTAAAAACGTTATAAGTCACAAGTCAAGCTCAAACCGTCATTGTCCAGATTAATCTAGACCCATTCGTATAAGCCCTTGACGAAAGTCAAAACAGATGTACACCTGTCCTAGATTAATGCATCTATCTATGCTACAGATAAGCACCCACTAGCTACCAAACACTATGCCTTGGCGAAGGTCAAAACACATAGCATGAATACTAGTAGATACCTATCTAAAATGACGGAGGGCTATGGCTGGTTTTGGCGAAAACCGTTAACGTAATGAACTTGATATAGTCGAAGGAACCGAATAGCTTTTGAAAAGGAGTGGTTCAAGCTCTGCTTTTAAAAGTTGTTTTTTGAAGAAAACCGAGTGGTTTTGCAATTGTTCCAACGATGTCAGATTTTAGGTTTTTTACATGGCATTAATCAATATTAATGTGGTCCCATCAATTAACCTTATCATTGCAGAAAGAAACGGAAATAGAACGTACGCTTATGCCATCCGCATTCTCTACGGGGCCCATCATGCACCATTAGGTTACTTAACTACTGGCAGAGCGAGGGCTAGACTAGCACGGGTGCAAAACATAAGCAACGTTTATTATATATAAACTATATATCCCTCTCTCTCCACTCCCTCTGATTACTTCAGACTTAAGAATTTTTCCAAATTTCAATCCCTTTATTTTTTCATCATAGGTAAATGTATGGAATAAATTAAAAAGTGAAGAAAAACTCAATTATTTTATTCCTCACGTCCAGGATTACGGCCCAGATCGTTAGATAAGAATCCAAAAATGAAAAGAGAAACAAAAAATATTACTACTGTGTAAACGAAGAGTTTAAGAGTAAGCATTACAAAATCTCCAAGATTATTTTTTTGAAAAAGGAAATGGATTGCCGATTTTTTATCGCATACACTATTTTGACATAACACCCCCAAAAATGAAGTCTTTTCTTGAAAAAAAAAGTAATTTTCATGAATTTAATATATATATATATAGCCATTAGTCTCACGCAATAATATCCATTCCAGATCACAGATCACAGTAGATGCAACACAGATGAATATATTGGATATACTAGAATTTCCGTATTTCGTTTTAGCTTATAACAAAAAACAGATTCCACGGTCATGATGAATAGCCAAACCCTCACCCTAGACCCATACGGGTGTGGCAAACTACCCGCCAAATTCTCGAAGTGAAGCAACCTCCCTCAATGAAATGAGTAAGCTACTCGGCACTTCAACAACCCGGTAGTTTGTGCACCCACCATGGGTCTATCCTAGGTGCAAGAAAAAGTAAATGAAATAATACAACGGTGGCTACAACCTCAACCCGGATGTGCCCCGCAAAAGAATATTACATCACATTATAAATATACATGAATGAAAGAAAAGAACACTCTTCTCAAAAAAACCCAGCTATTCATTCACTACGATCCAATACTTCATATCCACAAACCACAAACAAGATACAGTATGTGCAACCCCCATTAATCGACGTATAGCAATTATTAGACGTTTAGAAACGCATATACGAACTAAAAACGAATAAACGATGTTAAAATTTTGACTTCGAAATACTCCGTACTGCCCAAGCATAAAGATAACACAACATGAAATCTGGGCAAAATCAAATAACACCATAAATCCTAAATCCAAGAGTACAAAACACCATAAGAAACTCGAGACCCAACTCTATAGTAAAACCGGTGACAGCGGGAAAATTAATGATTCCGGCGGTTTCATTTTAGAGTTTGTGCATCGTTTTTCTCTGGTGTTCTAGTTACAACAAAAAGAGCACTCTGCAATTGTTTAAAAAAAACTTTAGAGACTCTAGAAAATTTAACAGCAACTTGGAATTAAGGTTTTAACGTTACGGAGTTATTTTGGTTTCAAAACTCAAAATTTCATCTAATCAATTAATTAAGGTTTGAGTAGGCTCTGATACCATGTAAGTCGATGTCACACACTCCACAGGATTTGTGGAGAGGCGTAATTTATGGAAAAAAAATTTTACAAGCAATATCGACTAAATTTCCAAGATCAACCAAAAACCTTGACTAACTGTAACATTGCAAAAAAATAAAATCTTATTTTTGGGAAATTATATAATTTAAATAATAAATATTATGAATATTTTAATAATGCGTTATAATTATATACCGATAAATTGGGAAATATTGGAAAATTAAATTGAATGGTGATTTTTAGAAGGATTTATGTGATTTAGGCAAATTATAAATTTTTATAATTAATTATATGCAAGTTATTTCTAAACTTGATTAATGTTCTCTAATCTTGCATTAAGCTTGAATTTTTGCATCATGACATACAACAGAACTTGTCACATTTTATTCTACCATGATTTCTCTTTTTGTGCATGGTTGCATTTTTGGGGGTTTTCATTTTGGTTTAGAAAAGAAAAGAAAAGAAAAGTAAAAAGGAATAGATTAAACAATTGGGTATGGGCAAGAGAGAGAGAGAGGTGAGTGGTCAATTGACCATGGCTCATTGTTCCCCCTTCATTATTTCCTTCATCATTTTCCCCCACTTCCTCTCATGGCTGCCCTCTCACTCCCCCCTCCTCTACCTCCTCACAACACACCCTAAAACACATCAAAACATCATCTTCCTTTCATTAAAAATGCGCACAAGCTCACTACAAGCATTTTGGACCAAAAAAGCTAGGATTTTGAGCACTTGGGGCAACTCAAGAATTTTCTTAAGTTGCCAAATGAGGTACTTTCTTCACCTTTAGTGTAGTAATCCACTTCCTTTAGCATCTATATTAGTTTAGAATCGATTAAGTGTAGTGATCAGTCGAAAATATTGCATTCTCAACACGTCAATTTCCCTACTATTATTGCTCTTATAAAGGTGTTTATTATAAATATAACACAGATTATGAATTCATCTGGAAAATACCAAATACCCTGTGTTATAATTATAATCGATATTCTAGAGGGAAATTAAGTGTTTATTACTATACGCATGATCTTTGTATATCTAAACACTTGTTTCAATATTTTGTGCAGAAATTCTTCAGGTCAAAGAACTGGAACTGCTAAAAAAGCACCGATAAATACAACAAGTCAAAGACTTGAGATCTGGCAGTAAATAAGAAATAACTATAGGATTCCAGACATCAGCAAAGTGCCATAAAGCCAACATAAAACAACCCTGAAGATTCCATGCACTGACTCCATCAAAAGGCCGCGGATCCGCGCCCGATCCGCCGCGGATCCGTGGCCGATCCGACTCGCCAGCGGTTGATACTTTTTGCAGGGCTTCTCTTTTAACGGCCAAACTTCTTCAATACGCTTCAAAGTCCCTATAAATCTCCAGAAGCTTCTCTACAATAGCCAATCTTCTAGTGTAAGCTTGGTACCTACCTAGCTTCCTATGCAAGCCTCATAACAACCAAGCTTCTAAGAGAAGATAGATGAAAACTATAAAAGGTTACCTATGGCTTCATTACAAAGGTTGTTGAACCTTGAACCAAATCCACACACAAGATGAGTGACACAACTTGTAATCAAAACCCTAGCCCAAATCCAATTTCAAAGCCAAATCAAGATCAATTGAGAAGCGAATCAAGCAAACCATCAACGATCCTTTGTAGCGACGTCGGTCTTCATCAAGAGCAAGTGATCGCAACCGTTCCATGACTCAAGGAGATCGATGCTAAGCTAATTTCGACGGATCTAGTTACCTCCTCAAATCTTGTAACCTTGAATTGAGTGAATGTGTACCTAATCGTCGATTAATAAAGGTGAAAATTGTAAATCTTGCTTTCTTTACATTCTCACATTATGAAAATTTATCGATTCTTGATTCTTTCATTTTTCATGATGTGTGAGTGAAATCTCCGCTTGTAACGGAATCGAGAGAATACGTAGATGATGATGATGAAATTCTTGAACGATTCTTAAGTCTTATGAGATTTGTTAACTCTAAGAAAAAGAATAATCGATGACCTAATTTTGAGCGAGATCACTTTCTTGAATATCTTCGCTCCAAATTAGAGATCAATGATCGGTGATTTTCTTTGCTGGAGGCTAGAATTTGAATAATGATCAATGAAAGGATAAGGGATAGTGAAGGAGAAACCCTAGTTTCTTCAATAGATCCCTAATCTTCATTGATCGCCATCGATCTAGCTACAATTTCTCAATAGATAAGATTTTGTAATCTTTAGTTTTCATGATCACCACTTATTTGATCGATTCCTACAAGCTATTCTTCAAATCTTGATAATTAAATCGATTTGGACATTTTCTTGATCTTTATCAATTCTTGATCCTAGATCTATTTATTTATATTTCTTGAAACTAAATCTCACAAATATTGAATCATTTTCTTTAATCTTTTCTTTTCAACTCAACTAAAATAAATTCGAACAAATTCACACAATCTTAGTGGACGATCCGTATTCGCTAACGAAACTTCAATAGACACCGTTAATTGATTGCGGTTAAAAATTTCTTTGATTATGAACACTTTACATTTTATCACAACTTAGATGATCAATCAAATGGCGCCATTGCCGGGGATTGCGTGCTATTTTGTTCGTTCTTGTTATTTGAGTTAAAATTTTATTATTTCATCAGAATTTTTTAGATCAAAATTGCAACAAGTGCTTAACGATTTGTTGTGATTTTGCAAGAGAATCTGGAATCATTGGAGCAAGAGGAAAAATATTCAGATCATCTCAGGAAGTCCAGTGACGTAACAGGAGCATTTGCACAAAATTTTGTGTAAAGATCACACCATCAAACCGCGGAACCGCGGCACTTCGTAACATTTCGCGGCGTTCTTGAGGCTTCAGTGTTCCAAATTCTTCAGGTATATTTCTTACTTTCTTATCTCCTCCCTGCTCTTGTCCAATAACCAATTTCTGCAGGATTCTTTGCAAAAATTCGCAGCGCCGCTCGAGAAAAAAAATTGTTGCGTGTTTGATCTTGGTTGTTTGCATATTTTAACACGGAAATTAAGAGGTAAAGACCAAATTCAGATTAGGTAGGGAGTTCATTACCCTTCCTAAGCCCCGAAAATCACAAAACTTCCATCTGCATCACCCTCATTAACTAAAAAAATATCTATACATGACTCTAAGGACCGTCGCGCTCAATTAGGATAGAAGGAGGTTGTGGGTAATCTACTGTTTATCCGCATTTCTTTTGTGATGTCTAAGACAAGTGTGTCTAAGGCAAGTGGTTACTTAATTAGGCCCACTACTTACGTAGTGGAGAACCTCCCACTTACCTGGCACTTACCTAGCCACAGAAGGGATAAAGAGGCAGTAAAGGATCTATCCTGCAATTTGTCTTCTGAAAGTCTAGGAGCGGTCTAGAGACTTGACCTAGGTGACCATTAGATCTAGGGTTGCTTGTGCATTGTTTGTGTGATTTTTCAAAAATCCGTCTTTTTCAAAACAAACACCAAATCCACATTTTCTCTAATTATCACAACGCTGCCACTTGTGCTAAACCATTTAGTGCATGCTCGGCTGGACACGGGATTCTAGTGCCCGTCTTGTCCGCGTTCCTTCTATTGACTCCGAAGTCGGTAATTCTACATCAACTTTTTCTTCACCCACCACCACATCCACTTTGATGGACGGATCTCCATCGAATTTCTTTAACACCACTATACCACCGTCCGCAGGTGTGCAGAATCCTTCCCGTATCTCTCTCCAAGAGAGATGCTACCCTATGCGAGGTCCACTTTCGACCTGTCTCACCATTCCACCAGCCAATAGGGACAATTTCGAAATAAAACCTCAATACATCAATCTTCTACCAAAATATCACGGTCTCGAGTCTGAAGACGCATACGTTTTTATTACAAAATTTGAAAATGTATGCGCTATGATGGTACTTCACAGCTTTCTGTGGATGCTATGAGATTACGTCTTCTCCCATTCACTTTGTGCGATATAGCCGAGAAGTGGCTTTATAACACAGCCGCACATTCTATTTCAAACTGGGGAGAATTCGTAACAGCTTTCCTAAAGAAATTCTACCCTAATCATAAGACAGCTCGAGTCCATAGAGAAATAAATCAATTTCCCCAGCTTCCAAATGAACCATTATCGAAGTGTTTTGAACGCTTCAAGGATCTGTTAGTTCAATGTACTCATCACGGAATTCCTAGATGGGATTTGTGCAGAATCATATATGAGGGCATTAATCCTACAATAAAATAGAATCTTGAATCCATGTGTCTAGGCACCTTCATGAGTAAAGACGATGGTGAAGCCTGGAAATTTTTAGAAGATTTCGCTGAGAAAACTTTACAGTGGGAGAGTATAAGTCAACCATCATCTAGGGGTGGTATTCATCAACTGGATGTTTCCATAGGAGTTAGAGCTGAAATGGCAGCAATGCAAAAGAAACTCGAAGCTATGGAACATAAATTTTTATTAGCCTCCCTAAATCAAATGTCACTCTTCAAAACTATCTGTGCATGCTGTTCTGATCCATCTCATCTTATGGAAGAATGTCCTTTAAATTCTCCGTTTCAAGGTCATAAGTATACCAATGCTGCTTTCCAGAAAAGACTTAGAAACGATCTGTATTCTTCCACTTATAATCAGGGTTGGAGGAATCACCCTAACTTTGCTTGGAACCAACAACAAACTCAAAACACGGTTCCAAACCAAAATAATTTCCAAAGGGGCCCTCCACCACAACAACAACCACTATAACTGACTCAGCACCCCTATAAATCACAAAACTTTCAAAATCCGGTCAACACTTCTGCACCATATAACAATTCTTTGCAATTGACCGGTACTGATGAATCTTCTTCACTCGCACAAACCATGAATTTGATTCTGAAAAATTTCATGCAAGTTTCGGCTGAGGTTAAGTCTTTTGTCGATGATATAAAGAAAAACTCCGCCTCCCAAGCTGAGAGAATAAAATCGATGGAAGCACAAATTGCACAATTAAAAGCCAAAATGAGTGCTAGAGAGAAAGGGAAACTTCCGTCTCAACCCCTACCGAATCCTGGACATTCACAACACTACAATGTGAATGCAATTACAACGTTGAGATCTGGAAGAGTGTTGAATAATCAAGTCGGTAAAGAGATTGATAATCATGATGAATTAATCAATAACACCCCGGCTTTCACTTCCACTTTTCCTTTCCCTTCCACATCCACTTCTACTTCTGATCCTACCTTGTCTACCCCACCACCTTCTTGCGAGCCTATCCTTCGTTTTTCCCAAGGCTCGAACCCTCAGCATATTTCTTCTAGTCCAACAAAGATGATCCCCACTCCTATTCTGGGATCAGTTCCACACACACCTCCTTCTCCAATGTTGTACCCAGCTATTATTGTTAAAGCTCCTTATCCGAATCGGTTGAGGGGAAACAAATCGAGTCCACATATGGAGAAGATTATGGAAATGTTCAAATAGGTTAACATCAACATCCCTCTCCTAGATGCTATCCAACAAGTTCCGTCTTATGCAAAAATTCTTAAGGACTTGTGCACTAGGAAGAGGAAGACTCAAGTGCCCAAAAAGGTCTTTATGACTAATAATTTTAGCACTGCTTTTACCCTCCAGTTACCAAAGAAATATAAGGACCCTGGATGTCCTACAATCTGGATTTCTATTGGGGGTAAAAACATTAACCGTGCTTTACTTAACCTTGGCGCAAGTGTTAACCTGCTTCCATATTCGGTCTACGAGCAGTTAGGGATTGGAGGGTTGAAACCAGCTCATTGTACTCTCCAAATGGCAGACCGTTCAATCACCAAACTTAGGGGTGAACTGGAGGATGTGTTGATAAAAAGTTGGGGAATTTATATTCCCTGTGGACTTTATTATTCTCGATACACAACCTGTAGCAAACCCACGGAACCAAATTTCGGTGATTCTGGGTCGACCATTCCTTGCCACTTCCAATGCAGTCATTAATTGTCGAAACGGTTCAATGAACCTATCTTTTGGAAAAATGACAATTGAACTGAACAGCTATAAAATTGGAAGTCAGCCGTCTGAACCCTCTGCTCACATACTTGATGTTTGTTCTGCCCACGAGATTGCTACCGAAAGCTGCGAAGTTGATGTACTTTGCTTTGATGATCTCGACGACACTAGCATATCAATGTTTGATCTTGCACATCTAAGTGAGGACACTCTTTCCACTCTTGAGTCTGAACTTTGAGACTCTTCACCTTCCGGGTCTATATCCTTTGCAGGCTACGAGCTTCTTCATGAATCTGAATGTCATTCTTTTACCCCCACCTTCTATTTTTTCTCCGCCGACATTAGATCTTAAATTATTACCTTCTCATCTTAAATATGCATATTTAGGTGAGAATGAGTCTTTACCTATGATCATATCTGCTTCTCTATCCCTAGAGCAAGAGAATGCTCTTTTGACGGTATAAAGATCTAATAGCCAGGTGTTTGGTTGGACTATGGCTGACATCAAAGGGATTAGTCCCTTAATTGTTGAACATCATATACAACTGATGGATGAAGCCAAGCCAACCTGAGAACCACAGAGATGATTGAACCCCGTAATGAAAGATGCGGTAAAGAAAGAAATAGTCAAATACCTTGACAGTGGTATTATTTAACCAATCTCTGATAGCCAATGGGTAAGTCCAATTCATGTCGCCCCTAAGAAATCTGGCGTTACGGTCATAGCAAATGAGGCAAATGAGTTAATCCAGACACGCACTCAAACTGGGTGGCGTGTATGTATTGATTATAGAAAACTCAATGCCGCAACGAGAAAAGACCACTTTCCTCTACCTTTTATTGACCAGATGCTGGAATGCTTAGCTGGACGTGAATATTACTGCTTCATGGACGGATACTCTGGCTATAACCAGGTCCCTATTGCCAAAGAGGATCAAGACAAAACCACATTTACTTGTCCTTTTGGTACTTTTGCTTATAGACGCATGCATTTTGGGTTATGCAATGCTCCCGCTACATTTCAGCGGTGTATGATGGGGATATTCTCGGACATGGTCGAGAATTTTCTGGAGAATTTCATGGACGATTTCTCGATATTCAGAGATTCTTTTGCTGACTGCCTATCTTATCTTGGCACAGTTCTTACTCGTTGTAAGGAGAAGAACTTAACCTCGAATTGGGAAAAATGTCATTTCATGGTCTAAGAGGGAATTGTGCTTGGACATGTTATTTCACGAAAAGGCATTGAGGTTGACAGAGCCAAAATAGATGTCATTCAAAACCTTCCTCATCCCAAATGCGTCAAAGATATACGATCTTTTCTTGGCCATGCAGGCTTTTATCGGAGATTCATTAAGGATTTTAGCAAAATTGCTAGACCCTTAACTCTTCTCTTGGCCAAGGACACAACCTTTCACTTTGACTCGGATTGTGAGGCCGCATTTGACTCACTTAAACACTCTCTCACTACACCCCCTGTTCTATCATCTCCAGATTGGAACCACCCGTTTGAGCTTATGTGTGATGCATCGGATTTTGCTGTTGGTGCAGTATTAGGACAACACATTGAAAAGATACCACATGTGATTTATTATACAAGTAAGACCCTGAATGATACTCAAATTAATTATACAACTACCGAAAAAGAACTTTTAGCAGTTGTATTTGCATTAGAAAAATTCAGGCCTTACTTGATTGGCTCACCTATTGTTGTGTACACTGACCACTCCGCCTTGAAACATCTTTTGGCGAAGAAGGATGCTAAAAGTAGGTTAATACGTTGGATCCTTCTACTACAAAAATTTGATCTTGTTATTCGAGATAAGAAAGGATGTGAAAACGTAGTGGCTGACCATCTGTCGCGCATATCTTCTTCACCTGTGACCCTGCCAATAAATGACTCTTTTCCGGACGAACAACTCTTGAACGTTTCCGACGAACCTTGGTTTGTGGATATTTTGAATTATCTTGCAACAGGACTTATTCCCCGCGAATGGTCGAAAAAGGACAAACATCGATTTCTATCCCAAGTAAAACACTTTTACTAGGATGAACCCTATTTGTTTAAGTATTGTCCTGACCAGATCATTCGCAGATGTGTTCCTAATAATGAATTCAAGAGTGTTCTATCTTTTTATCATAATCAGGCATGTGGGGGTCACTTCGGTCCTAGAAAGACGGCGGAGAAAGTTTTGCAATGCGGTTTTTACTGGCCAACATTATTCAAAGATGCATTTTATTATTGCAAAACCTGTTCACAGTGCCAACACACGGGTTGGATTTCTCGAAGAAATGAGATGCATCTTCAACCGATCCTAGTAGTTGAAATTGTTGACGTTTGGGGTATTGATTTTATGGGTCCTTTTCCCAACTCTTTGGGAATTTGTACATATTGCTTGCGGTTCCTTGTCGCACTAATGACAACAAAGTTGTCATTAAGTTTCTTAAAGAAAATATCTTTTCGTGGTTTAGACACCCACGCGCTATCATTAGCGATAACGGGATGCATTTCTGTAATCGGTCTTTCGAGACTTTGATGCGGAAATATGCAATCAACCACAAACTTTCTACACCCTATCATCCCCAAACGAGCGGGCAAGCTGAGGTTTCAAATAGATAAATCAAACAAATTTTGGAGAAAACTGTTTCTAAAAACCGAAAAGATTGGTCAACCAAATTGACAAATGCTCTTTGGGCATTCCGTACTGCATATAAAACCGATCTTGGTATGTCTCCTTACCGACTAGTGTTTGGAAAGGCTTGTCACCTTCCGGTCGAGATTGAGCATAAAGCAATGTGGGTCATTAAAGAACTTAACTTTGACTTAAATCAAGCCTGCAACTTTCCGAAGATGCAATTAAATGAGCTAAGCGAACTCCGCGATGAAGCTTACGATAATGTTGTAATTGTAAAGAATCGGACTAAGGTATTTCACGATAAAAATATTTTGAGAAAAACTTTTACACATGGTCAACAAGTCCATCTTTATGATTCACGTCTCCATCTTCATGCGGGTAAGCTAAAATCTCGGTGGAAAGGTCCTTTTGTTGTGCGGTATATATACCCGTACGGGACAGTTGAGGTTGAAAATATTGAAAACGGTATAATTTTCAAAGTAAATGGACATAGATTAAAACCGTATTTTTCTACTGACCCCACGGAGGAGCTCCTGTTTTTACAGGAGCCACTTTATCTTGACTAAAATTCCTCCGTCTCACCTCCATGTCTTAAAAAATACTGTGTCATCTTTAGAATGAGGTTGAGTAAATAAGTTTGGGGAGATTTTCATGTTCATATATTATTGCCCCCGTTAATAAATTTCCTCCCAAGTCTATAGGTTTCTGAGATTTAACAGATGGCAACAGTGAGGACACTGTTGTAAACAGGTTTGGGGGAGGTTTGTGCTTATTTACGCATCACTTTGCATCATATTTTGCATAAGCACAAAACATATAATAAAAAAATTGTACATAAATAAGATAATAAAAGATTAGAAAGTGAAAAAAATTACATCCCAAAGATTAGAAAAATTTAAGAAAACCTAGAAAGTTAGAAGTTTTCTTAAACGAACTAGTAATAAGTAGTTATGAGCCGTTGTCCCAAGGGTTAGTAAGATGAAAGAAGTCACTAATCTGAAGATAAAAATAAGTCTGAAAAATAGTTTCTATTCTGGAAGCCAAACATTTGAATGTTGATACCCTACTATACGCACTTACACACGTCTTGAAACTAGGGATAGTAGAGAATACCTTGAAATGCTCTTGTCTAAAAGCCAAAGTACGAAAATAAAAAAAATGAAGAATAAAAGATAAAATGTATAGAAAAATGAACACTGGTTTTGTAAACACCAAGGCAGCAACAAAAAATATAGCGAGGGTGCTTCATCACCTAGTGCCTTAGACCAACTGATTTGGGAGTCACTGGTTTAGGAGTCACTGCTAAGCCTTAGGTGTTGCAAGACGAGGAAAATACTAATTACACCTAATAAGCAAGCACATGAGTAATCGGTCGGTTAGTACCTCAAGAAGTACTAAACGGTCACATGAAAAATGTGTGAGAAAATCCATCTAAATTTTCACCAATTAAAAAGTACTGAGGTAGATGGACAGGAGTATGATAGCTTGAATAGAATTCTCTGAGTGTAGGGATGTTCTTTACACACACGTAGGGGTATATGATCGGTGTTTTGAAGAAAGGTAGGAATGGGGAATAAAGATGATGTTTTATTGAGGGATGATGTGATTTCTAATATCTTTTCATGACTATTAAGATAGGGCTCATGACAACCGAAGAGCTAGTGTAGTTGGAAACTCTGATTTTCAAAGTCTTTCTTTTACAATTCTTATCTTTAGATGTAACTTTCACAGTCTTCCTTTTAGTATGGGATTTTGTGGGTGCAATCCGCTAAAAAACCCTCAGGAGACAACACTCCTCCTACTAAGGACACCTAGAGGTCGAAAGGCTTGTTGCACGTGCTCAGTGCAATCGTGTTGCCTACGAAAGTGTGCTAGTTAGTTTTTCTTTTTCTTTATTTTCTCATTCTCTTAAAAATAAAAGATGTTTGATCGAGACGACCAAAATTAAGTTTGGGGGAATTTTATCAGTCGAAAATATTGCATTCTCAACATGTTAATTTCCCTACTCTTATTGCTCTTATAAAGGTGTTTATTATAAATATAACACAGATTACGAATTCATCTGGAAAATACCAAATACCCTGTGTTATAATTATAATCGATATTCTAGAAGGAAATTGAGTGTTTATTACTACACGCATGATCTTTGTATATCTAAACACTTGTCTCAAGATTTTGTGCAGAAATTCTTCTGGTCAAAGAACTAGAACTGCTAAAAAAGTACCGATAAATACAGCAAGTCAAAGACTTGAGATCTGGCAGTAAATAAGAAATAACTATAGGATTCCAGACATCAGCAAAGTGCCATAAAGCCAACATAAAACAACCCTGAAGATTCCATGCACTGACTCCATCAAAAGGCCGGGGATCCGCGGCCGATCCAGGCCGATCCGCCACGGATCCGTAGCCGATCCGACTCGTTAGCGGTTGATACTTTTTGCAGGGCTTCACTTTTAACGGCCAAACTTCTTCAATACGCTTCAAAGTCCCTAGAAATCTCCAGAAGCTTCTCTACAATAGCCAATCTTCTAGTGTAAGCTTGGTACCTACCTAGCTTCCTATGCAAGCCTCATAACAACCAAGCTTCTAAGAGAAGATAGATGAAAACTATAAAAGGATACTTATGGCTTCATTAAAAAGGTTGTTTAACCTTGAACCAAATCCACACACAAGTTGAGTGACACAACTTGTAATCAAAACCCTAGCCCAAATCCAATTTCAAAGCCAAATCAAGATCAATTGAGAAGCGAATCAAGCAAGCCATCAACGATCCTTTGTAACGACGCCGGTCTTCATCAAGAGCAAGTGATCGCAACCATTCCACGACTCAAGGAGATCGATGCTAAGCTAATTTCGAAGGATCTAGTTACCTCCTCAAATCTTGTAACCTTGAATTGAGTGAATGTGTACCTAATCGTCGATTAATAAAGGTGAAAATTGTAAATCTTGCTTTCTTTACATTCTTACATTATGAAAATTTATTGATTCTTGATTCTTTCATTTTTCATGATGTGTGAGTGAAATCTCCGCTTGTAACGGAATCGAGAGAATAGGTAGATGATGATGATGAAATTCTTGAACGATTCTTAAGTCTTATGAGGTATGTTAACTCTAGGAAAAAGAATCATCGATGACCTAATTTTGAGCGAGATCACTTTCTTGAATATCTTCGCTCCAAATTAGAAATCAATGATCGGTGATTTTCTTTGCTAGAGGCTAGAATTTGAATGATAATCAATGAAAATACAAGGGATAGTGAAGGAGAAACCCTAGTTTCTTCAATAGATCCCTAATCTTCATTGATCGCCATCGATCTAGCTACAATTCCTCAATACATAAGATTTCATAATATTTAGTTTTCATGATCACCACTTATTTGATCGATTCCTACAAGCTATTCTTCAAATCTTGATAATTAAATCGATTTGGACATTTTCTTGATCTTTATCAATTCTTGATCCTAGATCTATTTCTTTATGTTTCTTGAAACTAAATCTCACAAATATTGAATCATTTTCTTTAATCTTTTCTTTTCAACTCAACTAAAACAAATTCGAACAAATTCATACAATCTAAGTTAATTGATTGCGGTTAAAAATTTCTTTGATTGTGAACACTTTACATTTTATCACAACTTATACGATCAATCATGTAGTTTAGTGAGCTAGGAAAATTCCAAGTTGAGGTTAGGGTTTGTTTTGAATTGAGATGGTGCAATTGAAGTTAGTAAAAACCATACAACCCCTTTAGTGTTTGATTGAAGACCAAAACCTGAGACTAAAACCCTATTTCACAAACTTAGAAATCCCCGATATCGTATTTTGTAGAAATTGTGATGGAAAATTGAAATCTGCTATGACCCGGGGCACCTGAAAATTTTATAGCGATTACTGTGAGTCGTGCAGGCAACCTAGAAACTACCCTGAAGACCCGAGACCCTAACCCAAACCCTGGCCGCAGATTTATCCCTTCTGGCCGCAAATTGCGGCCAGGACTTAGCCTCTGGGCCTCGTGCTTGTTCTGTGGCTCCTATGTCAGATAACTAGACCCTCCACATATGCAAAATTGGCTAATTTCACCTGGGGTAAAATCTGGAAGTGTTTTTCAAAGTTTCTGATTTCGGTTTATGAATTTTGTGAACATGAACTTTGGCATTTGTGTTTTATCTCGATCACTTGACGTTTGTACATCGAGAGTTGTTCGGTTGATCTTGTATGCGTTGGCCATAGGTTCTAACTTATGTGTGCCCCCCGTGCCATTTTGGTTTTCATATTCGATTCTTGTTGCTATATGACGCACTGGAAATTGTAGGTACCCCCATGTAGACTTCGATACGATGAGGAGAGCGTGGCGTTATCGACTCCGGCAAGCGTGAATCAATGTGAGTAGATATATATCTACGGGGGAAGTCGAGTGGATGGCGTATAGCACCCCCGCAATTTCGTAGTGTAGTATACGAATACGTATATATATCTATGTGTGTGTGTGTGTTGTGAGACTCATGATTATCAAGATAGGTTTTAGATGTTCATGGGTTAGTTTTAGTGTAATTAGAAGTAACTTAGTTTAGCTTCTTAGTCGCGAAACCCTAGAGTAAAGATTTGCACACACGCATACATACACGCATACACTTGTGTTACTTGTGCGTATATGGGGATATATATATATATAGACACACACACATATATGTATGTGAGTATGTGTGTATATATATATATGTATACATATACATGGATGTTGAGGATAGTATATGGTACTTGGAGATTAGTCGATATGATTGGGAATGATGCCCCGAGATCGGTGATGTGACTTGATTCGTATTATGAGATACAACATGATATTATAGCGGATCTTTAGGCGATGTATTTTCATACACACGCATATATATGTATTGATGGTATCGGAATGAACTGGACTTTAAATCAGTACCCCGGTTCATGAAATGTGATGATGATACCATATGGATGTTGTGTTATATGTGATATTCGACCCGTACCCTGATTTGGGATGCCATACGATGGATTTACCGTATGAGATATAATTATGATGATAGATCCGCACTCTTGACTCGAGAATGTCATATTGTATATTGTATCGTACGTGATACTATTGAGGCGGGATCACCGACCACTAGATATAAATATCGACTCAGGCTTAGGTAGTTTTCCTTACCCTTTTGATTAGTATGTTAGTCTAGTCCTATAGTTTGCTTAGTAGATGTTAGACTGGGATCGAGTCATACTTATTTCCAAAACTAACGAATCGTGAGTATTTTAAAGACAGGCTAAGGGATACTACGGATATTTCAAATGACGTACATTTTCTTAAAAGCACCGTAGCCCATATTTTCTAAACACACGATTCGTGTTATTTCAAATGTCAAAACTGTATGACTCATATATATAAATGTATATGCTTATATGTTGCGTTATTATCCATGTTCCGTATATTCTTGCTATTCGCATCACATTGCATTCTTATTTATGTTTTCATTAGTTATTATCAAATCATGCTGTCAGGACACCGACATCATTACTGATGATGTGTATGCTCCACGTACACTTGCTTTCCGGCTCATACACATCATCATCGGTAATTGCCATGTCGCGTACACATTAGAAAACACTATTTCATTAGTATAATTTGCTAGCTGATAGTTTCGACATAGTACTAGTGCGCTTGTTTTTATATGCTAGTTTAATTATTGCATTCTTTGTTTGATATCCGATGCATTCATATATTCATTGTCATGCAATATTATGGTATTCACTGTTTACTGATTTTTGATTATGGGATTCGGATTTTCCATGAGATTTATGGATTTGGAGAAACCGCAAGGATTTTATCAACTCATTATCATTTTCAAACGATATAAATTGCGGTTTTCTCATGTTATGATGTGAGATATGTCCACCATGAGTTTTCTCGGCTATTGAGCGATATCATACACCCAATTCGAGGAGGAGGAGAAACCGTCTGTGGGTAAATGGTGGACCCGGTGCGGTACCCCGGGGCGAGAAGGTCGCAGATGATGGCGTTGAGCCAGGCAGGGAGGCACTACCGACCGGTGATTTTATTGTGACGCGGCGGATATCCGGAGGATACCGACGTATTCTTGAGATTTGATGATATAAGCCAGTCCGGATTGCCGGAGCCTGAGATATTGAGATTTGATGTTATAGACCAGTCCGGATTGCCGGAGCCTGGGATATTGAGATAGCGAGATATATATATTTTGTGTCGATACTAGAATCTGATTCTCTGTTGATTTCATTGATGATACTTCTACTAAATCTCACTGAGATAAGAAAAAATTTTCTCATTCAGTTGTATTCTGTTTTCATGCATTCATACATCATATATATGATATGTTACTATCTGAGGCACTGACACGAGCACTTGGTATTATACTTATGTATAGATGATTACCCTGGCCATTATCATATGTTTCAGGTTATATATTATATGGATATTATGGTATGACCTAGGATGGAGTCATACATGCGATTTTTGCTCGGTGATGTTTTCTACTCACGAGTTGGCAATTCACCCCTATTGTGCCACAGTTTCTTGCAGGTTTTGCCGTACAGGTTTTCTTGGAGGCTTTGCTGGCACACTGCTTCTTTTCGGGTGATTGCTTTGGTAGGTGGGTTCACTCGTATCGTGACCATCATTGTACATTTATTTATTTCAGTTGTATCTAGTAACTCCATCAACCAGACTTGTATTAATTTATAGACTTAGAAGACCAGTGTATATTCTTTCGACCTTAGAGTCGCGCTTGTATTATTATGGTTTTCTTGATAATATTGGTTTTCCTTTTGAGTTTTGATCCTCGCCCTTCGGCGTTGTATATTATATTGCTTGTGTGGTTGTGACCGCCAATTGGCGAAGAGCTAACTCCCGCTTAGGGATGCCTTTTATCATTTATGTATATTATTCATGTTGCACCCGTTTAGGGTCAGTATTTACAAAGAAGACTCTGCCGAAATTTTTGGAAAAGACTTGATGTTTTAAAAATGTTTACTACGAAAATGATTTATACGCAAACTTTTAAACAAGTTTCCTTCACTTTCTTCTTTTAAATGGTTTAGATTTCTGGGATTTTGGCTTACTTGAATTAGATGGGGTCCTATAGACTTCATATGATTCAAGTGTCCGTCACGTGCCATTTCGGGTCGTAACAAAGTTGGTATCAGAGCGCTAGGTTTAACCTTGGTTCGATTCTATGTTTGACTATGTGGTGTCTAGGGCGTATAATTATATTCGGAACCTAGGCTTGACCTTACGAAACTTAGACTTGGTCGAGGGGGTATTAGACCCAAACTTTCGTCGCGTAGGTTGACCTTGGTTAATGGAGTAGGAGATTTAAGTAGAGTGACGTACCGTGTGTATATTCCACGGCAAACTTACGATACGCTACTCCACTTAAGAAGCCTTAGGATGTACATTTCCTTGCACAGTATTATATTCATTCCTATGATCTATCTTAATCGATATCAGTTTATGGTTTTGCTACCACGATTGCATTGGCAGAGAGAGCTGTAGCTAGAGTTGCGATCGGCATGAGCTCGTTTTGGACGAGGACCGACCAGGCCGTAATTCTGGTGACACACGATTGCATAGATGTTTGAAGCTATTACAGCACGAGTTGTACTTAGAGAGGTGATAGAAGATCGCTAGTCACCCATGGATGAATGACTAGGACATGTGGTTCATTGCATACCCTGATGCGAGTTCATCAGATTGATTGATTCCAGCTTGAGAAGACTTCACACAGGTACGTTAAGATTCGATAAAAGACGATCGAATGTCAAAACCCCATTTTTCCAAGTTTAAGGTATTCGGAAAAACATGCAAGTAATTCTGTGGACCCTCTTGAAGAATGAAACCCTAACTCGATATAATGACCATGGGAACGCTTTTGAACCTTAGGGTTTGCGGCAGTTCCGCGGTGCCATTAATGAGGCTTGGGTTTGCCCTTCTACGGCTGGTCCACGGGTACTGTGGCATGTACTGGATATTATTAAACTGTACTCAAGAATTAAGCTCTAAGGGAATTATGGGATTTTGACGAATCGATCGAAAAGTTCGACGTCGTTCGGATATTATGTGATGGGATACATTGCTTGGGAGACTCCAGATATGAGAATAGTCATTGGAGCGCAGTCCATGCAGCCACGACGAGACGAGTCTGAATCAGTCGACATTAGAGAAAAGTGGAGTAAGAGGTTCGTACGAGCTTTCGACGAGATGGAATTCCACTCAGTTGACATCAGAGATGTGATACGCATGCAGAGACGTTGTATATGGATATATCTTCCAGAAGGAGTCGCGATGAGGATGCAGCCATTCCGGAACAAGAAACAAGGGTGATGACTTCCGGGAAGTTCAGCAGAAACGAGAATTGGAGAGACCCCGACAAGATCTTTCTGGAAATATTAAATGAGAAGACATGGACCCAGGATCAGTCGTACTGCGCACACCCAGTAGGCCAGAGTTCAGCATCGTCGACGAGATATGCTATAAGTGACCATGATAGTTGGCCAGAGATCTTTAGAGGATGTGCCAGAGCGGTACTCTTTCCATCATCTTTGATTTCGGTAATTTGGGCGATTTATTTGCATGATTGAGATTTTGTGCACCACGGTTGCACTTGACTTTGATTTGATGTCTTTCGAGATGTTGATTTGAATTTCATGTCTATGGTATGCATGTGATTTGACTTGTGCTTTCGGCATAGTTTCCATGCACTTTTAGTATTTTGATTTGATTTTGTGCACGCTGATGCACATGGTTGTGAGATTATATACCACGGTATACCTGATTTGGATTGAGGTTTGTTGTATACCATCGATTTCGATTATGATATTCGATATTGTTTTCGTACACTTTGTGCACTTGAGTTGAATTTTGCGCATACATGACGCGCTTGATGCGATTTTGGTGCACACTAGATGCACTAAATCGGGATTCTTCGTGCATATCAGATGCACCTGATATTGTTGTCAGGCACACCGTTGCCTTTGACAGTTGTTTTCGTGCACACCCGTTGCACTTAAATTTTGTTTCTGTGCACATGTATGGCACATTCATGGATTTCGATTTCCGTGCGCCCCAAACGCACGTTGCATTCTTATACACATTTTGAGTACGATTTCTCTTGAGCAGTATGTTTTATGATATTTACTATTTGGTATAGTGGCTGAGCAGGACTAGTCAGAGGACAGTACCTGAATATATTTTCGCATGCAATGATGGTTACCGAAGGGATTTCCAAAAAGGAGCTATAGTCTCAGTATTTACCTACGTGTCCGAGAAGACACGAAACACTCAACAAAGGAAACCCTTCTAATTTATTTTTCAAAACGGCGGGACGTGTATGTTAAACAAAGGGTGTATATATATATAGTTATTTTCTTACAATAGACGTCCGCTACTATGTCGTGATACGCGCATCCCACAGCGGCTTGCAAAGGTTTGGCATGCATTTCTTCAGATGTTTTGACGAATTTACAACAATGTGTACATGTATAGTTTTGATGTATATCAAGTTGGTTTTCGTATTGGATTTTGACATTTGTGTCTTCACCATAACTCCAATGATTGCGGGATGCTTGACGGAATTTTGATTTTGGTTTATATACTCGTTCTTCATGCACACGCATTGCTCTACGATACGTTTTATGTATTTATGATTTCGGAGCCCCGATGACTTGACCTTTTTACTGAAATGTTTTAGTATTTGAGGGGTTTAAATTTAAATTCGAGGACCGAATTTATTTAAGGGGGAAGATTGTAACATTACAGAAAAATAAAATATTATTTTGAGGAAATTATATAATTTAAATAATAAATATTATGAATATTTTAATGATGCGGTATAATTATATACCGATAAATTGGGAAATATTGGAAAATTAAATTGAATGGTGATTTTTGGAGGGATTTGTGTGATTTAGGCAAATTATAAATTTTTATAATTAATTATATGCAAGTTATTTCTAAACTTGATTAATTTTCTCTAATCTTGCATTAAGCTTGAATTTTTGCATCATGACATGCAACAAAACTTGTTACATTTTATTCTACCATGATTTCTCTTTTTGTGCATGGTTGCATTTTTGGGGGTTTTCATTTTGGTTTACAAAAGAAAAAAAAAAGAAAAGAAAAAGGGAATAGATTAAACAATTGGGTATGGGCAAAAGAGAGAGAGAGGGGGGTGAGGGGTCAATTGACCATGGCTCATTGTTCCCCCTTCATTATTTCCTTCATCATTTTTCCCCACTTCCTCTCATGGCTGCCCTCTCACTCCCCCCTCCTCTACCTCCTCACAACACACCCTAAAACATATCAAAACATCATCTTCCTTTTCATTAAAAATGTGCACAAGCTCACTACAAGCATTTTGGACCAAGAAAGCTAGAATTTTGAGCACTTGGGGCAACTCAAGAATTTTCTTGAGTTGCTAAATGAGGTACTTTCTTCACATTTAGTGTAGTAATCCACTTCCTTTAGCATCTATATTGGTTTAGAATCGATTAAGTGTAGTTTAGTGAGCTAGGAAAATTCCAAGTTGAGGTTAAGGTTTGTTTTGAATTGAGATGGTGCAATTGAGGTTAGTAGAGACCATGCAACCCCTTTAGTGTTTGATTGAAGACCAAAACCTGAGACTAAAACCCCATTTCACAAACTTAGAAATCCTCGATATCGTATTTTGTGGAAATTGTGATGGGAAATTGAAATCTGCTATGACCCGGGGAACCTGAAAATTTTATAGCGATTACTATGAGTCGTGCAGGCAACCTAGAAGCTATCCTGAAAACCCGAGACCCTAACCCCAAACCCTGGCCGTAGATTTATCCCTTCTGGCCGCAAATTGCGGCCAGGACTTAGCCTCTGGGCCTCGTGCTTGTTCTGTGGCTCCTATGTCAGATAACTAGACCCTCCACATATGCAAAATTGACTAATTTCACCTGGTGGTAAAATCTGGAAGTGTTTTTCATAGTTTCTGATTTCGGTTTATGAATTCTGTGTACTTGAACTTTGGTATTTGTTTTCTATCTCGATCACTTGACGTTTGTACGTCGAGAGTTGTTCGGTTGATCATACATGCGTTGGCCGTAGGTTCTAACCTATGTGTGTCCCGCGTGCCGTTTTGGTTTTCATGTTCGATTCTTGTTGCTATATGATGCATTGGAAATTGTAGGTACCCCCACATGGACTTCGAGACGACGAGGAGAGCGTGGCATCATTGACTCCGGCAAGCGAGAATCAATGTGAGTAGATATATATCTACGGGGGAAGTCGGGTGGATGGCGTATAGCACCACCGCGGTTTCATAGTGTAGTATACGAATACGTATATATGTGTGTATGTGTGTGTGTGTATTGTGAGACTCATGATTATCAAGATAGGTTTTAGGTGCTCATGGATTAGTTTTAGTGTAATTAGAAGTAACTTAGTTTAGCTTCTTAGTCGCGAAACCCTAGAGTAAAGATTTGCACACACACACACACACACACACACGCATACACTTGTGTTACTTGTGCATATATGGGGATATATATATACACACACACATATATGTATGTGAGTATGTATATATATATGTATGTATGTATGTATGTATACAAATACATCGATGTTGAGGATAGTATATGGTATTTGGAGATGAGTCAATGTGATTGGGTATGATGCCACGAGATCGGTGATGTGACTCAGTTCGTATTATGAGATACGTCATGATATTATAGAGGATCTTTAGGCGATGTGTTTTCATACACACGCATATATATATGTTGATGGTATCAGAATGTACTAGACTTTAGATCAGTACCCCCAGTTCATGATATGTGATGATGATACCATATGGATGTTATGTTATATGTGATATTCGACCCGTACCCTGATTTGGGATGCCGTATGATGGATTTACCGTACAAGATATAATTATGATGATAGGTCCGCACTCTTGATTCGAAGATGTCATATTGTATATTGTATCATACGTGACACTATTGAGGCGGGATCACCGACTACTAGATATAAATATCGACTCAGACTTAGGTGGTTTTCCTTACCCTTTCGATTAGTCTGTTAGTTTAGTTTTGTAGTTTACTTAGTAGATGTTAGACTGGGCTCGAGTCATACTTATTTCCAAAACTAAAGAATCGTGAGTATTTTAAAGACAGGCCAAGGGATACTACAGATATTTCAAAGGATGTACCTTTTCTTAAAAACACCGTAGCCCCTATTTTCTAAACGCACGATTCATGTTATTTCAAATGTCAAAACTGTATGACTCATATATATAAATGTATATGCTTATAGGTTGCGTTATTATCCATGTTCCGTCTATTCTTGATGTTCGCATCGCATTGCATGCTTATTTGTGTTTTCATTAATTATTATAAAATCATGCTGTCAGGACACCAACACCATTACCGATAATGCGTATGCTCCACGTACACCTGCTTTCCGGCTCACACACATCATTATTGGTAATTTCCATGTCATGTACACATTAGAAAACACTATTTCATTAGTATAATTTGCTAGCCGATTGTTTCGACAAAGTACTAGTGCGCTTGTTTTTATATGCTAGTTTAATTATTGCATTCTTTGTTTGATATCCGGTGCATTCATATATTCATTGTCATTCAATATTATGGTATTCACTGTTTACTGATTTTTTTATTATGGTATTCGGATTTTCCATGAGATTTATGGATTTGGAGAAACCGCAAGGATTTTATAAACTCATTATCATTTTCAAAAGATAGAAATTGCGGTTTTCTCATGTTATGATGTGAGATATGTCCACCATGAGTTTTCTCAGCTATTGAGCGATATCATACACCCGATTTGAGGAGGAGGAGAAACCGTCTGTGGGTGCATGGTGGACCCGGTGCGGTACCCCGGGGCGAGAAGGTCGCAGATGATGGCATTGAGCCCGGCAAGGGAGCACTACCGACCGGTGATTTTATTGTGACGCGGCGGATATCCGGAGGATACCGATATAGTCTTGAGATTTTATGATATTGGCCAGTCCGGATTGCCGGAGCCTGAGTTATTGAGATTTGATGTTATAGGCCAGTCCGGATTGCCGGAGCCTAAAATATTGAGATAGCGAGATAGATATATATATATATTGTCGATACTAGACACTGATTCTCTGTTGATTTCATTGATGATACTTCGATTTTTATACATAAATCTCACTGAGATAAGAAAACAGTTTTCTCATTCAGTTGTATTCTGTTTTCATGCATTCATACATCATATATATGATATGTTACTACCTGAGGCACTGACACGAGCACTTGGTATTATACTTATGTATAGATGTTTACCCTGTCCATTATCAGATGTTTTAGGTTATATATTATATGGATATTATGGTATGACCTAGGATAGAGTCATACATGCGATTTTTGCTCGGTGATGTTTTCTACTCACGAGATGGCAACTCACCCCCATTGTTCCACAGTTTCTTGCAGGTTTTGTCGTACAGGTTTTCTTGGCGGCTTTGCTGGCACACTGCATCTTTTCGGGTGATTGCTTTGGTAGGTGGGTTCACTCGTATCGTGACCACCATTGTACATTTATTTATTTCAATTGTATCTAGTAACTCCATCAACCAGACTTGTATTAATTTATAGAATTAGAAGACCAGTGTATATTCTTTCGACCTTAGAGTCGCGCTTGTATTATTATGGTTTTCTTGATGATATTGGTTTTCCTTTTGAGTTTTGATCCTCGCCCTTCGGCGTTGTATATTATATTGCTTGCGTGGTTGTGACCGCCAATTGGCGAAGAGCTAGCTCCCACTTGGGGATGCCTTTTATCATTTATGTATATTATTCATGTTGCACCCGTTTGGGGTCAGTATTTACAAAGGAGACTCTGCCGAAATTTTCGGAAAAGACTTGATGTTTTAAAAATGTTTACTACGACTTTCAAAGTGATTTATACGCAAACTTTTAAACAAGTTTCCTTCACTTTCTTCTTGTAAATAGTTTATATTTCTGGGATTTTGGCTTACTTGAATTAGATGGGGTCCTATAGACTTCATATGATTCAAGTGCCCGTCACGTGCCATTTCGGGTCGTGACACTAACAAAACTCACAAAGGTTCCAATCTACTATGATAGTGATTTATATCTTTATGATACAAGTCCTTCGGGTCTTCTTGTTCCCTTCTTGAGCTCCCAGATGGTACAGATCGAGCTTGGTCATCGGCTTCCTCGTGTCGAAGACGATCCACCCAAGAGTCTATGGTTCAAGCTCTAACCTCAAGAATGAGGTAACTAAAGTACCTAGTTTGCTAATCTAGGTAGCTTAGGAGATATAGAAAGTTAATTGGACTAATTTATCTCAAAATACCCTAAGTTTTCACAACACATGTGAGGGTTAGGGTTTGAGGAAGAAAAAGGAGAGAGAATGTGAAGTGTTGAATGAATGAAGAATGGCTAAGCTCTAAACTATCAAGCATGCATTATTTTCATAGAATAATGCAACCATGCATGAATAGTAATGACAAATGAATAAACAAAATAAATATCCATGCTTTGAAAAAATCATCCCCCCACCTCATTATCTATTTTCCAATAAATAGATATATCAAAAATGAGGTGTCTCCTTTCAAAAGCACTTCTTGTGAAATTACAAGAATGCCCTCACCGTATATACATACCTGTATTCGTACAGTAAAAAATACGAATACTAAGAGATAAAAAATAATTCAATAATATAATACTAGAATACGGCTTAATCTTAAGCCCACTAGTATTATCCGTCCGAAGAAAAATCCGTGTAGCTAGTACACGTATATGATCGGAACCCTGCACGTAAAACCATACAGCATCTACGTCGTTTTGCCTGAACCAGGGAAACCCTCTGTGTGGGACTCTAAAGACTCGACAGTACGCTGGCAGTGGGTTTGACCATAAGCTCGTTAGTGGCACTAGCTGTACGTAACGGCTACCCAGATACCTGTCGAAAAGAAGGCCGATGAGCAAAATCATCTGAACTCCTACTGAGCCTATCCGTGACAATCTCCGTACAGTCCGGTCTGTTCGTCTAAGAGTATCGCATGCCGGTCTAGGGGGTGGAAAATGTCAAACCTCTAATAATCTGACAAGTCATGCCGATGTGGCTCAAGACCATCCGAGAATCTACTGGTCTAACTACCAGTAATTCTCAATACGCCCTGACTAGGGACTTATGATGTTGGCTAACCGAACACAACGCGACATCGACTCCCTATACCAGGAGAGACGAATCCCCAACAATCGCTCACTGCCTCCATGTGGCTCGGGACTATACCCAACTAAAATCTGTTTGCATGACTCAATAGAGCCGTGGTAGAGTAGTAATCAAAGAACAGTGGGAACTCACACGAGACAAATGATGACCTCAGGTCGACAGACTATCTGCACTCATGTCACCAGAGAACTGCTATCTGACGATAGGTATAATACCATTTAGCCAGTCCTCAGCGAGTCCGTCCAGTGTACTCACCCCAGTGAGCACCTGTATACAATTTTAGGTGCATCACACCAATGGCTGCAGGACCAACCATCACCCCTAATTAGGGTCTAGATATGTATACACTAGTCTACTCTGAAGTATCGATGCCCAGTCTCGATACTCCTATGATTAGGGACATTTAAGGATGTGCTTATCGACTACCCAGCTCCCACAAATATGATTGCCATCACAACGCTGGTAGTCAAGCAAGGATCCTGCGGGATTTATCAACATGTATAAAAGATATGAAATAACAAGTAAAACATATTACACGTTAAGATAAAGGCAAACCAAATAGCATACTATCATATTGAGCAAGATTGTCCTGTATATACATATCCCTATCATTCTATACAATGAAGATCTCTGGGGCATACATATCCAACAATTATCTAGGACGGTCACACAGTCATTTTGACCTTGTCATGAGAACGTGCGAGTGTATTTAGATTAATCCAGGATAATGACGGCTTGAACTTGACCTGCGACTTATAACATTTTAACCTTGTTAAGGTCATAAGACGCTTGGGGTAAAAACTATATCGGGAGTTTCAAACATAAAAGAAACTTGCCTAGTATGCGCATACCTTCTGAAGTGTGGTAATTTTGGTCGGATTCCATCAAAGTTTCACACAATGATAGTTGGGTCCCGATTCTTACTGTAAGTATTACTCTTTGGGAGATTTTCACTTCACAATTAGCTAACCTATTAGGTGTCTAGAAAATGTTAACGAGATTAAGCCTATACGGAAACGGGGTTATTTAATTAGGTCTATGCAAAAGCACGGAGAGCCTTCCTTGGTGTACCAACACCGGATTGACCGAACGGTTAGCAAACTTGTAAGGTGTAAATAATCCCAACTAATTCTCCTTTTATGATTTGAAGGAGAATTCGTGGAAACAGTGGGAGCCATCCTGATTAGATAAAGTGATTAACCAATCTAATCTTGATAAACTGCACACTGAATGTTTCTTTTCTCTCTCTCTCTCTCTCTTTGACAGCGACCATGACTGACTTAAAACTAAAACACATAAACCAAGTTGACCGAATCTTTTTACAAACTTTGGCTTTGGCTTGTCATGTTTCACGACAAAATCGCATATATCCATGTCACTCCTACTTTACCCTTTGCCTTCTCCAGAACACTTAGTATCACTATGGAGATCTATATTGCTTAGAATAGCCATCTCGTATAGTTACAGACGAACTCGAAGAAATTACTTCAGTCGAGGATGGTCACGGGTTCTGGAGAAATTGAACTGCATAATTCGGGTGTCTCCCCCTTTTCACCCTCTCTCAAGTCAAGAGCTCTCTGTATTAGGAGAGTACACCTGTTACGCTTGTTAGATAGTCTTATTCCAAACCTTAAGCTGGTGCCGAAAGATAGGAAAGGTAGAAAACCAACTAACATAAGTGTGGTGTACAAAAGGTAAAATGTAGAGACATATAAAGGGATTGAAGTGAGAGAAAAGAAAATTGCAACTATTGTCGTAAATCTGAGCATTGGAAAAGGCATTACTAGGAATACCCGACTATCCCTTGAAATATTTTAATATTTCAGTTTTCCGGTGTAGTTATTATTGAATTGAAAACTTATGAGACGCAACTCGGTGATATCAAGACAAAAGAGGACAATCAAAGAAAGAATATTGCACTCAAAGTATCGATCAATGAAGTTAAAGAGTCAATCCCATCAAGCGGTGATGAGAGCGACAACGAAGAAATAGCAAATATTGCAATACATTTCAAAAGCTTTCTTAAGGAAAAAGGCAACTCTTTTAAGAAACGAGCTAACACTTCCAAAACCATGCGATATTTTGAATACAACAAAGAAGGACATCTCAAGGCTGATTGTCCGATCTCAAGTTCAAGAAGGACAAGCCAAAATGGAAGAAAGATTCAGAGAAAAGCGCATTCCAAGCCATCTGGGAAGATTCCGATTTGATTAAATCAGAAAACGAAAAAGTCGCCAACATATGCTTCATGGCAATTGACAATAACGATGTAAGTGATGATATTCTTGAAATAGAAAACTTAGATAAATATAGTTTAATTAATTTGTGTTTTTACTTAAAAGATAGTTATCAGAAAATCCATACTAAATATAAACAACTAAAAAATAACCTTAGTGTAAATAATAATTTAAAAGAAAAAGAAAAAAGGAAAATTAGTCCATGAAAATAAAACATTAAAAGAAAACCCAATTTTAAAAGAAGAAGTTTCTAAAGTTAATAACACTATAATTTCTTTAAATAATCAGATATTTGATTTAAAAAGAAAATTAGAAATTAAAGAAAATATAATCCTAAAGTTTACTAAAACTAAAGACAATCTTGGCATTATGCTAGGAACATGTGTAAATCATGATAAACGCCAAGGTGTCGGTTTTCATGATGATTCCAAATATGAAAAACATACTAAGTTTATTAAAAAAAATCTAAAACTTATAGAAATAGAAATAGATTTTCATATGTAACTTGTAATTATTGTGGAAAATTAGGTCATATTAGTAGATATTGTCAAATAAAGTTAAATTTTTCATATAAATATCTTTTCACTCATAACCCCAATGGACCAAGAATGAAATAGATTTCTAAGATCACACCTCCGTCTTCTTATTTTGCAGACTCCCAGATCACGTAAAGAGAAGTGGATTCTTGATGGCGGTTGCTCGAGTCACATGACTAGAAATATCAACTGCTTCCAAACGCTATCAAGAAAAGATGGTGGTAGCGTGACATTTGGTGATAATAAAAAGACAATATCATCGGTAAAGGTACCATTTCATTTAAATATAATTCCAATATTACTATAATACATGATGTTTTGTTAGAAGATAACTTAAAATATAATTTACTTAGTGTTAGTCAATTCTGCGATAAGGGTTATAACGTAGTATTTGAAAAATACTTATGTAAAATAATTTATAAAAATATAGCTACTTTAACTGGAAAACGATAATATAATATATATAATGTATACACATGATTTCAAAAATAAATATTTAAAATGCTTAGTCGTAAATAACAACGATGACTCATGGCTTTGGCATAGAAGGCTCGGTCATGCGTCAATAGATATCTTATCTAAAATAATTAGGAATAATCTAGTTAAAAGCATTCCATTATTAAAATACGAAAAAGATAAACAATGTGAGGTTTGTCTTAAAGGAAAACAAACCAAAAGTTCATTTAAACCTAATAATGAAGTCACAACTGATGCTCCCTTACAATTAATTCACATGGACTTATTTGGTCCATGTAGAAATGCAAGTCTAGGTGGAAAGTTCTGCGCTTATGTTATAGTAGACGATTACTCTAGATTCACATGGGTATTCTTTCTTTGAACCAAAAACGAAACCTTTAACGCCTTCAAATTCTTTTCTAAAAGAATTCAAAATGAGATGAATTTTATAATTTCTAAGATCAGAAGCGATCATAATGGAGAATTTGAAAATAATCTCTTTGAAGATTATTGTGTTAAGAAAGGATATCAGTATGAGTTCTCATGCGCCAGGACACCACAACGGATTGGTGTCGTTGAAAGAAAGAATTGTTCCTCGCAAGAAATGGCACTTACTATGTTAAATGAGAACAATCTACCCATGTATTTCTGGGCAGAGACAGTAAATACGTCATGTTATATCATAAATAGAGTTAGCATACGGAAGTTTCTTAAGAAAAATCCTTATGAACTCTTGTACAAAAGGACCCCAAATATAAAATACTTCAAAGTTTTTGGATGCAAGTGTTTTATATTGAATACCCTAGCTAATTTAGAAAAATTCGAGTCTAAGAATGACGAATGTATATTTGTTGATTACTCCATGACCAGCATATCATATCTATAATAAGAGAACACTAGTAATATAAGAAAATTTGAATGTTGAATTTGATGAAAATAACTCCAACTCCATAATACCAGAAAATGATGATGTGCTAAACATTTCTAATGGTTTACAGAATCAATCAACTAAAAAGGAAATTTCCGAACCACAAATAGAAGATGTGCTACAACTTGTGAAAGAAGATCTATCAAAGAGTTAGTAATTTAATCGTGATCATCCAAAAGATTTGATCATAGGTGCTATTGATAAAAGAGTCATTACAAGATCATCAAAATTCATTACTTGTATTAACTTAGCATTTATATCTCTGATAGAACCCAAAAACTTTAATGGGGCTATTATTGATGAAAATTGGATAATAGCCATGCAAGAAGAACTTAACCAGTTCAAAAGGAATAACATTTGGGATCTTGTTCCAAAACCTGAAAATAAACCCATATTAGGAACCAAATGGGTGTTTAAAAACTAACTTGATGAATTAGGTAAAGTGGTCAGGAATAAAGCACGTTTAGTTGCTCAGAGATATAACCAAATAGAAGTAATAGACAACGACGAGATCTAAGCACCAGTTGCTAGACTTGAAGCAATTCGTATTCTATTGGCATATGCTTGCTATAAAAATTTCAAAGTTTTTCAGAGGGATGTTAAAAGTGTATTCTTAAACGGTCAAATAGACGAGAAAATCTATGTATTTCAATCCCCTGGTTTTGAAGATCATAATTTCCCGACTATGTCTATAAACTAAGAAAAGCGCTTTATAGTCTCAAGTAAGCACCACGTGCTTAGTATGAACGTCTAAGTTCATTTCTAGAAAATATGGGTTTCACTAAAGGTGTAGTGGATAAAACTTTATTCACTAAAATCTTTAACAAAGATATAATTTTAGTCCAAATATATGTTGACGGCATCATTTTTGGGTCAACTAAATAACGTCTTTATGAAGATTTTGCCAAATCCATGCATGACGAATTTGAAATGAGTATAATGGAAGAACTTAATTACTTCCTTGGCTTTCAAATTAAACAAATGGAAAATGGTATTTTCATCAATCAAGCCAAATACACTAAAGTGCTGATAAAAAATTTGTCTTAGAAAATGCAAAAACCCGTTAGACACCGATGGCTACCAATACCAAACTTACTGACGATAATGATGGTCCAAATGTTGACACTAGAATTTATCATGGAATGATAGGTAGTTTACTATATTTGACCACTAGTAGACCTGATATCATGTTCAGTGTATGTCTGCGTACGAGATTCCAAGCCAACCTTAAGAAATCACATTTGACTGTTGTCAAACAAATCCTTAGATATCTAAAAGGAACCATTGACTTTGGATTAAGGTATCCTAGAACAACTTGTTTCATTTAACAAGTTATTCTGATGCGGATTATGCTGGAAGTCTTAAAGACCGTAATAGCACAAGTGATACATGTCACTTTTTAGGAAATTGTCATGTTTTTGGATTTCAAAGAAGCAAAATTCTATTGCTCTATCTACGGCCGAGGCAGAATATATTGTTATCGGTGCATACTTCGCAGAAAGTTTAAGGATAAAATACACACTCTAAGACTATCGAGAAATTATATCACAAATTCCTATACTTTGTGATAACACCAGCTGTAACACTTTAAAACGCGATTAGAGTTAATTAAGAGATATAATGCGGGTTTTTAATAAATTTAACTAATAATTGTTTTCACATATTTTATTATAATTAATCAATATTTTATTAAATTATTTTTGTACTTGCACACACATGTGCATGTTAATATAGGTTTAAGGATGTGTTAACCCTGCTTTGTTAGCCATGGCACTTAACCATTATATATATATATATATATATATATATATATATATATATAATGGTTAAGTGTCATGGCTATATATATTTATATATATATATATATGTTTTTTTAAGTAATAAAAGGTTTTAGTTTTAAAAAGGATAAGAAAAGGAAAAGAGAAACACAATTATGAGGCATGGGAGACAGGGGGGACAAGCATGGGAGGCATTAAATGAGGAAAGAGAAAGAGCATGGCTCTCATCTCTCACCCCCACCCTCTCACTCTCTCATTCCTTCACAACACCCATACCCTCTCATTTCTCTTTCTCTTCATCTTCTTCACTAAAAATCCTCTCTTGATCTTATTTTTCTCTACTAACCTTGAGCCTAATCAACATCAAACCCCATTAAAACCTTAACTAAGCATGTTTAACCCTCTTGAGATGTCTTGAAGCTTGCAAGGCTAGGGTTTTGCCCAAGTTTTGGTGAGGTAATGATCTTAAGCCCTTATTTAGGCCCTAAGGAAGATTTTTTGTGTTAATGAGTTACACTAAAATACCAAAATATTTTAAATTAGTGTTAATATCGTATTTGTGTTAAGTTTTAGGGCTCTGTTTGAATCTGCTATCGACTCAGGTGTTAGTTTGAGAAGTTGCCTTCACAGAGACGTAGTTTAGAGGACTAGAAGCTTTCCCCAAAACCTGAGACCATGCCCCCTTTTCAAGGCCGCAATTTTATTGCTTCTGGCCGCAATTTGCGGCCAGAGTAGGGACCTAGGGTTTAAGTCTTCGTTGTGGGGTCTCTGGGGTTATTTGTAGGCTTGTGGCAAGTGCAACTTTCTCTAATTCTTTGTGTATACAAATCTGACACCGTTTAGCTATAATTCAAGCGTTTCGGCAACGTGCAATATGGATTTATCCAACATTCGTTTAAGTGTTTTATACGTTTAACAGCCATAGGTTTGGTCTAGGATGTCGCTGCACACGTTTAGCCCGCTAAGCAAACACTTGGTAGCTTGTGGGAGTCAATTCGTTGGTTTGACGTTTGTGTCCGTGTGTTATCGTAAAGTTTACTAATTTTGAGTTATGGTTTTTTGTGATGCTAGGATCACAGACGGGGACTTCGGATGCAGCCAGGAAGGGGAAAGAGGTGATCGGATTGAGATAGTCCGGTGAGTAGATTTAACATCTACGGGGGAATCGCATGTACGGCGTTGAGCGCCGATGGCTTGATTCAAGTGATAATATCTTGTACTTTATGTATATATGTTGGGAATTATCCATGCGTATCATATTGTGCATCCTATTACCTGTTGTATCTTGACATATTAATAATAGGGACATTGCACCATTACTAACGGCTCATATTGCACGAGCACTGATTTATATGCCACACACACCGTTGGTAATTGCCATGTCATGCACACTATAGAAATTGCAATGGATAAATATAGTGTACCGCATTCATTATTGACAGTTAAACATTTATTCTTGTACTAGTACGCATCATGTTAGCAGCATACATACATTGCTATAGTGCTATATCTAATATGATGTTTTCATGAGATTTCTGTTTCGTGGATTTGGGAAACCGCAAGAAAATTTTTAAAACTTGAGTTATTTAAAAAGTCGGTCTTTCCCTTGATATGATATTTCGTGTCCACCATGAGTTTTCTCAGTTCTGAGCTATAAGCATACCCGATTCGAGGAGCGGCTGAGCCGTCTGCGGGTACATGGTGGATCCAGTAAGGTGCCCCAGGGCATAAAGATCATGGAATAGACGATGAGACTAGCAGGGGAAGCACTGCCTACCGGTGATTGTATGGAAACTCGACGAATATCCGGAGGATACCGTTCGGAGTTATATGATAAGATGGATATAAGGGCTGATCAGAGTGACGGCGCCTGAGATATTGGGATTTTGGGTGTCGTTGATGGACACCGGATTTCTTTGATGAAGACTTATTGATGATGACTCTGTTTTATCCCGCACTCAGGGTTTTTATGATATACTCTGTACATATAGTTGTTGTACCCCGATGTAGTACATTGATTATGATTATAATGCATGTCATATTATTGTATACATGCCATCATGACTGCATGCATAGGATTGGTTGTTTATCGTGCATGCTTGTGATTACATGTACGATGTTATTTACTACTCTCGAGTTGGCAACTCACCCCCGTTGTGCCACAGTGCTTTGCAGGATTGACCCTCAATGTAGTCGCGGCAGGACTCCTTAGTGCATCTACTTCTGCGGATACCGCTGCTTTTGAGCGCGTGATTTGTGTAGGTGGGTTTTTGCGAGTATCCGTATCATTCTGCTTGTATATCTTATTGTATCTAGTACTCTCCATCTACCACTTATATGTATTTGACTTAGAGACGAGACTGAGAGATTCGATATTGTATTTTATATGACTCTGGTTGTTGCGCTCGTGTGAGCCGCTTTTATTTATGTTTCGATGTTGTTTTATTTCTTATTTGCTTATTTCTTTTCCTACGGCGTCGTATATACCTGTTGTGGTTGTGTTCCGCCTCTAGGCATGAGTTTCTCCCGATTGGGGATGCCTTTTTTTATATTCCTTATTTTGTACCCGTTTGGGAATAGTTTTTACAAAGGAGATGCTGCCGAATTTTTTTTAAGAAAATAACTTGAGATTTTTAAAACATATGTGATGTTTTTAAACTAATGTTTTACTGTTTTGCCACTCTGTCTTTTCAGAGTTTAGATTTCTGGGTTTTTCGGCTTACTTGAATTACGTTACGCCTTTAGACGTTGTGTGATTTTAGTGCCGGTCGCATTCCTAAATTGGGTCATGACAAAGTTAGTATCTGAGCGTTAGGTTTTACCTTTCGGAGTGTAGGATGACCCTTGGTATGATGGAGTAGGTAGCTTAAGCAGAGTGACGTAGCGTATGTATGTTCCGCAGCATACTTACGATATGGTGCTCCGCCTAAGTGACCTTAGGACATGTTTGTTTGTAGTTCCTTCCTTGATTCCATATATCCTTATGATTTGATTTCTATGTTCTTATCGAATCATGTTTCCTTGTTCCAGCCACTATGCCGTCAAAGACTACGAGGGCCCAGAGGGTTGCCGCTAGAGATGAGGTCAGGGCGGGCTCGTCTGAGACAAGGACTAACCAGAACGGTACGCCTATTCTTCAGGAGCATATTGATCCACCTTCTCCAGGTCGTATTGCTGGGCTAGAGGCCAGTGTTCAGGACTTACGTCTGATGATTGGATCTTTGGTTGAGATCAGTCGAGCACAGAGATCAGATGTTGTTCTACCTACTACGGGGACCGTGATTGTACCTACTGCTCAGAACATCGTACCTACCTCTACCGAGACTATCGCCGTATCTTTATTGGAGTTTATGAGGCTGAAGCCTCCGGCTTTTACTGGTACTGACACAGCAGAGGATCCACAGTCGTTCCTCGACCGGATGGCCAGGATCTGTCATTCTTTGAGATGTTCTGATGCGAGATCAGTCGAGTTTGGCAGTTTCTGTTTGGAAGGTCTTGCCCAGACTTAGTTCGAGTCTGTGGAGAGGGGTCGAGGCGCAGGTCTTCCTCCTATGACCTAGGATGAGTTCGCGATGATTTTTCTTGCTCGTTTTCTTCTACAGAGCGTCAGGGATGGACGAGCTCGCAGCTTTGAGTCGTTGCGCCAGACTCCTGGTATGACAGTGGCAGAGTATGATATCTAGTTCACCCAGCTATCCATTTATGCTTCATATTTGGTGGATACTAAAGAGAAGCGCGTCAAGAGATTATTGTGAGGCCTTAATACCCGGTCGTTCCTCTCTATTGGCGCCCAGCATTTTGATACGTTTGTGTTTACCGTCGAAAACGGGAGACGGAACCGCGTAGGTCGTCTTGCCTGAATTTGGGGGCAGATGCTATTTGGGTTTATCCGTCCACCTCTCCGAAGATACCAAGTTGATTTATGGCACCGTGTATTGGATGTTTAGATGGATGCGGCCGTTGTAGCAGACTTCGTCAGATTCCCCCTCATTTGTGAGGGGGTTTTTTATTGTGGGGACGCACTTCCCTGCAGGCGCAAGCCCCTGCAGTTAATTAAGTTACCGCGTAGCGTTAACCACTTTCTCCTGCTCCATAAGGTCACTGCGTGTCGTGTGTGTTTGTTTATTTTTGGTTTCCCGTGGATTGTATACGGAGACTAATTTATGTTGTCGCCCGTAGAGCGTGGATTAGTCTAAATCCGTATATTCTTAAATTTGGGTTTGGGTTGATTTAAAGATCGTTAATCTCGTTTGAGATTAAGATCAACTTAAATGTTTGTTGAGGATATGTTAGTCTAATTTTAGACCAAGATCTACTCAACCAGGATTTTGGGATCATTCAGACCCAACAAAAGAGCATTTGGGCTCTATTGCTTTAGTTTAAGGACGTTTCGGTCCGTTGTTAGTTTAAGGACGTTTCAGTCCATAGCTAGTTTAAGGACGTTGCGGTCCGTTGGGATGTGCTCATCAGTTTGGGAGTGCACCAAGAGTTGTTGGTTGTCGAGACCCTCCACCTCTCTGAAGACGTTGAAGAATTACAACGACATGTATCAGAGGTGTGGAGAGATGTACCCTTGAACCAAATTCCAGATTGAGGGGAGACTAAGATTAACTTAGGAGTGTGATGGAAATCATTCTGGTCAATTAGTTTGGGAGGTCATGAGCATAGAGGCTCATTCTAAATAGATCCAAGACGTTTTAATCTCAAGAAGACTTAGCCAATTTGGGGCTGAAGTTGGCTTCTTATAGTGTTAAATACTAATATATGCTCGGTGCTCACGTGCTCTCACGTGAGTCTCTAAATCAGTGTTAAACACTGAAATTTGGGACGTTCACGTGTGGCATGTGAGGCGCCTAAAAGTTAGCGCTGTACACTTGGGTCCAAATCCCCTTCTGTATATAAGTGTTAAACACTTAATTCTTGTTACCATCACATGTGGGCACGTGAGGCGCCTCAGAGTTGGGCACTGCTTCTTTGGGTTTATTCCCTCTTCTTTTTAGAAGTGCTAAGCACTTAGCTCATATAATGCTCACGTACGAACACGTGAGGTGGTCAAAAGTGAGTGTTGTCTTTAGATTTTTCCCCTTTTCTATTTAAGCAATTGTTTGGGGTCATGTGAGAACACGTAATTCGGTCTTAGTCCTTCCTTCTTGTTCCTCAGATGTGCTCATGTGGGAACATGTGAGCCTTTGTTATATAGCGTTGAACGCTAATGAATCACCAGACTGTTCTTTTATATGTATGGAGATTTTGATCTGAGCTTTTGAGAATTTCAGGCCCTTTTCTTTATAAGAATTAAATTCTTTTGCAGGGTTAAACCCTAATTTTATCAGAGGAATTAAATTCCCGTATACTTTTGTAAGAATTAAATTCTTTAAACTTAGGTCTTTCCCCCAAATTTTGAATTTGCATAATAGAATCTTCCCGATGAGAATTAAATTCTCAACTTGTGGGGAGATCCGCTTCTGCAGACCTCAACTAGAGGAAGAACTAAGTTCTTTTTTTTGAAGGGTTGAACCCGTAAGGAAGAGATAAGATAATCTCTGTGTCTTTCTTCTTACCTAGGGTTTCTTTTTTTTCTAAAGAGAGATCTTCTTCTTTAGAGAATTGAATTCTCTTCTTCTTTTTTTATCTTTCTCTTCTTTTTTTCTTTTTTAAGTTTGAAGCCCATGGGGGTTTTCTCTATATAAGACTTGAGGTCTTGGGTCCTTTATATAGTAGAAGCAAGTTTGTTGATTTAGTTAAAGAAATCTCTCATTGAGAGATCTTAATTGATTTGGGGATTTTATCCACTGTTGGATCTTTGATCCAAGAACTTCTGTTTTACAGAAAATATTTTTTTTTGTTTTTAACAATATTAGGGAAATATTTTCCCATACATAATTTTTTCTGTAGATAAGTGATTTTTAATCACCATTGGATTTTTTAATCCAACGGTATTCTGTTTTACAGAGAGTAATCTTTCTTGTTTAGAAAGATTTAAGGAAATATTTTCCAAATAGGGTTTTGATCCCTTTTATTTAGAATTCAATTTTATCAGCTTGGAAGGTGATTGGGAACACTCACGTGTAGCACGTGACCCCCACGGAATTAAACTTGTTTGCTTATATGTAACAGCCTAAAGAAAAGGCATCATGTGTTAACACATGAGCTGGTGTTTAGGAACACTCACGTGCAGCACGTGACCCCCACGGAGTTAAACTTGTTTGCTTATATGCAATAGCCTAACAAAGGGCATCATGTGTTAACACGTGAGCTTCTCTGGCTTGCTGTTTGTTTTAAAAATGGAGCCTATATACCTTATATATAGATGCTCACGTGCTTACACGTGAGGCTCAATTTCAGCCCGTCAAGCGCCTATAATCTTTGTATCTAGGCGCTCACGTATGGGCACGTGAGGCTCCATTGGTGGGGAGTTTTCCCCATTCCTTTTTTTCTCTTTTTTTTGCCCCCCAGCATTGTTCTCACGTGGCTCACACATGAGTGCAACGTTGTGACCCTTTCAAACGTTAGATTGCCTTGGGGAATGGGAAGATGAACCGCTCCCCATCACGTCTTATAAATTCAAGGGTCTTGTTTTTAGGAACCCACTATTCTTTCATCTTCATCTTTCCTTGTCATCCTTGAGAATTTAATTCTCTTTTTCAGAGCTTGGTTCTCTGCCCATTGAAATTTCAAAGTTAAACTTTGTCAAAAAGAACCTTTTTAGGTAAAGATCTTGAACGACAAAGAAACCATTTTCTTTAATTCTCTCTTTTTTCTCTGGATTTTAAATCCGCCATAACGGCTTTGCTCTCTTCTGAAACCCATCTCTTAGAGATCCAAAAGACTTAATCTTTGAGTAGTAAACCCCAATGTCTTCGAAGATTGGGCATTTCTCCTCTGATCTTTGAGGATTCATGGAATTTTAATTCTATTTTTTGTTTTCCCATCATGGGGGTTTCTGGAATTTAATTCCACTGCTTAAAAGGAATTTAATTCCTCATCAAAAAGCTTAGCTCAAAAAGATCAAGAGGTCCCTTCGGGAATTTCATTCCCTGGTATTCTTGAGAATATTTTCATAGGGTTTTACCCTTATTTGCACAAATTTAAATTTGTTGGGTATTTTAACAGAATTCATTTTTTTCTATCAAGAGTTGTTTAAACTCCAGTGTCTGCTTAATGAGAATCTTTTTTGATTCTCACAATGATTATCCTATCTCATCATTGGTGAGCCGCCATATTGATTTTGTATAGTCCATTAGTTTTGCAATCAGTGGTCCCATGGAACAAACTTCCTGTCGTTTCCTTCTATTATTATTATATATATATATATATATATATATATATATATATATATATATGTTTCATTAATGGTTTTTCTTTCCCTATTTTAGGAACAATGGATTCTCTTCCCTACTTTCCTTATACTCGCTCAGACGCCGCTTTTCCGCAATCGCCGTCGGACGAGGATGGTATGGCAATGATCAAGGCCCATGACAGGGACTGTACTAGTTTGCTCTTATAGGGAGTTTGGTATGGTCATATCATCCGGGGCCGCCGCAGCTTTACTTGTGAGGTGTCAACAGAACCCCTCCGCCCAATATCGTTGATGGAGTGCCCATAAACCGCTTATGCGGTGGAGACGGCTAATTGGACTCCTACAGGCCGGCTTGAGACGTCAACAACCGGGATACCCAACTAGCCCTTGCCGGCTATAGATATCTTGGGGCGCCGTATCTGTCAAGGTGAAGCCCAACCCTGGAGACAAATTTATAAGGTAGCGCTTAACCCTCGCCACCCAGTAGGCTATCTTCCCTGGGCTCGATATGTTCTTTCCGCCCACCGTGCACCGTTGCAGAAGGTTTGGCTATATTGAGCAGTGTACGCGTCTTTTTTTCATTACCAGGCCCCTCACGTCTGGTGGGTTAAAGCTTTTCTGAACCAATGGAATCTTCCCACCGACACCTTCTTGCTAGGGGATCACGAGGTCTCTATTTCACTGGAAGAGTTTCGCGAGATCTCTGGATTGCCAATCAGGGGAGAGCATTATGAAGAGTTGCTGCCTCCCGACAAGTACGTGTTCGCGATCATGCCAGCTATACTTGACGTCCTGACGACTGAAAATGCAGTCCGCCATAAGTACCCTAGTATAATCAAGGCTCTGGGTATTTTTGAGAAACTGTTCGCGAAGTCAGAAGGGCAGGGCGTCACCTTTGAGGCCTTCATCGCCTGCTTTATCCGTGAAGACGCTTTATCCAAAGAGGCCCCAAAGTTTGCGAACATTGACGACCCTTTTGGGTTTGGGCTGAATAAACTGCCGGCCAAAGAGGAAGACTTACCATAGTTTTATATTTCGGCCTCGTCAGCCGTGTCCTTCGATGCGATTGCGGCCCTGGCATGAATGAAGAGATCTTCTTCGTCGGCTTCATCAGTCTTTGGCTCTGTTGGTTCGCCATGCCGACGCATCGACGCTTCATGAGAGCCTTCGTCCTCTACCCCGCTCATCGTGTAGCTGAAGGGGAACAACTGGTCGTTGGCATTGCGGGATTGTCGCACTTATATCATGGATTAAACGTTGCGGCCAATACTTCGACCCCAGGTGCCGATGTTGTGAATTTCTCCCTCCACTACTTCACGTCGTGGATCGAGATGCATGTATTGGGAGCATTTGCTACCCATCGGCGGCCAGATTTCTATGACTCATATACCTTCCCACGGGTTATGAGGTTGGTGGATGCTTCTGCTCCCGATCTGACTCAGCTAGGGGCCATCAGCGTGTTTCTTAACCCATATTCTAACGAGAGCGGGATGGTATTTAGTGACCGAGTCCTCTCTGCTCCTGCGGGGCCCGTTCAACAGCTTTTTGATCTATCAAAAGGTGGAGCACCATCTTTAAAGACTAAAGAAATTATGCACCTGTACTCGATTAGGCCAGGCTACTTGGTATTTCTTCAGAATAACACAGCTCTTTTTATGCGGTATAATCCGCACCGCTTTACCCGGCAATTGGGCTATAACCAGGGTATCCCTTTCGAGGCGTTCTTAGTTGAGCCTACTCCGTCTCTGGAAATCACTCGAGACGTCATCCATCATTTTATGCGGCTGAACACCGGCTCCTGTTTCATGGTCCCAGAGTCCGACTATCTTCCAAGATGTGTGGAGTCTTTCACGGGTTAGTATCGTCATCGAGTCGGTCCTGTCATTGCCGAGGAGAGGCGGGTACTCTTCGAATGTAGAGCTTCAGCTCCAACCCAAGCCACTAGCATTCCGTTGTGGCCGCGGACAATGGTTTGCCCTCCATTGAGGAATAGCGGTCCGGTATTTATCTCCAGAGCAGCTGAAATAGAACCGATCCCCCGTACTGCTGGTATGCCGGTGCGTACAAGAGACGAAGCAAAGGCTTCTAGTGAAGCGCCAGCGGTAGTGTCATCAGTGGCGGCGTCATCAATAGCGGTGTCATCAACGGTGGTATCGCCAAAGGGGAATACCGGAAGCGAGGTTGGTCAACGTCGTGCTAAAGCGTTGAGGGGAAGGAAGCGGTCTTCGGTTAGTGCTAGCACAAGTTCAAAGAGGAGGAAGAGATCGGTCGAAGGCTTACTTGACACCTTGCTTGGTCCTAGTCGTTCATTCAGGACGAACCGATAGCTATGGAGGAATCGTACGCCGATCTTATTTATCCTGGCTCGTCCGCCGAGGAAGTCGTGCAATTGGCTGAGGCTTTAAGTCGCTCACAGGATGAGACCGAGAACTTGCGCATCCCGAAAAGCCCTACCCTCCGGTTATCTTCTATGATGTTGATTCATCATTACAGCGGGTACATATAGGTCCTTTGCTAATGGAAGAAGAACGGGCCCTCAAACAGCCCATAAAGATCGCCTCCAAAGACGAGCTTGCATTAAAGACAGGCAGTCATTCATCTGCACTTGAACCCCGGCGAGCGCACTTAGCAAGAAAGGAAAAACGTCTCGAGAAAGCCATACTTCGAGAAATCCATACTTCAAGCTCCTTGGCGTATTGGTATGCGTCTTTCTCATGTCCTTCTTTTAGCGAATGGTCTGTATTATTTTTATGTTTTCTCATTTTTGTGAAAACTTTGCAGGGACTTCTGCAGTAGAAACGAGCACGAGTCCGGATCGAGCCATAGTTTCAGATTCTACAAATATCTTTCGTGATGCACCGGCAGGTGTAGTGGAGACTATTAAAGCTGCTACTCTTGCTGTGGAGCTTCCGATGGTAACTTCTGTTCCTCCAGTGTCTACTCTTCCAGCAAAGGTGACTTCACTGGCCACAGCTCCCATGAACATCTCTAGTGACGCACCGAAGGGTGTAGAAGAGGTTGCCGGAGCCACTATTGCTGTCTTGGAGTTCCCGATGGAGACTGTTGTTCCTCAATTGGAAGCTGCCTCACTGGCCCATATCCCCAGCGATGTACCTGAGGGTGTGGAGGAGCCTTCCGAAGCTGCCATCCCTCCAGTTCAAAGAGGGCGAAGCATCGAAGGTAATCTTCTATATTTCGCTTTAATGATCCCTCTGTTATCTGAACCATTCTTTCCTTCAGAATTGTGGGAATTAGCGGCCTCCATCATGGATATATCTCCCAGGAAAACCTTCCAGTGTTTGCTTGATATGGCTGCCCCACAGGCAATACCCCCCCAAAGCATAGTCCTTTCATCTGGCCAAGGTTGGTGTTCTTTGACCCCTTTTGTTTTATTATTATCCTTTATAACGACGCTAATATGTGCTCCATGGTTCTGGAAGCCGATGACGAGGTCGAGATCCTCGATGGGCCTGGGGATTTCTCAAACCCCCCTTCCATGACTGTGGGTAAGTGAGGTTTTATCTTTGGTATTGGTTTTTCTATTCCATATTTACGACTCTCATCGACTGTTCACAAATTCCGTCAGCTCTGCCAACCCTAACTCCGTTAGAATCTTGGATCTTTATGCCACCGGGTCCCTACGCTAGGCGTGCGTCTGAAAGAATGGCGAAGCAAAGCATTTACTCTCTGACGGCTCTCATTGAAGGCCTTCGCGTTGTTACTTCTATTACGGCCGAAGAATTTGCTGTCGAAGCTAACGCTTCTTTGTCCGTTCTCGCTACCTATCATGACGAAGCATTGGTGTGCGTCTGGGTTGAGTATTGTCGCTGAGTGGAAGTCTGCCTACACGGGCTTGAATGTATATGCCTTCCCTCCAACATCTTAACCGTAAAATCCAGTTTGCAGGGATGGATCGAATGGTGTGCAGCCAATCTGCAGTCGTGCAAGAAGAGGCTCAACCAGAAGTTTTCGGAGAGGGAGTTAGCTTCGAATGCTTTGGAGGAACTTCAGGCTCAGCTTACTGCTAAGACTACTCGTGCGTACGAAATTTAGCGGGTGCTTCAAGAAGCTATCATGGAGATGGTGGCTCTTGATAAAGCCGTTATCTTTACTCGCGAGATGGTTGAAGCTCATATAGTCGTCGAAAAGGAGCTTGAGAGTCTGTTTGCTTTATATCAGACTCAGCAGACTCAGGCAGGGACCCGTCTTGCCGCACTAACGGAGCTTGAAGCCGAGGTCCAGCGGAAGAATGACGAACTTACTAGCTTATTGCACTGTCCGCCGGCTTAAACACTTTTTTTTGCTGTATATTCTCCTTCTCTCTTTTTTGTATTCACTCGTGAATGAGAGTATCTTGTATTCATTTTTATTTCTTTATGAAATGTATCTTGTATTCACTTGAATTCATGAATAAAAGACATATTTTATTTCATATTGGCATGTAACTCTGGCAAATGTGGCCCGTAGCTAGTCCATCTTGACCTCCTTGTAGGGCAGCGATGGCTTAGGAAACAGATTTGGATCTGCCGCCAAAGACTTTTCAACTTTATGAGTCGTGAGGGTCTTATAAATACTTTTCTCCCTATGAGTCTAGAGGATCCCGTAGGTGTATTTTCTCCCTAGGAGTCATGAGGACTCCTAAGTGTGTTTTCTTTTGAGAGTCGTAAGGATCACATAAGAGAATTTTTCCCTCTTACAAGTCGAGAGGACTCGTAAGTGGTTTTTTTCCTCCTTGTCGATATTCGACTTTGGAGAATATGGCCCGTGGATAGTATACAATAGTCCATCTTGGACCTACTTGCAGGGCCACAGTGCTTTAAGAAACAGGTTGATATCCCCGCTGCCTAAGGCTTTTCACCTACATGAAGATTTTGTGAAGATGTTTTTCCCTATGAGTCGAGACGAATCGAGAAGTTCTCGCAAGAACATTGTTTTCCCTACGAGTCGAGAAGAATCGAAAAGTTCTCGCAAGAATGTCCTAACGCCACAGTTAACCTCTGCTGATAGAAGTCCTTTAGGGTCTGTGGTACTAGGGTTTTTGTCCGTCGTACCGTCGCGTTGGCCGATGTATTCCCCGATATGCAATCTTGCTATTCGAGTAGCCCCATGACTGTCGTATCTCTAATCCCTTCAGGGGCTGGACAAGACGTCTTCAAGTAATCTCACAGGTCATATTACCGTCGGAAGAGCAAACGTTAAAGATTTTCCATGCCGCTTTTTACTTGAGGTTAGGCTCAATTTGGGAGCCCCGATGAGTCATGACCACTCCACGCTGATGTGGGATTATCTCCGATAGTCTTTCAGGTTTTATTTGAGTTGTCGTCAAGACATTGAAGCTAGGGATCTTCCTTTGCTTCGATTTTCAACATTGTGTCTGCTATATTGCGATGAATGTCAAGGTTGTCTCTAGGTTGTTGGTGAACCGTCAAGGCTTGGAACTAGGGACTTTGCCATGGCTCCGTTATTTTGACCCTAGGGTCGGTTGTTGACGTTGTTTCTGCATCCTGTTGTAGTGAGAAGGAACGTCGTTGTTGATCTCTAGGCTGTAGATGTTGCCATCGAGACTGGGAAATAGGGACTTTGCCATGGCTCCGAGGTAGTCTCTAGGTTGATGGTGAACCGTCGAGGCTTGGAACTAGAGACTTTGCCATGGCTCCATTGTTTTGACCCTGGGATCGATTGTTGTCACGACCCGAAATAGCACGTGACTGGCCCTTGAATCATATGAAGTCTATAGGACCTCATCTAATTCAAGTAAGCCAAAAGCCCAGAAATCTAAAACCATTTTAAATAATATACGAAGGAAAATAGTTTTAAGAAGTGAAGAAAACATGTTTTAAAAACAAGGATTTTAAATAAGTAAGCTGAATATGCATTTTTAAAATCTATAGTCTTCTCTGAAAATTTCGGCAGAGTTTCCTTTGTAAATACTGGCCCCGAACGGGGTACAACAAGAATAATGTACATATGATGATAAAAGGCATCCCCAAGCGGGAGCTAGCTCTTCGTCAATCGACGGTCACAACCACGCAAGCAGTATAATATACAACGCCGAAGGGTGAAGACCAAAAATCAAAAGGAAACTCAAAATCAGCATGAAAACCATAATACTACAACGCGCGACTCTAAGCTCGAAATAATATACAATTGGTTTTCTAAGTCTGAAACAATATACAAGTTTGGTTGATGGAATTACTAAATACAACTGAATAATACATATACAATGGTGGTTCTGATGCAAAAGAACCCACCTACCAAAGCAAATCACCCATAAGGGAAGCAGTGTGCCAGAAAGCCGCAATGAAACCTGTACGGCAAAACCTGCAAGAAACTGTGGTACAACGGGGGTGGGTTGCCAACTCGTGAGTAGAAAACATCACAGAGCAGAAATCGTATGTATGACAGATTTCTGGGCTTTTGGCTTACTTGAATTAGATGAGGTCCTATAGACTTCATATGATTCAAGGGCCAGTCACGTGCTATTTCGGGTCGTGACAAAGTTGGTATCAGAGCGTTAGGTTAACCTTGGTTCGAGTCTAAGTTTGACTATATGGAGCCTAGAGCGTTTATATATATACGAAACTTAGGCTTGACCTTACGGAACTTAGACTTAGTCGAGGGGGTATTATACCCGAACTTTCGTCGAGTAGGATGACCCTTGGTTGATGGAGTAGGTAGCTTGAGTAAAGTGACGTACCGTATGTATATTCCGCGGCATATTTACGATACGCTACTCCGCTTAAGAAACCTTAGGATGTACATTTCCTTGCACAGTATTATATTCATTCCTATGATCTATCCTCATCGATACTGGTTATAATTTTGCTGCCATGATTACACGGGCAGAGAGAGCTACAGCTAGAGTTGCGTTATCTTGAGCTCGTCACGGACGAGGACTGACCAAGGCATGATTCCAGGGACATACGATTGCATAGAGCAGCGTCATTTCATTGTGTTATCGTGCCATGAGCGTTTAATGGATCGCTTCCACGAGATTTCTCGGACGTGCAGATCAGCACCAGAGGATCAGGATACTGCTAAAGGCCAGCCAAGATGTGATGACTATTGATATATCTCTTATTGATGATGATTGAGGCATTGTTCAGCGTACAGACGAATGAGCCAGTTGCTGCTGCAAATGACGAGATATCGCCCAGATGATTGGAGCTGCTGCAGCATGAGCATATACTTAGAGATATGATGGAAGGTCGCTAGTCACCCGAGGATGAATGACTAGGACATGTGGTTCGTTCGCTTACCCCGATGCGAGGTCATCAGATAGATTGATTCCAGCTAGAGACGACTTCACGCAGATTCGTTGAGAGTCGATAGAGACGATCGAATGTCAGGAACCCGATTCCAAGTTTAAAGTATTCGGAAGATAATGCAAGTAATGCTATGGACCCTCTAGAAGAATGAAACCCTAACTCGACGTAATGACCATGGAACGTCTTTGAACCTTAGGGTTTACGGCAGTTTAGCGGTGCCATTTGTGAGGCTTGGGTTTTCCCTTCTACGGTTGGTCCACAGGTGCTGTGGTATGTACCGGAATACTATTAAATTGTACTCAAGATGTTGATCTCTTGGGGGATTATGAGGTTCTGACAAATCGATCGGATGGTTCGACATCATTCGGATATCATGTGATGGGACACATTGCTTGGGAGACTCCATATACGAGTATAGCCATTGGAGCATAGTCCATGCAGCCACGAGAAGACAAGTCTGAATCAGTCGACATGGGAGCAGAGTGGAGTAAAGAGTTCGCACGAGATTTCGACGAGATGACGTTCCACTCCGCTGACATCAGAGATGCGATACGCATGCAGAGGCGTTGATTATGGATATATCTTCCAGAAGGAGTCGTGATAAGTATGCAGCCGTTCCGGAGCAAGAAACAGATATAGTAAGGGTGGTAAACTTCCGGGCAATTCGGAAGAAGCGAGATTTGAGGAAGACCTCGTCAGGACCTTTCTGGAATACTATATGAGAAGACTTAGACCCAGGAGCGGTCATATTGCGCACACCCAGCAGGCCAGAGTTCGGCATCGTCGACGAGATAGTTGACCAGGTTCGGATAGAGGACCTCACCCAGATGTATTGTGAATTGATCAAGAAAGGAAGAGTATGGAGTATACCTCCACAGATTGGGACAAGTTCCTGAGGACGTGTTCGGCTAGATATCTTCCACAGAGTGATGAAGATACCGAGTTCGTGATTTCGAGTCCGTGTGAGAGACTTCGGATTGACCGTAGCCGAGAACATTAGCAGTGCGCAGATAGAGATGTGACGTCGAAGTAGACGACGATACAGACAAGTGGGACAAGAGGTCCGTACGAGATGCTGACGAGCTGTTGTTACTCCCCGTTAAGATTAAAGGTCGGATATGTCTACAGAGGCGTTGGGACGCGACCAGCTTCCGAGGAAATGCTATGCTGAGGACGCAGATGTCCAGAGAGCGAGAAAAGATTATGCAAGAGTACCAGCCTCCGTACAGTTCGGCATAGGCGAGAGCGGAAGAGACCTTGAGCAGGTTCCTTCCAGGACACTGCTGCGATAAGATTTGCACCTAGGATCAGATGTGTGATGTATATTCAGAAGACCAGAGGTCGGCGCTAGTGACGTGCTGCTTTACGAGTGGTCGTGAGGATTGACCGAGAGTTGACTAGAGAAGTGCCAGGACGGAATCGTCCCCGTTAGCACACCTGACAGGGCCGATGAGCTGAAGGATTAGGAAATTGGCAATCCATAGAGAAGATAAGGGCCCAGAGACAGAGGATGCCAGACCGTGAACAGGAGGCAAGTCGATATCTTGCGCTGCTAGCATGGGATGCACCGACACCTTCTCGACTTTGAAGGAGGATATATCGACGACGGTATTTATGGTTTGTGATTTTGTGATTCAATTATCACGTATCCGTCACCTTGGATTTCGGTATTTTGGGCGATCTGTTCGCATGATTTAGTCTTGATAACTGAGTTTCATGATATTTGTTTTCGTGTACCATGGTTGCACCTACTGGGTATTCATATTTGTGCACAGTTAATGCACCTGATATCGTTTTTGTACCTTGGTTGCACATGCTTATGACTTCATGGATTTCATACTGTTGGGTTGATTTTGTGCACATGGTATGCACACGATTGGGCTTTTGCAGTCGGTATAGCTTATATGTGCTTGTAGTGCATTGGTATGTATTTTGTGCATGCCGTTGCACACGTTTATGATTTTACACCTTGGTACACTCGGTGTTGTTATTTATGCATTTGAGTTATTGTTTGGGTTTTGTGCATAAGATGCACCAGTTTTATATTTCGTGCGTTTGTCGCACCAGTTTTATATTCCGTGCGTTTGTCGCACCAGATTTATGTTTCGTGCGTTTATCGCACCAGAATTATATTTCGTGCCTTTGTTGCACCGGATTTATATTTCGTGCACCACGGTTGCACCTAACTTCGGTTTGATGGCATTCGATATGTTGATTTTGATTTCATGCCTATGTTATGCATGTGATTTGACTTATGCTTTTGGCATAGTTTTCATACACTTTTAGTTTTTTGATTTGATTTGTGTGCACTGATGCACATGGTTGTGAGCTTATATACCGCGGTGTACCTATTTTTGATTGAGCCGTATTGTATACCGTCGATCTTGATCTGATATTGATGTTGATTTCTTGCAGTACGTGCATTTGATTTGGAATTTGCGCATGTTCGATGCTTGATATTGGATTTCATGATTTCGTGCATGTTGAATGCGCATGATTTATATTTTATTCATGCATGATGGATGCACCTGATTTGGATTTGAGCGTGTGTTGAGCGCATGTTTCGAGACACCTGATTTGGATTTGAACGTCAGTCTGGATCGGCCCACGGGCTCCGTCAGTCCGGATCGGCCCATATCATTCTCAACTCCGGTCGGTATCCCCCAGATATCCGCCGAGCTCAAAAACAATCACCGGTAGGTAGAACTCCCCTGCCAGGCTCACCGTCTAACATATACGAGTCTTCTTGCCCCGGGGTACCTCACCGGGTCCACCATGTACCCGCAGACGGTGCCTACCTCTCCTCGAATCGGGTTTCACATGTCGCTCTCAGAACCGAGAAAACACATGGTAGACGCACTGAAATATCATATCAAGGGTAACCAGGTTTTTAAAACAATGCATCCTCTCTTTTGAAATACCCACGATTCCCAAATCCAGAAATATCATGGAAACAACATATCTCAATGCGTATAATCATAAAGCATGATGTATTTGACATGTAAAAGAAATGTAAGTATATCAGTATATCATGCAACATGGAATAGTAATATGGACATATTGAGGGAAACCGCTCTTTTAAAATGAATACAGTTTTAAGATATATCTTGCGGTTCCCAAATCTCCAAATCCAAACAGAATCATCTATGTATGTGCAAATACGTATGTATGCAAGAATGGGTGTACACTATGTATGTACACAAGCATGAGCGTACAATATGTATGTATACAAGTATGAGTGTACAATAGGTATGTGCACAAGTATGAGTGTATAATATGTGAGTACACAAGTATGAATATACAATAGGTATGTGCACAAGTATGAGTGTACAACATGTGAGTACACGAGTATGAGTATACAATAGGTATGTGCACAAGTATGAGTGTACAACATGTGAGTACATGATTGGAAGAGTTTTTGCATGCTTAGTTAATTACCGCAATCAAGACGGTTTCGCATGTAGCTAGCCGGTTGAGTACGGGTCGTCCGCAGGGAGATGGGAATCTTTTTCTATGTGCTTTAACGAGTTAAGTCCAAACGCCCAGGTTTGTTTTGAGATTAACTATGTGCTAAAATGATATATAAAGAGAGCTTGTTAGGGTTAGGATTAGGTTAGTTTGAGATAGGAGTCCCTCACTTCTTTCGTTGCCACTCTTAATATCTGTGTTACGGTAATCGGCAACAACGGGGATTAGCACGACTAGGAAGGAACTTGCGAGTATAAGCTAGGCTTTCCAACGCTTAAGTTCTTCCTTTTGGTGCTTGTCCGTCCGTTCTTGGCTCATATCCTTAACCTCCGGTTAATTCAACCACAACCGGTCTCACTAAGGAATCACCGCTATCATGTAGGATAGGGTGCCGTAGGGAGCGGATTATGGTTCAATTAACGGGAGTCCGAATTAAGATGTTGGGCAAAAAAAGAGTGATAAAGATTTCCTTCTCTCAAACTTTCCTTATCCTACCCTAACAAGTGAGAAAACTACTCACCCATTACAAGAAAAAATGAAAATAAAAAAAATGAGGAAGATAGAAAGAAAGTGGTTAGAAGATTACAACTAGCTATTTGAGACCTCACTTTGGCAAGGATCAAGCTTAAGCATCATTGTTGTTTAAGGATAAAGAAAACGAGAACAAGAAAGAAACAAACAACAAATAACAACAACTAGATTAGCAAATGAAAAATACAAGCAATTATAATTAACAATAAGACAAGCATGGTAACAAAAAGAACTCTTTATTCATCACTTCACTCACAAAAGCTAACTACAAGGTTTTAATGGAGAATAGATGAGAAGAGGAAGAAGAATAACAACATGTATTCTAAAATCTAAATACAAGAATAAGCACCCTTGGCTTTGGCAAGTTCTGGACTATTTATAGGCAGGGAACTGGAAACCTAGGGCAACAATCTGCCTCCATATAGAATGACCAAAATACCCCTGAAACCTCATCCACTGCGGAGCCCGTACGGCCGCGGTTCCATGGCCTAAGCATGCTTATGCCGCGGAACCGCGGCCCTTTAGGAGACTTAGGTCATGAAATTTTGTGGTTTTCCCTGATTTTTAGTACTCTTCAGTGTGGTATATGTTTTTTTCAGAATCTCTTCACAATATTTCCAGAATTCCAGCAGAACAAAAGGTGATGTGATGTAGATCTTTTGCCATGATTTCCTTGAGCTCCGCGTAGATATGTTGGATCTTGTGTTGACATTGAGCTTTGTGCATGAAAATGACATCGATTTGCCATTTTGTCCCTTAAACTGGTGTGCGGCAACATACGGATAGAGAGCGGAGACCCGTGTTTTATCTGTAGTTGGCAGTAATCCGGAATTTGTCGTGCTTTTCCACGAATTTCACTGTTTAGAGCCAAGAACCAGTATCCTGCAATTGACTAGCAAACACGGCTCAAGAGTACCTACCGATAAGCAATGTGATAAAAATTGGGCGGTATAAAAATGCAAAAATCTGATATGAACAAATACCCCCAAACTTATCATTTGCTCATCCCGAGCAAAGCCAATTTATTCACAAAAAATTCCTAACCTCACTTTCGCAGGGAACGCGATTGCACTGAGCATGTGCAACAAGCCGTTTAAACCTCTAGGTGTCCCTAGTAGGAGGAGTGTTGTCTCCTGAGGGTTTTCAGCGGATACTACCCACAAAATCCGGTCAAGCTAGTTTTGTAAAATAACTATGATTCAAACCCTAAAGTTTTGTTTCAGAAAATAACAATTCTATTATCCTAAGTCTAGACTATCGAACCTTTATTTTTCACACCTCGCTTCTTATTTAACTTAAGATTTTATATGTCTTTACGTGCAGTGCAAATAGTGTCGTTAAGTTCCAGAATGATCGATTAAAGTCATCATGTCACTCAATAAAGCCCAGATAAAAATTTTAAAAGGATCACACAAGTTTTATAAAGAGTTAAGCATTTTTCAAGTTTCATTTTCCAGTAAGGTTTCAACTTCAGAATTTCTATCTTCCTTAATAGGAAACTAGGTCTTATTTTTCACTCCACCTTTTTCTTGTTTTCATTTCATACACACCTCTGTGAACATGCAATAGTCTTTATCATAGAATAAAACCTTCATATCTCCGCTAGAAATATTTTTTTATAAAAACCTGTCTTTTGTCAAGATTATTCTCACACAAAGAACCGTTAGGAATTTTAACTCGGAGAGAACACTTGCTTGACTTTATTTTAATCTGGACTTTCTAGGCTTCTTAGCGAGCTTTGGGCCAATGCACCCAAACCAGTTGGCTTTAGGGCATTAGGTGTAGAAACACCCCAGCGGACTTAATTACTCAAGTTACCTAGGTCCAAAAACAAAAGATAATTTAGCGTGAAAATCATGATGATTCAATACGAACAGAGATATAACCGACAGTTCAGTTATTTTTTTGGATAAAAGACGTGTTTAGTGGGTTAGGTGTGTAATCATTCCAATCAAGTTCCAGACGGGTTATTTTTCAGACTTAGTTCCAATTAAGGCATCAATAGCATTCCTTCATATTCACTTCACTTCATAAACTATTCTTGATATTACTTATTTCAGAACAAACCTATTTGATCCTCAGAAAATCATTTATCCATTCAAAAGTTTTTAGACATAATAGACTTGTCATCTAATTTCCAGAACACACGACACGTGTAGTGTGATGTAAAGATGTATATCAGCTATAGTTAACTTCAAAGGAGAGTTATCTTTCAGGTTTTCAAAATCTAAAAATAATATTTAGTTATTCTTATCTTTTCAAACAAAACCGTCGAAATGTTGAATCAGAGTTCTCCCACTAGCTAACTTGACAGAAAAGTTTTTATGTTTTTAGAAAATTTTCTGATTTTTATGGATTTTAATATGCAGATGAAAAATATACATATAAATGCGAAGGTTAGAAATGCGTACCGAGCGTACCCCCAAACTTAAACTGGACAGTGTCCTCACTGTCATTGCATGAAGAGATCATTGAAGGGTCAAAATTGTCGGGTAGATATACACATTTTTTTTGTTTTTGTTTTTAAAGAAAAAGAGTAAAAATGGAAAAGAATATCCACAAATAAATACAAAATGGTATATACATACCCGCAAACTTATTTGGAACAGTGTCCATTGTTCTTGGTTGGATAACCGAAATTTGGTGGTAGGCAGAGGAAGATTATACAGGGTAAACTGGCTCCTGTAAGACCAGGAGCTCCTCTGTTGGTTCGGCGCTAAGGTACGGTTTTAGTCGGTGTCCGTTCAATTTGAAAAATGAACCGTCCGTTGGATTCTCCAAATCCACAGTGCCATGCGGATACACATTCCACACAAAGTATGGCCCTTTCCAGCGAGATCTGAGCTTACCTGGATGGAAATGTAGCCGGGTGTCGTAAAGCAGTGCCTGTTGACCAGGTACGAATGTTTTGCGCAAAAGGTGTTTATCGTGAAACACCTTCGTTCGGTTCTTAACGACAACCGCGTTTTCGTAAGCCTCATCCCTAAGCTCGCTCAATTCGTTCAACTGCAGCTTTCGATGGCTGCCTGCATCTTCGAGAGACAGATTCAGCTCCTTTATCGCCCAAAATGCGCGATGCTCAATTTCCATAGGGAGGTGGCAATCCTTTCCGTACACAAGCCGATAGGGAGACATGCCAATATCGGTCTTATAAGCAGTTCGAAATGCCCAAAGGGCATCAGTGAGTTTCAACGACCAATCCTTACGGTTCTTGGAAACCGTCTTCTCCAGTATCTGCTTGATTTGCCGATTCGAAACTTCGGCCTGCCCACAAGTTTGGGGGTGGTAGGGCATAGATAGCTTATGATTAATGGAATATTTCCGCATCAAGGACTCGAAAGTCTTATTGCAGAAATGAGTTCCATTGTCGCTAATGATCGCTCGGGGGTGCCCAAACCGGGAGAAAATGTTTTCTTTAAGAAACCTAACGACAACCTTGTTGTCGTTAGTCCGGCTGGGCACAGCCTCGACCCACTTAGAGACGTAATCAACAGCGAGAAGGATGTACAAGTTCCCAAAAGAGCTGGGAAACGGTCCCATGAAATCTATCCCCCAAACGTCAAAAATCTCCACAACCAAGATTGGTTGGAGCGGCATCTCGTTCCTCCGGGATATCCGGCCCAAGTGTTGGCACCAGGAGCAAGTCTTGCAATAGTCATGAGCGTCTTTGAAGAGTTGTGGCCAGTAGAAACCACATTGCAAGATCTTCTCAGCTGTCTTTCTGGGGCCAAAATGCCCGCCATATGCTTGATCGTGGCAAAATGACAGCACACTCTTGAATTCATCGTCAGGGACACACCGACAAATAATCTGGTCGGGACAGTACTTGAACAAATAGGGTTCGTCCCAGTAAAAGTGTTTTACTTGGGATAAGAATCGATGTCTGTCCTGACTTGACCATTCAGTCGGGAGTAACCCTGTGGCCAAATAGTTCACAATATCTGCGAACCAGGGTTCGCGAGATACTGTCAAGAGTTGTTCATCCGGAAAAATGTCGTTGATCGGAAGTTGAGGCGACGGCGAAGAAGGAAGTCGTGAGAGATGGTCGGCGACTACGTTTTCACATCCTCTTTTGTCCTTGATGACAAGGTCAAACTCTTGAAGCAAGAGGATCCAACGTATTAACCGAGATTTTGCATCTTTCTTCGCAAAGAGATGGAGCAGAGCAGAATGGTCTGTGTAGACAATAACTGGAGAGCCGATGAGGTAGGGCCTGAACTTTTCTAAAGCAAATACAACAGCTAAGAATTCCTTCTCAGTTGTTGTATAATTAAGTTGGGCGTCGTTCAGGGTTCGGCTAGCATAATAGATCACGTGCGGCATCTTGTTGATGTGTTGTCCAAGGACAGCACCAATGGCAAAGTCGGATGCATCGCACATAATCTCAAATGCGTGCGTCCAGTCAGGTGAAGAAAGAACGGGAGCAGAAGTGAGTGAGCTTTTTAATAACTCGAACGCAGTCACACAGCTCGAGTTGAAATCGAATGGCGTGTCCTTGGCCAGTAGAAGAGTCAAGGGCCTAGTAATCTCGCTAAAGTCCTTGATGAACCGTCTATAGAAACCGGCATGGCCAAGGAAGGCTCGGATGTCTCTGACGCATCTGGGAGGAGGGAGATTGGAAATGACCTCAATCTTCGCTTTGTCAACCTCTATGCCATTTTGCGAAATGATATGTCCTAAGACAATACCTTCGCGCACCATGAAGTGGCACTTCTCCCAATTCAAAGTGAGGTTCTTGTCCTTACATCGGGTAAGGACAGCGTCAAGATGCAGCAAACACTCATTGAAGGAATCGCCGAAGATGGAGAAATCATCCATGAAGATCTCCAGGAATTTCTCCACCATGTCTGAGAAGATTTCCATCATACACCGCTGGAAAGTAGCGGGCGCATTGCATAACTCAAAGGGCATGCGACGATATGCAAACGTGCCGAAAGGACAAGTGAATGTGGTCTTGTCCTGGTCTTTTTCGGCGATGGGAATCTGATTATAGCCGGAGTATCCATCAAGAAAGCAGTAGTACTCGTGTCCGGCCAATCGTTCAAGCATTTGGTCAATGAAAGGTAGCGGAAAGTGGTCCTTCCGCGTTGCGGCGTTGAGTTTTCTGTAATCAATGCATACTCGCCACCCAGTTTGGGTGCGAGTAGGGATTAACTCGTTCGCCTCGTTAGTGATGACCGTTATGCCTGATTTCTTGGGGACAATGTGAATGGGGCTAACCCACTGGCTATCAGAGATAGGGTAAATGATACCACTATCCAGACACTTTACGATTTCCTTTTTCACAGCCTCCTTCATGACTGGATTGAGTCGCCTTTATGGATCCCTGGCTGGTTTGGCATCATCCATCAGATGAATGTGATGTTCAACGATCAGGGGGCTAATCCCCTTGATGTCCGCCATGGACCAGCCAAAAGCTTGCCTATTGCTATGCAAGACCGTAAGAAGGGCTTTCTCTTGCTCTGGAGCTAGAGAAGCCGAGATGATAACAGGGAGGGTCTCGTTCTCACCCAAGTAAGCGTACTTAAGGTGAGATGGCAAAAGCTTGAGTTCGAGCGTTGGAGGTGAAACGATTGAAGGCAAGATTGGTGAAAAGGTCTCGAACTCAAAGGATTCCAGCAAAGGTTCAAAACAAGTGTAAGCGACCGAGTTAGATGGTTCAGGTAACTCATCCGGAAATTCGAAGGATTCAAATTCGGGTGGTGAGTGGCTAAGATCATTCGAGAAAGTGAAACACTCGTATGCAGAAACAGTAGCAGGTTCGAAGAGGAACGCACTAGTGGCGTTAAGGTTATCGTGATCGAACAAAAACTCCTCGAATTCACACTCTTCTGGGGTGATCTCCTGGATTGAGCAAACGTCTAGTATATAAGCATTAGGTTCGGTGGGCTGATTCCCCAACCTAAAAATGTTGAGTTCAATTGTCATGTTTCCAAAAGATAGGTTCATCGAACCATTTCGACAATTCATCACAGCATTTGAGGTTGCAAGGAATGGGCGACCGAGTATCACCGGAATTTGATTCCGGGGGTTAGCTACAGGCTGTGTGTCTAATACAATGAAGTCAACAGGGAATATGAAGTCCCCAACCTTAATTAACACATCCTCTAGCTCACCCCTAGGATGGGTGATTGATCGGTCGGCCATTTGGAGAGTACAGTGTATGGGTTTCAGCTCTCCTACACCTAGTTGCTCATATACTGAGTATGGAAGCAGGTTAACAATGGCACCAAGATCTAATGGTACGCGGTTGATGTTCTTATCCCCAATGGTAATAGAAATCGTAGGACAGCCAGGGTCCTTCCGTTTTTGAGGTAAAGATTGGGTAAGAGCATCACTCACAGCACTAGCCAAGAAAACTTTTTTGGGTACCTGAGATTTCCTCTTTTTCGTGCACAAGTCCTTTAAGATTTTCGCATAGGACGGGACTTGTTGAACAGCATCTAAAAGGGGAATGTTGATGTTAACCTGCTTAAACAACTCCAGAATCTTCTCCATTTGTGGATTTTGTTTATTGGACCTCAACCGGTTTGGAAATGGAACGTTTTTAAAATTGGTTGAGTCCAATGCTTGTGGAGGAGATTGTGGAGCTGGAACGGATCCCAGATCTGGTGCTTTCGTGGAGTGAGAAGTGGGTCCGTTCAGAGCAGAAGAAGAAGAAAAAGAGCCTTTTGAAGAATGGAGAATAGGCTCAGAAGACGAAGAAGAAGAAGAAGAAGAAGAAGCGGCCGGGGTGTCATTATCCTCAATTGTTGTGCCGATATTGTTGTGCAGCATCCTTCCCGATCTCAATGTAGTCACATTACTCACATTATGGTTCTTCTGTTCAAGAGCAACATGTACATTATGTGGGTGACCAGGATTTGGGAGTGGTTGAGATGGAAGCTTCCCCTTTTCTCGCTCGCTTAACGCCGCATTCAGCTGTGCAATCTGGGCTTCGATGGTCTTGATGTTTTGCCCGTGTGTAGCAGTGTGTTGCACAAAAGATTGAATAGACGACTGAATGTTGGCGGTGGATTGTGTCGATTGTTAAACGAACGCCTCCAGACTTCGTTCTAGCGAGGAAACCTTATCGTTGTTTGACGGAACAAAGTTGTTTTGCGGAAAAGAATTATTGGGTGCAAAGTTGTTCGTCTGATTTTGAAAAGGTTGGGGTTGGAAGGGCTGCTGAAACTGATGTTGAGTTTGTTGTTGCGCTTGTTGTTGCAGAGGAGGGGGCCTCTGGAAATTGTTGCCTTGGAATTGATGCTGATTCTGATTCCAGGCCTCCAACCGGGATTGTAAGTGGAAGAGTATGGATCATTTCTCGGTCTTTGCCGAAATGCAGCATTAACCTGATCTTGTCCTTGAGATGGTGGATTGTAAGGACACTCTTCGGTTAAGTGAGAAGGATCGGAACAACAAGCACAAATGGTACGAAGGGAAAGAACAGGGGCAGGAGCAGGAGATAAAAATTTGCTCTCTATCGCTTCAAGTTTTCTCGTTATTGCAGCCATTTCAGCTTTCATCGCAATAGAGACATCAAGTTGGTGAATGCCTACCCTAGACTGACCAGTAGAAGTGGAGGAAGAAGAAGAAGAAGTTGGTCTGGTGCTCTCCCATTGAAGCGTTTGTTCTGCAAGATCGTCGAAGAATTGCCACGCTTCCTCGTCAGATTTCGATAGGAAGTGGCCCTGATAAATGGTTTCCAACAACTGCTTGGTTGCTGGGTTCAGGCCCTCGTATAAGGTTTGGCAAAGTTGTCATTTCTCGATACCATGGTGAGGGCACTGAATAAGAAGGTCTTTATACCGGTCAAAGCACTTCCAGAAGGGTTCTGTAGGAAGCTGAGAGAATTGGTTGATTTCGTTACAGATCCTTGCGGTTTTATGATTCGGATGGAATTTCTTGAGAAACGCTTTCACAAACTCGTCCCAACTGGTTATGGAGTAGGAAGCGGTGCTATACAGCCATTTTTCAGCAAGATCGCACAAAGTGAACGAAATGACCCGTAGCCGTATAGCATCATCCGACAGCTGGGTAGTTTTCATCATGGCACAAACATTTTTGGAACTTGTTGATGAAGATATAGGCATCTTCGGATTCAAGCCCATGAAATTTCGGAAGCATGTTAATGAAGTGGGGCTTAATTTCAAAATTATCCCCATTGGCCGGTGGAAGGGAAAGACAGGTGGGAAGTGCAGAACGGGTGGGATAGAAACGATCCTGGAGCGCGATTCGCTGCGGCGCTACAACAGGCGGTGGTGGTGGGTTATTTGCATCCATAGGAGGTGGAATCAATCCCGGAGGAGTCAAAGAGATGTTTGGATTAAATCCTGACATCGCGGAAGAAGAGGTTGGTGATGGTGAAGGTGAGGATGTATCAACAGAATTTGGGTCAACGTCGGAGTTGGCCAGCAAAGGTAAGGGTGAAAGAGGCGTGGACGGAGTTTCGACGTCTGAGTCGATCGCGTAGTCGGTAGCGACTAACGTAACGCGGACTAGGAGGGCGCTAGTATCCCGAGTCCAAGCGGACATACACTAAACGAGTTTAGTATAGTCAAAGCGGAGAAGGTGAGGGTAAGAAAACGTCAATGGAGAAACACGATGGGAGGTGGTTGAAAAAAATGGATTCTGGCGACAAAGGGCAAGTTTTTATAAAAGTTTTTGTTTTTTGTTTTTTTTAGAAAGAGCTTTACAGAAATATGTACGGACTTACGGCTTCAAGCAATCACAAACAAGATATGCACAATCACACCTAGATCTAGGGTCACCTAGGTCAGCTAGACAGCTCCTAACTGTTCCAAAGGGCTAGAAATAGGACCTCAAACTGCCTCTTCTCCGCCAATTGCGGCCAGGTAAGTGCCAGGTAAGTGGGAGGCTCCCCATTACAAAAGTAGTGGTCCTAATTAAGTAACCACTTGCCTTGGACACACTTGCCTAGACACCGCAAAGTCAGGATAGGATAAACGGCTGATGCCTGTAACTAGTCCTCTGTCCTATTGAGCGCGAAGTCCTTAGGGCTGAGTCTAGTATATTTTTATTAAACAATGGTCAATGCATATGCATTTTATGATTTCTGGGGTCCTGGGAAGGGTGATGAAATCCCCACCCAATCTGGATTGGTTTCAAGCCCCTTAAAGTCCGTATTAATATATGCAAAGCAGTAACAATCAACTGCAATCAATTTTTTTATTTTTTTAGCGCGGCGCAAAGAATCCTACACAAAAACAATTTATTGGAAGGGGGAAGAGAATTTGCGCAAAGAATGCTGCAGAAAACACAGTTCAGTGGAGTTCAGAGGAGTGGGGAGAGAGAAAGAAACACTCACAGAAGTTTTCAATCCCTGAGGACTTCAAGGGGCCGCGGTTCCGCGGCTTTATGTTGGCCTTGGCGCTTGATTTTTCTTGTAGGTGCTTCCTTGGCTGTCCTCTTCTTGTCTGGATTCCCTGAATCTTGATTTGCTCACTGTATCTGCTCCAGATTTTAACAGTAGACCGTTGGCTCCGTCTTGATCCATCGCGGTGAAGCCGAGAGATATGGGTATAACTTCCCACGTCTTTGGCACTGAACTCGACCGTCTTTTTATCCTGCACACTTGCACAAAAACTAATCAAAAATAACAAGATGGTTGTTTTACAATGTATATTTTTTTGTTTGTTTTTCGGTTATGTTTATGTTCACAAATTAACCCGAAATTACACAAAGAAATAAACTACCGTCTCACCGGCAACGGCGCCATTTGATTGGTAGAGTTTTTGCGTGCTTAGTTAATTACCGCAATCAAGACGGTTTCGCATGTAGCTAGCCGGTTGAGTACGGGTCGTCCGCAGGGAGATGGGAATCTTTTTCTATGTGCTTTAACGAGTTAAGTCCAAATGTCCAGGTTTGTTTTGAGATTAACTATGTGCTAAAATCATATATAAAGAGAGCTTGTTAGGGTTTGGATTAGGTTAGTTTGAGTTAGGAGTTGCTCACTTCTATCGTTGCCACTCTTAATATCGGTGTTACGGTAATCGGCAACAACGGGGATTAGCACGACTAGGAAGGAACTTGCGAGTATAAGCTAGGCTTTCCAACGCTTAAGTTCTTCCTTTTGGTGCTTGTCCGTCCGTTCTTGGCTCTTAGCCTTAACCTCCGGTTAATTCAACCACAACCGGTCTCACTAAGGAATCACCGCTATCAGGTAGGATAGGGTGCCGTAGGGAGCGGATTGTGGTTCAATTAACGGGAGTCCGAATTAAGATGTTGGGCAAGACAAGAGTGAGAGAGATTTCCTTCTCTCAAACTTTCCTTATCCTACCCTAACAAATGAGAAAACTACTCACCCATTACAAGAAAAAAGGAAAATAAAACAAAGGAGGAAGATAGAAAGAAAGAGGTTAAAAGATTACAACTAGCTATTTGAGACCTCACTTTGGCAAGGATCAAGCTTAAGCATCATTGTTGTTTAAGGATAAAGAAAAAGAGAACAAGAAAGAAACAAACAACAAATAACAACAACTAGATTAGCAAATGAAAAATACAAGCAATTATAATTAACAATAAGACAAGCATGGTAATAAAAAGAATTCTTTATTCATCACTTCACTCACAAAACCTCACTACAAGGTTTTAATGGAGAAGAGATGAGAAGAGGAAGAAGAATAACAACATGTATTCTAAAATCTAAATACAAGAATAAGCACCCTTGGCTTTGGCAAGTTCTGGACTATTTATAGGCAGGGAACTGGAAACCTAGGGCAACAATCTGCCTCCATATAGAATGACCAAAATACCCCTGAAACCTCATCCACTGCGGAGCCCGTACAGCAGCGGTTCTGCGGCCTAAGCATGCTTATGCCGCGGAACCGCGGCCCTTTAGGAGACTTAGGTCATAAAATTTTGTGGTTTTCCCTGGTTTTTAGTACTCTTCAGTGTGGTATATGTTTTTTTTCAGAATCTCTTCACAATATTTCCAGAATTCCAGCATAACAAAAGGTGATGTGATGTGGATCTTTTGCCATGATTTTCTCGAACTCCGCGTAGATATGTTGGATCTTGTGTTGACATTGAGTTTTGTGCATGAAAATGACATCGATTAGCCATTTTGTCCCTTAAACTGGTGTGCGGCAACATACGGATAGAGAGCGGAAACCCGTGTTTTATCTGTGGTTGGCAGTAATCCGGAATTTGTCGTGCTTTTCCATGAATTTCACTGTTTAGAGCCGAGAACCTGTATCCTGCAATTGACTAGCAAACACGGCTCAAGAGTACCTACCGATAAGCAATGTGATAAAAATTGGGCGGTATAAAAATGCAAAAATCTGATATGAACAGTACACTAGTATGAGTATACAATAGGTATGTGCACAAGTATGAGTGTACAATATGTGAGTACACGAGTATGAGTATATAATAGGTATGTGAACAAGTATGAGTGTACAATAGGTATGTGCACAAGTATGAGTGTACAACATGTGAGCACACGAGTATGAGTGTATAATAGGTACGTGCATAAGTATGAGTGTACAATATATAAGTACACGAGTATTCCATGCAAGGGATCATATCCTGAATGCAACAGTCTATCAGTGTAGTGACATGGAAATTATCGATGATGAAGTGTGTGAGCCGGCAAGCAGGTGTACATGGAAAATATGCATCATCGATAATGGTGTTGGTGTCCTGACAGCATGGTTTTAATATAACAATAAACATATTTAAACATGCAATGTGATGCGAAAAGCAAGAATATGCGGCAAATGAATATAAACACAACAGTGTAGTATCTACATCAATGTATCTATGTCATACTGTTTTGCCATTTGAAAGAAGACGAATCGGGGTTTTTAGGAAAATAAGGGCTACGGTGTTTTTAAGAAAAGATGCGTCTTTTGAAAATATCCGTAGAATCCCTTTGCCTGTCTTTAAAATACTCCCGATTCGTTAGTTTTTGAAATAGGTATGACATCGGCCTAGCCTAACAAGCTAATCAGAACGGGTATGGAAACCACCTAAATCTGAGTCGATATATATATATATATATATATATATATATATATAATAGTCGGTGATCCCGCCTCAAAGGTACCGCGTACGATACAATATCAAATGACATCCTCGAGTCATGAGTGCGGATCTATCAACAATATAAAGCTCGTACGGTAAATCATCGTACGGCATCCCAAAAGCTGGGTACGGGTCAATATCACATTCATCTTATCAATTATCTGGTATTCTTATTATCATATCTCATGATCTGGGGTACTGATCTAAGTCTAGTGCAAATCGATACCATCTATATAAATATAAATGCGTGTGTGAAACACACGTCCAAAGGCCCGCTAACATCTCATGTCGTATCCCAAATACGAGTATATCATATCACCGATCTCATGGCACTATGCCCAATCTCATCGACTCATCTCCAAATATCATCCACTATCCTCATCATCCAGATATAAGTATAACAAATAAGAATGTGCGTGCGTGTAGGTGTAAACCTATTCTAGGGTTCGCAACTAGAAAACTATACTAGTTTACTTCTAAGCCCTAATCTATCCATAGTACACCTAATCACATCTTGAATATCTATGAAACACATAATACTATCAAATATATAAATATAGTATATATCTAGTATACTAAATATCGAACTGCGGGGGTGCTATACGCCATCCACCCGACTTTTCCCGTAGATATAATCTACTCACCTTGATCTTGCTTGCCGATGTCGATGTCGCCACCATCTTCTTCTTCATCTCGAATCATCGTGGGGGGTACCTACATGTCACACGTATCACATCGCATTAAAACCAAATCGAAACCAAAACGACACACGAAAACCAAAACGATACGCTTAAAAGCCTATAGGTTAGAACCTATGGTTAGCTCTCGCAAAACAACTCGATATCACTCGATATAGACGTACAAACGTCATATGATCGAGATAAAGCACAAATACTAAAATCCAGAATTTAAAATACGGAAAACCATTGATCGAATCAAAGCAGCAACTAGAGAAAGTGGCCCCAGATTTTGACTCAGGCCAAAACAAGGCAAGCAAACAACCCTGGGGTGATATATAGTGTGAATATGACCTACTGAAGCAACCTGGGCACCTAATTCATCATGGGGGCCGGCCAAATCACCTTAAAATCCGGCCAGGCCGGTTTGGGCATGGAGTTAGGGTCTCGTTCTGGTAGGGTGTCTTCCTATGGGTCCTACTAGGTCTCTGGTATTATTTACTTTTCTAGTATTGGCCCCGGATCACTCCAGATTTCCCTGCACGCTCCAATTCCTCACAAACCGACATGAAAGTTCTAAAATTTCGTATTTTTGGGTTTCAGGTTTGGTATTGTGTTGGATCTGGGTTCATATCACCAAGAGGGGTTTAAGGGTCACAACTAAGGCTTAATTACACTAACACAACTCAATTTAACCTTAACCCTCTCTAGGTTTTTCCAAAGCTCACCAAATCGCACCAAATCACAACTAAACACAAATATGGTTTAAGATGAAGGAAAAATACACTAAGTGAGAAGGGATTACCTCATCTAGCACCTATGAATCCTTCACATCGCCAAAATGAAGACTTTCTTTGTCCATTGGGTAGCTAGAGGGCTTGTGCACCTTTTTTGTGAAGTAGGAATGAGGTTTTGGAGAGTTTTTCATGGAATTTTGTGGCTTGAAGATGGAGGAGGGGGAGGCGGCAGCAGCAGCAGCAAAAGAAAGAGAGGGAGAGGAAATGAGTGTAAGAAATGATGAGGGAATGGCCAAGTGCAATGGTTAACCCCTTACCCACTCTTTCTCTCTCTTACCCATACCTCTTATTCTAATCTTTTCTTTTTCTTTTCATTTCCTCTCTAATTTCCTTCTCTCCTCAATAGTGAACCCAAAATAAATACCATACACCCCAAATCATGTAGGAAAATGTAACAAGTGTGAAAAAAATGACATGTACACAAAACACGCTTAAAGTCCGATTAGCAATTTTTAATCGCGATTAGCACTTAATTAGCATATAATTAATCATAAAAACTTAAAATTTGCATAATTCACATAAAACACCCTCTTTTAATAATTTCTATAATTTTTCAAATTTTTTCCCAATTTATCGGTATTTAATTATACCGCTTTATTAAAATATTCAATATTTTATTATTAAATTATAAAAATTCCCCAAAAATAATATTTTATTTTTTTGAAATGTTACAATTGTTGACGTTGTGTCTGCATCCTGCTGGAGTGAGAAGGAACGCCTTTGTTTAGCTGTCTGTGAACCGTCGAGATTTGGAACTAGGGACTTTGCCATGGCTCCATTTACTGACGTCGCGTCTGCATCCTGTTGGAGTGAGGAAGGACACCGCTGTTGACATCTAAGTTGTCTGTGAACCGTCGAGACCTGGCTCTCCTTCTGATGGAGCTTGATGGGAAAATGTGGTTCCCTTTTCGTTTGTGTCCATGGATTGTATACAGGGGTTAACGTGGACTCACCTGCAGGGCAAAAGTTTCATCATCATTTTTTTTGTTTCCGCGATGCTCTATCATTTCAGCTTTTTATATCACGAAAGTCACGATCGCCCAATCATTTCGGCTTTTTATCGCGATGCCCAATCATTTCAGCTATTTTTTCTTTTTGTTTACTCGTTGCTTTTTATTGCAAGTTGCCCAAACATTTCGGCTATTTCATATGCATTTTTTTCTCGCTGATTTTTGTTACGAGTATGGGATTTGATATTTGATGCCAATTTTGGTATTAGCATCGCTGTCACTGGAATGTTGCCAGGAGCGAATCATCATTTGCCTTTACTGATTTGAACAAAGGTGGCTTAGCAAACAGGGTTAGGATCCTGTCGACTAAGGCTTTTTGACTTCATGAGCCGTAAGGGTCTCATAAAGGGTTTTCTCCCTACGAGTCGAGAGGATCTCGTAGGTGTAGGTTCTCCCTAGAAGTCGTGAGGACTCCTAAGTGATATTTTCTCCATAGGAATCGTGGGGATCCCCAAGTGTGTGTTCCCCTATAAGTCGTAAGGATCTCATAAGAGTATTTTCTCCTTGTAAGTCGAGAAGACCTACAAGTGTTGTTCATCATATGAGGACATTTCTCGTCATTAGTGGAACTAGAAGAGGGAACATTTATTTGTGCCCGTGGATTGTATACAAGGGCCAATATTGGACCGCCTGTAGGGCACCTTGGGGAGTGTGATGGCTTAAAAACAGGTTCAGGTCCCTGTATCTTAAGGCTTTTGAATCCTATGAGCTGTGAGGGTCTCGTAGGGGAATTCTCCTTACGAGTCATGAGGATCTCGTAAGTGTAATTTCTCCTTAGGAATCGTGGGGATCCCTAAGTGTGTTGCTCCCTTGTGAGTCGTAAGGATCTCACGCAGGTATTTTCTCCATACAAGGTCGAGGGGGCCTTGCAGGTGTTTTTTATTTTAACGAGATTGCGCCCTTTCGGGTTTTCACAAACTCACCGGTAGCCCTGCTGTTTTTACTCACGGAGCCCTTTCGGGTTTTCATCCGTGCCTATTTTTCTTGTGAACGTACCTTTTTTTACCCCTTTCGTTTGCCAATGGCACTTAGGGGGGACTTCGCCACCGGGGTAGCTATGTAGCCAGCGGGATTTGAGTTGCAGTCCTTGCCGTTGGGTCTTGTGGACTTGAATTCCATTATCGTCATGCTTGAGGCGACGTATTAGTTTAAGGACATTACGGTCCATTGTTAGTTTAGGGACATCTCGGTCCGTTGTTAGTTTTAGGAACATCTCGGTCCAGTGTTAGTTTAAGGACATTTCGGTCCAGTGTTAGCGAAGTTTTTGCCGGATACTACTTATAGAGTCTGGACTCAGGAAGACAGCGAGCGGACACGAGCGTCGTCATCTATCATTAACCTGAGTTGTGACTTGTCAAGCGTAGTATTTCTTAAGGAATCGGCCGTTTATTGGCCGGAAGGGTCTTTCGCCATGCATATTCATGAGCAAGTAGACCCCACCTTAGTAGACCTTGTCTATGATGTACGGACCCTCGTAGTTTGGCTTGAATTTCCCCTGCTTTGCACGGTTAGGGATCATGGGTCTTTTTTAACTAACACGAGTTCGCCTTGGCGGAATGTTCTCAGTCTGGTTAGTCTTTCGTATGAGCGCGTCATCCTTGCTTTGTAAGCTTCCAGGTTTTGCTACGCCATGAAACGAGTTTCATCGAGGGCATCGAGCTCCTCAAGCCGAAGATGGGCATTCTTCATCTGTCAACTCGTATTGAACTGCTACTCATAGAGAAAGTAGCTCTATCGCCAAGGAAAGTACCGCTTCCATGCCGAATACCAACACGAATGGTGTTGTATTCGTAGCCGTTTTAAACGTGGTTCGATACGCCCAGAGAGCTTCATGCAATCTGTCGTGCCAGTCCTTTTTATTTCTGGACACTGTTTTCTTTATGATCTTCGTCAAGTTCTTGTTGAAATCCTCAGCTAGACCGTTAGCTCAGGGATTATAGACCGAAGAGTATCTCCAATCTATATTATGATGCTGTGCGAAGCGGCTGATCTTATGGCTTCTGTAGGCCGGCCCATTATCCGAGATGATCCGTCATGGAGTGCTGAACCGGTAGATGACGTGTGTCCTGATGAAATGGAGGATTTTCTCCGTTTTCACCTCTCTTAGCAGTACTGCTTCTGCCCATTTAGAGAAGTAATCGGTTGTTGCCAATATGAACCGATGTCTCTTGGATGATGCTGGTTCGATAGGCCTGATTATATCGGTTCCCCACATTTCGAATGGCCAGCTAGCCAATATTGGGTGTAGAGGGTTCGGATGCTGTTGGATGAAGTCCCCATGGATTTGACATGAGTGACACTGCTTCGCATATTCGAGGCAGTCCTGAATCATCGTGGGCCAATAGTAACCCATTCTCTTGATCTTCAACTTCATCTTCGGTCCGGCTTGATGAGAACCGCAGAGTCCGTCATGAATTTCTTGGACGACCCTCCTTGCTTCCTCCGGCCCTAAGCATCTTAGCCACAAACTGTCGAACGACCTCTTATATAGAGTATCATTGACGAAGGCGAAGGATAGAGCTCGTTTCATAAGCTGATGTCTTGAAGATGCATTTTCGGGTGTTCGATGGGATTTGAAGTAGTCTATGAAGACTTCTCTCCAATCCTTATCCTTTTCTTCGTCCTCTACTTGGAAAGCCGCTTGTTTGGTCGCTTCCTCTTCTTCAGACGCCTCCGGAGATATCTGTGCTGGCGCGAGAATCCGGCGGCTTTGCACAATGATCCTTACGTCGTCGAGGTTTTCGTCGGCCGGTTCTTTAGAGAACTTGGCTAACACATCCGCCTTGCTATTTTCCGCCCACGGTATGCTTTCCAGGACCTAGGATGGAATTTGAGTCAGCAGTTGCTGCACCCTTTCGCCATATTTTACCAACTCAGGTTTACACGTCTGATAGTCGCCATTTACTTGCTAACGACCAGCTGGGAGTCTCCATATATGAGGGGGTTTTCGATCCCCATGTCGACAACGATCTCAAGACCCGCTATCAAAGCTTCATATTCCACTTCGTTGTTTGTTCTTGGCTCTGTTAAAGAAAGGGAAAGACGCATTATCCCACCTTGTGGAGTCACAAAGATAAGGCCTACCCCAGCTTTGATTATGGGGGTGTTTTGCTTTCGCTTCTTCATGGAAGACGCTCCGTCGAAGTAAAGTTCCCATTGGACATTATTTTCCTCCGTCTTCCCTTCAATTGTTTCGAAAGTGTGTTCGTCTGGCAATTCGCAATTTAAAGGAGAATCAAAGGATCGAGAATCAGCTGGTATCGTATGCTCAGCGAGAAAGTCGGCGATGGCCTGGCATTTTACTGCCTTGAGGGGTCAATATATTATCGAGAACTCCATCAAGAGGAGGGCCCATTTGTTAAGCATTCCTGTTAATATGGCACTTGACATCAAATACTTGAGAGGATCCATCTTAGATATGAGATGGACCTCATGTGCCAAGGCATAATGTCGAAGCTTCGTTATCACGAAGATCAGTGCCAGGCAATACTTTTCAATGGGGGAGTAGTTGTTTTCTGCCCCCAGAAGAAGTCGACTCAAATAATAGAGAGCTCTCTCCTTCCCCTGGTCGTTCTCCTGTGCCCATAGTGCGCCTAAAGAACCTTCAAGGGCTGTTGTGTACAAGATGAGAGGCTTTCCCTTGACTGAAGCAGTCAGTAATGGCGGGTTCTGCAGGTATTTCTTGATTTCATCCAATGCACTCTGGCATTTACGATCCCAAATGAACGGGTTCCCCTTCTTCATTAGATGGCTGTAGGGGCGGCATTTGCCAGAGAGCTTAGCTATGAACCGTCGGATATACACGAGCTTCCCTTAGAGAGACCGCAGTTGCTTGAGATTTATTTGCGAGGGAATTTCCATAATCTCCTTGATCTTTGATGGATCTATTTCGATGAATCGGTGTCGTACGATGAATCCTAGGAATTTGCCTGAGGAGACTCCAAACGCACATTTCAAAGGGTTCATCTTCAGATTATATTTCCGAATACGCTGGAACACTATTTTCAAATGCTCCCAGTGCTCCTCGTATGATTTACTTTTCACCATGAGGTCGTCGATATAACATTCGACAATCTCATGTATGAGGTCATCAAAGATCTTTGTCATAGCCCTCTGGTAGGTAGCGCCAGCGTTCTTCAGACCGAAGGGCATCACTTTATAGCAAAATATGCCCAGCGGAGTCCGGAAGGCGGTATGCTTTCGGTCTTCGGGATGCATCTTTATTTGATTATATCCTGAAGATCCATCCATGAAGGATAAGACTTCATGAGTGGACATGTTATCTATCATCAGCTCGATAACCGATACGGGGAAGTCATCCTTCGGGCACGCTTTATTGAGGTCTCGAAAGTCTATGCAGACGCGCACCGTCCCATTTTTCTTCATCACTGGGACAATGTTGGCGATCCAATCAGGATATTGAACTTCTTGGATGAAGCCGGAGTCGATTAGTTTCTTGACTTCGGCATTGATGCTTATCTCGAGTTCGAGCCGCATTCTTCTTGGCACCTGTTTGACTGGTTTAACATTCGGCGATATAGCCAGTCTATGCACCGCTATTTCTGGATCTAGTCCCGGCATCTCGGAAAAGTTCCATGAAAAGCAGTCTTTATACAGCATAAGCACGTCTTTTAGTGTAGCCACCTGCTCTTTAGACAGCAGCTCACTGACGAACGTTGGCCTCGGATCGTTTGTCGTCCCCAAGTTGATTTTCTTCAGATTGTTTGTTGTGGTGTGTATCCCATCTTCCAGCTCTTTTGGCGCCGGTGGAAATTCTGAGATCACCTCATCCTCATCTTCATTTGCGAAGCACTGGGAGAGGTCGTCCACATTCTCATGCTCTCCCTCCTTTGAGAATGTTATCGTGTGGCAGCTACGAGCTCGTTTCCAAGCTCGATGTTAATTTGAACATGCCCTTGTAGTGTCGGCTGCTTTTGGCCCATGCTTTCGTGGTGGGGCTACCCTCCAATTGTCGGATAGAGCAAACCTACCTTGTCGATACTGGTCTTCAACCCAGTCTTTGAAAGTGAAGCAATCTTCAAGAGGATGTCCTATTGCTCGGTGGAAGGAGCAATAAGCCGGATGATGGACCTCATTTATTTGCTCAGGATACCGAGACTCCGGGAGCGTCATCATTTGATGCTTCATGACAAGGTTGAATATTTTTCTTGTCTTGTCTTGAAGGAAAGAGTACTCCCGACCATCTTCTTCATAAAAGACGGGTTCTAGCTGACTTTTTTTCGATCGCGTGGCTTCTTGGATCTGCTTCACTGTTTTTGAACGTCATTCTCGTCCTTCACCTTATTGTTGCTTCTATGTTGGGCCTTTTTATTGCAGCGAGAGCGCACAATGGGCTGAGGATGAAGTGCATCGTCGTCTTCTCTTTCCGTAGACTGTTGAATGAGACGTTGCGTCCTGGCTTTCTCATAAATGGACATTTCGCAGCTGTGATCATCCCGAACCTTTTGACCCGCTTCCCTTATTAGCTTGTCAATTTGTTCTTCGAATGACGGGCTTGGTATTCTCATGGAGGGATCTCGCTCTGGTTCGATATTAGCGCTATCTAGAAATGCATTCGCTTCTCCACCGGAGTTATTTATGACATGGAAACCATGGAATCGCTCCTGTTTCTTGGACTGAACGTATCCAAGCCCGGTCGTCTCCATCCTCCCGTTGAGCATCTTTCGCTGAGTCCCGGGAACGTCCCAAATCTTGTTGTAGAACTGGGCTTGTTGAGCGGTTTGTTTAAAGGGTACGCCTTGGCATCTTATCTTCAATCCCTCTGCGTAGTATCTGGGTAGCCGGATTGGTTGAAGCCTGTCAAGCGCAAGATCGGCACCATACCAGACTTCTTTCTCCACTTTGGTCTCTGTGGATTGATAGAAGAGGATCGCCTTTTCATCTCTCCGTTTAGGAGGAACGTAGAAGGTTTGCAGCTCTTGCACGCCATATGTATCGAGCGCATCAAGTTCCCTTTAATGCTGCTGCGGAACCATAGTGATTTGCAAACTCTAATCAGCTCCAATGAAGGTTTGTATTGATGGACGAACAGAGAATACTGTGTTGATCTCGTCTTCAGAGTCGCTGCCGAAGGCCAAAATAGGGGTAAATGGTCCGGGTCTATTGCATTGGGGCTACCCCGAATAAACCATCTCTTCATCCTCCTCGGTATCACTCCCGAAGACCGGGATAGTAGCAACGGCTTTTTGCTTATTCTCTGGCTTATGACATCTTTCGTGTCTGCGAAGTATGGTAGAAAGTACTTTGCGTCTTCATATTTTCGGACTTCATTTATGGAGAATGGATTTACTTCTCCCGTCACGGTGTACTCGAGGCCGTCTTTGAAATACTTCATACACTGATGCTGTGTAGAAGGGATGACGTTGTACTCGTGTAACCAAGGCCTGCCGAGCAAAGCGTTGTAGCAAGTCTTGGCATCAATGACATGAAATTTGATGTCAGTGACGAGCAGCCCGAAGCGTAACGTCAGTATTATAGACCCGAGCGTTCTTGATGACTGGGAGTCAAACCCGGAGATGGTAATTTTATCCCGAGCTAGGTGCTGAACGTTCATGCAAATCTCCTTTAACACTCTCACATTAAGAAGGTTGACGGAGGACCCATTGTCAACTAGGATCTTCCCTATCTTGATGTCGTAGCAGTACCCGGTTACATACAATGGACATTTATGCTCGCATGTTTCGAGGAGGAGATCTTCATCGCCGAATGTAATGTCAGCTGTGTGAACTTCTTCCAGCTCGTCCTTCATCTTTTCTTCTGTAAGGAATGCTTGAAACTGATTAGGCACTTATAATGCTTTGATCAGATAATCACGTGCCTCTTTAGACAGGATAAGGACATCCAAAATGCTCAATTATGAAGGTATTTTCCTCAGGTGTGCCAGGACATTATAATCCACCTTATTCTTCTTAGGTGGGTCCTTGGCTGTGAGCTCTTCGACGACTCTATCATCGAAGGCAATCTCCTCAGGGACTTTTTCCTTCCCCTTGTCTCTCTTACCCGAACCATTGTTTGAGGGTCCAAGATTCTTTTTAGGCAACGTACGGTTACGCAACTGAATATTCTCACAGTTCTTCACCTTTTCTTCTTTTCCAAAGGTAGATTCCTTGAAGAGATGGCCGAGGGCTATTTCTTCGTCAGAATCGCTCCTGAAGGTAAGAACTTGAAATTTCCCTTTTGTCGAAATGGCATCAACCATATGACAGAATCCGGCTATTCCTTTACGCTCATCTGCCGTGCTTATTTGTTCCCGATAGGCTTTGTGCTTTATTAGCTTGAAGTGTTGCCGGTGGGCAACGTATCCTTGCCACACTTCTTGAAGGCATTGCACTCTTCCGTAGGGTGTATGACCCTCCGATGGTATAAGCAGTATTTCGGATGTACATCCGCTTCGTCAAGGCACGTACTCCCAGGAGTATTTCCTTCGAAAGGTGGCAGCTTCATTCCCATTGACAGGGCTTTGGTGAACCGTTTCCCCGTCTTAAACTTGCTTTTGTCTGTCGCGGGTGTGCTTCGATCCAGCTGGAGTACTTCATGACTCTTCCTTGCCGCAACTTCCTCATCCTGACGCCGACGCTTGGCATTTTCGTATATGGCCGGTTTACGTTCTCGGTCTGCTTTGCTCTTTTGAAGGGCTTCATTTAGCAGCCTGTCAATCAAGTCGTTTAACAGCTCCAGGGATTTTTGCACCGGTATTGCCCACAGCTTTTCTGCACCGTTTTTTGACTCCGAGGGGGTCTCTTCATTTTTTAACGACGAATGAAAGACCATGTGGCAACTCGCTACATAATCCTTGGGCTCTTCTGACGAGTTGTTCCCCTCATCATTGTCACTGTCTCCGTTCTTAAGGATATGGTTGAGAAATTCTTCGATAGTGACTGGAGTTCGTGCCTTCTGTTTGTATTCTTCTAGCGCGTCAATGTACTTTTGCAAGTCCGTGCGCTTGTCGTCAGGCTGCACAGGATTCTTGGTCTTCTTCTTTTTCTTCGAAGACTTTGAAGGCTTGACCTGGGTGTTTTGCCCATCGCTACCGACTTTCGGTGTTGGACGCGGTTTCAGCATCCCGTCAATAATCTCGGGCTCCAACAGGCTTTTCCACCTGATCGCCGGGCATGCTTGAAGATCCTTCAGCATTCTTTTAGTTATAGCCGAAAGGACAATTTCCTACGGAGCTTCTTCTACAAATGAACATGATGCCCCCGGTGTGTCCACCTTTTTACGAGCATGCTGTTGTGGTGGGTTTACCTTCCAGTTTTCGGATAGCGCGAATTTGCCTTGTTGGTACTGGTCCTCAACCCAGTTTTTGAAGATGTAGCAATCTTCGATTGGGTGGCCCATTACTCTGTGGTAGGGGTAATAGTTGTGACTGTTGACGTCACCAGGCTGCACTGGGCGTCTCGGATCCGGCAGAGTGATGAGCCTGTTGCGCACCGCCAGTTCGAACAGTCTCCTCGTTTTATCCCGGAGAAACTCTTCGAGGGATCGTGGTTTGTTACTTTGGCGAGCAACCGGTTCCGGGTCACTCGGGTGTTGTTGAGCATTGGCAATGAAGGTCGCTTTCCCTTTGCCCTTTTCATTCCGGAGATCCATTTTCGAAGAGGACGGTCTATGTCCCATCTGGTCCATTTGGGTCAGCTTGTCGATCAAGGCCTGGAAGGTGGTCGACTTGAAGAACATCATAAATTGGGATATAGTTGCCTGAGGATCAAGGGTCTCTACAAACATGCCCACGGCAGGAGCTTCTTCTATGCGTTGTTCGCATTTTGACCATAGGTTCGGCTACCGAATTGCGTATTGAACCCAGGTTTTTCCCGGCTTTACCCTAGAATTGATTAATATCGTAATCGGGGTGCGTTCACTTGCGCTTTATAAACGCTGCGTGAATAGTAGCTCCATTTCTGCAAATGTTTTGATGGAGTCATTAGGATGCTCCGAGTACCATTCAAATGCTGTCTCCGCCAAGCTGCCAACGAACTGCGAAGCAGCAGTTTGTCGTCGCCTCCAGTATTGCCGCATAGAGCTCTGAACTAAGCGACGTGCTGATGGGGATTGCTTGTCCCCTTATACACATGGAATTTAGGGATCGTATATCCCGACGAGTACTTGATTTGATCGTGCCAGCCTGGATAAGGTCGTCCAGTTCTGACGACTTAGCCAGCCGCTTCGCTTGCCTGATGAGATCGTATTTGTTGAGCTATGTAGTCTTCAAGGGCAGCTTTGGAGATCGTCTCCTCCCTGGCTGCTGATAGAGCCGAAAGAGGGTTTGATGTCTCCCCTCTATCGTCTTCAATGATTATTAGTGGATCTTCGGCTGGAGGGTCTGGCTGAATCATCATCCCAACCATGTCTTGGAACAGGAGCGCCATCTGCTTTTATATTAGCAGCTTGTTCTATGGCCTCCTTATCCTTCCTTTCCAGCACCCTTCGCAAGAACTCCGTATCGGTCGCCTGATCTTGGCGTTGTTCGGGCGATACTTTCGGGCTTTCTTTCTGCCCAGTGAGTGCGGCCATCTTTGTCAGCATCTCCTGGAGCTTTTGTTGTTGCTCCTGAGATTTTGTCACGGACCGTGTAAGTAGTCGATGACCCATGAAAGTACGGCTTTCCTCTTTCCCGGAAGATATGTACACCATGTGTACTACCATGCCCCCAGACTTGAGGCGTTTCGATCCATCACGCTTAGGATTTGTCGCCGGTGGTGGTTGATTCTTTGTCCTTCTCTTTTTGTGGGAGGTCAAAGTTGAAGGGGCCGTTGCAGCAGGCACCCATGCAGACGATACCTTCCATGGTACGATGGAGGGATGGTCATCCTCTTGCTGAGCCTTCGTTTTCTTCAGCCGGCGAGAGTAGTCTTTGCCAATTACAGAGTCTTGGACTCTCCACCAGACCCTGTGGATCTTGGGGGACAACCGCTGAGGAGGCAGCTCGAAGTTGTTCCCAGTTAGAACAGCAGCGTTAATTTCCACCATTGGAGTTGGTGGGGTAAGTCCAGAGGGGGAACTGTCCCCAGCTTTCCTCACTCGGCACCAGTGGCGACGTCGAGCATGTCGTGCAGACGGAACCAACTCTGTCGTGGGAGCGGCTTCGTCATGCCCCCCACTTTGATGAGAGGTCGTCGTTAGTGTGAGCCTGTTTGTCACGATCCGAAAAGTACGGAACATGACAGGCACCTAAATTACGAAATGTCCAAAGGCGTACGTAATCTAAGTAAGCCAAAACCCAGAAATCAAAACCAATGAAGCAGTAGAGTGAAGGGAAAACCAATTTAAAACAAGTAGTTTAACAACATAAGCCGAAGTATTGCATCTAAAAAAACTTCAAGTCTTTTATAAAAATTTCGGCAGAGTTTCCTTTGTGAATACTGACCCCAAATGGGTACAAAACCTGATAAAGTATATATAATGAATAAGGTATCCCCAAGCGGGAGCTAGCTCTTCGCCAAAAGGGCAGACAAAATCACGCAAGCAATATAATATATAACGCCGAAGGGCGAGGATCAAAACACAGAATGAAAACCATCATCATCAAGAAAACCAGAGGAAAACCATAATAATACAGTGTGCAACTCTGAGGTCGAAAGAATATACGCTGGTCTTCTATCTCTATTAATTATACAAATCTAGTTGACGGAGTTTACTAGATACAACTGAAATAATAAATGTACAATGGTGGTCACGATGCAAGTGAACCCACCTACCAAAGCAATCACCCGAAATGAAAGCAGTGAGCCAGCAAAGCCGTCAAGAAACCTGTACGGCAAAACCTGCAAGAAACTGTGGCAAAACGGGGGTGGGTTGCCAACTCGTGAGTAGAAAAATATCACAGAGCAGAAATCGCATGTATGACGCTATCCTAGGTCATATCAAGTAATATCCTGATCTATCTACATATAAGTGCAGTACCACATGCTCGTGTCAGTGCCTCAGATAGCAACATATCAGATATATGAAGTATGAATGCATTACGAATGAAAACAGAATACATCATGAGTGAGACAATTGTTTTCTTTATTTAATAAGATTTCTGTATGTATATAAATCAAGTATCTGTTTCCCCCAATCAGAGCAAGGCTCTGTTGAATTTTGAAAATTCAAAATTCGAAGCAACGCTTCGGTTTCCGTGCGCAGTGCGCAATTTGCCACGTGGCAGAGGCTGAATGGGCAGCGTAACGCCCGAAACAGCGCGTCCCATCAGAGCAAGGCTCTTCAGAAAACTTAATTAAAGACTTAACTGCGCAAACGCACGGATGCGCGACACGTGTCTGCGCAAGCGCTTGGATGCACGACACGTGTCTGCGCAGTTGCGCAGTCGCAACTGCGCAAACGCACGGATGCGCGACACGTGTCTGCGCAAGCGCTTGGATGCACGACACGTGTCTGCGCAGTTGCGCAGTCGCAACTGCGCAAACTCACGGATGGGCGACACGTGTCTGCGCAGTTGCGCATGCCGCAGCTGCGCAAACGAACCGATGCGCGACACGTGTCTGCGCAAACGCACAGATGCGTGACACGTGTCTGCGCAGTTGCGCAGCCGCAGCTGCGCAAACGCACCGATGCGTGACACGTGTTTGCGCAGTTGCGCAATCGCAGCTGCGCAAACGCACGGATGCGCGACACGTGTCTGCGCAGTTGCGCAATCGCAGCTGCGCAAACGCACGGATGCGCGACACGCGTCTGCGCAGTTGCGCAATCGCAGCTGCGCAAGCGCTCGGATGCGCGACACGTGTCATTTGCTGGTGAGTTGCGCAGCAACTGAATGAAGATTTAGATAAATCTTTTCTGTTCTCCTGTAAAACAGGAACCCTTGGATCGAAGATCCAATGGTGGGAAAATTCCCAAAATTATTCAGGAAAGATTTTGTTAACAAATCCAACAACTTTGTGGGCACTATAAATAAGACCCCAAGCCTCATTCAAAAGGCATCAATCAGATAATCAGGAGGAGAGAATTAGAGAGAGAGTCAATCATCAAAGGAAAGCTCTTGAAAATTAATCAAGAACACAGAAGAAACAAAAAGAAGAAGGTAAAATTTCTGAAGAACAGAAAATAAATAGTGCCTTGCACTTAATATGAACCCTTGGTTCTAAAAAAAAAAAAATAATAAATAGTGCCTTGCACTTAATATGAACCCTAGGTTCTGTATGATCAGGAGAAAACAAGAACTTGTTTTTTCCTTTGATCTAAATTCAAATCAAAAGTGCCATGCACTTGAATTCTTCAAACTGAAGATTTCTAGGGTTTCTGCAACCCTTTGTTTTGGGCCAGGCCCAAATTAAAACAATAAAAGGGCAAGGCCCTGTTTGGAAAAATTCCTGAGTTTCTGGAAACTCATTATTTAAAAGGGCCTGGCCCAAATTGAATTGCAGATAAAAGGGCAAGGCCCTGTTTATAAAAAAAAAAAAAGAGTTCTGAAACTCACTATTTAAAAAGGGCAAGGCCCTGTTTGGAGAATTCCTGAGTTCTTGTTAAAAAGGCTTGGCCCAAATCAGACTTGCAAAATAATGAAAGGGGCCGAGCCCTGTTTAGATCGATTCTTCTAATCGGGCAGAGCCTAAAAATAAAAATTGGACTTAACCCAATCTTGGCTGTAAGTCCTTAAATTAAATGCCTCTCCTAAATCAATCTACATCCGGTTCGAGGGTACATCTCCGAACTCCTTTGACATCCGTCGTTGTAATTCCTCAACGACGTCAAAGAGGCGACGGGTCCCAACGACCACTCACCTAATATTGGACCGAAACGTCCTTAAACTAATGATGGACCGAAACGTCCTTAAACTAATATTGGACCGAAACGTCCCTAAACTAATGTTGGACCGAAACGTCCCTAAACTAATGTCGGACCGAAACGTCCCTAAACTAATAATGGACCACCACGTCCCTAAACTGGCGACGGACCACCACGTCCCTAAACTGGAATATGGACCACTACGTCCTTAAACTGGCGACGGACCGAAACGTCCCTAAACTAATAATGGACCCCTACGTCCCTAAAACTGGCGATGGACCGCCATGTCCCTAAACTGGCACAATAGGGCCCAAACGCTCTTTTGTTGGATCTAAACGGTCCCGTCTAAGTTGATCTTAACCCTAAATACGGTTAACGTGTCCTTAGACATTTAAATAAACGATAAAACTCCAAATTAACTTTGGTTTAAGGGTACATCTCTGAACTCCTCAGACGCCTGTCGTTGTAATCCCTCAACGACGTCAGAGAGGTGACGAGTCCCGACGGCCGGATAATTAAATCAATCATGATGTTAAGTTGATCTTAGTCTAAAACAGGACTAACGTATCCTTAACGAATGTTTAAGTCGATCTTAGACGCAACGCGACTAATGCATCCTTAAACTAAAAACACCAAACCCAAATCTAAGTAAATACGGATTTGGACTAATTATCCACGTCCTACGGGTGACGACATCACTCAGTCTCCGTATACAATCCACGGGCAATCGCAAACAAAACAAACACACACGACACGAAGTGAAATTCTGGAGAAGGAGAAAGTTGTTACCGCGATGCGGTAGCGTAATTAACTGCAGGGGCTTGCGCCTGCAGGGAAGAGCGTCCCCACAATCAAAAACCCCTCACCCTGAGGGGGAATCTGACGAAGTCTGCTACATCGGCCGCATCCGTCTAAACCTCCGATACACGGTGCCATAAATCAACTTGGCATCTTCGGAGAGGTAGACGGATAAAACCAAATAGCATCTGCCCCGAACCTCAGCGCCAGGACTTCAGCAGTCCTGTGCGGCCGTCTTTCGGAGGGGAACAGTATCATCAATGAAATCAACATAGAAATCAGTGTCAAGCATCGACACAAAACATAAATCTCAATATCTCAATATCTCAATATCAAAATCTCAGGCTCCGGCTATCCGGACTGGCCTGTATCATCAATCTCAATATCTCAGTGTCTCAAATCTCAATATCTCAATATCTCAATACCTCGGGCTCTGTCAGTCCGGATCGGCCCATATCATCAATCACACGACCACGAATGGTATCCTCCGGATATCCACCGCGCCAGACAATCACCGGTAAGCAGTCTGTCCCTGCCGGGCTCATCGTCTACAACTCAAGCTTCTTGCCCCGGAGTACCATACCGGGTCCACCATGTACCCGCAGACGGTTCATCCAACTCCTCGAATTGGGTCTCGAAAACCATCTCAGAACCGAGAAAATATCATGGTGGACAATACTCATCATATCAAGGAAAACCGCATCTATCTCTTTAAAAAAAATCATCAGTTTGTAAAACTTTCACATGCGGTTTCCAAATCCAGAAATCTCAAGAAGGATCCGAAATCATCAAAATCATGATATCAATAAACAGTGAATACAGGCATAAATCTCCATAATACTGCATGACCAATGAATATATGAATGCATCTGATATCATGCAATAAATGCAATAGTTAAACTAGCATATGAAAGCTATAACATATTGCTACTATCAACTAGCAAGCTATGTCAATGAATAGTATTCTCTAAAGTGTACGTGACATGGCAATTACCGATGATGATGTGTGTGAGCCAGCAAGCAAGTGTACGTGGAACATACGCATCATCGGTAATGGTGCTGGTGTCCTGACAGCAGGGTTTCATAATAATTACAGATAACATATGTACAAGCATGCAATGCGATGAAACATCATGAATATACAAAAAGTGATGTAGTAACAGCAACACTGAAAAATATACCTACCCAATATATGAGTCATACAGTTTGGTATTTAAATTACTCACAATTCTCCACTTTTGAAAACTAGTATGACTCGAGCCCAGTCAAAAGGGTAAGGAAATCCACCTAAGTCTGAGTCGATCTCTATATATATACCTAGTAGTCGGTGATCTCGCCTCAATAGTATCACGTACGATACAATATATATATATATATATGACATCCTCAAGTTAAGAGTGCGGATCTAATATCATAACTATATCTCGTACGGTGAATCTATCGTACGGCATCCCAAATCTAGGTACGGGTCAAATATCATATTTATCTCATTACTCATCTGGTATCCTTATCATCATATATCATGAACTGGGGTACAGATCTAAGTCTAGTACAAACTGATACCATCAACAAATATATGTGCGTGTGTCTGAAACACATCGCCTAAAGATCCGCTATACTATCATGTCGTATCTCCTAATATGAACTAAATCACACCACCGATCTCATGGTACCATGCTCAATCCTCATCGACTCATCTCCAAATACCATATACTATCCTCATCAACCGAATATAAGTGTGTGTGTGTGTGTGTGTGTATACCAACACATCCATATACATATATATATATATATATATACATACATACATACATACATACATATATATATATATATATATACACACACACCCAAACCATATCTCGTGTATGCACGTGTGTGTTTGTCAACCTTACTCTAGGGTTCACGACTAAGAACCCAACTAAATCTTTTTCTTCAAATCTTGCTAACACTATTCCATGATCTCCTAATGCTTTTCTTGCTAAGGTTCATATCTCGCAATAACCCATATATGTATATCTAAACCATGTCACATCAAAATCTTATGAAATTGCGGGGTGTTATACGCCATCCACCTGACTTCCCCCGTAGATATAAATCTACTCACTTACTTTTGCTTGCCGATGTCGATGCCGCCATCCTCTTCTTCATTGTCTCGAAATCCTCGTCGGGTACCTACATATCATAACACATCGCAAATGCGTATTAAAATCAAGTCGGAAACCAAAACGGCACATGTTCCGCTCATAGGTCAAAACCTATAGCCTCGCATGCAAAACACGATCAGTAACCCTAGCCGTTGACGTTCAAACGCCACACGACGGAAACACAATATCAAAAAACACAACCAAATTCATTAAAATCCGCAAAACAAATTCAGAAACTTAGAAAACATACTCCAGATTTTACCATAAGTGAAATTAGCCAATTTTGCATATGCCTAGGGTCTAGATTACATATAAAAGAGCCACAAAACCAGCACGAGGCAAAACAACCATAACCTGGCCGCAATTTGCGGCCAGGATGAATTAATTTGTGGCCTGGGTGGTTGGGTAGGGGCTCGGGTCTTTAAGATATGCTTCTGGTCACCTGCACAACTCTCAGTCTTCGCTAAAAAAATTTCCAGGTCCCTAGGTGTTAGCAGATTTCATTTTCCTTACACAATTTCCACAAAATACGATATTGGGGATTTCTAAGTTCGCTAATTGGGGTTCTAGTCTCAGGTTTAGGTCTTTAATCAATCACCACAGGGGTTGTAAGGCCTCTACTAAACACAATTTCACAGTCCCAACTCAAGAATCTCTCAAACCCTAACTAGGAATTTTCTAACCTCACTAAATCAAACTTAAACACTTAAAAACATGCAAGGGTAAGTAAAAGTAATATTATGCTAATGGTGATGAAATTATCTCATTTGGGCAACCCAAGAAAAACCCTAGCTCCCCAATCCTGTCAAAATCCTACTTTGTTTGGTCCATTGTGTAGAGGGTGAAAAAGGGGTCAATTTTAATGAAAGGGGTTTAGGGTTTTGATAAGGATTTTGAGATGATCTTGGGGGTTGAAGTGGAGAGGGATGAAGATGAAGAACGAGAGGAAGAAAGAAAATAGGAAGGAAATGGGGCTGCTGCCCCCTCTCTCTCTTTCTCTCTCTCTCTCTCTCTTATTCTAACCCTCTCACTCAATTATTACCCTTTGCCCTTTTTCATTATCTTTTCTTTTTTATTTAAAACCAAACCATATAATACCCCAAAACAACACAAGAAACAACATGTAACCAGAATGTGACATGCCATGGTGCACTAGCCATGAAAAACTGTAAAAACACGGATTTGGCCTAATCGCGATTAGCCAATAATCGGGTTTTCATTTAAACTGCATATAATAAATCATTAAAATGCCAAATCCTTTAAATATATTTTTAAATAATTAAATCATTTTAATTCCCAATTATTTCATAATTATTGGTATATATTTATACCCTTTTTCGAAAACCCCAATTTCGCAAATCGTGCAGTTTTCGGGAAATATATTATTTTAATATTAAATTCCAAAAATAATATTTTATATTTTCTGTAACACCCGAGTTCATTTATACCAATTCTAGTCCTCGTATTTCTTTATTTGTGGTATTTTTTCCTGATTTATCGTGTTTTGGGTGCGAATAGTATTTTACATTTTACATTGCATTCGACCCGACCCGCTTGCTTGAACATGTTTGATTCATATTTATAGATTAGTCTGACTTGTTACATAGACACGTGCATCTCATGTATACTGCATACTGGCATTTTACCTGGCATTGCATATTTTACCATATAACATTTTAGGTCATGTAAAATAATTTAAAATTGCATTTCATAGCCTGCATGATACCCCTAACCCCGTGGTAGCATCCGCGCATCTTGTTCTCGTCCCGTTCAGTGAAACGGACGTATTTGGATGGCTACGCGCATGTACGTGCATCCGTTCTTGGGGGTATGCATTTTCGTTATCTGAGCATTCATTTTGAATTTTGAAAGTCGCACATATTTTTCGTATTTTAAATCTGAATTTTTAGACCCGACCCGGGCGCGTTTTGAAATATTTTTGTATCCCGCCAAAATTCAATTTATTTAATTTTAAAATTTAGTTTAAATATTTTCATATGATTTCTTTAAATAACTGAAACCTCTTATCTAAAATTTTAAATCTAAAAATCTTTTAAAATTTTAAATCTAATTTCCTAACAAACTAACAACTCCTTTCTCTCTCTCTCTCTCTTCTGAATATATATATTTATATATATTTTATTTATTTAATTTTTCTTTCCTTATTTAATACACAATCTCTTCTTCTTACTTCTTCTTCTTCTTTCTTCTTTCTTCTTTCTTTTTCTTGATCTTGTTTCTTGATTCCGGTGATCACCGCCGGAGCCGTGCTCGTCGCTGACGATCCGAGTGATCCAGTGATCGTACCTGACTTGCGTGATCACCCTCGTGCGTTGTTTGGAACCGTTCCGTATACCGTGCGCGCGTCGCGACATTTCGCCGACGAAAGACGTTCCGTACACATCCGTTCTTGTTCCGTCTAGGCAAGTTAATCTTGCTACATGCTATATAATTCATTTTATACCTATTTAAATAACTACCATACCTATAGTTTAAATATAGTACCCCATGTTTAATTTTATAACGTTTAGATGTTCCGTTTGCATCCGTTTATATCATTTTAAATCTAGATCATGAAAACTTATCTTGTGACATACTAGATTTCATTATACTGCATCCATATCATTTAAAATATATATCGTCATAATATTTCTTATTATTATCTTTAATTAGTTTATAATCTGCATTTTATAATATTATACATTTGAAAATATTATAGTTTACACATGAAACGTCGTTGAAAAGCGGATATGACAAATCTGAAATTTACTGTACACCTGACCTTATAAAATTCATTATAAATCATAGAAAAATCATTAGTATACGTTCTTTAGTTCGTTACGAAGCTAACTCAGAATACTATAACTCTATGAAATGTTTAATAACAAAATAAATTTTTTAAATAACGTAAAATGCAAATGAAAATGTCTCTAAACTGCTGTCCAGGGAAATTCCAGCAGCAAACTTTCAACTTCGAATGTTCATAACTTTTTGTAGGGACAACCTGAGATGCTTATACTTATAAAAATGAAAAGCTTATTGAATTATCTTTGTTTTGGTATAATACACTTCCCTTTTAGAGAACGTTTGTTATTTTTAAGATATTTTACAAATTAGGGTGACGCTGAATTTCTGAACGGAACTTTCTTGTGCGTGGTTAATCAATACCACTTTTATAATTATTAATCGCTTTGAATATGCTATCCATATTAATATTATTATATCAATATTTATATCACATATTGCTTAGTTGTACATCCGACATTACCATTTTATAGTTTTATAACTTTTCGGATACTCGTTTGAATCCATCGCATTTAAGATACACATAATTGCATCCATAGATCACATTACTACATAATACTGTGATATTAACACTCCATGTTTAATAAATTGCATCCTAATTAATATTGGAACTATAACCCTGACTCGAATTGATGACTGTACATCCATATAGTTTAGTCTGTACCTATTTGCATATCATATTACATGTTTCGGTTTGTTGTTTTATTAGTACTCATGCTTGTTCTGTGTACCCATGATTATGCTAGTTTGATTATGAGCTCCCACATGATATCTTGTACACCCTGACATGACTTGTTACACCTACTACTTGACCCGGCATGGTACCGTACACCACTTGAATTGACCTGATGTATCATGGCTTTACCTGTTACCTGATCTTGAGTCTAATGCCAACAAACCTGACCTGTAGTCCTTATGGACCGTTCCTGTTGTCTATCCAGACAAACCTGCACCTACCTGATCCTGATTTGGCATTAGTTCTTGATTGCTTAAATACCTGACTTGAACACATATAACTTGGGGGTATGAGGAAATCAATGATGAAACTTGACTTGTAACTCGACAGTGCAAAACAGGATCAGGTAACACATATAACTTGGGGGTATGAGGAAATCAATGATGAAACTTGACTTGTAACTCGACAGTGCAAAACAGGATCAGGTACAGGAAAGTAAACTATGGATGCAATTAAATACAGATCAGTTTTAGAGGCTAAGCTAGCCTTGGGATGATGCTGCTGACATCATTCATCTGTACATATTTCCTGTTTTAGTGCCTAGCGGCATGTCTCGGATTCAGCCCGAGAATCTTGACCGTGGTCCCGGGTATGCACGGGATACTATTGAGTTACATCGATGATTCATCAAATTGATTTCAAAGACTTGAGAGTAGATAACCCAATAGAACAGTTTAGTTTACTCACTGCACACTACCCTTCACTGCCCTGATTTACATTACTGTTACATCTTTTTTCATTCATGATTATATCTGCATTGCCTGTTACACTGTTTATATTTTATTGCTTGATGACATGACGCGCTGACGTCTGGGTTTTGCATGGCCCAGATTCTTCTACCTCGTTGCAGACTGATCAGGAGTATTGCCGTTGTTAGACGAGCGGTGAAGTTCCTGTCGGTATGTAGTTTCACTTCCAGGTGGTTCATTTATTGTATCTTTTGGCTTCCGCATATTGTTATTTCTTGACTCTTTTACTCTGGCTTATGGACATGTACTAGATAGTTAGTTTACTTTCCTGTTCTTGATATCTCTACAGCCGTAATGTGACTGTGGAAGGATTTTTCCTATCCACATGTAGCATGGTTGGCTATGTCACGTGCCCATCTTAGCGTACTCTTGGAAGCGGGGCGTGACATGGTTTCTTTGGTATCAGAGACATAAGATATAGGTTAATCGGGTTGATTCTTTTGTAGTTGGGTATTGGACCCAATACACGAATCAGAATACTCGTGATTAGGAACATGTCCTGCCACCTTGATTATCGTGATTGTTGAATCTTATCCTTCTCTTAATCCTTTGTTTGGGGCGATATGCAAACCACTTTGCATTTCGACCTGAAATCTTTTTGGTTCTCTATTGTTTCTCCCCGTTTCTTGATTCTGATACTAGGATTTGGGCAACTTTGGTGGAGTTATGTAATTGTGCCCATGAACTGCAGCATTGTTACAATGCGGTACTCTATTTAAGTAACTTGGAGTCCTGGTCTTGATTCACTTCCGTATTCCATGATCATTATATTGCCTTTCTTCTCTCGGTTTCATTGCTTAACAGTTATTGTTTCATCACCAGCTTGAATCATGTTTACCGTGGTTAACCCCCTTCAGTATCTTGACTTCGGATGAAGTCATCTTGGTATCTTACTCGTTCTTGTTTTTCCTCGCGTTAGGATTATTCAATCCTGGTGCATTTCCTTGTTTGTTGTTGTCTTGGGAATAGGTTTTCACGGCACTTTTCACGCTCATATTGATTGTAAGGAAGGAAGGTGATTCTCCAAATTCCCGGACATTCGGAAGTTGTTTTGCTGGAGGAAGCAGTTCTGTCGGGCCAGTCGAGTTAGGGCTAGGCCGACAAACAAGGTTCTTTCGTTAATGGCAGTGGATAAGGAAGAAGCGCCAGCTATATTTAAGAGTTTCATCGAAGTGTGAAGACATATCAGGTTTACCGCCGAGGCATGACGTGGAGTTCGCACTTGAACTTGTTCCTGGTGCAGCGCCAATCTCAACGGGCATATTACCCGATGGCACCAGTGGAGTTGGAAGAAGTCAGGAAGTAGGTTGCTGAATTAGTTGAGAAGGGTTGGTTTCGCCGCAGCAACTTAACTGGGCAAGCTCCAGTTCTTCTAGTAAAGAAGAAAGATGACACAGGGAAGGCGTGCATTGATTATCGAGAATTAAACCGAGTGATTATATGAACTAGTACCCGATCCCTCGCATTGGCGAAGTGTTTGAGCAGCTTAGTGGCGCGAGGGTATTCTCGAAGCTGGGTTTGCGGTTCGATATCATCAGGTCCGAGTTAAATCAGAAGATATTTGCAAGACTACGTTTCGAACTCAGTATGGACATTACGAGTAGTAGTGATGCCTTTCGGAGTAACGAATACACCGGCAATATTTATGAACTTGATGAACGGAATCTTTTCTCCATTCTTGGACCAGTTTTAGTAATGGCCATTGAAGATATTCCGGTCTACTCGAGGAGCATTGAAGAGCATGCAGAACGCTTGAAGATCGCACTGCAGACTTGGAGGCAAGAAAGATTATATGCAAGGATGAGCAAGTGCAAGTTTTGGCTTGAAGAAGTAAAGTTTTGGGATATACCGTAGCTGGAGATAGAATCGCCGTTGATCCTGAAAGATCACTGCAGTTCGAGAATGGACGATTCCGAAGAATGTTGCGGAGATAAGAAGTTCCTTAGACTTGCCAGGTATTATAGAAGGATCGTGGAGAATTTTTCTCGTTTGGCTGAACCTTGACCAAGTTTACGTGCAAGGAGGTACCATTGGTATGGACAAATAAGTGTGTGTCAGCTTTTGAGGGGTTGGAGCAAAGTTTGACAACCGCTTTCGTTTTAACTGTGCCAGATAGTTCTGGAGGATTGGTGTTTCGCAGCAACGCATCTGGGAAGGAATTGGGGTGTGTATCGGTACAGCATGGGAAGGTTGTAGCTTACGCGTTGAGACAGTTGAAGACCCATGAGAAGAATTACCCAACTCATGACTTGGAGTTTGCGGCTGGGATTTTCGCTTGATGATTTGGAGACACTACTTATTGGGCGAACGGGGTTGAAGTATTCACCGATCACAAAAGCCTAAAGTACGTGTTCGCTCAGAAGGAGCTAGTTGTGAGACAGCGAAGATGGTTGAAGCTGACGGATGACTACGACTTCGATCTTAAGTACCATCCGGGAAAAGTTAGCGTTGTACCGGATACTCAGTCGGATACCGGCAATTCAGATGTTGATTACGTAGAAGGAACTCGTTGAAAACTTTCGAAGATTTGATTTGGAGGTTGTGCTACCGCATTCTTCAGGACAGTGATGCAAATGCAAGTAGATTCGTCATTGATCGAGAGTAATAAGGCAGCGCAATCGAAGGACCCAAGATTGCAAAAGTTTCGAGAACAGGTTGAATCTAGACTTCGAACGGACTTATTGATTCATGAAGATGGTTCGTTACGATATGGTAGTCGTTGTGTGTGCCAAAGGGAGACATCCGCGAAGAAGTTATGAAGGAAGGCGCACAGTTCCGCATGTTCCGTACATCCAGGAGGCACGAAGATGTACCGAGATATACAACAGCATTTCTGGTGGGAAGGCATGAAACGGGAGATTGCTCGCTTTGTGGCAAAGTGCTTGGTATGTCAGCAAGTTAAGGCTGAACATCAAAGGGTTGCTGGTTTATTGCAACCACTTCTGATCAGTGGAAGTGGGAACATATGACCATGGATTTCGTGACGGCTCTACCAAGGAGTCCGAAAGGCAACAATGTAGTTGGGTGATCATTGACGGTTTGACCAAGGCAGCTCATTCATCCCTTTCGAGTTGGTCAATCAACAGAAGTTTTGGCAGAACGGTACGAGCGGGGGATTGTAGGATTGCGTGGAATTTCGGTGAGCATCGTGTCCGATCGTGACACTCGTTTCTTAGCACACTTTTGGAGGAGCTTACAGGGAAGTTTGGGGACTCGATTGAAGTTTAACACAGCTTATCGCCCTCTAACAGATAGCCAGTCGGAGAAAGCGATCCACATTCTCGAAGACATGTTGAAATCTTGCATGTTAGACTTCAAGGGTTCATGGGAGGATCATCTACACTTGGTGGAGTTTTCCTACAACAACAGTTTCCAGGTGACTTTTGGGATGGCTCCATTCGAAGCTTTATGTGGTCGCAAGTGTCGTTCACCGGTTTGTTGGGACGGTGTCGGGGAACGATGATAGTTGGGACCAGATGTGGTTGTGCAGACAGTTGAGAAGGTTTATACTATCCGGAATCATATGAAAGCAGCACAAGACCGACAAGGAGTTGGGCAGTTACATCGAGAAGACCTCTAGAGTTTGCTGTTGGTGATTTGGTATTCTTGCAGATATCACCGACTAGAGGGGTGATCCGTTTCGGAAGTCGAGGAAAGCTTAGTCCTCGATTCGTTGGACCTTTTGAGATCTTGGAACGTGTTGGAGAAGTGGCTGATCGTTTGGCGCTACCGCAATCCTTGGCGAATGGTCATGACGTGTTTCTCGTACCTCAACCCCGTAAGTATGTTCGAGATGAAACACATGCGTTGGATCATTCGGAGCTGACTGTACGAGAAGATTTGACTTTTGAAGAGCGACCGGTGTCGATCGTGGATCGAAGAGAAAAAGGTTCTTAAGAACAAGGTTATCTCTCTTGTACTTGTCTCTTGGGGTAATCGCTCGCATGGAGAACCAACTTGGGAACGAGAAGATGAAATCCGGCAGAAGTTTCCACATCTATTCTTGAAAATTCTTGTTTGTTTATCCTATCTTGTTCTTGGAATTTCGAGAACGAAATTCTTTTGTAGTTGGATATAATGTAACACCCGAGTTCATTTATACCAATTCTAGTCCTCGTATTTCTTTATTTGTGGTATTTTTTCATGATTTATCGTATTTTGGGTGCAAATAGTATTTTACATTTTACATTGAATTCGACCCGACCCGCTTGCTTGAACATGTTTGATTCATATTTATAGATTACCCTGACTTGTTACATAGACACGTGCATCTCATGTATACTGCATACTGGCATTTTACCTGGCATTGCATATTTTACCATATAACATTTTAGGTCATGTAAAATAATTTAAAATTGCATTTCATAGCCTGCATGATACCCCTAACCCCGTGGTAGCATCCGCGCATCTTGTTCTCGTCCCGTTCAGTGAAACGGACGTGTTTGGATGGCTACGCGCATGTACGTGCATCCGTTCTTGGGGGTATGCATTTTCGTTACCTGAGCATTCATTTTGAATTTTGAAAGTCGCACATATTTTTCGTATTTTAAATCTGAATTTTTAGACCCGACCCGGACGCATTTTGATATATTTTTGTATCCCGCCAAAATTCAATTTATTTAATTTTAAAATTTAATTTAAATATTTTCATATGATTTCTTTAACAAACTGAAATCTCTTATCTAAAATTTTAAATCTAAAAATCTTTTAAAATTTTAAATCTAATTTCCTAACAAACTAACAACTCCTTTCTCTCTCTCTCCTCTGAATATATATATTTATATATATTTTATTTATTTAATTTTTCTTTCCTTATTTAATCCACAACCTCTTCTTCTTACTTCTTCTTCTTCTTTCTTCTTTCTTTTTCTTAATCTTGTTTCTTGATTCCGGTGATCACCGCCAGAGCCGTGCTCGTCGCTGACGATCCGAGTGATCCAGTGATCGTACCTGACTTGCGTGATCACCCTCGTGCGTTGTTTGGAACCGTTCCGTGTACCGTGCGTGCGTCGCGACATTTCGCCGACGAAGGACGTTCCGTACACATCCGTTCTTGTTCCGTCTAGGCAAGTTAATCTTGCTACATGCTATATAATTCATTTTATACCTATTTAAATAAATATCATACCTATAGTTTAAATATAGTACCCCATGTTTAATTTTATAACGTTTCGATATTCCGTTTGCATCCGTTTATATCATTTTAAATCTAGATCATGAAAACTTATCTTGTGACATACTAGATTACATTATACTGCATCCATATCATTTAAAATATATATCGTCATAATATTTCTTATTATTATCTTTAATTAGTTTATAATCTGCATTTTATAATGTTATACATTTAAAAATATTATAGTTTACACATAAAACGTCGTTGAAAAGCGGATATGACAAATCTGAAATTTACTGTATACCTGACCTTATAAAATTCATTATAAATCATAGAAAAATCATTAGTATACGTTCTTTAGTTCGTTACGAAGCTAACTCAGAATACTATAACTCTATGAAATATTTACTTGCAAAATAAATTTTTTAAATAACGTAAAATGAAAATGAAAATGTCTCTAAACTGCTGTCCAGGGAAATTCCAGCAGCAAACTTTCAACTTCGAATGTTCATAACTTTTTGTAGGGACAACCTGAGATGCTTATACTTATAAAAATGAAAATATTATTGAATTATCTTTGTTTTGGTATAAGACACGTCCCTTTTGGAGAACGTTTGTTATTTTTAAGAAATTTTACAAATTAGGGTGACGCTGAATTTCTGAACGGAACTTTCTTGTGCGTGGTTAATCAATACCACTTTTATAGTTATTAATCGCTTTGAATATGCTATCCATATTAATATTATTATATCAATATTTATATCATATATTGCTTAGTTGTACATCCGACATTACAATTTTATAGTTTTATAACTTTTCGGATACCCGTTTGCATCCATCGCATTTAAGATACACATAATTGCATCCATAGATCACATTACTACATAATACTGTGATATTAACACTCCATGTTTAATAAATTGCATCCTAATTAATATTGGAACTATAACCCTGACTCGAATTGATGACTGTACATCCATATAGTTTAGTCTGTACCTATTTGCATATCATATTACATGTTTCGGTTTGTTGTTTTATTAGTACTCATGCTTGTTCTGTGTACCCATGATTATGCTAGTTTGATTATGAGCTCCCACATGATATCTTGTACACCCTGACATGACTTGTTACACCTAGTACTTGACCCGGCATGGTACCGTACACCACTTGAATTGACCTGATGTATCATGGCTTTACCTGTTACCTGATCTTGAGTCTAATGCCAACAAACCTGACCTGTAGTCCTTACGGACCGTTCCTGTTGTCTATCCAGACAAACCTGCACCTACCTGATCCTGATTTGGCATTAGTTCTTGATTGCTTAAATACCTGACTTGAACACATATAACTTGGGGGTATGAGGAAATCAATGATGAAACTTGACTTGTAACTCGACAGTGTACTACCATTACTGATCAGTTTTAGAGGCTAGGCCAGCCTTGGGATGATGCTGCTGACATCATTCATCTGTACATATTTCCTGTTTTAGTGCCTAGCGGCATGTCTCGGATTCAGCCCGAGAATCTTGACCGTGGTCCCGGGTATGCACGGGATACTATTGAGTTAAATCGATGATTCGTCAAATTGATTTCAAAGACTTGAGAGTAGATAACCCAATAGAACAGTTTAGTTTACTCACTGCACACTACCCTTCACTGCCCTGATTTACATTACTGTTACATCTTTTTTCATTCATGATTATATCTGCATTGCCTGTTACCCTGTTTATATTTTATTTCTTGGTGACATGACGCGCTGACGTCTGGGTTTTGCATGGCCCAGATTCTTCTACCTCGTTGCAGACTGATCAGGAGTATTGCCGCTGTTAGACGAGCGGTGAAGTTCCTGTCGGTATGTAGTTTCACTTCCAGGTGGTTCATTTATTGTATATTTTTGCTTCCGCATATTGTTATTTCTTGACTCTTTTACTCTGGCTTATGGACATGTACTAGATAGTTAGTTTACTTTCCTGTTCTTGATATCTCTACAGCCGTAATATGACTGTGGAAGGATTTTTCCTATCCACAGGTAGCATGGTTGGCTATGTCACGTGCCCATCTTAGCATACTCTAGGAAGCGGGGCGTGACATTTTCTGAAATGTTACACTGTTGAAGACTGACGTCCGTTGAGAGGGGTTGGTCAATCTTGCGAAGGCCGACCTTTTGACAGGGGAAGCATTTTTGATGACTTCACCCGTAGCAGGAGTCGGAACGGCCAATCTTGCAAAGACCGATCCTTTAGCAGGAGAATCCCCTCTGACGACTTCATTTGCCGGAACTGGAATGGCTATCCGCTTCGGGATAACCCCTTCAGGTATTGTGGGCCTCTTTGCAGGCCCACTGGAGCTTTGGCTCAGTCTGTCAAAGAATGAGGTGGCTGTTGGGAATTCACCCGCGCGCGCAAACGCGTATGTTTTGGAAATGGAAATGTTTTAAGGAAATGGATGAGCACGCGAGCTCGTTCTCGTTTTAAAATTTATAAACCGCAAGTGCACGGCGCGTTGTAGCAAGCCGGCAAGTACGGGTCGATCCGCAGAGAATTGTGTATTAGGTTTTGTTGTTTAAGGTTCAACAAATAACGAATGGTTTGGTTTGTCACAAAAATATAAAATACGAAAAAAAAGGAAAACAAGTTAAGAAAGAAGTGGTTGTGGATTTGGCTCGGAAGGTCGAATCGCGACGATTCCTTGTTCATGAGTTGTCCATTCTTGTGTCGATCCCAGTGCAAAGCATGACTCGTCAAGGTGGTAGCGAGGCACAAGTCGTCAAGTTGCCGATATTCGACGCAAACACGAAACGAGTCCGTTTTGTTCACTTACCGTTTGTATGTCCAAGCTTGGGGTATCAACACTAAACACGAGGGTTAGCAAGCATACCACAACATCAAAAACACATATTAGTGAGTGAGAGCAAATAATTTTAGTGTTGAGTTTGCTAAGTGTTTGTGATAGTATATCGTATATGAAACCAAGCGATTTTCAAGCACTAAATCACAAAATACTATATCTCAACTTAGCAAACTTAACACCAAATTGATTTTAACTTAAACATTGAAATGAGGAAAGGGGGTGAATATGGTATATGAGGAGGTTACAAAGTAACCATGTTTCAAAATACCATACCACATCAATACATAAACAATCTTTAAGTTAGAATCATATATATAAGAACATTAAACATTAACAAGATGAGGAGGAGGTAAAGCCTTTCATCTCATTTCCTCACCATTACCACAACCAAAGATATTAGTTAAGAATGATAAAAAGAAAAGCAAATAATAAAAAGAAGTAAGTAATCAAAGAAACAACAATATTATTAACACTTGAAGAAGTTTAGGTACAAGATATTGGTAACTTATTCAACCTCTATAATGAAGCTCTCCAAAAGAAAGCTTCAAGTGGGAAGAAGAAGAAGAAACCAAGTTGAAGCCTACTCAACTCTCAAGCTAAACTAAAACTAAACAAAAGAAACTATAAAAATAGAGTATATGTTACATCTATTCTATGCACACTTGCTCAATATCTGTTCTGGTAATTATAGGCTCAACTCCAGAATAAACAAACAATATAGATGGACTGACCCAAAGAAATGACCAGAAGAAAAATGGGGGGAAATGAGGTAAGGGAACCGGTGTCACCGGATTTTCTAGGGGTCTCGCCGGCCCAAATCCGAGCATATGGGCTCGTCTTGGCATGGTGCACTTGTGTGCTCTCCATAATCACTCTGATACTGTTTGATTTATTTGTTTAAACCAGGTTTACATTCAAAGACATGGAGGGAAACTTGATGCCAATATCACAGCAAAACTTTTTGCATTTATTACCCATCACACCACACTTGTGCCCACTTGCATAAATTGTGCAAGGGCAGCCCCCATATGGTCCATGTCAAAGAGCTAGTGTCACACATGTATTGTGTTGGACCAAAAATTGTATGCACACTTGTTTATTGCAAAAGTGCTCTTTGGATATCGGTCGGTTCTCTGTTCTGATTGCAGTGTCGGCTCCCAAACGCTATATCCGTGATACTGAGTATGTTTCCAGTATTTTATCACAAATACATATAATCTGTAATTACTGAGCAGACACTGGTTAATAGCACCAATATATAACAAAATAGATAATGAATGAGCGGTGTTAAAATGTAGTTTTCTGAGATGAACAAGTACCCCCAAACTTATCTTTTGCTCGTCCCGAGCAAAACAAAAAATCCTAGCCTCACTTTCGCAGGGAACGCGATTGCACTGAGCATGTGCAACAAGCTGTTAAACCTCTAGGTGTCCCTAGGAGGAGAAGTGTTGTCTCCTGAGGGTTTTCAGTGGATTACACCCACAAAATCCAGTCAAGTTAGTATAGTGGAGAAATTGTTGATTCTAATCTTAAGTTAGAGAACAAAGTTAGAAGTTCTATTACCCAAGTTAGAAACGTTAAACCCTATTTTTCCCTCCTCACAATTTATTTAACATAAGCTCATATGCGTCTTAACGTGATTGTGCGGATAGTGTCCATAAGTTTTTAAGAAATTGATTAGGGTCATCATGTCATAAATATGGACCAGGATACACTTCTAAAGGATCACACGAGTTTGAAAGGAGTTAAGATTTTCTCAAATTTCGTTCTCCAGTTAGGTTTCAAGTCTGAATTTACATCATTTTTAACAGAGAACCTAAGTCTTATTTTTCACTCCTACCTTTCACCCATTGTTGTTCATACATACCCTTCGTTATCGTGCAAAACGTCTTAATAAATATGCCTTCATATCTCCACGAAAAAACTTTTTTTAATAGAAAACTCGTCTTCGCCAAGATTATTCTCCCATAAAGAACCATGAGGACTTTTAACTTGGGGAGAATACCTGCTTAGCTTGTTTTATTTGGCGATTGGAAACTTAGCGAGCTTTGGGTCAATGGCTCCCAAACCAGATGGTTTTAGGGTATTAGGTGTGGAGACACCCCAAGGACTTAATTACCCAAGTTACCAAAGCCACAAAACAAAAGACTCATTTTATTTAAAATATTCTGAACTCAGTGAAAATGGAGATATAGCCAGCATTTCTTTTAAATCTGAAGACGTTATATATGGATAAGGTGTATAATTACTTCAACAAGGTTCCAGATGGGTTATTTTTCAGACTTATAGCTTCTATTAAAACATTTATAAAATTCTTCATATCTACTTCACTGTATGAACTATTCTTGACATTTCTTAACTCAGAACAACCATGTTTGATCCTAAAGCTATTTATCAATTTTTTAAAAAAAATCAGACATGTCAGACTTTCATCAAATTCTCAAACACATACGACACATGTCAAGTGTTATAAAAGACGTATATCAGCTATGTTTAAACACAAGGGAGGGTTATTTTTCGGGTCGTCAGTCTTACAAAAAGGATTTAGTTATTTCTAACTTATCAACCGAACTGTCAGACATCAAATCAAGTTCCCCCGCAAGCTAACATGACAAACAAGTTTTTATGTTTTGAAGAAATTTTTCAATTTTTATAAGTTTTTCAATACAAATGCAATAAAAAAGTAGATATGAAATGCGACTACATGCAAAGAAAAGAAAAATACATAATGTAAGTGCTGAAATGCAGGAAATATACACATGCAAACTATATGCTGATACAAAATGCATCCAAGATAGATCCACCCCAAAACTGAAGATGACGATGTCCTCATCGTCGCTTGGCCTTGCCCTTAATTCTGCTGCTCCCGCTTGCTTCTTCCTGGTTCGCTAAGATCTGGCTAAGTTGTTCTTTTATTTTCTTATTCTGCCTGATCAAAGTTTTGATGCCACGGACTTCCATCCTGTGTAGTTCATATGGATCAGTCGGAACATCCTCTCCCAAGTAAATCTCTGAGGAAGTCTGTGGCGCCGCATGCTCGCTGGGGTCAGTAGGTGACCAAATCTGCTGCTCACTCCTGCCGTCAGTATACCCTAGTGAGATCCTCTCAATATCCACCGGGACGGTGTCATATATAGTGATGCAGGCCGCGAAATCATCGTCCTCCATGTAGTAGCGACAAATTTGGGTGACGAGGATGGGAAGTAACGATTTGTACGCCGCGACACTTTCCTTGATTGTGGCAAATAGCATGCTCGTTATGCAAAATTGATAATCCTTAGTCATTAAACAATGAACCATATGCCCCACAATTGCTGGAAACGAGGAAACTCGAGCGAGCCCCTTGACATTACGGTAAGCCCAGCGGCAAGCCGTATAGACATTTCTATAAATCTGCTGGGCATTCAACCCAGCATCTCGTAACTCGCACCGTGCCCCCATGATTGTCCTATACTAGGCAAGCTCTAACGATCTCTGAAAACCAGGTCGGGTAGGGATGTTGGTGATATTGGATATCGTATCTGCTGAGAATACCCTTCGTCTACCCTGAAAGTGAAATCGAATGCGATCCTAGAGTATTTCACCATTTCTAAGAGCGTCATAGAACTCATCTACCAAATGATCACAAGAACACAACCCCTCTTCCCCATACAGCAAAAACTCCCATCCCAACTGTCGGATAGCATCATGAAAATAGCTCCCAAACACCTCGTGGGTGAATACATCGAAAAAAATTCTCTCTAATTCAAAAGGGGCCATGATCCGTGGTTTTTTTAAAGTTGCGGGAATTTTAAACAGTATTGAAGGGAGGGGAAGGAAAAATCTTGCAGAGATGAAGAAAGCAAACGATGATTGGAGCCAAGAAGGCCGGCGTCGCCGGATTTATGAAGGTACTCGCCGGCGGGATTCCGAGTAAAAGGGCTAGGGTTTTGGAGGAAGGTTTGGGGAGAGCAGAGAAAATATGTAGATCCGTTTGAGTGGTGATAAGAATGGGTCAGGGTCAGGGATGTTGTGACTATATAATGTACTTTTTATGTCACGCCCCGCTTCCCAAAGTACGCTAAAGTGGGCACGTGACATAGCCAACCATGCTACCTGTGGATAGGAAAAATCCTTCCACAGTCACATTACGGTTGTGGAGATATCAAGAACAAGAAAGTAAACTAACTTCCTAGTACATGTCCATAAGCCAGGGTAAAAGAGTCGAGAGATAACAATATGCGGAAGCCAAAAGATACAATAAATGAAACACCTGGAGTAAAACTACGTACCGACAGGAACCTCACCGCTCGTCTAACAGCGGCAAAACTCCGAATCAGTCTGCAGCAAGGTAGAAGAAACTGGGCCATGCAAAACCCAGACGTCAGCGCATCATGTCATCAAGTAATATAATATGAACAGTGAAGCAGGCAATGTAATATAAACATGATTAAAACGAGAGTAGCAATAATGTGAATCAAGCAGTGCAGGTTAGTGTGCAGTGGGTATCTAAACTGTTCTATCAGGTTTTCTATTCTAAAGTCTTTGAAACCAAATTGATGAATCATCGATGTAACTCAATAGCATACGGTACCATGTCAGGTATATCATTATATATATGTGTAGCAATATCAGGTCAAGATGTAAACAATATCGTGGGTGTGCTCACAATCAGTTATATAATCTAGCATGGGTATCACAACATGAGATAAGCAATGAATTAAGTAATAGACAGTTTCATTCAATTTGCAATACAGTTATCAATTTGTTACAGAGATGATTACAAGAGTGCAGTAAGACAAATATAGCCGTTTAGTCATGTTAACAGGTTTAAGAACCCTTAGAGGTGCAATGATTTATGTACGGTTCAGTACAGCTATTTCAGGTTAAAAGCATACGAGTGTCCGAATGGAACAGAACTACATGGATAAATGCCATAAGCTACATTAACATTATAAATGTGATTAAACAGGTAAATATTGTGATTTGTTTCAATTTGCAACTGTAGGTTCCATGTTTAACAGTAAAATGATATAATGCAATTTTGTACCGGAAATGGGAAGCGATCGTACCAAGTTAAATTTACAGGTTTTGGGGTGTCATAATATATTAGTAAAATATTGTATAGCATGTAGCAAGGGGTACTTGCCTCGACGGGTCGCGAACCGGGAAAAACGGAACGATAAATGTCGGCGGGGAAACTCACGACGGGCGTACGGTTCACGGAATGAACCCAAACGACGAACAGTGGAACCACACGGGTCGGGTACCTCGGAGGATCTGTGGGACGGATGGTGACGGTCGACCTCGTCGACGGAGCTCCGACGGTGGCCTACGACGACAGCAACCAAAAACTTCCTCAAGCTAACTCTGGGATTCTTCTTTGTTACCTTCAGCTTCCAAATTTACATCTTCAAACTTCTCCTCCTGCTGCTGCTGCTGCTGTTGCTGAACCATATCATAAGTAGCATGCAGCCCAACAAGCACATAATAACCCAACATCACCAAAGTACAAATCCCAAACCTTACAAATGCCTGGTACCCTAGCGATCCCATCAGAAATAAATTCGTAGCGATCGACATCGAAGGCAGCCATGGCACCACCGGGACCCCCCATAACCTTGGGGCCCGCTGCTGCCTAACAAACACATTCATTCCCAATGTGCTCAAGAACCAGAGTGGCACAGTCGCTGCGTAGCCAATCTACCCCTTCGAGCCAGAGTTCTAATAAACCGAAACTCCAATTGATGACCCAAAAATCAAAACCAAGAAAAAGACAAATTTAATCTGATCGATTCTGCTTGTCGCGTCTCTAACATAGTATCTTCACACAAGCAACGCAACGGCCATCAACATAAATATAAACAATGTGCTAATGGAAGAAACACTTGCAAGCACATCCAAGCTAGAAAAGAATGCTACAATAACGCTAGCTATAGTAACGAGCATTGTAGCATAAATCGGAGTTCCAGTCTTCGGATGCACCAACGCAAAGTACGGCGAAATCATATGAGCCCTAGCGATTTGAGTTGTGTATCGAGCTTGCCCTAGAGCACCAACCAACATTCCAGTGGTCATCCCCTTCAACGCCCCAAACGCCACCAAGTACTTTGCCCATTTCATTCCCACGCTCGCAAACGCAACAGAGTAAGCAGCATTAGGGCCTATGTATATGTACTTCTGCATCATCACAGGCACAAGCGCCATCACACAATACTCAACTATAATCGCAGACATAAATCCAATGAGCCCTAAAGGTATATCCTTTGCTGGATTCTTCGTTTCCTCTGCCATAGTGGCGACCATATCAAATCCAGTGTAAGCCCAGTACGCCGCCGCCGCAGCCTCAAAGACCCCTTTAGCACCATAAGGGGCAAAAGGGTCAAATTTCTAGGGTCTGAATACGCAGAGCCCGCAACGATCACGAAGGCAATGATGGCAACGCCAAGGATCGAAGTTATGGAGTTGAGCTTTGAGGTCATGCGAGTGCCAAGGCAGGCGATGGTGGAGCACGTGGTTAGTATGATGATGGAGATGGGATCTAAGAGATTGTAGCCATCAGGGAGATAAAGAGAAGATGCGTAGGAAAATAAAGTGGGGCCCAGGGAAGAATGGAGAAGGCTGATTGGTTGAGGGGGAGAGATTTAAGTGATAGGAAAAATTTAAAGAAGATTTAAATGATATAGGAAACAGTAATATATATTATAAGTTAAGGAAATATTCGAAAGTTATAAAATATTAAATTTGGGGTTTTGGCGCAAAATAAAACATTTCCAAATCGCGCCCGGGTCGGGTCCAAAAAATTTGAAATTGAAATAATAGGATTTTAAGCGGGTTCCAAATTTTAAAATTAAGTGTCTTATGATTAAAAAGCATACCCCCAAAACGGACACACGTACGCGCGTGTAGCCGTCCAAACTCGTCCGTTTCACTGAACGGGACGAGAACACAATGCACGGACGCTACCACAAGGCTAGGGGTGTCGAGTAGGCCAAGATGAATATTTTTAATTTTATCTTAGATGCCAAAATTTGTTATATGCAGAAATGACTTTTCCGGGTAAAATTTACAGTAAGCAACAAACAAGCAAGCTAAATGAAATGAGTACCACACTATGCTCAAACAGTAACTGAAAATAATAGCATTGGGCTCGGGTGTTACATTTTACAAGAAACCCCCTTATCAACAAGAAAACCCCACTCCTTACAATTTTACTCAAACCATAAGTTAAATCAGTGATGTCCTCAAAATTTCGCACTCACCCCCTAACGGGTGAGATATTATTTTCAAAAAAACTGAAAAAAAAAATTAATTACATTATTCACAAGTTAAACGACATTATTAGTTCAGAAATTAATACCAGCCACTCAGATTTTTTATCAATATAATGCAAGGGCTAGTAAAAGAATAAGTATATGACAAAGAAAAAGAATGTGTTAGTTGTTAGTGAAGGGCATGGGTGTGTGTGAGTAGGGATCGAAAGACGCTGATGGTGAAGATGAAGTTTTGAAAAGGAAAAAGAATTGTTGTTCGAATGAATTGAATTTTCAAGAAGAATGTGTTGAGTTTCGGAGTCAAGCTCGTTTAAAAACCGGAGTTCATCCGTGAAAAGTTCAGCAAAGGAAAGGTTCTTAGAATGATCCCAAATTGTTCCTAACTCAAACTCACCAAGAATATCCAGTTCATCCGCAAATATTTCCTCAAAACTCTGCATGAAAGAATGTTTTTCAAGGCTGCCTTCCTCCCTATGATTTTCCACAATCCTATTCTTATTATTATGCTTTTCTAACTCGCCCAATACAATTTCTTCTTCATCACATTCACAAATGGGTAGGTATATGTCATCTAAAAAAGTAGGTTCTCACACTAACGTTTCTTCCGAAACAATATCACTAGGTGATACAAAAATTGTGGGTTCCTGATTATTGATCTCTTCTAACAATCTATCCAAACCATACTCGCCAAAATCACAAGCTTCCTCTTCTAAAATTGGAATGCAAAAATCAGTCGGAGGTTTTTCTTGTGTGTTCTGATAACACTTAGTCAATTCAATTGCATCGTCATCTATGAAATCATCAAAATTCAATTGATCGTTTATTTTACTTGGGTGACTTCCTAGATGACAGATATTGACACTATGTGGTTCTAATTGACTGTGTTCACTCTTTAGAATCAGAACAGCTACATGCTCTTCAATTCTAGCCAAAGATTGAGCTTGAGAGTGAAACAATTGCTCAAACTGCTGTATAAACAGGGCTAGTATTGCAGCTGTTTAATTCTCGACCGCAATCATCACTTCAATACCTTTCTCTAAAATGGTCAACCTAGCATCCATCTCACCATCATTCTCTAAGGATGGGTCAGTTGTTTCAGGAAGAGAGGGTTGTGACGATGGTGATGCTAAAGTAGTTACCCTATCGACCTCTTTCTCTAAATCTTCAATCATTAGGTCTCTAATTGAAGTGGGACTGGGTTCAAGAGTGTTAGGTGGGTGACCATTATCAAAAATCTAGGACGGTTGGTCACCCCCTAAAAAGAAAAATTTTCTTGAATGTGGGAAGAATCTTGGTAATTTGAACATAAGAATTGGGACTGAGTATAGACAGAGAAATAAGAATCGTGAAAAATTGAATTAATCATGTATCACCCATATCAACAAGAATTCACAAATATCACAAAAACAAAGAATATCACACCCCTAGCAGTCTATGTTATGCTAAGTCAACTAGACCTGCTCAAGAACCTGATTGTCGAAATAAAACTGTGTCGAGAAATGGGCTCAAGATATACGGATCACGAAGCCAGGTAAGTGCAGAGATAAGGGGAGATTTTCCAACGCTTTCGCGAAGTTCCTTAATTAGATAACCGTTTCTCTTTTGGTGGTTTCGCCGTGAACACTTTCCTAGACACCCCGTGAACGATATATCGTTAAGCGGTGTTCTAAACACAGTTAACTTCTCCTAATGAGCGCGAAGTCCTTAAAGTCAAAGTTCTAATTGATTTTAAATTATTGTGGGTATGCAAGAATGCAGTTTTGTGATTTATGGGCTACGGAGAAAGGTGATGAAATCTTTTACTGTATCTTGTTTGGTCGTGCCCTTATTATCCGTATTAAGATGCAAATGCGCAAATCAATAAAAGAATTCAAGAATTCAATCAATAAAGAAATTCTGTTTCTGTTTTAGGCTTAAGCGCTGCAACAAATACGGGATAGTTCTCTGTGCAATTGGTGGCAAAATTGTGCGAAGAATCTTGCAGAAGATAGAAATATTGGAATGTGTAGGATTCGAAAAGAATGTGTTAGGAAATACGTACCAATGCGATTTGGGTTAAGAAACCCCTTTGAAGTGATTACAGGTATTTGAATGTTCGCTTGCGCGGGTCAAACTACCAGGATCTTTGGCACTATACTTCACTAACGTTTTGCAATTGAATTTGAGCCTCGCTCCACACGATCGCTGGTCGTAAATCCTTAAAAACTGAAATGTCGGAAAAATACGATATTTTGTGTCAAAAGTGACACTAAAAATTATAAAAATCAAACAATAAAACTAGAATACCAACAAGTCACTGGAGATCACCAAAAAAGAAAAAAAAACCCAAAATCAAAAAAATAGATCGGCGGCCTCGGACTTCTTACTGATGTCGTCGGTTTTGTTTAGGAGTTAGGTTCTCGAAATTTTGGTGGGTTCTCTAGGCTAGCTAAGTGCCCTGATGGTATAACTTGATTTTCAAAATAAATTTCAGGGTGTTTGCAGGTTCAGCAACAGAGATAAAAGTCAGAAAATCGTGTTTGTTAGTTTTGAAAGAATTTTCAGTTAGAAATTAGTGAGTTGGTACGAACCAGAAATAACAATTCCTAATGACTACCAACTCCCCGGCAACGGCGTCAAAAACTTGTTGGGAATTCACCCGCGCGCGCAAACGGGTATGTTTTGGAAATGGAAATGTTTTAAGGAAATGGATGCACAAGCGAGCTCGTTCTCATTTTAAAATTTATAAACCGCATGTGCACGGCGCGTTGTAGCAATCCGGCAAGTACGGGTCGATCCGCAGGGAATTGTGTATTAGGTTTTGTTGTTTAAGGTTCAACAAATAACGAATGGTTTGGTTTGTCACAAAAATATAAAATACAAAAACAAGGAAAAAAAGTTAAGAAAGAAGTGGTTGTGGCTTTGGCTCGAAAGGTCGAATCATGAAGATTCCTTCGACGTTTCCTTGTTCATGAGTTGTCCGTTCTTGTGTAGATCCCGGTGCGAAGCATGACTCGTCAAGGCGGTAGCGAGGCACAAGTCGTCAAGTTGCCGATATTCGACGCAAATACGAAACGAGTCCATTTTGTTCACTTACCGTTTGTATGTCCAAGCTTGAGCTATCAACACTAAGCACGAGGGTTAGCAAGCATACCACGACATCAAAAACACAAATTAGTGGGTGAGATCAAATGATTTTAGTGTTGAGTTTGCTAAGTGTTTGTGATAGTATATCGTATATGAAACCAAGTGATTGTCAAGCAATTAATCACAAAATACCATATCTCAACTTAGCAAATTTAACACCAAATTGATTTTAACTTAAATATTGAAATAGGGAAAGGGAGTGAATATGGTATATGAGGAGGTTACAAAGTAACCATGTTTCAAAATACCATACCACATCAATATATAAACAATTTTTAAGTTAGAATCATATATATAAGCACATTAAACATTAACAAGATGAGGAGGAGGCAAATCCTTTCATCTCATTTCCTCACCATTACCACAACCAAAGATATTAGTCAAGCATGATAAAAAGAAAAGAAAATAATAAAAAGAAGGAAGTAATCAAAGAAACAACAATATTATTAACACTTGAAGAAGTTTAGGTACAAGATATTGGTAACTTGTTCAACCTCCATAATGAAGCTCTCCAAAAGAAAGCTTCAAGAGGGAAGAAGAAGAAACCTATATTATGCGTATTTGGGTTTATCCGTCCACCTCTCCGAAAATGCCAAGTTGATTTATGGCACCGTGTATCGGAGGTTTAGACGGATGCGGCCGTTGTAACAGACTTCGTCATATTCTCCCTCATTTGTGAGGGTTTTTTTTTATTGTGGGAACGCTCTTCCCTACAGGCGCAAGCCCCTGCAATTAATTACGTTACCGCGTAGCGATAACCACTTTCTCCTGCTCCAGAAGGTCACTTCGTGTCATGTGTGTTTGTTTTATTTTTGGTTGCCCGTGGAATGTATACAGAGACTAATTTATGTTGTCGCCCGTAGGGCGTGGGTTAGTCCAAATCCATATATTCTTAGATTTGGTTTGGGTTGATTTAAGGATCGTTAATCTCGTTTGAGATTAAGATCAACTTAAATGTTTGTTTAGAATACGTTAGTCTAATTTTAGACCAAGATCTACTCAACCAGGATTTTGGGATCATTCAGACCCAACAAAAAAGCATTTGGGCTCTATTGATTTAGTTTAAGAACGTTTCGGTCCGTTGTTAGTTTAAGAACGTTTCGGTCCATAGCTAGTTTAAGAACGTTGCGGTCCGTTGAGATGTGCTTATCGGTTTGGGAGTGCACCAAAAGTTGTTGGTTGTCGAGACCCTCCACCTCTCTGAAGACGTTGAAGAATTACAACGACATGTATCAGAGGTGTGGAAAGATATACCCTTGAACCAAATTCCAGATTGAGGGGAAAGATCATGGTGGACCATCTAAGAATCATTAGTCATTTTTGGGAGACTAAGATTAACTTAAGAGATGTGTGATGGACATCATTCTGGTCAATTAGTTTGGGAGGTCATGAGCATAGAGGCTCAGTCTATTTAGAGATCCAAGACGTTTTAATCTCAAGAAGAATTAGCCAATTTGGGGCTGAAGTTGGCTTCTTATAGTGTTAAACACTAATATATGCTCAGTGCTCACATGCTCTCACGTGAGTCTCTAAAGCAGTATTAAACACTGAAATTTAGGACGCTCACATGTGGCATGTGAAGCGCCTGAAAGTTGGCGATGTACACTTGGGTCCAAATCCCCATCTGTATATAAGTGTTAAACACTTAATTCTTGTGACCATCACGTGTGGGCATGTGAGGCGCCCCAGAGTTGGGCACTACTTCTTTAGGTTTATTCCTTCTTCCTTTTATAAGTGATAAGCACTTCGCGCATATAATGCTCACGTGCGAAAACGTGAGGTGCTCAAAAGTGAGTGCTGCCTTTTGATTTTTCCCCTTTTCTATTTAAGCAACTGTTTGGGGTCACGTAAGAACACGTGATTCAGTCCCAGTCCTTCCTTTTTGTTCCACATATGTGCTTACGTGGGAACACTTGAGCCTTTGTTATATAGCGTTGAACGCTAATAAATCACCAGTCTGTTCTTTTATATGTATGGAGATTTTGATCTGAGCTTTGAGAATTTCAGGCCCTTTTCTTTATAAGAATTAAATTCTTTTGCTGGGTTAAACCATAGTTTTATCAAAGGAATTAAATTCCTATATACTTTTGGAAGAATTAAATTCTTTGAACTTAGTTCTTTCCCCCAAGTTTTGAATCTGCATAACAGAATCTTCCCGATGAGAATTAAATTCTCAACTTGTGGGGAGATCTGCTTTTGCAGACCTCAAGCAGAGGAAGAACTAAGTTCTTTTTTTTTTAAGGGTTAAACCCTTAAGAAAGAGATAAAATAATCTTTGTGTCTTTCTTCTTACCTAGAGTTTCTTTTTTTTCTAAAAGAGAGATCTTCTTCTTTAGAGAATTGAATTCTCTTCTTTTTTTTATTCTCTCTCTTCTTTTTTATTTTTTAAGTTTGAAGATTATGGGGGGTTTTCTCTATATAAGACTTGAGGTCTTGGGTCTTTTATATAGTAGAAGCAAGTTTGTCGATTTAGTTAAAGAAATCTCTCATTGAGAGATCTTAATTGATTTGGGAATTTTATCCACCGTTGGATCTTTGATCCAAGGACTTCTGTTTTACAGAAGATATTTTTCTTGTTTTTAACAAGATCAGGGAAATATTTTCCCATACAGAATTTTTTCTGTAAATAAGTGATTTTTAATCACCATTGGATTTTTTAATCCAACGATACTCTGTTTTACAGAGAGTAATCTTTCTTATTTAGAAAGATTTAAGGAAATATTTTCCAAATAGGATTTTGATCCCTTTTTTTTAGAATTCAATTTTATCAGCTTGGAAGGTGATTGGGAACACTCACGTGTAGCACGTGACCCCCATGGAATTAAACTTGTTTGCTTATATGTAATAGCCTAAAGAAAAGGCATCACGTGTTAACACGTGAGCTGGTGTTTAAGAACACTCACGTGTAGCACGTGACCCCCATGGAGTTAAATGTGTTTGCTTATATGCAACAGCCTAACAAAAGGCATCACGTGTTAACACGTGAGCTTCTCTGGCCTGCTATTTGTTTTAAAAATAGAGCATATATACTTTGTATATAGATGCTCATGTGCTTACACGTGAGGCTCAATTTCAGCTCGTCAAGCGCCTATAATCTTTATATCTAGGCGCTCACGTGTGGGCACGTGAGACTCCATTAGTGGGGAGTTTTCCCCATTCCATTTTTCTTTTTCTTTTTTTTTGTAAGGGAACAGTATGCAGCAGCGATGGAGGCAGCCATACTAGTAAAGGAGCGTATTGCAGTGACTTCAGTCGTTTCGGGACCGAAGCGGATTTGTACCGGTGTGTCAGCTCAGAGGCAGTTAGGTAGAGACAGCGGCAGATTCTTTCTAGGTCATGGTGGTAGCAGAGGTTTGAGACGAGGCCAGATGTATAGCTCTTACCCACAAGGTTAGCAGTCATCGTCAGGATGTTTTCAGTGCAGGAGTTTGTATCACCGCATCAGGGATTGTACTGGGGTACGCCAGGACGAGGCAGCAGTTCCATATGTCACCTTACCACCTGCACCATTTCAGAGAGCATTGCCTCCTGCGCCCGTTATTTCTTCACGCCAGACAGATGCTCAGAGAGGTCGTGGTCATGGCAGTCTTATTCAGAGGGGACGAGGTGGCAGAGGCGGAGGACAGCCGGATGCCGGTAGAGGACAGGCCCGAGTTTTTGCGTTGATTCCTCAGGATGCGCAGGTGTCGAATGCAGTCATGACATGTACTCTTTCGGTGTGTTCTTTCGATACGCGCATATTATTCGACCCAGGATCTACGCGCTCGTATGTGTCCACACACTTTGTACCGAGGTTAGACCGAGATTCGTCCTTGTTAGATCAGCCGCTTGTCGTGATTACTCCCGTTGGAGAGTTTTTTTTGCGCGACATATGTTTCGGTCGTGTACCGTTTGTATTGGAGATAGAGATTCGTCCGTCGATTTGATCCTTCTTGATATGTTGGACTTTGACGTTCTCCTCGGTATGGACTGGTTAGCTACTTGCTATGCGTTCGTGGACTGCCGTGAAAAGGCAGTTAGATTCTGTTTTCCGGGAGAGTCGGTTCTTATTGTGCTGGGGGACCGCAGTGCCGCCCCTCACAGTTTGATTTTTTCCCTTTGCGCTAGTCTGCTCTTGAGGAAAGGATGTCGGGGATTCTTAGCCTATATTCGTGATACTGGAGTCACAGCAGATCCGTTGGACCAGGTTCCTATTGTGAGAGAGTTTCCTGACGTATTTCCTGATGAGTTACCTGGATTGCCGCCAGAGCGCGATATCGAGTTTTGCATCGATTTAATTCCCGGCACAAGGCCTATTTCTATACCGCCTTATCCGATGACCCCGGCGGAGCTTAAAGAGCTTAAGAATCAGTTGCAAGAGTTTCTTGACAGAGGACTTATTCGTCCGAGTGTCTCGCCTTGGGGAGCACCTGTCATGTTCGTCAAGAAGAAGGACGGCAGTATGAGGTTGTGCATTGATTATCGTCAATTGAACCGGGTTACGGTGCGGAATAGGTATCCTTTACCTCACACTGACGATTTGTTTGATTAGCTCCGGGGTGCGGGGCATTTTTCCAAGATTGATTTGAGGTTGGGTTATCATTAGTTGCGGGTCCGGAATACGTAGGATTGGTTGTTTATCGTGCATGCTTATGATTACTTGTACGGTTTTATTTACTACTCATGAGTTGGCAACTCACCCCCGTTGTGCCACGGTGTATTGCAGGGTTGACCCTCAGTGTAGTCGCGGCAGGGCTCCTTAGTGCTTCGTCTTCTACGGATACCGCTACTTTTGAGCGCGTGATTTGTGTAGGTGGGTTTTTGCAAATATCCGTCTGATTCTGCTTGTATATCTTATTTTGTATCTAGTACTCTCCATCTACCACTTATATGTATTTGACTTAGAGACGAGACTGAGAGATTCGATATTGTATTTTATGTGACTCTGGTTGGTGCGCTCGTATGAGCCGGCTTTTATTTATGTTTCGATATTGTTTTACTTCTTATTTGCTTATTTCTTCGCCTACGGCATTGTATATACTTTTTATGGTTGTGTACCGCCTCTAGGCATGAGTTTCTCCCAATTGGAAATGCCTTTTTAATATTCCTTGTTTTGTATCCGTTTGGGACTAGTTTTTACAAAGGAAATGCTGCCGAATTTTTGAAAATAACTTGAGATTTTTAAAAGAGATGTGATATTTTTAAACTAATGTTTTACTGTTTTACCACTCTATCTTTTCAGGGTTTAGATTTCTGGGTTTTTCGGCTTACTTGAATTACATTACGCTTTTAGACGTTGCGTGATTTAAGTGCCGGTCGCGTTCCTAAATTGGGTCGTGACACCAGCACGGTTCATATGACCAAGAATGCATATCAACATTCTAAAACTAAACATATCGATATACTGTTGGGAACTTAATCGCACTAGCAAGCTAATTTTAGAAGACGACAACATGGATTTTAAAAATTTCTAGTTTGCTAAAGTTCCAAAACTATGAATCAAAACTAAAGTGCTAAAACTTGCAAACAAAAACAAGTGAGCTATGCTAATCTATTATGTTAGCAATACTCACATCCTCAAGGTTTCTTCAAGAGCTCCAATGTTGTGAACTCTAGCTAGCTCCCAAGAGCTCTGGATTGCGCTTGCAAGCCGGTCTTTTTTCGCCGAAAATGTTCCACCTAAGAGAACTAAGTTCAAGCTTCAATTTCATCAATGAAGTAACTAAGAATTTTAGGATGCTTAGTGATGTGTGTGAGTGTTCTGGTATTTTTCTTTCTCTTTATTTTCATGATTCTCAACTTATGAGAGGGTAGATGAAGAAGGAGGAGGAGGAGCCATAGAAGAGAGAGAAACTAAATGGTTGAATGAATACCTCATTTTTGCAATTCAAGCATGCATCTTTTTCTTTTGTCAAAAGAATTTTACCATTTTAAAATTGCAACCATGCTTGAATAATATAACCAAATGAATAATCAATTCATTTGGCCATACCTTCCACCATTTCTTTCATTCGCCTTATTTCTTAATTTCTTTAAAAAGAAAAAACCTTGAAATGAAGTGTCCTCCTTCTAGAAGTATTCTTGTATGAATACAAGAATACGTCCCTGCAAATACATGCATGTATTCGTATCAAAATACGAATACCCAAGAGATAGAAAAATACAATGAACATAATACTAGAATATACATATCGAAATATATATATGTAAATTATTAAATCAAAACTTGATTTAATAATCCGGCTTAATCCAAAGCCGGCTGGTATTATTTTCCGTCCGATTAAAGTCCGTGTAAGTAGTACACATACTTAATCGGAACCCTGCACGTATCAATATACGGCCACTACATCATTTTGCCTGAACCGGGAAAACTCTCTTTGTGGGACTCTAAAGACTCGTCAATACGCTGGCAGTTGGTTTAACCACAAGCATGTCAATAGCACTAGCTGTACGTAACAGCTACCCAGGTATTGAACGAAAGGAAGGCCGACGAGCAAACTTGTCCATACCCCTATTGAGCCTATTATGACAATCTTCGTACAGTCAAGTATGTTCGTCTAAAAGTATCGCATATCGGGTCTAGGGGTGGATAAAGTCAGACCTCTAATGACGCGATAAGTCATGTCGGTGTGAAGCCCATCACCCACTAAAAAACTACTGGTCCAAATCAGTAAATCTCGTCCACCATAGCTAAGAATTTCTGGTGATGGCCACCCATGCACAGTGCGACATCTATCCCCAATACCGGGAGCGATGAATCCCTAACGATCCGCTCACTGCCTTCATGTGGCTCGAAACTGTATCCAACTAAAACCTTTTTGCATGACTCCTTTGAGCCGTAGTAGGGTAGTAATCAAAGCATAGTGAGAACTCACACGAGAAAAATGACGATCTCAGGTCGACAGACTAATCTGTGCTCATGTCACTTGGGAACTGCAATCTGAAAATAGATATAATACCATCTAGCATGTTACCGACAAGTCCGTCCAGTATAACTCATAACCCAATGAGCACCTGTATTCTATCTTAACTTACACCAATGGCTGTGAGATCGGCCATCGCCCCTCGTCGGGGTCAAGAAACGTATACACTAGTATACTCTGGAATATCGATGCATAGTCTCGATATTTCCATGACTAAGGACATTTAAGGATTTGCTTATAGACTGCTCAGTTCTTACAAGTGTGATCGCCACAATAACCCTGGTAGTCAAACAAGAATCCTATGGGTTCTATCAACATGTAACAGTGATCCGTAATACCACATTATACATGTACATGATGATAGAGATGAACCAGATAGCATACTATCATTTCGAGTATGACTGTTCTACCCATATAGGTCCTCCCTCAATTATCACAATCGCCTGCCTGCGAGTATAATAATTGCCTTGTGGGCACTATAGCCAACAATCTCTCATTTGCACTTAAGGCTAATTATTGCGGTGTCGTATACTTACAGCCCGTGTGCTACCGATCACCCAACTTCTCTACTAATCAGTTTCGCAAAGCATGTTTGACGAGTGCTAGTTCGCTGACGAGCATTCCGCCCACTTTTTTTTTCTTAGAATGTTTGTCAAGTACTGTTGAGACGGAGGAAATGGACGCCACCGAGAATGATTATGACTATATCACTACTCAAGCTTGGCTTAGCTTAGCTTTCTTTCAGTTTATATATGCCACCTGTTTAAACATTTCTGTTCTTGTTGTTCCTTTTCAGTTAAACTCATGTATTGTAAATATTTCAAATTTGAACGTAAATAAAGAAGTTTGTTGAAAAAATTTCAGTCTCTATTTATTCTTGCATTGTGTATTTTTGTTCAATACCCTTAGCATATTTATTTAGGAAATGACTTTCTTTGAATAAATATGTCGCGGGTTTACCACGTCACCGTTTCCGTCTACTGGGAAGAAGAGCGTGGCATGTTCTTTCTTGTGGTACTTTAGGATTCCTGTATGGCCCTTCTGTTTTCTGAGTAGGAAATTCTGAGTTGCTTTCGGAGTTCCCTAAGTGAAACTTTCTGCTTTCCAACTGGAACTTTAAGGCTACAGCGTGGGACTTTAATATTACAAAATAGGACATTTGACTAAAGATGTATTAGACACTGGAATTGTTTGGTCCTCAAGAGGGCCTTTCTGTTCTTTTATGTGGGAATTTATAGTCCCAAGGTAGGACCATCTAACTTCCGAGTGGGAATTTATTCTGAACTGCGTTAACTTGTCATGATAATACTCTACTTTGTAAATTAGAATGCATCAGGTATGGAAGACAAGCGAATAAATTGATCAAATGCACATCATAAATAGAAAAGCTAAAGGATCATTCATTACATATGTCCAAGAAAACACCCAACACGAATGGAAAAAAAACATAAAAAAACCAAATCACTAACCCTAACACAAGCATCTTCTTCTCCATTGACCTCATCACTTTAATTTCATATGAAAGTCGTGGGTTTTGAATAACATATCATTCTTGCATTGTTGATTCATCATCGCCTAATCTCTCTCCGCTTGCAATTTCAAATCCAACATGTGAATTAGAAAAATCCTGAATTCTAAGTTTGTCATCCCATGCAAATGCCTCACAATCTCCATCTTGCTTCCATTTAGGACACCTCCAAAACTTTCTTCTAGGGTTTTTTTATAGTTCTTGAAGTATAGGGCTCAGCCAGAAATAAGCATTCACAAACGATCATGATGGTGGGCCTCTTAATCCCGCTGCTGGAACTCAAAGCTAAAGAAGAAATGTTGATTTAGGGTTTAGATTGAAGAGGGGATGCAAAGATGAGAAAAACTTGAGAAGAAGACCCTAAAATGGCTTGGAGAATAAGACTTAATCTCATTAATTTTTTGACAGGCAGGCAGATGTGAATCAGGTCCATTTTCAGCTTTACAACCGGTCAAAACTACTTTACAGCAGGTCATTTCAACCGAATAATCTGGTTCTTTGGTTTCAAATTGGACGGTCCATATTTTTTAAATTTTTTCTTTAATACCAGTTTTGATCTACCGAATCACAACACGTGAGAAATGCTGAGAAATGCGTCAAATTCGTACTGCTATCAAATTTGCCTCCCAAAATAAACTCACAAAAGAGACTGTAATTTAGTTTCCAAATTAGCAGCCTAAAACTCAAATCGGAATCTACACAATCGGTTGCCAAAGGAGTAGGAGAGGAATTTTGAGACTTGATAGTGGAGTGGTTCGGCTTTTTATTTATAATGACTTGAGACATTTTCTTTTACTATTAAACAGCTTTTAAAAAATATGATGAATTCGCTAGGCCTGTTTGTTTGAACTAGGTTTGTCAAAACAAACTAATTCAATGCAAATTCTAACTTGTTGAAATCCAACAAACAAATGCCCCTGATTGATATCAACTTATAGACTAAAAGCCTGTTTGGTTGTAGGATTTAGATGGATTTGGATTGTGAAATGCAAGGATTCCATAATTTTTTGTTTGGTTGGAGCATTTGGATTTGTAGGATTTCTTTGTTTTTTTATGGTAGTCCCACCACAAAACAATAATTCTTGAATTCTAAATTTTTTTAAGTATTTGCAAGGATTTGCCAATATTCATTGCACTTTTAGATGGGACCCGTGTACTTTATTTATTTAATAATTCTCTCTCTATCTATCTCTCTCTAAAATCCTCAAATCCAAATCCCACTTTTTTCACCAACCAAATAAAGAATACAAGGATTTACAAATCCAATACTAGGAATCCAAAACCAACTAAACAACAAATTACTAAAACCAGAAATTTTCAACCATACTATTTTGGAATCCAGATTTCTTAATCCTACAACCAAACCAACGGTCCCTAAGCATTATAACATATAAAAATCATAACAAATCATAGTGGTAGCTGCTATTAAATGATGCCAAAGTTTGGTCAGTAGTGTTAGCTTAACAAATGACACAAGGCCACAATAATGGGGCATTGTTCTAGGTAAGACTAAACTCATGCCAATAATAGATACCTGGCAAATTATTTAGAGGCTAACGACAACATTGCTACTGGTGAGTCTTTCACATCAATAAAAAGGTCGGCCGCGTTTCCCACGGCTCCCGAGGAGAGGTGGAGGGCCTCTCTTTTAAGTTTTGTTTTTATTAAATCATGATGGGACCTTTCTATTTAAATTTTGTTTTTTAATACATTTTTAATATACATATATACACATGCTATTTTAGTAATTTACATTTAAAATCATGGTTACAAAACCATGGTTCAAGTTATCCAAACCTTTCTTGGTTTCACACCACTTTTCCGAACACACCCTAAAATATGGTTTGATTACAAAACTATGGTTTCACAACAATATTTCAAAACCATGATTTCATACCGCTCACCGAACTAACCCAAAGAAACGAAGGATGATGGTTGAAGGCAAGGAATGTCCAACCAAAATCAATATAACTGAGGAAATAAAATGCTCTTTTTTAAGGCTGTAGGGTCCACTTGGCACATTAATGGCAAGGGCCCTAACCCTGGCATTATTATTAGAGATCAACTCAATGATTCTTTTCGATTCTTTGAAAAGAGTACAGATGGACACACGTTTTTGGACAGTGATGATCAGCCTTTATCATGTTGGTAAGCTATTAATTGAGACAATATTTCCAAATATTGTCGTGTGTTTAATAAGCTAACAGTCCAAAAACATTATAATCACGGCATCCATGGACCCGGGGTATCAATATTTTATTTATGACATTTCTGTAATACATTTTGTACTTTCAGAAAAAAAATACATTTTATACTTCCGGGCTATCTAAACCACCGGATTGATGATGATTGGCAATAAAAGTGGTGACAAAAAAAAGCACGAGTCCCAAAATTGTGTTTTCGTCCCGCCTTCTACCTAGTCACCAACCCGGTAGATTTTGTAGAACATATCGGGTTGGTTGAAAAAAAGCATGCAATCGTTTGTTTTGCTAAACTATAATATTTATTGCATGCGATGTGATTATTTCAAGGGATATTTACCAAAATCTACCGTGCGACATTTCACACTTTTATTAAGAATCCCGTATGGTTTAATTTTTGACAAAAAAAAACCATGTGGTTTGCTCCATTAGCAAAAAACCATGAACCCCGTAGTTTCAGGAAAAACCAAATACTGTTAATTTTTTTGGATATTCTTGAACCACGCCCATATATAACATGTACATGACTTGTAAAAATATCTTTATACCCAAACTACCCTTCTCATCTCGTCGAAAAGTAACTTTTTTTGTTTGGTTGTCGTTATAAAGTGGGCGGGAAAAGTATCTTGAGTATAAAAATACTTTTACAGGTCATGTGCATGCAACATGTAAGTATATTTCAAGAATATCTCAAAAAATTAACAGTATTGGGTTTTCTTTTTCGAAACAACAAGATGGTTTCTTTTGCCAATGAAGCAACCACATGGGGTTTTTATGTCAAAAAATAAATCATATGGGGTTTGTATGTCAAAAAATAAACCATATGAGGTTTTTTGTAAAAGCGTGAAACCACACGTGGTTTTGGTAAATATCCCTTATTTCTAACTTTTATCTACTTTCATATGTAAATCATAATTTATGTTTGGTTAACTTCACAAGTAAAATTGCAGTATTAATTTGTTATAAAATTGGATAACTTGGTTCAATCCTAATCTTTTAAAAAAGAGATTTTTTTTTCCAAAACACTATTTTTCGTTTCTTTTTTGCCTGCCTTTTTTGGTTTTCTTCTAATATTTTGGTTTTCAATTATTACTTTTTCCGTTCTTTTTTATTTCCTTAATTTATGCTTGTATCCTAAGCAAATAATTATTTGGTATTTATTTACAAAGAACATTCTCATGCTTTTTTTCAAGAGAATCAACAATAAATTTTTATCTTGATAAGAATTTTAAAAAAAAAAATCAAACCTAATAGAATAAAATATGTTTATTGGATAATCCATTCTTTACATTTGCTTTACATTTACTTATAGGAATTATAGTTACTTTAAAGTTGATGCCTGGGTTTAATTTTTTAAATAATTACCGTTGTTTAAAATTCTATTTCAAAAAATATACGCATAATATAGATTTCTTAAAATGGCGCTAATATTACTTTTCTATTTTATTAAAAATGGGTACTGACCTCTTCTTGACAAAATGAATGTATATTGTTTTTTATTTGCTTTGTCAATTTTTCCAAAAATATATTGAATGTAACAAGAGTGGCCGATTTATAATGTGAATGAATGAGAGTCTTAACATTAAATATTGTATGAACTATAAACAGGTATTAAGTTAAATAATAAATTTTCTGGTAATAAATATTAAAAAGAGAGCTTTGTTTTTCTAACAACTAAAAGTGCTTTAAATCTATTGCCAAAAAATGGGGCTTTAAAGAAGAAAAGGATTGATAGAGACCAATGATGCTTCTTGTTTCTTTCCACAACAAAATTATTTGTTTGAAGGAAAAACTCTTGGCTCTTGAGCATCTTGGAGGTCATGCAAGCTGATGGCTTACTTGAGGAATTTTATGTTCCATGTATTGATAACCTTTAGAATTGATAGATGCCCTCATGGTCAGAAAAAAAAAATCCATTTCCTTTGCAATCCTATTCGGAAATCAAATTACCTAGCGGGCATCTCGCTAGAGAGAGAGAACCACATGAGCTAAGCCCATTCGGATCGCATCCAAATCAGGTACGGAACGGATATGAGGATTATCAATATAGTTCAGCAATAGAAAATTATATCCATATTCAACAATTTCGGATAAGCATACAAAGCATTTTTTAAAAAGACATATATATATTTATGAATCAAATATGAATATAAAAAAAAGATTTAAGATAAAATAAATATGAATGAGGAGCGGTAATATATATATATATAGATGTAATGGGTACATTTCAAAAATGAATTCAAATACTTATTTAAAATGAGTAAATGACCATTTAAAATATTTGGTAAAAACCAATATGCATATGCAAGTAAATGAATATTACATGATTATAATTGTCACAAATATAGTATGTATAATACTAGCCTATTTTGCATAATTTTGAAACAAACATGATGAGATAATATATCAAAATATTCTCTTAAATGTATAGCATATAAAATGAGCAAAACAATCTATAGTTTTAGTAAACGTTATTTACAAAAAATAAATATAAAATGTTATATTTTCTTGCACTTATTTGCGGACATCCAAAATCAAGCACGAATACTTGATCATGTTATGGTTTATTTTTTGACAAAAAAACCCTATGTGGTTTGCTCCATTAACAAAAAACCATGAACCCCATAGTTTCAGGAAAAACCAAATACTGTTAATTTTTTGGGATATTCTTGAACCACCCGTCATATATGACATGTACATGACTTGTAAAAATATCTTTATACCCAAAATACCCTTCTCATCTCGTCGAAAAGTAAATTTTTTGTTTGGTTGTCGTCATAAAGTGGGTGAGAAAAGTATGTTGAGCATAAAAATACTTTTACAAGTCATGTGCATGCAACATGTAGGTATATTTTAAGAATATCTCAAAAAATTAACAGTATTGGGTTTTCTTTTTCGAAACCACAAGGTGGTTTTTTTGCTAATGAAGCACACCACATGGGGGTTTTATGTCAAAAAATAAACCATATGGGATTTTTATGTCAAAAAATAAATCATGTTGGGGGTTTTCGTAAAAGCGTGAAATCACAAGGTGGTTTTCGTAAATATCCCTTATTTCTAAATTTTATCTGGTTTCATATCTAAATCATAATTTATGTTTGGTTAACTTCACAAGTAAAATTGCAGTATTAATTTGTTATAAAATTGGATAACTTGGGTTCAATCCTAATCTTTTAAAAAAAAGGTCCCAAATCACTATTTTTCCTCATTTCTCTTTTGCCCTGTCTTTTTCATTTTATTTTTTTTTTGCTGTCCATTTTCAAATGGTCCATATGAGGTCCAAAAATTAATAATGACTTCTTTTGGTTTTCTTCTAATATTTTGGTTTTGAATTATTATTTTTTTGGTTCTTTTTTATTTCCTTAATTTATTTATGTTTGGATTCTAAGTAACTAATTATTTGGTATTTATTTACAAAGAACATTCTGTTGTTTTTTTCCCAAGAGAATCAATAATATTTTTATCTTGATACGAATTTTAAAAAAAAATCAAACCCAATAGAATAAAATATGTTTATTGGATAATCCATTCTTTACATTTGCTTTACATTTACTTATAGGAATTATAGTTACTTTAAAATTAATGCTCGGGTTTAATTTTTTAAATAATTACCGTTGTTTAAAATTTTATTGGACATTTTAAAAAAATATACGCATAATATAGATTTCTTAAAATGGTACTAATATTACTTTTCTATTTTATTAAAAATGGGTACTGACATCTTCTTGACAAAATGAATGTATATTGTTTTTTTATTTGGTTTGTCAATTTTTCCAAAAATATATTGAATGTAACGCGTGTGGCCGATTTCTAATGTGAATGAATGAGAGTCTTAACATTAAATATTTTATGCACGATAAACAGGTATTAAGTTAAATAATAAATTTTCTGGTAGAGCTTTGTTTTTCTAACAATTAAAAGTGCTTTAAATCTATTGCCAAAAAAAGGTGCTTTAAAGAAGAAAAGGATTTGATAGAGACCAACGATGTTTCGTTTTTCTTCCACAAAATTATTTCTTTGAAGAAAAAACTCTTGGCTGTTGAGCATCTTGGAGGTCATGCAAGCTGATGGCCTACTTGGGGATTTTTATGTTCCATGTATCGATAACCTTTAGAATTGATAGATGACCTCATGGTCAAAAAAAAGGGAAAAGGATTCCCTTCCCTTTGCAATCATTCTCGGAAATCGAACAGCGCGCATCTTGCTTGAGAGAGAGAACCACATGAGCTAATTAAGCCCATTTGGATCGCATCCAAATCAAGCGCGGAACGGATATGAGGATTATCAGATATAGTTCAGCAATAAAATATTATATCCATATTCACAAATTTCGGAAAATGATATGAAACATATTTTAAAAAGACATATATATTTATGAATCAAATATGAATATAAGAAAAGGATCTAAGATAAAATAAATTTCAATGTGGAGCGGTAATATATATATATATATATATATATATATATAAAATGGGTACATTACAAAAATGAATTCAAATACTTATTTAAAATGAGTAAATGACCATTTAAAATATTTGGTAAAAACCAATATGCATGTAAATGAATATTGCATGATCGTAATCATGTTCACAAATATAGTATGTAATACTAGCCTATTTTGCATAATTTTGAAACAAACGTGACGAGATAATATATCAAAATATTCTCTTAAATGTATAATATATAAAATGAGCAAAACAGTCTATAGTTCAAGTAAACATTATTAACAAAAAATAAATATAAAATGCTATATTTTCTTGCACTTATTTGCAGATATCCATATTTGTGAAATAAAGTAATCTAATTCATATAATTAAGCCTGTTTACAAAATATCCAGTGGGTGTATACATGCATGTTCTTTGTCGAGAAAAAAAGATGCCCCTATTTATCAAAAAAGAATAAAGGGAAAAGACATCGCTCATAAAAAAGAAAGGAAAAACGTGTAACCCTCGTACTCCTAAATTCACTACATCCCAAAGGGATGACGACACGGGTCCACTCCTCCCCAGTAACCTTTTGCATAAGATGGACCTTTTCTCAATTTGGACGTAAGCTCTCACCATCTTTGACCTGTACATATTTTCTTTTTTTATACTAATTTTTTAGGTAGGATGTATTGTTCTATCTTTTTGGACAAAAAATAAAATAAAATAAAATGCTAAATCAGGGCCATGCTTAGATCATACGCCTTACACGTCGCTCTAGTTATTGCCTTCAAAAAGGTTTGACGAAAAGTATATATTAGTTTAGCACACAAAATTATTATGAATATGGACCCCTTGATCATTCATAGACATGAAGTAAAAGCTTGCCAATCATTTTGCCTTTTTTTAAAATTAAAAACGAGAAACTTTTTATGTTGCCCCGGTTGAGTTTGAGTCATAATAGCAAAGATGAACATTAATACATATAAAATGTTGATTTTGTAGAGAGTTTAGAAGCTAAACCTTCTTTCTTAATTTAAAACTTTGTGTTATATGTAATAGGGCACACATTAAATATCCTGCTCAATAGGACTCAAATGTATGGAACTCGATAACACATGACAAGTCCTGAGACAAATTGCAAGATGTATGCTTCAGAAGAGGTGCAGATGACTTGCGTTTGCGGTGCAACTTATTTACATGTCATATATGTCTGCATGAATGAAAAGGTTTTGATATTGATATAGGGTATGCCTAATGTTATCGGGAAATTACAAGCCATTGTTGTCCCTTCTCGATAAGTGGAAATAGATACAAGGAGGCATGAAATTTCGGTGTTTAGGATTTATCAAGTTTAAATATTAGATTTCCCAAACTGTAACAAATAATACCAGCCTAGGCCCAAATTAGTTCTTGCTCTTTCTTCCTGGCCCACATATACAGTGTCAAGCCCAGGATTGTACTAAATGGGGTGGAAAGGTGTGAAATCCTCCGGAGAGACTGGCCCAAATACAAACAACAATATTTCCTCAGTTCTTACCTATAAACTCTCGAGAAAGGGTGCCCCGGGCACATACACCGGTGGTGGACAATAGGAGTTTGTGGGAGGAGACCTGGGATCTTCCATGTAGTGTTTCAAAGAGAGGCATGCGGAGCCGGTGGGCTTCGTTGCGGCGGAAAAAAAAATCTCTCGAGAAAGGTTCGGCCAATAGATCTACCTCCATTGTTGGTAGCGGAACTCTTAAACCGTAATCTTAAAATACATCCCAACTCTTACCAAATAAAAAAAAAGGCTATCTCCAACTCTTAAGAAAGTTCCATGCCATAACCCTGACATGACACAAGACATCAGTGATAATACTTGCTTATCAAGTAAGGTCTCCTGCTGCGTTGGCTTCGGGCTCTGTCCTTTTAGGTCCAAGCCCTCCGGTGACGACTAAAAACTACTGCTCGGCTCGTCGTACCAGCTTGCTATCTATGAAGGCTCAGGTATGGCTCAGGTAAACCTTATACAGGCAAGAAAAGAGCTCGAGAGATGATGCAGATAGGGCTGGACAATTAATGCAGATTTAAATCACTAAATCAATCCAATTAAAGATAGAAGTAGATTTTAAGTAAAATGACAGAGACTTGCGGAACTCACTGTTCCGTTGGTCGAATTATCGGCTGCTCGAAAGGCAGTGCAAGTTGCGGTGCTCGAGCTACATGCTACTAAGCTGTGGTTGGAGGATGATTCGGCTTTGGTTATAGGCTGGATTAATCATGAAGACTCTTCTTCGAGTATTGCAAAGTTAGTACATGATGATATATCTAAGGTTGGATTGGATTGCTCGAGAATTTTCGAGCTTCTTATATTTTCCGTGAAGGTAGTGATGGTGCTGACTATTTGGCAAGTACCGGAGCTCTGGATGGTTTATGCCGGGTTTGTAGAGATGACATCTTCATATGCTTTAATGTAACTCGTTTGTAATGGCCGTGAAGATTGCTTCTTTGTTAGGTCTTAAAAACGTGTTGCGCTTTAAAAAGAAAGATAGAAGTAGACCGAGGGCATCAAGTGCATTAGGGGCCGTTTGTTTGCAGGTTTATGAAATTTGGATTCCAAGATAGCATAGTTGAAAATTTCTGGATTTGGTAATTTGTTGTTTGGTTGGTATTAGGTTACTAATATTGGATTTGTAGATCATTGTAATCCTTATTTGCTTGGTGAAAAGAAAGTGGGATTTGAATTTGAAAATTTTAAAAAGAGACAGAAAGAGAGAGGGTTATTAAATAAATAAAGTACCGTGTGCCCCCAATACAATGAATAGTGCCAAATCCTTACAAATTCTGCAAATTTTTTGACGATTCAATGATCCTTGTTTTGTGGTGAATACCCTCGTTAAAAACAAAGGAATTCTATAAATCCAAATCCCACGATCAAATACAAATTCTCCAATTCTCGCACAATCCTCCAACCAAACAGGCCCTCAGGCTCTCTTTCAGTGTCATCTTATCCTTTCAATCAACCACACACAAACTGAACCACACCCCCGCTTGAAAAAAATGCACACCCCGCCCTCTCTCACCCCCATCCATCCCCAATGTCTTCCTCCACCATCTCTCTCCGCGGCCTATCCCCACCACCCTTCCCTTACCCTCGCCATCTTCGGAGACCGCCAGCACTTGGCAGTAAGAATGTCCGGTGCGGGCTGACGAACCTGATCGGAGGGGACCTGGTAAAGCCGGACCTGGGGAGGTGGCTAGACGACCTGGAGAAGCACAAAACCCCTGCTGCGTACTCACCCCACAAAGGCGGCTACGAGGGCCACTACCTAAACTGCCTGAGGTACAAGGGCTACCGCTTCCTCGACCTCATTGCCCGCGGCCTCGGCGATCCCGAGGCCACCACCACCAAGATCCACCCCGTTTGCCCGGTATATTTTAATGTTATATATTCCAATGCTAATCAGCCTCTTCTTGTACATAAGGCTTAATTGGTAGACCTTCCATTGTTCAATCAACGTGACTTTTATAAAAAATCACTTATCTCTGGCTATTGATTTTCAAACTCCGATCACCAAGTTTGAAACCTGTAAAAGCCTTGATATGTAGTCTAATTTTTTTTGTTTTTGGATGTGTTGTTAAACACTAGACTAGAAGGTCAAACATTTGGTATCAAAGCTAATGGGATTAAACATAACTGCATAACCAAACATCAAGATATACATGTTAGGGTTGAAATTTACACCCCACTGTCCAAATAAAAAATCAAAAAGTCAAAAAGTAAAAGACAAATCCCAAACAAGTGTACGGGGGTCCGACTAAGCCGGACCCGACCCCAAGCAACTAGGCCTACGTCTAAACCACTTCAAGCCCAAGCGAAATCGACCGGCCATCGAGGAAGAAAGAGAAAGAAATTTGTAATAAATAAATTTTGTATACAAATAAGTAAACCTATCGTTGTCGGTCCTAAGTTCGGATGAGAAAGGGTGAGGGTTATAATAGGCTCGTGACAGCCAACGTAAAACTTTGTCAAATTCTATGACATGAACCATAATAAGAATATCGATAGGACATGCTCTACTCAGCGACGCGCTATATTGAATCCTTAGAGTAGTGTTAAGTATGCAAGAGCTTTTAGGTCGTCGTCTGGAAGCGGCGTGCTACATCGGACCGGGGGTATAATGACAAATAAGCAAGGATTTCATAGGATCCGTCTAACTTCTTGGAACATAGGTTTCCTTATGGGTAGACTAACAGAAGTAGTGGAGTTGATAATTAGGAAGAGAGTTTGTATTATGTGTTTGTAAGAAACTAAGTAGATAGGTGAAAATGGTAGAGTCATAGAGCCTTGGGGTTATAAGCATTGATATACGGGTAGAGATAAAAATCGTAATGGGTAGGCGTAATCATAGATAGACGGCTGCTTGAGAATATAGTTGAGATTAGAAGAAAATGTGATAGAATTTTACCGGTTAAATTTATTCTAGGTTGGGAGATCCTTAATGTTATTAGTGCTTATGCACTACAGATAAGTCTTAATGACGCTAGTAAATATCTATTCTGGGAAGATTTAGACGAGATGATGCAAATGATATCTAGTGAAGAGAGTTTATTTATTGGTAGTGATCTCAATGGACATATAGGTACTAGTCGTAGTGAGTTTGATACTATCCATGGAGGTTTCGGTTTTGGACAAAGGAATGAAGTAGGTAGCTCGATTCTAGATTTTGCCTTACCTTATGACTTGATCTTAGCAAACAATTGATTTAGAAAAAGAGAGTCGCCTTATCATCTTTAGAAGCGGATTAAGTGCAAGTCAAAAAGACTTTTTTGACGAAAATGATAGATAGAGATTGTTGCATCGACTGTAAGGTAGTACCAGGTGAGAGTGTAACCATTCAACATAGACTTTTAGTTCTAAATTTTCGATTTAGAAGAGAGCCTAAGAAAATTAGACGTAAGGTAGAATCTAGAATTACGTGGTGGCGACTGAAGGAAGGTAACCAAAAGGCTTTTATAAATCGTGTAGTTTAAGAGGCGGATTGGCAATCTGAAAATGATTCAGACAGAACATGAAAAAATATGGCTAGTTGTATCAAGAAGGTAGTTAAAGATATACTTGGTGAGTTGTAACGACTCTAATTTTACTGCACGAAAATTTTCAAGTTAATATACAGAATGGAGTTTGCAAGCCTGGGTACAAGTTATAAATTTAATTTATTTAAGAACAGCAAGAAATAACTTGTAGCTTACTGGTAAAGCCTTGCATGGCTGTGACGTAGCCCCGGTGTTCAAATCCCATCAGCCACATATATTTTTTCTAAATTTTTCTTTTCAACTTTTTGGAAGCCCAAAAGTTTACATGTGCAATATACGTAAAAATGAAAAAAACAGAAAAAATAAACATGTGTAAAATATTGTGTACATGGCCGAGAACACGTGGCACAAATCCAACCCCCCGCCTCCAAACTTGGCCGGCGAGATTGCTTAATAGGTCGGTGACGTCGGGCCATCCGTAGGGGATGCGGCTCGTGCTTTGCGCACAATACCCTTTGGCCTACCCCCACTACCCCTGTTCTGTTTGTTTTCTCTGTAATTTAATAGAGAATTAAAACTCATTTTTAATGCTTTTTAATTCAATTTTTCAATTCCAAAACCCTAATTCCACCCTATAAATACAATCCTAGCCTCTCCTCATTCTGAAAATCCTAGTCAAAAATGTCAAAATTTTCTAAGTACAAGTGGAGTTGAAGTGGAGTTAGCCCAAAGTTAATTTCCGGCGAGAATTCGAGACAATTCCGTCGACCCGCAACCCCATGACAACCTAAAACTCTTCCTCTCTCTATTCTTAATCCAAGTCACTTGTAAGTTCCTTCTATTTCCCCCCTCTTCTCTAAATTCTCTTTTCAAAACAAAATATCGGTAAGTGGAGTTATTACCGATGTAAATCTTCTAAACTTTATAATCTCACTCATCTTTTACATATTGTTCAACAAACTTTTATAAAATATTTGTAACATTATTATAAAGATTTAGAAACAACTTTCACTCTAAAACTCCATTTAAAATAACTTTAACCTAGTTTTTATGTTTAAATACCATGAAATTTATATTCGTTATCTTTTAAACTTTTACTTAGCATACCCTTAGAAAACTTCACAAGGTAATGACCTATCTCTCACATACATACATATTGACATAGCACGATTCTCTTGAGATATAACTTTTGTGGCAAAATACGACTTTTCATCAAAATACCTTAAACTATAAAACCCGTTTTCTTTTAAATAGTGTTATCAAATTCTTTGCAATTATGTCTCTACAACTCATTTTGGGAAACCCGCTATTGGATGGTGCAAATTATCGTACATCCTCGGGACTAGTAGAGCGAGATGCAGACTTTCTCACGGAGCATACGATCTCGAAAGAATTTTAATACGATTTTTAAGAAAAATGAGATTTTCTACTTAATAAATAAAATTAATTTTTAAATAATTATATAAATATTATCAAACCATATATTTTTAATATATAATAAAATTCCATGTTTTCTAGAAAATAAAAGAATGACAAGTTTCATTTAAAATACCATCAAGTATCAATACAAGACAAGTTACACTAAAATACCTTGAACTATTCAAGCTGTTAATTTTCACTAATATACCTCATTCTTTAAAATTTACATCCATGGAAATCCTAGAGAACATAAATAATTACTCGAGATTTATTTTGAAAGTATATAAAATATTTTTCATAAAATCTCTCGAGATATATAAAATTACATTAAGGACCCTAGTAAATATAGGTTTAAGCGGGACCAATTCTCTTGAGCCTCAGAAAGCCGGAGAAAGTGGATGCTTGCCTATTTAAGGTAGAAAACTAAAACGGAGTTATCAATGGTAATTGTCCTGAAAAAAGACAAATTCTACCGTCCATGTTCAGCAGTTACTGATAACTCCAAAACCTAATTCAGGATCCAAATTCTGTTCTAAGTGTCTGACTCAAGTCTGAATCCGAATCAATCTAAATCCAAATCAACATGAATCCAATATACCAAACATGAACTTGAATACCAGAACAATATCAACATGCAATACGACTTAATTTGACCGAACCATGACTATGACTTGACTTCATTACATGACTACTTGATCCTGAACTTGTTTACATGAACAACTTATACCATGATCTCGGCAAGTCTGATAATTACCAATCAATACAATATACATTACGGGGTTTAATAATGTAGACTGGTACGGAATGTGTTAAAAGTGACACGATGATGGACATTAAAAGACACCTACATGAATATCATGTGCCGTTGTCTCGTGGGTTTTGACGGAGCCTTGTACTTACATGTTACCATAGTCCACGGGATAGTTGGACTCCTCTCGTATACACTGATACATTATGTACCAAGTTACAAACAACTACGTTAGTATAACAAACGGATAATTTACCGGTTCTATTCTCTTTACTTATTTATTCCATTCTATCTTTTGGGACTTACCGAGCGCTAGTTTGCTGACGATATTTCTGTCTCTTCTTTCTTTGGAATATTCGTCAGAAGGACCCGATTCTCAGGAGACCGAGCCCAATCAGGATGATTTGGAGCAGTTCATAGAGAGGCCAGACTTCTAGGCTTTTACTTGTACTATTTTTCTTTTCAGTTCATATGCTACTGTTTAGGCAACGCTTTCTATCATTGTATTTTCCATTTCAGTTGTATGTAAAGAAAGAATATTAATAAAAATTGCTGTTATTATTACATCTCTATTATTCTTGTGTATTCATTTTATATTGGTTATATACGCTTAACGTGTTTACTTCTGGGTAAATACGTCGCGGCCCGTCACGTTTACTTCTCCGTATACTGGGAAGTGGGGTGTGACATGAGTCGAAAGGTGGTGTTCCACCATCTAAGGATACATCATGGTAGAACGAAAAAGTTAAGGTTGTTATTAAAATCAAGAGAGATTCTTATAAAGATTTGAAGAAAGCAGAGATGCGGAGAGATTTGAGAAGTATAAAATGACTAAAAAGGAAGTTAAGAAAGTTGTTCGGGAAGCTATAGCTAAGGTGTACAAGTAGGTGTACGAGAAGTTAGATACTAAGAAGGCTGAAAATGATATATAATGAATTGCTCGGATGCGGGAAAGAAAGACCAAAGACTTATGTGCAGTGAAGTGTGTCAAACATGAAGATCCGAAGGTTTATGTAACACCCTATTGCATTTAACTATTTATTTTGGGGTATTTTCAAATTTTGCGATAAATTCTTGATTATTATTATTGTTTGGGGTTGCGGATAGTGCATTTAGCAGCTGTGGTTATTATCCGACCCGACCCGCATGTTTGAAACCCATCATGGTTCAAATATTTGCTAGTACAGAGAATCCATGCACATCTAGATTCTATACACATATATAATATATTTTAGTATCCGCATATCTTTTAATAATACCAAATAAAACCAAACAATATATTTTAATATCTAGCCTTGCATGTCATCATACCCCATAGCATGTGGTTGCACCCATATATCGTGTTCATACCGTAATTGCTAAAACAGACTCGTTTGGATTGCTACGTATATTTACGTAGATCCGTACTTGAGGGTATACATTTTTATTGACAGGACATCTCATTATGGTTGAAACTTTTATATATATTCTCCATATTTAAAAACTAGATTTTTTGAAAAGACCCGGGCAATATTCGGAGTAATCAGGTATTGGCTGCAAAATCCCAATATATATATAATATTCATATAACTAATAATATAAACTAACTGTTATATATATATATATATATAATATAATATAATATAATTTATCCTCTCTCTCTCTCCCGCCTATGTCTCCCCCCCCTCTGTCTCTTTCTCTCTCTCACTATGCACACACACACACACACATTATAATAATATACAAGTATAACAAACCAACTCTCTCTCTCTTCTCATTCTCCTCACGTCCCTCCCCGTGAGAAACCCAGAAACCCACACCTGCTCCCCCGTCGCCGTTCACCCCTCGACCTCGTCCATCACCATCATCGCCCTCGTCATCACCCTTTCATTATCACCACCTCCCTCTCTTCTTCCCGACGGCTTGCACTTCCCCAACACCAAGAAACCCACACCTTAACCCGCCGGCAATCCTCGTCACTGTCGACCTAGCCCTCAGTCATTACCTTCACCCTCATCATCTCATCCTCCTCACCTCCCTCTCCTCTCCCCGACACCCCAGACTATAGCCACCACCAACCCTACACTTTCCCGACCCTCGATCACCTACCCTCGATATTCACAGCTACACCCCACCACCTTTCCATCGGCCATCGTCGCCGTCACCTCGCCACCTTTCCTCTGTTATCAACATCTTCACTCTTCTTTCTTCTTCTTCCTTTTCTTTCTTTCTTTCTTTCTTTTCTTTTTTTGATATTCTGGCCGTCTTACCAGAGTCGCGCACGTTGCCGACGATCCAGACCCAGCCACCGTCATCGTCTAGCCCTATCACCACGTCATGCAACTTCTCAACCAGGTCCAGTCCTGTGCACGTAAGTTTTGCATCGCGACGTTATTTCGACGTCGGAATATGGCATCCGTACCTCGATGTAAGATCCGATCCGGCAAGTTCTAAACTTGTAACATGCTATGTTACTATATCAATATTTATTTAATAAATTATAGTGCATGTGTTTTATTATTCAACAGAAAGTACCAAGTTACAGTATTATAGCATCCGTCTTTATCCGTACTGATAATAGCTTATCTAGTTGCATTCCGAAACATTATAGTGTTATCATACTACCATAACAGTTCAATATGTTATCTAGATTGCATCATATATGGTAATGTACGTATAATGGTTAATACAGATAGATACATATGCATTCTGGCATCAGTTGTGTTTACCGTAGTTCGATATTGGTTACAGTTTTACATTTAGCATCCATTTGGGTTATACTGCATGACATGTTCACGATTCACCACCAGACTTGTTACTTGGATTTTATTACTAATGCAGAAAATCCTGACTTGTTGTCCTGACGGATGTAACATTTGTCTACATAGACAAGACATGTACCTGCTTAATCCTGTGTTGGCATTAGATTTATATCATCAATACCTGACTTGAACACAAAACCTTTGGGTAAGGGGAAATCAATAATGAAACCTGACTTGTAACTCAACAGTTTGATGCTCATACTGATAAGTCTTTACGGGCTTGGCCAGCCCTGGAATGATACTGCCGACATCATTCATCTGTACATGTTACCTGTTTACTGCTTAGCGGCACGTCTCGGGTTCAGCATGAGAATCTTGACCGTGGTCCCGGGCACGCACGGGATACTATTGAGTTACACCGACGATTCCATTAAATTGATTTCAAAGAGTTGTAGAATGGATAACCTAGAGGCACAAACTTTAGGATATACATCACATACATGTACTTTACTGTTTTATGCCTGCGTTATTCATTTACAATTCATGTTTAATCATGGTATCATATCCTGATTATTACTATTATTTTGATATTATGACCTACTGACGTTTGGGTTTTGCATGACCCAGTTCCTTTACCTTTATCGCAGGCAGATAAAGAGTACTTTAGCAATCAAGCCGAGCGATGAGGAGCTATCCATTTAGTTTATAGACTCTTAGTTTAGTTATTTCAGCAGTTTTATTTCTTTTAATGTGAGGCTATATTGGGACGTGATTCTGATGCTATTGTTTATTGGATCTTAATTCGTTTCCGCTTTATGCATTTTTCTTGATTTTATTATTGTGGCAGATGGACATGTGTTAGCTAGATTATTTATTTTACTGTTTTTGATATCCGATAGACAGCCGTAATGTGACTGTGGATGGATGATTCCTAGCCACAGATACCATGGTTGGCTCTGTCACATGTCATAGTTACGTATCTTGGGAAGTGAGGCGTGACATGGTTTGTTTGGTATCAGAGAGATGGGATTTAGGGTTAGTCGGGTTTGGTTCTTTTGTAGTTGGGTATTGAACCCAATACACTAACCAGGAAACCCGGAATTAGGAACATGTCTTGCCACATTACTATCTTTCCAGTCATGAATCTATAGCTATCTTATTTATTGAATTCTGTTTACCGTTGCTAATCCTTTTTAGTATCTTGACTTCAGAATCATGGCTGACAGAGATTTGCGATCATATCAGAGGCATGTTGATGACGCTGTCACGCCCCGCTTCCCAGAGTACGCTAAAATGGGCACGTGACATAGCAAACCATGCTACCTGTGGGTAGGAAGTATCCATCCACAGTCACATTACGGCTGTAGAGATATCAAGAACAGAAATAAAACTATCTAAACATGTCCATAATCCAAGATAACATGAGTCAATAATAAATAAATGCGGAAGCGAAAGATCCAATACAAAATAACTGGAATGTATGTCCCATAATGCGGGCTCACATTAGGAAATAAATGCAGGAAAGAAAACTAACTACTGTTGACACTCACAGCTCAGCCTGTCGGCTAACCAGGAAACCCGGAATTAGGAACATGTCCTGCCATATTACTATCTTGCCAGTCATGAATCTATAACTATCTTATTTATTGAATTCTGTTTACCGTTGCTAATCCTCTTTAGTATCTTGACTTCAGAATCATGGCTGATAGAGATTTGCGATCATATCAGAGGCATGTTGATGACGCTGCATTGCTTGGAGTTTTACGTGGTATGCTGAAAACCAGAAGCGGCAAACTGAACTGAATCAGCGGCAGGTCGAGGTTTTCCAGGAGGGTCTGCGGATGGTCCAGCAGTCCATAGTTGCAGCGGCACCCAGGCCAACACAGTGCGAGGGCACCGTGGCGGACTTTAGAAAGCTCGGTCTGTCTACATTTACTGGATTGGAGGAGCCATTGTCAGCAGAACGGTGGCTAGTTGACACAGAGAACCTGCTCGTCGCCGTGCAGATTCCAGATGAGAAAAGGGTGGATATATTACGCATCCAGTTAGTAGATTACGCTTGCGAGTGGTTGCTCGTAGAAGAGACCCGTCTGCCTAAGTCAATCAGTTGGGCAACGTTTTCGCGGAGTTTCTTGGATAAGTTCTTTCCGCAATCTGCTCTGGAGGAAATGGAAGAGAAGTTTATTAGCCTGAAGCAGAATGGCGGATCCGTTGATGCACATGCGGCTGAATAGACCCGGCTCAGTCGATTTGCGGGGCCTTTAGTTGCCAATGAAGCAGATAGGGCACGGAGGTTTATGCGTAGCGTGGATATGGAGATTCAGGGACATATCATATCTCTGGGATTGACCACCTTCTCCCAAGTTCTCAAGACAACCAGGAAGCAGCAGAGTTTATCGGTAAAAACAAAGGGTAATCTACAGCAAGAGGTTATAGTGCGAAAGCCGGCGTTTACGCCAAACCGAGCTCCTGCACGCAGAACCATTCCGGTAAACAAGCGAGGCATTGTACCCATGAAGAAGCCCAATGTATCCGATCAGAAAAGAAGTGTGATTTGCGACTTTTTTCATCTGTCCGGACACCTACAGAAGGACTGTCGAAAGAGGCTTGGACTTTATCTAGTTTGTGGATCGGCTGACCATACCATCAGTGCTTGCCCTTCAAAACTACGATTGAGAGATGATATTCAGAAGCCACCGCGGAAGCAGATTCATGGGCAGAAGCTGATCACTCAGAAGCCTAATCAAGCTCAGGCCTTCACCTTGACGGCCGAGGAGGCCAAGACTTCGGATGACGTTGTTTCAGGTATCCTACTCATTTATAATTTTCCCGCATTGGCATTATTCGATTCAGGTGCATCCCATTGCTTCATGTCGTCCAAGTTTATTAGTGCACACTCTATTCCACACACGGCCCTGTCTAGTTGCTGGGACATACACACAGATAATGGGAAAATTATATCTAGTAGTGAGTGCAAGGGTTGTTCGATTGTTATTTGTGGACGGGAGTTATTCGCAGATTTCTTGGTGATTGATACTGGCAGCTATGATGCTGTCTTAGGAATAGACTTTCTTGGCACTTTCCACGCTCACATCGATTGTAGAGCAAAGAAAGTGATACTCCAGATTCCCGGACATCCGGAGTTTATATTTTCGGGAGGTAGTAAATCTGTTGGGCCAGTCGAATTTTGGGCTAGGCCGACTAATGCCGTTCTTTCGTCGATGGAAGTAAACAAGGAAGAAGTGCAAGCAGTAGTTCAGGAGTTTATGGATGTGTTCGAAGACATCTCGGGTTTATCGCCAAAACGAGACGTGGAATTTGCGATTGATCTTGTTCCAGGAGCAGCGCCGATTTCAAGGGCATATTATCCAATGGCGCCGGTGGAACTGGAAGACGTAAAGAAACAAGTTGCTGAATTACTAGAGAAGGGTTGGATTCGCAACAGCGGTTCACCATGGTGAGCTTCAATTCTTCTAGTCAAGAAGAAGGATGGCACGTGGAGGATGTGCATTGACTATCGAGAATTAAACCGGGTGACTATTAAGAACAAGTACCCAATCCTTCACATCGGCAAATTATTCGATCAACTCAGTGGCGCGAGGGTATTCTCAAAGCTCGATTTGCGATCCGGATATCATCAAGTTCGGTTGAAAATAGAAGATATTTGCAAGACAGCGTTCCGAACTCGATATAGGCATTACGAGTACTTGGTGATGCCATTTGGAGTTACAAATGCACCGGCAATATCTATGGACTTGATAAACCGAATCTTTTCACCATACTTGGACCAGTTCGTAGTGGTGTTTATTGATGACATTCTGGTCTATTCGAGGAGCAAAGAAGAGCATGCAGAACACTTGAGGATCGTACTGCAAATGTTGAGACAAGAAAAGTTATATGCTAAGATGAGCGAGTACGAGTTTTGGCTCAAAGAAGTGAAGTTCTTGGGTCATGTTATATCCAGAGATGGAATTGCCATTGACCCTGCAAAGATTATAGCTGTTTATGATTGGCCAATTCCAAAGAATGTAGGGGAGATCAGAAGTTTTCTTGGGCTTGCCGGATACTATAGAAGATTTGTGGAGAACTTCACTCGAATAGCAGAACCATTGACCAAGCTAACACGAAAGGAGGTACCGTTCGTATGGACAGAGAAATATGCGTCAGCTTTTGAAGCGTTGAAGCAAAGATTGACCACCGCTCCTATTCTGATAGTGCCAGACGGTTCCGGAGGGCTGGTTATTCACAGCGACATATCTGCGAAAGGCTTGGGACGTGTTCTAATGCAGCATGGGAAGGTCATAGCTTATGCGCCGAGACAATTGAAGACTCATGGGAAGTACTACCCAACTCATGATCTGGAGCTATCAGCAGTGATTTTTGCTCTAAAGATTTGGAGACACTACTTAGTGGGTGAAAAGGTAGAAGTGTTTACCGATCACAAGAGCCTAAAGTATGAGTTCACACAGAAAGAGCTCAACATGAGGCAACGTAGATGGTTAGAGCCGATGGCTAACTATGATCTTGATCTAAAATTCCATCTGGGGAAAGTTAATCTACTGCCTGATGCTTTAATTCAGTTGCCAGAAATACGGATGTTGACTGCACAAAAGGAGATTATAGCTGATCTTCAGAGATTCGAATTGGAGATTGTACTACCAGATTCTTCGGGACAGTTAATGCAGTTACAAGTACAGTCATCCTTGATCGATAATATTAAAGCAGCACAGTCGCATGACCCAAGATTGCAGAAGTTTCGAGAACAGCTAGAAGCGAGACTTCGAACGGATCAGTTAATTCATGAAGATGGTTCGTTACGATATGGTAGTCGTTTATGTGTGCCCAAAGGAGACGTTCGTGAAGAAGTTTTGAAGGAGGCTCATGGTTCCGCATATTCCGTACATCCGGGAGGTATAAAGATGTATAGAGATCTATGACAACATTTCTGATGGGAAGTCATGAAAAAAGAGATTGCTCGCTACGTATCAAAGTGCTTGATATGTCAGCAAGTCAAGGCTGAACATCAAAGGACAGCTGGTTTACTGCAACCATTTCCGATTCCTCAATGGAAGTGGGAATATATAACCATGGATTTCGTGACAGCATTACCATGGAGTCCAAAGGGAAATAATGCAATTTGGGTGATTTTCGATTGATTGACCAAGCCAGCTCATTTCATACCGTTTCGAGTTGGTCAGTCGACGGAGACTTTGGCGGAGCGGTACATGCAAGAGATTGTGAGATTACACGGTGTACCCGTGAGCATCGTTTCCAATCGTAATACTCGATTTCTATCACCCTTTTGGAGGAGCCTACAGGAAAGTTTGGGAACTCGCTTGAAGTTTAGCACAATCTATCATCCTCAGACAGATGGCCAGTCCAAAAGAACGATCCAAACTCTTGAAGATATATTGAGAGCATGCATGTTAGACTTCAAGGGTTCATGAGAGGATCATTTGCACTTGGTGGAGTTTTCTTATAATAAAAGTTTTCAGGCGACTATACAGATGGCTGCATTCGAAGCATTATATGGACGTAAGTGTCGCTCGCCTATCTGTTGGGACGACGTTGGAGAAAGAAGATTATTAGGACCGGATCTTATTGTGCGGACGGTGGAGACAGTCAACGTGATTCGAAATCATATGAAGATTGTAGGGTGTTTTTCGTCACCCCGTTAAGATGGGAATACGCGCGCTAGTCAGGCATGTACAGATTCTCCCTGTCTAGGATAGGCTGGGGTTTATTGATTGTGGGGATCCGAATCTCCGGCAGCTGCAGACTAAGCTGCCGTTAATTACCCATCGCCTTTGGAGTGAAGGAACCTCCGATTGATGGGTCAAACTGGTCATGCGAACTCAATGTGCAATATGCATGTGTTGTGTTTTGAGGGGTCTTGGGTATATCGGGGGCCTCGCAGAGTTTACGGGAGTTTCTAACGGGGAAAGTGCTGTGGAGTGTGTATATATAAAAAAGGATAAATAGCGTCCAAAGGACGCATGGGCGCCAGCGCCTCACATGCCCAACACGCGGGCGCCGGGCGTTGGGCACCTGCGGAAAAAGGGGCTTAGCCCCTGTACTGGGAGTTGTACTCCCAATTGACTTTTGGAGTTAAACTCCTAAAAGAAGGACAAAAGGGGTTTAACCCCTGTAGTAGGAGTTGTACTCCCTATTGATTTTTGGAGTTAAACTTCTAAAAAAAGGATTTATTATTTTATATATTTTTTTGTAGAGTTAAACATCTAAGAGATTTTCGGAGATGATGAAAGGGGACCCCTTTCTTCTCCCTTGAGCCCTGTGTTTTCTCTTGAGTCTTAGATCTTCCCATAGTGTGATTTTTAGAGATGGGTCTCCTTCTTTTTCCTCTCTGTTGGTTGGATCTTGGAGAAAAGAGGGTGAGACTTAAAAATCTCCCATTTTAGAAATTTGATGAGAGATCTGGGTTCCCCTTCAAGGGTTTTATGGTGAAAAACTGTTTCTTTTTGGAAAAAAGAGTTAAAGTTTTAATTTAATTCAAAAAAAAGAAAGAAGGTTTAGAACCTTGACGAAGGAGAAAGAGGCACAAAAACCCTAGATTTTGAGGGGAATGAATTATCATCTTCATTTCATTATCATATTGCTTTATATAGGCTTACAAATTTACACAAAGCCTCTTGGGTTTTACAAAATGGCATTTTGCCCATCTCATGTCTAATATGCTCATTTCTTTTGCACATGAGCCATGAGCTTTACAAAAATTTGGCTTTATACCCATTTTTCGTTTATTTATTCATAAAAATTACATCAAAATTATTTATTACATAATTTTCATATTAGCATGGGGGCTGGCCGTGGGGCTCGACTTGGGCATGGGCCCACTTGACCTGGACTTGAGCCCGTTTACTTGGGTTGACCTTGACCTTGACTTGGTCAACCGGGATGTAATTTTTGACCCCAACAAAGATGGAGAAAAATTGGGTTGATATAGGATGAAGATCTCTGGAGTTCACAGTTGGTGATTTTGTATTCTTGAAGATATCACCGACCAGAGGAGTAATCCGTTTTGGTAGTCGAAGCAAGCTTAGTCCTCGATTCGTGGGGCCTTTCGATATTATCGAGCGTGTTGGAGAGATAGCTTATCGATTGGTATTACTACCATCCTTGGCGGGTGTTCATGACGCGTTTCATGTATCTCAACTCCGCAAGTATGTTCGAGATGAGATGCACGCCCTAGATCACTCGGAACTGACATTAAGGAAAGATTTAACATATGAAGAGCGACCAATAGCGATTGTGGATCGACGAGAAAAGATCTTCAAGAACAAGGTTATCTCTCTAGTATTTGTTTCATGGAGGAATCGTTCGCACGGAGAATCTACTTAGGAACGTGAAGACGAGATCTGACAGAAGTTTCCACATCTCTTTTTTTAGATCCGTGTTTTCTTGTCTTTTCTTGTTCCGGGAATTTCAAGAACGAAATTCTTTTATAGTTGGGTATAATATAACACCTTAGTGCATTTATACTATTTATTTCGGGGTATTTTCAAATCTTGCGACAAATTCTTGATTATAATTATTGTTTGGGGTTGCGGGTAGTGCATTTAGCAGCCGTGGTTATTATCCGACCCGACCCGCATGTTTAAAACCCATCATGGCTCAAGATTACATCAAATATTTGCTAGTACAGAGGATTCATGTACATCTAGATTCTATACACATATATAATATATTTTAGTATCCGCATTTCTTTTAATAATACCAAATAAAAACCAAACAATATATTTTAGTGTCTAGCTTTGCATGTCATTATACCCCTGTTCCCATATAAAAAAAATGAATAATAAATAAAAGTAACGGAAAAAAGTTCCCAAATGGAGCATCACGTGCCCACACGTGATAAGCGTTGTACTTGACAAAACTAAGCTGAAATTGGGCGTCACGTGCAGACACGTGACCTCTATATACAAAATATATAGGCGCCTGAATAAAGCAAACAATTGGCCAGATCAAAAACCCACGTGATATCACGTGACACTCTTTGGTCGGCTTAATTTGGTGGGGTCACGTGCTAGACGTGACCTATGACTTCTGAACCGATAGAATTAAATTCTGATTAAGAAAAATCAAAACCCCTAGGTTGGAAAATGTTTCCTTAAATCTTTCCAAATAAGAAAGATTGTGCTCTGTAAATCAGAGCACCGTTGGATCAAAGATCCAATGGTGATTAAACATCATCAAGATACAGAATAAGTTCTGTATAAGAAAATATTTTCCCAATCTTGCTAAAAACAAGAAAGACGTCTTCTGTAAAACAGAAGCCCTTGGATCAAAGATCCAATGGTGGGATAAATTCCTAAATCAATTAGAGATCTCTCAATGAGAGATTTCCTTAACTGATTCAACAAATCAGGCTCCACTATATAAAGAACCCAAGACTTCCAATCTTGTACAGAACCCCCCCCCCCCATAAAATTAAAGTTCAAAAATACAGAAAATAGAGAGGAAACCCCCTTGGTAAGCAAAAAACCAAAAGAGAATTTAATTCTCAAACCAAGAGTTTAACTCTTCTCCAAGAACTTAGTTCTTCCTTTGGTTGGGATCTGGAGAAGCAGATCTCCCCACAAGTTGAGAATTTAATTCTCATCGGGGAGATTCTGTTATGTAGATCCAAACTTAGGGGAAATAAATAAGTTCAAAGAATTTAATTCTTACCAAAAAGATATATGAATTTAATTCCTCTGATAAAACTAGGGTTTAACCCTATAAAAGGATTTAATTCTTATAAAATAGGGGACCTGAAATTCACAAAACTCAGATCCAGAGCTCTATGCATATTAGTGTTCAATACTACACAATAAAAGCTTATGTGTTCCCATGTGAGTACCTTTGGAAAACAAAAAAGGGAAGACTGAGATCTAGCCACGTGACCCCTGAGAAGTGCTCGGCACTTATAAAAGAGAAAAGGGGAATAAACCCAAGACAGTTTCTTTTCTGGGGCGCCTCACGTGATCCCACGTGACCCAACAGTGCTTAGCACTAGAGTAAAAGAGGCAGCGCCCTACTTTAAGCGCCTCACCTGCCACACGTAAGCGCCCAAATTTCTAGTGTTTAACACTACTTCAAGCGCCTCACGTGGGAGCATGTGAGCGCCGAGCACATACTAGTGTTTAACACTATGAAAGGCTTATACTAGCCAAACTTAGACTAAATCTCCCGAGGACAATCAATTGAGCCCCTGATGCTCAGGGTCCCCAGAACCGATCTCAGTCCCAAAGATAGCAAATGAGCTCCCGACAGATGGCATCTAAAATGATGTTCGTCCCATTCCCCCTCAGTCGGGACATTGGTTCAAGGGTACATCTCTTCACACCTCTGATACATGTCGTTGTAATTCTTCAACGTCTTCAGAGAGGTGGAGGGTCCCAATAACCAATAGCTCTTGGCACACCCCCAAACCAATAAGCCAAAACAACGGACCGTAATGTCCTTAAACTAACTTTGGACTGCAACGTCCCTAAACTAAACCCCACAGACTATGAAGTCTTTAAACTCATGGACTATGACGTCCTTAAACTTTATGGACTATGAGGTCCTTAAAATCATGGACTATGATGTCCTTAAACTTTACAGACTATGAGGTCTCTAAACTAGACTATGATGTCTTTAAATTGGACTATGAGGTCCTTAAACTCATGGACTATGACGTCCTTAAACTTTATGGACCATGAGGTCCTTAAACTCATGGAATATGATGTTCTTAAACTTTACAGACTATGAGGTCTCTAAACTAGACTATGATGTCTTTAAACTGGACTATGAGGTCCTTAAACTATGAGGCCCTTAAACTTATGGTCCTTAGTAACCGAGTTTGCTTCCCCTGCCAAAAAGTCGGTCTTTTCAAGATTGATCATTCTCTCTCAGCGGACGTCAGTCTTCGATAGGCTGGCACCAACAGCAACCCTTCACCAGGATATGGGGCATGATGAAGCCACCCCCATAGCTGAACCAATACCGTCTGCAAGACATGCTTGACGTCGCCACTGGCGACGGGTGAGAAAAGCTGGAGGCAGTTCCCCTTCTGGATTTACTCCGCCAGCTCCAACGATGGAAGTCAATACTGCTGTTCCAATTGGGAACAGTTTTGAACCGCTTAGGAGAGTGCGCAAGAACTCTCCAACCGCTATACCGAAGAAGACTCCTCCACCTGTGGAGAACGTTACAAAGACGAAGCCGGAGCAGCCCCCTCGGCGGCTATCCTCTAAAATTCATAAGGTCTGGCGGAGAGTCCAAGACTTAGTAATCGACAAGGAATACTCCCGTCGATCCAAGAAAATGAAAGTTCAACAAGAAAGGGACCATCCCATCGCCACGCTACGAAACGTATCGTCTTCCCGGGTGCTTATTGTAGCAACCCCCTCAGCTTCAAAGATGAGGCCAGAGAAGATTCCTGCGTTTGTGACGAATCGCAAGGACATCAAATCCAAACGTCCCAAGTCTGGGGCATGATAGTGCATACTGTTTATATGGCTTCCAGAAAAGAGGAAAGACGTGCTTCTACAGGTCATCGACCGCTCACGTGATCAGTGACAAAGGCTCAGGAGCAACAACAACAAAAGCTCCAGGAGATGCTGACAACTATGGCTGCACTCACCAGGCCAAAAGCAAGCCCGGAGACGTCATCGGAGCAGCGTCAGGAACAGGAAACTGTTGCCGAATTCCTCCGAAGAATGCTCGAGAGGAAAGACAAAGAGGCCGCAGGACAAGTGGCCAACATAAAACAAATGGCCCTTTTATTCCAAGATATGGTCGGGATGATGATACAGACGGATCCTCCAGCCGAAGACCTTCCAATAATCCTTGAAGACGACAGAGGGGAGACATCGAACCCTCTGCCGGCTCTATCAGCAGCCAAAGAGGAGACCATCTCCAAATCCGCCCTTGACGACTATATAGCTCAACAGATACGAGCTCATCAGGCGAGCGAAGCGGCCGGCCAAATTGTTAAGACTGGACGATCCAATCCGGGTTGGTATGACCAAATAAAGTACCCGCCGGGGTATACGATCCCTAAATTCCATGTATATAAGGGGACGGGGAATCCATACCAGCACATTGCTCAATTCAGGTCTCTGTGCGGCAACACCGGAGGTGACAATAAGCTACTGCTTCGCCAATTCGTTGGCAGCTTGTCGGAGACAGCATTCGAGTGGTATTCCGAACTTCCGAATGACTCTGTCAAGACATTTGCAGAAATGGAGCTACTGTTTACACAGAGATTCGCAAGCGCTAGTGAGCGCACCCCGATCACCGCACTAATTAATGCCAGGGTGAAGTCAGGCGAAACATGGGTTCAGTACGCGATACGGTGGCGGAATCTATGGTCGAAGTGCGAACAGTGCATAGAAGAGGCTCCTGCAGTAGGCATGTTCATGGGTACCCTCGATCCGCAGGCGACCATATCCCAGTTCATGATGTTTTTCAAGCCGACTACCTTCCAGGCCTTGATTGACAAACTGGCCCAAATGGATCAGATGGGCCATAGACCTTCTTCCTCGAAAATGGAGCCTCGAAACGAAAAGGGAAAGGGAAAGCGACCTTCGTCGCCAATGCTCAACAGCAGCTTAGTGGTCCAAAACTATCTGATCGCTAAAGTGGTAGACAGCGACTCTTCAACGAGAGGTTAAAACGCCCTTATTCGTTTCCTCGGGATAAAACGAGAAGACTGTTCGAGTTGGCGGTGCGCAACAGGCTCATCACCCTACCGAATCCGAAATGCCCACTGCAGCCCGGTGACGTCAACTGTCCCAACTACTGCCCCTACCATCGAATAATATCCATCCAATCGAAGACTGCTTTGTTTTCAAAAATTGGATTGAGGACCAGTACCAGCAAGGCAAATTCGCGTTGTCTGAAAACTAGAGGGTAAACTCACCACAGCCACACACTCCTAAAAAGGTGGACACGCCGGGGGCATCGTGCTCTTTTATAGAAGAAGCTCCATGGGAGGTCGCTCTTTCAGCTAAAACGAAAAGAATGCTGAAAGATCTCCAAACATGCCCGGCGATCAGGTGGAAAAGTCCGCTAGAACCCGAGGTTATCGAGGCAATGCTGAAGCAGCGCCCGACGTCAAAATTGGTAGTGATAGTCAAAACGCCCATGCCCGGTCGTCAAAGTCTTCAAAAAAGAATAAGAAGACCAAAAAGCCCATGAAGCCTAATAACAAGTGCACGAACCTGCAAAGACATATTGACGCGCTAGAAGAATATAACCAGAAGGCGCGAACCCCTGTCACGCTTTAAGAGTTTCTCAACTACATCCTTGAGGACGGAGATGATGACAATGATGGGGGAGAAGAATCATCAGATGAACCTGAGAATTATGTAGCGAGTTGCCACGTGATCTCTCACTCGTCAATAGATGGTGAAGAAGCTCCTGATGCAGAGAAACTGGGGGCAGATCCCGAACTGAAACCCATAGAACCGTCAGACGAGATGATTGACATGTTGCTGAACGAGGCCTGTCAGAGGAGCAAATCTGACCGAGAGCGTGAAACGGCCATATATGAAAGGGCCAAGCGTCAACGTCATGGTGAGGAAGCTCCGGTATTGAGAAGCCATAGAGTACCCCAGCCGGATGGAAGCACTTCTGACGCTAGCAAAAGCATGTTTAAGATAAGGAAGCAGTTCGCTAAAGCCTTGTTGATGGGAATGAATCTGCCACCTCTCAAAGAAGACACTTCAGAAAATTCGTTCCCCGATGAACTAGATTCACATCCAAACTACTGCTTATACCATCGGAGGATCACACACTCTACCGATGAATGCATGGCCTTCAAGAATTGGTTGAAGGGATACGTTGCTCATCGACAGCATTTCAAGCGGATGAAACACAAAACTCGTCGAGAGCAGAGAAGCACGACAGAAGAGCGCAAAAGAACTGCCGGCGATTGTTACATGATTAATTCCGAGGACTCGCAAGTCCTCACCTTCGGGAGCGATTCTGAGGAAGAAATAGCCCTTGGCCTTCTCTTCAAGGAATCCATCTCCAAAACAGAAGAGGTGAAGACCTGTGAGAACATTCAGCTGCGTAATCGCACGTTACCCGAAAAGAATCTCGGACCCACAAGCAAGGGAGCGAACAAAAAAGATAAGGGGAAAGAAAAAGTCCTTGAAGATATCGTGCTCAATGACCGATTCGTCGAAGAGCTGGCAGTCAAGAACCCACCAAAGAAAAACAAGGTGGATTACAACGTTCTGGCACATCTGAGGAAGATACCCTCGCAGCTAAGCATTTTGGATGTCCTTCTCTTGTCTAAAGAGGCACGGGATTTGCTGATCAAGGCATTATAAGAGCCCGAGCAGTTTCAAGCCTTCCTTGCCGAAGAAAAGATGAAGGACGAGCTGGAAGAAGTGCACACAACTGACATCACTTTTGGCGATGAAGATCTCCTCCTCGGAACGTGTGAGCACAACCGTTCCCTATATGTCTCCGGATATTGTCATGACATCAAGATAGAGAAGATTCTAGTTGACAACGGGTCCTCCGTCAACCTTCTAAATATCATAGTGCTAAAAGAAATCTGCATGAGTGTTCAACACCTAGCTCGGGATAAAATTACCATCTTCGATTTTGACTCCTAGTCATCACGGACGCTCGGGTCCGTAATACTGACGTTACGTTTCGGGCTACTCGTCACTGACATCAAATTTCATGTCATTGATGCCAAGACTTGCTACAACGCTTTGCTCGGCAGGCCTTGGTTACACGAGTACAAAATCATCCCTTCTACACAACATCAGTGTATGAAGTACTTCAAAGATGGTCTCGAATATACCGTGACGGGGAAACTGAACCCATTCTCCGTAAATGAAGTCCGCAAGTATGAAGACGCAAAGTACTTTCTGCTAGACTTTGAAGACACGGAAAGATGCCATAAATAAGAGAATAAGCAAAAAGCTATCACCACTATTTCGGTCTTTGGGAGTGATACCGAAGAGGACGAGGAAATAGACTATTCGGGGCCGCCCCAACGCAGCAAGCCGGGAACTTCTACCCCTATTCTGGTCTTTAGCAGTTACTCTGAAGACGAAGTCAACGCAGTGTTCTCGGTCCATCCATCAGTGCGGGCCCTCACTGGAGATGATCAGAGTTTGCAGATCGCCATGGTTCCGCGGCAGCATTACAGAGAGTTTGATGCGCTTGAGACATATAATGTGAAAGAGCTACGGATATTCTACGTCCCTCCCAGGCGAAGAGGTGAAAAGGAGATCCTATTTTACCAATCTACGGAGACTAAAGTCGAAAGAGAAGTCTGGCATGGTGCCGATCCTGCGCTCGATAGGCTCCAACCCATTCATCTGCCTAGGTATTACACCCAAGGATTAAAGGCTGTTGAGGCGCCAAGGCATACCATTCAGACAGACTATTCGACAAGCTCAGTTCTACAACAGGATCTGGAATATCCCCGGAACTCAGCGAAAATTGCCCAACGGGAGAATGGAAACGATCGGGCTTGAACATGTTCAACCCAAGAAACGGGAGCGATTCCATGGATGCTACGTTATACATGACTTTGATGAAGAAGGAGATGCTCTGTTAGAAGACGCTAACCCTGAAACGAAATGAGGTCCCACCATGAAAGTGCCAAGTCCGTCATTTGAAGAACAGATGGACAAGCTAATAAGAGAAGCGGGTCAAAAGGCCCGGGATGACCACAACCGTGAAATGGCTATTTACGAGAAAGCCAGGATACGGCGCCTCCTTCAGCAGGCTATAGAGAATGACGATGCCCTTCGTCACCCGCCCGTCGTACAGAAGACCCGACGCAGAGGAAAAAACAAACCAAAGAATGGAAAAAATGTCCGACAGGGGAAAAACGGATCCAAAAAGCCACGTGATCAAGAAAAGGTCAGCCGGAATCCGTCTTTAATGAAAAAGATGGGTCAAGCATATTCTTTACCTTGAGACAAACCAAGGAGGATCTTCGACCTCGTCGTGAAACATCAAATGATTACGCTCCCGGAGTCCAAGCACCCCGATCAAGCAAGCGAAGTTCATCATCCGGATTATTGTTCCTATCATCGAGCAGTAGGACATCCTCTTGAAGACTGCTTCACCTTCAAAAACTGGGTTGAAGACCAATATCAGCAAGGCAGATTCGCTCTATCCAGCAGTTGGAGGGTAACCCCGGCACAGAAGCATATTCCAAAAGCAACGTACATAGCGAGAGTAGAACCAGATCAACATCGGTCTTGGAAACGATCTCGTACCTATCACGCGATAAAGCTATCAGAAGAAAGAGTGCCCGAGAACATGGATGACCTGTCCCGGTGCTTCAAAAATGAAGATGAAGATGAGTTGATCTCAGAATTTCCACCTGCGCCAAAAGAGTTGGAAGATGGAAAACATACTACTACGGACAACCTAAGAAAAATCGACTTGGGGACGGCAAACGACCCGAGGCCTACGTTCGTCAGTGAGCTGCTATCCGAAGAACAGGTAGCTGTGCTAAAGGACGTGCTCATGCAGTATAAAGACTGGTTCACATAGAACTATTCTGAGATGCCGGGGCTAGATCCAGAGATAGCTGTGCATAAATTGGTGATATACCCGGACGTCAAGCCAGTCAAGCAAGCACCACGAAGAATGCGGCTCGAACTTGAAATGAGCATTAACGCCGAAGTTAAGAAGCTAATAGACTCTAGCTTCATCCAAGAAGTTCAGTACCCTGACTGGATCACCAATATCGTCTCAGTGATGAAGAAAAATGGGACGGTGCGCATCTACGTAGACTTTCGGGACCTCAACAAAGCTTGTCCGAAGGATGAATTTCCCGTACCGGTCACCGAGCTGATGATAGAAAACGCGTCCACTCACGAAGTCTTCTCCTTCATGGACGGCTCATCGGGGTACAATCAAATAAAGATGCATCCCAAAGACTAAAAGCATACCGCTTTCCGGACTCCTCTGGGCATATTCTACTACAAAGTAATGCCTTTTGGCCTGAAGAATGCCGACGCTACCTATCAGAGGGCCATGGCAAAGATTTTCGATGACCTCATACATGAAATCGTCGAATGCTATATTGACGACCTCGTGGTAAAAAGAAAATCACACGAGGAGCATTGGGAGCATCTGAAGGTAGTATTCCAACGTCTTCAGAAATACGACCTGAAGATGAACCCTCTCAAATGCACGTTCGGAGTTTCCTCGGGCAAATTCTTAGGATTCATCGTACGACACAGGGGTATCGAAATAGACCCGTCAAAGATCAATGCGATTATGGAAATGCCTCCGCCAACAACTCTTAAGCAGCTGCGGTCTCTCCAAGGAAAGCTCACGTATATCCGGCGATTCATAGCCAATCTCTCCGGCAAGTGCCGCCCTACAGTCATTTAATGAAGAAGGGGACACCGTTCGTCTGGGATCACAAATGCCAAAGCGCACTGGATGAAATCAAGCAATACTTGCAGAATCCGCCAGTACTGACCGCTCCGGTCAAGAGAAAGCCTCTCATCCTGTACACAACAGCCCTTGAAGGTTCCTTAGGCGCGCTATAGGCACAAGAAAACGATCAAGGGAAGGAGAGAGCCCTCTACTATTTGAGTCGAGTTCTCCTGGGGGCAGAAAACAACTATTCCCCCCTGAAAAGACTGCCTGAAGTTAATCTTCGCAATAACGAATCTCAGACACTATGCGTTGGTGCATGAGGTCCATCTCATATCAAAGGTGGATCCTCTCAAATATCTGATGTCAAAAACCATTCTAACAGGAAGGCTCGCTAAATGGGCCTTGCTCTTGATGGAGTTCTCGATAACATACCGACCTCTCAAGACAGTGAAAGGCCAGGCTATCGCCGATTTTCTCGCTGAGCATCCGATACCTGCTGATTCACCCCTAAATTGCAAATTTCCAGACGAGCACACATTTGACACGATCAACAGGGAGAGAGGAGAGAGTGATACCCGATGGGAACTCTACTTTGATGGGGTATCTTCAATGAAGAAGAGAAAGCACACTACCCCTATAATCAAATCGGGGGTAGGCCTTATCTTCATGACTCCGCAAGGAGGGATAATGCACTTTGCATTTTCCTTAACAGGGCCGTGGATAAATAATGAAGCCGAATATGAATCTTTGATAGCAGCTCTTGAGATCGCCATCAACATGGGAATCGAAAATCTCCTCATATACGGAGACTCCCAGCTGGTCGTTAGCCAAGTAAACGGCGACTATCAAATGTACAAACTAGAGTTGGTGAAGTACGGCGAAAGAGTACAACAATTGCTGACTCAAATCCCTGCCTACGCCCTGGAAAGCATACCGCGTGCGGAAAATAGCAAAGCGGACGCGTTAGCTAAACTCGCTAAGAACTGGCTGACGAAAAACTCGATGATGTAAAGATCGTTGTACAAAGCCGTCGGGTTCTTACACCAGCGGAAATATCTCCGAAGTCGTCTGAAGAAAAGGAAGCGACTAAGCAAGCGGCCCTACAAATAGAGGACCAGGAAAAGGCCAAGGATTGGAGAGAAGTCTTTATAGACTACTTCAAATCCCGTCGAACACCTGAAGATGCATCCTCAAGACATCGGCTCATGAAACGAGCTCTGTCTTTTGCCTTCGTCATTGACACGCTATATTAGAGATCGTTTGACTCTCTATGGCTGAGATGCTTGGGACCAGAAGAAGCAAGGTTAGTCATCCAAGAAACTCACGACGGACTTTGCGGTTCTCATCAAGCCAGGCCAAAGATGAAGCTGAAGATCAAAAGAATGGGCTACTATTGGCCCACGATGATTCAGGATTGTCTCAAATACGCGAAACAATGCCACTCGTGCCAGATTCACGGGGACTTCATCCACCAGCATCCAAACCCGCTACACCCAACAGTTGCCGGCTAGCCATTCGAAATGTGGGGAACCGATATAATCGGGCCTATCAAAGCAGTGTCATCCAGAGGACATCGGTTCATATTGGTGACAACCGATTATTTCTCTAAGTGGGCAGAAGCAGTACCGCCAAGTGAGGTGAAGATGGAGAATATTCTCCATTTCTTCAAGACACACGTCATCTATCGGTTCGGCACTCCGCGACGGATTATCTCCGATAATGGACCAGCTTATAGGAGTCACAAAATCAGCCGCCTCGCACAGCAGTATAATATAGACTGGAGATACTCTTCGGTCTATAATCCCTGAGCTAACGGTCTAGCTGAGGCTTTCAACAAGACCTTGACGAAGATCGTAAAGAATACAGCGTCCAAAAATAAGAAGGACTGGCACGGGAGACTGCATGAAGCTCTCTGGGCGTATCAGACTACGTTCAAAACGGCCACAAACACAGCACCGCATGCATTGGTGTTCGGCACAGAGGCAGTACTCCCCTTGGAGATAGAGCTACCCTCAATACGAGTAGCGGTTCATTACGAGCTAACAGACGAAGGGAATGCACATCTTCGGTTGGAGGAGCTCGACGCCTTTGACGAAACCCGGCTCATGGCGCATCAAAACCTGGAGGCTTACAAAGAAAGGATGACACGCTCGTACGATATATTGACTAGGCCGAGAACATTCTGCCAAGGCGAACTCATGCTAGTCGTAAAAAGACCTATGACCCCTAATCGTGCTAAACGGGGGAAATTCGAGCCAAACTATGAGGGCCTGTATATCATAGACAATGTCAACTAAGGTGGGGCTTACTTGCTCATGAATATGCATGGCGAAAGACCCTTCAGGCCAATAAACGGTCGGTTCTTGAAAAAATATTACGCCTGACCGAAACGTCTTTAAACTACTACAAACCCGCAACATCCTTGGGCTGACTCGTAAAAAAAACGGTACGTCCATAAGCAAGATGGGCACGGATGAAAACCTGAAAGGGCTCTGTGAGTAAAAACAGCAGGGCTATCAGCGAGTTTGTGAAAATCCGAAAGGGCGCAATCTCGTTAAAAGATACTTGCAAGGTCCTCTCGACCTTGTAAGGAGAAAACTACCTGCGTGAGATCCTTACGACTCACAAAGGAGCGATACACTTAAGAATCCCCACGATTCCTAAGGAGAAATTGCACTTACGAGATCCTTACGACTCGTAAGGAGAATTCCCTTATGAGACCCTCACGGCTCATAAGATTCAAAAGCCTTAAGCTACAAGGATCTAAACCTGTTCTTAAGCCATCACATTGCCCAATAATGCCCTACAAGCGTTTCAATATTGACCCTTGTATAAAATCCACGAGCACGAATAAACATTTCCCCAACAGAGTCCCACCAGTGACGAGGGATATCCTCACATGGTGAACGGCCCTTGTAAGTTCTCTCGACTTATAAAGAGAAAATACTCTTGTAAGGTCCTTACGACTTATAAGAGAACATACACTTAAGAATCCTCACGATTCTTAAGAAGAAAACGCAATTACGAGATCCTCACGGTTCATAAGGAGAAACATCTTTATGAGACCCTTACGACTCATAAAGTCGAAAGCCTTAGTCGACAGGATCCTAACCCTGTTTACTAAGCCACCTTTGTTCGAATCGACAGAGGCAAATGATGATTCGCTCCTGGCAATGTCCCAGTGGTAGCGATGCTGATGCCTGAATCAGAATCAAATTCCAAGTCCTTTCACGACAAATGATGATTCGCTCCTGGCAATATTCCAGCCGCAGCGATGCTGATGCTAAGACTGGCACCAGATTCTAAGTTCCATACTCGTGATAAAAAATCAGCGAGCCAAAAATGCATATGAAATAGCCGAAATGATGGGGCAACTTGCAACGAAATCAGCAAGTAAAATATATGCATACAAAATAGCTGAAATGATTGGGCAACTAGCAATAAAAAAAGCAGCGAGTAAAAAGAAAAAATAGCCGAAATGATTGGGCATCGCGAAAAATAGCCGAAATGATTGGGCAATCACAACTTTCGCGATACAAAAAGCTGAAATGATAGAGTATCGCGAAAAGAAAACAAAATACGTATAAAATGAAACTTTTGCCCTGCAGGTAAGTCTATTCTGACCCCTGTATACAATCCATGGGCATAAACGAAAAGGGAACCACATTTCCCTACCGGACTCTGTCAAAGGGAGAGTCAGATCTCGATGGAAACATCTACAGCCTAAAGACCAACAACGACGTCTCCTCTCACTCCAACCTAATGCAGACGTGACTTCAATAACCGACTGAAGCGGAGCCATGACAAAGTTCCTAGTTCCAAATCTCGATGGCAACATCTATAGCCTGGAGATCAACAACGGCGTTCCTCCTCATTCCAGCCAGTTCTGAGACTTTGCGGTTCACAAGAAAACGACGAAAGTCAACCCTGACACCGTGGCGGTGAAAGTCAACCCTGACACCATGGCGGCGAAAGTCAACCCTGACACCGTAGAAAACGACGAAAGTCAACCCTGACACCGCAGCGGCGAAAGTTAACCCTGACACCATGGCGGCGAAAATCAACCCCGACACCGTGGCGGCGAAAGTCAACCCTCAACCTCCCCATCGAAGCAACTCTTCGACTCGGGAACAAGTCAACTCATCAACCACTTACGAGTCCTCTCGGCTTGTAAGGAAGAAAATTCTCTTGCGAGATCCTTACGACTCTCAAGAGAAAGCACACTTAGGAATCCTCACGATTCCTAAGGAGAAAATACACATACGAGATCCTCTCGACTCGTAGGGAGAAAAATCTTTATGAGACCCTCACGGCTCATAAAGTTGAGAAGTCTTAAGCAGCAGATCTGAACCTGTTTCCTAAGCCATCGATGTCCTGCGTAGAGATCAAGATAGATTATCTACAAAATGCATTTGCTAAAAAGGACATACCACCATGAAACAAAATATGTCTTTTATTCATAGATCCAAATGAATACAAAGTACAATCTATAAAAGAATCAAAAAATACTCTCATTCAGGAGTAAGTACAAACGGAGAATACAAAAAAAACATATATATCTTCAGGCCGGCGGACGATGCAATAAGTTCATCAATTCGTTATTCTTCCGCTGGGCCTTGGCTTCAAGCTTTATTATGGCCACGAGACGGGTCTCCGCCTGAGACTGTTGAGCCTGGTACGAGGCGAGCCGACTCTCAAGCCCCCTTTCAGCTACTTTGTGAGCTTCAACCATCTCGCGGGTAAAAATAACGGCTTTATCAAGAGCTACCACCTCTGTGATAGCTTCTTGAAGTACCCGCCAAAGTTCGTACGTACGAATGGTCTTAGCAGTGAGTTGAGCTTGAAGTTCCCTTAAAGCATTTGAAGCTAGCTCCCTCTCCGAAAATTTCCGGTTGAGCCTCTTTTCGCAGGACTGAAGATTAGCGGCACACTGCTCAATCCACTCCCGCAGGCTCACCTTGGCAGTTAAGAGCTCGGAAGGAAGGCGGATACACTCGAGATTATATAAGCAAGCCTCCACTCTGCGACAATACTCAACCCAGACGCGTACTAATGCTTCATCATGATAGGTAGAAAGGACGGACAAGGAAGCATTGCCTTCGACAGCAAATTCTTCGGCCGGGACAGAGGTACCAGCACGAAGGTCTTCAATGAGAGCCATCAGGGAATGGATGCTTTGCTTCGCCATCCTTTCGGATGCACGCCTGGCATAGGGACTCGGTGGCATGAAGATCCGAGATTCCAACGGAGTTAGGGTTGGCAGAGCTGTCAAGAGTTGTGGACGGTCAGTGAGAGTCACAAACATGGAATAGAAAAAAATGCCAAAGATAAAACCTTACTTACCCACAGTCATGCAAGGGGGGTTTGAGAGATCCCCAGGCCTATCGAGGATCCCGACCTCGTCATCGGCTTCTAGCACTGTGGAGCGCATATGAGCATTATTATAAAGAATAGTAATAAAACGAAATGGGTCAAAGAACACTGACCTTGCCTGGAAGAAAAGACGAAGCTTTGCGGGGATATCTCCTGTAGGGTACCTATGTCAAATAAGCGTTGGAAGGATTTCCTGGGAGACAGGTCCATAATAGAAGCTGCCAATTCCCGTAGTTCTGAAAAGAAGGAAAGGTTCAGATAATGGAAAGACTATTAAAAACAAAGTATAGGAGACTACCTTCGATACTCTTCCCATCTTGAACCGGAGGGATAGCAGCCTTGGCAGCCTCCTCCATGCCCTTAGGAACTTCACCGGAGACATGCGCTGGTGTGACAACTTCCGATTGAGGGGCAACAACCTCCATTTCAGGCTTCAATAAAGGGACGGAGGTCTTCACTACCCTCTCCACAATCTCTAGGCAGTCACCAGAAAGATCCATTAAATCTACGGTCGATAAGGGCGCCTCTTCTGGGAGAACAGGCACCGGGGAACGGAGGTTACCAGTGGAAGCTCCACAGCAGAAATAGCAGCCGTAACGACCTCCTCCGCACCTACTAGGGCCTCATCGGAGACGTTTACAGAATCCACAGTCAGGACGCGACTCGAGCTCAAATTCTTTGTCATCCCCGAAGTCCCTGTAAAATTTGCGCAAATATAAAGAGATATAAAAAGCGATACAAATTATTGCCAAAAAACGGAAAGCACACGTACCGATGCGCCAGGATGCTTCTAGTGTGGCTTTTTCAAGCCGTCGTTCCTTCCTGAGGAAGTGTGCCCGCCGGGGTTCAAATGCAGATTCATGGCCACCGGTCTTCAATGCGAGCTCATCTTCAGAAGCGGCTGAAATAGGTTGCTTAAGGGCTATCTCATCTTCCCAGCGCAGGGGACCCATATGTACCCTTCGTAGTGATGGGGGATCTTCGTAGAATATAACGGGAGGGTAAGGTTTCTTCGGGACACCCACGTTCTCAGTTTCGTCTTGTGAGCGCCTTATAACCCCAGCCAATTGTGTGTCTTCCTCGGCAAACGAACCTGGAAAGAGAAGACCATCATCTGACTCTTGCATGGATATGGGTTCATCTTGGGTAGCAGCCTCAGAGTCAAACAAGAGGTCGAGCAGACCGGTAATCATTTTCTTCCTCCGTTTTGAGCTGGAGCTAACACTAGATGAAGATCGCTTCCTGCCCCTTGGCGCTTTGGCGTGACGTTGGCCGATCTCGTCTTCAGTATCCTCTTTTGACGGTACCACCGATGATGACACTGCCATTGATGACGCCGCAACTGATGAAACTACTGCTGGCGCCTTATCGGAAGTCTTTGTCTGAGCTCTAATGCGCATCGGCATACCAACTATGGAAGGAGTCGATTCCGCATTCGCCGCCTCAGGGATGAGTAAGGCACCGGTACCCCATAATGGAGGGCGAACCACTGTTCGCGGTCGCGGCGGAATTCCTGTGGCTTGGATCGGGGCGGGAGCTCTATATCCGAAGAGTATCCGCTTCTCCTCGGCAATGATGGGACCCACTCGATGGCGGTACCAACCCGTAAATGACCCTACACACCTTGGAATATAATCGGCCTCGGGGATCACAAAACGAGAGCCGGTGTTCAGTCGCATTAACTGATGGGTGATGTCACGAACAACTCCCAAAGATGAGCTGGGCTCCACCAAAAATGCCTCGAAGGGAACACCTTGGTTATAACCCAATTGCCGGACAAAGCGGTGCGGATTGTACCGCATTAAAAGAGCTGCATCATTTCGACGAAACACCAAATAACCCGGCCTAATTGAATACAAGTGCATAATTTCCTTAGGCTTTAAGGATGGTGCTCCCCCTTTCGATAAATCAAATAGCTGTTGAACAGGTCCCGAAGGAGCAAAGAGGACTCGATCATTGAATACCATCCCACCTTCGTTACCATATGGGTTAAGCAACACACGAAGGGCCCCTAGCTGAGTTAGATCAGGAGCAGAAGCATCCACCAATCTCATGAGCCGCGGGAAGGTGTAAGCATCATAGAAATCCGGCCTCTGGTGCGCTGCGAATGCCCCAAATACGTGCATCTCAATCCACGATGTAAAATAGTGGAGGGAGAAACTCGCCACATCTACACCTGGGGTCGAAGTATTAGCCGTAGTGCTCAGCCCATGATATAAGTGTGATAACCCCGCAATACCCACGGCCTGTCGTGTCCCTTCAGCCACTCGATGAACATGGTAGATGACCGAAGCTCTCATGAATCGACGATGCGTTGGGATGGCAAACCAGCTAAGCCAAAGGCTGATAAAACCGACAAAGAATTTCACTTCGTCCATACCGGGAGCCGCAATCGAATCAAAGGATACGACCGACAAGATCGGGCTGTAAAACCGCGGTAAATCTTCTTCTTTGGCCGGGAGCTTATTCAGTCCAAACCCAAAGGGGTCGTTAATATTCGCAAATTTCGGGGTCTCCTTTGATAAAACATCTTCACGGAGGAAGCAGGCGATGAAGCTCTTAAAGGTGACGCCCTGTTCCTCTGACTCCGCGAAAAGCTTCTCGAAAATACCCAGAGTCTTGATTAGACTGGGGTATTTATGACGGAAGGCGTTTTCGGTCGTCAGGCCGTCAAGCATAGCAGGCACGGTCATGAATATATACTCATCGGGAGGTAGCAACTCTTCATAGTACTCCCCCCTGATCGACAATCCAGAGATCTCGCGAAACTCTTCCAGAGAAATCGAGACCTCGCGATCCCCTAGCAAGAAAGTGTTGGTGGGGAGATTTTATTGATTCAGGAAAGTTTTAACCCACCAGACATGGGGAGACTGATAATGAAAGTGAGACGCATACACCGCTTGATAAAGCCCGACCTTCTGCAGTCACGCACGATGAGCGTACAATATATAGCGAGCCTAGAGAAGATAGCTCGTTGGATGGCGGGGGGTAAGCCCTATCTTATAGACTTGTCCCCAGGGCTGGGCTTCACCTTGAAAAATGCGACACCCCAAGATGTCTATGGACGGCAAAGGCCGGTTAGGTATCCCAGTTGTCGACGGCTCAAGCCGGCCTATAGGAGTCCAGTCATCCACCTCCATTGCAAATGCAGTCTGTGGACGCCCCATCGGCAAAATAGGACGAAGAGGCTCTGTTGGCACTTCGCAAAGAAAGCCACGGCGACCCTGGATGATATGCTCATACCAAGTTCCCCACAAGAGCAAACTGGTATGGTCCCTGTCATGGGCCCTGATCATCGCCATTGCTTCTTCGTCTGACGGTGATTGTGGAAAAGCAGCGTCTGAGCGAGTAAATGGAAAGTAGGAAAGAGAAGCCATTGTTCCTGAAACAAGGGAAGGAGAAACCTTTAGTGAAGACTATATATATATATATATATATATATATATATATATATATATCGCAAGAAAACGACAAAATGTCTGTTCTTTAGGACCACTGCCTACAGGACACATGGACCCCACAAAATCAATATGGCGGCTCACCAATAATGAGACAGGGCAATCATTATGAGAATCAAAAAGATTATCATTAAACAGACATTGGAATTCCAAACAACTCTTAGGAAAACAAGCTCTGCTAAGGCACACAACAAATTTAAAATTTGCGCGAATAAGGGTAAAACCCTATGCAAAGATTTTCAAGAAGCGCCGGGGAATAAAATTCCCAAAGGGTCCTTTTGATCTTTCAGAGATAAGATTTTCGCCTGAGGAATTAAATTCCTTTTATATGATGGAGTTAACTTCCAAAAACTCACAAAAAACATATATGAGAAATAAAATTTCATGAATCCTCAAAAAACGGAGGTGGATGTTCGAGATATGGAGGTTTACTACTCAAAAATCACATCTTTGGATCCCTAAGTGGATGGGTTTCAGAGGAGAGCAAAGCTCTCATGATGGATTCAAAATCCAGAGAATTTTTGTCCAAAAAGAAAAGTTCTTATGATGTGCAAGATCTTTACCTAAAAAGGGTTTCTTTTGACAGATTTTAATTCTGGGATTGCAATGACAGAGAACTAAGCTCTGAGGAGGAGAATTAAATTCTCAAAGAAAACGAAAGAGGAAGAAGATGAAGGAAACAGTGGCTGCATAAGTGTTAGTTATATGTATTCCCTAGAGACCATTACTGTACATACGATGTATGTTGTAGTGGATGCTAGGACATATATAGGGAGGACTTTCTTGCTCGACATGATAGTATGCTATCTGGTTGTACTTTATCTTAACATGTACTCTGATTGTCTCTATGTTACATGTTGATGAAGCCCTTAGGATGTGTACTCGACTACTGGGACTATGATGAGATCATACTAGTAGGGCCACGGTAGTCGACGAGTACATCCTATAACTGTTCCTAGTCGAAGGTGTATCGAGACAGGGCATCGATACACCAGAGTAGACTAGCGTATACGCATCTTGACCCATATGATGGGCGATGAATGATCCCATATCCATCGGTGTTTTACATCAAGGATGGTGTACGGGTGCTCAGTAGAGACTGGGTACACTGGACGGACTCGCCGAGAACTCCCAGATGGTATTATACCTCACGTCAGATGGCAGTTCGCCGGTGACACTGGTACAGAGTAGTCTGTTGACCCGAGATCGTCATAGAGTCTTGTGTGATTCCCACTGTGCTTTGATTTCCATCATACCACGTTCAAGAGGGCGTGCAAAAAGGTGGCTTTTGGGTACAGTCCTCGAATCACATGGAGGTAATGAGCGATAGGAGGGGATTCGTCTCTCCCGGTATAGGGAGTTGATGTTGTGCTGTGTTCAATTGGCTATAACCGGAAATTCCTGGCCAGGGTTGCTGAGATTTACTGGTAAGTGTTATCAGTAGTTTCTCGAACTGTTATAGACCTCATATCGACATGACTTATCGAGCTACTGGGGTCTGACGTTTACCACCCCTAGGCGAGATATGCAACATATCAGACGACGAGACCGGACTGTACGGGAGTGTTACTGTTTGGATTCACAGGAGAATGTACAGGCTTGCTTGTTGATCTTCTGAGCGCTCAATACCTGGGTGGCTGTTACGTTTAGCTAACCGCTTGCAGCTTGTGGGTGTTTGATATGATCATCACCTACTGCCAGCGTATTGACGATTCTTTAAAGTCCTACACAGAGGTTTCTTGGCTCAGAAAAAACGGAGTAGGGGCACGTATGTGATATGTGCGGGACCGAGGATAATGCGATATGAGATACCGTATTCTATTCTCGCGATATTGATATCAGCCGGGTAATCGGATCAAGTGTTGATTCGATGAATCGGTACGGATAAATATTAGTCGGTTATATGCGATATAGCCGAATTGTCGGATCAAGTGTTGATTCGATAATTTAATGTATAATAATATATATGATATATTAAATTACATTAACTAATATTAGCTCACTAAAAGATTCTTTTTCTCACTCGGGTAATACATTGATATATATGCGATATATGTTAATTGTATTATTTTATTTTGTTACAATAAATATTGTATATGTGATATATAATATTGTAACATGTTATAATTATTAATGCAACATGTTTAGTGGAGTTTAAACAAGATTAGGGTTTGATTTGGGTTAATGTATTCTAGATGGTTTTACTTTGTCATTTGCTAAGATATTATGATAGATATTTCTTTGTGACTCACCCTTTAACCCAACCCAAACCCTAACCCTAGTAAAATATCTACATAGGTTACTACAACCATGGTTGCATAAATGATTATGATAACTTTTTATTATTCATCACAAAAATCCTATCATCTTCTTCCTTGAGTTATTCATTGAAAAAGCTTTCTAGCTTTTTCTAAGTGATGAAAAATATGTGAGAAATAGAAAACAAATGAGAGCAAAAATCCTATTTCATCATCCTCATCTATTCTTGCCATTTAGATGAGGGTGTTCACTTTATATTATGAGTGTTAGCTTGTGTTAACGAAACTTCAAGGTAGATCATCTTTGTATCGAAGATCGGAAGCAAGACTGCATCTTTCTCTTCGTGGAACCTCTTGAGAGTCCGGAACACGATGATCGCAGCGAAGGGACATCTACACGGAGCTATTGAAGTGAAGGACCGGATTTACAAAGGTTGTAATCCCTCTCACTTAGTGTTAAAATGTTTAGCATGTTAGTTTTCGCATAAACTCTAGTTTAAACATCCGGTTTTGGGTTGTTCGGCACGGCTAATTTTTAATCGGGCATGGTTGATGCCTCGTAGACCCTTGTGCGCGTGCCTAGCAACCCTACAATAAGAAACTAAACCCTCACATTTATAAGACGTGACAAGGGCGGTTCATCTCCCCATTCCCTTAGGCAATCTAACGGCTGTAAAGGTGACAGCGTTGCACTCACGTGCAAACCACGTGAGAATAACGCTGTGGAGGCATTTGTTCCCTTATAAAAAAATGAATAATAAATAAAAGCAACGGGAGAAAGTCCCCAAATGGAGCATCACGTGCCCACACGTTATAGGCGCTGCACTTGACAAAACTAAGCTGAAACTGGGCCTCACGTGCAGACACATGACCTCTATATACAAAGTATATAGGCACCTGAATAAAGCAAACAATTGGCCAGATCAAAAACTCACGTGATAGCACGTGACGCTCTTTGGCCGGCTTAATTTGGTGGGGTCACATGCTACACGTGATGGGCTCCTATGCCTTCTGAACCGATAGAATTAAATTCTGATTAAGAAGAATCAAAACCCTTAGGTTGGAAAACGTTTCCTTAAATCTTTCCAAACAAGAAAGATTGTGCTCTGTAAATCAGAGCACCGTTGGATCAAAGATCCAATGGCGATTAAACATCACCAAGATACAAAATAAGTTCTGTATAGGAAAATATTTTCCTAATCTTGCTAAAACAAAAAAGTTGTCTTCTGTAAAACAGAAGCCCTTGGATCAAAGATCCAATGGTGGGATAAATTCCTAAATCAATTAGAGATTTCTTAATGAGAGATTTCCTTAACTGATTCAACAAATCAGCCTCCCTTATATAAAGGACCTAAGACTTCTAGTCTTGTATAGAACCCCTCCCCCCCATAAACTTCATGTTCAAAAATACAGAAAATAGAGAGGAAAACCCCTTGGTAAGGGAAAAAAACCAAAAGAGAATTTAATTCTCAAACCAAGAGTTTAACTCTTCTCCAAGAACTTAGTTCTTCCTCTGGTTGGGATCTGGAGAAGCAGATCTCCCCACAAGTTGAGAATTTAATTCTTATCGGGGAGATTCTGTTATGTAGATCCAAACCTTGGGGAAAAAAATAAGTTCAAAGAATTTAATTCTTACTAAAAAGATATATGAATTTAATTCCTCTGATAAAACTAGGGTTTAACCCTATAAAAGAATTTAATTCTTATAAAATAAGGGACCTGAAATTCACAAAACTCAGATCCAGAGCTCCATGCATATTAGTGTTCAATACTACAAAATAAAAGCTCACGTGTTCCCACGTGAGTACCTTTGAAAAACAAAAAAAAGGGAAGACTGAGAACTAACTACGTGACCCCACGTGACCCCCGAGAAGTGCTCAGCACTTATAAAAGAGAAAAGGGGAATAAACCCAAGACAATTCCTATTCTGGGGCGCCTCACGTGATCCCACGTGACCCAACAATGCTTAGCACTAGAATAAAAGAGGCAGCGCCCAACTTTAAGCGCCTCACGTGCCACACGTGAGCGCCCCAATTTCTAGTGTTTAACACTACTTCAAGCGCCTCACGTGGGAGCACGTGAGCGCCAAGCACATACTAGTGTTTAACACTATGAAAGGCCAATACTAGCCAAACTTAGACCAAATCTCCCAAGGACAATCAATTGATCCTCTCATTCTCAGGGTCCCCAGAACCGATATCAGTCCCAAAGATAGCAAATGAGCTCCTGACAGATGGCATCTAAAATGATGTTCGTCCCATTCCCTCTCAGTCGGGATATTGGTTCAAGGGTACATCTCTCCTCACCTCTGATACACGTCGTTGTAATTCTTCAACGTCTTCAGAGAGGTGGAGGGTCCCAATAACCAATAGCTCTTGGCACACCCCCAAACCAATGAGCCAAAACAACAGAACGTAATGTCCTTAAACTAACTTTGGACCGCAACGTCCCTAAACTAAACCCCGCATATGAGGTCTCTAAACTAGACTATGATGTCTTTAAATTGGACTATGAGGTCCTTAAACTCATGGACTATGACGTCCTTAAACTCATGGACTATGAGGTCCTTAAACTCATGGACTATGATGTCCTTAAACTTTACAGACTATGAGGTCTCTAAACTAGACTATGATGTCTTTAAATTGGACTATGAGGTCCTTAAACTCATAGACTATGACGTCCTTAAACTTTATGGACTATGAGGTCCTTAAACTCATGGACTATGACGTCCTTAAACTTTATGGACTATGAGGTCCTTAAACACTTGGACTATGATGTCCTTAAACTTTACAGACTATGAGGTCTCTAAACTAGACTATGATGTATTTAAACTGGACTATGAGGTCCTTAAACTTATGGACTATGATGTCCTTAAACTTTATAGACTATGACATCCTTAAACTCCATGGACTATGATGTCCTTAAACTTATAGACCGCAATGTCCCTAAACTAAGACGATAGAGTCCAAATACTCTTTCGTTGGATCTAAATGATCCTAAAATCTTGTTGAGTGGATCTTAATCTAAAATTAGACTAACGCATTCTCAACAAACGTGTAAGTTGATCTTAATCTCAATGAGAATAACGATCCTTAAACCCAAACCAAAACTAAATCTAAGAAAGTATGGATTTGGACTAATCCACGCCCTACGGGCGACAACATACATTAGTCTCCGTATACAATCCACGGGTAACCAAAAATAAAACAAACACACATGACACGAAGTGATCATCTAGAAAAGGAGAAAGTGATTACTGCTATGCGGTAGCGTAATTAACTGCAGGGGCTTACGCCTGCAGGGAAGAGCGTCCCCACAATCAAAAATCCCTCGTACACGAGGGGGAATCTGACGAAATCTGCTACAACGGCCACATCCATCTAAACCTTCGTTACACGGTGCTATAAATCAACTTGGTATTTTCGGAGAGGTGGACAGATAAAACCAAATAGCATCTTCCCCTAAAATTCAGGCCGGACGTCCCAACGTCCCAATCGCGTCTTTCGGCGGCGAACAACCCCATAGCATGTGGTTGCACCAATATATCGTGTTCATACCCTAATTGCTAAAACATACTCGTTTTGATCGCTACGTATATTTACGTAGATACGTATTTTTGGGTATATATTTTTATTGACAGGATATCGCATTATGGTTGAAATTTTTTCGTATATTCTCCATATTTAAAAACTAGATTTTTAGAAGGGACCCGGGTAATATTCGGAGTAATCGGGTATTAGCTGCAAAATCCCAATATATATATATAATATTCATATAACTAATAATATAAACTAACTATTATATATATATATATATATATATATATATATATATATATATATATAATTTAACATCTCTCTTCTTCTTCTTCTTCTCACGTCTCTCTCTCCCCTCTGTCTCTTGCTCTCTCTCACTATATATATATATATATATATATATATATATATATATATATATATTATAATAATCTATTAGTATAACAAACCAACTCTCTCTCTCTCTTCTCCTCACGTCCCTCCCCGCGAGAAACCTAGAAACCTATGCCCGCTTCCTCTTCACCATTCACCCCTCAACCTCAACCTCGCCCATCACCATCATTGCCCTCGTCGTCGCCCTCTCATTATCACCACCTCCCTCTCTTCTTCCCGACGGCCTGCACTTCCCCAACACCAAGAAACCCACACCCTAACCTGCCGGCAACCCTCGTCACCGTCGATCTCACCCCTCATCATCACCTTCACCCCCCATCATCTCTTCCTCCTCACCTCCCTCTCCTCTCCCCGACACCCAGACCACCGCCGCCACAAACCCTACACTTTCTCGACCCCCGATCACTTACCCTCGATATTCACAGCCAGACCCTGCCACCTCGCCGTCGGCCATCATCGCTGTCACCTAGCCATCTTTCCTCTGTCCTCGCCACTCCAGAACCCACAGCAAATTCTTCTATCTTCTTTCTTCTTCTTCTTCTTCCTTTTCTTTCTTTCTTTCTTTTCTTTTCTTGATATTCCAGCCATCTTGCCAAAGTTGTGCACGTCGCTGACGATCCAGACGACCCAGCCACCGTCATCATCTAGCCCTGTCACCACATCATACAGGTTCTCAACCAAGTCCAGTCTTGCGCACGTAAGTTTTGCATCGCGATGTTATTTCGACGTCGAAACATGGCATCCGTATCTTGACGTAAGATCTGATCAAGCAAGTTCTAAACTTGCAACATGCTATGTTACTATATCAATATTTATTTAATAAATGATAGTGCATGTGTTTTACTATTCAACAGAAAGTACCAAGTTACAGTTTTATACCATCCGTATTTATCCGTACTGATAATAGATTATCTAGTTATCTAGTTGCATGCCGGAACATCACAATGTTATCATACTCTATAACAGTTCAATATGCTATCTAGATTGCATCATATATGGTAATGGACGTATAATGGTTATTACAGATAGATACATATTCATCATGGCATCAGTTGTGATTACCGTGGTTTGATATTGGTTACAGTTTTACATTTGGCATCTATTTGGGTTAATATACTGCATGACATGTTCACGACCCACTATCAGACTTGTTACTTGGATCTTATTACTAATGCCGACAATCCTGACTTGTTGTCCTGACAGACGTAACTTGTTGTCTACATAGACAAGACATGTACATGCTTGATCCTGTGTTGGCATTAGATTTATATTATCAATACCTGACTTGAACACAAAACCTTAGGGGTAAGGGGAATTCAATAATGAAACCTGACTTGTAACCCAACAGTTTGATGCTCATACTGATCAGTCTTTACGGGATCGGCTAGCCTCAGAATGATGCTGCTGACATCATTCATCTGTACATGTTACCTGTTTACTGCTTAGCGGTACATCTCGGATTCAGCCCGAGAATTTTGACCGTGGTCCTGGGCACGCACGGGATACTATTAAGTTACACCGAAGATTCCATTAAATTGATTTCAAAGACTTATAGAATGGATAATCTAGAGGCACAGATTTTAGGATACACATCACATACATGTACCTCACTGTTTTATGCCCGTGTTATTCATTTACAATTCATGTTTAATCATAGCATCATATCCTTGTTATTACTATTATTTGGATATTATGACGCACAGACGTCTGGGTTTTGCATGGCCCAGTTCCTCAACCTTTATCGCAGGCAGATCAAGGGTACTTTAATAATCAAGCCGAGCAATGAGGTGCTAGCCATTTAGTTTAATTTTTTCAGCAGTTTTATTTCTTTGATGTGAGCCCATATTGGGACGTGATTCAGATGCTATTGTTTATTGGAACTTGATTCGTTTCTGCTTTATGCATTTTTCTTGATTTTATTTATTGTGGCAGATGGACATGTGTTAGCTAGATTGTTTATTTTACTGTTCTTGATATCCGATAGCAGCCGTAATGTGATTGTGGAGGGATGATTCTTAGCCATATGTAGCATGGTTGGCTCTGTCATGCGTCGTAGTTACATATCTTCGGAAGCAAGGCATGACAATTTTAATTCAAGATAAGGATATTAAGGAAAGGTAGAGAGATTATTTTGACAAATTGTTCAATAAATGCCTTACTAAGAATTTGGATGGACTTGTCATTCAATCTCAAGATATAAACCGTGATTTCAAGTGTGAAATAAGAATACCAGAGGTTAAAGAGGCTTTAAAAAGAATGAGATCAAGAAAAGCAGTTGGTCCAAACGGGATTCCTATCGAGATTTGGAGATGCTTAGAAAAAATAGGCGTTAAATGGCTGACATATCTGTTTAATAAGATTTGGCAGACCAAAAAGATACCAAATGAGTAGAGAAAAAGTACCCTTGTACTCATCTACAAGAACAAGGGTGATATTCAAAGTTGCTCAAACTACCGTGAAATAAAACTTATGTGTCACACCATGAAGTTTTGGGAGAGAGTGATTGAATACAGGCTAAGAAAGGATGTTAAGATAACAGAGAACCGGCTTGGATTCATACCTGGACGATCGATGACAGAGGCTATTCATTTGCTTCATCAACTTATCGAGCGTTTTTGAGAGAGGAGAAGAGATTTGCATATGATATTTATTAATTTAAAGAAAACATACGACAAGATACCCAAAGAAATATTATAGGGGACAATGATGAAGAAGGGGGTCCCCGTCAAGTATATTAACATAATTAAGGACATGTGCGATGGAGTAATGGAAAATATCAGAACTTGCGGCGGTCTAACGAGTGATTTTCCGATTACAATTAATTTACGTCAAGGATCTGCATTAAGTCCATTCCTATTTACCATCGTGATGGATGAGCTTACTAGAACTATCCAAGATGAGATAGCTTGGTGTATGCTATTCGCTGATGATATTGTTCTAGTAAATGAGTCGAAAGCAAGGGTTAATACCAAATTGGAGTTATGGAGGCAAACGTTGGAATCTCGGGGGTTTAGATTGAACAGGTTCAAGACAGCATATATGCATTGTACATATACTAAACAGAGAAGTCAAGACCACATTGGTATAATACTAGAAGGGCAAGAGATATCACCGAACGATCAATTCAGATATCTAGGTTCCATCATCCAAAAGGTTCAGGAGATCGATAGCGATGTTAATCAAAAGATCCAAGCTAGTTAGTTGAAATAGAGGAGTGCAACAGGGATTTTGTCCGATCGTAACTTTCTGTTAAGGTTGAAAGGGAAGTTATATCGGAGCGCTATTCGTCCTGTCTTATTATATGGTATAGAATGCTGGGCTCCTAAGAAGTATGAAGATGCACGTAGCGGAGATGCGCATGCTTCGTTGGATGTGTAGTAACACAAGAAAATATAAGATGCGAAATGAGGATATTCGTTCAAAAGTTGGTGTAGCACCTGTGGAGGAGAAGATGCGGGAAAACCAGCTAAGATGATTTGGTCATGTGCGATGCAAACCTATGAAAGCACCAGTTCGACGAATGGATACTATCGATATAGGCAATGTCAAAAAGGCGAAAGGGAGACCGAAGAAAACATGGATGAAGGTAATACAAAAAGATATGGTTGCCAAAGGCTTCAATGAAAGTATATTGTTCGATAAGAGTGGGTGGAGGCGAAGGATTCATGTGCTGGATCCGGCTTGATTCTCATGTTGGTTCATGTAGCCGACCCCATATGCTTGGGATAAAAGGCTCAGTTGTTGTATACAAATAAGTATAAAATATAATACAAATGAACAAAAAGCTAAATTGTTGTAAAGCCTATAGCTCATATGCAAAAAGATGTGGACATGGGGCATGGGAAAGACAAAAATCTAAATTTGTAATACCCATGCAGCTACGTGTAAAGTTGTAAGCCTATATAAGGCAAACATATGAAGAAATCAATAACAACTTTCATTCCCTCAAACTTTCTAGGGTTTTGAGCTTCCACCTCTCTTAAGACGATCTTGTTCTTTCTCTTGTTCTTATTCACTTTTTTTTAGCTTATACACTTCAAGAAAGGAGAGAAAGGGAACCCCTTTTCATCAAAAACTCCACAAACCCATAACATCAAAACTCAAGATCTAAAAAATTGACTCTTTTCCTCCAACCCAAGGAAGGAGGCCTCGACCGTCACGGGGTGAAAGCCGATAGCTTTCATCATGGGTTGATCCCTCCAAACACGTAGGATAGTCATGGATGAATAACCTTGGTGAAACCCATGGGTTTCACCATCAACATACATAAAATCGATGTCTTTGGCCTACACAAACCTCCTTAGGCGACGGATCTCCCATGAGATCCACGGAAATATGGGTCACAACCCATATTCTTTGAAGGGAGTTCCTGCTCTTGGAACCCCCAAAGGGGGTTCTCGCCTTTGGAAATCCCCTAAGAGGGAGTTCCCGCTTTCCGGACCCCTTACTAGGGGTCCCGCCTTTGGAAATCCCCTCTAAAGAGGGGGCTTCCTTTTCGGGACCCCCGAAAAGAGGGGTCCCGCCTTCAGAACCCCCTATAGAAGGGTTCCCCATTCGGGGACCCTTAAAAAGGGGATCTCGCTTTCGGGACCCCCATAAAGGGGTCCCGTTGTCGGGACCTTCCCAAAAGAGGGATCACATTGTAGGGACCCCCCCTTTAGGGGGTCTTCACCTCGGGACACCCTCAAAGGGGGTCCCACCACGTCGGGTGGCTTCCCGAACTTAGGAGGCCACTAAATTCCTCTCTTTCTCTTTCCCACCTCGAGATCTCCTGATACACTAAAAACACTTCCTCCCTTCAAAAAAATTTCTAATGGAGCGCTGTCCCGCATCCTGCAAGATAGCTGCTAGCCCCCTTGACCCATAGCTCGCTACCGGTCAGTGGGTCCCCCGTAAACTCTGCGGGCCCCCGATATCTCAAAGCACCCTCAAAATTGTTGGAGATAGTGCCCTCATAGTCAATTATTGGATCGCAGGTACGTGATTGCAATGATTGCGGAGGACCTATCCCGGTAGGACAGTCTTACTCGAGATGATAGTATGCTATCTGGTTTGCCTTTATCAGTCGTGTACATGTTCAGGTGACTGATTGCATGTTACACTTTGATAGAGCCCTTAGGATCTTGCTTTACTACCAACAGTATGATGGCGATCATATACGTGAGAGTTGGGTAGTTTATATGCATATCCTTAATTGTGGTCCCTAGTCGTGGGAGTTTCGAGACAGGGCATCGATACTCCGGAGTAGACTAGTGTGTACAGTCGAGACCCCGACGAGGGGCGGTGGCCGGTCTCACAAGCCACTGGTGTCAGTTGGATCACCTAAGATGTATACAGGTGCTCATTGGGTTATGAGTACACCGGACAGGACTCGCCGGGAATCTGCTAGTTAGTATTATATCTATCGTCAGATAGCAGTTCCCTGGTGACATGTGTACAGGTTAGTTCATCGACCTGAGGTCGTCATTTGTCTTCTGTGAGTTCCCACTGTGCTTTGATTTCTACCCTACCACGGCTCAAAGGAGTCGTGCAAACAGGTAGTTTTTGGGTACAGTCCCGAGCCATATGGAGGCACGTGAGCGGATCGGCAGGGGATTCGTCTCTCCCGGTATTGGGGGCGAGATCGTGCTGTGTCTAGGAGAGCCATTACACAAAGCCCACGGCCGTGGCAGGAGATTTACTGGTAGGTACTCCAGTAGTATCTCAGGGTGTTATTGGGCTTCACTCCGACACGACTTATACTGCTTCTGGGGGTCTGACGTTGCTAGCCCCCTAGGCGGATATGCGATACTCATTGACGAACGGACCGGACTGTATATACATTGTCACTGTTAGGCTCAGTAGGGTTTTCGGAGGAGTTCGCTCATCGGTCTCTCTTGAGTTCGCTCCTCGGCCACCCTTGAGGTCAGTCCATGGGCAGCCGTTACGCATTGCTAGTGCCGCTGACGGTTTGTGGTTAAACCCACTGCCAGGGTACTGACGAGTCATTAGAGTCCCCCACAGACAGTTTCCCAAGTTCGGGCGAAACGTTGTAGAGGCCGTATGGTTTTATGGCAGGGTTCGAAAAATGCACGTGCGCTTACGCACGTGTTATTTTTCGGGCAGATGATACTGGTCGGCTTTGGTTTAAGCCGGATCCGAGTATTATATTGAGTAGGTATAATATCTTTGTCTCAGTTGCATTTGTATTCGGTCGTAATACAAATGCGGGTATATTTATACAGTTTCGGGGTTATCCTGAAAGTCGTTTCAGGATCACTTTTGGAAGTTGCCAGTTTCCAGTTTTCTATCAGCCGTCTTTTAACATTCGGTTAAAGACGGATTTATCTTTTCTTCAGTTGAGGTGAGTCAGTGTTCTAGAAGATTCTAGATGAGGTGACTGGGCTAATTGGTGTTGTGTTCTAATTGGTTGCATTTATTACTTGATGAGGTGTTATTAGTGATTCATGCTTTGTTATTAAAGCTTCTTGTTTTCCTTAGGATATTTAGTGAGAAGCTTTTTGCTTAAGGTCACCACTTGCTCCTACACTCACCCTCCTCCTTCATAATGAATGGAAGGCCTCCTCTCTCTCTCACTCTCTCACTTGATAGTTTTTCATGGTTGGAAAAAAGATTATGATAGATTTGGGGTGTATGGAATCCACAGCTCATTTCATTCCATCACCCAATTCCCTCGGCAACTTCATTAACCGATCGTCCACGGATTTGGACGAAGTGAGTCAAAGTCATCTACTCATTCTCTACATCATTCTTGGTCGTCTCTTTTAGCAAACTTGACGATCGAGTTGCCTCGAGTCAGAGGCGGGAGCCCGTTTAAAGAATCGATCATGTGGTGCCACCTCGACGAAGGAATCGGAGATCGACGAGATCGGAGTAGCCGCAACGGAGCGTGGGATGATGGTTAAAGAACGAAGGACTCGGATCGTTCGGTATAACCTTTCTACACTCTTTACAGTATGTTAGTTTAGCAATAATGGCAGATCCGGGTTAAAGTATACGATAGCGCCAGTTTAAAAGTTTTGTTCCGCATTTTGGCGTCTGTAGACGGCCGGGGCGCTAGCGTAGACTTACAGTGGTATCAGAGCCTAACCATTTTGCTATGCTAACTTGTGCTAACGCGTTTAAAACATCGATCGAACCGGAAATCGAAAACTACAAAATCCTAGCTTGACAGTTTCTGTTGTTTTTAAACGGTCTCGTAAAATTATTCTACATGTCTCAGAATACTGTGCAGGCTTTTATAAGAACGACGTAGAAATTTAGGCACGTGATTCGATGAGACTGCCGCGGAAACGCGGTCAAACCATAGGTTTGACCGCGCTTCCGCGGCCAAACAGTGAGCTCGTGGCCCCAACTTTTTACAGTGGGTTCTTGGTTAGATTTTGGGGTTTTTGATAAATATCGTTTTGGCCCAGATTTTGTTACTGTTCACCAGTAAGTCGTGGGTCCCACTTTTTGGTATTTGGTCTTTGGTCGATCGAAATTTAAACACGTTCGTTTACAGTGCTTACATTATATCTCCGACCGGGAATGTCATTTGATCGGTAAACCGCGTCTGATTGCTATAGTTCTTTTAGACGGGTTTGCGAACGTGACATTCGCGTTGATGTTCTGTGTTGTGCTGTGATGTTGTGGATTTGTCGTGGTGGATAGCAGTGTGCAATGGTAGTACAGTTTGTGTTTATTTGTACATTTGATATTGCGGGACGAGCGTCCAACTTGTGGACTGCCGTCACTGCCTGTTGTATAATATTCTTTTGGGGCACGACCAGGTTGCGGTCGATGTACCTATTGTACTATTTTTCATTACTGTACTAGGTTTTACCCCGAGACGGAGTGCACGGATAGCCGGGTTCTGGGGGGCAACGGGTCCGCATCTCATGGCTTTGAGAGGCAGAGGGGTCCCACTCTAGAATTGGCAGACTATTCGCCGCACTCGTAGGGGGTACAGGTTGACCCAAGGAGGGGTGCCCAAGATTACCGGATTCCGTGAAGTGCTGGGTGGTCCATTCACTATGCTGTAAGGGGCTGCCTCGCTTCAGGTTTTGGCGGGTAACTTGCCGCACCCGTAGGGGTCTAGGTTTCATTGCACAGGCTATCCACACGACAGGGGAACGTCGAGTTTCAGCAGCGGCTCTGTGAAACTCAGGGATCCCAGATTATCTGTATTGTTCTGTGATGCTTATTACTTTTCTGTAATGTTGCATATTATCACGCCTGGAGCGATTATTGTATATTGGTTTATATACTATTAGATATTGTATATGTTTTACACCCGTGCTAGTCCAGCCCCCGCTCTGTCGTTAGTTAAGTAACCTAACGGGTGATGACGGGACCCAGTGACGAATGCGGATGGCATATACGTACATTTTATTTTCGTTCTTTTCTGGTGTGATCGAATGATGGGACTGCGTTGATTCTGATCAATGCAAAGTATAACAAACCTGTTTGATGTTGTTGGAACAAATTTAAAAAGTGTTGTTACAAAGACGTTTCCTTTTGTTATGCATAGCGGTATTCAGTGGAATATCCTGCACCTCATTCGACGGGGCAAGGGCTGATATCCCTTTACCGGGACTGACCCCTTGGGCAGAAGTTTGCGTCAGAGTAATAACTTCACTATAGTCGATTACATGTTGCTTTGCATAGCGGTATTCAGTGGAATATCCTGCACCTCATTCCACGAGGAAAGAGCCGAGATCCCTTTACCGGGAGTGACCTCTTTAGCAAAAGGTTTTTCGCCACTATATTTTAAAAAGCTATCAGGTTCCTTCAACGAGATCAAGTTCATTACGTTAAAGGTTTTTCGCCAAAAACCAGCCGTAGCCCTCCGTCGTTTCTTATGGATGGTCAGTAATATTTAAGCTATGTTTGTTGGCTTTCGTCAAGGCATAGTGTTTGGTAGTTGCTGGGGTATTCATTTGTTGCATAGATAGATGTGTTGGTTTGGGACAGTCGTATTACCTTGTTGGCTTTCGTCAAGGGTATGTACGGGTGGATTCAAAGTAACAAGATAATGACGGGCAGAACTTGACATGTGACTTATGATTTGTTGACTTTCGCCAAGGTCATAAGAGCATGGGGCAAAAATCATATCGGGAGTTTCTAAAGAAACTGAAACTTTCTAGGCATGCGCATACCTTCTGGAGTGTGATAACGCGAGTGGATTCCGTCACGTTATCATACGATGAGAGTTGGATCCCGATTCCCACTGATGAGTTGGTTTACTCTTCGGGTGATTCCGATTGATTCTTCTTGAGGTTTGGAGGAGAATTTGACAGGACAGTGGGAGGTTTCCGGATTAGATAAAGTGATGACCATTCTGATCTAGGTTAGAGTGCACGCAGAGTGTTTCTTTTCTCTCTCTCTTTGGCAGCGACCTTTGACCGACCCTAGACTATGACTCAGTGACCAGGTTGACCGAACCTTCTTAAAATACTGGCTTTTTGATTGTCTGAGTTGCATAAGTCATTGCCACTCCTTCTTTTACCCTTTGCATTTCTCAGAACACCCGTATTATTACGGATATCCACTTCCATTGGATAGATCCATCGTATGGTTATATACGAACTCGAAGGGACTTCTTCGGGGATGGATCCAGGTTCAGGAGAAATAGAATTGGTTTATTCAGTTGTCTTTTATTATCACCTTCTCTCAGGTTGCGAGGGCTCCTTGGTTTAGGAGAGTACACCTATTACGCTTATTGGATAGTCTTATTCCAAACCATAGGCTGGTGCCGAAAGGTAGGGAATGAAGAAAACCAATTAGCATAAGTAGGGTGTGCAGAAGGTAATATGTAAAGACAAAATAAAGGGATTAGAAAGAGGGCAAAGTAAATTGCGACTGTTATCATTCACGACCAAAACCGCGTACTTCATCGCCACTCCTATTTCACCTTTAAAGGAATAAGGTATTATTCAGTTGTCTTTTATCATCACCTTCTCTCAAGATACGAGTACTCCTTGGTTTAGGAGGGTACACCTATTATGCTTACTGGATAGTCTTCTTCCAAACCATAGGCTGGTGCCGAACGGTAGGGAAGGAAGAAAACCATTTAGCCTAACGATGGTGTACAGAAGGTAACGACTAAAGACAAATAAAGGGATTTGGAGAGACGGCAATAAAATATACGGTTGAAGTCATGAATTGGATTATGAAAGAGGCATTGCTATGAATACCAGGATACCCCTACGAAACATTTTCATGTTTCAGTGCATTGTTAAAGAAAAACTGTTTTCCCGATTAGACACTTACTCCAAGGGTATGTATTTACCAGGTTTCATTCTCATATCTGTATGGTTTTACAGATGGTGAGTGGGAGTAAGATATTGGGAATTAGGTGATCATCCTCATTATATCGGAATTCGTTGTAATTGGTGATATTTGAGGAAATCGCCAGGGTACAGTTTTCCACCTACAACGCACAGGTTTTGAGTTGTTCAACTCAGCGGACTTATACAGAGTATTGTATGTTGTCCAAGTGTCCATCAGGACAAAGGGGTAGGTCCTCGTACTATGTTCTGTTTACTTATAACTTCTCTAGTATTTAGACAAGTGTTTCGTAGAAATACAAGGTCTAAGTTTTGAGAAGTTGTGGGTATAAGAATAAAGTGGAGAACCAGGTATCACAAGTATCGGGATTCTTCAAAGAGATCGAAGATGTAGATTCTTGTGATTGGTATTCAGATGATAGTGATGGTTTTGAGAAACGTGTTTCTCTTTCAGGTTACTCATAATTGGATGGATTCCTAAGTTGAGTAATGCTGATTAGCCTCTTTCCATTAAGTTGATATGCATTGGAGACAGATGCATGGATTGAATATGGTTCCAATTAAATAAGTGCCAAAGCTTCTATATTGGATATAGAATAGTTCGTACCTTAAAAGATATTAAGGTACGGGGAGTTGTCCAGCTTATGCTTAAAACCAGACTCTGGATAACTCAGGGCACGTTTCTGTAATGGCTGTTTGTGGGTTGACCCTGGCTATGACAAGGGTTGATATTCTACCATTTGGAAGATCAATAGTGATATTGTTCTTGACTCGCCACAGTTTTAGTAAAATGGATCTTTTTCAGAAAACAGTAGTGGGAGTATGGTAGAACTGGAAGTGATTCCAGAACCGCGAACGATTACGGAAAATTTAATAGGACCTATATATTCAATCAGGTTTGACATTCCAATAGCCACTCCGCAGATATGGTAGGTAACCTCAGACACCCGAGAGGTACTTCGGTAGCCTCAAGGACGGTGACAGGGAGGTTCTTATCTACCAAGACTTGACACTACTGTTATTCCAGGATATGAGACCCGGTAGGAGGGTTGTCGTAGTCAGTGGGAGCAACGGAAGCATAGTGGGCAAGATGCTTATGTCTATTTATAGACTAGAGCAGTTATAGCGGAGATAGATCATCTAATTTTGATGTGACAGTCATGGGTTTGACTTCAATCAGAATAGGGGATGGATCAGTTAAGAAGGTAGTAGGGTGTGATGTCATGGTATCTGGATGACATACACAGAGTGGGAAGTAAAATTCCTATACTACGATCGGTTGTACTGTGGTCGTCACACAGTTGTTTCTCCAGACAGGATATGGATATAATATTTGACATTCTGGTTTCTAGATCTATGGTTTTAGATCTGGATTTGGGTAGTTTCCCAATATGGATACTTTGACAGATATTCTAATGGTTTTTGGAATAGTTGACTCCTAGCATGGTGGTGTACCTGCAGGTGATGGAGTCACCCTCTCTAAAGGTGTCTTACAGACTAAAGGGGATAGGGATGTGCATGATTGGCAGATCACTTGCTTAGGCAATTGAGTCAATCATGAGATGTCAAGTACCACACCAAATGTTGGTTTTGCACTAGATGCAAAAAGTTTGTATTAATCCAATCCTGGAGAAACATAAGGAAGCAGTTTTAGAACATAAGTACATGTTCTACGGATTTGATGACGGCAGCCTCCTTCGGGAGACGGTTATCATTCCAAGCTTCAAAGGTGACATGGTTGACAGAGTGATTGTCAGAGTTATAGTTTTTCCCTCTGACGAAGAGGGACAGTATTATGGACAGGTGGTCCAAGAGGATACTGTGGGTAGCATGGTGCCGGATACTGATTAGGTTCAGTGATCCATACAGTCTAAGAAGTTTGGATATGGAGTTCATTTATGAACTAAGGTCCCATCAGATATCCAGACATATTCTAAGACAGGTATTACTCGATTCAGGAGATGGCTTTCTCCGCGAACTTGAGATTAAGAGAGATACAGAAAGAAACTTCTAGGCGGATCCACTCACTGAGGCTATTTCTCGAACACAATAGTTTTAGAAACGGGCTTTGTGAAACTGATTAGTAGAGGAGTTGGATGTTCGGTTTCACACGGGCTGTGAGTAGTCGACATCGCAATATTAGCCTTGAGTGCAAGTGGGAGATTGTTGGAGATAGTGCCCTCATAGTCAATTATTGGATCGCAGGTACGTGATTGCAATGATTGCGGAGGACCTATCCCGGTAGGACAGTCTTACTCGAGATGATAGTATGCTATCTGGTTTGCCTTTATCAGTCGTGTACATGTTCAGGTGACTGATTGCATGTTACACTTTGATAGAGCCCTTAGGATCTTGCTTTACTACCAACAGTATGATGGCGATCATATACGTGAGAGTTGGGTAGTTTATATGCATATCCTTAATTGTGGTCCCTAGTCGTGGGAGTTTCGAGACAGGGCATCGATACTCCGGAGTAGACTAGTGTGTACAGTCGAGACCCCGACGAGGGGCGGTGGCCGGTCTCACAAGCCACTGGTGTCAGTTGGATCACCTAAGATGTATACAGGTGCTCATTGGGTTATGAGTACACCGGACAGGACTCGCCGGGAATCTGCTAGTTAGTATTATATCTATCGTCAGATAGCAGTTCCCTGGTGATATGTGTACAGGTTAGTTCATCGACCTGAGGTCGTCATTTGTCTCGTGTGAGTTCCCACTGTGCTTTGATTTCTACCCTACCACGGCTTAAAGGAGTCGTGCAAACAGGTAGTTTTTGGGTACAGTCCCGAGCCATATGGAGGCACGTGAGCGGATCGGCAGGGGATTCGTCTCTCCCGGTATTGGGGCGAGATCGTGCTGTGTCTAGGAGAGCCATTACACAAAGCCCACGGCCGTGGCAGGAGATTTACTGGTAGGTACTCCAGTAGTATCTCAGGGTGTTATTGGGCTTCACTCCGACACGACTTATACTGCTTCTGGGGGTCTGACGTTGCTAGCCCCCTAGGCGGATATGCGATACTCATTGACGAACGGACCGGACTGTATATACATTGTCACTGTTAGGCTCAGTAGGGTTTTCGGAGGAGTTCGCTCATCGGTCTCCCTTGAGTTCGCTCCTCGGCCACCCTTGAGGTCAGTCCATGGGCAGCCGTTACGCATTGCTAGTGCCGCTGACGGTTTGTGGTTAAACCCACTGCCAGGGTACTGACGAGTCATTAGAGTCCCCCACAGACAGTTTCCCAAGTTCGGGCGAAACGTTGTAGAGGCCGTATGGTTTTATGGCAGGGTTCGAAAAATGCACGTGCGTTTACGCACGTGTTATTTTTCGGGCAGATGATACTGGTCGGCTTTGGTTTAAGCCGGATCCGAGTATTATATTGAGTAGGTATAATATCTTTGTCTCAGTTGCATTTGTATTCGGTCGTAATACAAATGCGGGTATATTTATACAGTTTCGGGGTTATCCTGAAAGTCGTTTCAGGATCACTTTTGGAAGTTGCCAGTTTCCAGTTTTCTATCAGCCGTCTTTTAACATTCGGTTAAAGACGGATTTATCTTTTCTTCAGTTGAGGTGAGTCAGTGTTCTAGAAGATTCTAGATGAGGTGACTAGGCTAATTGGTGTTGTGTTCTAATTGGTTGCATTTATTACTTGATGAGGTGTTATTAGTGATTCATGCTTTGTTATTAAAGCTTCTTGTTTTCCTTAGGATATTTAGTGAGAAGCTTTTTGCTTAAGGTCACCACTTGCTCCTACACTCACCCTCCTCCTTCATAATGAATGGAAGGCCTCCTCTCTCTCTCACTCTCTCACTTGATAGTTTTTCATGGTTGGAAAAAAGATTATGATAGATTTGGGGTGTATGGAATCCACAGCTCATTTCATTCCATCACCCAATTCCCTCGGCAACTTCATTAACCGATCGTCCACGGATTTGGACGAAGTGAGACAAAGTCATCTACTCATTCTCTACATCATTCTTGGTCGTCTCTTTTAGCAAACTTGACGATCGAGTTGCCTCGAGTCAGAAGCGGGAGCCCGTTTAAAGAATCGATCATGTGGTGCCACCTCGACGAAGGAATCGGAGATCGACGAGATCGGAGTAGCCGCAACGGAGCGTGGGATGATGGTTAAAGAACGAAGGACTCGGATCGTTCGGTATAACCTTTCTACACTCTTTACAGTATGTTAGTTTAGCAATAATGGCAGATCCGGGTTAAAGTATACGATAGCGCCAGTTTAAAAGTTTTGTTCCGCATTTTGGCGTCTGTGGACGGCCGGGGCACTAGCGTAGACTTACAAAAATCGTTTTCAAAACACAACACGTGCATATTGCACAATATGTTCGCATGACCTGTACGACCCGTTAATCGGAGGCTCTCTCGCATCAAGAGCGAGGGGTAATTAACATCAGTTTTGCCAGCAGCTGCTGGAGATTAGAATCTCCACAATCAATAAACCCCCGTCTACCCTACATAAGTGGAATCTGTACGCGCTCAAGGCACATGTCCATCCATCTCAATGGGTGACGAAAAATACCCTACAATACATTACTTCTATAAATACACAGCTTTATTAAAATCGACTAAGGTCCAATTTCATCAGTAATTTCAGACCTTCCCATGGATAGAGTTTGCATACGTATGAATCTATTAAATTACCGTATAATAAGTCTAGCAATTTTTTTAATACTGCGATAGGAAACTCTTTACTTGAGAGCATAAGAAATTTTCTACTTAATATTTCATTTGGCTAACTTATTCCAATAGAAACACATGGAAAAATTGCCTCCCTGTGGGGGCAAAGTAACCATCTAAACGAACCAATTGCAATTCTAGATGTCACTTTTTGTTTTAATTGTTATCTTGATGTGAATAAAACTATAGTTCACTTCACATGAAGTAGGATGCTGAGGCTATTCCTAAATCATACGACACTTCATTTGAATGACATCTAACCTTATTCATCAATATAATCATATTTGATGATTTAAACAACCACATGTAATATACAAAAAAATTGTAATTTATACTTGCAACTTGAGAGCATAACTGAAAAATATGTGTAGAGCATGAAAATATCTGTAAAACAACTGGTAGATCATTAAAAACGTATATGTATATCAAAAGATATAGCCAAAATAAAATTCATGACTAATTATGCAAAAACAGAAATATTTTCTGCAATTTAATTACTTCAGGATACTTAAATAGAAAACAACAAGCACCATTTCAAAATAGTCTAGAATTTTACAAAATTCTAATCCACTCTATATCAGATTATAAAATTAATAGTTGATCCATAAATCTCTTACATCTTTATTTAAACCCAACATTCTTTTTAATGGGTATGAACCCTAGCATATCTAGCCTTAAACTATAATGGGCTTAATATGTATAAAGTGGATATGGGCTATAAAATTTAATCTGCATTATGGGCAAAGTCAACTTAATGGTCTATGATATAAAAGGATCAAACCTAATAATATCAAAAGTATGCATTCTTAATTGGTCTAATATGAATTAAACTCTTCAATATCCGACCCGCTAAGCTCTAAACTTAAAACCCAGTCAACAACCACGATAAGAAAAAAATCAATTTCTTCCTCTTAATAAAGGGAAGAAATTAGGGCGCGACTCTAGGGGTCGGATCTGTGGCCAAGAGTCTAACACCACGGCGACGGCGAAAATCGAACTCAAGCCCGTCTCCAAACGTCGAATGGCTCAATTGTCCAGCGGTGAAGAGAAAACAATGAGAAGTGTTCTCCGCCGAACACAGAGACGAGACCGCGTAGATCCGTCTTGCCTGAATTTCGAGGGCAGATGCTATTAGGTGTTATCCGTCCACCTCTCCGAAAAAACGAAGTTGATTTATGACACCATGTATTGAAGGTTTAGACGGATGCGGCCGTTGTAGCAGACTTTGTCAGATTTTCCCTCATTTGAAGGGTTATTTGATTGTGGGGATGCTCTTCCTTGCAGGCGCAAGCCCCTGCAGTTAATTACGCTACCGCATCGCGGTAACCATTTTCTCCTTCTCCAGATGGTCACTTCGTGTCGTGTGTGTTTGTTTTGTTTTTTTGGTTGCCCGTGGATTGTATACGGAGACTAATTTATATTGTTGCCCGTAGGGCGTGGATTAGTCCAAATCCGTATTTTTTTAGATTTAGGTTTGGGGTTGTGTTTAAGGATACGTTAGTCTCATTTGAGACTAAAATCAACTTAAACGTATGTTAAGCATACGTTAGTCTAATTTCAGACTAAGATCAACTTAACGGGATTGTTTATATCCAACAAAAGAACATTTAGACTCTATTGTTTAGTTTAGGGACGTTGCGGTCCACGGTTAAGGACATCATAGTCCATTGGCTTAAGGACCCTACAGTCCAAGGTTAAGGACATCATAGTCTATGGTCTTAAAAACCCTACAATCCAAGGTTAAGGACATCATAATCCATGAGTTTAAGGATCCCACGGTCTATGGAACATCTGGTTGTCGGGACCCGTCACCTCTCTGAAGACGTTGAAGGATTACAACGACAAATATCAGATGAGTGAAGAGATGTACCCTTGAACCAATTTTGGTTGGGAGATCTGCAGTCCAATTGGGACTAAGATCTGAGATTTATGAGCATATGGGCTCAATTTAATCTGAGTGAGGGATTTATGGCCAACTTAGGCTCGGCCCACCCAATCAAATGTTAAACATTTAACAATGCTGAGCATTGATTTGGGTTCTGACAGCCTTTCTGTCTTTTATTGAATGTTGAGAATTCATCATAGCTCTAGGGCTTTACTTATAGAACAATTTACGTTCTTTCAGTGCACACATGAGGAGCACGTGGCGCGCTTGGCGCTGTGTGATTGAAAAGAAAAATTCGAGACTGTGTAAATCACATCAAATGATTCCCGATAACGGTTGCATTTGATCGATAAGAGTTTCTTTGTGTCGGTAATTAGAGAATTGAATAAAATTCACAATCAAAGAATTATATTTGACCGCAATCAATTACGGTGTCAGTTGTAGATCGTAAGCGAGTGCGGATCGTCCACAGGGATTGTGCGATTTGTTTTTATATTTGATTTGTTTGAATTGAAAAGTTAATCGAAAAGAAAAGAAAACATGATTCAAGATTTTATCAAATGTTTCAAGTGTCACTATTCTAATCAAGAATCAAGAAAATGATAAACAATCAAGAATCAGGCTTTCGATGATATTTCCAACCAAATGTCAAGAATCTAAATGAGGCTCGTAGGAATCGATCGAATCTATAGACGTGATGTAATCTCAAGATATCGTGTTCTTGTCCTTCGAAGAATTGATACTAGATCAATGATGATCGACGAGAGTTAGGGCTTTCTCGTGAAACTAGGGTTTCATCATTTAACCCTTGTTCTTTCATCGATATCATTCACATTCTAGCCTCTAGCAATTTCAAGAAACGATCGTAACTCCCCAATTTCGAGCGATATCAATCAAGAAAGTATCGTAACGAACTGGGTTGTCGGTTCTTGAACTTGCTAGGGTTTACAAAACTCGTAGGACTCAAGAATCGATTTAAGATATGTTACATCATCATTCTATTGATCGTCTCGACTCCTCGACGAGCGAAGTATTACTCAAACATCACAACAAGAATAACAACTAGAAATTTAGATTGAATCATGATGCAAGAATTTAAAGAAAACAAGATAAAAGAATATATCACCTTTTATTTATATCAACAATTTGATTACAGTCGCTCAAGAACTACAAGAGGAAGAACTAAATTGTCGAATTGGCTTCGCTCGGCTCCGTGAGTCGCGGGTCGGCTTGGACCACTTGCTCTGTTGAAGATCGGCTTCGCTCATAAAAGGTTGCAAGGCTTCTTGCTTGATGGGGTACTAGGGATCTTGGCTTTTGATTGGAATTAGGGTTAGGGTTTCACACAAGTCTTCTCACTAGACTTGTGGAAGAAGATGAAGAAAGAGAGTGAATGGATCTAGATTGATACTAAAATTTTGGGGATAGATGATTCTTTTTTTTATAACCCTAGGTCTAGGCTTCTATTTATAGACTTCCCAAAGCCTAGGTCTAGGTTTGAAATTACAATTCCCTCCAAAAGTTTGTTGAGGAGTTTCTAAAAAGAGTTTGTTAGGAGTTAGTTTAGGTTTTAAGCTACGATTAATTAGGCATAGAAACCCTAGTTTGCTGATCTGGCAGAAGCCTCTGGAGTTTTCTGGAAACTGATACATTTCTGAGCTGTAGGCACTAGCAGAAGAGTAATGAAGCAAAACTGGAGTGATGATGTGGCAACGCCGCCGCGGAACAGCGGCGCAAGGCGGCTCCGGCCGCGGTTCCACGGCCATGTAGGCTCCTTGTGGCTTGGTTCTTCTGGTGTGGTCTTGGGTTGATACTTGGGCCTTTCTTTGATATGTTGATTTTTGTTTTGCCTTTTGGATTGGTACCAAAACTGAAATCACTGAGTTGGCGTAATGTTTGATCAGCACTATGTAAGTTTTTGGCTTTTCTTCTAGGTTTTCCTGCATAGATCTCAAAACAAATGTTGCGCAATATAGGGATGATACGATGCCATGAAATGCAGTCAATTTCCTTTATAGTGCCGGTTTTAAGGTCTAACACATGTAATCTGATATTTTGCGACAGATTTGCTAATATGTGAAATATGAATGCCGAACACTTCTATATGAATGCAAATGATGAGGAAATTGCCGGCTAAAAGATACAATATTTTCGATTAATCAAATTCCCCCAAACTTAATTTCGATCGTCTCGAGCGAACTTTTTATTAAAAAGAGAAGGAGAAAATAAAGAAAGAGAAAAACTAAATAGCACACTTTCGTAGGCAACACGATTGCACTGAGCACGTGCAACAAGCCTTTAAACCTCTAGGTGTCCCTAGTAGGAGGAGTGTTGTCTCCTGAGGGTTTTCAGCGGATTGCACCCACAAAATCCAATAATAAAAGAAAGATCATGAATATTACATTTAAAGAAAAGAATCGTAAAAGAAAAGCCTTGAAAATTAGGGTTTTCAACTAAGCTAGCTTTTCGGTTGTCATGAGCCCTATCTTAATGGTCATGAAAAGATGTCAGAAATCACGTCCTCCCTCAATAAAACATCGTCTTATTCTTCATTCCTATCTTTCTTCTAAAACATCGATCATATCACCCTGCGTGTGTGTAAAGGACATCCCTACACCCGGAGAATTCAATTCAAGCTATCATACTCTTGCCCATCAGCCTCAGTACTTTTTAATTAATGAATATTTAGATGAGATTGCTTACACACTTTCATGCAACCGTTAATACTTCTTGATGTACTAACCGATCGATTACTCCCGTGCTTGCTTACTTGGTGTATTTTCCTCGTCTTGCACCATCTCAGGCATAGCAGTGACTCCCAGACCAGTTGGCCTTAGGGCACTAGGTGAAGAAGCACCCTCGCTATATATTTTTTATTGCCTTCGGTGATAACAAAACCAGTGTCCATTTTTCTCACCACTTTATATTTTCTTTATTCACTTCTTTTTTTTTATTTCCTTCATACGTTTGGCTTTAAGACAAGAGCATTTCAAGGTATCCTCTACTATCCCAGGCTTCAAGACGTGTGTAAGTGCGAATAGCAGGGTAGCAACGTTCAAAATGTTTGGCTTCCAGAATAGAAACTATTTTTCAGACTTAGTTTTATCCTCAGATTAGTGACGTCCTTCATCTTACTAACCCTTGGGACAACGGCTCATAACTACTTATTACTAGTTTGTATAAGAAAACTTCTAATTTTCTTAGTTTTCTTAAATTTTTCTAAGTTCACTATCTAAACTTTTATTATCTTATTTATATACAAAAGGTGTAAATATTAAAATTATTTTTATACTTGAAAATTTTAAATTTTTATGGATTTTGAATTTTTAAAAAATTTTTATAGATTTTTTTTTTAAAAGAAATGTTTTATGCTTATGCAAATGATATGCAAATGATGCAAAAATAAGCACAAACCTCTCCCAAACTTGTTTTCAACAGTGTCCTCACTGTTGCCAATTGCTAGATCTACAAAACCTGTAAGTCTGGGAGGAATTATTAGTGGGGGCAAAATATATAAGTGAAGAACTTCCTCCAAACTTACTCTTTTCACTCACCTCCATTCAAAAAATGATGCAATGATATACAGGACATGAAGGTGAGACGGAGGAATTTTAATCCAAATAAACTGGCTCCTGTAAGAACAGGAGCTCCTCCGTGGGGTCAGTGGAAAAATACGGCTTTAGTCTATGTCCATTCACTTTGAAAAAGGTGCCGTTTTTAACATTTTCTACTTCTACTGCCCCGTGCGGGTATACAAACCGCACAACAAAAGGTCCCTTCCATCGAGATCGTAGCTTACCCGCGTGAATGTGTAATCGTGAATCATAAAGAAGGACTTGTTGACCTGGTGAAAATGTTTTCCTCAAAATGTTTTTATCATGAAAAACCTTAGTCCTATTCTTTGTGATTACAGCGTTATCATAAGCTTCATCGCGGAGTTCTCTTAGCTCATTTAGTTGCAGCTTTCGAAAGTTGCAAGCTACGTTTAGATCAAAATTTATTTCCTTAATGGCCCACAATGCTTTATGCTCTATCTCGACGGGTAAATGACATGCTTTCCCAAACACTATCCTATATGGAAACATTCCTAGGTCGGTTTTAAATGCAGTTCGGAATGCCCAAAGAGCATCCGTCAGTTTGGTCGACCAGTCTTTTCTATTTTTAGCAACAGTCTTCTCCAGGATAAGTTTGATTTGTCTGTTTGAGATTTCAGCCTGCCCGCTTGTTTGGGGGTGATAGGGTGTAGAAAGTCGGTAGTTGATTGAGTATTTCTGCATCAGAGTCTCGAAAGACCTGTTGCAAAAATGTGTCCCATTATCGCTAATAATAGCGCGTGGGTGTCCAAATCGTGAGAAGATATTCTCTTTTAAGAACTTAATGACAACTTTCTTGTCATTAGTGCGACATGGAATGGCTTCTACCCACTTTGAGACATAATCAACCGCCAGCAGTATGTATAAATTCCCAAAGGAGCTGGGAAAAGGACCCATAAAATCAATGCCCCAAACATCGAATATTTCAACAACCAGAATAGGTTGCTGAGGCATTTCATTCCTCTGGGAGATTCTACCCGTGTACTGACATTGTGTACAGGTTTTGCAATAGTCAAATGCGTCCTTGAATAAGGTCGGCCAATAAAATCCACATTGCAAAACCTTCTCCGCCGTCTTTTTAGGACCAAAGTGACCCCCACAGGCCTGATCATGACAAAAAGAAATAACACTCTTGAACTCTTCATTCGGGACACACCGGCGAATGATCTGATCAGGACAATATTTAAACAAATAGGGCTCGTCCCAGTAAATGTGTTTTACTTGGGATAGAAAACGATATTTGTCCTGTTTTGACCAATCGCTGGGTATCAGTCCCGTGGCATGATAGTTCATAATATCCCTGAACCATGGTTCATATGCTCAAGAGTTGTTCATCTGGGAACGAATCATTGATCGGCAGGGTCACAGGGGAAGAAGAGATGCGTGAAAGATGGTCAGCTACTACGTTTTCACATCCTTTCTTATCTTTGATAACAAGATCAAATTCTTGTAACAGAAGGATCCAACGTATTAGTCGACCTTTTGCATCTTTCTTCGCCAGAAGATGTTTTAAAGCGGAATGGTCAGTATACACAACTATAGGTGAGCCAATTAAGTAAGGCCTGAATTTTTCTAATGCAAATACAACCGCTAAAAGTTCTTTTTCTGTGGTTGTATAATTGATTTGCGCATCATTTTGGGTCTTACTTGCATAGTATATCACGTGTGGTATCTTTTTGATGTGCTGTCCTAAGACTGCACCTACTGCAAAGTCGGATGCATCACACATTAGCTCAAAGGGGTAGTCCCAGTTTGGTGATGATAAAACGGGGGCTGAAGTGAGTGAGTGTTTAAGTGAGTCGAAAGCTGTCTCGCAGTCCGAATCAAAATGGAAGGTCGTATCCTTAGCCTGGAGAAGAGTTAAAGGTCTAGCAATTTTGCTAAAGTCCTTAATGAATCTCCTATAAAAGCCAAGGAAAGATCGAATATCTTTGACGCTTTTGGGATGAGGGAAGTTTTGAATGATATCTATCTTAGCTCTGTCAACCTCAATGCCTTTCTGTGAAATAACATGTCCAAGAACAATTCTTTCTTAGACCATAAAATGGCATTTTTCCCAGTTCAAATTCAAGTTCTTCTCTTTGCAACGAGTAAGAACAGCGTCAAGATTCGATAGGCAATCAGAAAAAGAATCTCCAAAATCGAGAAATCGTCCATAAAGATCTCCAGAAAATTTTCTACCATATCAGAAAATATCCCCATCATACACCGCTGAAAGGTAGCGGGTGCATTGCATAACCCAAAGGGCATGCGACTGTAAGCAAAGGTACCAAAAGGACAAGTAAAAGTGGTTTTATCTTGATCTTTTTTGGCGATGGGGACCTGATTATAGCCTGAGTATCCGTCCATAAAACAATAATACTCTCGTCCCGCTAAGCGTTCCAGCATTTGATCAATGAATGGTAGAGGAAAATGGTCTTTCCTCGTGGCAGCATTGAGTTTTCTATAATCGATACATACACGCCACCCAGTTTGGGCGCGCGTCTGAATCAACTCATTTGCCTCATTGGTTATAACAGTGATGCCGGATTTCTTAGGAACGACATGTATAGGACTCACCCATTGGCTATCGGAGATGGGGTATATAATACCATTATCTAAGCATTTGACGATCTCTTTCATGACCGCTTCCTTCATGACGGGATTCAACCGTCTCTGTGGTTCTCGGGTTGGTCTGGCATCATCCATGACATGTATATGATGTTCAACTATCAAGGGACTAATCCCTTTGATGTCCGCCATACTCCAACCAAACGTCTCTTTGTTAGATCTCAAAACCGATAAAAGTGCATTCTCTTGTTCTAATGCTAGAGAAGCGGATATTATAACCGGTAAAGACTCCTTCTCACCTAAATAAGCATATTTCAGATGAGACGGTAAAATTTTTAGATCTAATTCAGGCGGAGAAATGATAGAAGGAGGGATCATTGAGTGATTTTTGGATTTACAAATAAGCTCAGAGCCTGTGAAAGATACAGACTCGGGTGGAGAAAAGTCAGGAGTGTAGGACTCAAGTGTAGGTAAAGTGTCCTCACTAAGATCTTGTGTGAAATCAAACAGAGATGTGGTAATGTCATCGAGATTAGTAAAGCAAAGTTCCTCAGCTCCACAACTATCGGGAGCGATCTCATGGACAGAGCACACATCTAAAATATGAGCAGAGGGTTCTGATGGCTGACTTCCAACTTTGTAGATATTTAGTTCAATGGTCATATTTCCAAATGATAAGTTCATTGAACCGTTTCTACAATTTATAACAGCGTTGGAAGTGGCAAGGAAAGGACGACCCAGAATCACCGGAATTTGGCCCCGGGGGTTTGCTACAGGCTGTGTGTCAAGCACAATGAAGTCTACAGGGAAAACAAACTCCCCGACCTTTATCAACACATCCTCTAATTCACCCCTTGGTTTGGTGATTCAACGGTCTGCCATCTGGAGAGTGCAGTGAGCAGGTTTCAGCTCTCCAATCCCTAATTGCTCATATACCGAATATGGAAGGAGCTTAACACTTGCGCCAAGGTCTAAAAGAGCACGATTTATATTTTTACCCCCAATAGAAATCGATATTGTAGGACATCCTGGGTCCTTTCGTTTTTTTGGTAGCTGGGGAATAAAAGCAGTGCTGATATTATTATCTATGAAGACCTTCTTCGGCACTTGGGTCTTTCTCTTCCTAGTGCACAAGTCCTTAAGAATTTTCGCATAAGCGGGGAGTTGTTGAATTGCATTTAGGAGAGGGATGTTGATGTTAACCTGTTTGAACATTTCCATAATTTTCTCCATATGAGGACTCGTTCTATTATCCCTTAACCGATTCGGGTAAGGAGCTTTCGCAATAAGCGCCGGGTCCATCATAGGAGAAGGAAGAGGGGGTAGACAAGGTCCCAAAAGAGGTGTGGGGACCGTCTGTGGAGAACTATAAGGGTTGGGTTCAGGTGTTGAGCCTAGTGGGAAATGGAGAATAGGCGCGCGAGAAGGTGGTGTGGTAGAAGAAGAAGGATCAGAAGGATATGTGTGTGTGTGTGGAAAGGTCTCAGCCGGGGTGTTGATATGATTTTCAATATCATCAATACCTTTCCCGACATGATTGTTCAGCACTCTTCCCGATCTCAACGTTGTGACTACATTTACATTGTAATGCCCAGGATTCTGTAGGGGTTGAGAAGGAACTTTCCCTTTTTCTCTCTCACTCATTTCGGCTTTAAGGCGTGCGATTTCAGCTTCCATCGATCTGATACTCTCAGCTTGGAACGCTGAGTTTTTCTTTATCTCATTGACGGAAGATCTAACCTCAGTCGAAACCTCTATGAAATTTGATAAAAGTGATTTCATGGTTTGAGTGAATTGAGAGAATTCGTCAGAACAGGACGACTGCATAGGATTAGACTGTGCAGGAGTGTTGCCCTGGTTTTGGAAATTTTGTGACTGATAGGGGTGCTGAGTGAGTTGGAGGGGTTGCTGTTGTGGTGGAGGAAGAGCCTTTTGAAAATTATTCGTCTTTGGAACCGTGTTTTGAGATTGGTTTTGGTTCCAATCGAAATTCCGGTGATTCCTCCAACCCTGATTGTACGTGGAAGAATATGGATCGTTTCTAGGTCGTTGAAATGCGGCATTAGACTGCTCGTGACCTTGAAACGTAGAGTTTAATAGACATTCTTCCGTTAAATGAGACGGATCAGAACAGCACCCACAAACAGTTTTGGGGAGCGACATTGGGTTTAGGGAGGCTGCTGCAAATTTGTGTTCCATAGCGTCGAGCTTCTTTTGCATTACTGTCATCTCAGCTCAAACACCTATGGACACATCTATTTGGTGTACGCCACCCCTATTCAATGGTTGGGTTCCACTCTCCCACTGTAGTGATTTTTCAGCGAACTCTTCTAAATACTTCCACGCTTCCCCATCATCCTTAGTCATAAAAGTACCTTGACACATGTTTTCAAGGCTCTGTTTAGTGTTTAGGTTAATGCCCTCATAAATGATTCGGCAAAGCTCCCATCTCGGGATGCTATGATGAGGACACTGAACCAAAAGATCCTTGAAACGTTCAAAACATTTAGAGAATGGTTCAGCAGGGAGCTGGGCAAATTGATTCAGTTCGCTACGGATTCGAGCTGTCTTTTGTATTGGGTAAAATTTCTTAAGGAATGCCACGATGAATTCTTCCCAATTCGTAATAGAGTGTGCGGTAGTGTTATATATCCACTTCTCGGCTATATCGCACAATGTAAATTGAAGAAGTCGTAGACGCCTAGCATCCACTGAAAGTTGTGACGTACCCATCATTGCGTATACGTTTTCAAATTTGGTAATGAAAACATAAGCGTCCTCAGTCTCGAGTCCGTGGAATTTGGGTAAAAGGTTGATGTACTGGGGTTTAATCTCAAATTTATCCCCATTGGCTGGTGGTGTGGATAAGCAGGTCGAAAGAGGACCTCGAAGTGGATAGCACCTCTCCTGGAGAGAGATGCGGGGTGGGTTCTGCGCACCAACGGACGGCGGCAGAGTAGTGGTAAAGAAGTTTGATGGATTCGGATCCATCGGTGCGGGTGTGGTAGTGGGTAAAGGAAAGGTAAATGGAGAAATATCGACTTCGGAGTCGATAAAGGGTACGCGGACTAAACGGGCACTAGAATCCCGTGTCCAGCCTATCTTGTACTAAAAAGGGTTAGTACAAGTGGCAGCGTTGACTTATACTTAGGGGTAAATGAATGAATGCGGTGTTTGCTTTGAAAAAGGGATGGATTTTTTGAAAAAATGATGCGACACAACAAATGCAGCACACAAACCCTAGAATCTAGCGGTCACCTAGGTCCGGCTCTAGACCGCTCCTAACTGCCAAAAGACAAGTCGCAGGATAGAATCCTCCACTGCCTCTTTGTTCCCCTATGGCCAGGTAAGTGCCAGGTAAGTGGGAAGGTACTCCACTACGTAAGTAGTGGGCCTAATTAATAACCACTAGCCTTCGACACACTTGCCTTAGACACCACAAGAAAACGTGGATAAGCAATGAATTATCCACGGCCTTCTCTTGTCCTAAGTGAGCGCGACGGTCCTTAGAGTCATCTCTAAATATTTTTTAGTTAATGTGGGTCAATGCGGATGCAAGTTTTGTGATTTTCGGGGCCTAGGAAGGGTAATGAACTCCCCACCTAATTTGGATTTGGCCGTGCCCCTTAATATCCGTATTTAGAATGCAATCAACCAAGAAACAAAATCACGCACAAATTTAATTTTGCAATTTACGAGCTGCGATTCTTTGCAAAGAATCCTGCAGAAATTTGTTAGTTGGAGCTAAAAAGAGGAGAGAGGAGAAGGTAAGAAATCACCTGAGACAAAACTTTCACAGAGAACCCTCAAAGCTGCCGCGGTTCCGCCGCATATGCTGGCTATTGCCGCCCTTCCGCGGTCGAATGATGGAATCACTGCACCAAAATATTTCAGAGAGGCTCTGTAGACTCCCTCTGCTCTCTGGTATATTCAAAAATATTTCTTCAATTGCCAAACAGCTCCAGATTTCCTTGCAATGAACCACAACAAATCGTTTAGGGTTTGCACGAATTTTGATTACAAAAATTATAATGGAATAAATCTTCAATTCAAACTTTAATATGAAACGAATTAGCGCGTAATCCCCGGCAACGGCGCCATTTGATTGAAAAGAAAAATTCGAGACTGTGTAAATCACATCAAATGATTCCCGATAACGGTTGCATTTGATCGATAAGAGTTTCTTTGTGTCAGTAATTAGAGAATTGAATAAAATTCACAATCAAAGAATTATATTTGACCGCAATCAATTACGGTGTCAGTTGTAGATCGTAAGCGAGTGCGGATCGTCCACATGGATTGTGCGATTCATTTTTATATTTGATTTGTTTGAATTGAAAAGTTAATCGAAAAGAAAAGAAAACACGATTCAAGATTTTATCAAATATTTCAAGTGTCACTATTCTAATCAAGAATCAAGAAAATGATAAACAATCGAGAATCAGGGTTTCGATGATATTTCCAACCAAATGTCAAGAATCTAAATGAGGCTCGTAGGAATCGATCGAATCTATAGACGTGATGTAATCTCAAGATATGTTGTTCTTGTCCTTCGAAGAATTGATACTAGATCGATAATGATCGACGAGAGTTAGGGCTTTCTCGTGAAACTAGGGTTTCATCGTTTAACCCTTTTTCTTTCGTCGATATCATTCACATTCTAGCCTCTAGCAATTTCACGAAACGATCGTAACTCCCCAATTTCGAGCGATATCAATCAAGAAAGCATCGTAACGAACTGGGTTGTCGGTTCTTGAACTTGCTAGGGTTTACAAAACTCGTAGGACTCAAGAATCGATTTAAGATATGTTACATCATCATTCTATTGATCGTCTCGACTCCTCGACGAGCGGAGTATTACTCAAACATCACAATAAGAATTACAACTAGAAATTTAGATTGAATCATGATGCAAGAATTTAAACAAAACAAGATAAAAGAATATCACCTTTTATTTATATCAACAATTTGATTACAGTCGCTCAAGAACTACAAGAGGAAGAACTAAATTGTCGAATTGGTTTCGCTCGGCTCTGTGAGTCGCGGGTCGGCTTGGATCACTTGCTCTGTTGAAGATCGGCTCCGCTCATAAAAGGTTGCAAGGCTTCTTGCTTGATGGGGTACTCAGGATCTTGGCTTTTAATTGGAATTAGGGTTAGGGTTTCACACAAGTCTTCTCACTAGACTTGTGGAAGAAGATGAAGAAAGAGAGTGAATGGATCTAGATTGATACTAAAATTTTGGGGATAGATGATTCTTTTTTTTATAACCCTAGGTCTAGGCTTCTATTTATAGACTTCCCAAAGCCTAGGTCTAGGTTTGAAATTACAATTCCCTCCAAAAGTTTGTTGAAGAGTTTCTAGAAAGAGTTTGTTAGGAGCTAGCTTAATTTTAAGCTAGGATTAACTAGGCTTAGAAACCCTAGTTTGCTGATCTGGCAGAAGCCTCTGGAGTTTTCTGGAAACTGAAGTACATTTCTGAGCTGTAGGCACTAGCAGAAGAGTAATGAAGCAAAACTGGAGTGATGATGTGGCAATGCCGCCGCGGAACCGCGGCGCAAGGCGGCTCCGGCCGCGGTTCCGTTGCCATGTAGGCTCCTTGTGGCTTGGTTCTTCTGGTGTGGTCTTGGGTTGATACTTGGGCCTTTCTTTGATATGTTGATTTTTGTTTTGCCTTTTGGATTGGTATCAGAACTGAAATCATTGAGTTGGCGTAATGTTTGATCAGCACCATGTAAGTTTTTGGCTTTTCTTCTGGGTTTTCCTGCATAGATCTCAAAACAAATGTTGCGCAATATAGGGATGATGCGATGCCATGAAATGCAGTCAATTTCCTTTATAGTGCCGGTTTTAAGGTCTAACACATGTAATCTGATATTTTGCGACAGATTTGCTAACATGTGAAATATGAATGCCGAACACTTCTATATGAATGCAAATGATGAGGAAATTGCCCGCTAAAAGATGCAATATTTTCGACTAATCACTGTGCGCCAGTCCAAAGAGCGCAAAGCACTTCTGTTCAAGTAGCGCACACGTGGGAAGCACGTGGCGCGCTTGGCGCTGAGCGCCAGTCCATGAGCGCAAAGCGCTATTTGTTCAGTGGCGCACACGTGAGGAGCACGTGGTACGCTTGGCGCTGAGCGCCAGCCCAACGTTATGATCTAAGAAATAAATTCTCGTTTATAAAATACTTTGTCTCAAGATTCTAAGAACAAAAATTCTTATTTTATAGGAGATGTTTCAATCTCTTATTTTGATGAAAGGCTTTGCCTTTATGGATCTGTGATCCTAAGAGAACTGAATTATTCTTCCCCTTTTTATAATGAGGTGTTCATGATCTCTTTTATAAAAAGACCTTAGTCTTATAGATCTATGATCTGTGAGAAGAATTATGTTCTTCTTCTTATTCTTTGTGATGAGATACTTTGATCTCTTTTTGTGAAAGACCTTGGTCTTATAGATCTATGATCTTAGAAAAGAAGTAAATCCTTCTTTCAATATGAGATGATTTCTTCTCTCTATTTATTTACCTTGAGGAAATTCTTCTTCTTTCGAGAGCTTGCTCTTTGTCTTTGAATTTTTTTCCAAAGTTTATGGGGGGTTTCTCTATATGAGACTTGAAGTCTTGGGGCCTTTATATAGGGCAAGGCTGATTTGTTCAATCAGTTAAGGAGATCTTTTCTCCAATTGATTTGGGGATTTCCCCATCGTTGGATCTTTGATCCAAGGGCTTCTGATTTTCAGAAGGCAGTCTTCTTATTTTTAACAAGATTGGGAAATCTTTCCCCACACAGAATTTATTCTGTATTTTAGTGCTTTTTAATCACCACTGGATCATTGATCCGACGGTGCTCTGATTTACAGAGCACAATCTTTTTATTTGGAAAGATTTTGAGGAATCTTTCCTTAACAGAATTTCATTTTGGCCAATTGATGATTTATCATCTTTATTGGATTTTTGATCTGATGGTGGGGAACATTTAGTTCCAGCGCTAGCGCACTCGTACTTTGCATGTGAGCGTTGCTTCAGAGTGCTGGCGCTCTTTGCGCTAGCGCACTCGTGCTTCACACGTGTGCGCTGCTTGATTGAAACGAATTTCTTGGATGTGTATATGTGAAAAGTAACGACAATCAAAAAATTATATTGACCGCAATCAAACTACGGTGTCGGATTGTAGTTTGTATGTGAGTGCGGATCGTCCACAGGGAAAGTGTAATCGTTCGTCTTTCGAATTAGATGAATTGAAACTTTAATGAAAAGAAAACAAACAATTCAAGATTTATAGTTGAAGTTCAAGAATGAGAAAAAAACTAGATCTAAGAAAGCATTAAAAGATAGAATCAAGAATTGATAGTTTGATGATTTTTCCAAACCAAATCTCAAGAATCGAAATGAGGCTCGTAGGAATCGATCGGATCTATAGATGTGATGTAATCTTACAATTACGTATTCTTATCCTTCGATGAATTGATACTAGATCGATGATGATCGATCGAGAATTAGGGATTTCTTGTGAAACTAGGGTTTCATCTTATCCCTTATTCTTTCGTCGATATCATTCACATTCTAGCCTCTAGTAAATTCAAGAAACGATCTTAGATCCCTAATTTCGAGCGATCACAATCAAGAAAGCATCGCTACGAAACTAGGTCATCGATTCTTGAACTTGCTAGGGTTTACAAAACTCGTAGGACTTAAAAATCGTATTAGAATTTGTTACATCATCATTCTACAATCGTCTCGACTCCTTAACGAGCGGAGTTTTACTCAAACATCACAACAAGAGCAACAATTACAAATTGAGATCTAATCATGATGCAAGAATTAAAAGAAAGCAAGATCAATGAATTTCACCTTTTATTTATATCAACAATTTAGTTACATTCGCTCAAGAACTACAAGAGGAAGAACTTGATCGTTGACTTGGCTTCGCTCGTCTCCGTGGATCGCGGATCGGCTTGGATCACTTGCCCGATTGAAGATCGGCTCGGCTCATAAAAGGTTGAAGGCTTCTCGCTTGATTTGGTACTCAAGATCTTGGATTTGGAGTGGAATTAGGGTTAGGGTTTCGCACAAGCCTTGTCACGAGACTTGTGGAAGAAAATGGTGTAGAATGAGAGATTATTTAACTAATGAAGATTAACCTCAACCCTTAGATCTAGGTTCCTATTTATAGATAACTAACCCTAGATCTAGGATTTCAAATTCTAACTTTCCCTCCTAAAGTTTGTTGAAGAAATTCAAATTTCCCTCCAAAAGTTAGTTAGGGGAGAAGCTTCTAGATGTGATTAGTTAGGAGGAGCTTCTAGAAGAGGATTAATTAGGAGCTTAATCAGGATTAGCCTTCCCTAATCTTCTTTGCTGATCTGGCAGTATCTTCGAGGGTATTCTGGAACTTGATGTATCACAATGAGGTGTGGGTCCCGCTGTGAGAATTTTGCCCTGAAAATGAGATGATGACGTGGCAGAAGCGCGGCGGATCCGCGGCTTAAGCCAGCTCCCGCCGCGCTTCCGCGGCTGACGTGGAGAGTTAGGGCTTGGGCTGTCTGTTCTGGTCTTGGGCTATTGTATGGGCCTTTATGTGATATATAGAATTTAATATCTCCTTTTGTATTGCTACCAGATCTCAAATGATTGAATTGGCGTAATGTTGATCACTCTTTGGTTTTTCTTCCGTATTTTCCTGCATAGACTCAAGACAAGTGTTGCGCAAATACAGAAATGATGCGATGCCATGAAATGCGGTTAATTTCCCTTAAAGTGTCGGTTTAAAAGTCTAATACATGCAATCTCATATTTTGTGACAGATTTGCTAATATGTAGAATATGAATGCCGAACACTTCTAAATGTATGCAAATGTTAGGGAAATTGCCGGCTAAAATATACAATATTTTCGACTGATCAAATACCCCCAAACTTAATTTCGATCGTCTCGAGCGAATGTTTTTTAAAAAGAGAAGGAGAAAATAAAGAAAAAGAAAAAACTAACTAGCACACTTTCGTAGGCAACACGATTGCACTGAGCACGTGCAACAAGCCTTTAAACCTCTAGGTGTCCCTAGTAGGAGGAGTGTTGTCTCCTGAGGGTTTTCAGCGGATTGCACCCACAAAATCCAATAATAAAAGAAAGATCATGAATATTACATTTAAAGAAAAGAATTGTAAAAGAAAAGCCTTGAAAATTAGGGTTTTCAACTAAGCTAGCTTTTCGGTTGTCATGAGCCCTATCTTAATGGTCATGAAAAGATGTTAGAAATCACATTCTCCCTCAATAAAACATCGTCTTATTCTTCATTCCTATCTTTATTCCAAACATCGATCATATCACCCTGCGTGTGTGTAAAGACATCCCTACACCCAGAAAATTCAATTCAAGCTATCATACCCTTGCCCGTCAGCCTCAGTATTTTTTTTTTCGATGAGCTCACACACTTTCATGCGACCGTTAATACTTCTTGAGGTACTAACCGACCGATTACTCATGTGCTTGCTTATTTGGTGTATTTTCCTAATCTTGCACCACCTTAGGTATAGCAGTGACTCCCAGACCAGTTGGCCTTAGGGCACTAGATGAAGAGGCACCCTCGCTATATATTTTTTATTTCTATTTCCCTCGGTGATAACAAAACCAGTGTCCATTTTTCTCACCATATATTTTTTTTTATTTCATACTTTTGGCTTTAAGACAAGAGCATTTCAAGGTATCCTCTACTATCCCAGGCTTTAAGATGTGTGTATGTGCGAATAGCAGGGTAGCAACGTTCAAAATCTTTGGCTTCCAGAATAGAAACTATTTTTCAGACTTATTTTTATCCTCAGATTAGTGACGTCTTTCATCTTACTAACCCTTGGGACAACGGCTCATAACTACTTATTACTAGTTCGTATAAGAAAACTTCTAATTTTCTTAGTTTTCTTAAATTTTTCCAATCTCATGGATGTAATTTTTCACTATCTAAACTTTTATTATCTTATTTATGTACAAAAATATTTTTATAGTTTTGAAAAATTTTAAATTTTTATAGGTTTTTTTTCTTTAAAAAAAATGTTTTGTGCTTATGCAATGTATGATGCAAATGATGCGAAAATAAGCACAAACCTTCCCCAAACTTGTTTTCAACAGTGTCCTCACTGTTGCCATCTGCTAAATCTCGAAAAACCTGTAAGCTTGGGAGGAATTTATTAGTGGGGGCAAAATATTTAAGTGAAGAACTTCCCCCAAACTTATTTTTGGCTCAAAATTTTATGAACTTATTCTTTTCTTTTTTTTTTGGAGCCAGAAAAAAATGTACCCCCCCAAACTTGAGTTATGCAATGTTAATCTTTTTAAAATCATAAGTGGGGGTCAAAAATCAGTGGTCGATGCCAAGCTTTGCAAAGACCGAAGGTTAACACCAACCATTCGAAAATTTTATCAATGCAGTGCTCGGGTTGGTGGAAGAAGAAGTGGGGAAAAGGTAAGTGGTGGAAGAGAATGTGTGTGCGTCTCATTTTGGAGAGACGATGCAGTGTATGTGATGGATTACTCGCATTCTTTTTACATTTCAGAAGAAGGGGTGGATGTTCAATTCCATTGATTTGGACATGATTCGTCTCAACACCCGTGCTTTTTAGAAATGCGAGTTCATCAGCGAAGATCTCCTCAAAAGTTTCATCTATACCCCGAAGAATAATGTCATCACAAAGTGCGGGGTGATCTTCAGACTCTAAAAGCAGTTCATAATCAGTGTTAGTTTTTGACCCGGACATCTTGGTGGAAGAGTCCGTATGTGTATGATACATAGTTGGGTCAAACAATAACATATGAAAAGAGTCAAGATCGATATCAGGAGGATCATCAAATTCGCTGCTGTCGACATCCATTAAGTCGACAGAACAGACCTGAGCAGTAGGTTCGGAGGGTACACTTCCCAACTTGTAAATGTTCAGCTCTATTGACCTATTCCCGAAAGATAGGGTCATAGAGCCATTACGACAGTTGATTATTGCATTGGAAGTGGCCAAAAAGGGGCGACCTAAAATCACCGGAATTTGATTCCGTGGGTTCGCTACAGGTTGTGTATCAATTACAATAAAATCTACCGGGAATATAAATTCTCCGATTTTTATTAACACATCCTCCAGTTCACCCCCAGGTTTGGTGATTGATCGGTCAGCCATCTGGAGAGTGCAATTGGTTGGCTTCAACTCCCCGATCCCTAATTGCTCATAGACTGAGTATGGAAGCAAGTTAACACTAGCGCCAAGGTCTAGTAGAGCACGGTTAATGTGTTTTTCCCCAATAGAAACGGAAATAGTAGGATATCCTGGATCCTTACGTTTCCTCGGTAATTGTTGGGGGAAAGCCGTGTCTATTGTTTTTTCCATGAAAATCTTCTTGGGCACTGGATTCTTCCTCTTCCTAGTGCACAAGTTCTTAAGGGTTTTCGCATAGGACGGAACTTGTTGGATAGCATCTAGGAGAGAGATGTTGGTGTTTACTTGCTTAAAAATGTTCATAATCTTCTCCATATGTGGACTCGGTGTGTTAGCCCTTAACCGATTAGGATAAGGTACTTTAGCAATAAGCGCTGGGTCCATCATAGGAGAAGGAAGCGTGTGTGGAACAGATCCCGGAATAGAAGTGGGGATCGTCCGTGGAGGAGTAAAAGAGGTGGGCTGTAATGGCGAGCCTTTTGGGAAATGAAGAATAGGCTCGGAAGAAGATGGTGGGGTAGAAGAACTGGGGTTAGAAGTGTGTGTGTGAGGAAAGGTCTCAGCCGGGGTGTTATTGATTGATTTATTAGTATCATCAAACTCTTCCCCAAGGTGATGGTCAAGCACTCTTCCAGATCTCAACGTGATCTCATCCACATGATGTGAATAGCCAGGTTTAGGTAAAGGTTGAGCTGGAAGTTTCCCTTTCTCTCGTGCACTCATTTCGGCTTTTAGTTGTGCAATTTGTTTTTCCATCGATTTGATGTTCTCATTTTGAGAGATAATGATCTTCATCACATTCTCGACGGAAGATTGCAAACTTGCCGTCCCTTGGATGGATTGTTTCATAAAAGTATCCAAGGTTTGTGCTAGTGCAGAGATATTATCTGTACCGGTTAATTGCAAAAAATTTTCATGTGGTGTAAAAGTGTTGGCCGGATTTTGGAAATTTTGTGCTTGAAAGGGGTGCTGACTCAATTGAAGTTGTGGGTGCTGTTGTGGTGGAGGGGCCCCTTGGAAATTGTTTTGGGTTGGAACCGTGTTTTGAAATTGTGATTGGTTCCAATCAAACTTAGGGTGATTCCTCCAACCCTGATCATATGTGGAGGAAGATGGATTGTTTCTAGGTCTTTGAAATGCGGCATTTGTATGCTCAGGACCTTGAAACGGACATTCTTCCGTCAAGTGAGACGGATCAGAACAGCATCCACATACAGTTTTGGAGAGTGATATTTGACTTAGGGCAGCTAAGAATTTTTCCATATTCTCGAGTTTCTTTTGTATGGCTGAAATGTCAGCTCTAACTTCTATGGAAATATCATTGCCATCCCTAGACGATTGACTCACACCCTCCCACTGTAAAGATTTTTCAGCGAAATCTTCTAGAAATTTCCAGGCTTCCCCATCATCTTTGGTCATGAAGTTGCCTTGACACATGGATTCAAGGGACTGTCTTGTGTAAGGAGTAATGCCCTCATAAATGATTCGGCACAGTTCCCATCTTGGGATGCCGTAATGTGGACATTGGACTAACAAATCCTTGAAACGGTCATGACATTTTGAAAATGTTTCATTTGGAAGCTGGGTGAATTGATAGATTTCGCTACGGACTCGAGCTGTTTTGTGATGTGGGTAAAATTTCTTAAGGAATGCTTCGACGAATTCATCCCAATTTGAAATGGAATGTGCGGTAGTGTTATAAAGCCACTTCTCGGCTAAATCGCACAAAGTGAATGGGAGAAGACGTGGACGTAAAGCATCCACAGAAAGCTGTGAAGTACCCATCATTGCGCATACATTTTCAAATTTCGTGATAAACACGTATGCGTCTTCAGACTCGAGACCGTGAAATTTTGGTAGAAGGTTGATGTATTGGGGTTTTATTTGAAAATTTTCCCCGTTGGCTGGTGGTGTGGAAAGACAAGTGGAAAGTGGGCCTCGTGTAGGATAGCATCTCTCTTGGAGAGAAATGCGAGGTGGATTCTGCACACCAACGGACGGCGGCAGAGTAGTGGAAAAGAAGTTCGATGGAGGTGGATCCATCGATGTGGGTGTGGTGGTGGGTAAAAGAAAGGGTAAATGTAGAAATACCGACTTTAGGGTCGATGAGGGAACGCAGACTTAACAGGCACTAGAAACCCGTGTCCAGCCTATCTTGCACTAAAAAGGGTTAGTACAAGTGGCAGCGTGAATTTATAATTAGGGGAAATGATATGAATGTGGTGTTTGTTTTTGAAAAGTGATACGGATTTTTTTTTGAAAATATGATGCAACAAAACAAATGCAACACACAAAACCCTAGAATCTAGTGGTCACCTAGGTCAAACTCTAGACCGCTCCTAACTGCCAAAAGACAAGTCGCGGGATAGAATCCTCCACTGCCTCTTTGTCCCCCTGTGGCCGGATAAGTGCCAGGTGAGTGGGAAGGTACTCCACTACGTAAGTAGTGGGCCTAATTAAAAACCACTAGCCTTAGACACACTCACCTTAGGCACTACAAGAAAACGCGGATAAGCAATGAATTACCCACGGCCTTCTCTTGTCCTAATTGAGCGCGACGGTCCTTAGAGTCATCTCTAGATTTCTTTTAATTAATGAGGGTAAATGCGGATGCAAGTTTTGCGATTTTCGGGGCCTAGGAAGGGTAATGAAATCCCCACCTAATTTGGATTTGGTCGTGCCCCTTAAATTCCGTATTAATATGCAACAACCACAAGAATCAAAAACACGCACAAATTTTATTTTGCTTTGCGGCGCTGCGATTTATTTGCAAAGAAACCTGCACAAAATATTAGTTGGAGCAGAGAAAGGAGAAGATAAGAAAGCAGAGGAGTATACCTGAAAGTTTGGTGCAGAGAAGACTCAAACCCACCGCGGATCCGCCGCAGGTAGGGGTCTTTTGCCGCGGAAACGCGTCTCAATGTACTGTTCACTCTACCAAATTTCAACAGTGGCTTGCTGTTGATTTCTACAGCTCTCTGGAAATTTCAGAAAAAATTTTCTCCAGCTCCAGTGATTCCAGATTTTCTCGCAACAAATCACAACACACTTATTAGGGTTTGTACGAGTTTAGATCTAAAAATTATGATGAAATCAATTGTTCAACTCAAATTTCAAAAATACGAACTATTAGTGCACTATTCCCCGGCAACGGCGCCATTTGATTGAAACGAATTTCTTGGATGTGTATATGTGAAAAGTAACGACAATCAAAAAATTATATTGACCGCAATCAAACTACGGTATCGGATTGTAGTTTGTATGTGAGTGCGGATCGTCCACAGGGAAAGTGTAATCGTTCGTCTTTCGAATTAGATGAATTGAAACTTTAATGAAAAGAAAACAAACAATTCAAGATTTATAGTTGAAGTTCAAGAATGAGAAAAAACTAGATCTAAGAAAGCATTAAAAGATAGAATCAAGAATTGATAGTTTGATGATTTTTCCAAACCAAATCTCAAGAATCGAAATGAGGCTCGTAGGAATCGATCGGATCTATAGATGTGATGTAATCTTACAATTACGTATTCTTATCCTTCGATGAATTGATACTAGATCGATGATGATCGATCGAGAATTAGGGATTTCTTGTGAAACTAGGGTTTCATCTTATCCCTTATTCTTTCGTCGATATCATTCACATTCTAGCCTCTAGTAAATTCAAGAAACGATCGTAGATCCCTAATTTCGAGCGATCACAATCAAGAAAGCATCGCTACGAAACTAGGTCATCGATTCTTGAACTTGCTAGGGTTTACAAAACTCGTAGGACTTAAAAATCGTATTAGAATTTGTTACATCATCATTCTACAATCGTCTCGACTCCTTAACGAGCGGAGTTTTACTCAAACATCACAACAAGAGCAACAATTACAAATTGAGATCTAATCATGATGCAAGAATTAAAAGAAAGCAAGATCAATGAATTTCACCTTTTATTTATATCAACAATTTAGTTACATTCGCTCAAGAACTACAAGAGGAAGAACTTGATCGTTGACTTGGCTTCGCTCGTCTCCGTGGATCGCGGATCGGCTTGGATCACTTGCCCGATTGAAGATCGGCTCGGCTCATAAAAGGTTGAAGGCTTCTCGCTTGATTTGGTACTCAAGATCTTGGATTTGGAGTGGAATTAGGGTTAGGGTTTCGCACAAGCCTTGTCACGAGACTTGTGGAAGAAAATGGTGTAGAATGAGAGATTATTTAACTAATGAAGATTAACCTCAACCCTTAGATCTAGGTTCCTATTTATAGATAACTAACCCTAGATCTAGGATTTCAAATTCTAACTTTCCCTCCTAAAGTTTGTTGAAGAAATTCAAATTTCCCTCCAAAAGTTAGTTAGGGGAGAAGCTTCTAGATGTGATTAGTTAGGAGGAGCTTCTAGAAGAGGATTAATTAGGAGCTTAATCAGGATTAGCCTTCCCTAATCTTCTTTGCTGATCTGGCAGTATCTTCGAGGGTATTCTGGAACTTGATGTATCACAATGAGGTGTGGGTCCCGCTGTGAGAATTTTGCCCTGAAAATGAGATGATGACGTGGCAGAAGCGCGGCGGATCCGCGGCTTAAGCCAGCTCCCGCCGCGCTTCCGCGGCTGACGTGGAGAGTTAGGGCTTGGGCTGTCTGTTCTGGTCTTGGGCTATTGTATGGGCCTTTATGTGATATATAGAATTTAATATCTCCTTTTGTATTGCTACCAGATCTCAAATGATTGAATTGGCGTAATGTTGATCAGCTCTTTGGTTTTTCTTCCGTATTTTCCTGCATAGACTCAAGACAAGTGTTGCGCAAATACAGAAATGATGCGATGCCATGAAATGCAGTTAATTTCCCTTAAAGTGTCGGTTTAAAAGTCTAATACATGCAATCTCATATTTTGTGACAGATTTGCTAATATATAGAATATGAATGCCGAACACTTCTAAATGTATGCAAATGTTAGGGAAATTGCCGGCTAAAATATACAATATTTTCGACTGATCACTGCTTCAGAGCGCCGGCGCCCTTTGCGCTAGCGCACTCGTGCTTTGCACGTATGTGCTGCTTCAGAGCGCTGGCGCTCTTATGAAGCGCTGCCCATTTTAAATTTTGAAAATTCGAACAGAGCTTTGCTCTGATTGGGAGAAACAAATGCCCCCCCCCCACCGTTGCGTTCATGTGGCTCACACGTGAGTGCAGCGATGGCAGCATCTCCACCATTAAATCAACTTCGAAATTGAAACGGCTCTCAGTGCCTATAAATAAGGTCTTTGGCCCTTAAGATGACTTCTGTTCATCTTCTTTCTTGTTTTCTGAGAATCAATTTCTCCTTTAGAGCATAGCTCTCTGTTTTAAGAACTCTCTCAAAGACAGAAGTCTGTCAAATTTTTAGGTAAAAGATCAAATCTTTAAAGAGATTAGTCAATAAACTAGGGTTTCACCCATTAACAGAGCTTTTGCTCTCCTTAGATCATAGATCTTCAAGAAAAACTTTTTTAGGGTTTCTCAACAGAGATTTGCTCTTGTTAGATCTTAGATCTTTCTTAGGGTTTCCTAACCCATAACAGAGCTTTGCACTTTTCAAATCATACAGATTTGTTAATCTTTCATGAAAACTCCTAGAGTTTGTTCACAGATCTTGAAGATCTCAGAATTTTAATTCATTAAAAAATTTATTTTGAGTTTTCTGATGGATTATTCCATCATTTTTTTTACAGAGCAAGACTCTTGAGGAATTTTTATTCCTTTCATCATCAGAGTTGACAGATGTCACTCTGTTATAGAGCGCTGCTCTCAATGGGAGATTTACTCCTTGGCCCGAGGGCCCTCATTAAATGAGAATCTTTCGAGAATTTCCTCGTTTAACGATAGTCTCATCAAATGATGAGATTGTTTTATTAATGATGAACTGTCATCTAGATTATGTGGGTCCCCTTTGGTCCCTTTTCACTGCATTGCAGTGCGGTACGGATTTAAAGTACCTAGTGATGGAACTTAATCTGTAGCATTGGCGGCTGAAAATTTATTCTTTTCCGTGCAGGTACTATATCTTTTGACACTTCCTTCCCGTTCGTCCGTTCGGAAGGCGGATTCCTCGAAGCGTCCGTAGACCGAGAAGTTTTTGCACTGATCAAAGACCATGATCCGGAGCACAAGAATCTTATTCTATGGGGAACATGGTACAACCAAATCATCAGGGGTTGGCGGAGCTTTTCTTGCGCGGTACCTTCGGAGCCTATCTCGGCGATCCCTTATGCAGATGCACCCCCGGTGAACTATGACATGGAGGTGGTTAATTGGACTTCGGAGGGTCTCCTTCAGCCTCCTATGGCTGCGATTCCTGTAAAGCCTCCGATGGCTTTAGATATTCTAGGGCAGCGTATATGCCAGGGCGAGTCGCGCCCTTAGGGACAGCCATACAACATAGGCTTAACTCTCCGTCGCTCAGCTGGGTATCTGCAGTGGGCTTGATATATCCTATCGGCGAAGAAGTCAGAGCTGCTGAGGCTCGGGTTGTACCCCGCGATCTATGCTTCTCTGTTTTAGTATTCCACACCTCCAGCATGGTGGGTTAAAGCCTTTTTGGAACAATGGCATGTTCCAACTCACACTTTCCTTATGCTAGAACGGGAAGTTTCCATCTCTTTGGAGGAGTTTGCTGATATCTCCGGCTTGCCTGTCATAGGAGAGCATTATGAGGAGATCTTTCCCCCTGACGAGTATATTTTCGCTACCCGACTAGTGATGACGGGTCTAACCCTAGAGAATGCCGTTCAGCACCGATTCCCCAGCTTGATCAAGGTGCTGAACATTTGCAGGGGCCTATTTCTTGAAACTGGAAGCCATAGGGTTAGCTTTGCGGACTTCATCGCCCGTTTTCTCCGCCTAGAAGCTTTATCGCAAGAAGGCGAAAAGTTTGCGAAACTTGATGATCCTTTTGGTTTTGGCTTGGATAGCTAGCCGATAGCAGAAGCGATCAAAAGAGTTTCTTCCTTCCCAAAGTCGCAGTCATCCCCTTTTCAAAAATCGTCGCTCAGGACATTGACGAAGAAGCGTTCTTTCTGGGGTTCCTCGGTTTGTGGTTAAGCTGGTTCGCGGTTCCCATGCACCCTCGTTACATGAGGCCATCTGTCTTCTACCTAGCTCATCGGATGGTTGAAGGGAGATAGGTTGCTGTTGGGATTGCCGGGCTGGCTCATATGTATCACGACCTTATCTTGGCGGCCGACACTACTCAACCGGGGGTGCAGCCTGTGAAATTCCCGATGCATTATTTTACTTCATGGCTCGAGCTGCATGTGCTTGGTGCTTTTGGAATGCACAAGCGGCCTCATTTCTATGAAACTTGCAATTTTTCACGGATCATGCGGCTGGTCGATACTTCCACTGTGGAGCCAAGTCAGCGAGATGCTCGGGGCATGATTCTTCGCCCACGTACAGTCGGGGATGGCATGACCTTTGTTGATAAGGTCATGACCATCGGTAAGGAATCCGCTAAGAAGGTGCAGCCATTGCGGGACACCTTTAAGGACGGAGCTTCTACCTTGAAAGCTCGAGAGATTCTCCATTTGTACTCGATCAAGCCGGGATACTTGGTGTTCAGGCAGAACAACTCGGCTCTATTCATGAGATATAACCCCACCGTTTTGCCCAGAAATCAAGTTATAATCAGGGTGTCCCGCTCGAGGCATTCTTGGCAGAACCGGTTAATACTGAAGAGGGCATCCAGAGCGCTTTGCACCACTTCATGCGCCTAAACACAGGGTCCAATTTCTTCATCAGTGAGCCGAGTTGTGTTCTGAAATCCCTGAACGTATACGTGGCATGGTATCAACACGCAATGGGTGCTGTTATCAAGGAGGAGAAGCGACTTTTGCTTGATCGCAAGGGTGCAGCCCCGGCTGGTAACCCCGCTGTTCCCTTGAAACGACAAACCATTGTCCGTCCTCCCTTAAGGGAAGCTGCTGCGCCTGTGGCGCCACGTGATATGCCTGAGCTACCGATACCCCGTGCTCCCATTGAAGTGGTCGCTGTGGCATCTCCTGAGTCCGGCTTGGGTGCGGAGATCGGGACTCGCCGTCCGAAGTTGCCCGCTAAACGCAAGCTCATTTTCCTGGCGGCCGGTACTCGCTCGCAGAAGAAGAAGAAGAAGTTGATTCTTTCTGCAGACGTTGTACTCGGCTAGGAGCCCCATGCTCCTTATAGCGAAGACTTAAGCGAATACGGGACCAACGAGGGTCTATTCATGGCGCCAGATGATACTGATCTGGAGGCTGCCATCGCAGCATCTGAGCGACTAGCTAGCCACAAGGCAGGACTGATCACCCTTGCTGAGTCAGGTAATCTTCAGTCGTATCTTTTTGTTGTTGCATTACATTTTTATTATCGTGTTTTGACTAGCACTTTTTCTTCAACAGGCGTTTCCACTGAAGAGGCTATCGCGGCTTCCCTCAAGACTTTTGAGGAGGAAGAGAGGCTTCGCGCTTAGTTGGGCCTTGGTATATTTCGGCTCATTATGTCCTTATTCCCTTTTCCTTCATGGATAGTCTGACCCCTTTTTCATCTTATCGCAGGGACTACTTCGACCCAAGTTATCCCAAGTGCCGTGCCGATTTCGCAGGGTGGTGCGGAAATGATTCCAAGGCCGGCTACCGAAGTGCCAGCTTCCCCAGTGTTGCCAAAAGAGGCTTCGCTTAAGCAAACGTGACGGACGCCATAACGGCTCTAGAGGTAGCTCCTGACGCAGACGATGATGCCTCCTTGACGGAGGCCCTGAGAAGATCAGCTCTCACGGCCCAGGAAGAAAGGAAGCGCAGGAGGCGCGCAGCAAGAGAACGTAATGCCGCCTTAGCTGTAGGTGCAGGCTCGAGCGCTGCTTCCCCTGTCCCTGCTTCTTCAGAGGATGCTCCGGTCACCTTGTCTACCACTCATAGACAGGTAGCACGCACGGCTCGGGAAGCAATTGAAAAGCCGACCTAAGGTAACGTAACACTGGGTCCTTTTTATTAGAGTTTAATCTTCAGATTCTTATATATCATACCCTGCAGGGCCAAGTCCGGGTGAGGAGGTGGCAGGCGAAATGACGGCAACCACTGAGCCCGAAGTGGCTGCTCTTTCCCAGGAGTCCGGGACTGCCCCAATTGCCGCTCTTTCTGCTTGCGGTTCCCTGCCATCGCCTGGCATTGCAAGTGTCACAACGACTCTCGTGGAATCAGGGGATGAGGCTACGGGTGGCGAAACCATCCCCCCAAATGAGATCGAAGAAGTCGTGATGCTTGGTGATGCTTCCGTCACCGTTTTGGCTGATGACCTGTCTGGTAAGTCTTGGATCGCTGCATTCTTTTCGTTTTGCAATCCTTTCTGATGACATCTTGTTCCTTTCGAATGTAGGTGTGGTGAGCGCTGAGGTTGCAACATCTAAAGAAGCACTATCAGCTGCCACTCTGGCGGTTGCCGCCCCTTCGTCTCCTCTTATATCTTCTCGAATGTTGGAAGGTATGGGTTTGTGATTAATTTAAATTAGGAACAGCATCTTCCGTGTACTGACCATGTATCATCGTGATCTTGCAGGAGTTCTCTTTGATCATCTGTATCAGGTGCTGAACCCGCACTTCTCCTTCCAGTCGGAGATTAGTCTGCCCGCTGGTGCCGGTGAGTATCTTTTCTAACCGACGTCCTTTCTTTTCTTTAACGAGCAGCCATGTCGTTGCTAATTATTCTTTGCATTACTTATAGCCTTGCAAATTGAAGGAGGGGGCGAGGGTATCGTCGCGCCACCAGTACTCCCAGCTCTGCCCTCTGTTGCAGCCGGTATAGTAGACTCTATTGTTCGTGTATTTTTTTCCTTATTTCTTGAGCCGTCATCTGATTATGATTTGTTTTGCTGTGGTGACACCGACTCCAGCTCCGTTCGAGTCTCTCATCATAATGCCGGCATGGCCCTTTTCTAGACGTCCATCTTCAAAAGGCGTTGTGACTAGTCTGCGTATGTTGAGTGAATACATCGAGGGGCTTGACGCGGAGGCCCCTACATTCGCTGCAGATTTTGCTGTCGAGGTTAATCCAATGTTGGTGACGCTTATGAACTTCCATAACGAAGGCGTCGTTGAGTCTTGGGTTAACCACTGCAGGAAGATTGAGGCCTGCCTGCCGGAGCTTGAACTTAGGCGTCCTGCTCCTAAGATGTTGGCTTTGAACTCGCAGCGGGCTGCATGGGTTGAGCAGAGCGTGTCCTTCCTCCGCCATTTTGAACAAGAAGCGACCTTGAGGCGGAAGGAACGCGAGGAGGCTTCAGGTGAATCTGCCCGGCTGTGCGCCCAAGTTGAAGCGAATGCCGCGCAACTGAGAGCCATTTTTGAAAATTTGCAGCAATGCATTTCGGACGGGCTGACATTGAGGCGGAAGCTTGACTCCATTGAGCGGGTTACGCAGAGTCGCGAAACTGTCCAACGGGAAATCGATGAGAAGGTTTCATCGTGCTTGCAGCAATGGGCTCTAATTGAAGCAGAGCTGGCCGCGGCGGCCGATCATGAGAAGGCACTGAAAGGAGTGCGCAAGCAACTTGCTGACTTATTGAAGATGCTTCCTTCTCAGTAACTGTTTTTATATAGATTGAACACTTGTAATCTTTGAATAACATATATCCATTTTTTTTATTCTTTCATATGATTCAACTTATACTCTATTGAATTCATGAATAAAAGATACACATTTTTTGTTCTACTGTTGATTTCTTCTCTTTGTTGTATCATTGCCATGTGATTTTGGCAAATGTGGCATGTAGATAGTAAATGACGGTCCATCTTGGACTCTTTGCAAGGTAACGATGGCTTAGGAAACAGGTTCAGGTCTGCTGCCTAAGACTTTTTAATTTTATGAGCCGTGAGGGTCTCATAAAAACTTTTCTCCCTATGAGTCGAGAGGATCTCACAGGTGTATTTTCTCCTTAGGAATCGTGAGGATTCCTAAGTGCGTTTTCTCTTGAGAGTCGTAAGGATCTCACAAGAGAATTTTCTCCTTACCAGTCGAGAGGACTCGTAAGTGGTTGCTTCCTTTCTTGTCGATATTTGACTTAGGAGAGTGTGGCCTGTAGAAAATCTACCTTGACCTCTTTGCGAGGCAATGATGGCTTGGGAGACAGGGTTAGGATCTGCCACCTAAGACTTTTCAACTTTATGAGCCGTGAGGGTCTCATAAAGAATTTTCTCCCTACAGGTCGAGAGGATCCCGTAGGTGTAGTTTCTCCTTAGGAATCATGAGGATTCGTAAGTGCATTTTCTCTTGAGAGTCGTAAGGATCTCACAAGAGAATTTTCTCCTTACAAGTCAAGAGGACTCGTAAGTGATTGATGAGTTGACCTGCTCCCGAGTCAGAGCATTACTTTGACGGGGAGTTCGATAGTTTACTCTGGCTGTTTCCCACGGAGTCAGAATTGACTTTGGTCGTGTTCTACGGGGCCAGGAGGGGTTGACTTTATCCGCATTTCACGGTGTCAGGGGTTGACTTTATCCGCATTTCACGGTGTCAGGGGTTGGCTTTATCCGCATTTCACGGTGTCAGGGGTTGGCTTTATCCGCATTTCACGGTGTCAGGGGTTGCTCTGGCTGTTTCCCACGGGGTCATGATTGATTTTAACCGTGTTCTACGAGACTGGGAGGCGCTCTGGCTGTTTCTCACGAGTCAGGATTGACTTTAGCCGTGTTCTACGGGGCCAGGATTTGCTCTGGGCGTTTCCCACGGGGTCAGGATTGACATTAGCCGTATTCTACGGGACCAGGATTTTCTCTGGGCATTTCCCACGGGGTCAGGATTGACATTAGCCGTGTTCTACGGGACCAAGAGGTGCTCTGGGCATTTCCCACGGGGTCAGGATTTACATTAGTTGTGTTCTACGGGACCAGGATTTGCTCTCTCGGTTTTCTGTGAACCGTCGAGGTTTGGAACAAGGACTTTGCCATGGCTCCAAGGTTGATTGTCGCGTCTGAATCCTGTTGGAATGAGGAGGAACGCTGTTGGTGATCTCTAGGCTGTCTGTGAACCATCGAGACTTGGCTCTCTTTCTGATGGAGCCTGGTGGGGAAGGTATGGTTCCCTCTTTGTTTGTGCCCCTGGATTGTATACAGGGATCGATGTGATCTCACCTATAGGGCAAAAAGTTTCATTATATATATATATATATATATATATATATATATATATATATTTTCTTTCCGCGATGCTCTATCATTTCAGCTTTTATATCGCGAAAATCGCGATTGCCCAATCATTTCGGCTATTTTTTCTTTTTACTCGCTGCTTTTTATTGCGAGTTGCCCAACCATTTCGGCTATTTTGTATGCATACATTTTTACTTGCTGATTTCATTGCAAGTCGCCCCATCATTTCGGCTATTTCATATGCATTTTTTGGCTCGCTGGTTTTTATAGCGAGTGTGGAACTTGGAATCTGGTGCCAATGTTAGCATCAGCATCACTGCGACTGGAATATTGTCAAGAGCGAATCATCATTTGCCGTGAAAGGACTTGGGATTTGATACTGATTCACGCATCAGTATCGCTACCACTGGGACATTTCCAGGAGTGAATCATCACTTTCCTCTGTCGATGTCGAACAAAGGTGGCTCAACAAACAGGGTTAGGATCCTGTCGACTAAGGCTTCTGACTTCATGAGCCGTAAGGGTCTCATAAAGGTGTTTCTCCCTACGAGTCGTGAGGATCCCGAGGTGCGTTTTCTCCTTAAAAATCATGAGGATTCTTAAGTGTATGTTCTCTTATAAGTCGTAAGGATCTTACAAGAGTGTTTTCTCCTTATAAGTCGAGAGGACTTACAAGGGTCGTTCACCGTGTGAGGATATCCCTATTCGTTGGTGGGACTCTGTTAGGGAAATGTTTATTCGTGCTTGTGGATTGTATACAGGGGACAATATTGAACCGCTCGTAGGGCAAAATTGGGATGTATGACTGTTTAAGAACAGGTTTAGATCCCTGTAGCTTAAGGCTTTTGAATCTTATGAGCCGTGAGGGTCTCATAAGAGGGTTCTCCTTACGAGTCGTGAGGATCCCGCAAGTGTAATTTCTCCTTAGGAATCGTGGGGATCCCTAAGTGTGTTTCTCCTTTGTGAGTCGTAAGGATCTCACGCAGGTGGTTTCTCCTTACAGGGTCGAGAGGACCTTGCAAGTGTCTTTTAATGAGATTGCGCCCTTTCGGGTTTTCATAAAACTTGCCGGTAGTCCAGTTGTTTTTACTCACGGAGCCCTTTCGGGTTTTCATCCGTGCCCATTTCGCTTATGGACGTACCGTTTTTTTTGGGTCAGCCTTGGGATGTTGCGGTCTATAGTATTTTATAGACGTCTCGGTCAACAGCCAGTTTTAGGACATAGTGGTCCATCGTTAGTTTAGGGACGTTCCGGTCCATTTGTCGGCTACTACTTATAGAGTTTAGGCTTAGGAAGATAGCGAGCTGACATAGGCATCGTCATCTATCGTTAACCTAGGCCGCGACTCGTCAGGCGTAGTATTTTTTAGGAAGTGACCGTTTATTGGCCTGAAAGGTCTTTCACCATGCATGTGCATGAGTAGATAGGCTCCACCCTGGTAAACTTTGTCTATGATATACGGGCTTTCATAGTTCGGCTCGAATTTCCCCCGCTTGGCACGATTGGGGATCATAGGTCTTTTGACCACTAGCACGAGTTCGCCTTGGCAGAATGTTCTCGGCCAAGTCAATCTTTCGTATGAGCGTGTCATCTTTGCTTTATAAGCCTCCAGGTTTTGTTGCGCCATGAGCCGGGTTTCATCAAAGGCATCGATCTCCTCAAGATAAAGATGAGCATTGTCTTCGTCTGTTATCTTGTAATGAACTGCCACTCGTAGAGAGGGTAACTCTATCTCGAGGGGGTACCGCTTCTTTGTCGAATACCAATGCATACGGCGTTGTATTTGTGGCCGTTTTGAACGTAGTTCGATACGCCCAGAGAGCTTCATGCAGTCTCTCATGCCAGTCCTTCTTATTCTTGGACACCTTCTTCTTCATGATCTTGCTCAAGGTCTTGTTGAAAGCCTCAGCCAGACCGTTAGCTTGAGGATTGTAGACTGAAGAGTATCCCCAGTCTATATTATGTTGCTGCGCGAAGCGGCTGATTTTGTGGCTTCTGTAGGCCGGCCCGTTGTTGGAGATAATCCGTCACGGAGTGCCGAACCGATAGATGATGTGTGTCTTGAAGAAATGGAGGATATTCTCCGTCTTCACTTCTCTTTGTGGTACTGCTTCTGCCAATTTAGAGAAGTAATCAGTTGTCGCCAGTATGAACCGATGTCCTCTGGACGATGCTGGTTCAATAGGCCTGATTATGTCAGTTCCCCACATTTCGAACGGCCAGCTAGCCACCGTTGGGTTAGCGGATTTGGATGCTGGTGGATAAAGTCTCCGTGAATTTGGTACGAGTGACACTGTTTCACGTATTCGAGACAGTCTTGGATCATCGTGGGCCAATAGTAGCCCATCCCTTTGATCTTCAGCTTCATCTTCGGCCCGGCTTGGTGAGAACCGCGGAGTCCGTCATGAGTTTCTTGGACGACTGTCCTTACTTCTTCAAGTTCCAGGCATCTCAGCCATAGAGAGTCGAACGAGCTCTTGTAAAGAGTATCATTGACAAAGGCAAAAGACATAGCCCGTTTCACAAGCTGATGTCTTGAGGACGCATCTTCAGGAGTTCGACAGGATTTAAAGTAGTCTATAAAGACTTCTCTCCAATCCTTGACCTTTTCCTGGTCCTCTATCTGTAGGGCTGTTTGCTCGGTCGCTCCCTTTCCTTCGGACGACTCCGGAGATATTTCTGCCGAAGCAAGAACCCGACGGCTTTGCACGATGATCCTTACGTCATCGAGGTCTTCATCGGCCAGTTCTTTAGCGAGCTAGGATAACGCATCTGCTTTGCTATTCTCCACTCGCGGTATGCTTACCAGGGCGTACGAAGGGATCTGAGTCAGCAATTGTTGCACTCTCTCACCGTACTTTACCAACTCTGGTTTGCACGTTTGATAGTCGCCATTTACTTGACTAACGACTAGCTGGGAGTCTCCATATATGAGGAGGTTTTCAATTCCCATGTCGACAGCGATCTCAAGACCTGCTATCGAAGCTTCATATTCGGCTTCATTGTTTGTCCTCGGTTCTGTTAAGGAGAAGGCAAAGCGCATTATCCCTCCTTGTGGAGCAACGAATGAGAGGCCTACCCCAGACTTGATTATGGGGGAGCTGTGCTTTCGCTTCTTCATGGAAGATGCTCCATCAAAGTAGAGCTCCCACCGGGTATCATTCTCTCTTCTCTCCCCGTCGATCGTGTCAAACGCGTGCTCGTCAGGCAATTCGCAGTTCAAAGGAGAGTCAAGTATCAGATGCTCAGCGAGGAAGTCGGTGATGGCCTGGACTTTCACTGCCTTAAGGGGTCGGTATATCACCGAGAATTCCATTAAAAGTAGGGTCCATTTAGCGAGCCATCCCGTCAATATGGCCTTTGACATCAAATATTTGAGAGGATCCATCTTTGATACGAGATGTACCTCATGTGCCAACGCATAGTGTCTGAGCTTCGTTATCGCGAAGATCAACGCAAGGCAGTGTTTTTCGATGGGGGAGTAATTGTTTTCTTCCCCCAGGAGAACTCGACTCAGATAGTAGAAAGATCTTTCTTTCCCTTAGTCATTTTCCTGTGCCCATAGCGCCTAAGGAACCCTCAAGGGCGGTCGTATACAGGATGAGAGGCTTTTCCTTGACCGGGGCGGTCAGTACCGGCGGATTCTGTAGGTATTGCTTAATTTCGTCCAGTGCGCTTTGGCATTTGCGATCCTAGATGAACGGAGTTCCCTTCTTCATTAGGTGACTGTAATGACGGCACTTGCCGGAAAGATTGGCTATGAATTGCCGGATATACGCAAGCTTTCCTTGGAGAGACTGCAGCTGCTTAAGAGTTCTTGGCGGAGGCATTTCCATAATCGCCTTGATCTTTGACGGGTCTATTTCGATTCCTCGATGTCTTACGATGAATCCTAGGAATTTGCCCAAGGAAACTCCGAACGTGCATTTGAGAGGGTTCATCTTCAAGTTATATTTCCGAAGGCGCTGAAACACGATCTTCAGATGCTCTAAATGTTCCTCGTATGATTTGCTTTTAACTACGAGGCCATCAATATAGCATTCCACGATTTCATGTATGAGGTCATCCAAAATTTTCGTCATGGCCCTCTGATAGGTGGCACCGGCGTTTTTTAGACCGAATGGCATCACCTTGTAGCAGAATATGCCCAAAGTGGTCCGGAAAGCGGTATGCTTATGGTCCTCGAGATGCATCTTTATCTGATTGTATCCTGATGATCCGTCCATGAAAGAGAAAACTTTGTGAGTGGACGTATTATCTATCATTAGCTCAGTGACCGGTACTGGAAAGTCGTCCTTCGGGAAAGCTTTGTTGAGATCCCGGAAGTCTATGTATATGTGCACCGTCCCATTTTTCTTCATCACTGGGACAATGTTGGCAATCCAATCAGGGTACTGAACCTCTTGGATAAAGCCGGAGTCGATTAGCTTCTTGACTTCGGCGTTGATGCTCATCTCAAGCTCGAGCCGCATCCTTCTCGGCGCTTGTTTGACTGGCTTGATGTTCGTGGATATCGCCAATTTATGCACAGCGATCTCTGAATCGAGTCCCGGCATCTCTGAATAGTTCCATGCGAAGCAGTCTTCATACCGCGTGAGCACGTCTTTTGGCGTAGCCACCCTTTCTTCAGACAACAGCTCACTAACGAATGTCGGTCGCGGGTCACTTGTCGTCCCCAAGTCAATTTTCTTGAGGTTATCTGCAGTAGTATGTATCCCATCTTCCAGCTCTTTTGGCGCCGATGGAAACTCTGAGATCACCTCGTCATCATCGTTTTCGAAGCACCAGGGGAGGTCATCTATATTCTCGGGTTCTTCTTCTGACAGCGTTATCACGTGATAGGTACGAGATCGTTTCCAAGACTGATGTTGGTCTGGTTCTACTCTCGCCGCATGCGTGGCTTTCGATTCATGCTTCTGTGGTGGGGTTACCTTCCAACTGCTGGATAGAGCGAACCTGCCTTGCTGATACTGGTCTTTGACCCAGTCTTTAAATGTAAATCAATCTTCGAGAGGATGCCTTATCACTTGGTGATAGGAGCAATAGTCCGAATGATGAACCTTACCTGCTTGCTCAGGGTGCTTGGACTCCGGGAGCGTCATTATCTGATGTTTTATGACAAGATCGAATATCTTCCTTCTCTTGTCTTGGGGAAAAGAATATGCTCGACCCATCTTCTTTATAAGAGACGGATTCCGGCTTCTCATTTCTGCTTCACGTGGCTTTTTGGACCCACTACACTGCTGTCGAACATATTTTCCATTCTTCAGTTTATTTTTGCCTCCGCGTCGAGTCTTCTTTGTGACGTGCTGGCGACGAAGGGCATCGTCGTTCTTTGTAGATTGCTGAAGGAGGCGCTGCGTCCTGGCTTTCTCGTAAATAGCCATTTCGCTATTATGGTCGTCTCGGGCCTTTTGACCCGCTTCCCTTATGAGCTTGTCCATCTATTCTTCGAATGACGGACTTGGCACCTTCACGGCGGGACCTCGTTTTGGTTCAGGGTTAGCATCTTCCTACAGAGCATCTCTTTCTTCATCGAAGTCAAGTATGACGCAGCAGCTATGGAATCGCTTCCGTTTCTTGGATCGGATATATCCAAGCCCGATCGCTTCCATTCTCCCGTTGGGCAATTTTCGCTGAGTTCCGGGGACGTTCCAGATCCTGTTGTAGAACCGATCTTGTCGAGCAGTCTGTTTGAAGGGTACGCCTTGGCGCTTCAACAGCCTTTTTAATCCTTCTATGTAATATCTGGGCAGACGGATGGGCTGGAGCCTGTCAAGCGTAGAATCGACACCATGCCAAATTTCCTTCTCCACTTTGGTTTCCGTGGATTGATAAAAGAGGATCACATTTTCATCTTTTCGCTTGGGAGGGATGTTCATATCATAATTTTGCATTATTATATCGCCCATTCTTAATTACATTACATATAAATAGGTGCTTTTGATCCATGTCTGCTAAATAGTTGCAGGTTACAAGTTCTCAGATCGTTACAGTGAAATTCATGAAAAGAAACTACAAATGTGAGACTACGACCAACAATAGATGAATCCGTATGATGCCGCCTACCAGTTCAAGGAACAAATGAAGATCAGTAGACAGTTCAATGCACAAAGCACAAGGGTGGCACAAGATTCAAGATTTCAAAGCGAAGCTCAAGGCAAAAGTCCACATCATTCTGCACTGTTAGAAATCTGGAATAAAATAGAAGAGATTCTGAAGAACTAAGTGAAGAAAACAGAAGGTAAAAGCAACATGAAGCAACCCTGAAAGATTGAGACCAAGATCCCACCAATTGGCCGCGGAACCACGGCCAAACAGGCCTTTATGCCGCGGTTCCGCGGCCGTATGGTGCACGTGTCGGTGTACGTGTCGATGGGTGTCGGTGCTTTGACCCGGCTTTCTTGAGGTAGTTTTGTAAATTCATGTGTGGATCAGAATGTATCCTAGGGTTTTTTCTATCTATAAATAGAAAAGCCAAAAGCCTAATTAGGATGCCTCTTTTAGGGTGCCTTTCTTAGGATGCCTCTTTTTAATTCTTAGATTAAAATTTTAATTCCAGTTGTAATGCACTTGTTGAGAGGTCATCAATAAAGGTATTTTTATTTTTATCTTTCATTCTTTTTTTATCCGAATTTAATTCCTGAAATTTTCTTTATCTGTTCTTTTATTATCTGCAACTTAGATAGTCTTTTAAAATAAAATATAAAAATGAATTCTATTGTCACTTTCCTAATGAGTGAGTAATTCTTCACTTGTTAGGGTTAGGATAGGGAATGTTTGAGAGAAGGAAATCTCTCTCACTCCTTTTTTTGCCCATATAATTTTTAAAATACAGACTCTTTTTAATTCAACCACACACCGCTCACTACGGCATCCTATCCTACATGATAGCGGTGATTCCCTAGTTAGACCGGTTGTGGTTGAATTAACTGGAGATTAGGGCTAAGAGTTATGAACGGACGGACAAGGACCAAAAGGAAGAAACTACGTTTCTTCCTAGTCGTGCTAATCCCCGTTGTTGACTATTACCCTAACACCTATACTCTTAACAGTGAGAAGAATCCATATTTCAAACTAACCTAATCCTAACCCTAGCAAGCTTTTTAAATCTATTAATTCTCATTTTTAGATCGTAAAACAAAACATACCAAAAATAGGACTTAACTCATTAGAACTTAAAGAAAAGAACACCTTTTCCCTGTGGATCGACTCGTACTCAACCGGCTAGCAACCAAGCGACACCGTCTTGATTGCGGTATTCTTAAATTATAAAACACGTACAAAACTCTCATCAATCAAATGGCGCCGTTGCCGGAGAAACGGTAGTTTATTTCTTTGTGTAATTTCGGGTTAATTAAAAAAAATTAAAAAAAATTATAAAAATTGAAAAATTTTAAAACAAAAAAAAATAAAAAAATAAAAATCATCTTGTTATTTTTGAAAGGTTTTTGTGTGAATGTGCAGGCTTGGAGCAAATTCTGATTCAGATCTGGAGCAAGCTCAGTGAACAAATCCAGAAACAGGGGATCTGAACAAACAGAGGAGAACCAACTCAACACAGAGAAGAATTTTGGAGATCTAAACCTACTTCTCTGCCGCGGAATCGCCGCAGAATCAGGCCTTTGACCACGGAACCGCGGTCAACCTGTAATGTCAGCACCCCATTTTCTCTGTGAGTATCTTTTTTCTTCTCTCCTACCCCTTGAACTCCACTGAAATAATTTTCTTGTAGGTATTCTTTGCACAGCAACCTCTTCTCCCTCTCCAATACATTGTTTTTGTGCAGGATTCTTTGCGCTGCAAAATAATAAATTTTGAAAGTGTTTTAGATTTTTTGGTTGTTCCTGCTTTGCATAATTAATATGGAATTTAAGGGGCTATAACACCAACTCAGATTGGGTGGGGTTTTCATCACCCTTTGTAAGACCCCAAAAATCACTAAAATCATACGCATCACCCTTAAGTTTAATTAAAAAATATCTAGACTCAGCCAATTAAGGACTGTCGCGCTCATTAGAACAGAGGAAGGTTGTGGGCATTCAGTCGTTTATCTAAACCTGACTTTTTGGTGCCTAGGCTAGACAAGTGAGAAAGATAACTTTAAAAGGTCCGTCTCTCGGTGATTCATGAGCGGAACCCTCCTTTCTTCATTTGTGCTTACCTGGCCACAATTGGCGGTGAAGAGGCGATTTGAGAGATATCTCACAATTTGTCACTTTGAAACAGTTAGGAGCAGTATAGTTGACTTAGGAGACCCTAGCTCTAGGTTTGATTGTGCGTGTTTAAACTGTAGTTGTTTGAAATTGTGTTGTAGTTCCGTATAAATTTTTGCAAAACTCTTTCTAAAACACTTTCAAAATTTTCAAAACTCCAAAAACAAACAATTTTTTAAAAAAAGTATAAAAAAATTAAAAAATTTAAAAAAAATCGCATTCTTTCTCTTCTCCTTTCTTTCATCACATCATGGGTATCCCACCTCGCAAAACTCTTGCCAAACTTTGGTACCCACAACCAGACATTACTTCCTATGGTTCTTGTTTTGGTCGAATTTCGAACGACCCCTCCATGCCCAAAATTTCTTTGAAAGATCGGATAGACGCGTCTAGGACAAACAATTGGACTCAGCAATCCACTTCGTATCAACCATTTCAAACATTCACCCCTTCTCATATTGATACCCCTTTTGAGAGTCCAGTTGTAACCCCAAAACCTATGTCTATTACTGAACATATTGAACAATCTCGTAACCGATCTTTCACTCCTTTCACCACTGCGAATTCTTTGGATCAACAATTTCATTCATCATCTTATCCAAATGTTGATCCTACCCCTGTCCAACCATTCTATTCCTATCCATCCTACCCAATTTTCGCACCTTCCCTAGACATTCCTTCTACACAGCCATTTGGGAGTTTCCAGTATACAAACAATTTTGAATCTTTTACTGAAACTCCTTCACAACCCATGTCTAGTCTGAAACAGGCGTTGGAAGACTTTAGGGTAGCGTCATGCCCACAGATGATGGAGTTGAATGCGTCCATGGCCGCCCTCATACAACCTAGTGACCCGGTAGCTAGTTTCCAATTAGCTCCATATTTTCCAATTTATGATGAGGCGGTAGGACAGGTTGAGAATTTGAGTGGAAAAAGTGAGCTGCACACCCTTCCAAATAAAACCTACCCATCCCCAATTGAATCCCACAACTCCGATTTTGAATGTCTATCAAGTGTTCCAAATGATTCACCAGTTGAAGATAAAACGTTTAATGAGTTGTACGACTTTGTAGTGTTTGATTTACCTGATTGTGAAGGGTCCCTTTCGAGTGAAACCATCACCAATCCTTTTGACCTCTACACCTCCTCCACCAGAACCTGAATTGATTAATATCCATGCTTTTGATGAGGTATCTAAAAAAATTGATTTTCACTTGATTAAGGATATTGACGCTAGGAATATTTCGGATGATGAACCAGCAGATTTGACTGAATTTTTCTCTCCAATTCATCATCCCGAGTCATTAAATGTTTCTCCCGAACTTCATAAGCATCTTGATTTTGATGAGAATTGCATGGATAAGCTAAATTTTGAGGAGAGTATTGAGAAAATTATTGAGGATGAAGCAGTTTTACTTGAGGAGTCGGATTTTCCAATTCATTCTATCTCTTTCATTGACTGAGCACACCCTCCTGAACCTTTAACCGATACCCTTCCTCAATCACTTCCCTCTATTCTCGCTCCGACCTTGCAAGAACCCGTTACACTTCCATTTTCAATGTCTGGTTTACCAAGTTCGACGTACACATATTTTCTCACGAATTTTGAGGGATTTGACCTCATTTCTCAGTGGGTTGATAGATTAGCACAATCGCTTTTTACACATCGGTCATTACAAATTGTGCTAATTTATACACTCCATCTCCACCCTCAAGTTCATATTCAACTTCTTTCTCCCACTTTCTCTGGTTCTTCTTCTAATCTTTTTTTAATGATAGCGAGTGTTAATGAATCACAATCCGATATTTTGAGTTCGATAATTCTAGAAAAACAACTTGATTTAGACTCTTTTGAGAATAAGGTAGATGGGCCTTACGAGTCTCCTACCTCCGTAATTTTTGAAAAATCAAGTGTGTTGAATTCTGGCGCGACACTTATTGACATTGAAACGTTCAATCGGACCATTGATGAAAGTTTCGAAGATATTTTCGCCGACGAACTCGCATTCCTAAACGACACGGATTTTGTGATTAATCAAGCTTCACCTGAAGAAGTCGAACCACCACCATTTCTTCTTATCCCATAGGAGAATGTGACCATTTTTCCCATTCCTAATCATCCACATTCTCGTTTCCGTTCACCATTATTGTTTCGTCTCTACAAATCGAGACGCAAACCTTTTCCATTACACCACTTATCTTTACTTCATTTCTTCCTGACTATATACAACATGTTTTTTCACCAACCGCCGCTTTATAACGATAAAATTTATGAATGGTTGGTGCTAACCTTTGGCCTGTGTAAGGCCTTGTATAGCTTGATACTGTGTTTTTCTCCCTCCAACTCTGAACTTTAACGCTTAAACAGTGGAAACACCGTTTCACTTAAGTTTGGGGGGACCTTTTTGTATATATATTTTGTTTTCTTTTTCTGTTAAAAAAATTTCTAAATAAACAGGGGAGTGCCGACAACTTTGACCCTCTTAGTGTAGCCTGACAGTGAGGACACTGTCAAGTTTAAGTTTAGGGGTGTGCTCGGTAAGCTTTCCTCCTTCGCATTCATGTGTATATTTTTGCATTTGCATACTTATTTTTAAACCCATAAAAATCAAAAATTAAAAAATAAAAATTGAAAATTTCAATTTTGACCATATTTGACTTAAGTTCAACATGATGGTTGAATAGTAGGGAAAAACTAGACCCTAAACTTAGTAAATTAAAAACCCTAAAAATAACCTTTCTTAAAGTTTAACTGTAGAAAATATATGTCCTTGTAGTTTATTTAGAAATACGTAAATTTTGAGTTCAGTTCTTGGGCTAAGTCAAAATAAGGGAAGAGTATTGAAATTTTTATTTGAAGTGTAAGTCTGAAAAATAGTTCTGAAGCTTAAGTCTAAATTCTGAAAATATATACCCTACAACTCGCACTTACACGCATCTTGAAACTTGGGATAGTAGAGGATACCTTGAAATGCTCTTGTCTAAAATCCTTAGTACGAAGGAAAATAAAATAAAAATATAAGAGGTGAATAGAGAGATAAAAAAATGAACACTGGTTTTATAATTGCTTAAGGCAGCATAAATAAAAAATAAAAAAAATATTGCAATGGTGCGTTATCACCTAGTGCCTCAGACCAACTGGTTTGGGAGTCATTGCTAAGCCTTAGGTGTTGCAAGACGAGGAATTACGCCTAACTGTGTAAGCACATTTTGTAATCGATCGTTTAGTACCTTAAGAAGTATTAACGGTCGCATGAAAAATGTGTGAGCAATTTCATCTAAAATTCACCAACTAAAAGTATTTTGGAAGATGGACAAGAGTACGATAGCTTGAATTGAATTTCCAAGTGTAGGGGTGATAATTACACACATGTAGGGGTATATAATTGGAGTTTGGAGGAGAGATATGAATAAAAGATAGGGCTTATATTTTCAGTAGAGATGATAAAAATTCCTGAGTTAAGACTGCACCTTAGAAGGAAAACTTAGGAGATGCTGAAAGCTTTATAAACTGGCAAAACTTATATGATCTTAAGATAAATGAAAAGGAAGTGTGAAAAATACGGGTTAATGATTTCTAAGTTGAAGATGATAGAATTTCTTACTAGAATATCTGAATTGAAGAATTACAGTGAATGGTCAAATTGATCGGATTTTATGGGTAGTATCCGCTGAAAACCCTCAGGAGACAACACTCCTCCTACTAGGGACACCTAGAGCTTTAATGGCTTGTTGCACGAGCTCAGTGCAATCGCGTTCCCTGCGAAAGTGAGGTTAGGACTTTTTGAGAATAAAATTGGTTTTGCTCGGGACGAGCAAAAGATAAGTTTGGGGGTATTTGTTCATATCAGAATTTTGAATTATTATATCGCCCATTCTTAATTACATTACATATAAATAGGTGTTTTTGATCCATGTCTGCTAAATAGTTGCAGGTTACAGGTTCTCAGATCGTTACAGTAAAATTTATGAAAAGAAGCTACAAATGTGAGACTACGACCAACAATAGATGAATCCTATGATGTCGCCTATCAGTTCAAGGAACAAATGAAGATCAATAGACAGTTCAATGCACAAAGCATAAGGGTTGAACAAGATTCAAGACTTCAAAGCGAAGCTCAAGGCAAAAGTCCACATCATTCTGCACTGTTGGAAATCTGGAAGAAAATAGAACAGATTCTGAGGAACCAAGTGAAGAAAACAGAAGGTAAAAGCAACATGAAGCAACCCTAAAAGATTGAGACCAAGATCCCACCAATTGGCCGTGGAACCGCGGCCAAACATGCCTTTATGCCGCAGTTCCGCGGCCGTATGGTGCACGTGTCGGTGCACATGTCGGTGGGTGTCGGTGCTTTGACCCGGCTTTCTTAAGGTAGTTTTGTAAATTCATGTGTGGATCAGAATGTAACCTAGGGTTTTTTCTGTCTATAAATAGGAAAGCCAAAAGCCTAATTAGGGTGCCTCTTTTAGGGTGCCTTTCTTAGGATGCCTCTTTTTAATTCTTAGATTAAAATTTTAATTCCAGTTGTAATGCACTTGTTGAGAGGTCATCAATAAAGGTATTTTTATTTTTATCTTGCATTCTTTTTTTTATCCGAATTTAATTCCTGAAATTTTCTTTATCTGTTCTTTTATTATCTGCAACTTAGATAGTCTTTTAAAATAAAATATAAAAATGAATTCTATTGTCATTTTCCTAATGAGTGAGTAATTCTTCACTTGTTAGGGTTAGGATAGGGAAGGTTTGAGAGAAGCAAATCTCTCTCACTCCTTTCTTTGCCCATATAATTTTTAAAATACGGACTCTTTTTAATTCAACCGCACACCGCTCACCACGGCACCCTATCCTACAGGATAGCGGTAATTCCCTAGTTAGACCGGTTGTGGTTGAATTAACTGGAGGTTAGGGTTAAGAGTTAAGAACGGACGAACAAGGACCAAAAGGAAGAAACTGTGTTTCTTCCTAGTCGTGCTAATCCCCGTTGTTGACTATTAACCTAACACCTATACTCTTAACTAGGGTATTATTAGCAGTAAGAAGAATCCATATTTCAAACTAACCTAATCCTAACCCTAGCAAGCTTTTTAAATCGATTAATTCTCATTTTTAGATCGTAAAACAAAACCTACCAAAAATAAGACTTAACTCGTTAGAAGTTAAAGAAAAGAACACTTATTCCCTATGGATTGACTCGTACTCAACCGGCTAGCTACCAAGCGACACCGTCTTGATTGCGGTATTCTTAAATTATAAAACGCATACAAAACTCTCATCAATCAAGGGACGTAGAACGTCTGCAGTTCTTGCACACTGTAGGTATCAAGTGCGTCGAGCTCTTTATAGTGCTCTTGCGGAACCATGGCGATTTGCAAACTCCGAGCATCGCCAGCGAAGGCTTGTATTGACGGCCGAACAGAAAATACTGTATTGACCTCATCTTCTGAGTCGCTGCCGAAGACCAGCATAGGGGTGGACGGTCCCGGCTTGTTGCATTGGGACGGACCTGAATAAATTATTTCTTCTTCCTTCTCGGTATCGCTCCCAAAGACCAGAATAGTGGTGATAGCCTTGTTCTTCGGTTTATGGCATCTTTCTGTGTCTTCAAAATCTGGTAAGAAGTATTTTGCATCTTCATACTTTCGGACTTCATTCACAGAGAATGGGTTCAACTCCCCTGTCAGTATATACTCGAGACCATCCTTGAAATACTTCATACACTGATGTTGTGTAGAAGGGATGATGTTATACTCGTGTAACCAAGGCCTGCCAAGAAAATCATTGTAGCATGTCTTGGCGTCAATGACGTGAAATTTAATGTCCGTGACGAGCAGCCCAAAGCGTAACGTCAGTATCACAGATCCGAGCGTCCTTGATGACTGGGAGTCAAACCCGGATATAGTAATCTTATCCCGAGCGAGGTGTTGAACGCTCATGCAGATTTCCTTCAACACTCTTACATTGAGGAGGTTGGCAGAGGACCCATTGTCAACTAGAATCTTCCCTATCTTAATGTCATGGAAGTATCCGGAGACATAAAGGGGACGGTTATGCTCGCACGTTCCGAAGAGGAGATCTTCATCACCGAAAGTGATATCGGCCGTGTGCACTTCTTCCAGCTCGTCCTTCATCTTTTCTTCGGCAAGGAAAGATTGAAACTGTTCGGGCTCTTATAGTGCCTTGATCAGAGAATTTCTCGTCTCTTTAGATAGCAGAAGGGCGTCGAGAATGCTTAGCTGTGAGGGTAGCTTTCTCAGGTGTGCCAGAACGTTGTAATCCATCTTATTTTTCTTGGGTGGGTCCTTGGCTGCCAGCTCTTCGACGAATCGATCATCGAGGGCGATATCCTCAGGGACCTTTTCTTTCCCCTTATCCTTTTTGATCGATCCCTTATTTGCGGGTCCGAGATTCTTTTCAGGTAATGTGCGGTTGCGCAGATGAATGTTCTCGCAGCTCTTCGGTTCTTCCTCTTTTCCTGGGGTGGATTCTTTGAAGAGAGGGCTGAGAGTCATTTCTTCTTCAGAATCGCTCCCGAAGGTAGGAACTTGCAATCACCTATTATCAACCATGCGACAGTTGCCGGCAGCTCTTCTTCATTCGTCTGTCACATTTTTCCTTTGTCGACGAGCTTCGCACATCATCCTCTTGAAGTGCTGCCTGTGAGCGACATACCCTTTCCACCAATTTTTAAAGGCGTTGCATTCTTCAATAGGGTGCGCAATTCTTCGATGATATAAACAGTAATTAGGATGCATGATCAGTCGAAAATAATGTATTTTTAACACGTCAATTTCCCTATCTTTTGCATTCATCTAGAGGTGTTCGGTTTGCATATTTCACATATTAGCAAAACAATAGTAAAATACCTTGTTACCTGTGTTGTACACTAAAACCGGAATTTTTAGGGAAATTGACTGTTTATCATGGCATCGCATCATTCTTGTAGCGCAACACTTGTTTCGAAGTCTGTGCAGGAAATTCCAGAAACCGAGCCAAATTGTCAAAAATGCTGATCAAAATTACACCAAGTCTAAGTGTGGTGATCTGGCAGTAAACAATAAGGTGTAAAACTATTCCAGAAATTTATTCAAGGCCAATGGGCGCTTCCCGCCGCGGATCCGCGGCATGATGACGTCAGCAGAGAAGCAGATTTTCCCCATATGCTTATTTCTAACGGCAAAGCTTCCAGAACTCTCCAAAAACTCCACGTGGCTTCATCTAGAAGGCTCGGCCTAACAACTTAGTTCTAGAAGCCTCCTTATAACAACCTTCTTCTAGAAGCCTCCTTATAACAACCTTTTTCTAGAAAGCTCTCTCCAACAACCTTTTTCTAGAAGCCTCCTTATAACAACCTTCTTCTAGAAGCCTCCTTGTAACAATCTCATTCTAGAATATTCCCTCCAACAAACTTCTTCTAGAAGATTCTTTCTAACAACCTCATTTTGGAGGGAAAATTCAAATGAGGTAGTTCATTTTGGAGGGAAAATTCAAATGAGGTGGTTCATTTTGGAGGGAAAAGTTGTTCGTTTTGGAGGGAAATTTGAATTCTAGATCTAGAGTTATGAAAGCTTATAAAAGGGAGCCTAGATCTAAGGTTAAGGGTTGTTCAGTAGTTCATTAATTCTTCATCTCTACCTCTTCCACCTACAAGTTGAGTGACACATCTTGTAGCTCTAATTCCAAAATCCAAAACCAAATTCAAGATCCCGAGTACCATTCAAGCAAGAAGCCTTCAACCTTTTAGGAGCGGAGCCGATCTTCAATCGAGCAAGTGATCCAAGCCGATCCGCGACTCAAGGAGACGAGCGAAGCCAAATCGACGATCGAGTTCTTCCTCTTGTAGTTCTTGAACGATTTGTAACGGAATTATTGATAAATAAAAGGTGAAATTCTTTAATCTTGCTTTCTTTTAATTCTTGCATCATGATTCGATCTCAATTTGTGATTGTGGTTCTTGTTGTGATGTTTAAGTAAAACTCTGCTCGTAAAGGAGTCGAGACGATCAATAAAATGATGATGTAATAAATCTTAAAACGATTCTTAATTCCTACGAGTTTTGTAAACCCTAGCAAATTGAAAAATTGACAACCTAGTTTCGTTGCGATGCTTTCTTGATTGTGATCGCTCGAAATTAGGGATCCACGATCGATTCTTGAATTTACTAGAGGCTAGAATGTGAATGATATCGACGAAGGAACAAGGGATAGATGATGAAATCCTAGTTTCATAAGAAATCCCTAAGTCTCGTCGATCGTCATCGATCTAGTATCAATTCATCGATGGATAAGAATACGTAATCGCTAGATTTCATCACATCTATAGATCCGATCGATTCCTACGAGCCTCACTTCGATTCTTGATATTTTGTTTGGAAATCATCACATCTCAATTCTTAATTTTAATGTTTCTTAGATCTAGATTTTTTATAATTCTTGAAATTCAATTTACAAATCATGAATTGTTTCTTTTCTTTTCTTTAAATTTTCGATTCATCTAATTCGAAAGACGGACGATTACACTTTCCCTGTGGACGATCCGCACTTACTAACGCACTACATTCGACATCGTTATTGATTGCGGTCAAAATATTTTTGGTTGTGAGTTCTATACATTTTCCAACTACATAATCCGAAATCGTATTCAATCAAATGGCGCCGTTACCGGGGATACTGCGCTAATTGTTCGTTTTTTTTGAAATTTGAGTTGAAAAGTTTATTCCATTATAATTTTTGAGATCACAATTCGCACAAACACTAAACGTGTTGTTGTGATTTGTTGCGAGGAAATCTGGAACTTATGGAGCTGTGGAAAAAAATTTCTGCAAATTCCAGAGAGCTTAGAAGGTGAAAAGAGGCACACTGTAAAATTTTAGTGCAGAGATCTTTCAAAACTGCGGAGGTTCCGCGGCATTAGGCGCTTATTGCGGCTAAACCGCGGCGCTACAGTAAAAAAAATCTCATGTCACTCCTCTGCTTTCTTATCTTCTCCCTCATCTGCTCCAATTAACAAATTGCTGCAGGTTTCTTTGCAAATAAATCGCAGCACCACAAAAAGCAATAAAAATTGTGCGTGTTTTTGATTTCTTGGTTGTTTGCATATTAATACGGAAATTAAGGGGCACGACCAAATCCAGATTAAGTGGGGAGTTCATTACCCTTCCTAAGCCCCAAAAATCAAAAACTTGCATCCGCATTACCCTCATTAACTAAAAAATATCTAGAGATGACTCTAAGGACCGTCGCGCTCACTTAGGACAAGAGAAGGCCGTGGGTAATTCATTGCTTATCCGCGTTTCTTTTGTGGTGTCTAAGGCAAGTGTGCCGAAGGCTAGTGGTTACTTAATTAGGCTCACTACTTACGTAGTGGAGAACCTCTCACTTACATGGCACTTACCTGGCCACAGGAGAGACAAAGAGGCAGTGGAGGATTGATCATGCGACTTGTCTTTTGGCAGTTAGGAGCGGTCTAGAGTTTTGACCTAGGTGACCGCTAGATTTTAGGGTTGCTTGTTGCATTTGTTGTGAACGCATCAATTTTTCAAAAAAAAATCCGTCTATTTTTCGAACAAACACCAAAACACTTCACTCATTTCCCTTAATTATATCTACGCTGCCACTTGTACTAAACCCTATTTAGTGCAAGATAGGCTGGATACGGGATTCTAATGCCTGTTTAGTCCGCGTCCCCCCGATCGACCCCGAAGTCGGTTTTTTTACATTTACTTCTTCTTTACCCACCACCACACCCACATCGATGGATCCGTCTCCATCGAACTTCTTTACCACTACTCTGCCGCCGTTCGTTGGTGCGCAGAATCCACCCCGCATCTCTCTCGAAGAGAGGTGCTATCCTACACGAGGTCCCCTTTCCACCTGTCTCTCCATTCCACCAGCCAACGGGGAAAATTTTGAAATTAAACCCCAATACATCAACCTTCTACCAAAATTCCACGGTCTCGAGTCTGAAGACGCATATGCCTTTATCACCAAATTTGAAAATGTATGCGCAATGATGGGTACCTCACAGCTTTCTATGGATGCTATGCGTCTACGTCTTCTCCCATTTACCTTGTGCGATATAGCCGAGAAGTGGCTTTACAACACAACCGCACATTCCATCTCAAACTGGGGAGAATTCGTCAAAGCATTCCTTAAGAAATTCTACCCACATCATAAGACAGCTCGAGTCCGTAGCGAAATAAATCAATTCACCCAGCTTTCAAATGAACCATTTTCAAAATGTCTTGAACGCTTCAAGGATCTGTTAGTCCAATGTCCACATCACGGAATCCCTAGATGGGAACTGTGCCGAATCATATATGAGGGAATTAATCCTAACACAAGACAGACCCTTGAATCCATGTGTCAAGGCAACTTTATGACCAAAGATGATGGGGAAGCCTGGAAATTTCTAGAAGATTTCGCTGAAAAATCTTTACAGTGGGAGGGTGTGAGTCAATCGTATAGGGATGGCAATGATATTTCCATAGGAGTTAGAGCTGAAATTTCAGCTTTACACAAGAAATTCGATGATATGGAAAACAAATTTTTAGCCGCCGCCCTAAATCAAATGTCACTCTCCAAAATTGTATGTGGATATTGTTCTGATCCTTCTCACTTGACGAAAGAATGTCCGTTTCAAGGTCATGAGCATACCAATGCCACATTTCAAAGACCTAGGAATGATCCATATTCTTCCACATATAATCAGGGTTGGAGGAATCACCCTAACTTTGCTTGGAACCAATCACAATCTCAAAACACGGTTCCAACCCAAAACAATTTCCAAAGGGTCCCTCCACCACAACAGCAACCACTTCCATTGAGTCAGCACCCCTACCAATCACGAAACTTCCAAAATCCGGCCAACACTTTTGCACCACATGAAAACTCTTTGCAATTGACCGGTACTGATAATACCTCTGCACTAGCACAAACCTTGGATACTTTCATGAAACAATCCATCCAAGGGACGACAAGTTTGCAATCTTCCGTCGAGAATGTGATGAAGATCATTGTCTCTCAAAATGAGAATATCAAATCGATGGAAGCACAATGCACAACTAAAAGCCGAAATGAGTGCAAGAGAGAAAATGAAACTTCCAGCTCAACCTTTCCCCAATCCTACCTATTCACATCATGTGAATGCAATCACGTTGAGATCTGGAAGAGTGCTTGACAATCACGTTGGGGAAGAGATTGATGACACTGAAAAATCTATCGATGATACCCCGACGGAGACCTTTCCTTCCACTTCTACTTCTAATTCTGACCCCAGTTCTTCTACCCCACCATTTTCTTCCGAGCCTATTCTCCGTTTCCCACAAGGCTCGACACCTCAGCCCATCTCTTCTAGTACACAGAAAATGATCCCCACTCCTATTCTGAGATCGTTTCCACCCACACGATCTTCTCCAATGTTGGACCCCGACCTTATTGCCCAAGCTCCTTACCCGAATCGGTTAAGGGGAAACAGACCAAGTCCACAAATGGAGAAGATCCCTGAAATCTTGAAACAGGTTAACATCAACATCCCTCTTCTAGATGCAATCCAACAAGTCCCCGCTTATGCGAAAACTCTTAAGGACTTGTGCACTAGAAAGAGGAAGACTCAAGTGCCCAAGAAGATTTTCATGGCAAAGACAGTAGACACAGCCTTTCCCCAACAATTACCGAGGAAACGTAAGGATCCTGGATATCCTACTATTTCCATTTCTATTGGGGAGAAACACATCAATCGTGCTCTACTAGACCTTGGCGCAAGTGTTAACCTGCTTCCTTTCTCGGTCTATGAGCAGTTAGGGATCGGAGAGTTGAAACCAGCACATTGCACTCTCCAGATGGCTGACCGATCAATCACCAAACTTAGGGATGAACTGGAGGATGTGTTAATAAAAATTGGGGAATTCGTATTCCCTGTGCACTTTATTTTAATTGATACACAGCCTGTAGCGAACCCACGGAATCAAGTTCCGGTGATTTTAGGTCGCCCCTTTTTTGCCACTTCCAACACTATAATCAACTGTCGTAATGGTTCTATGACCCTATCTTTCGGGAATAGGTCAATTGAGCTGAACATTTACAAGTTGGGAAGTGTACCCTCCGAACCTACTGCTCAGGTCTGTTCTGTCGACTTAATGGATGTCGACAGCAGCGAATTTGATGATCCTCATGATACCGATCTAGACTCTTTTCATACGTTATTGTTTGACCCAACTATGTATCATACACATACGGACTCTTCCACCGAGATGTACGGGTCAACAACTAACACTGATTATGAACCGTTCTTAGAGTCTGAAGATCACCCCGTGCTTTGTGATGACATTATTCTTCGGGGTATTGATGGAACTTTTGAGGAAATCTTCGCTGATGAACTCGCATTTTTGAATGACACGGGTGTTGAGATGAATAATCTCCCAATCAATGAAATTGAACCTCCATCCCTTCTTCTGAACTGTAAAAAGAATGCGAGTAATCCATCACATTCACTGCATCGTCACTCCAAAATGAGAGGCACACACATTCTATTCCACCACTTACCCTTTCCCCACTTCTTCTTCCACCAACCTGAGCACTACATTGATAAAATCTTTGAATGGTTGGTGTTAACTTTCGGTCTTTACAAAGTTTGGCATCGACCAATGATTCTTGACCCCCTCATGTGATTTTCAAAGATTAACATGGCTTAACTCAAGTTTGGGGGGTGTAATTTGGCTCTTGAAAAGAAATTTTTTTACACAAAATGATGAGCCAAGAATAGGTTTGGGGGAGGATCTTCACTTAAATATTTTGCCCCCATTAATAAATTTCCTCCCAAGGGTTTTGAGATTTAGCGGATGGCAACAGTGAGGACACTGTTGAAAACAAGTTTGGGGGGAGGTTTGTGCTTATTTTCGCATCATTTGCATCATATTTTGCATAAGCACAAAACATTTTCAAAACCTATAAAAATTTAAAAATTTTCAAAAAATAAATTTTTTTTTGTACATAAATAAGATAATAAAATATTAGATAGTGAAAAATTACATCCAAAAGATTAGAAAAATTTGAGAAAACCAAGAAAATTAGAAGTTTTCTTAATCGAACTAGTAATAAGTAGTTATGAGCCGTTGTCCCAAGGGTTAGTAAGATGAAGGAGGTCACTAATCTGAGGATAAAAATAAGTCTGAAAAATAGTTCCTATTCTGGAAGCCAAACATTTTGAACGTTGATACCCTACTATACGCACGTACACACATCTTGAAGCTCGGGATAGTAGAGGATACCTTGAAATGCTCTTGTCTAAAAGCCAAAGTATAAAGGAAATAAAAGTTGAATAAAATATAAAAATGGTGAGAAAAATGGACACTGGTTTTGTTATCGCCAAGACAGCAATAAAAAAATATAGCGAGGGTGCCTTTTCACCTAGTGCCCTAAGGCCAACTAGTCTGAGAGTCACTGCTAATCTTTAGGTGGTGCAAGACGAGGAAAAACACCAAATAAGCAAGCACGTGAGTAATCGGTCGGTTAGTACCTCAAGAAGTATTAACGGTCGCATGAAAGTGTGTGAGCAAATTCAGCTAAATATTCATTAATTAAAAAGTACTGAGGTGGATGGACAAGAGTATGATAGCTTGAGTTGAATTCTCCGGGTGTAGGGATGATATTTACAGACACGTAGGGTTATATGATCGATATTTGGAAGAAAGATAGGAATGAAGAATAAGACGATGTTTTATTGAGGGGTTATGTGATTTCTAACATCTTTTCATGACTATTAAGATATAGCTCATGACAACCGAAAAGCTAGCTTAGTTTGAAACCCTAATTTTCAAGGTCTTTCTTTTAAAATTCTTTTCTTTAAATGTAATATTCATGATCTTTCTTTTATTATTGGATTTTGTGGGTGCAATCCACTGAAAACCCTCAGGAGACAACATTCCTCCTACTAGGGACACCTAGAGCTTTAAAGACTGGTTGCACGTGCTCAGTGCAATCGTGTTGCCTACGAAAGTGTGCTAGTTAGTTTTTCTCTTTCTTTATTTTCTCCTTCTTTTTTTAATAAATCAGTTCGCTCGAGATGACCGAAAATAAGTTTGGGGGAATTTGATCAGTCGAAAATAATGTATTTTTAACACGTCAATTTTCCTATCTTTTGCATTCATCTAGAGGTGTTCGGTTTGCATATTTTACATATTAGCAAAACAATAGTAAAATACCGAATTACCTGTGTTGTACTTTAAAACCGGAATTTTTAGGGAAATTGACTGTTTATCATGGCATCGCATCATTCTTATAGCGCAACACTTGTTTCGAAGTCTGTGCAGGAAATTCCAGAAACCGAGCCAAATTGTCAAAAGTGCTGATCAAAATTACACCAAGTCTAAGTCTGGTGATCTGGCAGTAAACAATAAGGTGTAAAACTATTCCAGAAATTTATTCAAGGCCAATGGGTGCTTCCCGCCGTGGATCCGCGGCATGATGACATCAGCAGAGAAGTAGATTTTCTCCATGTGCTTATTTCTAACGGCAAAGCTTCCAGAACTCTCCAGAAACTCCACGTGGCTTCATCTAGAAGGCTCGGCCTAACAACCTAGTTCTAGAAGCCTCCTTATAACAACCTTCTTCTAGAAGCCTCCTTATAACAACCTTTTTTCTAGAAAGCTCTCTCCAACAACCTTCTTCTAGAAGCCTCCTTATAACAACCTTCTAGAAGCCTCCTTGTAACAACCTCATTCTAGAATATTCCCTCCAACAAACTTCTTCTAGAAGATTCTTTCTAACAACCTCATTTTGGAGGGAAAATTCAAATGAGGTGGTTCATTTTGGAGGGAAAATTCAAATGAGGTGGTTCATTTTGGAGGGATATCCTCAGGAACCTTTTCTTTCCCCTTATCCTTTTTGTTCGATCCCTTGTTTGCGGGTCCGAGATTCTTTTCAGGTAACGTGCAGTTGCGCAGATGAATGTTCTCGCAACTCTTCGGTTCTTCCTCTTTTCCTGGGGTGGATTCTTTGAAGAGAGGGTCGAGAGTCATTTCTTCTTCAGAATCGCTCCCGAAGGTAGGAACTTGCGATCCCCTGTTATCAACCATGCGACAGTTGTCGGCAGCTCTTCTTCGTTCGTCTGTCACATTTTTCCACTGTCGACGAGCTTCGCACTTCATCCTCTTGAAGTGTTACCTGCGAGCGACATACCTTTTCCACCAATTTTTAAAGGCGTTTTATTCTTCAATAGGGTGCGCAATCCTTCGATAATATAAACAGTAATTAGGATGCATGATCAGTCGAAAATAATGTATTTTTAACACGTCAATTTCTCTATCTTTTGCATTCATCTAGAGGTGTTCGGTTTGCATATTTCACATATTAGCAAAACAATAGTAAAATACCTTGTTACCTGTGTTGTACACTAAAACCGGAATTTTTAGGGAAATTGACTGTTTATCATGGCATCGCATCATTCTTGTAGCGCAATACTTGTTTCGAAGTCTGTGCAGGAAATTCCAGAAACCGAGCCAAATTGTCAAAAGTGCTGATCAAAATTACACCAAGTCTAAGTGTGGTGATCTGGCAGTAAACAATAAGGTGTAAAACTATTCCAGAAATTTATTCAAGGCCAATGGGCGCTTCCTGCCGCGGATCCGCGGCATGATGACGTCAGCAGAGAAGCAGATTTTCCCCATGTGCTTATTTCTAACGGCAAAACTTCCAGAACTCTCCAAAATCACCACGTGGCTTCATCTAGAAGGCTCGTCCTAACAACCTAGTTCTAGAAGCCTCCTTATAACAACTTTCTTCTAGAAGCCTCCTTATAACAACCTTCTTCTAGAAAGCTCTCTCCAACAACCTTCTTCTAGAAGCCTCCTTATAACAACCTTCTTCTAAAAGCCTCCTTGTAACAACCTCATTCTAGAATATTCCCTCCAACAAACTTCTTCTAGAAGATTCTTTCTAACAACCTCATTTTGGAGGGAAAATTCAAATGAGGTGGTTCATTTTGGAGGGAAAATTCAAATGAGGTGGTTCATTTTGGAGGGAAAAGTTGTTCATTTTGGAGGGAAATTTGAAATTTGAATTCTAGATCTAGGGTTATGAAAGCTTATAAAAGGGAGCCTAGATCTAAGGTTAAGGGTTGTTCAGTAGTTCATTAATTCTTCATCTCTACCTCTTCCACCTACAAGTTGAGTGACACTTCTTGTAGCCCTAATTCCAAAATCCAAAACCAAATTCAAGATCCCGAGTACCATTCAAGCAAGAAGCCTTCAACCTTTTAGGAGCGGAGCTGATCTTCAATCGAGCAAGTGATCCAAGCCGATCCGCGACTCAAGGAGACGAACGAAGCCAAATCGACGATCGAGTTCTTCCTCTTGTAGTTCTTGAGCGATTTGTAACGGAATTGTTGATAAATAAAAGGTGAAATTCTTTAATCTTGCTTTCTTTTAATTCTTGCATCATGATTCGATCTCAATTTGTGATCGTGGTTCTTGTTGTGATGTTTGAGTAAAACTCCGCTCGTAAAAGAGTCGAGACGATCAATAGAATGATAATGTAACAAATCTTAAAACGATTCTTAAGTCCTACGAGTTTTGTAAACCCTGGCAAATTGAAGAATCGACAACCTAGTTTCGTTGCGATACTTTCTTGATTGTGATCACTCGAAATTAGGGATCCACGATCGATTCTTGAATTTACTAGAGGCTAGAATGTGAATGATATCGACGAAGGAACAAGGGATAGATGATGAAACCCTAGTTTCACAAGAAATCCCTAATTCTCGTCGATCGTCATCGATCCAGTATCAATTCATCGATGGATAAGAATACGTAATCGCTAGATTTCATCACATCTATAGATCTGATCGATTCCTACGAGCCTCACTTCGATTCTTGATATTTGGTTTGGAAATCATCACATCTCAATTCTTGATTTTAATGTTTCTTAGATCTAGATTTTTTATAATTCTTGAAATTCAATTTACAAATTATGAATTGTTTCTTTTCTTTTCATTAATTTTTCGATTCATCTAATTCGAAAGACGAACGATTACACTTTCCCTGTAGACGATCCGCACTTACTAACGCGCTACATTCGACACCGTTATTGATTGCGGTCAAAATATTTTTGGTTGTGATTTCTATACATTTTCCAACTACACAATCCGAAATCGTTTCAATCAATGCACATCCTCTTCATTAAGGTGTGTCTCATCAGAAGTGTTTCCTTCGGAGGGTGGCAGCTTCATTCCCATCGATATGGCTTTGGCAAACCTTTTCCTTGTCTTGAACCTGCTTTTATTGGCGGCGGATGTACTTTGATCTGGTAGTAGTGTTTTAACCCTCTTGTCCAGTCATCGGCGTTTGGCTTTTCCAAATATGACGGCTTCGCGCTCTCGATCAGCCTTGCTTTTCAGAAGAGCTTCGTTCAGGAATGCATCAATCATCTCGTTTGACGGTCGTAGGAACTCCGATTCGGGATCTGCCCTCAGTTTCTTTGTGTTAGGAGCTTCTTCACCGTCTATTAACGAGTGAGAGATCACATGGCAGCTTACCATATAATCCGCAGGTTCATCCGACGAGTCCTCTCCATTGTCATCATCTCCGTCCTCAAGGACGTGGCTGAGAAATTCTTAGAGTGTGACTGGGGTTCGCGCCTTCTGGTTATATTCTTTCAGCGCGTCAATATGTTTTTGCAGGTCTGTGCGCTTGTCATCAGGCTTCACGGGCTTTTTGGTATTTTTCTTCTTCTTCGAAGACTTTGACGGCTGGGTGTGGGCGCTTTGACTATCACCATCAATCTTTGGAATTGGGCGCGGCTTCAGCATTCTCTTGATGACTTCGGGTTCCAGCGGACTTTTCCATTTGATCGACGGGCATGTTTGGAGATCCTTAGCATTCTTTTCGTTTTGGTTGAAAGAACGACCTCCCATGGAGCTTCTTCTATAAAAGAGTATGATGCCTCCGGTGTGTCCGCCTTTTTGAGAGCGTGCGGCTGGGGCGGGTTTACTTTCCAATTCTCGGACAGTGCGAATTTGCCTCGTTGGTATTGGTTCTCAATCCACCCTTTGAAGACGAAGCAATCTTCAATTGGATGGCCTATTGCTTGGTGATAGGGGCAATAATTGGGATTGTTAGTCTTGCCGGGTTGCAATGGGTGTTTTGGATCCGGCAAGTTGATGAGCCTGTCGCGCACCGCCAGTTCGAACAATCTCCTTGTTTTGTCCCGGGGAAACGAATAAGGACGCTTCATTTCCTCATTAAAGAATCGTCGTTTCTCGTCTTGGCGATCAGTTAGTTTCGGACCACTGCGCTGCTGTTGAGCATTGGCGATGAAGGTCGCCTTTGTGATCTTTTTAACAGGCGAAGGAGACTTTTTTAGCACGGCAGTTGGCAAATTCCTGCGCACCCTGTTAAGTAGTTCAAAGTTGTTCCCGGTTGGAACAGCAGCATCAACTTCCACCATTGGAGCTGGCGGAGTCATTCCGGAAGGAGATCTGCCCCCAGCCTTCCTCACTTGGCGCCAGTGGCGACGTCGAGCATGTCGGGCGGTCGGGATCACCTCCGCTGTTGTATGAGCTTCTTCATGCCCCCCTGCTTTGAGAAGAGATTGTTATTGGTGCTAGCCTGTCGAAGACTGACACCTGTTGAGAGGGGATAGTCAGTCTTGCGAAGGCCGACTTTCGAACAGGGAAAACAGCCTTCATGACTTCACATAGAGTAGGGGATGAAACGGCCAGTCTCGTGAAGACTAGCCCCTTAGCAGGAGAAGCCGCCTTGGTGATTTCATGAGTAGGAATGGCTAACCGCTTAGGGATAACACCTTCAGGAATTGCGGGCTTCTTCATGGGCCCATCTGAGCTTTGGCCCAATCTGTTAAAAACTGAGGCAGTGGACTTGGACGACCCGTTGAGAGGGGCCGCAGTAGTTGCAAGCCGATCAAAGACCGACTTCTTAGGAGCTTCTTGCAATGGTATAGGAGCGCTGAAGCTCGTTGGCGGGATCATGGTCCCGAAGAATAGCCCAGTGGTGGCTTGGGTCACTTATTCCACCGACATTGTGAAAAGGGAGGCCACTTGGGGCCCATAGGTAACTCCTCCAGATGAAGCGGAACGGGAGTTACAGCTGGAGCAGTTAGAGGCCATTGATGTTCTCTTTTCTGCACGGGAGCAAAACCAAATCTTAGTACCTCGAACCCAATGGCAACCATATCAAACCGCGATTTGTTCGCGAAACACGACACATGAAGTGTGGGGTCGAAAGAGAAAAAGGTCCCACCGGGCATGCCAGAATCTGTTCTCCGCCGAACACAGAGGCGAGATCGCGTAGGTCCGTCTTTCCTGAATTTCGAGGACAGATGCTATTAAGTGCTATCCGTCCACTTCTCCGAAGATGCCAAATTGATTTATGACACCATGTATCGAAGGTTTAGACGGATGCGGCCGTTATAGCAGACTTCGTCGGATTCCCCTTCATTTGAGAGGTTTTTTTTATTGTGGGGACGCTCTTCCCTGCAGGTGCAAGCCCCTGCAGTTAATTACGCTACCGCATCGCGGTAACCACTTTCTCCTTCTCCAGATGGTCACTTCGTGTCGTGTGTGTTTATTTTGTTTTTTGGTTGCCCGTGGATTGCATACGGAGACTAATTTATATTGTCGCCCATAGGGCGTGGATTAGCCCAAATCCGTATTTTCTTAGATTTGGGTTTGGGGTTATGTTTAAGGATACATTAGTCTTATTTGAGACTAAGATCAACTTAAACTATGTTAAGGATACGTTAGTCTAATTTCAGACTAAGATCAACTTAACGGGATCATTTAGATCCAACAAAAGAGCATTTGGACTCTATTGTTTAGTTTAGGGACGTTGCGGTCCAAGGTTAAGGACATCATAGTCCATGGGCTTAAGGACCCCACAGTCCAAGGTTAAGGACATCATAGTCCATGGGCTTAAGGACCCCACAGTCCAAGGTTAAGGATATCATAGTCCATGAGTTTAAGGACCCCACAGTCCATGGAACGTCTGGTTGTCGGGACCTGTCACCTCTTTGAAGACGTTGAAGGATTACAACGACAAATATCAGAGGAGTGAAGAGATGTACCCTTGAACCAATTTTGGTTGGGAGATCTGTAGTCCAATTGGGACTAAGATCTGAGATTTATGAGCATATGGGCTCAATTTAATCTGAGTGAGGGATTTATGGCCAACTTGGGCTCGGCCCACTCAATCAAATGTTAAACATTTGACAATGCTGAGCATTGATTTGGGTTCTGACAGCCTTTCTGTTTTTTATTGAATGCTGAGCATTCATCATAACTCTAGGGCTTTACTTATAGAAAAATTTATGTTCTTTCAGTGCACACGTGAGGAGCACGTAGCGTGCTTGGCGCTGTATGCCAGTCCAAAGAGCGCAAAACGCTTCTGTTCAAGTAGCGCACACGTGGGAAGCACGCGGTGCGCTTGGCGCCGAGCGCCAGTCCATGAGCGCAAAGCGCTAGTTTATGAGCGCAAAGCTCTATTTGTTCAGTGGCGCGCACGTGAGGAACACGTGGTGCGCTTGGCACTGAGCGCCAGCCTAAGAGCGCAAAGCGCTATTTGATCAGCATTATGATCTGAGAAATAAATCCACGTTTATAAGAGACTTTGTCTCAAGATTATAAGAACAAAAGTTCTTATTTTATAGGAGATATTTCAATCTCTTATTTTGGTGAAAGGCTTTGCCTTTATGGAACTGTGATCCTAAGATAACTGAATTATTCTCCCCCCCCCAATTTTATAATGAGATGTTCATGATCTCTTTTGTAAAAAGACCTTAGTCTTATAGATCTATGATCTGTGAGAAGAATTATGTTCTTCTTCTTATTCTTTGTGATGAGATACTTTGATCTCTTTTTGTGAAAGACCTTGGTCTTATAGATCTATGATCTTAGAAAAGAAGTAAATCCTTCTTTCAATATGAGATGATTTCATCTCTGTTTATTTACCTTGAGGAAATTCTTCTTCTTTCGAGAGCTTGCTCTTTGTTTTTGAATTTTTTTTCCAAAGTTTATGGGGGGGGTTTCTGGGGGGGGTTCTCTATATGAGACTTGAAGTATTAGGGCCTTTATATAGGGCAAGGCTGATTTGTTCAATCAGTTAAGAAGATCTTTTCTCCAATTGATTTGGGGATTTTCCCATCGTTGGATCTTTGATCCAAGGGCTTCTGATTTACAGAAGGCAATCTTCTTATTTTTAACAAGATTGGGAAATCTTTCCCCACACAGAATTTATTCTGTATTTTAGTGATTTTTAATCACCACTGGATCATTGAACCGACGGTACTCTGATTTACAGAGCACAATCTTTTTGTTTGGAAAGATTTTGAGGAATTTTTCCTTAACAGAATTTCATTCTGGTCAATTGATGATTTATCATTTTTATTGGATCTTTGATCTGATGGTGGGGAACATTTAGTTCCAGCGCTAGTGCACTCGTGCTTCGCACGTGAACACTGCTTCAGAGCGCTGGCGCCCTTTGCGCGAGCGCACTCGTGCTTTGCACGTGTGCGCTGCTTCAGAGCGCTGGCGCTCTTATGAAGCGCTGCCCATTTCAAATTTTGAAAATTCGAACAGAGTTTTACTCTGATTGGGGGAAACAAGAAGATCAAGTTTAATTTCTCAAAAAGGTATGCAACCAAAACCCTAAGGGCCCGGATACCAACTATTGGACCTTCTAGCGTTTATAATCAACACAACTTTTATAAAAATCACATATATCCGGCCATTGATTTTCAAACTCCGATCACCAAGTTTGAGATCCGTAAGAACCTTGAGCTCTAGTATATTTTTGTTTTTGGATGTGTTCCTTTTGATGGAGAAATCGCATGCTTAAATAGACTAAAGAGACTCTCCAACTTTGCAGCTCCCACCATCAAAGAGTTGTAATCTATAATTATTTAGTTAATTTAGTAGTTCACATTAGGCTGTAGTCAATTTTGAGTTTAGAGGCAGCCTTACCCTTTTGATTAACATTTTACCACATTGGCAAGCTGCTAAAAAAGTTATAAGGTATCTTAAAAGATCAAAAAATTACCAGCTCACATATAAGCATGTCAACCAATCAGAGATGGTTGGTTATTCGGATTCAGATTGGGATGGGTGTCAAGTTTCAATGAAGTCAACTTCACGATATGTTTTCCTTCTTGCTGGAGGTGCTGTATTCTGGGGAAGTGCGAAGCAGTCCTTAGTTGCATTTTCAACTATGAAAACGGGATACATTGCTTGTTATGAAGCGTCATCACATGCATTATGGTTGAGCAATTATATCACGGGAATAGTTATTGATATATCAAAACCAATGCAGATTTACTGTGATAATACCTCTGTTGTTTCCTTTACTAATAATAAGCAAGGTGGAAGTCGAAGTAGATACATCGACATAAAGTATCTCGTTGTTAAGGATCATGTCGCGACAAAAGAAGTTGCTATTGAGCATATAAGTATCGATCTTATGGTTGTTGATCTCTTGACTAAGACAATACCGATTAAGACATTCAAGGATCATGTGTATCGGATGGGGCTTATTAGTGCCTGAGATCTTCCTATTGTATTGTTACTTCCATTTAGGGTTATTTAACAGAAACCCCCTCATAGTTTGGGATAATATCTAGAAACCCTCATGTAGTTTTGCCATTAGATAAAAAAAAACCTAAAGTTTACAACCGCTACCCAGCAGCCATCTTGACCGTTAAAACCCACTTTTAAGTGGCCATGTGCCCTCACTTGCTATTAAATTTTTTAAATCCTCATTTTAGCCAACTTCTTTCTTATAACAGTAGCTTCTCTCTTATTCCCTCATCTCCCATGGATTTTGCATGAGCAGCAGTAGCGAGGGCTCTCCGGCGAGCCCCTCCATATCTCCTCATCAAACAAATCCACGGCCACCTCCTCCAACGAGGGCTCCCCGGCGAGTCCCAGCTCATCGCCGCCCTCATCTCCGCTGCCGGCGGCCTTCTTTAGGCCCTCGCCCTCCTCCGCCACTTCCCTTTTCCCGCCACCGCGCCTATCTTCAACGCCCTCATCCGCCGCCTCTCTCTTCGACGTCGCACTTGCTCACTTTCGCCTCATGCACCGCCCTGACTTCCTCGCCTTCCCCTTCACCCTCCGCCTCGCCGCCTTCAGCGATTCTTCAGTGACATCTTCCCTCCACACCGCCGCATTAAAAGCCCGGCCTCGATCTTGATCAATTTGTTCGAACCTCGATCGCCGATGCTTATGTAAAGCTCAGATCTTTTGAACTCCCTCTTAAATTGTTAGATGAAACTCCACAATGGCATAAAGATGCAAATTTGCTGCTATGGAATGTTTCAATCAAAGCTTGCTGTGAAGTTGGAGCCTTGGGTTCTGCTCAAAAGTTGTTTCATGAAATGCCGGAGAGAAGCGTTTCGTCGTTGAACTGCTTAATGCATGGGTTCGTGAAAGCGGGAGATATGGATTTGGCATGAAATTGTTCGATGAAATACAAAAGGGTAACAAAATCTCAGTTTTGCCAAACAAAAAACCCTACCATTTTCTTCTCTTTGATAAACCTTGCGGCCTTTGCTTTTTGGAAACAGAGCTTTTTTATTCTTTATTTTGAGGGGGGAAACAAAACCCTAGATTGAAAATTCACTGATTCGTGAATGGCTCAGCCACAGGCCATTCTATCATCTCATTCACCAAAGTTCTCCTTCAATACCCACAAACAATTTGGTAATCTCCATCCCAAAAGCTCTTTTTCCTTAATTTTTTTTAAAAAAAAATTCCTAATTTTCAGTTTTCAGTTTGTCGAATTTTAATCATTTTTGTGAAGAAAGTTATCATTATTGCCCTATATAGTTGTAATTTTGAAATCGTTATGGCATATGACATAATTTTTTTGTGAAGACACAGAAGGTATTTGTAGAAATGCCAATAAATGCAATGTTTTTGTCCTTTTTTTCTATGTGCAGTGGATCCTCTTTTTCGCAACAACGTTCACATGAAGGTATTGAAACCATTTTTATTTGTATCTTCAACCTTTATTGGATTTCATCTCTTTTCTTTTGCAAATGATAATGTGCACATTTTTGTAAAGGTTGGAGCAAATATGAATTCGATCAATAGCACTCCCTTAATTCATCATATGTATGCAAAATGCGGGAAGATTGATTTAGCTAGACAAATATATGATAAAATGAAAGACCGGGATATTTTGGCTTGGATGGCTATGATAATGGGATGGGCTGTTCATGGTGAGTGTTCATGGTAAATGGCAAGAATTACTTTGAAAATATGAAATGCTCGATGATTAAGCCAGATGAAGGAGCTTTTCAAGCTGTGCTAATGGCGTGTTTGCATTCTGGCGAAATCGAGCACGGGCTCAAGATCTTCGACAGCATGAGATACGAGTACGAATTAGTCCAACATTAAAGCACTACACTTGCGTTGTAGACTTGTTCGGGCTAGCTGGCAGATTCGACGAAGCTCTGGAAATCCTAAACTCGATGCAGTTTGAACAAGATTTTGTTTTATAGTGTGCACGCTTTAGTGCATGTCAAGAGATGTGTGTTAAGCTTCAATGTATTTTTCTGTTTTGTTTCAATTTGGTTAAGTTTCAATTTAAACTGTTGGACCAAGAAAATCTAAATTTTGTGTATGGTAAAATTATACTTGCATGTTCAATTCGTGTTTGTCAAATTTCAATGCCAGTATTGACCAAGAGTAGGTTTTAGGTTCATTGTTTCTTGTTTTTATTCAGGCAATTACATAAATATCCTATTTACTGTAAACCGGTGTTGTTTACGACAAAGTTTTTACATCGACATTTACGCAAAAATCTTATTCCAATAAAATACTAATGTTGTGTGCATACACGATCAATTGGGTATTTATGCAAACACCTTCAAAACTCCATCATTCAAGAAATTGAACAAAAATATTCAAAAGACGGTCATTTGGACATTTATACAAACATATTACAAGTACAACTATTCAAACAGTTGCACAAAGATATTTCAAATACGATCATTCGGATTTTATACAAATATCTTCCAAACACCATTGAGCAAAAATATTCCAAACATTATGATTCAGACATTTACGCAAACACCTTCTGAGCACCATCATTCATCTATATATATTTGTCAAACAAAAAAAAATTAATTACTTTCACAGACTGTCATTTAGACAAACACCTTCTTTTCACCAAATATGACTCAGCATTGCATTAGAGCTCAATACAGAAAATCTCATAGAATGTGATGAAAAAGACCAGATATTATTGGATTATATGAGATTATAATTGTAATTAATTGTATTCGAATAAATAAGTACAGGAGAGGTTGAAACCTGATTATTACAGCAAGCCAATTCTTCTCCCTTGCATCAGAAGACAATTGCAGCAACAAAGAATTATACAATTATAAGCATTTACAACTCCAGCAGGAGTTGTAGAATATCTTTTCTTCGAGTTCATCTCCATCCTGTGTTCCAGTGTTTGGAAGAAACCCTGCATATATTCACTGCCCTTGCATCAATTCCTCTACATATTTCTTCAGCGTGAGATTATGTAGTATTTTCATCCCGCAAGTCTACGACCTTGGCTCTTTTTGCTGCCCAAAATTCTGACCCTCCGATTCGACGGCGGCGAAATCGAAGCCATCGAAGACCTTTTCAGATAAAAAGTAAGCAAGATTTTGATTTGATTGCAAATATCATCTAATCAAAGATTCCACCTTTATCTCATTTCTTTCATCTCTACCGTGAGCTGTTCAATTTTAGGGCGATTTCGGGAAGGAGGGAGTGAAGACAGAAGAGATGGAGAGAGAGAAGGATGGGGTCGAGGAAAAGAAGGAGAGAGAAAGGGGCGGCGGGAATGGAGGCGGAGGAGAAGGAGAGAGAGGAGGATGGGGTGGAAAAGGAGGAGAGAGAAATGGATGGCGGGAATGGAGGCGGAGGAGAGGGAGATGAAGAGAAAGAGGCGGACGGAGTGGAGGCGGAGGAGAGGGGGACGGAAAGAAGGTGAAGGAGAGGGAGATGGAGTTGTGGGAGTGGAGGTTGAGAGGAGGAAGAAAAGGGAATGATGGGTAATTATGATAATTAGGGAAAGTTGATAAGGGCATTTCATTCATTTCATGCAAAATTTAACCGCCGGGCCTGCGGAGTTGACAACCTCGGGGTTTTTTTTGGCCGACAGCAGAACTACAGGGGTATCTGGATATTACCCCAAACTAGGAGGGTTTCTGTTAAAAAACCCTTCCATTTATTAGCACTTTGTACATGACTTTAATATTTTATGCACATTAAGTATAAGTAATGCGAATGTTTTCGATTGAGATCAGTTACGTTGGACTCGAATAACTTATAGGAAGTTTACTCATAATGTCAAATTTTATAGAAACTCTTATTATGGTAATCCATGTAGAATTTTGAGTTTCATATGGTGTTTTCAATAGTATAAGGAACAACTTTAATTTTTGGCCCTAAAGATGAGTTATGTCATTGTCTTATAAAGTAACCTATAAAGTAAATTTAGTAGGCCAAGTAGGAGAATGTTAATCAAAAGGATAATGCTAAACTTAAAATCTGCGGCAATCTAATGTGGTCTCCTAAATTAACTAAGTAAATCCGTAATTATAGACAATGAACAAAGTGTGAAACATGTTCTTATAACTCTTTGATAGTGGGAGTTGGAAAGTTGGAAAGCCTAGTCTATTTAAGCATGTGATATTTTCATCAAGACGAACATATTCAAAAACAAAAATAGACTAAAGAACAAGACTCTTACAAATCTCAAACTTGGCGGGAGTTTGAAAATCAATGGCCGGAGGTATGTGATTTTTATAAAAGTTGTGTTTAAACACTAGAAAGTCTAACATTAATTTAACTAAACTAACCGAAAACTCTGTATTTATAGATTGCTACTAAGAACAATAATAAACTACTGTAACGACATTAACTTTGTAACTATCCTATACTTATTTTTCTTCATGGTAGCTTGTTGATAAATTGTATGTTTTATATGTTGCGATTGATGCTTATCTTATTGTGTGTTTAGTGTTATAATAATTAATTGAACTAACATGATTGAATTGTAAATCCCCAATTCCGTGTATATATTTTTCTCGTATTTCCCCCAAAATTTTCTATTATTTTTTTCATATTTTTATTTATTTTTTTATTATTTTCCTTAATCTAATACAATCCGACCCGACTCGTTTTCCCCCATTTCTTCTTCGTCTTTTCCCTCCAAATTTTCCAACGTCCCTCTCCCCCTTCCTCGTGACTGTCGTCTCATGACCCGTGCCCACCTTTGCGATGACCTCGCCACGATCTCAACAACCCCGAGATCCTCGACGCCCATCTCTCCACTCCCTCGTCTCTCCCCTTTCTCTTCCCAAGGGCTCCCCTCCCCCTTTTCTCGCACTCGCTCCCGATCTCGTCCTCGCCACGCCAACGAACCCTGCGATCTCCGCGGCTATCTCCTCCATCATCTCTCTCTTCCTCTCCCTCCTTCCCTCTTAATCTCATACTCTCTCTCTCGCTCTCGCTCCATAACACATTTCCCCCTTCTCTCACCGTCGGCGACCATGGCTCCTAGCACCATCATCTCCGGCCACCCAATCTCCACCAGCGATCTCAGCTGATGAGACGCCTCACCTCCACCACCACGAGTAGAGCCCCACTCCCCTCTTTTCTACCCAACTCCTTTCAATCACTGACCACCGTCGACCCCATCTCAACGCCGACGAGCCCACCAACGAGGTCGTTTCTAACAACCACCACCACCCTCGCCTTCACCACCGCACCCCCACGGCTCCATCACGACACTCGGCCTACACCCGAGCTCCCCTTACTGTCCTAATCGCCGTCGGCACCCCAGGGCCTCACCGCTTCCTGCCGCCGCCTACCTAGACCGCCGCCGACCCTCGCCAACACCATCGCTTCCTCAACGAATACCAACACCATGTCCAAAGCCGTGCTTGCCTCTGTGCCACACCGTGCCCGCCTCCGTGTCCCGGTCCAGTGCACACACCATGCCCACTCCTACACCAGCGTCACGTCCAGTACCGTGTCGCGCTGTGCCACACCCGCACCACGCACTGAGCCAAGACCATGCCCAGTACCGTGTCATGCCCGCGTCATCACCATGCCCACTACCGTGTCATGCCCGCGTCGTTACCGTGTCCATGACCGGGTCACCGCGCATCGCGCATGTGCCATGCACCGTTTCTAGTATCGCACCGTCTCGTGTGTCGAGATGGATCCTGCACATGATGTCGCTTCTATATCAGCGACCGAAGGCAAGTGAAACGTTCATTTGTTTATCATGCTACTGCAAACTTTAGCCGTTATAGTTACAACAACTGGATATATATATTTATATAAATAATTAGATAGTCGATTTTATTGAAATTGTGTAGCGAACTATAGCACCGTCTTATTGATTGGAGCCCGACTAGGGCTTATTACTGTGTTTGTCATCATGCAGGAGTCATATGGTCTTTATCTAATTTAGTTTGGCTAAATGAAATGGAAATTACGATCGATAACCGAACGTTTACCTAGATGTTCGATAGGTTAACCGAATGAAAATCCTATTTAACATGCCTATGTTTTAGGAACATTGAAATCTGTTACTGTTGATAACTATTGGGTAGTGTTTTAAGTTTAAAATGTTGAGAATATTGTCACGAAACATCGGCCTAAAGAGGCGACACCAAATATGGGTTTTACTGTACATGTCGTAGTGTTAAAGTGATATTAAATTAGATACATGTCGGAATGTAATGTTCTACGGCTCCTATTGGAGCCGACTCGATAAGATAGAACCCTCTTTGGTTTATTCTTCGATACTGATAGATCACAACAACGAGAAAGGACTGGGAATGCGGTCTGGACTGCAGTCCGAAGCAGCATTTCACGTAGATACCTGAACTTAAGTGCCTGCACATCCCTACGAAAAACTGAAAATATGCAGAGTCCTATATCTTCGCGTAGATAATTTAGTTAGCTAACATATGGTTCTGGTCTCGTTCAGTTTCTCTATCGTTTGTTATTTTTATTATATTTTAGATTGTTTTCGTGTTCTGCAATTTCTGCAGTGACATTTTTTTAGACCTTCACACTAAACATGACATATCTCCTAGTATAGAAAGGCTATCATTTATATGCTTGATGCATCGGAAACCTAACAGATAGAATTAGGTTTTATTCCAGTGGAGCAACATCTGAATCTAAACACAATCCCTAGTAAACTGCGTGTGAAGTTGGACTTCCAGTCCTGAAACTGGAATTCCAGCAACTGATTTCTGATTTAAAATGATGATGAGTACTTAACCTGAATTCCTTTTGACATGAAACTAATTTTACTGCTTAGATAATCATGTATACTTCATACGCCTTTTATATTGTTTTGGTCGATTCTATACGTGCGATTTATGATGAATTTTTCAAGTCATATAGCGTTGGCTGTCATAATTTAGTGAACATTTGTTTAGTGCATTCCTACCTTATTCGGTGTTGCTTTATACCCAGTGCAAAGTGATCGTTTACATTGAGACCTAACGACTGACTTGCATTGTCGAACGTGAGTAGTATTGGATTAGTTGTATCAAGCACGCCGGTGATAAGTGATTGACTAGTGAAAGTAAACAATGCAGTGAAAATGAGTAAGTCCATGATTTGGCGTGTGCTAGTACACAATTAATCCTATACTTATAGTTATTGAGAGCTGGGGAATGGGGAAATCAAGGTGGAATTGAACTTGTATTTAGCGAGGTATAGTGACTTAGAGGATGATCATTCGATATTAGTGACACACACACACACACACACACATACACACAGATTAGGTCATGGGTCTAGCGGCACGGCTGTAGGGTTATATCCCGGGCAACAGTGAACCGTAGTCTCGGGCATGCACAAGACCCTTGTTCAACACGAGTATCCTTTCCACCAATCGATTTCATTGACTTAGTGACTGATAAGTAGTGACATACACATTGCCTGGTTTGTTGACATGATACATATATCGCACTGTTCATATTCAAATGATATTCATTATTCTCATGTTTCTGTATTCTGTCGCACCTTTCATGTTTAATAACATTATACACACTATATATATTTATTGTTATATATGTCGCCCTGACGACCTGAGTGTGCATGCTCAGAGGACGAAGTAGACCCAGCTAAGGAGCAGGACCTGCCATTCGAGATCGCGGAGGTTTAGACCGCGACATCATCGCCATCACTTTCTTGCTATAAGTACATTGTTATTTCGTTGGTTAGTTATTTCTTCCATGCAAATAAATGTATCTTAAACTCTTTTATTTTAATGTAATAAAGTTGTGAACTGTGATTTCCTTTACTTTAGTACTGTTTACTGACTACTATGTAATGCTGGAAGTCGAAGTGTGACTACGGCGAGATTATACCCTGACCGTAGGAGCATGGCTTTCCTAGTCACCCCTTGCATTCCGTATTTTGGGAAGCGGGGCGTGACATAGTTTTGTTGGTATCAGATCCAGGTTTGGATGAAATTACAGTTCCATCGAGAGATCCCTAGATTGAGTTACATCCTTGATTTATGCTTTATTGCATTTCATTTTCGCTTTTCTAATCCTCCTTGAATCATCGTGTAATCCTTGTTTGAATCTGATTTCTTTTCTTGATAATCTTTCAGAGATATGGACTCATTGGGCAACTCCTCAGATGCCGGTTCGCACGATCGTTCCGAGAAGATCCTCAGCACACTGATGATCCTAGCCCAGGCTCAAGAGAGGAAGATCAATCTCTTGGCTGAAGGATTGAAGGCGGTACATGAGACCGCAATTACCGCTCTGGAGAGATATACGGTTGTTCCCGTCGCCCCCGAGGGCACCCTCGTGCCGACTACACAGGCTAAGGTTGGTACCGTTACTGACTTTAGGAGGCTTCATCCAGCGGCTTTCACGGGATCAGCAAATCCCCTTGAGGCCGAGCAGTGGCTTATCAACGTGGAGAACCTTTTAACGGCTGCTTGAGTCCCTGACGATGACAGAGTGAGCGTGGTGAAGATCTAGCTAGAAGACGAGGCTCGCACATGGTGGTCCGTAGAGGAAAGCCGGCTAGAGAAACCTATCGGATGGGGCACATTCTCCGCGTGCATTCTAGATCATTATTTCCCGGCCACTGCTAAGGACTAAATGGAGGAGAAATTCATCATATTGAAGCAAAATGGGTGCTCAGTGGATGTCTACGCCGCAGAGGTTAACAGGCTGAGTTGCTTTGCACCGTATATGGTAGCCACCAAAGCCGCCAGGGCCAGACGATTTCAGCAGGGGCTCGATATTGAACTGCAACAGCTTATCGCGTCTCTCGACCTACAGACCTTCGCTCAGGTGTTAAACGCTGCTCGAGTATATGAAAGATTGGCGGAGAAGGCCAAGGGCCAACGATCGATGGATAGGAAATCCCATATAGTTACATCACGAACTACCATTTCCCCTCGTGGAGCGATCCCAGTTCACAGGCTGGGAGTTATGCAGATGAAGCGTACCTTCTCACCTCAGCCACCGCAGTGGCGGACACTGATTTGTGACTATTGCCAGAGGCCAGGGAATATGCAGAGAAATTATCGCAGAGCCAAGGGGCAGTGTCTGATTTGCAGATCCAGCGAGCACAGGGTCAGCGGGTGTCCCCAGAGATCCGAGCTATAGAGAGGGTTTGAGCAACAACAGCCGTCGTACGACATTGGAGCTCAGAGGGGTCCACCTCTAGTATCCCAGCGACGATTATTCGATCAGAGGCAGACTGGTACGGGTCGGAGTCAGGGGCGGGCTTTCACCCTGACTATAGAGCAGGCAGAGGCTTCTGGAGAAGTGGTTGCAGGTACTCTCCTTGTTTATTCTGTACCAGCTAGAGTTCTTTTTTATTCGGGTGCTACGCATTGCTTTTTTTCTGCACGGTTTGTTGATACACACTCTATATCTCACGAGCCGTTGACCAAGGGCTAGGAGATACATACGGGTAACAGAATTATTGTGTCCAGCCAAGAGTGTAGGTTATGCCCTATGGTGGTTTGTGGCAGAGAATTCTATGCAAACTTCCTTCTGATTGGGACTGGTAGCTACGACGCCATTCTGGGGATGGATTGGTTGAGCACGTTCCATGCCGTTATCAACTGCCGGGCTAGGAGTGTGTTGTTTCGCATTCTTAATCACCCGGAGTTCATGTTCGTGGGCGGTAGTGAGTCTTTGGAACCAGCTAAGTTCCGAGCGAAGCCGAAGACCTTGATAGCTATGGAGATAGACGAGGAGCCAACACCAGAGGTAGTTCGAGAGTTTCTTGATGTGTTTCCTGAAGATCTACCTGGTTTACCCTCGCCTCGCATTTTGGGCTTCTCGATCGACCTGATTCCAGGGACAGTGCCAGTTTCCAAGGCTTCCTACAGGATGGCGCCAGTTGAGTTGGAAGAATTAAAAAAGAAAATAGAAAATCTTTTGGACAAGGGATTTATCCATCCAAGCGCTTCCCCGTGGGGCGCTCCGGTGTTACTGGTGAAGAAGAAATACGGTTCCTTACACATGTGCAACGACTACCGGGAATTGAACCCGGTGACCGTGAAAAACAAGTATCCCATTTCCCGCATCGATGACTTGTTTGACCAGGTAGGTGGTGCTCGGGTATTTTCTAAACTATATTTTCGTTCAGGGTATCACCAAATTAGGGTTAAGGCAGAGGATGTATGCAAGACGGCTTTCCGAACCCGATATGGCCACTATGAGTTTCTTGTGATGTCGTTCGGTGTTACCAATGCATCCGCCATATTTATGGACTTGATGAACATGGTTTTCTCCAAGTACTTGGACCGGTTTGTCATTGTATAAATTGATGACATTCTAGTCTACTCCAGGAGTCGAGAAGAGCACGCCGAGCATCTACAAATTGTACTACAGGTTCTACGGGAGGAGAAGCTCTATGCTAAGCTAAGCAAGTGCGAGTTTTGGTTCGACAAGATGCAATTTCTGGGGCATGTCGTTTCGAGTGACGGCATTTCAATGGATCCAACGAAAATTGAATCTATCAAAGACTGGCCGACACCGAAATCAGTTGCTGAGATAAGAAGCTTCCTGGGATCAGCTGGGTATTATCGGCGGTTTGTCCAAGATTTCGCCAGAGTAGCAGAACCCTTGATGAAACTTACACGGAAAGAAGTGCCCTATAATTGGTCGGAGGAGTGCACCCAAACGTTCGAGCTATTGAAACTGAAGTTGACCACGACCCCAATCCTAACTGTGTCAGACAGTTCCGGTAGCTTGGTTGTTCATACTGATGCGTCGGGAAAAGGTTTAGGTTGTGTTTTGATGCAGCACGGTCGAGTGGTGGCTTACGCCTCTCGTCAACTGAAAACTCACGAGAAGAACTACCCCACGCATGATCTAGAATTAGCGGCTGTTGCGTTCTCTTTAAAGATATGGATGCATTACTTGCTAGGTGAAAGAGTGGAAGTGTACACAGATCACAAAAGTTTGAAATACGTGTTCACTCAGAACGAGCTGAATATGAGACAACGTAGGTGGTTGGAATTGATGGCAGACTACAATATTGATCTGCTGTATCACCCGGGAAAGGTGAACGTCGTTCCTGATGCTTTCAGCCGCAGGCTGTCAGCCACGTTGCTGACTTGTCAAAAGGGGATTCTCGATGACCTTCAAAGACTCGAGTTGGAGGTAGTTACACCTGGCAGTTGCAGGTTCAATCATCGCTTATAGATCGCATTAAAGCTGCATAGGCTAGAGACTCTCAGTTGTAGAAGTTCAGAGGGTTAGTTAAGGCTGGATTGAGGACGGATTTGCAGATTCACGAAGATGGTTTCCTGAGATTTGGCAGTCGGCTGTGTGTTCCAAAGGAGGGTATTCAAGATGAAGTTCTAGCTGAGGCTCACAATTCCGCCTACTCGGTGCACCCAGGAGGCACCAAGATGTACAAAGATCTGAGGCAACACTTCTGGTGGAACGGAATGAAGAGGGAGTTTGCTCGCTTTGTCTCCAAGTTTCTGGTATGCCAACAAGTGAAAGCCGAGCATCAGAGAATAGCTGGGTTATTGCAACCGCTTTCAGTGCCAGAGTGGAAATGGGAGCACATCACCATGGATTTTGTGACGACACTACTGTTCCCTCATGGGAATTAAATAAAACACAGATACAACAGCAAGGAAAACGCTCAAGTGGAGCATCACGTGCTCACACGTAACCGGGCATCACGTGCTCACACGTGACCAGGTCTCACGTGGAGACACACGACCTTTTACAGGCAAAGCCTGTAGACACTGAATAAAATAAACAAATTGGAAATGCTGTGTTAGTGGGGTCACATGCCCACACGTGACCAGGTCTCACGTGCAGACATGTGACCATTTACAGGCAAAGCCTGTAGACACTGAATTAAATTCTAAATTAAATGCTTAATCAATGGGGCCACGTGTCAATACGTGATGGGTCTCTGAGCCCTCTGAACTAATCGAATTGAAATTCTAATCAAATGCTTTATCAAGTAGGGTCACGTGCCAACACGTGATAAACTCCTAACCCATCTGAGCTAATAGAATTAAATTCTAATTAAAAGGGAATCAAAAATCCTAATTGGAAAAATATTTCTCTAGATCTTTTCAAACAAAAAGATTGCACTCTGTAAAGTGGAGTATTGTTGGATTAAAAATCCAATGGTGATTAAAAATCACCAATTTATAGAAAGATTCTACATAAGGAAATATTTTCCTAAAATCTGCCAGGACCTACAAATAAAATATCTTTTGGATTAAAAATCCAATGGTGAATAAAATTCACCGAGTGATCTAAAAGATCATGTTGGTTACAAAATCAATAAAAATCTCTCAAGGAGAGATTGACTGAACAAACTGATTCTTTTCTTTCTCTTATAAATAGAAGCCAAGAAGAGAAGAGAAAAAAAAACAACAGTGAGAGAATACAAAAAAAGAAAAGAGAATTTAATTCTCCAGAGAGAAAAGAAGATCTCTTCTGAAAAGAAAGAAACCCTATGTAAGAGAGGGAAATGGGTCATTCTATAAGCTCCCACAAAATAAAAGAGAATTTAATTATAAAATTAAGAGTTTAAATCTTCTAAATAAGAACTCAGTTCTTCCTCTTATTGAAGATCTGCAGAAGTAGATCTCCCCATAAGTTGAGAATTTAATTCTCATCGGGAAGATTCTGTCATGTAGATCTAAAACCTGAGGGAGGACCTAAGTTCAGAGAATTCTATTCTCTCACAAAGCATATAGGAATTTAATTCCTCCAACGAAGATAAGGTTTAATCCTTAATACAAGAACTTAATTCTTCTTCATGGTAATAGATCTGCAGAAGCAGATCTCCCTATAAGTTGAGAATTTAATTCTCATCAGAGAGATTCTGCCATGCAGATTTAAAGTTTAGAAGGAGAATTGGGTTTAAAGAATTTAATTCTTTTAAACACATAGGAATTTAATTCCTCTAAATAAAATTAGGGTTTAACCCTATAAGAGAATTTAATTCTTCTACAAGGGATTTATCTCTCCATACACGCAAAAGGATCGAGTACCCAACATGATCACGTGGTAACACGTGACCCTACCCTCCAATGACCAAAAGAGAACGAATAGAATTAGGTCACGTGCCCCCACATGACCCTTGAACAGACTTCTTAAAATAAAAAGGCAGAATCGATTTTGGGTGCCTCACGTGTCCCCACGTGACCCCTGACAAACACTTCTTTTAAAAAGAGAAAATGGGGTAAAACTGAGGGATTAATACCGAATGCATGGGCACCATCACGTGTCCATACGTGATGGTCATAAAGATTAAGTGTTTAACACTTACCTGCATATTCTGAGAATAAAATAAAGGAAGTTTGGCACAACACTCAAGCGCCTCACGTGACCCCACGTGAGCGCTTCTTTCTTTTAGTGTTTAACACTATTTTGTGCGCTTTATCCTTAGTGTTTAACACTATTTTAAGCGCATCACGTGGGAGCACGTGATAGACGAGTGTACTCTAGTGTTTAACACTATATTAGAGCCAATCTTAGCCCAAATTAGCTAAGTCATCCAGAGGCAGGACCCCCTTTTTGACTGAACCTCAAATACACTCTTGTCTTCCAAAATTGATCATTCAAAGCAAAACCCAGAGCCTTCCAACCAACATTGGTTCAAGGGTACATCTCTTCACTCCTCTGATACATGTCGTTGTAATCTTTCAGCGTCTTCAGAGAGGTGACGGGTCCCGACAACCAGACATTTTACGGACTGTGGGGTCCTTAAGCTCATGGACTATGATGTCCTTAAACTTTACGGACTGTAGGGTCCTAAACTCATGGACTATGACGTCTTTAAACTATGGACTATGATGTCCTTAAACTCCATGGACTATGATGTCCTTAAACTTCTGGACCGCAAAGTCCCTAAACTAAAACAATAGAGCCCAAATGCTCTTTTGTTGGATCTAAATGATCCTGTTAAGTAGATCTTAGTCTAAAATTAGACTAACGAATCCTTAACAAATTGTTAAGTTGATCTTAGTCTAAAAATTAGACTAACATATCCTTAACAAACGTTTAAGTTGGTCTTAGTCTCAAATGAGATTAACGATTCTTAAACCCAACCCAAAACCCAAATCTAAGAAAATACGGATTTGGACCAATCCACGCTCTACGGGCGACAACATAAATTAGTCTCCGTATACAATCCACGGGCAACCAATGGTGGAAATTGATGCTGCTGTTCCAACTGGGAACAGCTTTGAACTACTTAACATGGTGCGCAGGAATTCGCCAACTGCCATGCTAAAAAAGTCTCCTCCGCCTGTTGGACAGATCACAAAGGTGAAGTCGGAGCAGCCCCCTCAACGGCTGTCCTCCAAAATTCACAAGGTCTGGCGACGGGTCCAAGACTCCGTGATTGATCAAGACTATCCCCGCCGACAGAAAAAGATGAAAGTTTGGCGAGAAGGAGATCACCCTGTCAAGCCACAGAATGTGTCATCTGTTTGGGTGCCCGCTGTAACGGCTCCCTCAACTTCGACCGCCCACAAAAGAAGGAGGCCGGAGAAGATCCCTGCGTCTTTGGAAAATCGCAAGGACACTGAATCTAAACGCCTCAAGTCTGGGGGCATGGTAGTGCATACTATTTATATGGCTTCCGGAAAAGAGGATAGCTGTATCTCTATGGGTCACCGACTAGTTACACGGTTTGTGACTAAGACTCAGGAGCAACAACAACAAAAGCTTCAAGAAATGCTGACAGCCATGGCTGCACTCACTGGACCAAAAGCAGGCCCGGAGACATATTCGGAGCAGCGTCATGAGCAGGAAACGGATGCCGAATTCCTTCGGAGAATGCTTGAGAAGAAGGACAAAGAAGCTGCGGAACAAGCGGCCAACATAAAAAAATGGCCATTTTATTCCAAGATATGGTGGGCCTAATGTTCCAGCCGGACCCTCCAGCCGATGATCCTCTAGTAATAATTGAAGATGATAGAGGAGAAACATCAAATCCTTTGCCGTCTCTGTCAGCAGCCAAGGAGGAGACCATCTCCAAAGCCATGCTCGATGATTATATAGCTCAACAAATACGAGCTCATCAAGCGAATGAAGCAACCGGCCAAGTCGTCAGAACTGGGCGACCATATCCAGGATAGTACGATCAGATAAAGTACCCGCCGGGATACACAATTCCTAAATTCCATGTGTACAAGGGGACAAGCAATCCCCATCAACATGTCGCCCAGTTCAGGGCTCTTTGCGGCAACACTGGAGGGGATGATAAGCTACAGCTTCGCCAATTCATCGGCAGCTTGACAGAGACGGCATTCGAATGGTACTCGGAGCTTCCCAACGACTCCGTCAAAACTTTTACGGAGATGGAATTGCTGTTCACCCAACGTTTCGCAAGCGCTAGCGAACGCACCCCAATTACAGCATTAATTAACGCCAGAGTGAAGCCAGGCGAAACATGGGTGCAGTATGCGATACGGTGGCGGAATCTATGGTCGAAGTGTGAACAGCGCATCGAAGAAGCGCCTGCGGTGGGCATGTTCGTGGGTACTCTTGATCCACAGGCAACCATATCCCAGTTCATGATGTTCTTCAAGCCGACTACTTTTCAGGCCTTGATTGACAAGCTGGCCCAAATGGACCAGATGGGCCACAGGCTTTCCTCTTCGAAATCGGAGTCGCAGAATGAAAAAGGGAAAGGGAAAGCGACCTTCATAGCCAATGCTCAGCAATAGCCAACTGGTCCAAAACCAGCTGATCGCCAAAACGACAGGCAGCGATTCCTCAACGAAAAGTTAAGACGCCCTTACTCGTTTCCGCGGGAGAAAACAAAAAGACTGTTTGAACTGGCGATACGTAACATGCTCATCAATCTGCTGGATCCGAGACGTCCATCGCAGCCCGGCGACGCCAATAATCCTAATTATTGCCCCTATCACCGAGTAATAGGCCATCCAATTGAAGATTGCTTCATCTTCAAAGGCTGGATTGGGGACCAATACCAACAAGGCAAATTCGCATTGTCCGAGAATTGGAAAGTAAGCCCTCCCCAGCCGCATGCTCTTAAAAAGGGGGACATGCCGGGGGCATCGTGCACTTTTATAGAAGAAGCTCCATGGGAGGTCGCTCTTTCAGCCAAGACGAAAAGGATGCTGAAGGATCTCCAAGCATGCCCGACGATCAGGTGGAAAAATCCACTGGAACCCGAGGTCATTGAGGGAATGCTGAAGCCGCGCCCGACACCAAGAATTGATAGCGATAATCAAAACGCTCAGGCCCAGTCGTCAAAATCTTCGAAGAAGAAGAAAAAGAAGAACAAAAAGCCCATGAAGCATGGTGACAAGCGCACGGACCTACAAAAACATATTGACGCGTTGGAAGAATATAACCAGAAGGCGCGAACCCCGGTCACGCTTCAAGAGTTTCTCAACCACATCCTTGAAGACGGAGATAGTGACAAAGATGAGGGAGAAGACTCGTCAGATGAACCTGAGGATTATGTGGCAAGTTGCCACATGATCTCTCATTCGGTGTTAACTAACGAAGAAGCTCACTTGGCGATAGAAGACAACATAAAGGAGCTGGGGGAAGGATCGAAGCCAAAACCTTTGGAGCCGTCTGACGAGATAATCGACTTGCTGCTGAACGAAGCCCGTCAGAAAAGCAAAGCCAATCAAGAGCGCGAACTGGCTATATTCGAAAAAGGATAAACGCCGGCGATTCAATGAAAAGGTTGAGGCACTCCGATCAGATCGAAACACGTATACCGTAGACAAAAGCAAACTTAAGACAAGGAAAAAGTTCTCCAAAGCCATATCAATGGGAATGAAGCCGCCATCTTTCAGACGAAATTCTCCTGGCGGTTTACATCTTGATGAGGCAGACGTACATCATAACTTCTACTTATATCATCAGAGGATTGCACACCCTACAAAAGAATGCAACGCCTTTAAAAATTAGTGGCAAGGGTATGTCGCTCACAGGCAACACTTTAAGAGGATGAAGCGTGAAGCTCGTCGACAGCGGAAAAATGCGACAGACGAACGAGGAAGAGCTGCCGGCAACTGTCACATGGTTGATAGCAGGGGATCGCAAGTTTTCACCTTCGGGAGTGATTCTGAAGAAGAAATAGCTCTTGGCCCTCTCTTCAAAGAATCCACCTCAGGAAAAGAGGAAGAAACGAAGACCTGTGAGAACATTTAACTGTGCAATCGCACGCTACCTGAAAAGAATCTTGGACCCGCAAACAAGGGCTCAAACAAAAGGGATAAGGGGAAAGAAATGGTCCCTGAAGATATCGCACTCGATGACTGAGTCGTCCAAGAGCTCGCAGCCAAGGACCCGCCCAAGAAAAACAAAGTGGATTACAACGTTCTGGCGCATCTGAGGAAGATACCCTCGCAGCTAAGCATTCTCGATGCCCTTCTGCTATCCAAAGAGGCTAGAGATTCTCTTATCAAGGCGTTACAAGAGCCTGACCAGTTTCAAGCTTTTCTCGCCGAAGAAAAGATGAAGGACGAGCTGGAAGAAATTCACACAGCTGACATAACTTTCGGCGACGAAGATCTCCTCCTCGGAACATGCGAGCACAACCGTCCCTTATATATCTCCGGGTATTGCCATGACATAAAGATAGGGAAGATCTTAGTTGACAATGGGTCCTCTGTCAATCTCCTAAATGTGAGGGTGCTAAAGAAAATCTGTATGAGCGTTCAACACCTCGCTCGGGATAAAATCACTATCTCCGGCTTCGACTCCCGGTCATCGCGGACGCTCGGGTCCGTGATACTGACGTTACGCTTTGGGCTGCTCGTCATTGACATCAAGTTTCACGTCATTGACGCCAAGACTTGTTACAACGCTTTGCTCGGCCGGCCTTGGTTACACGAGTACAACATTATCCCTTCTACACAACATCAGTGTATGAAGTACTTCAAAGATGGGCTTGAATACACTGTGACAGGGGAGCTGAACCCATTCTCTGTGAATGAAGTCTGAAAATACGAGGATGCGAAGTATTTCCTGTCAGACTTTGAAGACACGGAAAGGTGACATAAGCCGGAGAATAAGCAAAAAGCTATCACCACCATTCCAGTTTTCGGGAGCGATACCGAGGGGGAAGAAGAGATAGTCTATTCGGGACTTCCCCGATACAACAAACAGGGACCGTCTCCCCTATTCTGGTCTTTGGCAGTGACTCTGAAGACAAGGTCAACGCAGTATTCTCAGCTCGTCCATCAGTGCAAGCCTTCATTGAAGATGATCAAAGTTTGCAAATCGCGATGGTTCCACAAAAACATTACAAAGAGCTCGATGCACTTGATACCTACAGTGTGCAAGAACTGCAAACGTTTTACGTCCCTTCCAGACGAAAAGATAATAAGGCGATCCTCTTTTATCGATCCACGGAAACCAATGTGGAGAAAGAGATCTGCAATGGTGCTGATTCTACGCTTGATAGGCTCCAGCCCATCCGTTTGCCCATATACTACACAGAAGGATTAAAGATGCTGTTGAGGCACCAAGGCGTACCTTGAAGCATACCGCGCGACAAGCCCAGTTCTACAACAGGATCTGGAATGTCCCTGGAACTCAGCGAAAATTGCCCAACGGAAGAATGGAAACGATCGGGCTTGGATATGTTCGATCCAAGAAACGAGAGGGATTCCATGGCTGCTACGTTATACATGATTTCGATGAAGAAGGAGATGCTCTATTAAAAGACATTGCAGTTGAACCAAAACGAGGTCCCGCCATGAAATTGCCAAGTCCATCATTCGAAGAACAGATGGACAAGCTAATAAGGGAAGCGGGTCAAAAGGTCCGGGGATGACCATAGCCGCGAAATGGCCATTTACGAGAAATCCAGGACGCAGCACCTCCTTCGGCAGGCTACGGAGAATGACGATGCCCTTCGTCGCCAGCCCGTCACAAAAAACCCGACACAGAAGTAGAAAAAAAATGAAGAACGGAAAAAACGTTCGACAGCAGCAAAGCGGGTCCAAGAAACCTCGCAATCGAAAATTGGGCAGCCGGGATCCATCTCTTATAAAGAAGATGGGTCGAGCATATTCTTTTCCCCAAGATAAGACAAGGAAGATATTCATTCTTGTCGTTAAACATCAGATGATTACCCTCCCGGAGTCCAAGCACCCCAAACAAGCAAGTGAGGTTCATCACCCAGCCTATTGCTCCTATCACCAAGCAATAGGACATCCTCTTGAAGACTGCTTCACCTTCAAAGACTGGGTAGAATACCGGTATCAGTAAGGCAGGTTCGCTTTGTCCAACAATTGGAGGGTAACCCCGCCACAGAAGCATGAACCAAAAGCCACGTATGCAGCGAGAGTGGAGCCGGATCAACATCGGTCTTGGAAGCGATCTCGTACCTGTCATGTGATAACGCTGTCAGGAGAAGGAGTATGCGAGGATATGGCTGACCTCCCCTGGTGCTTCGAAAATGATGACGACGAAATGATATCAGAGTTTCCACCGGCACCAAAAAAGCTGGAAGATAGGGGTACATACTACTGCAGATAACCTCAGAAAAATCGACTTGGGGACGACAAATGACCCGCGGCCGACGTTCGTTAGTGAATTGTTGTCCGAAGAAAAGGTGGCCACGCTAAAAGACGTGCTCATGCGGTATAAAGACTGCTTCGCATGGAACTATTCCGAGATGCCGGGATTAGATCCAGAAATAGCCGTCCATAAGTTGGTGATATCTCCGGACGTCATTCCAGTCAAACAAGCGCTGAGAAAAATGCGGCTCGAACTTGAAATGAGCATCAACGCCGAAGTCAAGAAGTTAATAGACTCCGGCTTCATCTAAGTGGTTTAGTACCCTGATTGGATTGCCAACATCGTCCCAGTGATGAAGAAAAATGGGACAGTGCGCATCTGCGTGGACTTTCGAGACCTCAACAAAGCTTGTCCGAAGGATGATTTTCCTGTACCGGTTACCGAGCTGATGATAGATAACACGTCCACTCATGAAGTCTTCTCCTTCATGGATGGTTCATCGGGATACAATCAAATAAAGATGCATCCCGAAGACCAGAAGCATACCGCTTTCCGGACCCCTTTGGGCATATTCTGCTACAAAGTGATGCCTTTCGGTCTGAAGAACGCCGGCGCTACTTATCAGAAGGCCATGACGGATATTTTCGATGACCTCATACACGAAATCGTTGAATGATATATCGACGACCTCTTGGTTAAAAACAAATTGCACGAGGAACACTGAGAGTGTCTGAAAATAGTGTTTCAGTGTCTTCGGAAATACAACTTGAAGATGAACCTTCTGAAATGCGCATTCGGAGTTTCCTCTGGCGAATTCCTAGGATTCATCGTACGACATCGGGGTATCGAAATAGACCCGTCAAAGATCAAGGCGATCATAGAAATTCCTTCGCCAAGGACTCTGAAACAACTGCGGTCTCTCTAAGGAAAGCTTGCATACATCCGACGGTTCATAGCTAACCTCTCCAGAAAATGTCGTCTCTACAGTCACTTAATGAAGAACGGAACCCCGTTCGTCTGGGATCGCAGATGCCAAAGCGCACTAGACGAAATCAAGCAATACCTGCAGATTCCGCCGGTACTGACTGCTCCAGTCAGGGGAAAGCCTCTCATCCTGTACATAACCGCCCTTGAGGGTTCTCTAGGCGCATTATGGGCACAAGAAAACGACCAAGGGAAGGAGAGAGTCCTCTACTATTTGAGTCGAGTTCTCCTGGGGGCAGAAAACAATTACCTTCCCTATTGAAAAACACTGCCTGGCATTAATCTTCGCGATAACGAAGCTCAGGCACTATGCGTTGGCGCATGAGGTCCATCTCATATCAAAAGTGGATCCTTTCAAGTATTTGATGTCAAGAGCTATACTAATAGGATGACTCGCTAAATGGGCCCTCCTCTTGATGGAGTTCTCGATAACTTATCGTCCGCTCAAGGCAGTGAAAGGCCAGGCTATCACCGACTTCCTCGCTGAGCATCCGATACCTGCCCATTCTCCCTTGAACTGCGAATTGCCAGACGAGCACATGTTTGACACGATCGATGGGGAGAAAGGAGGGAGTGATACCCGATGGGAACTCTACTTCGACGGAGCATCTTCTATGAAGAATCGAAAGCACAATTCCCCCATAATCAAATCTGGGGTGGGCCTCATCTTCGTGACTCCACAAGGAGAGATAATGCGCTTTTCCTTTTCCTTAACAGAGTCGAGGACGAACAATGAAGCCAAATATGAAGCTTTGATAGCAGGACTTGAGATCGCTGTCTACATAGGAATCGAAAACCTCCTCATATACAGAGACTCCCAACTGGTTGTTAGCCAAGTAAATGGCAACTATCAGACGTGCAAACCGGAGTTGGTAAAGTACGGTGAGAGAGTGCAGCAACTGCTGACTCAAATTCCCTCCTATACTCTGGAAAGCATTTCGCGTACGGAAAATAGCAAGGCGGATGCGTTAGCCAAGTTAGCTAAAGAATTGGCCGACAAGAACCTCGATGACGTAAGGATCGTTGTGCAAAGCCGCCGGGTTCTTGCACCGGCATAAATATTTTCGGAGTCGTCCGAAGAAAAGGGAGCGACCGAGCAAGTGACCCTACAAATAAAAGACCAGGAAAAGGCTAAGGATTGGAGAGAAGTCTTTATAGACTACTTCAAATTCCGTCGAACACCTGAAGATGCGTCCTCAAAACATCAGCTCATGAAACGAGCCCTATCTTTTGCCTTCGTCAATGATACTCTGTATAAGAGATCGTTCGACTCCCTGTGGCTAAGATGCCTGGGACCTGAAGATGCAAGGAGAGTCATCTAAGAAACTCACTACGGACTCTGCGGTTCTCACCAAGCCGGGCCGAAGATGAAGCTAAAGATCAAAAGGATGGGCTACTATTGGCCCATAATGATCCAAGACTGCCTCGAATACGCGAAGCAGTGCCACTCGTGCCAGATTCACGGGGATTTCATCCATCAGCATCCAAATCCCCTACACCCGACGGTGGCTAGCTGGCCGTTCAAAATGTGGGGAACTGACATAATCGGGCCCATTGAACAAGCATCGTCCAGAGGACATCGGTTCATACTGGCGACAACTGATTACTTCTCTAAGTGGGCAGAAGCGGTACCACTAAGAGAAGTGAAGACGGAGAATGTTCTCCATTTCTTCAAGACACACGTCATCTATCGGTTTGGCACTCCGCGACGGATTATCTCCGATAACGGGCCGGGCTACAGAAGCCATAAGATCAGCCGCTTCGCACAGCAGCATAGTATAGACTGGAGATACTTTTCGATCTATAATCCTCGAGCTAACGATCTGGCTGAGGCTTTCAACAAGACCTTGACGAAGATCATGAAAAAGACGGTGTCTCGAAATAAGAAGGACTGGCATGTGAGACTGCATGAAGCGCTCTGGGCATATCGAACTACGTTCAAAACGGACACAAACACAACGCCGTATGCATTGGTATTCGTCACTGAAGCAGTACTTCCCTTGGAGATAGAGTCACTCTCTCTGCGAGTGGCAGTTCACTATGAGCTAACGGATGAAGAGAATGCTCATCTTCGGCTTGAGAAGCTCGACGCCCTTGACGAAACCCTGCTCATGGCGCAGCAAAACTTGGAGGCTTACAAAGCAAAGATGACGCGCTCATACGAGAGATTGACTAGACCGAGAACATTCCGCCAAGGCGAACTCGTGCTAGTGGTCAAGAGACCTATGATCCCCAATCGTGCCAAACGGGGGAAATTCGAGCCGAACTATGAAGGCCCGTACATTATAGACAAAGTCTACCAAGGTGGGTCTTACTTGCTCATGGATATGAATGGTGAAAGACCCTTCAGGCCAATAAACGGCTGGTTCTTGAAAAAATACTACGCCTGATAAGTCACGGCCTAGGTCAACGATAGATGGCGACGCCTATGTCCGCTCGCTATCTTCATAAGCCTGAACTCTATAAGTAGTATCCGACGAAACCTCGCCTCGAAAACGTGCAACGGACTGAAACGTCCCTAAACTAACGATGGATCGCAATGTCCTAAAACTTGCAACTGACCGAGACATCTATAAACTACTACGGACCGCAGCATCCCAAGGTTGACAAAAAAAACGGTACGTCCATAAGCGAGATGGGAACGGATGAAAACCTGAAAGGGCTCCATGAGTAAAAACAGCAGGACTACCGGTGAGTTTGTGAAAACCCGAAAGGGCGCAATCTCGTTAAAAGACACTTGCAAGGTTCTCTCGACCCTGTAAGGAGAAAATACCTGTGTGAGATCCTTACGACTCACAAGGGAGAAACATACTTAGGAATCCCCACGATTCCTAACGAGAAAACACACTTACGAGATCCTCACGACTCGTAAGGAGAATTACCCTTTGAGACTGTCACGGCTCATAGGATTCAAAAGCCTTAAGCTACAGGTATCTGAACCTATTCTTAAGCCGTCACACACCCGCTTTTGCCCTACAAGCGGTTCAATATTGACCCTTGTATACAATCCACGGGCACGAATAAACATTTCCCTAACAGAATCCCACCAGCGACTAGGGATATACTCACACGGTGAACAGACACTTGTAGGTCCTCTCGACTTATAAGGAGAAAACACTCTTGTAAGATTCTTACGACTTATAAGAGAATATACACTTAAGAATCCTCGCGATTTTTAAGGAGAAAACGCGCTTACAAGATCTTCACGACTCGTAGGGAGAAAAACCTTTATGAGACCCTTACGGCTCATGAAATTAAAAAGCCTTAGTCAACAGGATCCTAACCCTGTTTGCTAAGCCACCTTTGTTCGATATCGACAGAAGCAAATGAGGATTCGCTCCTGGAAATGTCCCAGTGGTAGCGATGCTGATGCCTAAATCGGTATCAAATTCCAAGCCCTTTCACGGCAAATGATGATTCGCTCCTGGCAATATTCCAGTCGTAGCGATGCTGATGCTAAGATTGGCACCAGATTCCAAGTTCCACACTCGCGATAAAAATCAGCGAGCCAAAAATGCATATGAAATAGCCGAAATGATGGGGCAACTTGCAACAAAATCAACAAGTAAAAATATATGCATACAAAATAGCCAAAATGATTAGGCAACTCGCAATAAAAAGCAGCGAGTAGAAACAAAAATAGCCAAAATGATTGGGCAATCGCGACTTTCACGATATAAAAGCTGAAATGATAGAGCATCGCGGAAAGAAAACAAAAATACATATGAAATGAAATTTCAGCCCTACAGATGAGATCACATCGATCCCTGTATACAATCCAGGGGCGCAAACAAAGAGGGAACTATATTATCCCACCAGGCTCCGTCAGAAAGATAGCCAAGTCTCGACGGCCACATCTACAGCCTGGAGACCCACAGCAGCGTTCCTCCTCATTCCAACAGGATTCGAGCGCGACAATCAAGCGTGTTCCCTCATGGGAACTGAATAAAGCAGCAAGGAAATACACAAGAGGAACATCACGTGTCCACACGTGATCGGGTATCACGTGGGGACATGCGACCTTCTATGAGCAAAGTTATAGGCATTGAGATAAACAATTTAAGATGGGGTCACGTGCCAGCACATGATGGATTTCTGAGCCCTTTGAACTAATAGAATTGAATTCTGATCAAAAGGGGTCACGTGCCCACACGTGATGGGCCTTTAAACCCATTGAAAGGAATTAAAAGGTATAATAAAACAGCAAGAAAAAACCCTAATGGAGCATCACGTGCCCACACGTGACCAGGGGTCACGTGCCGACACGTGATGAGTTCCCGAGCTCTTTAAAAGAATGGAATTAAATTCTGGTTAAATGCTTAATCAGTGGGTCATGTGCCACCACGTGATAGGGTCTTAAAACTCTTCGAGTCAAAGGAAAGAAAACCCTAAATGGGGCATCACGTGCCCACACGTGACAGGGGGTCACGTGCCAACACATGATAGGCTCTTAAACCTTCTGAACTAATAGATTTAAATTCTAATTAAGGGAAATCAAAAACCCTAATATTTCCCTAGATCTTTCCAAACAAAAAGATTGCGCTCTGTAAAGTAGAGCACCGTTGGATTAAAAATCCATTGGTGATTAAAAAATCACCAATTTATAGAAAGATTCTATACAAGGAAAGATTTTCCTAAAATCTGCCAGGAACAACAAACAAAATATCTTTTGGATTAAAAATCCAATGGTGAATAAAATTCACCGAGTGATCTAACAGATCATGTTGGTTATAAAATCAATAAAATATTTCAATAAAAGATTGACTAAACAAACTGATTCTTTTCTTTCTCCTATAAATATGAGCCAAGAAGAGAAGAGAAAGAGATATATACAACAACAGAGAGAGAATACAAAAGAAAAGAGAATTTAATTCTCCAGAGAGAAAAGAAGGTCTCTTCAGGAAAAGAAACCCTAGGTAAGAGAGGGAAAGAGATCATCTTATAATCTCCCACAAAATAAAAAGAGAATTTAATTCTCAAACTAAGAGTTTAACTTTTCTGAATAAAAACTTAGTTCTTCTTTTGGTTGAAGGTCTGCAGAAGCAGATCTCCCCATAAGTTGAGAATTTAATTCTCATCGGAATGATTCTGCCATGCAGATCTAAAACCTAAGGGAAGAACTAAGTCCAGAGAATTATATTCTCCCACAAAGCATATAGGAATTTAATTCCTCCAACAAAGTAGGGTTTAACCCTTAATATAAGAACTTAGTTCTTCTTCATAGTAATAGATCTGCAGAAGCAGATCTCCCCATAAGTTGAGAATTTAATTCTCATCGGGGAGATTCTGCCATGCAGATCCAAAACCTATAGGGAGAATTGAGTTTAAAGAATTTAATTCTTCCAAATACACAGGAATTTAATTCCTCTAAATAAAATTAGGGTTTAACCCTATAAAAGAATTTAATTCTTAAACAAGAACTTAGACTTTTCATGCATGATCACGTGGCAACACGTGACCCTCCCCTCAATGGTCAAAAAAGAATGAATGAGATGGGGTCACGTGCTCCCACGTGACCTTTGGATAAATTTCTTAAAACAAAGAAAACAGAGCCAAGTCAGAACAGATTTTGGGCGCCTCACGTGTCCCCACGTGACCCCTGACAAAAAGAGAAAACGAGGAAAAACTGAGGAGTTAATATCCAAATCATGGATACCCATCACGTGCCCGCACGTGATGGTCATAAAGGCAAAATGTTTAACACTTACCTGCATATTCTGAGAATAAAATACAGGAAGTTTGGGCCCAACACTCAAACGCCTCACGTGAGCACTTCGTTTTTTTAGTGTTTAACACTATTTTGTGCGCTGCATCCTTAGTGTTTAACACTATTTTAAGTGCATCACGTGGGAGCATGTGATAGACGAGTCTACTTTAGTGTTTAACACTATATTCGAGCCAATCTTAGCCCAAATTAGCTAAGTCTTCCAGAGGCAGGACCCTCTCTTTTGACTGAACCTCAAATACACTCTTGTCTTCCAAAATTAGTCATCTCATATGACATTCAAAGTAAAACCCAGAGCCTTTCAATCAACTTTGGTTCAAAGGTACATCTCTTCACACCTCTGATACATGTCGTTATAATTCTTCAACGTCTTCAAAGAGGTGGTGGGTCCCAATGACCAAGAACTATCTGGTGCATTTCCAAACCCATGTTGGCATCTGAACTTGGACCTCAATGTCCCTAAAATAAACAAAAGAGCCCAAATGCTCTTTTGTTGGATCTAAATGATCCTGTTAAGTAGATCTTAGTCTAAAATTAGACTAACGTATCCTTAACAAATATTTAAGTTGATCTTAATCCCAAACGAGATTAACGATCCTTAAATCAATCCAACTACAAATCTCCCAACCAATATTGGTTCAAGGGTACATCTCTTCACTCCTCTGATATTTGTCGTTGTAATCCATCAACGTCTTCAGAGAGGTGACGGGTCCCGACAACCAGCAAATCTTACAGACTATGATGTCTCTAAACTGGACTGTGAGGTCCTTAAACCTATGGACTATGAAGTCCTTAACCTTGGACTGTGGGGTCCTTAAAGCTATGGACTATGATATCCTTAACCTTGGGCTGTGGGGTCCTTAAACCCATGGACTATGATGTCCTTAACCTCGGACTGTGGGGTCCTTAAACCCATGGACTATGATGTCCTTAACCTTTACAGACTATGATGTTTTTAAACTGGACCGAGATGTCCTTAAACAAACATTGGACTGTAATGCCCTTAAACTAACAATGGAACGCAAAGTCCCTAAACTAAACAATAGAGCCCAAATGCTCTTTTGTTGGATCTAAATGATCCTGTTAAGTTGATCTTAATTTAAAATTAGATTAACGTATCCTTAAAAAATGTTTAAGTTGATCTTAGTCTAAAATTAGACTAACGTATCCTTAACAAACATTTAAGTTGATCTTAGTCTCAAATGAGACTAACGCATCCTTAAACCCAACCCAAAACCCAAATCTAAGAAAATACGGATTTGGACTAATCCACGCCCTACGGGCGACAACATAAATTAGTCTCCGTATACAATCCACGGGCAACCAAAAAAGAAAACAAACACACACGACACGAAGTGACCATCTGGAGAAGGAGAAAGTCGTTACCGCTATGCGGTAGCGTAATTAACTGTAGGGGCTTGCGCCTGCAGGGAAGAGCATCCCCATAATCAAAAACCCCTCAAATGTGGGGGAATATGACGAAGTCTGCTACAACGGCCGCATCCGTCTAAACCTCCGATACACGGTGCCATAAATCAACTTAGCATCTTCGGAGAGGTGGACGGATAAAAAAAAATAGCATCTGCTCCCAAATTCAGCCAATACGTTTGTCTTCCCGGTCTTTCGGCGGAGAACAAAGCGGAGCCATGACAAATCCCCTAGTTCCAAATCTCGAAGGTTCACAGAAAGCCTTGAGACTATCTCAGAGCCATGGCAGAGTCCCTAGTTCCAAGTCTCGACGACCACATCTACAGCCTGGAGACCACCTCGACATTTGTCTCATTACAGCAGACATACGTCGGCAAATGACCCCGTCTCGGAAATACGTCATCAAATGACCCCGTCGCGGAAATACGTCATCAAATGACCCCGTCACGGAAACACGTCATCCAATGACCCCGTCGCGGAAATACGTCATCAAATGACCCCGTCACGGAAACACGTCAGCCATTGACCCCGTCACGGAAACACGTCATCCAATGACCCCGTCGCGGAAACACGTCATCAAATGACCCCGTCGCGGAAACACGTCATCAAATGACCTCGTCTCGGAAATACGTCATCAAATGACCCCGTCGCGGAAATAAGTCATCAAATGACCCTTTCACGGAAACACGTCAGCCAATGACCCCGTCACGGAAACACGTCATCAAATGACCCCGTCGCGGAAACACGTCATCAAATGACCTCGTCGCGGAAATACGTCATCAAATGACCCCGTCGGGAAACACGTCAGCCAATGACCCCGTCGCGGAAATTCGTCATCCAATGACCCCGTCGCGGAAACACGTCATCAAATGACCCCGTCGTGGAAATACGTCATCAAATGACCCCGTCGCGGAATTACGTCAGCAAATGACCCCTTCGCGGAAATACGTCATCAAATGACCCCGTCGCGGAAATACGTCAGCACATGACCCTGTCTCGGAAATACGTCAGTACATGACCCCGTCGCGGAAATACGTCAGCACATGACCCCGTTGCGGAATTACGTCATCCAATGACCCCGTTGCGGAAACACATCATCCAGTGACCCCGTCTCGGAAACACGTCAGCAAATGACCCCGTCGCGGAAACACGTCATCCAATGACCCCATCTCGGAAACACGTCAGCAAATGATCCCGTTGTGGAAATATGTCATCCAATGACCCCGTCGCGGAAACACGTCGTCCAATGACCCCTTCGCGGAAATGCGTCATCAACTGACCCGGTACGGCCAAAGTCAACCCTCGACCTTCCCATTAAAGCAACACTTTGATTCAGGAGCAGGTCAACTCATCAATCACTTACGAGTCCTCTCGACTTGTAAGGAAGAAAATTTTCTTAGGAGATCCTTACGACTCTCAAGAGAAAAAAAACACACATAGGAATCCTCACGATCCCTAAATAGAAAATACACCTACGGGATCCTCTCGACTCATAGGGAGAAAAATCTTTATGATATGGCTCATAAAGTTGGAAAGCCTTACGAGGCAGATCTGAACCTGACTCCTAAGCCATCGCTGTCCTGCAAGAAGATCAAGATAGATTATCTACAAAACACATCTGCTGAAAAGAGACACACTGTCATGAAACAAAATATGTCTTTTATTCATAAATCAAAATGAATACAAAGTACAATCTATAGAAGAATAAAAAAATACTCTCATTCAGGAGTATATACAAAAAAAACATATACATTGTCTTCAAGCCGGCGGACGATTTAATAGAGTCGTCAGTTCATCCTTCTTCCGCCAGGTCTCGGCCTCATAATTTGTTATTGCGATAAGACGGGCCTCCGCATGAGACTGTTGGGCCTGGTATGAGGCGAGCCGACTTTCAAGCTCCTGTTCGGTAACTTTGTGGGCTTCAACCATCTCGCGAGTAAAAATGACGGCTTTATCAATAGCCACCACCTCCCTGATAGTTTCTTGAAGCAACCGCCAGAGTTCATATGCACGAGTGGTCTTGGCCTTAAGTTCAGCTTGAAGTTCCCCCAGCGTATTTGAAGCCAGCTCCCTCTCTGAAAACTTTCAGTTGAGCCTCTTCTCACATGACTACAGATTTGCGGCGTACCGTTCAACCAACCCCCGCAAGCTCGTCTTTGCAGCCACGACCTCTGAAGGAGGGCGTGTGCACTCGAGACCATGAAAACAAGCCCCCACTCGACGACAGTATCCGAACCAAAACATGCACAAACCGTGTGCTATGTAAGGCAATAAGAAGGATCCTTTATATGTGCCCCATCAAGCGTGCATTTGCAACCATACGCCAGCTTAAATAGAGACGATATCTAAAACGTGCTGACAACGCAACAGTAGCGCTCACATTTAAAGGAAATTCCTAGGGTTAAAGTATAAAGCTCATGTATATGGGAGGGATGCATGTACGAATATATGATGAACAGAAAGGATTCAATAAAAAGCATGCAACAACCAATAATAAGAGGAATACATCGAGTTAAAGCATACTACTCTATGGGGAAAAGATCACCAAGCATGGGATCAGTGATACTAGGGTTAACAAAACAAAAAACAAAATTCTCCAGCTCCTTCTCTGCCTTCTCCAACACGTCGAAGCGATGGTTTTCACAAGGGGTTGCTTCCCACCGATTAGCGCCATGCCCATCAGCAAAAGAAGACATGACAGCCCGACAGGTTCTTATCTGACCCAGAAGATGAATCGAGCGATCCTTTAGAGCCCGGGTAAGCAAGCATGCCTCATAGAAACACTCAATTTTGTCCTCCGCCGCATCAAGCATCGCCGAAGTCATCTCTGTTGGATGGGGAGGGATGTCCGCAAGCACGGATGAAAAGACCATCCGTAGCTAAATGGAACCCATAGGAAGGGGAGATCCCCTACGAATTAGGAGTTCATACGTTACCGTGTCGCATTCGGCATCCGTGAGAAGAGGGTCCACCAGCCGCGCAGCAAAGCGAGGAATCGTCTCCTCGACGGGCACCTCCCATGGTTGTCGACGAGCATGGGGGCGGTTACAAGCCATGACACTTAGTTCATTTCTCAAGATGATCACCGGGCTTCTCTGTGAAGAGAGAAAGGAATGCATAGCTTCGGGTTATAAAGGGGAGCATTCAATGCTATGCACAGAAAATATGGTGCATGATGGAACTATTCCCAAGGCCCAGAAAAAGGGGAGAGCATGGGAAATCAAAGAGATGATTCGTTGGAATCGGTGTAAGGAAACGAAGCGACCCCATCAACAGAGCCCCACGTGCATAGCACATGAGCACCGGCCAGGGCCCTTATTGGAAATTAAAACAGCATGCACGTGCATAACACGTGAGCAGGTGCTAATGAGAGATTGAAATCCCCAACAGTGACTCACGTTCCAAACGATGAACACCAAAACGGTATGACAAAATTTCATACATAACACATGTAAACACAGAAAGGGGAAGGGAGAGTTTTGTCATTCATACTCCGAAAATTCATACAAAAATAAAAAGAAAATGTTTACAATGGTAAGACATCAAATCCAGGATATGGATTGAGAAATTCAAAAGTAAGGCCATCTAAAATGTTTCGGGCATCTCGGACCATTCTCGTATGCATCCTCTCACGCTCGCAAGCGTCAGGATCTTCACTGATGTCCTCCGTCCTTCGATAGACAGCGATTATTGTCGCCTGTTGGAAAGTTTGATGCAGAATATCAACAAGATTGTCTCGCCTTTTCTTTGAGATTAGGCCCATCAGATACACTGAGTGTACCTTATTTTCGGCATCATCCAATGCCTTAAGCGGCATGCCTGCATAGAATAAAGCAAGTGCTTCCCAGATCGCTCTCATAATGAGCTTCAAAAGAGCGGAACGACGAGGAAGTAGTTGTAAGTCCATGTCACGCACCCCACGAACTTGCGGGAAGGCGGAATATATGAAAAATGATTATCAAAGCTTCGTAACACGGACTTGAGCGCATGAATCGTTATCTAAACCATTACTAACAAGAAGCTAGAGGTTTAACTACTCGGATACGAAGTTATACCTCATGTTACTTGTCCTTAGGGTCTTCATCACGGTCCTCCACTCCTCGTAGGCTTCTTGGAACATCGGCATCTCAACGGCCTCCTCGAATCTAAGACGATCCACCTGAAAGCTCCTACGCCAAGCTTAATCTCAAACTTGAGATAACTAGGTTGCTTAAAGTGCTAATCTAAGCTACCTAGGGGATATAGAGTGAGGTTATGGATGCATTAGTCTAGCTAACCCTTGATCTCAACACATGAGAGGTTAGGGTTAGGGTTAGGGTTTGAAGAGAGAGTGAACTTGAGGAGAGAGAAGGTGAAGATGATAATGAAAAGAATAATGAACTCATATGAATATATCAACCATAACAATTAATCAAATAAATAATATAAATGATTTATCATCATGGTTAGATTCATTCATCTAGTGTGATTCATCATATGACTCATTAACTCATTAATGAATCATTTAATACAAAGCATGAATCACACAAATGAGTCATTAAGTAATTAATGCTCATGCCACCTTAACCCCTTAGTCACCACTCTTCTAGAACCTTCCCGACAAATTACGAGAATGCCCCTCCAATCCGTGAAAACACGGAAAAAATTTAGACTGTATAAATCCAGTAACCCGATACTAGAATCTGGCTTAAACCAAAGCCGACTAGTAAAAACTGTCCGAAAAGTCGTACGTGCGTAAACACACGTACGCATCCGAACCCTTGTCGTAAAACCATACGACCTCTATATCATTTCGCCTGGAGCAGGGAAACTCTCTGTGTGGGACTCTAAAGACTCGACACTACGCTGGCAGTGGGTTTAACCACAGACCGCAAGCGGCACTAGCTGTACGTAACGGTCCCCAGGTAGATGTCGATAAGAAGGCCGATGAGGAAAACCATCCGAACCCCTACTGAGCCTGATGTGACAATCTCCGTACAGTCCGGTCTGTTCGTCTAAGACTATCGCATATCAAGCCTAAGGGGGCGGCAAGTGTCAGTCCCCTAATAGCTGTATAAGTCGTGTCGGAACGAAGCCCATTACACCCTGAGAAGCTACTGGAACCTACCAGTATATCTCGCTTGCCCTGGCCAGGAACTTTGCGTAATGGCTATCTGACACAGCGCGATATCAACTCCCTATACCGGGAGAGACGAATCCTATCTAACCGCCACTGCCTCCAAGTGCTCGGGACTGCACCCAACTGCTACCTGTTTGCACGACTCCTTTGAGCCGTGGTAGGGTAGCAATCTAAGAACAGTGGGACACACTCGAGGCGAAGTAGCAGTGTCAAGTCTGCAGACTATGTTGTACTCATGTCACCTGGGAACTATTAACTGACGATGGGTATAATACCAACCAATCAGTTCCCCGGCGAGTCCTGTCCTGTGTACCCGTAACCTAACGAGCACCTGTATACTATCTCCAGTACTTTGTACTGATGGCTGTGGGACAGACCATCTCCTCAACTGGGATGAGAAGCGTACACACTTAGTCTACTCCGGAATATCGATGCCCTCTCTCGATAATCCAACGACCACGGACATGTATAGGATGTTGCTTACAGACTACCCAGCCCCCACTAGTGTGACTGCCATCATAACGCTGGTAATCAAGCAAAGATCCTATGGGCTCTACTAATATGTATAAGTGATACGTTACAAGAAACATATGCACATATTAAACTAGACACAAACCAAGTAGCATACTACCATTTTTAGCAAGACTGTTATATACAACTGTGAATATCCCAAGCTTCCATTAAGTAATATACAAACTAGTATGATACAATAATGGCCCCTAGGGCATATACACTAACAATCTTCCACTTGCACTAGGGCCATGAGCTGGCATATCGTAGACCTATCATCTCGAATAGCCTCTCGAACTGCGTCTGAGGAAGGGCCTTTGTGAATGGATCAGCAATGTTATTCTCTGTCTCTACTCTCTTCACCTCGATCTCCCGGCGATCTACGATCTCCCTGATCAGGTGATACCGCCTTAAGATGTGTCTGGACTTCTGATGGGACCTGGGTTCCTTCGCTAAAGCTATAGCGCCGTTGTTGTCACAATACAGAGGTATTGGACCAACACTGGTAGGAACCACCTGAAGTTCTGTGAGGAACTTCTTCATCCAGACTGCTTCTTTTACGGCATCGTAAGCAGCTATGTACTCTACTTCCATCGTTGAGTCAGCAACGGTCTCCTGTTTGGAACTCTTCCAACAGACCGCCCCTCCATTGAGGGTAAAGACATAACCCGACATGGATTTGGAGTCATCTTTGTCACTCTGGAAGCCGGAGTCGGCAAAGGCCTCTAACTGGAGGTCTTTTCCGCCAAACATCTCCTTAGTCCTCCTTAGGTACTTGAGAATGTTCTTTACTGCTATCCAGTGCTTCTCCACTGGGTTTGCTTGATACCTGCTTACTACGCTTAATGCGTATGCTACATCTGGTCTGGTACATAACATCGCATACATTATAGAGCCTACTGCAGAAGCCTAGGGTATAATTGACATGCGATCCCTTTCCAAATCAGTCTTGGGAGACATCTCTTTGGAGATGGTGATTCCGTGACAAGCCGGTAGATTACCGCGCTTAGAATCATCCATACTGAATCTCTTCACTATGGTGTCTATGTACCTGGACTGTGAAAGTCCCAACATCCTTTTTGATCTATCACGATAGATCCGGATTCCCAGAATGTAGGTGGCATCACCCAGGTCTTTCATGGAGAATTTATGTGACAAGAATCTTTTGACTGACTGTAACATAGGAATATCATTTCCTATTAGGAGAATGTCATCCACGTATAAGACGAGGAATACTACAGTTCTCCCTACAATCTTACTGTATATGCATGGTTCATCTGGATTTTTGATAAAGTCAAATTCTTTGACAGCATCATCAAAACAGATGTTCCAACCCCGCGATGCCTGCTTTAGTCCATAAATGGAATTAAGCAGCTTGCATACTTTACCGCTGCTCCCACTCTGAATGAATCCCTCTGGCTGATCCATATAGACGCTCTCTTCCAAATTACCATTTAGAAAGGCCGTCTTTACGTCCATCTGCCAGATTTCATAATCGTAGAAGGCAGCAATAGCAAGAAGGACCCGAATAGATTTAAGCATAGCCACTGGAGAAAAGGTTTCGTCATAGTCCAAACCTGGTCTTTGACGGAAACCCTTTGCAACAAGTCTAGCCTTATAGGTTTCAACCTGTTTATCTACACCAATCTTCTTTTTGAAGATCCATTTGCATCCTACGGGTTTTACACCATCTGGAGCAACGTCCAAAGTCCATACTTTGTTAGTGTACATGGACTCCATTTCGGTCCGCATTGCATCCAGCCATTTTACCGAGTCACCGCTCTGAATGGCTTGCTGGAAGCTAGTAGGCTCATCATAGTCTATAATGCAATCCTCTCTATCCCCGTCTATGAGAAAACCGTAGTATCTCTCGGGCGGATGAGACTGCCTACTACTTCTGTGGAGTGGCGTCGGGATGTCCGGTTCTTCTGAAACTTTTGGTTCTTCCAAGTTTTTAGTAATAGCTTGTGGTTCTGGAACTTCTTCCAGTTCTACTTCGCTCCCACTTGTTCCTTTTTCTAAAAACTGATGTTCCAGAAAGTGGGCATGACGAGAAACAAAAACTTTTTGTTCCTCTGCGTAATAGAATAGATACCCCATGGAATTCTTTGGATATCCCACAAACTTACAATGTACTGATCGTGCCTCTAGCTTGTCCGCATGCTGCTTTTTAACAAAAGCCGGACATCCCCAAATCTTTAGATACTGAAGATAGGGTTTCTTTCCACTCCACGTCTGATATGGTGTGGTAGGCACAGTCTTGGTAGGAACTAGGTTTAAAAGATATGCAGCTGATTCTAGTGCATATCCCCAGAATGATCGCGGTAACTCAGCGTTACTCATCATGGAACGAACCATATCTAATAGGGTTCGATTCCTCCTTTCCGATACACCGTTGTGTTGTGGTGTGTATGGAGGAGTAAGCTGAGAGAGAATTCCGTTCTCTTTTAAGTAACCCAGGAACTCGGCACTTAAGTATTCACCACCTAAATCAGATCTCAGTGTTTTTATACTCTTGCTTGTTTGTTTTTCCACTTCATTTTTGTATTCTTGGAATTTCTCAAAGACCTCAGATTTATGCTTCATCGAGAAGATATATCCATACATAGAGAAACCATCCGTAAAAGTAATGAAGTAGGAATAACCACCTCGCGCATGTGTAGATATTGGACCGCACACGTCACTGTGTACGAGTCCCAAGGGCTCGCTTGCTCTTACCCCGTGTCTAGTAAACGGAGTCTTTGTCATCTTTTCTATGAGACAAGATTCACAAGTAGCATAAGATTAATATTCGAACGGATTCAAATATCCTTCTCTATGTAACTTTGTCAACCTTTTCTCATTGATGTGACCAAGTCTACAATGCCATAAGAAAGCCTGATTTAATTCCGGAGACTTTCTTTTAAGTGTATTCTGGACATTGAAAACCTGAGCTTGACTTAATACGTATATACCGTTATCTAATGTACCTAACCCAATCATAACTTGATTTAGGTGGATGTATACTACATCGCTTTCGAATGTAAAATTATATCCCTTTCTTGAAAGTGAGGATACTGATATGATATTACAAGTCATGCTAGGTACATATAGACAGTTACGTAAAATCAATATCTGCCCACTTGTCAAACATAGGCGATATTCTCCCACGGATTCAGCGTCCACGCTCATTCCGTTTGCAACTCTGAGAGACCAATCACCTACCTTTATAACTCTACGGTTTCTCAAAGCATGTAATGAATTACAAATATGAGATCCTGCTCCGGTATCTAGTACCCAGGAAGTAGAGTTAATTGACAAACAGTTCTCTATTACTAATACACTTAAGGATGAAGCCGCAACACGCTTCGTATCCTGGCTAATGGCTTCTAAAGCCTTGCAATCTTTCTGCCTATGCCCAATCTCATAACAATAGGAACGTCCCTCTTTTACTATATCCAGTCCCAAAACTTTTGCCCTTCTCTTTCCTTCTACTTCCCTGGTTTCCTTCAGGGTAGAAGGTAAAGACTGTAGAATCAAGTCAGTATTTGACTCGTTTCCCAATGCGGTCTCCAGGTCCTGGAGCTCATCAATATAGCTATTCATTGTAAGGACGTTGTCCCCTACAGATGACCCGTCAGCCAACCTCGCTTGAATTAATTCGTTCGAGGTCTCATATCTTGTGATATGAGATTACTCTCCATATAAATCTTTGTTATGGAGAAAGATGGAAACCAAGTCCATCTTCTCGTGCTGCTTCTAGTATATACTATCAACTGAAGCTAACACGAGGCACTTAGCTTTTGCTTTATCCTTTTCCTTTGTCTGACGGATATCCATATCCGCGACAGTGGAAACTGGACCTGGGACGGCAGGATCTTGAGTAGTAATAGGGTGGTCCAGCTTGTCATAGGTAATGGACATCTGGACAGACCTTTTCCAGTCATATAAGTCAGATTCAGTCAAATTATTATCTAGATGTAACCTATGTGTGGTCACAAGGTCGCTGCAATTTAAGAGAGAAGAAAATACTATTAGCATGATGCTTTTGCAAGTTTAGAGTGGTTTTAATTTATCTAAACAGGATGGCTCCCACTGTTTCTCGAATCCCTCCTCAAACCATAAAAGAAGAATTAGCCAGGACTATTCTCACCGTACAATTCTTGCTTAACCGTTCAGCCAGGTCAGTGTCGATACTTCGAGGGAGGTTTTCCAACGCTTTCACGAAGTTCCTTAATTAAATAACCTCTTTTCTCTGGGGGCGTAACCCCGCTAACACCTTTCTAGGCACCTACTTGGTTTATAGCATTGATCGTTAAGTGACGAATCTCCTGATAAGTAATATATACTCACAGTAGGATCGGGATCCAAAATATCATCGTATGATAATATTGAAGGAATCCTACTAACATTCATCAAACTCCAAAATGGTATGCTCTTTCTACAAATTTCAGTTTCTTTAGAAATTCCCGATATAGATTTTTGCCCCATGCTCTTATGACCTTGGCGTTGGTCAAAATAACATAAGTCACATGTCAAGTTCTTCCCATCATTATCCTGGTTAATTTGAACCCACCCGTACATATCCTTGACGTTGGCCAAAATGATAATACGACTGTCCCAAACTAACACATCTATCTATGTAAACAAATGAATATCCAGCAGCTACCAAACACTATGCCTTGGCGTTGGTCAAAATACGTAGCTTGAATACTACTGAATACCCAAATGAAATGACGGAGGGCTACGAATGGTTTTGGCAAAACCGTGAACGTAGTGAACTTGATGTAATCGAAGGAACCTGATACTTTCTAAAAGGAGTGGTTAAAGCTCCGTAATTAAAAAATTCTGCTCTTTTAAAATAACAGAGTGGTTTCTTTTAAATTTGTTCCAACGATTTAAACTTTGGTTTATTTTTTTTGTATTATAATAATGCGTCCCATCATATATCCTTATCATTGCAGAAAACAACGAAAATACCACGTCCTCTTATGCCAACCGCATTCGCCATGGGGTCCCGTCATCACTCGTTAGGTTACTTAACTAACGACAGAGCGGGGGCTGGGCTAGCGCGGGTGTAAAACATAAGTGACGTCTAATAGCTATCATATATAGATATTGTACATTCGTCAGACGCAATAATAAGCATTCCAGATCACAGATGAACTTTATTGGATTTATTAGCAATCCGCATTTGCTTTGAGCCTGCAATAAAAGACGGATTACACAGTTGTGATGAATAGCCATAACCCACCCTAGACCCCTACGGGTACGGAAAACTACCCGTCAAGTACCCGAAGTGAAGCGGTCTCCCTCAACAACGTGAGTAGGCCACTAAACACTTCGACGTACCCGGTAGTTTGTGTACCCCGCCTTGGGTCTATCCTAGGAGCAAAAAACAGTAAAAAGAAATAATACAACGGTGGCTACAACTGCAACCTGGATGTGCCCCGCAAAAGAATATTACATCATTTTACATTTATATCGAATGAATGAATATTAAACCCATCTCAAACCCCGGCTAACCATCACAACAGTCCAACACAGTTCATATACACAAACAGTAAACATTTCAGAAATGTGCAACCCCCTGCCAACCGACATACTAGCAGTTAGGGGAGGTTTACGAACACATTAAACATTACAGATAAAAACCCAATCAGCAAATATCTTAGAATATCGATCGATAACCATATTCCGTGTTTACCCCTAAAGCAAACCAGCAAAGAAGCAACCTGGGTAGAAACAGAACATACAGGAAGACAAAAAACCCAAAAATATGAGTTACTGTGAAACACCGAGTCAACTCGGCGTTGACTCGGCGGCGGATCCGCGGCAGAAGCTCTCTATTGCCGCGGATCCGCGGCCGTTTTACCGAGTCATTGGCTCGTATTTTCCCATAACTCATATATTTCCCTGCTGTGAATTTTAAGGTATGTCAAATAATTTTTCAGACACTTTTAAAATTAACAGCAACATAGGGTTTTCGGTTTTTTGTTTTCGTGTTTTCCGTCGATCGAACTTCTAATCAGTTTCTAACAAGCTAGTAATGGTTTAGTTGGCTCTGATACCACTGTAAGTCCATGTCACGCACCCCAGGAACTTGCGGGGAGGCGGAATATATGAAAAACGATTATCAAACCTTCGTAACACGGACTTGAGCGCATGAATCGTTATCTAAACCATTACTAACAAGAAGTTAGAGGTTTAACTACTCGTATATGAAGTTATACCTCACGTTACTTGTCCTTCGGGTCTTCATCACGGTCCTCCACTCCTCGTAGGCTCCTTGGAACATCGGCATCTCAACGGCCTCCTCGAATCAAAGACGATCCACCTGAAATCTCCTATGCCAAGCTTAATCTCAAACTTGAGATAACTAGGTTGCTTAAAGGGCTAATCTAAGCTACCTAGGGGATATAGAGTGAGGTTATGGATGTATTAGTCTAGCTAATCCTTGATCTCAACACATGAGAGGTTAGGGTTAGGGTTAGGGTTTGAAGAGAGAGTGAACTTGAGGAGAGAGAAGGTGAAGATGATAATGAAAAGAATAATGAACTCATATGAATATATCAACCATAACAATTAATCAAATAAATAATATAAATGATTTATCATCATGGTTAGATTCATTCATCTAGTGTGATTCATCATATGACTCATTAACTCATTAATGAATCATTTAATACAAAGCATGAATCACACAAATGAGTCATTAAGCAATTAATGCTCATGCCACCTTAACCCCTTAGTCACCACTCTTCTAGAACCCTCCCGACAAATTACGAGAATGCCTCTCCAATCCGTGAAAACACGGAAAAACTTTAGACTGTATAAATCCAGTAACCCGATACTAGAATCTGGCTTAAACCAAAGCCGACTAGTAAAAACTGTCCGAAAAGTCGTACGTGCATAAACACACGTACGCATCCGAACCCTTGTCGTAAAACCGTACGACCTCTATATCATTTCGCCTGGAGCAGGGAAACTCTCTGTGTGGGACTCTAAAGACTCGACACTACGCTGGCAGTGGGTTTAACCACAGACCGCAAGCGGCACTAGCTGTACGTAACGGTCCCCAGGTAGATGTCGATAAGAAGGCCGATGAGGAAAACCATCCGAACCCCTACTGAGCCTGATGTGACAATCTCCGTACAGTCCGGTCTGTTCGTCTAAGACTATCGCATATCAAGCCTAGGGGGCGGCAAGCGTCAGTCCCCTAATAGCTGTATAAGTCGTGTCGGAGCGAAGCCCATTACACCCTGAGAAGCTACTGGAACCTACCAGTATATCTCGCTTGCCCTGGCCAGGGACTTTGCGTAATGGCTATCTGACACAGCGCGATATCAACTCCCTATACCGGGAGAGACGAATCCTATCTAACCGCCACTGCCTCCAAGTGCTCGGGACTGCACCCAACTGCTACCTGTTTGCATGACTCCTTTGAGCCGTGGTACGGTAGCAATCTAAGAACAGTGGGAAACACTCGAGGCGAAGTAGCAGTGTCAAGTCTGCGGACTATGCTATACTCATGTCACCTGGGAACTGTTAACTGACGATGGGTATAATACCAACCAATCAGTTCCCCGGCGAGTCCTGTCCGGTGTACCCGTAACCTAACGAGCACCTGTATACTATCTCCAGTACTTCGTACTGATGGCTATGGGACAGACCATCTCCCCAACTGGGATGAGAAGCATACACACTCAGTCTACTCCGGAATATCGATGCCCTCTCTCGATAATCCAACGACCAGGGACCTGTATAGGATGTTGCTTACAGACTACCCAGCCCCTACTAGTGTGACTGCCATCACAACGCTGGTAATCAAGCAAAGATCCTATGGGCTCTACTAATATGTATAAGTGATACGTTACAAGAAACATATGCATATATTAAAGTAGGCACAAACCAAGTAGCATACTACCATTTTTAGCAAGACTGTTATATACAACTGTGAATATCCCAAGCTTCCATTAAGTAATATACAACCTAGTATGATACAATAATGGCCCCTAGAGCATATACACTAACAGCAGTCGACCATTGTGTTCATCAAAACGACGCATGATTTCGGCGCACTGAGCATTTGTGAACTCCTGATTTTGGCTACGGCCTAATGCACGAATGTCCCCATATGAAATAATTTCGTTAAGGTCATACTGATAAGCGGCCATAGCACCTGAAAATGAAAATCTGTGAAGGTTCAGTGGACAGACTGGTCCAGACGTGGGAATCTGAACAACCCTTAATATCCGCATGGAGAAAATAAGTGCTGATTAAGAAACCCATTATGAACTCTGTGCAAATCAAGCAAAATCTCTCCAAATTTTTTTTTCATCTAGAACAACTGAAGATGAAAATCTCAAGAAGTCTTCTTGGTAGAACTACTTTCTCCGGGGAATTAAATTCTTTTTTTAACAGAGGAATTAAATTCCAAGAAAAATTTCAGAGCTAAGCTCTTTGGAATGGAATTAAATTCCAAAAGAAAATGAGTACCATCATCAATCCCTTAAGATCATAGAAAGATGCCAAACATTGGGGGCTTACTACCTAACGATCGTGCATTTTTAGAGTTCAGAAAGATGAGTTCTTTTTAAAAGAAAAAACCCTTGGCGTGGATTTAAAATCCAAAGAGAATTTGATAAAAAAAGTTTCTCGGCCGTTCAAGAACCTCACCTGAAAAGAGATTCTTTTTTGTGTGGACAGAGTTAAACTCTAAAAACATTTCTTTGAACAGAGAACTGAGCTCTGGGGAAGAGAATTAATTCTCAAGGAAATTGAACAAGGAAGAAGATGAAGGGATGGAGGCGCTGTTGAAGAGACCTCTGCATTTATAGTACATGATGGGAAACGGTTCATCTTCCTCGTTTCCCAAGCAGATCCAACGGCAACAAAAGTTAAAGCGTTGCACTCACGTGCAAACACGTGAGAACAACGCTGTTAGGGCATTTGTTCCCTCATGGGAATTAAATAAAACACAGATACAGCAGCAAGGAAAACCCTCAAGTGGAGCATCACGTGCTCACACGTGACCGGGCATCACGTGCTCACACGTGACCATGTCTTACGTGCAGACACATGAACTTTTACAGGCAAAACCTGTAGACACTGAATAAAATAAACAAATTGGAAATGCTGTGTTAGTGGGGTCACGTGCCCATACATGACCAGGTCTCACGTGCAGACACGTGACCATTTACAGGCAAAGCCTGTAGACACTGAATTAAATTCTAAATTAAATTCCTAATCAATGGAGTCACGTGTCAACACGTGATGGGTCTCTGAGCCCTCTGAACTAATAGAATTGAAATTCTAATCAAATGCTTTATCAAGTAGGGTCACGTGCCAACACGTGATAAACTCCTAACCCATCTGAGCTAATAGAATTAAATTCTAATTAAAAGGGAATCAAAAACCCTAATTGGAAAAATATTTCTTTAGATCTTTCCAAACAAAAAAATTGCACTCTGTAAAGTGGAGCATCGTTGGATTAAAAATCCAATAGTGATTAAAAATCACTAGTTTATAGAAAGATTCTACATAAGGAAATATTTTCCTAAAATATGCCAGGACCAACAAATAAAATATCTTTTGGATTAAAAATCCAATGGTGAATAAAATTCACCGAGTGATCTAAAAGATCATGTTGGTAACAAAATCAATCATAATCTCTCAAGGAGAGATTGGCTGAACAAACTGATTCTTTTCTTTCTCTTATAAATAGGAGCCAAGAAGAGAAGAGAAAAAAACAACAACAGGGAGAGAATACAAAAAAAAGAGAAGAGAATTTAATTCTCCAGAGAGAAAAGAAGATCTCTTCTGACAAGAAAGAAAACTTAGGTAAGCGAGGGTAAGAGGTTATTCTATAAGCTCCCACAAAACAAAAGGGAATTTAATTCTCAAATTAAGAGTTTAACTCTTCTAAATAAGAACTCAGTTCTTCCTCTGGTTGAAGATCTACAGAAGCAGATCTTCCCATAAGTTGAGAATTTAATTCTCATCGGGGAGATTCTGTCATGCAGATCTAAAACCTGAGGGAGAATCTAAGTTCAGAGAATTCTATTTTCTCACAGAGCATATAGGAATTTAATTCCTCCAACAAAGATAGGTTTTAACCCTTAATACAAGAACTTAGTTCTTCTTCATGGTAATAAATCTACAGAAGCGAATCTCCCCATAAGTTGAGAATTTAATTCTCATCAGGGAGATTCTGCCATGCAGATTAAAATCTTAGAAGGAGAATTGGGTTTAAAGAATTTAATTCTTTTAAACACATAGGAATTTAATTTCTCGAAATAAAATTAGGGTTTAATCGTATAAGAGAATTTAATTCTTATACAGGGGATTTATCTCTCCATGCACGTAAAAGGATCGAGTACCAACATGATCACGTGGTAACACGTGACCCTCCCCTCCAATGACCAAAAGAGAACGAATAAGATTAGGTCACGTGCCCCCACGTGACCCTTGAACAGACTTCTTTAAAAAAAAGGGCAGAATCGATTTTGGGTGCCTCACGTGTCCCCACGTGACCCCTGATAAACACTTCTTTTAAAAAGAGAAAATGGGGTAAAACTGAAGGATTAATACCCAATGCATGGGCACCATCATGTGTCCACACGTGATGGTTATAAAGATTAAGTGTTTAACACTTACTTGCATATTCTGAGAATAAAATAAAGGAAGTTTGGCCCAACACTCAAGCGCCTCACGTGACCCCACGTGAGCGCTTCTTTCGTTTAGTGTTTAACATTATTTTGTGCGCTTCATCCTTAGTGTCTAACACTATTTTAAGCGCATCATGTGGGAGCACGTGATAGACGAGTGTACTCTAGTGTTTAACACTATATTCGAGCCAATCATAGCCCAAATTAGCTAAGTCTTCCAGAGGCAGGACCCCCTTTTTGACTGAACCTCAAATACACTCTTGTCTTCCAAAATTGATCATTCAAAGCAAAACCCATAGCCTTCCAACCAACATTGGTTTAAGGTTACATCTCTTTACTCCTTTGATACATGTCGTTGTAATCCTTCAACGTTTTCAGAGAGGTGACGGGTCCCGACAACCAGACATTCCACGGACTGTAGGGTCCTTAAGCTCATGGACTATGATGTCCTTAAACTTTACGGACTGTGGGGTCCTTAAACTCATGGACTATGATGTCCTTAAACTTTACAGACTCTGACGTCTTTAAACTATGGATTATGATGTCCTTAAACTCCATGGACTATGATGTCCTTAAACTTCTGGACCGCAAAGTCCCTAAACTAAAACAATAGAGCCCAAATGCTCTTTTGTTGGATCTAAATGATCCTGTTAAGTAGATCTTAGTCTAAAATTAGACTAATGTATCCTTAACAAATTGTTAAGTTGATCTTAGTCTAAAAATTAGACTAACATATCCTTAACAAACGTTTAAGTTGATCTTAGTCTCAAATGAGATTAACGATCTTTAAACCCAACCCAAAACCCAAATCTAAGAAAATACGGATTTGGACTAATCCACGCCCTACGGGCGACAACATAAATTAGTCTCCGTATACAATCCACGAAAAATAAAACAAACAAACACGACACGAAGTGACCATCTGGAGAAGGAGAAAGTTGTTACCGCGATGCGGTAGCGTAATTAACTGCAGGGGCTTTCGCCTGCAGGGAAGAGCGACCCTACAATAAAAAAACCCTCAAACGAGGGGGAATCTGACGAAATCTGCTACAACGACCGCATCCGTCTAAACCTCCGATACATGGTGCCATAAATCAACTTGGCATCTTCGGAGAGGTGGATGGATAAAACCAGGTAGAATCTGCCCCCAAAATTCAGGCCAGACGTCCCAATGTCCCGGTCGCGTCTTTCGGCGGAGAACAACTACCTCGAAGTTTAAGAGGCAACAATGTTGTCCGGGTTATTGTTGACTGTCTCACGAAGGGAGCACATTTCATACCTTTCCGAGTCGGACAATCGATGGAGTCGCTTGCGGAGAAGTATATGAAGGAGATTGTGAGACTGCACAGAGTACCCGTTAGTATCGTGTCTGATCGAGACACCGGGTTCGTTTCCCATTTCTAGAGGAGCCTGCAGGAGAGTTTGAGCACTCGTCTCATGTTCAGCACGACCTATCATCCATAGACGGACAGACAATCCGAGCGTACTATCCAGACGCTCGATGATATGCTGAGGGTATGCATGCTTGATTTTCAGGGCTCTTGGGAAGATCACCTCCATCTGGTAGAGTTTTCGTATAACAACAACTACCAAGATAGCATCCAGATGGCCTTATTCGAGGCTCTGTATGGATGGAAGTGTCGATCCCTTCTCTGTTGGGATGACGTGGGTGAAAGAAGGTTGTTGGGTGTCACGTCCCGCTTCCCAGAGTACGCTAAGATCGGCACGTAACAGAGCTAACCATGCTACCTGTGGTTAGGAAACATCCCTCCACAGTCACATTACAGCTGTCTATAAGATATCAAGAACAATAAAATGAAAATAAACTATCTAGTACATGTCCATATGCCAGAATAAACAAGTCAAGAAATAATATGCGGAATCAATAAATCCAATAAACAATAACAATCTGAAAAGTACGTCCCAAATACGGGCTCACATCAGGAAATGAAAATACTGAAAGAAAACTAAACTAAAATACTAACAGGATCCTCACTGCTCGGCCTGTCGACTGAAGTACTCCTGATCGGCCTGCGAGAGAGATAAAGGATCTGGGCCATATAAAACCCAGACGTCAGTGCATCATAATATCAATAATAATAAACAACCAGGATGTAACAAGATATGCAGGCATGAATTATAAATAGTAACATGAATGTAATAAGTAACCACGGATATAGAACGGGGAAGAGTATCAGTATTTGTGACGTGCAGTGATAAAACTAAACTGTGCTACTGGGTTATCTATTCTAAAGTTTGTTTGAAATTAATTAGTGTACTCCTCCATGTAACTCGAAGGATATGTCCGTTATCCCCCGGGACTACGGATCAGGTAGTGGGAGTCATGAATGACTCTGTCCCGTTATCCCCCGGGACCACGGATCAAGTAAGAATCACGAATGATTCTGTCCCGTTATCCCCCAGGACCACGGATCAAGTAATACCCTTTTAAGCTACACTTCAGTTACACATTTGATTTCCCCATGCCCCAAGGTTATGTGTTCAAGTCAGGTATTGATAATCTAGAGCTAATGCCAATATAGGATCAAGCAGGTACAGATTTGTCTATGTAGACAACAGGATACGTCCATCGGGACGACAAGTCAGGATTGTCGGCATTAGGAACAGGATCAGATAACATGTCAAGTAGTGGTGTATCAGGTCATGTCAGGTAGTGCACATGCATCAAATGGATGCCCAACGATAAAATGTAGCAAGTATCGAATCAGGGTAAAAGTACGGATATGCGGTAAAGCATGGATGCACAAATATCTATCAGGGGTTACATCAGGACTATGTAAGATGCACTTTATCAAGCATGGGGTACTAATGTAACAATAATATGAATTAATATAATATGGCATGCAACTAGATATGCAGAATTAATGGTATGGATACACAATAAAACATGGATGCTCAAATATCTATTAGGGGTTACATTTACAGCTCCAAGACTATGTGGGATGCACATTATCAAGCATCGGGTGTTAATACAACAATAACATGAAATAATACGATCTGTAGATACAGCTACATATATACTAAATGATATAGATGCATACGGGTATCCGAAAATAGTAAAACATTAATATGGGGGCACAGTGCAATCAACATGTGATATTTTTATTCTTATGGATGCAAAATAAGATACATAACATGTAGCAAGATGAACTTGCCTGAACGGATCACACGACGGGGTGTAAACGTAGCGTCCGACATCGGGTAAACGTCACAACTCACGCACGGCACACGTGACAGGTCCAGGCAAGGCAAGAAGGTAACCACGCTGGCTGGGAACGTCCACTGGGTCTCCCGGATCGGTGGCGGCGAACACGGCTCCGGCGATCACCGGAAAATACAAGATCAAGAAAGAGAAAGAGAAAAGAAGAAGGAGAAGAAAGAAGAGAAGAGGGAGGTCTGGGTTTAGGCTTTGGGTTAAAGGAGAAGGCGAGGGAGTGACGTCGACGATGAACCGTCGAAGGCGAGGATGCAGGCGGGTTTTCCGGTGAGGCGGTGCGGTGCTAGGGTTTCTCGTCGGGGTGTGCAGGGTTAGCGGGTTAAGAAGGAAATGAGTTGAGGAAGAGGAGGAGAGGGTGATGAGGTGAACGGTGAGGTCGGGTGATGGGGACGGTGAAGTTTGCCGACGAGGTGAGGGTGGTGGTTCAGTGGGTTTCTCGGGGGTTGTGGGTGCAGCCTCAGGTTGGAGAAGAAAAGAAGTGGAGAGGAGAAGGAGGAGGTGATGATGAACGAGGCTGACGAGGGATCGGCGGCGGCGAGGGACGAGCATGGCGTGGGTTTAAGCGAGTGAGAGAGAGGCGGCTGCGAAAATGAAAAGGAAGGAGGAAGACGAGGAAGACGTGGGCAGTTGAAAATAAAAAATAGGGTTAAGAAAATTATATATAAGTAGAGGGGGGAGAGAGAGAGAGTCACGAGAGAGAGAGAGAGTTTTCTGTTAATTGATTTTTAAAAAATATTTTAGTTATAAAAATATTTTAAACAGTTTAGAAATATAAAATATTATATTAGTAAATTTTGAGTTTTAGGCTAATACAAAAATAGCCCAAAACACGTCCAGGTCGGGTCCAAAAATCTAGTTTTAAAATACGGATAATATGCGTAGTAACCAAAATCAAAATAGGATATCCGGGTCACGAAAATGCATACCCCCAAGAACGGATGCACGCACGTGCACGTAGCCATCCAAACAGGTCCGTTACACTGAACGGGACGAGAACAAGGTGCGCGGATGCTACGACAGGGTTAAGGGTATCATGCATGCCATGCAATATATTTTTAAAATATTTTATTTGATTTTATATGTTATATTGAAAAATATGCAGATGGCAGTTAAAATACCAGTATGCAGTATATATAAAAAAAATGAAAGTGTACCGATCCACATAACAAGCCGGGATAAATCATAAACAGGAATCAAGACGGGTTTCCAGCAAGCGGGTCGGGTCGGATGCAAATACATATGTCAAATACACTATTCGCACCCAAAACATAGTAAATCAAGAAAATACCATAAATAAAGAAATACTCAAAATAGAACTGGTATAAATGAACAAGGGTGTTACATTATACCCAACTACAAAACGAATTTCGTCCTCGAAATTCCAGGAACAAGAAAAGATAAACAAACATGAATCTATAAGAATAGGTGTGGAAACTTCTGTCTCGTCTTCTCGTTCCCAAGTCGATTCTCCGTGCGAGCGATTCCCCCATGAAACAAGTACGAGAGGGATAACTTTGTTCTTGAGGACATTTTCTCTTCGATCAACAATCGACAACGGTCGTTCCTCATAGGTCAAATCCTCCCTTACAGTCAGCTCCGAATGATCTAGCACGTGTGTTTTATCTCAAACATACTTACGGAGTTGAGATACATGAAACACGTCATGAACATTCGCCAAAGATGGTGGTAAAGCCAATTGATAAGCCACTTCTCCAACACGCTCCATAATCTCGAAAGGCCCCACGAATCGAGGACTAAGCTTGCCTCGACTCCCAAAATGAATCACTCCTCTAGTTAGTGATATATTCAAGAATACAATATCACCAACAGCGAACTCTAGAGGTCTTCTCGATGTATCGACCCAACTCTTCTGCCGATCTTGTGCTGCCTTCATGTGATTCCGGATAGTATTAACCTTCTCTACTGTTTGTACGATCAAATCCGGTCCCAACAATTTTCGTTCTTCAACATCGTCCCAACAAACCGGTGAGCGACACTTGCGACCATACAACGCTTCGAATGGAGCCATCTGAATAGTCGCCTGAAAGCTGTTATTGTACGAAAATTCCACCAAGTGTAGATGATCCTTCCATGAACCCTTGAAGTTTAACATGCAAGCTCTCAACATGTCTTCAAGAATTTGGATCGTTCTCTCCGACTGGCTATCTGTCTTAGGATGATAAGCAGTGCTAAACTTCAATCGCGTCCCCAAACTTTCCTGTAAGCTCCTCCAGAAGTGTGATGAGAATCGGGTATCACGATCGGAAACGATGCTCACAGGTACTCTATGTAATCTCGCAACCTCCTGCATGTACTGCTCTGCCAACGCTTCCGTCGACTGACCAACTCGAAACAGTATGAAATGAGCTGCCTTGGTCAGTCGATCAACAATCACCCAAACTGCATTGTTGCCCTTTGGACTTCGCAGTAAAGCTGTCACGAAATCCATGGTTATATGTTCCCACTTCCATTGAGAAATTGGAAGTGGTTGCTATAACTAGCTACCCTTTGATGTTCAATCTTAACTTGCTGACACACCAAGCACTTCCCTACAAAGCGAGCAATCTCCCTTTTCATGCCTTCCGACCAGAAATGCTGTCGTAGATCATGGTACATCTTCGTGCCTCCTAGATGTACGGAATATGCGGAACTGTGTGCCTCCTTCATAACTTCTTCGCGAATATCTCCTTTCGGGACACACAAGCGGATACCATATCGCAATGAACCATCTTCATGAATCAATAAGTCTGTTCGAAGTCCCGCTACAACCTGTTCTCGAAACCTTTGCAAACTTGGGTCCTATGGCTGCGCTACTTTAATACTATCGATCAACGACGACTGTACTTGCAGTTGCATCAACTATCCCGAAGAATGCTGTAACACGATCTATAACTCGAATCTCCGAAAATCTTCAATAAGCTCTCTCCGTGCAGTCAACATCCGAATTGCTGGCAACCGACTAAGCGCATCCGGCACTACATTAACTTTCCTCAGATGGTACTTAAGATCAAGATCATAGTCAGCCATCAGCTCCAACCATCTACGCTGCCTCATGTTAATCTCTTTCTGCGTGAACACATACTTTAGGCTTTTGTGATCGGTGAATACTTCGAACCTTTCGCCCAATAAGTAGTGTCTCCAAATCTTCAAAGCAAAATTCACAGCTGCAAGCTCCAAATCATGAGTTGGGTAATTCTTCTCATGGATCTTCAACTGCTGCGATGCGTAAGCTATAACTTTCTCATGCTGCATCAAAACACATCCCAAACATTTCCCAGATGCGTCGCTGTGAATCACCAATCCTCCGGAACCGTATGGTACGGTCAAAATAAGAGTGGTTATCAACCTTTGCTTCAAAGCCTCAAAAGCTGACGCACAACTATCCGTCCACACAAATGGTACTTCCTTCCATGTAAGCTTGGTCAAAGGCTCAGCCAATCGAGCAAAATTCTCCACGAACCTTCTGTAATATCCGGCAAGTTCAAGAAAACTTCTGATCTCTGCTACGTTCTTCGGAATCGGCCAATCTTGAGCTGCTGAAATCTTCTCAGGATCAACAGCGATTCTATATCCGGATACGACATGCCCCAAAAACTTCACTTCTTCAATCCAAAACTCGCACTTGCTCATCTTCGCATATAATCTTTATTGCCTCAATGTCTGCAGTGCGATCTTCAAATGTTCTGTATGCTCTTCTAGGCTCTTCGAATACACTAGAATATCATCAATGAATACCACTATAAACTGGTCCAAGAACGGTGAAAAGATTCGGTTCATCAAGTCCATAAATATTGTCGGTGCATTCGTGACTCCGAATGGCATCACTAAATACTCGTAATGTCCATATCGAGTTCGGAACGCAGTTTTGCAATATCCTCTGTTTTAACTCAAACTTGATGATATCTGGATCGCAAATCCATCTTCGAGAATACCCTCACGCTACTAAGTTGCTCGAACAATTCGCCAATGCGAGGGATCGGGTACTTGTTTTTAATAGTCACCCGGCTTAATTCTCGATAATCGATGCACATCCTCCTTGTGCTATCTTTCTTCTTGACTAGAAGAACTGGAGCTCCCCAAAGTGAATTAATGCTGCGAATCCAATCATTCTTTAGCAATTCGGTAACCTGCTTCTTTACTTCTTCCAACTCCACTGGTGGCATCGGATAGTATGCCTTTGAGATTGGCGCTGCACCAGGAACAAGATTGATCGCGAACTCCACATCTCGTTTTGGTGGTAAACCCGAGATGTTCTCGAACATGTCCATGAACTCTCGAACTACAGCTGGCGCTTCCTCCTTATCAACTTCCATTGACGAAAGAACACTGTTTGTCAGCCTAGCCATAAACTCGACTGTCCCGACAGAACTGCTTCCTCCAGCAAAAACAAACTCCGGATGTCTGAGAATCTGAAAAATCACTTTCTTTGCCCTACAATCAATATGAGAGTGGAAAGTGCCGAGAAAATCCATTCCCAAGACAACATCATAACGGCAGGTATCGATCACCAAGAAATCTGCAAATAACTCTCGTACGCAAATAACAACAGAACAATCCTTGCACTCACTACTAGATATGATCTTCCCGTTCCCAGTGTGTATGTCCCAACAACTAGACAGGGTCGTGCAAGAAATCGAGTGTGCAGCAATAAACTTGGATGACAAAAAACAATGGGATGCACCAAAATCGAATAATGCTAATGCGGGAAAATCATGAACAAGTAGGATACCTGAAACAACTTCATCTGAAGCCTTGGCCTCTTCAGCCGTCAGAGTAAACGCTCGAGCTTGATTAGGTCCCTGAGTTATCTGCTTCTGCCCCTGAATCTGCCTCTGCAGTGGCCTCTGAACATCATCCTTCAAACGTAGCTTCGATGGGCAAACACTGACAGTATGATCAGCTGATCCGCAAACCAAACAAAGTCCAAGCTTCCATCGACAATCTTTCTGCAGGTGTCCAGGTAGATGGAAGAACTCACAAAACATCCTTCTATTCTGCTCGGGTACGACGGACTTCTTCATCGGTACTACGCCACGTCGGTTCACCGGAATACCTCTACGTATAGGCGCTCGGTTCGGCGTAAACGATGGCTTCCGTACCACAACTGCCTGCTGCTGCGTACCCCATGTATTCACTGATAAGCTCTGCTGCTCTCAGGCTGCTTTAAGAACTTGCGAGAAAGTGGTCAATCCCAGAGATATAATATGCCTATGGATTTCCACGTCCAAACTGCGCATAAACCTTCGTGCCCTATCAGCTTCTTTGGCCACTAAAGGTCCAGCGATTCGACTGAGCCATGTCCACTCAGCCGCATGCGTATCCACGGATCCGCCATTCTGCTTCAAGATGATAAACCTTTCTTCCATTTCCTCCCGCGGAGTCTGCGGAAAGAACTTCTCCAAGAAACTCTGCGAGAAAGCATCCCAACTGATCGGCTTGGACAAACGGGTCTCTTCCACAAGCCACCACTCACGGGCATAGTCTACCAATTGGATGCGTACAATGTCCACTCTCTTGTCCTCCGGAATCTGTGCTGCAACGAGTAGATTCTCCGTATTGACTAGCCACTGCTCTGCTGGTAATGGCTCCTACAAACCAGTGAAAGTGGACGGACCAAGTCTCCTGAAATCCGCTACGGTACCCACACGTTGTACTGGTTTGGCTGCAACAGTGTTTACGGACTGCTGTACGGTCCGCAAACCTTCCTGAAAAGCTTCGGCTTGCCGCTGGTTCAGCTCGGTTTGTCGCTTCTGGTTCTCCAGCATCCCACGAATTACTCCAAGCAATGCGGCGTCATCAACACGCCTCTGGTACGATCGCAGTGCTCTATCCGCCATGATTCTGAAGTCAAAACTCTGAAGAGGATTAGCATGATAAACAAGTTTCAATAAACAGGATACAAGGAGCAAGATAGTTATGGATTCAAGGATGGCAAGATAGCAATAAGGCAGGACATGCTCTTAGTTACGAGTATTCTGATTTGTGTATTGAGTCCAATACCCAACTACAAAAGAATCAAACCAGATTAACCTAAATCCTATGGCTCTGATACCAAACAAACCCTGTCACGCCCTGCTTCCCAGAGTGCGCTAAGATCGGCACGTGACAGAGCCAACCATGCTACCTGTGGCTAGGAAACATTCCTCCACAGTCACATTACGGCTGTCTATAAGATATCAAGAACAATAAAATGAAAATAAACTATGTAGTACATGTCCATATGCCAGAATAAACGAGTCAAGAAATAATATGCGGAAGCAATAAATCCAATAAACAATAACAATCTGGAAAGTACGTCCCAAATACGGGCTCACATAAGGAAATGAAAATGCTGAAAAAAAACTAAACTAAAATACTAACAGGATCCTCACTGCTCGGCCTGTCGACTGAAGTACTCCTGGTCGGCCTGCGAGAGAGATAAAGGATCTGGGCCATACAAAACCCAGACGTCAGTGCATCATAATATCAATAATAATAATAAGCAACCAGGATGTAACAAGATATGCAGGCATGGATTATAAATAGTAACATGAATGTAATAATTAACCACGGATATAGAACGGGGAAGAGTATCAGTATTTGTGACGTGCAGTGATAAAACTAAACGGTGCTACTGGGTTATCTATTCTAAAGTTTGTTTGAAATCAATTAGTGTACTCCTCCATGTAACTTGAAGGATATGTCCCGTTATCCCCCGGGACCACGGATCAGGTAGTGGGAGTCACGAATGACTCTGTCCCGTTATCCCCCTGGACCAGGATCAAGTAAGAATCACGAATGATTCTGTCCCGTTATCCCCCGGGACCACGGATCAAGTAATACCCTTTTAAGCTACACTTCAGTTACACTTTTGATTTCCCCATGCCCCCAAGGTTATGTGTTCAAGTCAGGTATTGATAATCTGGAGCTAATGCCAACACAGGATCAAGTAGGTACGAGTTTGTCTATGTAGACAACAGGATCCGTCCGTCGGGACGACAAGTCAGGATTGTCGGCATTAGGAATAGGATCAGATAACAGGTCAAGCAGTAGTGTATCAGGTCATGTCAGGTAGTGCACATGCATCAAATGGATGCCCAACGATAAAATGTAGCAAGTATCGAATCAGGGTAAAAGTACGGATGTACGGTAAAGTATAGATGCACAAATATCTATCAGGGGTTACTTCATGACTATGTAAGATGCACTTTATCAAGCATGGGGTACTGATGTAACAATGATATGAATTAATATAATATGGCATGCAACTAGATATTGAGAATTAATGGTATGGATACACAATAAAACATGGATGCTCAAATATCTATCAGGGGTTACATTTACAGCTCCAAGACTATGTGGGATGCACATTATCAAGCATTGGGTGTTAATACAACAATAACATGAAATAATATGATCTGTAGATGCAGCTACATATATAATAAATGATATGGATGCATACGGGTATCCGAAAACAGTAAAACATTAATATGGGTGCACAGTGCAATCATCATGTGATATTTTTATTCTTATAGATGCAAAATAAGATACATAGCATGTAGCAAGATGAACTTGCCTGAACGGATCACACGACGGGGTGTAAACGTAGCGTCCGACGTCGGGTAAACGTCGCAACGCACGCACGGCACACGGGACAGGTCCAAGCAAGGCAAGAAGGTAACTACGCTGGCTGGGAACGTCCACTGGGTCTTCCAGATCGGTGGCGGCGAGCACAGCTCCGGCGATCACCGGAAGATACAAGATTAAGAAAAAGAAAGAGAAAAGAAGAAGGAGAAGAAAGAAGAGAAGAGGGGGTCTGGGTGTAGGCTCTGGGTTAAAGTAGAAGGCGAGGGAGTGACGTCGACGATGAACCGTCGAAGGCGAGGATGCAGATGGGTTTTTCGGCGAGGCAGTGGGGTGCTAGGGTTTCTCGTCGGGGTGTGCAGGGTTAGCGGGTTAGGAAGGAAATGAGTTGAGGAAGAGGAGGAGAGGGTGATGAGGTGAACGGTGAGGTCGAGTGATGGGGACGGTGAAGTTTGCCGACGAGGTGAGGGTGGTGGTTCAGTAGGTTTCTCGGGGGTTGTGGGTGCAGCCTCGGGTTGGAGAAGAAAAGAAGTGGAGAGGAGAAGGAGGACGTGATGATGAACGAGGCCGATGAGGGAGTCGGCGGCGGAGAGAGACGAGCGTGGCATGGGTTTGAGCGAGCAAGAGAGAGGCGGCGGCGAAAAAGAAAAGGAAGGAGGAATACGAGGAAGACATAGGCAGTTGAAAATAAAAAATAGGGTTAAGAAAATTATATATAAGTAGAGGGGGGGAGAGAGAGAGAGAGTCAAGAGAGAGAGAGAGAGAGTTTTGTTAATTGATTTTTAAAAATTATTTTTAGTTATAAATTTTTTTTAAACAGTTTAGAAATATAAAATATAATATTAGTAAATTTTGAGTTTTAGGCTAATACAAAAATAGTCCAAAACACGCCCAGCTCGGGTCCAAAAATCTAGTTTTAAAATACGGGTAATATACGTAGTAACCAAAATCAAAATAGGATATTCGGGTCACGAAAATGCATACCCCCAAGAACGGATGCACACACGTGCACGTAGCCATCCAAACAGGTCCGTTACACTGAACGGGACGAGAACAAGGTACGCGGATGCTACAACAGGGTTAGGGGTATCATGCAGGCCATGCAATATATTTTTAAAATATTTTATATGACTTTATATGTTATATTGAAAAATATGCAGATGCCAGTTAAAATGCCAGTATGCAGTATATATAAAAAAAATGAAAGTGCACGGATCCACATAAAAAGTCGAGATAAATCATAAACAGAAATCAAGACGGGTTTCCAGTAAGCGGGTCGGGTCGAATGAAAATACAGATGTCAAATACACTATTCGCACCCAAAACACAGTAGATCAAGAAAATACCATAAATAAAGAAATACTCAAAATAGAACTGGTATAAATGAACTAGGGTGTTACATTGGGTCCTGAGCTTATAATACAGACAGTGAGCAAGGTTCAGACGATCAGGCAACGAATCAAGACGGCTCAGGATTGACAGAAGAGTTGGGCATATACCGGCAGAAGGTCGTTGGAGTTTGGTGTTGGTGATCATGTATTTATGAAGATATCACCCACTCGGGGAGTGATCAGGTTTGGTAGTCGGGGGAAACTCAGTCCCCGATTCATCGGACCTTCTGAGGTGCTAGAGCGAGTAGGAGAGGTGGCTTATCGACTTGCCTTGCCTCCATTACTAGCTAGCGTGCACAATACTTTTCATGTATCTCAGTTGAGATGCTACGTTCGGGATGACATCCATATCTTGGACCATTCAGAGTTAACGTTGGGCACCGATCTGATGAGGAGCAGCCTGCCACCATTCACGATCGCAGGGAAAAAGTGCTAAAGAATAAAATCAATCCTTTGGTTCGAGTCTTTTGGGGCGATCGTTCTCTAGGGGAGTTTACCTGGGAGCGTGAAGAGGATATTCATTCACGTTTTCCACACCTGTTTGAGTAGTTGTTGTTTGTTCCGTTGTTTTCATTCTTCAATTTCGATGACGAAATTTTTGTAAGGGGGTTATAATGTAAATCCCCAGTTCCATGTATATATTTTCCCCATATTTTCCCCAAAATTTTCTACTATTTTTTTCATATTTTTTTTATTTTCCCTAATCTGATACGACCCGACCCGACCCGTTTTCCCCCACTTCTTCTTCTTCTTTTCCTTTTTCTTTTTTCTCTCTAAATTTTCCAACGTCCATCTCCCCCTTCCTCGCGACCGCCGCCTCGTGACCCGCGCCCACTTCCGCGACGACCTCGCCATGATCTCAACAACCCCGAGATCCCCAACGCTCATCTCTCCACTCTCTCGTCTCCCCTCTCTCCCCAACGGCTCCCCTCCCCCTTCTCTCGCACTCGCTCCCGACCTCGTCCTCGCCACGCCAACGACCCCCGCAATATCCATGGCTACCTCCTCCATCTTCTCTCGCTTTCTCTCTCTCCCCTTCCCTCTTAATCTCATAGTCTCTCTCTCTCTCTCTCTCTCTCTCTCTCTCTCACTCTAAAACACCTTTCCCCCTTCTCTCACCGTCGGCGACTACGGCTCCTAGCACCATCATCTCCGGCCACCCGAGCTCCACCATCGATCTCAGCCGAAGAGCAGCCTCACATCCACCACCATGAGTAGAGCCCCACTCCCCTCTCCTCTATCCAACTCCTTTCAACCGCTGACCACCGTCGACCCCATCTTAACACCGACGAGCCCACCAACGAGGTCGTCTCCGACAACCACCACCACCCTCGTCTTCACCACCGCAACCCCATGCCTCCAACACGACACTCGGCCTACACCCAAGCTCCCCTTGCTTCCCTGACCGCTATCGGCGCCCCAGGGCCTCACCGCCTCCTGCCACTGCCTAACTCGACCGCTGATGACCCTTGCCAACACCATCACTTTCTCGACGAATACCAACACCATGTCCAGAGCCGTGCTTGCCTCCATGCCACACCGTGCCTGCTTCCGTGCTACAGCGTGCCCGCCTCCGTGCCACCTCATGCCCTGGTCCAGTGCACACACCGTGCCTACTCCCACACCAGCGTCGCGTCCAGTAACGTGTCGCGCCATTCCACACCCGCACCACGCACCGAACCAAGACCGTGCCTAGTATCGTGTCACGCCCGCGTCATCACCACGCCTACTACCGTGTCATGTCCGTATCGTTGCCGTGTCCAGTTCCGGGTCACCACGTATCGCGCACGCGCCACACACCGTGTCCAGCATCGCACCGTCTCGTGTGTCAAGACGGATCCTGCACGTGGTGTCGCTTCTATATCAGCGACCGAAGGCAAGTGAAACGTTCACTTGTTTATCATGCTACTACAAACTTTAGCCGTGATAGTTACAACAACTATATATATATTTATATATTTATATAAATAATTAGATAGTCGATTCTATTGAAATTGTGTAGTTAACTATAGCACCGTCTTATTGATTGGAGCCCGACTAGGGCTTATTACTGTATTTGGCATCATGTAGGAGTCTGTTCCCTGATTAAAAATCAGGAAAGGACTCAGAAGAGGCATCACGTGCTCACACGTGACCAGCGGTCACGTGTTGGCACGTGACGTTCAAAGCAGCGGCGCAAAGCGCTTTCAAGAAAAGACTCCAGAAAAGGTCACGTGCTCACACGTGACGGCTAAGCAGCGGCCAGAAGACAGAGCGCAAAGGAAGAAGAAAGGCCCGTTCCAGGGGTCACGTGTCTACACGTGACCAAGAGTCACGTGCCTACACGTGACCAGGGGTCACGTGGCCACACGTGACAGGCTTTAAAAGATTTATTATTTAACAGGATTAAATCCTGAGAAGAGATCATTCAAATCTTTCCAAATAGAGAATGATTATTTGGAACCGTTGGATTAAAAATCTAAAGGTGATTAAATATCGCCTATTTATGGAAAAATCTTGGACTTGAAAAGATTTCCCCCTAAATCTAACCGAAACAACAAGGAAATATCTTTGGATTTAAAATCCAATGGTGAATAAAATTCACTTAACAATCTAAAGGCCCAGATTAATGATAAATATAAATCAAATCTCTCAACATACAAATCAAATCTCTCAATGAGAGATTTACTAAACAAATTGATTCTCTTCCTTCTCCTATAAATAGGAGCCAAGAAAAGAAGAAAAAAAGGGGGGAGGAGACCTTTTTCGAAGACCTTTTTCTAAAACTTTTTTCTGAAACCTTGAGATCTTTGGATCTTTTTCTTTTGATACATAGAGAGAGAGAGATAGAGCCTTTGATTCTCGGAAAAAAGGAAAACCTTAGGTAAGAAAGGAAAAGGGAGACTTCAAAGGAGAATTTAATTCTCAAAAGAGTTTAACTCTTATAAAAAAAAAAGAACTTAGTTCTTTCTCTGGTTGAGGATCCGCAAAGTGTACATCTCCCCATGAATTGAGAATTTAATTCTCATTGGGTTGAGATCCTGCCATGCAGATCCAAGACACAGAGGAGGAACTGAGTTCAGAGAATTTAATTCTCACAAAATGATAGGAATTCAATTCCTTTGAGAAAAAGTTAGGGTTTAACCCTATGTTATGGGAATTTAATTCCTTCAGAATGAAAAAAACTAGGGTTTAACCCTAACTGAGAACATAATTCCCTCAAACTCACAGGAATTTAATTCCTTTAAGAAAAGAAACTAGGGTTTAACCCTGTCGAGAATATAATTCTTCAGAAGTTTAGGGTTTAACCCTATGAACAGAACTTTAATGCATACAGAGACCCGCCAAATAAAGCTCTGAAGTAGGCACCTCACGTGTTACCACGTGACTCCTAAAAACTTTGAGGCAAATGCCTCACGTGCCCCACGTGATCTCTAAAGCACACAAAAGAAAAGGAAACAGAAAAGAGCTTTAGGGCGCTCTCACGTGTCGACACGTGACCCCTAATGAACATTCTAACAGATCAAAGAGCAAGCCCCCATCACGTGCCCACACGTGATGGCTTTCAGAATTAAAAGTGTTAAACACTTATCTGTAGAACAAAATAAAGGGAAACAGGGCGCTATCACGTGCTACCACGTGACCCCTTGGCTGAAGCTTTAACAGACAAGCACCAAAATTCTCATCACGTGACGGCACGTGATACTTTAAAAGTATTCAAGACTTTTGACCGAATAAAAATAAAGGGAAGAAGGGCGCCCTCACGTATTACCACGTGGCCCCTCTTGCCTTAGTGTTTAACACTAAATTGAAACTCTTTATCCAGTGTTTAACAATGATTCTCCTTAGTGTTTAACACTAATTTGGAAAATTCTATTTGCAGTGTTTAACACTGATTTGCTTAGTGTTTAACACTAATCTGAAAACTCTTTTCCCAGTGTTCAACACTGATTATCTTTTAGTGTTTGACACTAACTTGTCAATCTTTCCCCAGTGTTCAACACTGTTGGTCTCTAGTGTTTAACACTAGCCTTAGCCCAATTGGCTAAGTTTCCAGAGGCAAAGCCTTTCCTTCAATGAATCAACAAAGGGTCAATATCCCAGATACAGTTGGACTTAGCCCAAGCCGGCCATAAGTCCTCAATTCAAACTTAATTAGGCCAATGGGCTCATAATATAATAATTGATCTTAGTTTCCAAATTGGACTACAGATCACTTAATCTACCTCGGTTTAAGGGTACATCTCTTCACTCCTTTGATACTTGGCGTTGTAATTCCTCAACGTCTTCAAAGAGGTGACGGGTCCCGATAACCACATACATTGATACGGACTGTGGGGTCCTTAAACTCATGAACTACGACGTCCTTAACCTTGACCGTGATGTCTTAAAACTAACACCGGACTGTGGGGTCCTTAAACTCATGGACTACGACGTCCTTAACCTTGACCGTGATGTCTTAAAACAAACACCGGACTGTGGGGTCTTTAAACTCACGGACTACGACGTCCTTAACCTTGACCGTGATGTCTTAAAACTAACACCGGACTGTGGAGTCCTTAAATCCACGGACTACGACGTCCTTAACCTTGACCGTGATGTCTTAAAACTAACATCGGACTGCGAAGTCCTTAAATCCACGGACTACGACGTCCTTAACCTTGACCGTGATGTCTTAAAACTAACACCGGACTGTAGAGTCCTTAAATCCACGGACTACGACGTCCTTAACCTTGACCGCAATGTCTTAAAACTAACATTGGACCGCAATGTCCTTAAACTACCTATTGACCGCAATGTCACTAAACTAAACAACAGGGCTCCCCTAATCGCTCTCTTGTCAGATCTAAATGATCCCGTTAAGTTGATCTTAGTCTAAAACTAGACTAACGTATCCTTAACAAACGTTTAAGTCGATCTTAGTCTCAAACGAAGCTAACGTATCCTTAAACACAACCCCCAAACCCAAATCTAAGATAATACGGATTTGGACTAGTCCACGCCCTACGGGCGACGATATAACTCAGTCTCCGTATACAATCCACGGGCAACCAAACACAAAACAAACACCCACGACACGAAGTGACCATCTGGAGAAGGAGAAAGTTGTTACCGTAATGCGGTAGCGTAATTAACTGCAGGGGCTTGCGCCTGCAGGGAAGAGCGTCCCCACAATTAAAAAAAACCTCAAGCGAGGCGGAATCTGACGAAGTCTGCTACATCGGACGCATCCGTTTAAACCTCCGATGCACGGTGCCATAAATCAACTTGGCATCTTCGGAGAGGTGGACGGATAGCACCCCTTAGCATCTGCCCTGAATTTCAGGCGAGACGTCGTCACGGCCGCCGTTCGGTAGGACCTTTTCCTCTTTCCACTCCACACTCCGTGTGTCGTGATTCGCGAACCGATCGCGGTTTGCTAATGGTTGCCCTTGGGTTTCAAGGTACTAAGATTTGGCGTTTTGCTTATTGCAAAAAACAAAAGGATCAATGGCTGGCAACTGCTCGAACTGCAAATGCAACCGACGCTCCGCCTTACCTGGAGGTGTAGCATATGGACCGCAGGCTGCTTCCCTTTTCACTATGCCTGTGGAGCAAGTGACCCAAGCTACTACCGGTCTATTCTTTAGGACCATGCTCCCGCCGGTGAACATTGATATCCCAATGCCCGTACCGGAAGCTTCGAAGAAGTCGGTCTTTGATCGACTTGCTACTCCCACGGCCCCTCTCAACGGGTCGTCCAACGCCTCGGTCTTCTCCAGACTGGGTCAAAACTCCTGTGGGCCCACAATGAAGCTTGCAGTCCCAGGAAAGGTTATTCCAAAAAGAGTAGCCAAACCTGCTCCTGAAGTTGCCAAGGCGACTTCTCCTGCTAAGAGATCGATCTTCGCGAGACTGACTACCTCCGCTCCCGCTCCCGCGCAGAAAACTGTAGCTTCTCAACGAACGTCAGTCTTCAAAAGGCTGACACCAGCAGTAGCCCTTCCCTAGAACAGGGGGCAAGACGCAGCCGTCGCTGAACCAGTCCCAACGACCTGTCATGCCCGACGTCGCCACTGGCGCCGGATAAGGAAGACTGGGGGCAACTCCCCCTCCGGACTAACTCCACCAGCTCCAACGGTGGAAATTGAGGCCGCTGTTCCAACTAGGAACAGCTTTGATCTGCTGAACAGGGTACGCAGAAACTCGCCAACTGCGATACTCAGAAGATCTCCTCCACCGGTAGAGACTGCCGTGGAAGCAGAAAAGCTGGAGCAGTCTCCTCAATCGCTGTCCTCCAGGATCTACAAGACATGGCGACGAGTCCGAGAATCTGTGATCGATCCTAATTACTCTCGCCAGCACAAGAAGTCGAAAGGTCGGCAAGAAGAAAATTCCCCGGTCAAGCAACGAAAGGCGAAGACCAATTGGGTGCCCAAAGCAACGGCCCCCTCAACTTCGACGGACTACAAGAGAAGAAGACCGGAGAAAGTCCCCGCTCCTGCAGCAAATATCAAGAACGATAAGCTAAAACGCCCTAAGTCTGGGGGCATGATGGTGCATACGGTATACATGGTGCTGGGAAAAGAGGACAGACGTGCATCCACGGGTCATAGACCGCTTACGCGGTCAGTGACTAAAGCTCAGGAGCAACAACAGAAACTTCAGGAAATGATGACCGCAATGGCCGCACTTACTGGGCCAAAAGAAAACCCTGAAACGTCTTCGGATGAACGCCAGGAGCAAGAAACTGACGCCGAGTTCCTTCGTCGGATATTGGAGAAGAAGGATAAAGAGGCTGCTGAACAAGCAGCCAACATAAAGTGTATGGGCCTCCTGTTCCAAGACATGGTGGGGATGATGATCCAACAAGACCCTCCGGCCGAAGACCCTCCAATCGTTCTTGAAGACGACAGAGGAGAAACGTCAAATCCTCCGCCCACTCTGTCAACAGCCAAGGAAGAGACAATCTCCAAAGCTGACCCGGACGAATACATAGCCCAACAGATACAAGTTCACCAAGCAACTGAGGCAGCCGGTCAAGTTGTCAGAACGGGGCGACCATATCCGAGCTGGTATGATCAGATAAAGTACCCGCCAGGCTATACAATACCGAAATTTCATGTCTATAAGGGGACGGGCAATCCCCACCAGCATGTTGCCCAGTTCAGGGTGCTTTGCGGCAACACCGGCGGCGACGATAAGCTCTTGCTTCGCCAGTTCGTTGGCAGCTTGTCAGAAACAGCGTTCGAATGGTATTCAGAACCCCCGAACGATTCCGTCAAGACATTTGCTGAAATGGAGTTGCTATTTACTCAGCGATTCGCGAGCGCCAGCGAACGCACTCCGATAACGGCATTGATTAATGCCAGGGTGAAACCAGGCGAAACGTGGGTCCAGTATGCTATACGCTGGCGAAATTTGTGGTCGAAATGCGAACAACGCATTGAGGAAGTGCCCGCGGTGGGCATGTTCGTGGGAACCCTAGACCCTCATGCAACTATCTCCCAGTTCATGATGTTCTTTAAGCCAACCACGTTCCAGGCTTTGATCGACAAGTTGGCCCAGATGGACCAGATGGGTCACAGACCGCCTCCCCCAAAGCCGGAATCTCGGAATGACAAGGGTAAAGGGAAGGCAACCTTCGTTGCGAATGCTCAGCAGCAACCCAGTGCCTCAAAGCTGGCGGATCAGCTGGAAGAAAGACGGCGGTATTATAATGAGAAGATGAAGCGCCCCTACTCGTTCCCGCGGGACAAAACGAAACGGTTATTCGAGCTGGCAATACGCAATAGGCTTGTTAACTTACCAAATCCGAGGCGACCGCCACAACCCAGTGAGGTGAATAACCCCAATTATTGCCCTTACCATCAGACGGTAAGCCATCCGATTAAAGATTGCTTCGTCTTCAAAGGATGGATTGAAGATCAATACCTACAAGGCAAGTTTGCGCTGTCCGAGAAGTGGAAGGTGAAACCGCCACAACCTCACACTGCTAAGAAGACGGACACACCGGGGGCAACTTGTTCTTTTATTGAAGAAGCTCCATGGGAAGTTGTGCTTTCAGCAAAAGCCAAAAGAATGCTGAACGAGCTCCAAACATGCCCGGCCGTCAGGTGGAAGAACCCACTGGAACTACAGATCGTTGAAGGGATGCTGAAGCCGTGCCCAACTCCAAAGATCGGTGGTGACAACCCGAGCACTCACAACCAGCCGACAAAATCTTCAAAGAAAAAGAAGAAGAAATCCAAGTAGCCCGTGAAGTCTAGAGACAAGCGCACGGACTTGCAGAAACAGATTGACACGCTGGAAGAGTACAATCAAAAGGCGCGGACCCCCATTACACTCCAAGAATTCCTCAACCATGTCTTTCAGGAGGAAGATAATGGAGAAAGCTCGTCGGATGAATCCGAGGAATATGTGGCGAGTTGTCATGTGATCTTCCACTCGTTTACGGACGATGAAACAACCCTTGGCACTGAGAAACTGGGAGCAGAGCCTTAGCCGGAGCTTGTGTGGCCGACATACGAAATGATCGACGCCTTTCTAGACGAGATTCGTTTGAAAAGTAAAGCCGACCAGGAGCGTGAGATGGCCGCATTAGAAGGAGACAAACGCAAGCGACTAAACGAAAGAGTCAAAGCATTCCCGCCAGATCAAAAGACATCCGATACAGATAAAAACATATTCAAGACGAGGAAAAGGTTTGCCAAAGCCATGTCAATGGGAATGGAGCTACCGCCCTCGGAAGGAAACATGCTCAATGGGGCGGAAAGTCACCCTAATTATTGTTCATATCATCGGAAGATTTCACACCCTACGGAGGAGTGCGACGCTCTCAGGATATGGTGGCAAGGATATGTTGCTCACCGGCAACATTTTAAGCGCGTGAAACGCAGAACTCGTTGGGAGCAGGGAAGAACTACCGACGGGCATAAAAGAACTACCGGTGACTGTCGCACGGTTAACGCCGGAGGATCACAGGTTCTCACCTTTGGGAGCGACTCTGATGAAGAAATGGATCTGGGCCCTCTCTTTAAAGAATCCGTCTTAGGGAAGAAGGAAGAACCGGAGGCCTGCGAAAACATTCAGCTGCGCAATCGCACATTCCCGGAAAAGAATCTCGGACCCGCAAATAGAAAAGATAAGGGAAAGAAAAAAGTCACTGAGGATATCGCCTTAGATGACCAAGCCATGAAAGAGTTGACTGCCGAGAGCCCTCCCAGGAAGGGTAAGGTGGACTACAACATCCTGGCACACCTGAGGAAGCTACCCTCTCAGCTCAGCATTCTCGACGCCTTCCTGTTATCAAAGGAAGCGAGAGATTCATTAATCAAGGCGCTACAAGAGCCTGAACAATTCCAGGCATTCCTCGCCGAAGAAAGGATGAAGGATGAACTAGAAGAAGTGCACGCGGCTGATTAGTCCAAAAATATGAGTTTACCGCAATCAGAAACGGCGTCGCTTCGCAACTAGCCGGTGAGTACGGGTCGATCCACAGAGACGGGTAAATTCCTTTTATGTGTTTTAACGAGTTGATTCAAGATGTCGTTTTGGTTGGTTTATAAAAATCTATAAAAACTAGATCTAATTAATCTAATTAAGAGTCTTGCTAGGGTTAGGCTTAGAAAAAGTTTTGGAGATTAACGTTTTTCCTCACCGCTTTCAATGCCTTCTTTTTTTTAGATCTATTAGATGTTAAGGTAATTATTAATAAAGTGGATCCAAATCTTTTGGGAAGATATTTCTTCCTCTAGATTTGTATCCTTCCTTTGTTGATAATTACCCTAACCCCCACGGAAAACGCGCGCAACCGGCCCTTTATACTACGGTTCATCGTTACCTCGAAGGGTAGGATGCCGCAGGGAGCGGTTGTGCTCGTATGCGTGGAGTTCTAATTCATTAGGTGAAAGTGGCATTGAAAGGGGTGAGAGATCTCATCTCTCATCCCTTTCCCTAAGGCTAACCCTAATAAGCGAGGAGATTACTCGCTCATTAGGGGATGAGAAAACATTTTAATTAAAAGAAGAAGAAACATAATTTACCTTACTAGGTTGACGGCTCCCTCCAAACAAGAAGAACAGATCTGAAAATAACTCCCAGAAAGTCTGAATTTTATTGATTGAAAAGAGGCATAGGGTTTTACAATTTTGAGATTACAATTTATAAGTAAACAGGAGAATTAGGGTTTCAGAGTCTCGCACATGCGCAATTACTGATTTGACCTCTAAAAATCCCAACACCCGAACCGTCGCGGCAAAATAAGAAAAATCCACCGACACGGGCATTATACGGCCGCGGATCCGCGGCATTGGTTGGCTTGGGCCGCGGATCCGCGGCCCTTTGGTGGTCTTGGGCCGCCAAACTTTTGGGCTTTCTTCAAGGGTTCTTGGGCTCTGTATTTTTATATGTATTTTCTCTGTTGGGCTTCTGGGTCTTCTCCAGATCTTCAGTGAAAACTTGTTCGTATCTTTTGACCGTTCACTTGACATTTTGGACCTTGTACTGTTCTTCGTCTAGGCTTGACTAGGATCCGTCTAATAGTTGGTCAAAAGTCCCTTTTTTCTATTGTTTTGTGTCTTTTTCACTGTATTTGCTCCAGAAACCTGTATCATGTAATATGCAACAAACGTGCATCAAGAGTACCTGTTTATTTATAAAAAGGATAAGAATAGGGAAAGATAAATGCAATATTATGGTCTGAACAAATACCCCCAAACTTACCTTTTGCTCGTCCTCAAGCAAACTTATTATTTATTCACTAAAATCCTAACCGCACTTTCGCAGGGAAACGCGATTGCACTGAGCACGTGCAACAAGCCGTTAAACCTCTAGGTGTCCTTAGTAGGAGGAGTGTTGTCTCCTGAGGGTTTTCAGCGGATACTACCCACAAAATCCTATCAACTCGGCCCATTGACTTTTGTTCTCCAATTAGGTTTTCTAACTAAGAAATTCTATTATCGTTGACCCGCAAATTATCCACCCATATTCTTCACACTTCCTCATCATTTAACTTAAGATTATATATGTTATGTAGACTTACTTAGCTTTCGGCATTTCTTAAGTTTTCCTTCTAGGGTTCCATCTCCACTTAGGAATTTTTATCAACTCTATTAAAGATACAAGTTCTATTCTTCATTCCTCTCTCTTATCTAAATTCCAATCACATATCCCTACGTGTGTGTATATATCACCCCTACACTTGGAAATTCAAATCAAGCAATCATACTCTCGTACATTGTCCAAATCACTTATTAATTAGTGAATTTTTAAATGAAATTTGCTTACACATCCTTCATGCGACCGTTAATACTTCTTGAGGTACCAACAACCGACTACAAGATGCGTTAGCACTTTAAAGCGTACTTCCTAGTTTTGCAACACCCAAGGCTTTAGCAGTGACTCCCAAACCAGTTGGTCTAAGGCACTAGGTGATAAGGCACCCTCGCTAAATATTTTTCTATTTTTACAGCCTTAGGTAATCACAAAAACCAGTGTCCATTTTTTTCTTCTTATTCACACTTTTTTTTCTTTTTTTTTCTTCGTACTAAGGACTTTAGACAAGAGCATTTCAAGGTCTCTTCTACTATTCCAAGTTTCAAGGTGCGTGATTGTGCAAATTGTAGGGTATACGTTTTCAGAATCTAGACTTGAGCTAGGAACTATTTTTCAAACTTATACTCTAATAAGAACATCAATACTCTTCCCTTGTTTCGACTTAACCCAAGAAGTGAACCCAAAATTTGCCTATTTCTAAATAAACTACAAGGCATATACTTTCTACCGTTAAACTTTAAGGAATATTATTTTTAGGGTTTTTAACTTACTAAGTCTAAGATCTAGTTGTTCCTAGCTAGTTGACCTATTTGTCAAACTCAAGTCAATTAGACAAAATTGAATACATTTATTTTTATAATTTTTGAAATTTTTCAAATTTTTATAGGTTTTCAAATAGGTATGCAAATGCAAAAATATGTACAAATGAATGCGAAGGAAGAAGACGTACCGAGCGTACCCCCAAACTTGAACTTGACAGTGTCCTCACTGTCATGCTAAACCAAGAGGGTCAAACTACCGGCACTCCCCTGTTTATTTATTTATAGTTTTTTATTGTTAAGAAAAACAAAAAAATATATACAAAAAGGCCCTCCCCCAAACTTCATTTAAACTATGTTAGACATTACTGCCAAACTTTGCATCGACCAAAAGTCAACACCAACCAGTTGAAAAATTTATCAGTAAAGAATATTGGTTGGTGGAAGAATAAGTTGTGGTGGCCCGCAAAGAATTGGGGAAGATAGAAGTAGTGGTATGGGAGGTGTGGAGGTAAATATACAGGTGATGGTGATGCATCGAAACGAGAATGTAAATGATCAGCAATCAGTGGAGTATTGGTATTCTCGTACCTTATTAAAAGAAATGGGGGTATTTCAACTTCTAAGGGAGGAGGTTGACTCACCACAATACCCCCAAGATGTTCCTGTGGGTCCTCTATTGACATGGCATCATCCATCAATTGTGTATGATATTCAATTATGAGGGAACTTATCTCCTCGATGTCCGCCATAGTCCAACCGAAAACTTGCCGCCTATCTTGTAAGACTTTTAAAATAGCGTTCTCTTGCTCGAAAGCTAGAGAGGCTGATATGATAATGGGAAAAGTCTCATTCTCACCTATGTAAGCATATTTAAGGTGAGGCGGTAAGGACATTAGTTCGAGTTTCGGAGGCGAAAGAATCATTGCGGAATCTACCTCGAACTTAAAGGACTCCAACACAGGTTCGAAATCACTGCAAACAACCGATTCGGATGGTTCGACTAACTCATCCAAAAATTCAAAAGACTCATATTCGGGCTGTGAGTCGTCGTCATCCGAAAAAGTAAAACATTCATAATCAACATCGGTTGTGTCAACGGTAGTAGGCTCAAAGAGGGACGCACTAGTGGCGTCAAAACTGTTTTCATCAAATAGAAATCTTTCAAGCTCGCAGTCCTCCTGCGTGATTTCGTGAATAGAGCAAACTTCTCGTGTACTAGTTTTAGGTACGGGGGGCAGACTTCCCATCTTATAAATATTGAACTCACTAGACCTCTTTCCGAAGGATAGAGTCATGGAGCCATTGCGACAATTTATTACGGCATTGGAAGTGGCCAAAAATGGTCGACCAAGAATCACCGGAATTTGGTTTCTTGGGTTAGCAACAGGTTGTGTATCCATAACGATAAAATCAACGGGGAATATGAATTCCCCGACTTTGATCAATACATCCTCTAGTTGACCCCTTGGATGGGTGATTGATCGATCAGCCATTTGGAGAGTGCAACGAGTGGGTTTCAACTCTCCAACCCCTAATTGTTCGTATACGGAGTAGGGAATCAGGTTAACACTAGACCCAAGATCTAAAAGTGCTCGATTAATTTTCTTATCCCCAATTGTGATTGAAATAGTAGGACAGCCGGGGTCCTTTCGTTTTTGGGGTAAGGTTTGATGGTGGTTAATAGCATTGCTCACTGCACTAGCCACTAGCACTTTCTTGGGTACTTGAGATGCCTTTCTCTTCGAGGTGCATAAGCCCTTTAAGATTTTCGCGTATGAAGGGACTTGTTGGATAGCATCCAAGAGAGGTATATTTATGCTAACCTGCTTAAATATCTTCACAATCTTCTCCACTTGTGTATTTGGTTTATTAGGACTCAACCTGTTTGGGAATGGAGCATTCTGAAAATTTGTTGAGTCAAAAGTCTGTGGAGTAGAATGTGGAGTAGGAACAGATCCCAGTGTGGATGTGTTCGTGTTGTGAGAAATGGGTCCGTTCGAGTCAGAAGAAGTAGAGCCGTGTGAAGGGTGGAGAATAGGCTCTAAAGAAGAAGGTGAAGAAGGAAGTGAAGAAAATGAAGAAGGGGAAGAAGAACCACCGGCGGGGATGTCATCACTAGTTCCCACATTATTTTGCAACTATGTTCCGGATCTCAACGTAGTCACCGCATTTACATTGTGATTGTGATATGCGTTTTGTGTGTGACCGGGATTGGGCAATGGTTGAGATGGAAGCTTTCCCTTTTCTCTCTCGCTCAACGCAGCAGTTAATTGTGCAATTTGTGCCTCAATAGATTTGATACTTTGATCGTGTGAGGCATTGTTATTCATTAAAGATTGAACATAACTTTCAAATCTTGCTGTGGATTCTGTAGTTTGCTTAAGAAATGCATCTAGACTTTTTTCGAGCGAGATAACCATATCATCATTTGGTTGAACCAAATTGTTCGTTTGATTTGTATAAGGTTGTTGTTGGAAAGGTTGCTGGTTTTGAGTTTGTAAAGGTGCTTGTTGTTGTTGTGGAGGAGGTCTTTGAAAATTGTTATTCCCTTGGAACTGTTGATTTGGGTGACTCCTCCACCCCTGATTGTATGCCGAAGAGTACGGATCGTTTCTTTGTCGTTGCTGAAATGCAGCATTGACTTGATCCTGTCCTTGAATAGGTGCATTATAAGGACACTCTTCGGTTAGATGTGATGGATTAGAACAACAAGCACAAACAGTTCGTGTGGGTAGAGTAGGGGCAGGAGAAGACGATGAGATTTTTGTCTCAATGGCTTCTAGCTTTTTCATAAGTGAGGCCATCTCGGCCTTCATAGCAATCGACATATCTATTTGATGTATGCCTGCCCTAGATTGACCAACTGAAGAAGATGATGTGGTCTTGGTACTCTCCCACTGAATTGTTTGCTCACTTAGGTCCTCAAGAAACTGCCAAGCTTCGTCGCTAGACTTGGAGAGAAAATGACCTTGACATATTGTTTCTAGCAACTGCTTCGTTGCTGCGTTCAATCCCTCGTATAATGTTTGGCAAAGTTGCCAACTTTCGATCCCATGATGAGGGCATTGAACAAGTAGGTCTTTAAATCTCTCGAAGCACTTCCAGAATGGTTCGGAAGGAAGCTGTGAAAATTGTATAATCTCGTTTCAGATTCTAGCAGTTTTGTGATGAGGATAGAACTTTTTCAGAAAAGCTCTCACAAACTCGTCCCAATTTCTAATGGAGTGTGATGCGGTGCTATATAGCCACTTCTCGTCTAGGTCACATAAGGTAAAAGGAATGACCCTTAGCCTTATTGCGTCATCACTTAATTGGGTTGTCTTCATCATGGCGCAAACGTTTTGGAATTTATTAATGAAAATATATGCATCTTCGGATTCCAAACCATGAAACTTAGGCAGCATATTGATGAAGTGTGGTTTTATTTCAAAATTATCCCCATTCGCCGGTGGGGGTGAAAGACATGTAGGTAATGAAGTGCGGACGGGGTAGAAGAGATCCTGGAGCGCGACTCGTGCGGGCGCTACAACAGGCGGAAGATTCGGGTTATTCGCACCTGGCGGAGGTGGAATCATTCCCGTCGGTAAGGTATAGTTGGGGTCGTGTCCCGATATACCTTCGGTGAAAGAATTTGAAGGTGGAGGTAAGGAAATGGAGGGAACGTCGACGAAGGGTTCGTCGAAGGGTTCGTTGGTCGGTACCAACGAAACACGGACAAATCGGGCGTTAGTATCCCTAGTCCAAAATGACATACACTAAAGGGTAGTGCAGTCAGAAAAAATAGAAAAACAGAATGTGGGGGTAAGATAACGTCAATGGAGGAGAAATGGTGGAAGTGAGGTGCAAGTTTTCTTAGCGGCAAGTTGCAAGTTTTGAAAAGATTTTTCTTTAATTTTTTTTTATTGGAGAGTTTTGCAAGAAGGTTTTAGAAAATGGGACTCGTGACACAAATGTATCAACCACACATGCACAATCAGGCCTAGATCTAGGGTTGCCTAGGTCTGCTAGACAGCTCCTAACTAGGGCTAGAAATAGGACCTCAAACCGCCTCTTCACGGACAAATACGGCCAGGTAAGTGGGAAGGAACCACCACTACAGTGGGCCTAATTAATAACCACTAGCCTAGACACCGCAAAGTCGGTTAGGATAAACGGCCGATGCCTATACTAGTCCTTTTTCTATTGAGCTCGATGTCCTTAGGTCTGAGTCTAATCTTTTTTAATTAATTGTGGTCGATGCAAAATGCTTTAGGTGTTTTCTGGGGTCCTGGGAAGGGTGATGAAATCCCCACCCAATCTGAGTTTGGTCAATTAGCCCCTTAGAGTCCGGTTAAATTATGCAAAACAATAAAATTTCACTTGCAATCAATTTTTAGCGCGGCGCAAAGAAACCTGCAGAAAATCTGTTATTTAGAAGAGGGAGAAAGACTCTTTACGCAAAGAATTCCTGCAGAAAACTTTTCACAGACAGAGATATGGAGGTTGCAGAGGGAAGAAGAAGAGAACAAACAGTGCAAATCTGGTGTGCTGACGTGGCAGACGAGGCGCGGATCCGCGGCGTGGGGCCCCTAATGCGGTGGAAACGCGGCTAAATGAGGAGATCAGGCTCTGAAATTTTTTTTACTGTTCTGTACTTAAAATTACTCTCTGTTCTTATATGTACTTTTCTGTTTTTCCCTCTGTAAAATTCCAGATCCGTGATTCTTCGCTGTTCCTGCAAGATTCAAAAGATACACCCTTCAAACAGATCAAAGTTGATAATTTTTTATATTTTTTATATTTTCAGATTTTTATAATTTTTAAAATTTATATCAGCACGCTAAATCAACAAATCAAATGGCGCCCCGGCAACGGCGCCATTTGATTAGTCCAAAAATATGAGTTTACCGCAATCAGAAACGGCGTCGCTTCGCAGCTAGCCGGTGAGGACGGGTCGATCCACAGAGACGGGTAAATTCCTTTTATGTATTTTAACGAGTTGATTCAAGATGTCGTTTTGGTTGGTTTATAAAAATCTATAAAAACTAGATCTAATTAATCTAATTAAGAGTCTTGCTAGGGTTAGGCTTAGGGGAAGTTTTGGAGATTAACGTTTTTCCTCACCGCTTTCAATGCCTTCTTTTTTTTAGATCTATTAGATGTTAAGGTAATTATTAATAAAGTGGATCCAAATCTTTTGGGAAGATGTTTCTTCCTCTAGATTTGTATCCTTCCTTTGTTGATAATTACCCTAACCCCCACGGAAAACGCGCGCAACCGGCCCTTTATACTACGGTTCATCGTTACCTCGAAGGGTAGGATGCCGCAGGGAGCGGTTGTGCTCGTATGCGTGGAGTTCTAATTCATTAGGTGAAAGTGGCATTGAAAGGGGTGAGAGATCTCATCTCTCATCCCTTTCCCTAAGGCTAACCCTAACAAGCGAGGAGATTACTCGCTCATTAGGGGATGAGAAAACATTTTAATTAAAAGAAGAAGAAACATAATTTACCTTACTAGGTTGACGGCTCCCTCCAAACAAGAAGAACAGATCTGAAAATAACTCCCAGAAAGTCTGAATTTTATTGATTGAAAAGAGGCATAGGGTTTTACAATTTTGAGATTACAATTTATAAGCAAACAGGAGAATTAGGGTTTCAGAGTCTCGCACATGCGCAATTACTGATTTGACCTCTAAAAATCCCAACACCCGAACCGTCGCGGCAACATAAGAAAAATCCACCGACACGGGCATTATACGGCCGCGGATCCGCGGCATTGGTTGGCTTGGGCCGTGGATCCGCGGCCCTTTGGTGGTCTTGGGCCGCCAAACTTTTGGGCTTTCTTCAGGGGTTCTTGGGCTCTGTATTTTTATATGTATTTTCTCTGTTGGGCTTCTGGGTTTTCTCCAGATCTTCAGTGAAAACTTGTTCGTTTCTGTTGACCGTTCACTTGACATTTTGGACCTTATACTGTTCTTCGTCTAGGCTTGACTAGGATCCGTCTATTAGTTGGTCAAAAGTCCCTTTTTCTGTTGTTTTGTGTCTTTTTCACTGTATTTGCTCCAGAAACCTGTATCCTATAATATGCAACAAACGTGCGTCAAGAGTACCTGTTTATTTATAAAAAGGATAAGAATAGGGGAATGATAAATGCAATATTATGGTCTGAACAGCGGCTGATATCACTTTCGGTGACGAAAACCTGCTCCTTGGGACGTGCGACCACAACCGTCCCCTATACGTCTCTGGATACTGCCATGATATCAAGATAGGCAAAATCTTGGTGGATAATGGGTCCTCCGTCAATCTCCTCAATGTTCGGGTATTGAAGGAAATCTGCATGAGCGTGCAGCACCTCGCTCGTGACAAAATTACCATCTCCGGTTTCGACTCCCAGTCGTCACGGACCCTCGGATCTGTAATACTAACATTGCGCTTCGGACTGCTGGTCACGGACATTAAGTTTCACGTCATTGACGCCAAGACCTGCTACAACGCCTTACTCGGCCGACCATAGTTACACGAGTACAACATCATCCCTTCTACACAGCATCAGTGTATGAAGTATTTTAAAGATGGTCTTGAATATACCGTAACAGGTGAGCTGAACCCATTCTCCGTGAACGAAGTCCGCAAATACGAAGATGCAAAGTACTTTTTGCCAGACTTCGAGGATACAGAAAGGTGTCACAAACCGGAAAACAAAGCCGCCGCCGCCACCCCTGTCTTCGGGAGCGATACCGAAGAAGAAGAGATAGTTTACTCTGGGCCGTCTCGACACAATGACCTGGGACCGTCCGCCCCATATTAATCTTCGGAAGTGACTCGGAAGATGAGGTTAATGTTGTGTTCTCCAGTCGGCCGCCAATACAAGAATTCCCTGGTGATGATCAAAGTTTGCAAATCACCATGATTTCGCGAGAGCACTACAAAGATCTTGACGCACTTGAAGCTCACAACGTGCAAGACCTACAGACGTTTTACGTCCCTCTCAAGCGAGAAGGCGAAAAGGCGATCCTATTCTATCGATCCTCGGAAACAAGAGTGGAGAAAGAGATCTGGCACGGCGCGGATTCCACCCTCGACAGACTTCAACCCATCTGCTTGCCCAGGTATTACACGAACGGATTAAAAAGGCTATTGAAGCGCCAAGGGATACCCTTAAAATAGACTACTCGACAAGCTTGATTCTATAACAGGATTTAGGATGTCCATGGGACTCAGCGCAAATTTCCCAACGGGAGAATGGAAACACTTGGGCTTGGATACGTGAGACCCGGAAAACGGGAACGAGTCTACGGTAGCTACGCCATATACACCTTTGATGAAGAAGAGGACGCCTTGTCAGAAAATGCCAACCCCTCATCGGAACTGCATCCCGCGATCGAAGTCCCGGATCCATCATTTGAAGAGCGAATAGGCAAGCTTATCAGGAAAGCGGGTCGAAAAGTTCGGGACGATCATAATCGCGAGATGGCCATTTACAAGAAAGCCAGGGCGCAACGCCTTTTTCAACAGGCTGCAAAAGATGAGGACGCTCCCCCCTATAAATCTGTTGTGCATAAGGTTCGACGCGAAGGTAGAGACAAACCAAAGAGCGGAAAAGGCATTCGACAGCAACAAAGCGGGACCAAGAAGCCACGCGGTCGAGGGTCGAGCAACTCAGATTTGTCCCCCATGAAAAAGATGAGTCAGACATACTCCTTTCCTCAGAACAAAACACGGAAGATACTTGACCTCGCTTTAAAACACCGAATGATTACGCTTCCGAAGTCTAAACACCCTAAGCAAGCTAATAAGGTTTCTCATCCGGGCTATTGCTCTTTTCACCGAGCCATAGGACACCTTATCGAAAACTGCTTCACCTTCAAGAACTGGGTCGAAGACCAATACCAGCGAAGCAGATTTGCTCTATCCGACAGCTGGAGGGTAACGCCGCCACAAAAGCACAAACCCAAAGCCATAAGAGCAGAACCAGGTCCACATCGGTCTTGGAAGCGAGCTCGTACCTGTCGTATGATAACAATATCAAAAGAAGATCCCGAGAATAGGGATGGCTTTCCCTGGTGCTTCGAAAACAGCGATGATGAGGTAATCTCGGAATTTCCGCCAGCTCCGAAAGAACTGGAAGATGGCATACATACTACTGTAGATAACCTCAGGAAAATGGAACTGGGAACGACAAACGACCCGCGATCGACGTTCGTCAGCGAGTTGCTATCTGAAGAAAGGGTGGCCGCGTTAAAAGACATGCTTATGCAGTATAAAGATTGTTTCGCATGGAACTATTCTAAAATGCCGGGGCTAGATTCAGAGATTGCAGTGCATAAATTGGCAATATCCCCAGACGTCAAGCCAGTCAAACAGGCGCCGAGAAGGATGCGGCTCGAGCTTGAGATGAGCATCAACGCCGAAGTCAAGAAGCTGATCGATTCTGGGTTTATCCAAGAAGTTCAATATCCTGACTGGATCGCCAACATCGTCCCGGTAATGAAGAAAAATGGGACAGTGCGCATATGCGTGGATTTCCGGGATCTCAATAAAGCTTGCCCGAAGGACGATTTCCCAGTGCCAGTCACCGAGCTGATGATAGACAATACGTCCACTCATGAGGTTTTCTCCTTTATGGACGGCTCATCAGGGTATAATCAGATAAAGATGCATCCCGAAGACCAGAAGCACACCGCTTTCCGGACTCCTTTGGGTATATTCTGCTGCAAAGTTATGCCTTTCGATTTAAAGAATGCCGGTGCCACCTATCAGAGGGCCATGACAAAGATCTTCGATGATCTCATGCATGAAATCGTCGAATGCTATATCGACGACCTTGTAGTGAAGAGCATGTCATACGAAGAGCATTTAGAGCATCTGAAGACCGTATTTCAACGCCTTCGGCAATACAATTTGAAGATGAACCCACTAAAATGCGCATTCGGAGTTTCCTCAGGTAAATTCCTGGGATTCATCATCCGACACCGAGGCATCGAGATAGATCCGTCGAAGAACAAGGCGATCATGGAAATGCCACCGCCAAGAACTCTTAAACAATTGTGGTCTCTCCAAGGGAAGCTCGCGTACATCCGGCGATTTATTGCCAACCTTTCAGGCAAGTGCCGTCCTTACAGCCACCTGACGAAGAAGGGAACCCCGTTCGTCTGGGATCACAAATGCCAAGGCGCGCTGGACGAAATCAAGCAGTATTTGCAGAATCCGCCAGTGCTGGCTACTCCGGTCAAGGGAAAGCCTCTCATTCCGTATACAATCGCCCTTGAAGGTTCCTTAGGCGCATTATGGGCATAAGAGAACGACCAAGGGAAGGAGAGAGCCCTCTTCTATTTGAGTCGAGTTCTACTGGGGCAGAAAGCAATTACTCTCCCATCGAAAAACATTGCCTGGCGTTAATCTTTGCGATAACCAAGCTCAGGCACTATGCGTTGGCGCACGAAGTCCGGCTCATATCGAAAGTGGACCCCCTTAAATATTTGATGTCGAAGGCCATATTGACGGGGCGACTCGCTAAATGGGCCCTGCTCTTGATGGAGTTCTCGATAACTTATCAACCTCTCAAGGCAGTGAAAGGCCAGGCCATCACCGACTTTCTCGCTGAGCATCCGGAACCGGCCGACTCTCCTTTGAATTGCGAACTGCCAGACGAACACGCGTTTGATGCGATCGATGGCGGTAATATCTGATGGGAGCTTTATTTCGATGGAGCATCTTCCATGAAGAAGCACAAACAAAGCACCCCTATAATCAAATCAGGGGTGGGTCTTATTTTCGTAACTCCACAAGGAGGGATAATGCGCTTCGCTTTCTCCTTAACAGAGCCGAGGACGAACAATGAAACCGAATACGAAGCTTTGATAGCAGGCCTCGAGATCGCCATCGACATGGAATTGAAGACCTCCTCATATACGGAGATTCTCAACTGGTCGTCAGTCAAGTAAATGGCGACTACCAAACGTGCAAACCCGAACTGGTGAAATATGGCGAGAGAGTACAGCAATTACTGACCCAAATTCCCTCCTATATGCTGGAAAGCATACCGCGTGCGGAAAATAGCAAAGCAGATGCACTGGCTAAGCTCGCTAAAGAACTGACTGATGAGAACCTCGATGATGTCAGAATCGTAGTACAAAGCCGTCGAGTCCTCGCACCGGCAAAAATATCTCCGGAATCATCCGAAGAAAAGGAAGCGACCAAGCAGACGGCCATGCAAACAAAAGACCAAGAAATGGCTAAAGATTGGAGAGAAATCTTTATAGACTACTTCAAATCCCGCCGAACGCCTGAAGATGCGTCCTCAAGACATCAGCTCATGAAATGAGCTCTGTCATTCGCCTTCGTCAATAATACTCTGTACAAGAGGTCATTCGACTCTCTGTGGTTGAGATGCCTGGGACCCGACAAAGCGAAAAGAGTCGTTCAGGAAGTTCACGACGGACTTTGCGGTTCTCATCAAGCTGGCCCAAAGATGAAGTTGAAGATTAAACGGATGGGTTACTACTGGCCCACGATGATTCAGGACTGCCTCGAATATGCGAAGCAATGCCACTCATGCCAAATCCATGGAGACTTCATCCACCAGCATCCAAATCCTCTACATCCAACGGTGGCTAGCTGGCCGTTCGAAATGTGGGGAACTGATATAGTCGGTCCTATCGAACCAGCATCGTCCAGGGGACATCATTTCATCCTGGCGACGACTGATTACTTCTCCAAATGGGCAGAAGCAGTACCGTTAAGGGAAGTGAAGACGGAAAATATTCTCCATTTCTTCAAGACGCACGTCATCTATCGGTTTGGAACTCCGCGACAGATCATTTCCGACAACGGGCCAGCCTACAGAAGCCACAAGATTAGTCGTTTCGCGCAGCAACACAACATAGACTGGAGATATTCCTCAGTTTATAATCCACGGGCTAACGGTCTAGCTGAGGCTTTCAACAAAACCTTGACAAAGATCGTGAAGAAGACCGTGTCCCGAAACAAAAAGGACTGGCACGAGAGACTGCAAGAAGCTCTCTGGGCATATCGAACTACGTTCAAAACGGCCATGAACACAACGCCATACGCGCTGGTATTCGGTACAGAAGTAGTACTCCCCCTCGAGATAGAGTTACCCTCTCTACGAGTGGCGGTCCACTACGAGCTGATGGACGAAGAAAATGCTCACCTTCGGCTTGAGGAGCTTGATGCCCTTGATGAGACCCGGCTCATAGCGCAACAAAATATGGAGGCCTACAAAGCAAAGATGACGCGCTCGTACGAAAGATTGACCAGGCCGAGGACATTCCGCCAAGGCGAACTCGTGCTAGTGGTCAAAAGACCTATGATCCCCAATCGTGCCAAGCGGGGAAAATTTGAGCCAAACTATGAAGGCCCGTACATCATAGACAAGGTCTACCAGGGCAGAGCGTACCTACTTATGGATATGCACGGTGAAAGACCTTTCAGGCCAATAAACGGTCGCTTCCTGAAGAAATACTACGCTTAACGGGTTAAGGCCTAGGTCAATGATAGATGACGACGACTATGTCCGCTCGCTATCTTCCTAAGCCCGAACTCTGAGTAGTAACCGGCCTTCTTCAACAAATGACCGAAATGTCCTTAAACTAACAAAGGACCGAAATGTCCTTAAACTAACGGCGGACCGAAACGTCCTTAAACTAACAACGGACCACTATGTCCTAAAACTAGTCGTTGACCGAGATGTCGATAAACTACGGTAGGTTGCAACATCTCAAGACTGATAAAAAAAAAGAATAAAAAATGATAAAAATAAAAACGGTATGTCCATAAGCAAAATGGGCACGGATGAAAACCCGAAAGGGCTCCGTGAGTAAAAACAGCAGGGCTACCGACGAGTGTTTGTGAAAACCTGAAAGGGCGCAACCTCGTTAGAAAAATAAAAAGAATAAAAAAAAAGAGAGAAGAAAAAAGGTATGTCCATAAGCAAAATGGGCACGGATGAAAACCCGAAAGGGCTCCGTGAGTAAAAACAGCAGGACCACCGGCGAGTGTTTGTGAAAACCCGAAAGGGCGCAACCTCGTTAAAAAGACACTTACAGGGTCCTCATGACTTTATAAGGAGAAACCACCCGCGTGAGATCCATACGACTCATAAGGGAGCAACACACTTAGGAGTCCTCACGATTCCTAAGGAGAAATTATACTTACGAGATCCTCACGACTCGTAAGGAGAACTATCTTATAGGACCCTCACGGCTCATAAGATTTGAAAGTCTTAAGTTACAGAAACCTGAACCTGTTCTTAAGCAAACCCCCCACAACCTTCGACATTGCCCTACAGGCGGCTCAACACTGACCCTTGTATACAATCCACGGGCGCGGATAAACATTTCCCTAACCAAGTCCCATCCGTGACTAGGGATATGTTCATATGGTGAACAACCCTTATAAATCCTCTCGACTTATAAGGAGAAGACCCTTTTGTAAGATCCTTACGACTTGCAAAAGAACATGCACTTAGGAATCCTCACGATTCCCAAGGAGAAAACACACCTACAAGATCCTCACGACTTGTAGGGGAAATACCTTTGTGAGACCCTTACGGCTTATGAAGTCAAAAGCCTTAGTCGACGGGACCCTTAACCCTGTTTACTAAGCCACCTTTGTTCAACATCGACAGAGGCAGATGATGATTCGCTCCTGGCAACGTCCCAGTTGTAGCGGTGCTGATGCCAAAATCAGTGTCTAAAATCCAAGCTTGCAGCGCAAAGGCTAGCAAGCCACACATGCATACGAAATAGCCGAAATGATGGGGCAACTTGCAATAAAAAGCAGCAAGTAAAAATGTATGCATAAAAAATAGCCGAAATGATTGGGCAACTCGCAATAAAAAGCAGCGAGTAAAAATAAAATAAATAGCCGAAATGATTGGGCACCGCGAAAAATAGCCGAAATGATTGGACAATCACGACCTTCGCGATATAAAGCTGAAATGATAGAGCATCGCGGGAAAAAGAAATAAAATAAAGATGAAATTTATGCCCTACAGGTGATATTACACCAATCCCTGTATACAATCCAGGGGCGTAAACAAAGAAGGAATCCCATTCCTCCTCTCCCAGGTTTCATCAGAAGAAGAAGCCAAATCTCGATAAGTCACAGATAGCCTAGAGACTATATCGACGTTCGTTTCATTGCAGCAGACACAATATCAAGTAAAGCGGAACAGCGGCAACTCCCAGTTCCATGACTCGGCGATGTACTCCCACTGAGAGTCGAATCCCAACTCCGTGAAATGCGGATACAATCAACAAAATTCCTGGTTACGTGGAACACGGATAACGTCACTCTTTGACCCCGTGGAAAACGTCCAGAGCGGATCCTGGTCCTCGCAGAGCACGGCAGTGAACCCGTGTGAAGCATCCAGAGCGGAGCCTAGTCCTCGCCGAGCACGGCAATGAACCCTTGTGAAGCATCTAGAGCAAAATTCCTGATTACGTGGAACGCGGATAATGTCACTCTTTGACCCCATGGAAAACGTCCAGAGCGGATCCTGGTCCTCGCAGAGCATGGCAGTGAACCCGTGTGAAGCATCCAGAGCGGAGCCTAGTCCTCGCCAAGCACGGCAATGAACCCGTGTGAAGCATCTAGCGCAAAATTCCTGGTTACGTGGAACGCGGATAACGTCACTCTTTGACCCCGTAGAAAACGTCCAGAGCGGATCCCGGTCCTTGCAGAGCACGGCAGTGAACCCGTGTGAAGCATCCAGAGCGGAGCCTAGTCCTCGCCAAGCACGGCAGTGAACCCGTGTGAAGCATCTAGCGCAAAATTTCTGGTTACGTGGAACGCGGATAACGTCACTCTTTGACCCCGTGGAAAACGTCCAGAGCGGATCCTGGTCCTCGCAGAGCACGGCAGTGAACCCGTGTGAAGCATCCAGAGCGGAGCCTAGTCCTCGCCAAGCACGGCAGTGAACCCGTGTGAAGCATCTAGTGCAAAATTCCTGGTTACGTGGAACGCGGATAACGTCACCCTTTGACCCCGCGGAAAACGCCCAGAGCGGAGCCTGGTCCTCGCCAAGCACAGCCGTGAACCCGTGTGAAGCATCCAGAGCAAACACCGGACTGTGGAGTCCTTAAAATCCACGGACTATGATGTCCTTAACCTCAACCGAAACGTCTTAAAACTAACGACCAACCATGATGATTCTAGACTGATTTTACCTTAGTTAAAGGGTACATCTCTTCACTCCTTTGAGATTTGGCGTTGTAATTCCTTAACGTCTTCAAAGAGGTGACGGGTCCCGATAACTAACATCGGACTGTGGAGTCCTTAAATCCACGGACTATGAGGTCCTTAACCTTGACCGTGATGTCTTAAAACTAACGTTGGACTGTGGAGTCCTTAAATCCACGGACTATGAGGTCCTTAACCTTGACCGTGATGTCTTAAAACTAACGTTGGACTGTGGAGTCCTTAAATCCATGGACTATGAGGTCCTTAACCTTGACCGTGATGTCTTAAAACTAATGTTGGACTGTGGAGTCCTTAAATCCACGGACTATGAGGTCCTTAACCTTGACCGTGATGTCTTAAAACTAACGTTGGACCGTGGAGTCCTTAAACCCACGGACTATGAGGTCCTTAACCTTGACCGCGATATCTTTAAACTACGATACCCTGGAAAACATCCCAAACCAACCCCTGACCCCGTGAAATACGGATAAGGGCGACTGCACCCAGTACTTACGGGTCCTCACGACCCGTATGGAAGAAAACTCTCTTGTGAGATCCTTACGACTCCCAAGGGAAAACCCGCTTAAGAATCCTCATGACTCTTAAGAAGAACTTATGCCTACGGGATCCTCTCGACCTGTAGGGAGAAAAACTCTTTATGAGACCCTCACGGCTCATAAAGCTCAAAAGTCTCAGGAGACAGATCTTAACCTCGAATCCTAAGCCATCGCTGCGCTGCAAGTAGGCCAAGATAAATTGTCCGCAGAACACATTCAATAAAAAGGGGACACACCATTAAGAAGAAAAAATATGTCTTTATTCATAAACCAAAATGGATACAAAGTACAATTCATGAAAGAACAAAAAATACTCTCATTCAGGAGTATGCACAAAAAGGAAAAAAAAATACAAGTTTTCAAGCTGACGGACGATTTAGTAATTTCGCTAGCTCATCCTTCTTTTGCTGGGTCACGGCTTCATTATTCAAGATCGCCAGAAGATGGGCATCCGCCTGAGCTTGCTGGGCCTGATACGAAGCAAGACGGCCTTCAAGCTCTTTCTCGGTGGCCTTGTGAGCCTCGACCCTTTCACGAGTGAACGTGGCAGCTTTATCAAGAGCCACCACCTCTTTGATAGACTCTTGAAGCACCCGCCAGAGTTCATATGCTTTGTTGGCCTTAGCAGTAAGATTAGCTTGAAGCTCGCTCAGTGCCTTAGAAGCCAGCTCCCTCTCCGAGAATTTACGTCCGAGCCTCTTCTCGTACGATTTCATGTTTGCCGCGCACCGTGCTATCAGCCCCTGTAACTCCGCCTTTGCAGCCACGGCCTCCGAGGAAAGGTGGGAACATTCAAGGGCGTGCAAACAAGCCTCCACCTTACAACAGAACTCCACCCAGACTCGCACCACCTCTTCGCTATGGTAGGTGGAAAGAAAAAGAAGAGAACCGTTAGCTTCAGCGGCAAATGCTTCGGCTGTGATTGCGCTACCAGCACGAAGCTCCTCGATCAAGGATGACAAGGAGATAAGGCTCAACTGGGCCAAGCGCTCTAAGGCTCGCAAAGTATAAGGACCAGGCGGCATAGCGATACGCGATTCCAATGCTGTGGGGGCTGGCAAGACTGGTTAGATTTGAAAAATGTCAGTAAAACTCTTAAGCAAAAGAGCAAATGGGACTATATTGGAACGTCGCTTACCTATGGTCATGCAAGTGGGAGCTAAAGGTTCCCCTGGCCCTTCAACGACCTCCACCTCGTCATCGGCCTCCAAAACTGTAAGAGGCATCAATGTTATTTCACGGAATAGCAACGATGCCACGATAAAAAATGGTGAACGACGCTAACCTTGCCCAGAGGAAAGGATAATGCGCTGAGGAGAGATCGCCTGCGGAGCTGCCATCTCCAGCAGACGATGAAACGATTGCCGGGGAGAAAAATCAGCGATAGAGGCCGCCAGCCCGCGCAATTCTGAGAAAACAAAAGGGTTCAGACAACAGAAAAATTGCTAATTTAAAAAATGTAGAAGGTTACCTTCAACACTCCTCCCATTCTGAGACGGGGGGATGGCAGCTTCAACGGCCTCCGCCACGATCTCCGGCTCTAGCAAAGGGAGGGTAGTCCTGACCACCCCTCCTTCGGCCTCTGGGCCGCCCGCAGGAAGAGTCATTGGGGTGGCAACCCCCAATGGAGCCTCTACCAAAGGAGCAGGCACTCCATGATCAGGAACCGCCACTGGAGGCTCTATGGCAAGAGGAATAGCATTGTCAGCCCCCTCCGCATCGAGGAAGGCTGCATCAGGAATGTCAACAGGCTCTAGCTGCAACAAGCCCGTAGGAATCTCTCCGATCGCCGAAGACTCTGCACAATTCACGCAAGAATAAGGATACGTACATACAGGTGTAAACAATCTGAAATGCTGCAAAGAAGTATGAAGGCATACCAATGCGTAACGAAGCCTTCAATATGGCTTCTTCAAGCTGATGCTCCTTCTCAAGGAGGCGTGCTCGCCGGGGTTCGAGGGTAGACTCATGGCCGCCGGTCCACAAAGAAAGCGCGTCCGCAGCATCCTCCGAAGCGGCCTGCTTCAGGGCCCTTTCACCCCACTCCTCCAAAGGGCCAATAAACCGCTGCCGGATCCACGAAGGGTCTTCATAAAATATTATGGCAGGATAGGGCTTCTTTGGAACCCTGACGTTCTCGGACTCATCTTGGGAACGTCTTATAGCCTCAGCCAATTGCGCGGCCTCCTCGGCAGCCGAACCCGGGAAAAGAAGACCAGCGTCTGACTCTTGCACGACCAACGACTCATCTGGAAGTATGGGCTCTGACTCCGTTAAAGAATCAAGTAGGTTGGTGGCCACCCTCTTCCGCCTCTTAGATCCAGAACCGGCCGCCGAAGACGACCGTTTCTTTCCCCGTGGAGCCTTGGTGCGACGGCGGCCCACGTCGCCTTCAACACCCTCATCCCTATTACCCTCGCTTGGTGCCACAACCGAGGATGACACCGCCATTGTCGATTCCACGGGGGGCAGTGCTGCTGCGGGCGGTGGCGCTGCTACTAGGGCCCGTCTACCCCTCGATCGGGTACCTAGGGACATACCAGCTGTTGGAGTAAGGTCCACCCCCGACTCCCCCGGAATGAGCGCGGTGCCGGTCTCCCTCATAGGGAAGCGGACCGGAGCTCACGGTCGCAGCATAGCTCCCGTGGCCGGAACCTGAGGAGGGGCATCATGACCAAGAAGCACCCTTCTTTCCTCAAGAATAATCGGGCTGACTCGATGGAGATACCAACCCGTGAATGATCCCACGCACCGGGGCATGTGCTCAGCTTCAGGGACCATGAAGTGGGAGCCAGTGTTCAGCCTCACAAAATGATGAGCGGCATCGCGAACGGCATCAAGTGAAGGAACCGGCGCAACTATGAAAGCCTCGAAGGGAACGCCCTGGTCGTATCCAAGCTGTCGAGCGAAGCGATACGGATTGTACCGCATGAAAAGAGCTGCACTATCCTGGCGGAATACCAAATAGCCTGGTCTAATGGTATACAAGTGCACGGCCTCCCAGGGCCTCAGAGAGGGTACATTGTCTTTTGACTGGTCTCAGAGTTGTTGAACTGGACCTGAAGGAGAAGACATGACCCGATCATTAAAAACCAGCCCGCCAGCGATAGCGTAAGGAGAAATCAGCACACGAATAGCCCCGAATTGATTCGGGTCGGCGGCAGAAGCATCCACCAATCGCATAAGTCGTGGGAAGGGGTAAGCGTCGTAAAATGCGGGCCTCTGATGCATAGCGAAAGCCCCCAGCATGTGCATTTCGACCCAGGACGTGAAATAATGAAGCGAAAAGTTTACTACATCCACGCCGGGAGTATAGGTATTAGCTGCGGTGCCCAACCCGTGATAAAGGTGCGCCAACGCCGGGATGCCGATGGCCAACCGCGTCCCCTCAGCGATACAATAAGCCGGGTAGATAACCAAAGCTCTCATAAAGCGACGATGCATGGGAATGACAAACCAACTGAGCCAGACACTAACAAACCCCACGAAGAACGTCTCTTCATCCATGCCGGGAGTGGCAATGGATTCAAAAGACATCGGCGACATAATGGGGATGTAGTACTGTGGTAGATCCGATTCAGTGGTCGGCAGCTTCTTCGGACCAAACCTAAAGGGGTCTTTGATGTTTGCGAACTTCGGAGCTGTCTTCAACAAGACGTCCTCGCGAAGGAAGCAGGTAATGAAGCTCTTAAAAGTAACACCCTGCTCCTCAGATTCTGTGAACAATCGGTCGAAGATACCTAGCGCCTTGATCAAACTGGGACGCTTGTGGCGGACGGCATTCTCAGCAGACAGGCCGTCAACCGGAGCAGGCTCGGGCTCAAAGACGTACTCGTCAGAAGGCAGCAACTCCTCATACAGGGCACCCCTGATTGGCAACCCCGAGATATCATAGAATTCTGCCAGAGAGATCGAGACCTCGCGGTCCCCTAAAAGAAAAGTGTTGGTGGGGAGGTTCCACTGGTTCAAGAACGCCTTAACTCACCAGACATGCGGGGACTGGTAGTGAAAGAGCGACGCGTATATCGCCTGGTAAAGCCCGACCTTCTGTAGTCGCGCACGATGGGATGACAGGATGTAACAAGCCCAGAGAAGGTACCCCGTAGGGTGTCGAGGGGTGAGCCCTATCTTGTAGATTTGTCCCCATGGTTGGGCCTCATCCTGGCAAATACGCCGCCCCAGGATGTCTATAGCCGGGATCGGATGGTTCGGGATACCGGTCATCGAAGGCTCGAGCCGTCCCGTTGGAGTCCAGTTTGGCATCTCCACAGCAAAAACCGTCCTCGGAGGGTCCATCGGCAAGAACGGAAAAATAGGCTCTGTCGGTATTGCGCAGAGGAAACTCCGGCGACCCCGAATAATATGGCTATACCAAGTTCCCCATAGAAGTAAGCTGGTGCAGTTCGGGTCATGAGCCCGGATCATCGCCATCGCTTCCTCGTCAGATAGTGATTGGGGAAAAGCGGCCTCTGAGCGAGTGAAGGGAAAGCACGGGACAGAAGCCATTACACCTGAAATAAAATAAAGGAAAACTGTCAGAAGCTAAGCCGACAATATATATATATATATGAAGACAGCTGAAGAAAGCGACAGCAGACTCTTCTTTATGGGGCCATTGGCTACAAAACACATGGGCCCCACGGAATCAGGATGACGACTCATTAATAATGAGGCCAAGCAATCATAATAAAACAAAAGGGATATCCTCATTAAATAGGCAGTGGGTTCCAAATGACCCTACACATCCCCCTAGAAGACAAATCTGCCTTGGACTCTACAACAAATCAAACAAGATCAGGAGAATTAAATTCTCACAGAAGACATCATTGCAAGCTTCTTCTTCATCGATCACAGATGGACAACCTAGGGCGAAGGAAACCCTAAGAAGCCTCTATGGGAAAGAACTTAGTTCTTCACAGGAATTAAATTCCTTTCAAAAAGGGAAATTAAATTCCCAGAAACGTCTTTTCTGTCAACGGAGTTAAACTCCATGAATTTGAACTGTCACCATCATTTCCCTAAAGATCATATGAAACCCTAGGAGATCTACAGTTTGAAGATTATGTGGTTTTCTGTTCTTGTGGAAAAACTTAAAGGAAAAATGGGTTCATATTTAAAGGGGTGAAACCCTTGATGTGGATTTAAAATCCAGAAAGTTTGTTTTAATGAAGGTTCTTCGATCATCGTTACCTGAAGAAAGGGTCTCTCAAACAGAGTTAAACTCTGAAAAGTTTGAAGCAGAGAACTAAGCTCTGAGGGACGAGAATTAAATTCTCAAGGGAAAAAGTTCTCAAAGGAAGAAGATGAGCAAAAGTGGAAGCTCCTCTGAAAGGACATAGGCATTTATAGGATGGGATGGAAAACGTTTCATCTACCCTACTCCCAAAGCAGATCCAACGGTCACAAAAGTGACAGCGTTGCACTCACATGCAGACACGTGAGAACAACGCTGTGGGGGCATTTGTTCCCTGATTAAAAATCAGGAAATGACTCAGAAGAGGCATCGCGTGCTCACACGTGACCAGCGGTCACATGTTGGCACGTGACGTTCAAAGCAACGACGCAAAGTGCTTTCAAGAAAAGACTCCAGAAAAGGTCAAGTGCTCATACGTGACCAATGGTCACGTGTTGGCACGTGACGGCTAAATAGCGGCCAGAAGACAGAGCGCAAAGGAAGAAGAAAGGCCCGTTCTAGGGGTCACGTGTCTACACGTGACCAAGAGTCACGTGCCTACACGTGACCAGGGGTCACGTGGCCACACGTGACCGGCTTTAAAAGATTTATTATTTAACAGGATTAAATCCTGAGAAGAGATCATTCAAATCTTTCCAAATAGAGAATGATTATTTAGAACCTTTGGATTAAAAATCTAAAGGTGATTAAATATCGCCTATTTATGGAAAAATCTTGGACTTGGAAAGATTTCCCCCTAAATCTAACCGAAACAACAAGGAAATATCTTTGGATTTAAAATCCAATGGTGAATAAAATTCACTTAACAATCTAAAGGCCCAGATTAATGATAAATATAAATCAAATCTCTCAACATACAAATCAAATCTCTCAATGAGAGATTTACTAAGCAAATTGATTCTCTTCCTTCTCCTATAAATAGGAGCCAAGAAAAGAAGAAGAAAAGGGAGGAGGAGACCTTTTTCGAAGACCTTTTTCTAAAACTTTTTTCTGAAACCTTGAGATCTTTGGATCTTTTTCTTTTGATACATAGAGAAAGAGAGAGAGAGAGAGATAGAGCCTTTGATTCTCGGCAAAAAGGAAAACCTTAGGTAAGAAAGGAAAAGGGAGGCTTCAAAGGAGAATTTAATTCTCAAAAGAGTTTAACTCTTATAAAAAAAAGAACTTAGTTCTTTCTCTGGTTGAGAATCCGCAAAGTGCACATCTCCCCATGAATTGAGAATTTAATTCTCATTGGGTTGAGATCCTGCCATGCAGATCCAAGACACAGAGGAGGAACTGAGTTCAGAGAATTTAATTCTCACAAAATGATAGGAATTCAATTCCTTTGAGAAAAAGTTAGGGTTTAACCCTATGTTATGGGAATTTAATTCTTTCAGAATGAACAAAACTAGGGTTTAACCCTAATTGAGAACATAATTCCCTCAAACTCACAGGAATTTAATTCCTTTAAGAAAAGAAACTAGGGTTTAACCCTATCGAGAATATAATTCTTCAGAAGTTTAGGGTTTAACCCTATGAACAGAACTTTAATGCATACAGAAACCCGCCAAATAAAGCTCTGAAGTAGGCACCTCACGTGTTACCATGTGACTCTTAAAAACTTTGAGGCAAATGCCTCACGTGCCCCACGTGATCTCTAAAGCACACAAAAGAAAAGGAAACAGAAAAGAGCTTTAGGGCACCCTCACGTGTCGACACGTGACCCCTAATGAACATTCTAACAGATCAAAGCGCAAGCCCCCATCACGTGCCCACACGTGATGGCTTTCAGAATTAAAAGTGTTAAACACTTATCTGTAGAACAAAATAAAGGGAAACATGGCGCTATCACGTGCTACCACGTGACCCCTTGGCTGAAACTTTAACAGACAAGCACCAAAATTCTCATCACGTGACGGCACGTGATACTTTAAAAGTATTCAAGACTTTTGACCGAATAAAAATAAAGGGAAGAAGGGCGCCCTTACGTGTTACCACGTGACCCCTCTTGCCTTAGTGTTTAACACTAAATTGAAACTCTGTATCCAGTGTTTAACACTGATTCTCCTTAGTGTTTAACACTAATTTGGAAAATTCTATTTGCAGTGTTTAACACTGATTTGCTTAGTGTTTAACACTAATCTGAAAACTCTTTTCCCAGTGTTCAACACTGATTATCTTTTAGTGTTTGACACTAACTTGTCAATCTTTCCACAGTGTTCAACACTGTTGGTCTCTAGTGTTTAACACTAGCCTTAGCCCAATTGGCTAAGTTTCCAGAGGCAAAACCTCTCCTTCAATGAATCAACAAAGGGCCAATATCCCAGATACAGTTGGACTTAGCCCAAGCCGGCCATAAGTCCTCAATTCAAACATAATTGGGCCAATGGGCTCATAATATAATAATTGATCTTAATTTCCAAATTGGACTACAGATCACTTAATCTATCTCGGTTTAAGGGTACATCTCTTCACTCCTTTGATACTTGGCGTTGTAGTTCCTCAACGTCTTCAAAGAGGTGACGGGTCCCGATAACCACATACATTGATACGGACTGTGGGGTCCTTAAACTCATGGACTACGACGTCCTTAACCTTGACCGTGATGTCTTAAAACTAACACCGGACTATGGGGTCCTTAAACTCACGGACTACGACGTCCTTAACCTTGACAGTGATGTCTTAAAACTAACACCGGACTGTGGGGTCCTTAAACTCACGGACCACGACGTCCTTAACCTTGACCGTGATATCTTAAAACTAACACCGGACTGTGGAGTCCTTAAATCCACGGACTACGACGTCCTTAACCTTGACCGTGATGTCTTAAAACTAACATCGGACTGTGGAGTCTTTAAATCCACGGACTACGACGTCCTTAACCTTGACCGTGATGTCTTAAAACTAACACCGGACTGTGGAGTCCTTAAATCCACGGACTACGACGTCCTTAACCTTGACCGCAATGTCTTAAAACTAACATTGGACCGCAATGTCCTTAAACTACCTATTGACCGCAATGTCACTAAACTAAACAACTGGGCTCCCATAATCGCTCTCTTGTCGGATCTAAACGATCCCGTTAAGTTGATCTTAGTCTAAAACTAGACTAACGTATCCTTAACAAACGTTTAAGTCGATCTTAGTCTCAAACAAGGCTAACGTATCCTTAAACATAACCCCCAAACCCAAATCTAAGATAATACGGATTTGGACTAGTCCACGCCCTACGGGCGACGATATAACTCAGTCTCCGTATACAATCCACGGGCAACCAAACACAAAACAAACACCCACGACACGAAGTGACCATCTGGAGAATGAGAAAGTTGTTACCGCAATGCGGTAGCGTAATTAACTGTAGGGGCTTGCGCCTGCAGGGAAGAGCGTCCCCACAATCAAAAAAACCCCTCAAGCGAGGGGGAATTTGACGAAGTCTGCAGCATCGGACGCATCCATTTAAACCTCCGATGCACGGTGCCATAAATCAACTTGGCATCTTCGGAGAGGTGGACAGATAGCACCCATTAGCATCTGTCCCGAATTCCAGGCGAGACGCCGTCTCGGCCGCCGTTCGGAGGGGAACAGATTCATATGGTCTTTATCTAATTTAGTTTGGCTAAATGAAACAGGAATTATGATCGATAACCGAACGTTTACCTAAATGTTCGATAGGTTAACCAAATGAAAATCCTATTTAACATGCCTATATTTTAGGAACATTGAATTTCGTTACTGTTGATAACTATTGTGTAGTGGTTTAAGTTTAAAATGTGAAGAATATTGTCATGAAACATCGCTCTAAAGAGGCGACGCCAAATATGGATTTTACTGTACATGTCATAGTGTTAAATTGATATTAAATTAGATACATGTCGGAATGTAATATTATACGGCTCATATCGGAGCCGACTCGATAATCTAGAACCCTCTATGGTTTATTCTTCGATACTGATAGATCACAGCAACGAGAAAGTACTGGTAATGCGGCTCTGGATTGCAGTCCGGAGCAGCATTCCACGAAGATACTTGAACTTAAGCGTCTGCACATCCCTACGAAAAATTGAAAATATGCAGAGTCTTATATCGCCGCGTAGATAATTTAGTTAGCTAACATATGGTTCTGGTCTCGTTCAGTTTCTCTGTCGTTTGGTATTTTGATTATATTTTAGATTGTCGACGTGTTCTGCAGTTTCTGCAGTGACATTTTTTTAGACCTTCACACTAAACAGGACATATCTCCTAGTATAGAAAGGATATCATTGATCCACTTGATGGATCGGAAACCTAACAGATATAACTAGGTTTTATTCAACTGGAGCAAAATCTGAATCTAAACACATTCTCTAGTCAACCGCACGTGAAATTGGACTTTCAGTTCTGAAACTGGAATTCCAGCAACTGATGGCTGATTTAAAATGATGATGAATCCTTAACCTGAATTCTTTTTTATATGAAACTAATTTTACCGCTTAGATAATCATGTATACTTCGTACGTATTTTATATTATTTTGGTCGATTCTATACGTGTGATTTATGGTGAATTTTGCAAGTCATATGGCGTTGGCTGTCATAATTTAGTGAACATTTGTTTAATGCATTCCTACCTTATTCTATGTTGCTTTATACCCAGTGCAAAGTGATCGTTTACATTGAGACCTAGCGACTGACTTGCATTGTCGAACGTGAGTGGTATTGGATTAGTTGTATCAAGCACGCCGGTGATAAGTGATTGACTAGTGGAAGTAAACAATGCAGTGAAAATGAGTAAGTCCGTGATTTGGTACGTGCTAGTACACAATTAATCCTATACTTATAGTTATTGAGACCTGTGGAATGAGGAAATTAAGGTGGAATTGAAATCGTATTTAGCGAGGTACAGTGAATTAGAGGATGATAATTCGATATTAGTGATATATACACACACACACACACATTAGGTCGTGGGCCAAGCGGCACGGCTGCAGGATTATATCCCAGGCAACAGTGGACCGTAGTCTCGCGCATTCACGAGACCCTTGTTAAACACGAGCATCCTTTCCATCAATTGATTTCATTGACTTAGTGACTGATAAGTAGTGATATACACATTGCCTGATTTGCCGACATGATACATATATCGTGATGTTCATATTCAAATGATATTTATTATTCTCATGTTTCTGTATTCTGTCGCACCTTTCATGTTTAATAACATTGTACACACTATATATATTTATTGCTATATGTGTCGCCCTGACGACCTGAGTGTGCATACTCAGAGAACAAAGTAGACCCAGCTAAGGAGCAGGACCTGCCATTCGAGATCGCGGAGGTTCAGACTGCAACATTAGCGCCATCTCTTTCTTGATATAAGAACATTGTTATTTCGTTGGTTAGTTATTTCTTCCATACAAATAAATGTATCTTGAACTCTTTTATTTTAATGCAATAAAATTGTGAACTCGGATTTCCTTTACTTTAGTACCGTTTACCGACTACAATGTAATGCTGGATGCCGAAGTGTGATTACGGCGGGATTATTCGCTGACCGTAGGAGCATGGCTGGTCTAATCACCCATCGCATTCCGTATTTTGGAAAGCGGGACATGACAGGAAGCCTGTTGAAAAAGTTGCAATGGGATTTAAATTCCATGATAGGTGGTCATGCTAATGAAATTAATTTTTTTTCCTTGAAAGTGTCATTCTTAAATATTGCTAATTATAGTACATATCACCGAAGAGGACGGCCAATCTCATAGCCAAGAGTAGAGACGCTAGGGTAAATTCATGATGTGTGTGCATTATATTTATATTAACTAAGATATTATGCTTGAATATGCAAATATGAATTTGGTTGTTTTTGGCACAATTCTGAAGTTTAGCAAGATTTGAGAAATCAATTTGTATGCTCTTATAAACTTGTACACTCACTTTTCATGACCCACCATGGCATCATTAAAATATGGCTTAAATCCAAAAAACTGCTAAAAACGCTACCCCTATGGAAACAATCTACAAAATATTTTTTTATTTGGACAATAAACAAGCAAATACTTTTTAAATGTACAAGAAACTATCAAAAAAACCTTTCAAAAACGACTAGAAACTACCACAGGACTTTTAAAACCACAAGAAGCTATCCAAAACTTTCAAAAACTACGAAAAACTATCATAACTAAGGTGCGCCTCAGCAATAATTGCAAGCAACTACCGTAAAATTTCAAAACATGGTAGTTTCCTGTAATTTTGGGATTTTTGGTAGTTTGGGGCAAAGGTTTTAGTAGGTTTTTTGGATTTAAGCTTTAACATAATGCCAACTAACTTCTATTTGATATGACATTATCAGGGTGTTCAATCGACAAACCAGTGAAGAACACATTTCCTTAAAATTACTTATGTGATAAAGTTATGCAAGATGCTACTCCTGAAGCTTAAAAATTGCCACTGGATAGGATCAAGTGGCACCAACCCTGGGCGGGGGGTGTTAGGAATTAGTCAAATAAAATCCCATTAAGGGAGGAATTGTTAGGAATTAGTTAAATAAAATCCCATTTTATTTGGGACTCCTTGCTTTAGAATAGGTCTTCATTAGTTGGAAGATCCCTTATTTGTAGTATTTTCTGTTTTGATGTAAATGGCTATTTAATGGCCTAAATGCTTTCCATTCAATATATGATTTTTCCTCTCAAATTTCTTTGTGTTCTTTATCATTTGGTATCAGAGCCAAGTCAAGAGGCTTTGTAGAAGCAGCAGTCTTCTAAGGATTTAAGCAGAGGCAATGACTACAGAAGGTGCTTTTGTTCAACCAGCAGTGCCGAGGTTCGATGGTCACTACAGTCATTGGGGGATGCTTATGAAAAATTTTCTCCGATCAAAGGAATACTGGGATGTGGTGGAGAATGGAGTTTCTGCAGCAGCAGAAGGTGCATCTGAGGTGCAAAGGAAAAACTATGAAGAGCAGAAATTGAAGGATCTCAAAGCTAAGAACTATCTGTTTCAGGCTTTAGATCGTACTATTCTGGAAACAATCGTTAACAAAGACACATCAAAGAGTATCTGGGATTCTATGAAGCAGAAATATCAAGGAACAACACGAGTAAAGCGTGCTCACCTACAGGCATTGCGAAAGGAGTTTGAAATGGCTCACATGAAAGAAGGAGAATCTGTGGACGAGTACTTTGCTCGTATTCTTGTCATTACTAACAAGATGAAAGCAAATGGTGAAGATTTGAAAGAAGTTGCTGTTGTGGAAAAGATTCTGAGGTCAATGATTCCAAAGTTTAATTATGTTGTGTGTTCTATTGAAGAATCCAAGGATACGAGTGTGCTTTCCATTGATGAATTGCAAAGCAGTTTACTTGTGCATGAGCAACGCATGAGTAATACTGTACAGGAAGAACATGCACTGAAGGTGACACATGGGAGCCAATATTCTGGACGAGGACGAGGACGAGGACGTGGGAACTCTGGAGGTAGAGGCCGTGGAAGAGGCAGACAGAGTTTTGACAAGACAACGGTGGAATGTTATGCTTGTCACAGGCTTGGGCATTATCAATGGGAATGTAAGAGTAGAGTTGCAAATTTTGCAGAAAGTGAAGTAGAGAGTGAAGAACACATGCTGTTGATGGCTTATGCTGAAGAAAAGGAGCAAAAAACAACAGACATGTGGTTTTTGGACTCTGGGTGCAGTAATCACATGTGTGGAAAAAGAGAATATTTTTCCGAGTTTGATGAACAATTCTCTGATTCAGTGAAGTTGGGAAATAATTCAAACATGGTGGTTCATGGGAAAGGCAACATTCGACTTCAAATCAATGGAGTTGTCAGCATTATCTCAGGAGTTTTTTATGTTCCAGAACTAAAGAACAACTTGTTAAGCTTGGGACAGTTGCAAGAGAAGGGTCTAAGCATTTTGTTTCAACAAGGGCAGTGCAAAATATATCATCCTGACAAAGGTTTGATTATGAAATTAAATATGTCTGCAAATCGAATGTTTATTTTGCATGCCATCACTTTGCCTGCAGCACCCACTTGCTTTAACACGGTTACAGAAGATGTGGCGCAACTCTGGCATTGCAGGTTTGGGCACTTAAGCTTCAAAGGCTTACAAATACTGCAACAAAAACAAATGGTGGAAGGTTTACCATTGCTTAAGCCACCCTCAAAGCTGTGCAAAAATTGTCTTGTTGGGAAACAACATCGAGACTCGTTTCCAATGAAGAGTTCCTGGAGAGCATCACAAATTTTGCAGCTTGTTCATGCTGACATTTGCGGACCAATTAAGCCAGCCTCAAACAGCAAGAAAAGGTATCTAATTACTTTCATTGATGATTACAGCCGCAAGACATGGGTTTATTTTTTGGCAGAAAAATCAGAGGCCTTTGCTGTCTTTAAGAGTTTCAAGATACATGTTGAGAAAGCAACAGGTACATCTCTTAAAGGGTTGCGTACGGATCGTGGTGGAGAATTTACATCTCGAGAATTCAACGAGTTTTGCAATGCACATGGATTGCAAAGACAATTGACAGCTGCATATACACCGCAACAAAACGGCGTTGCAGAGCGGAAGAATCGAACCATCATGAATCTTGTCCGTAGTATGCTATCTGAAAAGAAAGTACCCAAAACTTTCTGGCCAGAAGCAGTAAATTGGGCTGTGCATGTTTTAAATCGCAGTCCAACACTAGCTGTGAAGGACAAAACACCTGAAGAAGCCTGGAGCGGAATCAAGCCAACAGTCCAACATTTCAGAATCTTTGGTTGTGTCTCATATGCTCATGTACCTGATAAATTGAGATCCAAGCTAGATGAGAAAAGCTTGAGGTGTGTTCTACTCGGAATCAGCGAAGAGTCAAAGGCATATAGGCTTTATGATCCTATCTCACAAAGGATTGTAATAAGCAGAGATGTGGTTTTTGCCGAGGATGAAGAATGGGAATGGGACAAGAAGCATGAGTCAGCTGTTATGTGCGAGCTAGAATGGGAAAATAATGAAAGGGCTGTCAATGAAGAATATGCAGTAGAAGAAGATGATGTTGCCGCTGCACAACCGGAGGAGTCGATTGAGGAGTCGATTGTCACTAATCAAGAAGCTTCACCAGGTCATGTCGAAGGGAGGAGTAGGAAGCAACCAGCTTGGTTAAAAGATTATGTAACCGGTGATGGTTTGTCCGATGAAGAGGCTGCGCTTTACACAGCATTCTTTGCGCTGTACACCACTGGTGCAGATCCACTTAATTTTGAAGAAGCTGTGAAGAATGAAAGATGGCGTAATGCCATGGATGCAGAGATTGAAGCAATTGAGAAAAATGGCACATGGGAATTAATTGATCGACCCAAAGGAGCTAAAACAGTTGGAGTAAAGTGGGTTTATAAGACTAAACTTAATGAGAAGGGGGAAGTTGACAAGTATAAAGCAAGGCTAGTAGTAAAGGGGTATGCTCAGCGGTATGGTGTTGATTACACAGAAGTATTTGCTCCGGTAGCTCGCATGGAGACTGTACGTTTGGTGATTGCTTTGGCGGCACAAAAGGGATGGGCTATACATCAATTAGATGTAAAGTCTGCTTTCTTACATGGAGAATTAATTGAAGATGTTTTTGTTGAGCAGCCCTGTGGTTACATTCAAAAAGGGAAAGAAGAGAAAGTGTACAGGTTAAAGAAAGCTCTTTATGGGCTCAAACAGGCTCCTCGTGCTTGGTACAGTCGTATCGAAGCATATTTTCTGAAGGAAGGCTTTAAAAAATGTGATTATGAGCATACGCTTTTTATTAAGCGGAACAAAGAAGGCAGCATGCTCATTGTAAGTTTATATGTTGATGATCTTCTCTTTACAGGGAACGATGAGCTGATGTTTACTGAGTTTAAGAACTCGATGAAGCTTGAGTTTGATATGACGGATCTCGGAAAAATGAAGCATTTTTTTGGGTCTTGAAGTCTTGCAGAAATCTAGTGGAATCTTTATTTGTCAAAAGAAGTATGCAGAGGAGATGTTGAAACGTTTTGGGATGAACGAAAGCAATTCAGTTCGAAGTCCAATTGTTCCTGGTTTCAAGCTTTGCAAGGATGAAGAAGGGACCAAGGTGGATAAAACTTACTACATGCAAATTGTGGGCTGTCTCATGTATCTTACTTCAACTCGTCCCGATATGATGTTTGCTGTTAGTGTTTTAAGCAGGTATATGGAGAGACCTACTCAGCTCCATTTACAACTAGCAAAGAGGGTGTTAAGGTATTTACGAGGAACAGCTGAGTTTGGAATTTTCTACAAGAAGGGAGGAAGTGATAAACTCAAGGCATATACTGATAGTGATTATGCGGGTGATCTTGATGATAGAAAAAGTACAACTGGAAATGTCTTCCTTTTTGCAGCTGGAGCTGTATCATGGTGTTCCAAGAAACAACCAATTGTAAGTTTGTCAACCACGGAAGCAGAATTCATAGCAGCAGCATCATGTTCCTGTCAAGCTATTTGGTTAAAGAGGTTGCTAATGACACTTGATCAAGAAAAGCAAGAGTCAATAGCTATTCAATGTGACAGTAGTTCTGCAATCAAGCTTTCAAGAAATCCAGTTATGCACGGACGAAGCAAGCATATTGATGTTCGTTTTCATTTTCTTCGAGAGCTCGCACGGGAAGGAGTAATAGAACTGATTCATTGCAATACTTCGGAACAGATTGCTGATGTGATGACAAAACCACTCAAGGATGATGTCTTTGTGAAGCTGCGTGCAATGCTTGGAGTTTGTGCAAGAAACAACATAAAATAATTTCTTTCAGTATTCAAGAATTTAGTTTAAGGGAGGAATTGTTAGGAATTAGTCAAATAAAATCCCATTAAGGGAGGAATTGTTAGGAATTAGTTAAATAAAATCCCATTTTATTTGGGACTCCTTGCTTTAGAATAGGTCTTCATTAGTTGGAAGATCCCTTATTTGTAGTATTTTCTGTTTTGATATAAATGGCTATTTAATGGCCTAAATGCTTTCCATTCAATATATGATTTTTCCTCTCAAATTTCTTTGTGTTCTTTATCAGGGGGCTCGGGCCTGAAATTAAGGTGTGAGTTAAATGGGTCGAATTATGATTGCATATATGGAAACAAGGGGAATACACAAATGTTGCACACATGAATACCAACTAGCTCCCACTTGCTGCAACACGTCTCCATCCATCGCCAACATCCTCTGTTATGTTACGAGCCTGTATGTTGTACCCGAGTCGGTGGCTAAAATTTCATTTCCAATTTCTGATACGGATATTCGAACCAATGAACCCTTATTTTGAACAGGACAGCGTCGGTATTGTTTTCCCCTACAACCGGTATTATCAGCATCTATGTTGTGGTATCCACGTCTACTGGTAGATACCCAATCCTTTACTGAGGAGATATAAATCCAAAATGCTAGAAAGCTTCGATAATCACCAAAATAGATGGTCTAAAGTTACTGGTAGTTATCAATGTTTGTCATTTTTTGTGAAGTTACTGAATTTTTGGTTTAATTCTATCCTTTCTAAATATAATTGAACCAGGCCCCTCTACGATTTTCCTGATACCCCTTTATTCCCACATGAACTTCCCATTATTTCGTTCAATATATCCAGCTTAACTTCATTGAAACCTTTTGGAGAAATTTTCATAGGCAGGCTAACTTTAAATGCCGAGAAATTACCACTCATACTCTTAAGAGCAAAGATGTCTGAAAACGACATCGAAAAGTCGTCGTGATGATCAAAGATGGATAAAAAGTAAAGAATTATGTAAAACACACACACACACACACACACACACACAACTAATGTATCCTTAAATGTAGCACTTTAAGGGAGCTTACTGCAATCTAAAAGAAGCCATATTTCTTAAGAGTATTTTAGTTTAATGTAGCTTGTTTATTTCTTACCTAACATTATTTTCTCCATTTGTTTGAACAAAAACAAGAACAGCTTCTCATTGGAAGGCAGCCAATTGCGAGATGGTATTTTCCACCCGAAGTTGATTACAGGCTCTCTTTACTGCCTCCAGATGCCAACGGTCTAGTCATATGGATAATCGAAGCCAAGGTTAGATTCTCCTTATTGATTAATCCTATATCACTAATCAAAATCGTTTTTTTTTTCAAAATTTTTTTTAAAAGCCATAAAAAAACTTAACCTTGTCCCTTAAATCATGAGGTTTTGTCCAAGGCTGAGCTTCAGTTTCTTGCATTGCTCCCTAAGCTCCGCCCCAAAGTTAAAGTCATTGCAGAATGTGGGAACTGATATTTTCTCTTCTATCTGTTAAAAACTTAAAGTATCCTTACTAGCACGGATTCGATACTGATAAGAGTCGGAGTCACTGCTTCACAATTTTCCAGTACTCTCCGTTAAGATTCGTTATGATACACTAAACTTCTATTGTTTAGATATATATAGGAATAACAACTGAAGGTAAATTTTACCAAATCGAAAGTAATAAAAGTTTTCGCTAGTCTATGAATGCAAACAACAGATTGTAGGTGTCTAAGTTATTGATGCATTTAGATGCATCTAGAATTCAATTACAACAACACATTGCAGGGATTCTGCATTTAAGCCATTTCTAATTACTAATAATTGATCTAAACAGCTGCTTTTTCTAATTTTTTCTATTTTGCATTTGAACAGGAGAAAGTTTGTATGGACGCCTTTGAGAGAAATAGCAGGTTTCTCATCAGCTGGAGAATGAATATGTTTTTTTTTTAACTTTTATTTTGCTGCTTAATAATAAAGGTTGCAACTTTTCTCTCCTTTGGTTCTTGTGTATAATTCACTGGCAATGTAGCTATAAGAAATTCTTGTATTTTCAATGGAAAGTATAAAATTGTTCAAATTTAACATATAAGTAGCAAATAGTTAAGCAAGCTCCTAATATAAGTAGATAATTCTAGCATTTATCTGGAATGTTTTTAGTTTCTAGGAAGGAGCGGTCTTATTATTAATATTTTTTTTGGAACTGACCCATAAACCTAATGCACGCACACATCACACGTGTCTAGGGGTCTGTGGATTTGCACCGAACACGTTAAATTGTGACATTTCCTCTCATGTGGTTCGATTCCCGCATACTCCTTATAAGGGGAAGTGCTATGATCAACTCAGCTATGCTTGTGGTGTCTTATCATTGGAGTTCAGAGAGGAGCATATAATGTTGTTCTGGTCTCTTGCTGCAAATATTCTTATATATTATGACCGCAAAAGTTTCATCAATTCTAGCTAAAAAGAATTAAATTAAATTCATGTGTTTTTCAATTATATATTTAATGCAACCTTTCATCATTCCGGCACGTGCATCACACGTGCAGAAACCTAGTATTCATAGTGTGAACAATTCATAGTACTGATTGGTTTTCTCAAAGTATAATGACACATTTTTAAAGATTGATACTTAATTCTCCAGTCTTTTTCAAGCAAGGGAGAGTGACTAATCTACAAGTTACTCAACATGCATAAATCTTGTGATTGTGACTGGTTATGAAATAAAAGGATCCAGGAACTAATTGGATTGAGAAATGACAATGATCCCTTCATCAACCTTTGGAAAGTTTTAGTCAATCCTGTTGCTTTCTGTATTGTTTGTGTATTCCAGCTAGAAATTCTGAAAATTTATATAAGAAACAATATGAGCTACTACGAAATTAACATTATTAAGTGAAATATTTTAAAAAGGTTTATGAAAAAATGCAAATTCAATTGAAACAAATTGTGTGGTTTGTCAAATAATTTACAGTATTTCAAGAAGGTACACAAACAAATATAAGGAATTAAGGTACATATTAAAATTTAAAGGAATTTGGAAATTACCCTTACCTTTTAAGGCCTGTTTGGGTGTGGAGTTAGGATAACTGCACTTAATTTTTAATTGGAGGCAGAGGGGATGCAAGCTATGGCCTGCAAGCCCCACACTCCATTTAAACATAAACTATAGTTTTTTGATTAAAACGAAAGCCAAAAAAGCTCCGCGTTCCATCAAAGAAAATTAATGAAACAACATACGGTCCAGAAAATAACGAAAAGAGCAGGAAAATAAAACAACAGTTTCTACTAGTGATACATGCCAAAAACCCCAAGAAAAAATATCACAAAAATCCTACTAACGGAACACCCACTGCAACAACCCGCCTAAGCTAAGTGTCGTGCGCCGGATCAGCCGGAACATCCGGAAGACGCAATCTGCCCATTGGTACAGTAACCAAACGTCCCTCTAACTCCGTCTCTGCCTGTGGTACCAGTCTCGCCCTCTTTCATGCCCTAGCCGCTGCTGCACCTGTCCTGCTGTCCATAGTACAATCGTAGTTTCAGTGTAACAAAACATACTATCTAGAGATCTAAATACTGAATTAAAAATTCTATTGTTTCTTTCATTTCGGATATTCCAACAAATCGCACTAATTAAGATATCCCAAGTACATAGGTTATGTCGAGCAAAATTCCTTGACCACCAAGGACCCCAAAGTTCTTGAACAGTTTGGAGGAACACCCCATCTTTGTATGTAAGGAATACCTATTCGAAATTTATGAGGTGAATTCACAGTTAAGGAAAAGATGATCAATCGTTTCATCCCTCTTACTGTAGATACCACACAAGATAAAATATATGGTTATGCGATAAGATATGTGTTGGGAAAATTAAGCTTCCAAAGCTTAAATCGCATTGGTGTTGAGACGACTGCAATTATCTCAACTTTAGAGTTGGGATTACGGTGGATATCTGAACTATAATATAGATCCTCAACAAGGTGAAGTTGGAATTTTGGAGTTCGGTTTTACTAATTCCATGAAACTCCAGTTTAGATATAGAGCCTTACACAGGCAGTTGGTGTCTTAAATGGAACAAATTAAGGAAATTCAAGAACTTTGATATTTATTCAATTGTCTATTAATTAAAATTGTAATTCATTAAGTACATACACCAATAAAAATATGAAGGGTAAATTGTCAAAAAGTCCCCGGCCGGTTTCAAACCTGTATAAAAACCCCTAGGCCGATCGCTCTTGTTAAAAAACCATGCGTCCAATTAAAACCCTCTTTATACCAGTTGCCTGTAATATCTAGAAAGTTGCATATAATATCTAAGCAGTTGGAGAGAATAAAGGCCTAAATGAAATGCGGCCAGGGTTTTTTTCACAAAGATTTGAAAAATTATGCCTTTCCCAGCAATTTTGAAAATATTAAGGGGGTTTTAGACAACTCCCGGATGGGCCGATGACTTTTTGACAATTTACCCAAATATTAAATCTCTTTGTTCCTGTAAGAAAACTTACGACGGTTATCAGTTATGACGACAGTTGAGGAAATATATATTCTTATATTCTAACACACATTTCCCACAGTTTGAGGGCCCTTGAGGCCCAAACTTGGATTTTTAATTTGCACATAAATTTCAAATTAACATGTATTTTAGAGTGCAGTGTCAACCCCGTGGGAACTAAAGTTGAGTTGTTCATATCATGTTAAATAATATATATATACACACACACATCAAGACCTCGAAGATAGAAGGGGAGTTAAAGAAATATATTTATATTCTTAATATATATATATATATATATATATAGATAAAAGAGGGCTTAAGGGTCCTCTGTTCGAAACTCATGAAATTTTCCTGAGCCCGTAACCCAATACACCCCCTCACCCAAAAAGAAACAGACCAAAAAAATCTCCTGCCTCCCTCGCTCCTCACGCCTCCCTCCCTCCTCCAGCGCCTCCTTCCCTCCCTCCTCACGCCTCGCTGTGCCTCCCTCCCCCACAGACCTCGAGCGCTCCATCCCTCGCCTTCTCGAGCGCTTCCATCCCTCACCTTCTCGAGCGCCTCCTCGAGCGCATTCGCCTTCGCCTCACCTCGCCCTTGCCGTGCCTTTCTCCAGTGACGAGTTCCCTCCTCCAACGTTGATCTCCCTCCTCCCCTCATTTTCCTCGGTTCTTTTTTTTGTCCAAGGCTGAGCTAGGGTTCTGGCCTTTCATGGATCCGACGACGAGTTAGGTTTCCGCTCCTCCTCTTCTAATTCTTTGCTATGATGTTTAAAACATGAGCAAATTTTGGTTAACATGTAGGTTTTGCATAGAATTTGGAAGAGTTTATCTTCTCTCAAAATTTCCTCAGAACTTATTTGTTTGGTTGCAAATTGATGAGAGTTGAATGTTAATGATCAAACCGATAGCATTTTTAGTCCCCAGAATCACACTAGCGTACTTATACTCATTTTCAGTATTATTGATCAATAATAATTTTTTTTTTGTTTTCCTGCCACCAAGTCAATTTATCCTGAAAGTTGCTGATACCTTTCTTTGTGTATGTTGTGTGCTACAATGATCTCCTTGATTCCATTTGATGAAAAAATGATTCACGTTGTGCTGGGGCATTTGAATGGTCTATACTCACTTTGTCAAAAAGTAATGGAGGCATCTCCTACCATCAGTTCAGGTACTCTTTTGAGTTTTTCCAATTTGGGTCGTCGCGCAGTGTCTTGCCGCCTCGCCGCATTCGTTATTGTCGACCGAATTCAACTTTTTAGTCTCAAGGTTCTAACTTTTGGTGATGGTATCATGAATTTGGCTTCAAATATGATATTCTTGTTTTATATTTTTAGATATCCGTCATTATTTTTGAATTTTGGGCCAAATTAATTGCTCTTGCTATAAAATTACTTATTGGCCGTAACGATTTTAGCCCTTGTAGAATGCTTTATTTGAGCTTTCTATTCCATGTAAGATTAATTCGGTGGCGATGATGATTTGCCAGGAAGCTCCAAATTTATTGATATGGCGAGGCAAGATTGGGTTGCGTGCAAGTATTGCATCAACCATCTTACATAAACAATAATGATCATGAGAAAATGTATAAGATTATATTATGACCTCTACTGCATTGGTCATGCTATCCGAAAGAAAAAGTTGAATTCGATCGACAATAGCGAATGCGGCGAGGCAGCAAGACACTGCGCGACGACCCAAATTGGAAAAACTCAAAAGAGTACCTGAACTAATGGTAGGAGATGCCTCCATTACTTTTTGACAAAGTGAGTATAGACCATTCAAATGCCCCAGCACAACATGAATCATTTTTTCATCAAATGGAATCAAGGAGATCATTGTAGCACACAACATACACAAAGAAAGGTATCAGCAACTTTCAGGATAAATTGACTTGGTGGCAGGAAAACAAAAAAAAATTTATTATTGATCAATAATACCGAAAATAAGTATAAGTACGCTAGTGTGATTCTTGGGACTAAAAATGCTATCGGTTTGATCATTAACATTCAACTCTCATCAATTTGCAACCAAACAAATAAGTTCTGAGGAAATTTTGAGAGAAGATAAACTCTTCCAAATTCTATGCAAAACCTACATGTTAACCAAAATTTGCTCAGGTTTTAAACATCATAGCAAAGAATTAGAAGAGGAGGAGCGGAAACCTAACTCGTCGTCGGATCCATGAAAGGCCAGAACCCTAGCTCAGCCTTGGACAAAAAAAAGAACCGAGGAAAATGAGGGGAGGAGGGAGATCAACGTTGGAGGAGGGAACTCGTCACTGGAGAAAGGCACGGCGAGGGCGAGGTGAGGCGAAGGCGAGGTGCTCGAGAAGGCGAGGGATGGAAGCGCTCGAGAAGGCGAGGGATGGAAGCGCTCGAGGTCTGTGGGGGAGGGAGGCGTGAGGAGGGAGGGAAGGAGGCGCTGGAGGAGGGAGGGAGGCGTGAGGAGCGAGGGAGGCAGGAGATTTTTTTGGTCTGTTTCTTTTTGGGTGAGGGGGTGTATTGGATTACGGGCTCACGAAAATTTCCTGAGTTCGAACACAGGACCCTTAAGCCCTGTATATAAACACATTCATGGACTGTAGGATATTCATCTCCACGCAAACCCACTAAGCAACCTAGTCACGCGCCGCCCACGTGCTCACCCCGGCCCCTACATATACCATTTGTAAGCAATGGAAGCAAAGAGGAAGAACAACAAAAGAAATGGAAGCCATGGCGCCTCTCTCTTTGCTCCAGTCTCTACTAATCTTCTCATTATCCTTCATTTTAGTTACACTTTTCTTCTGCAAGCTAGATCTCATGGTCAAGGGCCAAAAAGATCTGCATGCAAGACCCTCAGGAGGCAAGGAATTGATGGCCCCACACCGAAACTATGGTGTGTGTGTGTGTATATATATGAGAATAATGGAGAAAAGAGGCCATAGGAGGAAATTTCCTCCATTTGTGTGGAAAAAATACAGCCTCGACCAATTTTTTCGACGACCGGCCACATCATCTTCATCGTTATCATCTAAGATGTGGGTACACCAAATTTCATGTGATTCTACAACTTTTTCACCGTTGATTTAGCAATGTAAAATGTTCTATTGTCGGTAAACCGTTAATTTTGAACCCACTAAATCAACGGTGAAAAAGTTGTGGAATCACATGAAATTTGGTGTACGCACATCTTAGATGATAACGATGAAGATGGTGGATGCCGATCGTCGGAAAAAACGATCGATGGTGTATTTTTTCGACGCCATAGGAGGAAATCTCCGCCTACGGCCTCTTTCCTCCATTATTCTCATATATATATATATATATATATATATATATATATATATTCTTTTTCTTCCTTTTTTTAATTTCGGTCTATAATTAATATTGGATTTTGCATATTTTACTTTTCTTATTCATACAATTGTAATTTATAGCAAAATAATCATTTTTTCCTTCTGCCAACCAACTCTGTCAGAATATATTCTGATGAGTATCTTAGCTGGTTTTTCGATCCATTACCATTATAACTCAAAATTAATGCGGAAGTGTCAAATTAGCTAAGGAATTTTCTAAATGTGCAATTGTAGTGCATGGTTAGATTCTCAATTTTTAATGAATTTTCAAAACAAAAGAATAATATATAATTTCTTTTGTCATTTTTATGGCAATTTCTAAATGTGAAAGTGTAGTGGTTAGATCCTATAATTTAATTTGAGCTTCACATAACAAACTATAAAAATATATTTTCGTTTTGCACAGCTTTCTTTTATATTTCTGATTGTGCATGCATGTTGAATTATTTTTAATGGCAATTTTCTACATTCGGTATATGGGAGATGTCTGAATTTTGAACCATAACCTATGACGAAAATAACCCTGGCATACCATCCAAACCCTAGTGGTTATAGAAGGGTATTTTGGTCATCCCAAAAGTTGGCCCTTATCATCTTAATTAGTTTGGTGGAACTAAAGTGTGTTACGTTCAACTAGGAGCGTAATCGAGCCGAGTTTGAGCGAGCTGAGCACCGTCCGAGTTCGGCTCTGTTTATTTTGGCCCGAGCTTGGCTTGAGGTCGTCTCGAGCTGACAAAGATGGGCTCATGTTAGGCTTGTAGGCTTGTCGAGCTAAAGTTGAGCTCAATTTCAAAACTGAAAAAGAGATGAAGCTTTTGAAGAACGACATATCGGTTTTAATGGCCATGGAGGGTTTGATATGATTGCATGGCTTGGAGCCTTGGAGAAGATGATAGGTGAGTAAAAAAATATGTTCTTTTGGTGTGAGAATTTTGAACATATACAAGCCAACAACTATGTTTGCAGAAAGTGAGCAAGGGGCTATACTTTTTATTGACACTCCAAATGCACCTTAGATACGGTTTCTTGCTTTTAGGAATTGAGTATAAAATATGATATATAGGTGGATATATAGCAGAAAATCAACATTTAAATACTTGCTGAACCATAACCAAGCCGAACTCGAGTTCATATTAGACGAGCCCGGTTGAGCTCAGGTTCGGCTCGTTTAGTAAACGAGCTAATAATTTCAGCTCAAGTTCGGCTCATTTAATACTGAACCGAGCTTGAACGAGCCACTAGTGAGCTGAATCCGGACCGTACCCGCATGTGCCGACGCATGTGGGTCCCACTTTGATTCGGGCCCCAGCTTGACATTTATGGTAGGAAAAGTTTGGTGGTAGGGACACTGGTTGGTTTCCTTGATTTGTGAAGTAATTTCGATCATTCGAGTTGTGCAAGCAACCATGAGCTTCAGATTTTGTTTCTTTGTTGGGAAACGAGGTGGGAGGGCCACGTGGGTTTGATTGGGTTTACTTTGTGATCTTCTTCGGTCTTTTCTATTCGGACCGACAAGTGTATCCAGAAACTAACACATGATATTGTTTTCTGCGTGTTCACATGGCAACTCGCATGTGCTGACGCATAATGTTGTCTGTTGCGTGCTTGCTTTAGGATTTGTATACTTCCTTATCTACATTGGGCTGCTTGACAATCATATGCGGCGAAGGTCATTAAGTGTCGGCATTTGCATATGCTTATGATTTAGTTGGCATACAAGCGCGCAAACTAAGATATTTTAGTTCTCGTTTTTGGCTGAGAGATAATCCATTAATTATTGTTCAGCAACGATCAATGATAGAAAATAAAAATTCTTAGGTGATTTTCATTTGCAATATGGCAATCTAGCTCATGATAGACTAATTGAAAATAAGCATATTGATCATTAATCATCAACATCTATTTTGGAATAGATTTTCTTAATGACTAATTGTGGACAATTTATATCTATCCTAATCTTTAAAAAAAATCATATTGACCCCTATATTCTTCATATTGAATATATTCTATTAAAAACTTTTAAGTTCCATACAAAATTTCCCTTTTCTCGTTGCTAGTTGTTAAAAGAATTGATAGGAAGAGTTGCAATGATAAAACGCATGCGTTATTGAAGATAATATGAATATTTGTACATTTTCTAAAACCTTTTCTTATTAACTATATGATAAACTACTTTGATTGACTTCTCTTAGTAATATTTATACAAATATATATCATTTTCTAAATCTATTTAACTACATCCATTTTCCCCCTTAAATTTTAAAAGAATCGATTTGAGGTGTACAAAAATGTTAGATTTGCATTTAAGTAACCTGATAATCTCTTTATAGATTTCATTATCAATATAATAGGTTTTTATAAATATAAAGGGGGTATATATAAGATCTACAGGGTATATAAAAATAATCCCATAATTGTGTGATTTAGTACCATCTTCCTTCAAAAGAATATACTATTTATGGTCATGGCCTATGTTTCATTAGGGTGTTTTGTACTTGCGAAACACACACACATATATAATATAAGTTTTCAAATTAAAATGAGCATACAGTTTAAACATTAAAATTGATGGGCCCTGTCCATTTTTTTAATAATCTTTTCTGACAAAAGGGCAAAAAACAACCGAGTGAGGGGAGGGGGGGGGGGGGGGGGCGGGTGGGAGGGAGGGAGAGGGAGGGAGTTAAAAAAGAAAATTATAAAGTGGACCATTGGAGGACGTAAGTTCTAGTTATACCAACACTTTAGATAATCCTCAATTGCAATTACTAATTAACATGTAATCAAAGTTTCCATAGTGATGATGCTCTGAAGTGGTATTTGTTAAGATCACGACACGTGGCGAATGACGTGTCTCATGGCTCACGGGAAGGGAGCGACAACGGTACATTGGAAGCATGTCCCGAGCCTTCGACCCGAAGATGTTTCCGACCTTCGGTGGCCGTCCAGACCACTCCTATACCCACCTTACAAACAACCGTTGGCTAGCCTCCGAGCCTCCTGCACGATGGGCCTCCTCGGCCCTCTTAGCTCGCCTCCGAGCTATCAAGGAACCAAGCCTGCTCGGCCTCCCGCTCGCCTCCGAGCCTCCCGTCGAGCTCAGCTTTCTCGGTCTCATCGACCAACCCCGAGCAACGATTACAGGCGACTCCACCACGGCTCTGCGAATCTCGCCTGACGCGAGATATCCGCCGCCCACGATCCCGCGTTCCACGCCATCTCGTTCCCCCCATTAATGAGCGCATCTCGTCATTAATGGGAAATCCTGCTTTTCACGCAGGCGTAACGGCCGGCGTGAATCTCACACCCGCCAGCCCACGGCTGCCACTATATAAACCCCTCTCTCAGACGACTCAGGTAAGGCAACTTTACCCCAATAGGCCGCTACTCTGCCCATTTAGCCCGTCTAACTTGATTGTCGGAGGGTCCTCGGTGGCACAACCACCTCGGAACTTCCTTGCATGTAGCTCGGCTTCATCCACTTCAAGCCCATTGAGATTCACACGCTTCAGGAGGCAACCTCCCAACTCAATCTCAGTCGCCCGTCTCCACTCGCTGCAGATCAACAGAAGGTAACATCTGAAGGGGATCCAGAAATCCATCAGTTGGCGCCGTCTGTGGGAAAAAAGAGTTCCACTCAACAAAAGTTCACCTTCCGATCTCGACTTCATGGCGAGCGATCACCGCGACGATCCGAGTACTAGCCGCTGCCCTCCTCACATCGAGGACGCGGACGGATCGTCTCCTCCCCCGAACACCATTCACGCCATGTCCGTACGAATCGATAGGCTCCCGTCCGTCGTGGATGCGCTTGTCCATGTCCAAACGGCTGGGCAAGCTCCCCAGGTCACCGTTCCCCCACCTCGGGACCGGGACCCTTACAGAGGGAGAGAGGGCACCGCCGATGCCGGCACAACCAAGCACCGCCTCGCTACCTCCAGCGGCCACAGATCCCCTGTGGCGACCAGTTCAATGACCCACTGGGCGCCTCATAGCTCCACACCGATGTCTCTCGCTAGAGCACCCCGCCCTAAGGCCCATCGCGCTCCTGTCCCTCCCGATGAGGTATCGGTCAGCTCGCTGCTCCCAGGCATGACCGGCACCCCCTCCCTCGACAGGGTCGTGCGGACTGGACTCACCATGGTAGATCGAAAACGACCTCGCCGGGAGACCTAAGGAACCTCATCGAACGGAACCGGAGCAGCGGTCAGGCGCATGCCGCTAGCAGCAGAGGCCGTAAATCAGAATATGCCGAATCGTCAGGATACCACGACTGCCTCGACGCCTTCGAAAAGAAGATCGAAGGCATGCATCGAGAAAATCGTCCTTCAAGCAACGAGGCTAAATATGTCGCCGACTCGCTCACGAAGCCCTTCACCAAAGAGCTACTCGCCGTCCACGTCTCCTCCCAGAACAAGCCCCCGAAGGTCTCCCTCTTCGACGGGAAGTCCGACCCGAAAGACCATTTGGACGCGTTCACAGTCGGGATGAGTTTCCGGGACAATTCCGACGCCGCGCAATGTCGTGCTTTCCCCGCCACTCTCATCCGCTCTGGACGAGACTAGTTCCGAGGACTCGCGCCACGGTCAATCTCTACCTTCGATGAGTTGGCCACCCAGTTCCTCGGTCATTTCGTCTAGAACAGACGACAGAAGTGGACCATTGATTATCTCTTCACCATAAAGAGCGGGGACAAAGAATCCTTCAAAGGATACGTCACCCGTTCTACAACGCTCTCCTTGAGGTCCCAGAGCACCGGGACGAGACGGTCATTACGGCCCTTAGGTCGGGTATTAGGTACAAGGAGTGGCTACGCTCCTTTGCATTAGCACAACCTAAGACCATGGCCGAGGTAAAGGCCTGGACCGAACGTGAGATCCAGCTTGAGTCCAAGGCGAACTCTAACCTACCCCAGACAGACTAAGCCGATCAGAAGAAAAGGGCCAGGGAGGAGAAAAAGAAGATTGAGCGGTCAAAGCCCTACTCCCCGAAGTTTCAGGAGTACAACCCGCTCAACGTTTCCCAGACGGAACTGTTGGAGGAGGCAAAAGGAGAGAGGTTCTTCGAGAAATAGGCGATTTCCGCCACGTGTCGGTGCGGTAACGGTCACCCTTCCCGATGTTCACACACCAGGGAAGGTCGGACAAAATCCTGCAAAACCGAGCAGCTACCCTGCTCGGTCCATCCAGCGACGCCAAGGATCAAAGCCCTTATCAAGAGGCCACCGAGCAGCTTCCCTGCTCGGTCCATCCTTGGATGGTAATCTCGTACCCAATGACTCCAAGGATCAAAGCCCTCATCGAGGCCACCGAGCAGCTTCCTTGCTCGGTTTATCCTTGGCTGGTAATCTCTTACCCAACGATGCCAAGGATCAAAGCCCTCATCAAAAAGCCACAGAGCAGCTTCCCTGCTCGGCCCATCCTTAGCTGGTAATCTCTTACCCAGCGACGCCAAGGATCAAAGCCCTCATCAAGAGGCCACCGAGCAGCTTCCCTGCTCGGTCCATCCATGGCTGGTAGTTCACTACCCATCGACGTCAGGGATCAAAGCCCTCATCAAGAGGCCACCGAGCAGCTTCCCTACTCGGTCCATCCTTGGCTGGTAATCTCTTACCCAACGACGCCAATGATCAAAGCCCTCATCAAGAGGGCACCGAGCAGCTTCCCTGCTCGGTCCATCCTTGGCTGGTAATCTCTAAACCAACGACGCCAAGGATCAAAACCCTCATCAAGAGGCCACCGAGTAGCTTCCCTGCTCGGTCCATCCTTGGCTGGTAATCTCGTACCCAACGAAGCTAAGGATCAAAGCCCTCATCAAGAGGCCACAGAGCAGCTTCCCTGCTCGGTCCATCCTTGGCTGGTAATCTCTTACCCAACGACACCAAGGAAGAAAGCCCTCATCAAAAGGCCACCGAGCAGCTTCCCTGCTCGGTCCATCCTTGGTTGGTAATCTCTTACCCAAAGACGCCAAGGATCAAAGCCTTCATTAAAAGGCCACCGAGCAGCTTCCCTGCTCGGTCCATCCGTGGCTGGTAATCTCTTACCCAACGACGCCAAGGATGAAAGCCCTCATCAAGAAGCCACCGAGCAGTTCCCTGCTTGGTCCATCCTTGGCTGGTAGTTCACTACCCACCGACGCCAAGGATCAAAGCCCTCACCAAGAGGCAACCAAGCAACTACCCTGCTCGGTCCATCCATGGCTGGTAGTTCACTACCCACCGACGCCAAGGATCAAAGCCCTCACCAAGAAGAAACCGAGCAGCTACCCTGCTCGGTCCATCCATGGCTGGTAGTTCACTACCCACCGACGCCAAGGATCAAAGCCCTCATCAAGAGGCCACCGAGCAGCTTCCCTGCTCGGTCCATCCTTGGCTGGTAATCTCTTACCCAAGGACGCCAAAGATCAAAGCCCTCATCAAGAAGCCACCGAGCAGCTTCCCTGCTCGGTCCATCCATGGCTGGTAGTTCACTACCCGCCGATGCCAGGGATAAAAGCCCTCATCAAGAGGCCTCCGAGCAGCTTCCCTGCTCGGTCCATCCTTGGCTGGTAATCTCTTACCCAACGATGCCAAGGATCAAAGCCCTCATCAAGAGGCCATCGAGCAGCTTCCCTGCTCGGTCCATCCTTGGCCGGTAGTTCACTACCCACCGACGCCAAGGATCAAAGCCCTCATCAAGAGGCCACCGAGCAGCTTCCCTGCTCGGTCCATCCTTAGCTGGTAGTTCACTACTTACCGACGCCAAGGATCAAAGCCCTCACCAAGTGGCAACCGAGCAGCTACCCTGCTCGGTATATCCATGGCTGGTAGTTCGCTACTCACCGACGCCAAAGATCAAAGCCCTCACCAAGAGATAACCGAGCAGCTACCTTGCTCGGTCCATCCATGGCTGGTAGTTCATTACCCACCGACGCCAAGGATCAAAGCCCTCACCAAGAGATAACCGAGCAGCTACCTTGCTCGGTCCATCCATGGCTGGTAGTTCATTACCCATCGACACCAAGGATTAAAGCCATCATCAAGAGGCCACCGAGCAGCTTCCCTGCTCGGTTCATCCTTTACTGGTAATCTCTTACCCAACGACGCCAAGGATCAAAGCCCTCATCAAGAGGCCACTGAGTAGTTTCCCTGCTCGGTCCATCCATGGCTGGTAGTTTACTACCCACCGATGCTAGGGATCAAAGCCCTCATCAAGAGGCCACCGAGCAACTTCCATGCTCAGTCCATCCTTGGCTGGTAATCTCTTACCCAACGACGCTAAGGATCAAAGCCCTCATCAAAGAGCCACAGAGCAGCTTCCCTGCTCAGTCCATCCTTGGATGGTAATCTCGTACCCAACGACGCCATGGATCAAAGCCCTCATCAAAAGGCCACTGAGTAGCTTCCCTGCTCGGTCCATCAATGGATTGTAGTTCACTACCCACCGACGCCAGGGATCAAAGCCCTCATCAAGAGGCCACCGAGCAGCTTCCCTGCTCGGTCTATCCTGGCTGATAATCTCTTACCCAACGACACCAATGATCAAAGCCCTCATCAAGAGGCCACCGAGCAGCTTCCCTACTCGGTCCATCCTTGGCTGGTAATCTCTTATCCAACGACGCCAAGGATCAAAGACCACATCAAAAGGCACCGAGCAGCGTCCCTGCTCGGTCCATCCTTGGATGGTAATCTCTTACCCAGCGATGCCAAGGATCAAAGCCCTCATCAAGAGGCCACCGAGCAGCTTCCTTGCTCGGTCCATTCTTGGCTGGTAGTTCACTACCCACCGACGCCAAGGATCAAAGCCCTCACCAAGAGACAACCGAGCAGCTATCTTGCTCGGTCCATCCATGGATGGTACTTCGCTACCCACCGACGCCAAGGATCAAAGCCCTCACCAAGAGGCAACCGAGCAGCTACCCTGCTCGGTCCATCCATTACTGGTAGTTCACTACGTACTGACGCCAAGTATCAAAGCCCTCACCAAGAGGCAACCGAGTACCTACCCTGCTCGGTCCATCCATAGCTAGTAGTACACTATCCACCGACGCCAGGGATCAAAACCCTCGCCAAGAGGCAACCGAGCAGCTGCCCTGCTCGGTCCATCCATGGCTGGTAGTTACTACCCACCGACGCTAAGGATCGACGCCCTCATCTCGAGGCTACCGTTCAGCTGCTCTGTCCGGTCCATCCGCAGCTGGTAGCTTCCTACCCCACATCGCTGCGGATCCAAAGCCCTTATCATGAGGCGACCGGGCACCCTTATGCTCGGTTCATCCTGGTAGGCAGCTTCCTGCCTACGACGCTGCGGATCGAAGCCCTCATCATGAGGCGACCGGGTATCCTCATGCTCAGTTCATCCTAGCGGGCAGCTTCCTGCCCCACGACGCTAAGGATCGAAGCCCTCATCACGAGGCGACCGGGCATCCTCATGCTCGGTTCATCCTGGCGGGCAGCTTCCTGCCTCCACGATGCCAAGATCGAAGCCCTCATCATGAGGCGACCGGGCATCCTCATGCTCGGTTCATCCTGGCGGGCAGCTACCTGCCTCTCAACGCCAAGGATCGAAAGCCCTCCACAAGAGGCGACCGGGCATTCTCCTGCTCGGTCCGTCCACTCCAGGCAGCTTCCTGCCCTACAAAGAGATGGATCAAGGCCCTCTTCAAGAAGCCGCCAGACATTTTTATGCTCGATCTCAATGGTGGATCCCTGAGCTTCACATTGAACCAGCTAGCAAGCCTCTACCTAGCGCATGCACCCGAAGAAGGCAAGCTCCTAAAATGGCTCAAGTAAGCAAAAAATAGGAGAGCTCGAGTTCGGTCGATAGCCAGCCCTAACAGACGCCAATGACGCCTCCATTCGTTTCTGGGCAATCGACATCATAATTCTCGGTGCCAAACCAAGCAGAAGATTCTCCGTATAGTCCACTCTCGACCCGACCCATAAATAGTTCGGAACGAAAGTGGGGGGCTAATGATAATGCTCAGAAGTGGTATTTCCTAAGATCACGACACGTGGCGAATGACGTGTCTCATGGCTCACGGGAAGGGAGCGACAACGGTATATTGGAAGCATGCCCCGGGCCTTCGACCCGAGGATGTTTCCGACCTTCGGTGGCCGTCCAGACCACTCCTATGCCCGCCTTACAAACAACCGTTGGCTAGCCTCCGAGCCTCCTACACGACGGGCCTCCTCGGCCCTCCCAGCTCGCCTCCGAGCTATCAAGGAACCAAGCCTTCTCGGCCTCCCGCTTGCCTCCGAGCTTCCCACCGAGCTCAGCTTCCTCGGTCTCATCGACCGACCCCGAGCAACGATCACAGGCGTCTCCGTCATGGCTCCGCGAATATCGCCTGACCGAGATATCCGCCGCCCACGATCCCGCATTCCACGCCATTTCGTTCCCCCATTAACGAGTGCATCTCGTCATTAATGGGAAATCCTGCATTTCATGCAGGCGTAACGCCAGGGGCGTAACGGCCGGTGTGAATCTCGCGCCCACCAGCCCACGGCTGCCACTATATAAACCCCTCTCTCAGACGACTCAGGTGAGGCAACTTTACCCTAATAGGCCGCTACTCTGCCCATTTAGCTCATCTAACTTGATCGCCGGAGGGTCTTTGGTGGCACAACCATCCCGGGATTTCCTTGCAGGTAGCTCGACTTCATCCACTTCAAGCCTATTGAGATCCACACGCTTCAGGAGGAAACCTCCCAACTCAATCTCAGCTGCTCGTCTCCACTCGCTGCAGATCAACGGAAGGTAACATCTGAAGGAGATCCAGAGATCCATCACATAGTAACAATAGAAAATTTAGAAGAAAGTGAATTTAGTAGTTTTGCTTCTGAACACTAATATCAACCACTTCACGGATCGTGGTTGCTTATTGCTTATTGGGTAAATTGTTAAAAAGCCCTCGTCTTGCTCGGGAGTTGTCTAAAACCTCTTGAAATTTTTGAAATTATTGAAAAGGGCTACTGTTCAAAATCTTTGTGAAAAAACTCATGGGCTGTATTTCATTTAGCCCTTATATTCGCTCAACTGCTTAAATATTATATGCAACTGCTTAGATATTACAGGCAACTATTTAGATCTTACAGTTAGTTACTTAGATATTACAGGCATCTGGTATATTGGGTGGTTTTGATTGGGTCCAGGGCTTTTTTAACAAGAGCAAAAAATCCAGGGGTTTTTACACAAGTTTGAAACGGATCATGAGTTTTTTGACAATTTACCCTTGTTTATTTATTGTTATTATTGAAAATAGTCCTGGGGGTGGCGAATAGGACTAAGTTACCAATATGCCCAAATAAAAAAAATTCTAAACTACACTCGTAAAGATATCACAATTGAATCACTTAACAAAAGATATACCAATAGCGATAAGTAGTTAAGCTAACTATAATTGTGAAAATATAAATATATAGCAAGTAAGAATAGAGATATGACAATCAAACAGTAAGCATATAAAGCATAAGGCATGCAATTTCTACACTATCAAAATAAAGACCACTTCCAAGCAATTATCCATAAATCTAAATAGAGAGAGAGAGAGAGAAGAGAGATTGCAAACGCAAACACGCAAGGTTTTTATAGTGCTTCGGGAGATCCCCTACTCCGCTTTCTTTAGGCGCACGAACCTGTTCCACTAATTCACGTTTTTCACTTGGAGACAAATACGTTGCCTGCAAGCAACACACAACCCCGCTTCTGGTGAAGGCTAAACCTAACACGCATCTTCAAAAGACCGCACATTGTTCGCCACTATGAACAACATTCCTCTCTACAAGGCTTTTCACGTTTCTCTTCTCAATATACGTACTTCTCTCTAACAAAGACACTCTTGTACTTAAAAGCCCTCACATAAAGAAAGAAGAGGAAGAAATACAAGTACAATTACTCTTTAAAGGAGTTTCTCTTAAGCTCAAGCTAATACTCTAAGATGTATGGATATGTAAATAAAGCTATTGAATATGTGTGATAATGATTTGGATAATCAAATAAAAAACACTTTTCTATTCTCACAAGAGATGAGATTTTTCTTTTCAATATCACTAAAAAATAAACAAGTGAAAATCTGTGAAAGATTGTTTGCCAAAAATCCAAAGCAAAAGCATATTTATAGGACCAATAAAAAAACAACTTAAAATAAGTGGGGATAACAGTTTAAAATACGACAGACGTCTAAAGGAAATATTGGCAGACGTCTGAAGTTCAATTGTAAAATCCCTAACAATTATAAATGACTATTTTTTCAAATCAAAACAAATGCACACGTTTGTCGAGTAAAGGTCCAGACGTTCGTCGATATTTTTAAAGAAGCAAAAACAAAATATAAAGATCAGACAAACGTCTGAAGAAGTTTTGGCCAAACGTCTAAAAAAGAAAAGATTTTCAAAGATTTTGTACTGCAGACGTTTGTTTACTATAGCTTCAGATGTTTGTTTCTTAAAACAAGTCAAGCCAATAAAAAACACTGAGAACAAACAGACGTCTGAAGAAGAAATATTTTCAACCAGAAACTTTGGCACAGACGTTTGTTAAAAGGCCATACGTTTGTTTTGAAAAGTTTCAGACATTTATTCTAAAGACAAAAACTGATATTTGAAATAGATATTTGGTTTTCAATAGTAGATAGACGTTTGGACCAATAATGGGCAAACGTCTGAATAAAGAAAACTCAGAAAACTTTGCTTTTCAAAATACGAAAACGTTTTTGAATGAAAATTCTTTGCAAAGTAAAACCAAATGTTTCAACGCATGATAAAGAGTGTGTGCAAGAGCTCTAATTGATATTTTCCATAAATCATAGAGCACTTATATAGAATTCTATGTCGATATCGTATTTCTTCGAAAACTTGAATTTTCGACGCTACAACATGAGCTCTTGAATTTTGGCGAATCGCTTGATCTTTAATTCATATTCAACTTGACTTCCATTGATCAATACCATTCACTATCATCTTGAATCTTGGTTTACTCATCTCTCGAGTGACTCAAAGTCTATAGTTGATCTTCAAATCTTGAACTATCTTGGACTTCGACTTTGACGCTTCACTTTCGGACTTGGCTTCTAAGTTCTTAGCTATACGTAGCATGAACTTTTGTACTTTGGCTACTTGGCTTCACGAAGCTTGAATAAGCAATTTTGGAAGCTCACATCCGTATCCTCCAACCTCCATTAGATTTGCCGTTTAAACTCGATTTCCTCCGTCCTCCATTATACGCTTGTGTCGTAAGATATCCTGAATATCCCGAAAAGCAATCTCAAAACGATCAAGCATATCACATACAGTGTTATGAAATAAGCAAGATAATAAATACAGTATATGAAAATTCACTGTCTCGATATCACAAAATTATGAATAGTATATCAATATCAAGATATCAATCAAGTGCAAAGCATGTGATATTGATATACTATACATGTATATGCGTTATATGAAAAGCAATATATGGAACATATATACACATATACGTATTTACGATGTCAAACAAGTAGGTAAGATTAAGAAATACGACATCATAAATACTTATTCATAATTTGATCATCGAAATAATGAAAAGGAATAATATTTCAATATCCACGTATATAACAATGTAAAGCATGAGATATTGAAATACTATTCGATATATACACGTTATATGATATGTAAACTAATAAATGCGTACTCAAGTTTAATGTCGGTAAAGAAGACAAGATGAAATAAGTGACACTAAACGACTATTCATGTTTTGAAATACACCATCAAAACCAACAAATCATAAGCCACCAATTATTATTCTCATTTTTCCAATTATAACTCAAACACCCCAAGACATCAACAAAAAGTTTCTGAATTTTTCATAAAATAAAAAAAAAATCAGTAAGAGATTTCTAAACTCAAAACATGCTCTCAAACGCATTTAACTACTTCTATGCCCCTTGGAGAACCCATCAATGAATGATAATCAATGGAGCATACGTGCTCGTATTAATGTAGTCAATCTAATGCCCCTCCCCCCACCCCAACCCCCCCTCCCCCGCTTTTGGTTTTCATCTTGAAAAATTCTCATCTACATTAATCTACTAGTTAATTAGATATTAAACTAAGGCAATTCATTGACTTATTCTCATGCCAACCTAAGATTCCAGCAATAATTAAATCTTAATTAAACTACTAAACAATGGGCATCTACATCACAATATCATCAATCATTATATTTCAGCATTACAATTTTACATTATTGATAGAGATGCTTCACCAAACAAGATTCTATACATGTACATTTTTTTTTGAGGATAATTCTATGCATATATTGGAGAATATATATATAATCTTTCCTTGAGATTCCATTATTGGAATTGGTATATTCCATTTGGGCTATTGATCGACTTCCTTTTTTGGTTCAATGAGTTTGTAATATTTTTAAGGAAAGTATACTTGACAACTTTTTCTTAGCGATCCATTCCATTACAAATTCAAACTAAGGCAATCCTTGGGAAAAACAAAAGAAGAAGAAAGAAACCTATGCCAAATTACTCCTTAGGCTGAATAGGTACGGCAAAATATAAAAAAGCGTTGATTTTGCTTTTAATGGTTGCTTTCGTTGTTAGAAAATAGCTAAAGACAACATTTGTTGCAAAAAAGAATGAAAAAGGAAAATTCTACATCTCATGCTTGATTAGTAACATGTGTGGTGGGATTTAAAAGAATTTAGATTCAAAATGGAGCAAAAGAATATAGCAAAATTTACAAGCAAATCGGATGCAGCTAATGATACAGCCTAATAAAAAAGTCATTGAAGACGTATCCACATGCCACACTAGAATACGATATATTTGCGGCCTCACTTTTTAAATCTTACATCTTCCAACCTTTTCTGATTCATGCAACAAAGAATTGCAAGCACTCGAACAATATATTTAGAATTTAATTTGCCGTGATAGATCATGCATGATTTTTCATATCAAGACAAAAGAGCCATTTTAGTTTTATCTTTTTTATTTTGGGAAGTGCAGAAGGGATAAAATTTTGGACTAAATATGCTAAATTTGTGGCAGGTCCAATATTTGTTTTTTGGATTGGGAAGAGACTGGTTGTTGTGAGCCAGCCTGAATATAAGCCTAAAAGTATCCTTGGATCTTGGAAAGGCTACACATTTTCATAAGATTCAAGAGCCTTTGTTTGGTAAAGGGATAAGCCAATGGGCTGGAATGGGCCCATCAAAGAGTGGCCCCTCAATTCTTTCTAGACAAAGTCAAGGTAACGACTCAAAAACCTTTGAAAAAAAAATCCCTCTAGTGCTTTGAAATTTCTTGAAATTATTAAGAATAATTGATGAACATAATGGATGTACTTTTCTCTCATCCACTTCTCGAATTTTGGTTTCTCTAAATTCTCAAAATTTATGTGCACTCTTTACTTTGTGAATTCAATACTTGTAACTTATGGCCTTTGAGATATTGTAACTTATGTCTTTTGGCATCGCTTTCATGACCCTATAAATAGAAAATTTGTGTAACACTTGTATGTGGTGAACAGCAAGAAATAAAATAAACTTCTTTTTTCTCAGAAATAAAATAAACTTCTTTTTTCTCTTCTCTCTATATTTTTCTTGTCATAAGTTTTAATAAATTTCATAACACGTTATCGTTATCGGCAAGGCTGTTCTCAATTTTTCGAGATAGCATTTCATCTTCTTGTGTAAGCCAATGTGATTTTTTCCTTTTTCTTTTTTCTCTTCTCTCTATAATTTTCTTTTTACTTTTACATGTAAATCTCATCTTAGAGCTATAATTATTGTCTTCATAATCTAATGGTACTAATTATCATGTCAAATCTCACAAACCTTGAATTGTGGCCCTTTACATTATGGGCAATAATTATTAATCATGGATGCTGAAATTCATCTAGATGCAATGGGACTGGGAAATACAATCAAAGAAGAATCAATACAATCCCAGACCAAGACAATGATTTTCCTTCGCCATCATTTCCACGAATGATTAAAAACCGAACATCTTACAGTAAAAGATCCACTTCAACTTTGGAAAAATTTGAAGGAAAATTTTGAAAGAAAGGTATGACCACCAGAAAACTGTAATTCTTCTAAAAGTTGGTTATGAATGGATACATTTACGCATACAAGATTTTAAATCAATAAGTGAGTATAACTCTGCAATATTTAGAATTAGCTCTCAATTAAAATTATGCGGAGAAAATATTACCGATCAAGATATGTTAGAGAAAACATTATCTACTTTTCATGCCTCGAATGTGCTCCTGCAGCAGCAATATTGAGAAAAGAGTTTCAAAAAATACTCTGAATTGATTTCATGTATTCTTGTGGATGAATAAAATAATGAGCTATTGATGAAAAATCATGAATCTCGTCCAACTGGTTCTGCACCATTCCCTGAAGTGAATGCGACAATGTCTAAAAATTTTGGACGTGAACAAGATTATCGTCATGGCTATGGACGTGGCCGAGGCCGAAATGATTATCGTGGCCACGGTGGTTATAATTCTTACTTTACTAATCATAACAGCAAACATCACCACCAGAAGTGAGATAATAATGAAAAGGAAGAAAAAGAGAAGGGTGGACAAAATAAGAATTCAGACAATGTATGCTATAAGTGTGGAATGAAAGGACATTGGTCTCGTATATGTCTTACGCCGAAACACTTTGTTGAACTTTATCAATTATCACTGAAAGAAAAAGGGAAAAAATATGGAAGCAAAATTTGCATATCAAAATGGCAATTTCGACAATGATCCTTTTGATATAACACATTTGGACATGGTAGATTTCTTTGAAAATCTGGAAGAAAAAATTGATCATTTAGTTGGTAATGGGATGATCCAAGATAACTGAAGCTATTTCTAATATTCTATTAGCATATTTTAAGTATGTTTGTTTCGGTGTTTGTAGTGTGTTTTCTAAAGCATGGCTTGGTTGATATGCACTATTTTCTTTTTTGTTAGTTTGCAATGTTACTTATAATGTGTTTTGTTTTAATAAAAAAAATATGAATATTTCTCAGTCTTTAGTAAGATTCAAGATCAATGATGGAGATTTGTGCCTTGCATACAATGCAACAACTCATACCATACTCAAAGATAAAAAGTATTTTTCTCATTTAATAAATATCCATGCTCATGTCCACATGATATCTGGTAGTACAAAAATAATTAAAGGCACTGAAAGAGCTAATATATTATTACCCAAAGGAACAAAATTAATTATAAATAATACACTATTTTCCACTGAGCCTTAAAGAAACTTGTTAAGTTTCAAGAATTTTCGTCTAAATGGATACCACATTCAAACTGTAAATGAAAAAAATAACGATTACCTTTGCATTACAACTATTGTCTCGGATAAGAAACAAATATTGGAAAAATTACCAACCTTCTCTTCTGGTTTATACTACACGAGTATTAACATAATTGAGACATATGCTATAGTAAACCAAAAGTTTACTGATCCAAATACTTTTATTGTTTGACATGATCGGTTAGGGGCATCCCGGATCAATAATGATGCGAAAAATAATCTAGAATTCAAATGGGCGCCCATTGAAGAACCAGAAAATTCTTCAATCTAATGAATTCTCATATACGACATGTTCTCAAAGTAAATTAATTATTAAACCATCACCAGCTAAAATTGGACTTGAATCTCCTGCATTTCTGAAATGCCTTCAAGCTGATATATGTAGGCCCATTCATCCACCATGTGGACCATTTAAATATTTTATGGTTTTAATTGATGAATCTTCAAGATGGTCAAATGTGTATTTATTATCAACTCGCAATATTACATTTGCTGGATTGCTTGCTTAGATAATTCGATTATGAGCACAATTTCCAGATTATACTATTAAGAGAATTCGTCTTGACAATGTCGATGAATTTACATCTTAAGTATTTAATGATTATTGTATGTCTATAGGAATAACTATTGAACGGTTTGTTGTCCGCTCATACACAAAATGGTTTAGCAGAATCATTAATTAAACGCCTTCAATAAATAGCTAGACCATTACTTATGAGAACAAAACTCCCAGTTTCAGTTTGGGGACATGCTATTCTGCATGCAGCAATACTTGTACACATCAGGCCAATAAATTATCATAAGTTCTCCCCTTTACAATTGGTTTTTGGTTAGGAACCAGATATTTCCCATATGACGATTTTTAGATGTGCAGTATATGTTCCAATTGCACCACCACAACGTACTAAAATGGGTCCTCAATGACGATTGGGAATATATGTTGGATATGACTCCCCTTCTATAATAAGTTATCTTAAACCATTGACAGGAGATGTTTTTACGGCGCGTTTTATCGATTGTCATTTTAATGAAACAATTTTTCCAACATTAAGGAAAGGAAATAAACAAGAGAAAAGGGTTACATGGAATGCATTTTCTTTATTTCAATTAGATCCTCATACAAAACAATGTGAACAAGAAGTTCAAAAGATAATTCATTTGCAAAATATAGCAACCCAATTACCGATCTAAAAAAAGTAACCAAATCACATATCCCTGCTGTAAATACTCCATCTGGATTGATGTCTCAGCAGGACAATCCGTTAGTATCGTAGCAAATGATTCTACGGCGCGTCTGAAGCGTGGTAGATCAGTAGGTTCCAAAGACAAATTCTCGAAAGAGAAAAGGAGCAAATAATAGAGATGCTTAGATTGTGGTGGCGGGTACTCATGAATAGACTCAAAACATAATTAATCATGAAACCCCAGAAGAGGTTCAGGTGAAAATAGTAAATATGAAGAGATCTTGATAAATTATGTCTTTACTGAAAAAATATGAAACCGAAGAGATACCATCGTCGACGATACTTTTGCATATAATGTAGCGCTAAATATTATGCATGAAAATGAGGATCTTGAACCTATATCTGTCAAAAAATGTCGACATAGAAATGATTGGACAAAATGGAAAGAAACAATTCAAGAAGAATTAAACCCACTTACAAAGCGTGAAGTTTTTGGACATGTAATCCGAACACCCAAAGGTGTAAAACCAGTAGGATACAGATCGATATTTATACGAATACGTAATGAGAAGAATAAAATCATAGGACATAAAGCACTACTTGTAGCACAAGGATTTTCGCAAAGACCTAGTATTGATTTTGAAGAAACTTATTCTCCCGTGATGGATGAAACTACAATGCAGTATCTTATTAGTATGGCAGCATATGAAAGATTCGATATGCGTTTAATGGATGTAGTTACAACCTATTTATATAGGTCCTTGGATAATGATATTTATATGAAAATTCGTGACAGGTTTAAGATATCTGAAACAAGTAATTCAAGTTTCTGGGAAATTTACTCAATTAAATTAAAAAGACCTTTATATGGATTAAAGCAATCCGATCGCATGTGGTATAATCGTCTTAGTGAATATTTATTGAAAGAAGGTTATAAACATGATGACATATGCTCATGTGTTTTTATAAAGAAATTTGGATCCGGATTTATCATAATTTCCGTATATGTTGATAACTTGAATATTATTAAGACTCCAGAAGAACTTTCAAAAGCAGCTGATTACTTAAAGAAAGAATTTGAGATGAAAGATCTTGGGAAAACATAATTTTGCCTCGGGTTGCAAATCGAGCATTTACCAGTTGGAATTCATATTCATCAAACAACTCATACATAAAGGGTCCTAAAAAGATTTTAAATGGACAAATCACATCCATTGAGTACCCTAATGGTTGTTCGATCACTTGATGTGAAAAAGAACCCTTTCCAACCTTAAGAGGATAATGAAGAATTGCTTGGTCCTGAAGTATCATATCTTGGTGCAATAGGAGAACTAATATATCCTGCTAATAATACACGACCTAATATAGCATTTTCTATAAATTTATTAGCATGATATAGTTTTTCTCCAACACGAAGGCATTGGAATGGAATTAAGCACATATTTCTATATCTTTAAGGAACGATAGATTTGGGATTATTTTATTCAAATAAATCTATACCAGAACTAATTGGCTATGCAGATGCAGGGTATTTAACTGATCCACACAAAACTCGATCTCAAACAAATTATTTATTCGCATATGGTGATACAACTATATCATGGCATTCTACAAAACAAACTCTAGTTACTATTTCGTCAAATCGTGCAGAAATATTAGCAATCATTAGGCAAGTAGGAAATGTATATTGCTAAGATCAATAGCCCAACATATCCAAGAAACATGTGGTGTATCTTCCAACAAAGAGATTCCAATGATATTATACGAAGATAATACTACATGCATTGCTTAGCTGAAAGAAGTATTCATTAAAGGAGAAAGAACGAAGCATATTTCACCAAAGTTCTTTTCGATGCATGAGTTTCAAAAGAATGGTGAAATTGAAGTTTAACAAATTCGTTCATGTGATAATTTGGCAGACTTATTCACTAAGGCGTTACTTCAACGTTCGAGAAATTGGTTAACAAAATTGGGATGCGCAGGCTCAAAAATCTTAAATAATGTTTCTAACAGGAGGAGATAATATGTACTGCACTCTTTTTCCCTGTTTATATTTTATCCCACTGGGTTTTCATGGAAAGGTTTTTAATGAGGCATCTATTAATACGTATTATCTATTGCAAGAAGCTTTACACTCCTTTTGCTTCACTAGGTTTTTTCCCACATGGTTTTTCTTAGTAAGGTTTTAACGAGCACTACAGTAAATAGACACTTATTTCGACGGAAATTTACCATCGAAATAGGTCTATTTCGTCGGGAGACACCAAATAGTCACAAAGGAACGCCGACGCAATAGGTTGTACCGCAATAGGTTATTTCCACGGCTAGCGTTCGTCGCAATAATCATATCTATTTCGACGGCTATGTCTATCGAAATCGTTTTTTTTGTCGACGGGTAATTGTCGTCGAAATATATAATTTTTTAAAGTTAAAAAACCGTTTCAGGAATCATTTAAAAATCATTTTTTCTATTTCGACAGGAATTACCTGTCGAAATAAACTATTTCGACGGGCCAGTTCCGTCGAAATAGACTATTTCAACAGGAAATACTTGTCGAAATAGAGTGTATTACAACAATTTTTTTTTTAAAATCCAAGAAAATCTCCAATCCAATCTATTCAAATTTAATATCGATTTCATCCATTCAAATAACGATTCTAATACGAAATCCATTCCAATACAAAATCCATTCCATTCAAATAACTAGTCTAACACAAAATCCATTTCATTCAAATATCGATTATCCAAATACGATTACAATACATACTACGCGTTCCATTACAATCTTAACTTCATACATTTACATAAGTAGGAAATGAAAAATCAACGGAGGATGAACACGGGAGGGAGAGTCGATCACGAAGGAGGCGCTCATGGATTTCCAGGGTAAAGCCCTTGCAATTAAAAGTTCAAAATACATGAATTAATATGGATATTTTATATTAATTAAATGTCTGTGCACGCGCGCTTGTTTGTGTGCGTGTGTGTGTATGCTTGCGTGCACGCGCGTTTGTTTGTATGAATGCTTGTGCGTGCGTGCATGTATGTGTATGTATGATTGTGTGTATGTAATATATACGTATGTGTATATATGTAAGGGTTATCGAACATACCGGAGGTACTGGCCTCCCAGCCTGGACGTACGCGTCGATAAGATTAAGCCTCTTCTCGAGAGTCCAGCTAGCAAATAGATCGGCAGCGGGAGCGGCAGTCGATCGGCGTGAGGAACCGCCGGATTCCGGAGTCCGCTCCTAGGGCGATCCATGAAACACAGGGGTCCTGGTCCTAGAGGCCCTTGTCTGTATCAGCATCTCCGATACCGATTCTTCTGCCGGCTGAAACCTAGGAGGTGGATGTCCGATCGGCTGGAAAGGAGTATTATACTAACGCAGAGCGATCTTGGAGGAAACACACTATACTCTTACGATCCAACCTAAACGCCGTGAAAGCCTTATCTTCGATGAATGTTCTCTATGCGTCATCAACCAGGTGTCTCTGCTCCGCCTCCATCACCTAGATCAACCGATCTCTGTTATCCGCCATCGCCGCCTGTTTGTAGAAGCAGTGTATTAATGTCGTTCTAAAAGCTACACAATAATTATTCTGAAATAATTAAGAAGTTCGGCATATGTGGAGACTTACATATATCCCATGTGCCTCAATCAATGCAGGAGCATCGTCGTCCCGTACAAATTGAGCCCGGTAGATTTCGATACGATCAAGGGACTCTTCACCATGACTTTCTTCCTGCATATAATATTTAGAAAGTTTATACATAAATTTCTAAGATAATTTTAACGTATTAATATCAAATACGATACTTACGTATTCGATGGCAACCTGCTGGGAACTCTTGGTCCCACCCCTACAAATATCGTGCAGCTAAGCGCGAGATACTTTGTTTCACTTGCTCTTCTCCTGCAGTTACATCAAATATTGTTTACTGAGTTGTTATAAAATAATAAAAAGATATCATCAAAGACACACCCTAAACTCTCTGGACAAGAAATGACCGACCAAGGCATGCCAGTATTTGTCGGACCAGTCTGGATCCAGCTTAATCGAATACATCTCATCCGGTGAAGTGCAGTTTTCAAGGTTTCTAAATATTTTGTTCTTATGGTCTCTCCAATTCTTCGCCATATGACTGCACATCTTATCATAAACTGTGAGTTCATCGCAAACCCCCTGGGGGGCTGTCACGCCCCGCTTCCCAAAATACGTAAATACGGCACGCGACAGAGCCAACCTTACTTCCTATGGTAGGAATAATCCTCCAAAGTCACATACCGCTGTCAAGGTGATATCAAGAACAGTAAATGTAAAAATCTAAATAACACATGTTTATCTGTCACAACAAATAAAATCAAGAAATGCATCTAGGGGAAACGAATCAAGATCCAAATAAAAACAATCACTGAATCACGTCTCTTATAGGCTCACATCGATAAAATAAAACTTACGGAAATAAAAAAAAACTAAGCATACCTAAACTAAACATCTAGCTCCTCATTGCTCGGTTTGCTTGCTAAAGTACTCCTGATCTGCCTGTGATAATGTCCGAGAAACTTGGCCATGCAAAACCCAGACGTCAGTGCGTCATAATATCAAAATAAAATTATATCGAGTAAATGGATGGTTCTAATTATAATATATTAATATATATTTTGTATCATGATTTATTATCGAACATATAATAGCGACTACTTTGCGTTAACTTTATTGGATGGAAAACAAATATGGGTTTACTTATTGTTTAACCAACTAGATGAAACCGATGTTCGATTGATATCAACCTGAGTGCTCGATGCGAAACCCCAAGCGAAAACCTATTTTAAAATGACGAAATTTATGACCAATAAGTCCCTTTAATGATAACGAATATCACGTAGAAATTTGGGTTGAAAATATTGATGTTTACAATATGAAATGACATCCCCGATAACCGACACGAAATCTGGAATTTACTGCATACACCGCCATATTAAATTCATAGTAAATCGTACATAACTCATTTCGTGACTTGCTCGGGTTCGTTACGAAGCAGACCGAATAACCTGTAAACCCTTGATGATTCTTACTGAATATTGTTCTGTTATGATATTGAATACTGAGGTGATTCGCGGCCCTGAACTGCAGTCCGGGGCAGTGCTTCGTTTTGGATACCCAGCTTTGGAACATCTGTATACTCCTTATTTAAACTGAAAATACATGGAGCCCCATATGGTCGCGTAGATAATTTAGTTAGCTAACCCCTGAATCTGGTCCCGTGTCGTTTCACCAGCATTTGATATTTAATTTGTATTTTAGAATACCGTGGTGTTCTGCAGTTTCTGCAGTGACCCCTCTTACACCAGCACCTTGTATATAACCTAACTTCTAATACAAGAATCCTATTGATAATCTGTTTAATGTGTTGTAAAGATAACAGAAAAATCTACAATTAGTTGAACTGTAGCGTCGCCTAATTACGCTCCCAACTGGGAGTAAAATGTGTTACGAAAAGAACTTCCAGTTCAGAAATTGGATTTCCAGCAATGAACACTTAAAATGAAATGGCCATAACTAGCAACCTGAAACCTGATTGACGTGAAACCAATTTTGATGGATAGATAATTAAACATTCTGCTTACCCCTTTTTGTATTGTTTTGCTTAATTCTGTACGTATGATTTATAGTAAATTTGCAAGTGGTAGAACATTGGCTGCTGATATTTTATTCTTGTCGTAAGTAATGCATTCTCATCATATCATGTAGAGGTCATATACATTGGTAACCTAGTGATCGTGTACATTACCCAGTGATAGATATTAGTGTGTGGATTGTGGCAAGTACGTAGTGTTCAAGCATGATTGAGTAATTAAATTGACACGTACTTGTACACAATCAGCAGACCCGGTTAATTTATTGTATTGTCGACGTTTATTGGACATATGTAAGTGTAACTATAATTGGTATGAGACGATTATGAAAGCATTTATATTAGTGTCATAGGTAAGGCATCAAACACTGTCCATTTATCTTGGGTACCAGTCGAGAGATGCTTGATGGAGATCCTGTCTCCAGTTCTCGCGTAGACTTGTCATGAACCGACTAGTATTTGAGTTTATGGTCGGTGTTTGATGTAGACCACGGGGTGCGGGGTAGTTTGAGTGTGAGTTCAACGGAATCTCGGGAGTCCCATTGCCGGGATATACAACGATTCTGGGAGTCATATGGGTGGTATTACTGATTATCAGCGAGCGTTTCGGGCCCGTGTTCCTTTTCCCCTAGGGCTCTATCCTTGGGTTGGGGATACTCCTGTGTCGTTGACACTCGCACTTGGACTGACGATAGGTTTAATGACCTGGACAGTAAGACTTAGAGATTGATAGGTTTAGTGACATTTACATGCATTGATTACTGATTCGATATACCTGCTTTACTGTTTACTTGTACCAGTTACTTCATACTCATGTCATTACTTCATGTTTACCGTTTCATGTTCATCATCATTGCATGTGTTTACCTTTGCATTTATATATATTGCTCTGACGACCTGAGTATGCATGCTCAATGTGAGAAGTGGAATTAGCTTGGATCAGGACCTAACGTACCTCGAGGATTTTTGCGGACATCTAGATCAGCCACGTAAGCGCTGTCTTTCCTTAATTTCTATCTGGTTAGTTTTATATCTGTTTTGATTTAGTGACTGCATTTCTTATTACCCCTGCATTGACTACTGATTACCACGTAAAGCTAGAAGCCGAAGTGTGACTACGGCAGGATATTTCCTTGACCGTAGGAGCATGGCTGGCCTTGTCGCCCCTCGTATTCCGTATTTTGAGAAGCGCGGCGTGACATGGTTTTGTTGGTATCAGAGCCAGGTTTGCTATGATTGGAATTGCAGTTTCCGAGTAGGGCTTGACAATCTAAGCCACCCTTTCGGTCTAAATTGTAGACTTGTTATCCTTGATCTTGATTCATATAGTGTGTCCTGCTATATATTTTGATCCATCCGCTATAGTTTTGGATGACTTAGTAGAGTTATGTGATTGTAATTATGAACTGCAGTATAGTTACAATACTGTACTCTGTTTGAGTGACTTGGAGTTCTACATTTGATTTCCACTCGTTTGATTTTCACCTCACCTGATATTCTTGTTTCGCTGTCTATTCTATATCTTATTCTGATTTTTATTCCTTGTACCTTATATCGTCCTCCAATTCTTTGTTTCAGGACCATACCTTCCAACAACTCTTCTTCCAACTTTACTCCCCAGAATCATACCGTCGAGATTTTGGGTGTACTGCAAGGCTTGAAGGAAGCCCAGGAGCGAACGAACGATCTCTTAGCTGAAGGACTAAGAAGGCAAATGACTCAAGCACCAACGGAAACCTCCAATCATAAGGGAATCCCTGCTAAACAAAGAAGAGAGGTGAAGATGAAGCGCCCATTTGTTCCTCAGCAACGGAAGCAGCGGAGGACTCAACGTTGTGGATACTATAAGAGACCAGGACACTTTCAGAGAGACTGTCGCAGCGCTAAATGGCAGTGCTTGATTTGTGGATCCGACGAACATCTTATCAATGGTTTCCCTCGAAGGAAAGAGCTACAAGGAGGAGATTCGTCAATGCCTTCCACATCTACTTGAGCGACTTGGTTGTTTCATAGTTCGAGTTCGAGGATGATATGGACCCAGCACAGGATTCAAACTCGCTTGACGAGATCGCAGAGATTTAGATACCGACGCAGAGTTATCACCTTCCCTGTTTTCAAAAAAAAGATGATATTGTTACTCTATTTAGTAGCCCTTTTCTTTCGTTTAAAATCTTGTATCCGTTGAACTTCTTAGTTTGAATGCAATAAAGTTGTGAGTTATGACTGCCTACTTTTGTTTGACTCGCTATATTTAGACCCTAAGCTTAGTTGACATCATAGTTCACCACCGCACCCTCTGACTCTCTTTTCGATTAAGTTGTATCTTGCCGCTGCCTCCGTCAAAAATTGTCAAACTCACACTCTTTCTAAATTTATATCTCTCCCTGATTTTTGAATCCGATTTCATCCTGTTATCCTTGTGTCAGTTTGGGCAACCCAAATTCCTCCTCACATTTCTTACATTTCGGGTGCTTTCTCATGGCGTTGCTCTTCAATATATTTATACCGCGAACTATTCTCCGGCTAGTCTTCTATATATTATCAATGTTATTTTTCTGTAGATATAATTATAGTCAGTACGCTTACTATTTTAAAATTTTAGAGTTTTGCCTATTTATAATAAGATAGATTTCCAGTATGTGCTAATAAGTATTTTTAGTTACTTTCCCGAATTTCTTTACTATTTCTAATCTTTAGAATCGTTTTTGATTTACATTATATATTTTATTTTCTAGTGAATTTTCCAAACTAATGCTTTTGTTGCTTTCATTGCTATCTCGCTTATTCTCCGTTTTATTTTTCGACACTTTTACCTTATACGCATTCTAAAGTTATTTTGTACTTGTTTGAATTGAAATCTCACCTAAGTAGTTTTGATTCTTAAGGCTTATCAGCCGATCGCTCACTATTGTTTATTATTGTTGTTCCATGTGTTGTATACATATAGTTTATCATTATAAATGGTTATGCCCTGTGCTTACTTATGATTATTATTTTAGCTGCGCTATTTCTTATATATATATATATATATATATATATATAAGATTATGATTTTTTTTTCTAGTTGCTTTTACGTAAATCACTATATGGTAATATTTGATTTTGTGGCTTTTCGCATGTTGTTTTATAGCTTATCGTTTATTTTAAATTTCGAGGACGAAATTTTTTATAAGTGGGGTATGATGTAATACCCAGTTCCTTCAAAAGTAATTTTCGTATTTATAAATAAACATTTCCTATATTTTCCCTATTTAAATATTTCTATTATTTTTCCCTATTTAATATTTCTATTTTTTCTAACAGTACCCAAACCCAACCCAATCCCTTCTCTCTCTCGTTTCTTTTCTTTCTTCTCTTTTCTCTTCTCCTTCCCCCCAAGCCGGCCCAGCCCATCGCCCACTCCCTCACGTCCGACCCGACACGAACACCCGACCCATACCTCACCCGCTTCTTCTTCTTCTTCTTCTTCTTCTTCTCGTTCTCCTTTTCCCGCTCTTCGCGCCAACTCCCCACTTCTCGCGCCCGCTTCCCCACGACCCGTGCCCACCCCACGACCAGCTCCCCTTCACTGCCTCCTCTCCTCTGCTATGAAGCCTATGACCCCAACAACACCCGTACGACGTGCTCCCTCCCATGACCGCTCCTCACCCCAATGATCCCCCTCGCCTCCATCGTCCTCGTTTCCTTCTCACAACCGGCCCTTCTCCTTACTCCTCCATTCCTCCACTCGCGAAGCCCTCTCGAACTCTTCACCTTCCCGAAACATCACCTTCTTCCTCTCGCCTTCTAAGCTCCAAGGCCGACCCCCTCACAACCTCTTCTCGCCGCCGTCCGAGCTCCCCACCTCGTCGAGGTCGTCCCTGGATCGCCGACATCTTCTCGCCGCCTGCTGCCGCCACCGCACCTCCAGGCAGCTAAGTCCCTACGAGCTTCAACCTTCGCCCTCTATCAAGCCCAAGCCGAGCCTCTTCCAGGACCACCGTGCTACCATCGGACACACTCTCGCGTCGCGCCGTGCCCACCTGTGTGCCACGGCTGCACCCGCTCCGTACCCGGCACCGTGCCACATCGTGCCCACTATTGTGCCCGGTCCAGTTCTTGTCTCCGTGTCACCGCGTACCCAGACGTGTCGTGCCCCGTACCCACTCCTCGTGCCACGTCGTGCCAGCCCCTGTGCCACACCGTGCTCTATCCAGTGCACGCGCCGTGCCGCTCCCGGACCACGTACCGATTCAAGACCGTGCCCAGTACCGTGTCGCACCCACGTCATCGTCACGTCCACTATCGCATCGCGCCCGCGCCACGCGCCGTGTCCAACATCGCATCGTCTCGTGTGTCGAGGCGAAGTCCGCAAACGGTGTCGCTTCTATATCAAGCGACCGAAGGCAAGTGGACCCCTCACTTGCTTTACATGCTAAATAAAATTATATCGAGTAAATGGATGGTTCTAATTATAATATATTAATATATATGTTGTATCATGATTTATTATCGAACATATAATAGTGACTACTTTGCGTTAACTGTATTGGATGGAAAACAAATATGGGTTTACTTATTGTTTAACCAACTACATGAAACCGATGTTCGATTGATATCAACCTGAGTGCTCGATGAGAAACCCCAAGCGAAAACCTATTTTAAAATGACGGAATTTATGACCAATAAGTCCCTTTAATGATAACGAATATCAAGTAGAAATTTGGGTTGAAAATATTGACGTTTACAATATGAAATGACATCCCCGACAACCGACACGAAATCTGGAATTTACTGCATACACCGCCATATTAAATTCATAGTAAATCGTATATAACTCGTTTCGTGACTTGCTCGGGCTCGTTACGAAGCAGACTGGATAACCTGTAAACCCCGGATGATTCTTACTGATTATTGTTCTGTTATGATATTGAATACTGAGGCGATTCGCGGTCCTGAACTGCAGTCCGGGACAACGCTTTGTTTTGGATACCCGGCTTTGGAACATCTGTATACCGCTTATTTAAACTGAAAATGCGCGGAGCCCTATATGGTCGAGTAGATAATTTAGTTAGCTAACCCCTGAATCGGGTCCCGTGTCGTTTCATCATCATTTGATATTTAATTTGTATTTTAGAATACCGTGGTGTTCTGTAGTTTCTGCAGTGACCCCTCTTACACCAGCACCTTGTACATAACCTAACTTCTAATAAATGAATCATATTGATAATCTGTTTAATACGTTGGAAAGATAACAGAAAAATCTACAATTAGTTGAACTGTAGCGTCGCCTAATTATGCTCCCAATTGAGAGTAAAATGTGTTATGAAACGGACTTCCAGTTCAGAAATTGGATTTCCAGAAGTGAACACTTAAAATGAAATGACCATAACTAGCGAACCTGAAACCTGATTGACGTGAAACCAATTTTGATGGATAGATAATTAAACATGCTGCTTACTCCTTTTTGTATTGTTTTGTTTAATTCTGTACGTATGATTTATAGTAATTTTACAAGTGGTAGGACACTGACTGTTGATATCTTATTCATGTCGTAAGTAATGCATTCTCATCATATCATGTAGAGGTCGTAACCTAGTGATCGTGTACATTACCCAGTGATAGATATTAGTGTGTGGATTATGGCAAGTACGTGGTGTTAAAGCGTGATTGAGTAATGAAAGTGACACGTACTTGTACACAATCAGCGGACCCGGTTAATTTATTGCATTGTCGACGTCTATGGAACATATGTAAGTGTAACTATAATTGGTATGAGACGATTATGGAAGCATTTATATTAGTGTCATAGGTAAGGCACCAAACACTATTCATTTATCTTGGGTACCAGTCGAGACATGCTTGATGGAGATCCTGTTTCCAGTTCTCGCGTAGACTTGTCATGGACCGACTAGTATTTGAGTTTATGGTCGGTATTTGATGTAGACCACGGAGTGTGGGGAGTGTGATTTCAACGGAATCTCGGGAGTCCCATTGCCGGCATATACAGCGATTCTTGGAGCCATATGGGTGATATTACTGATTATTAGCGAGCGTTTCGGGCCCGTGTTCCCTTGCCCCTGGGGCCCTACCATTGGTTTGGAGATACTCCTGCGTGGTTGACACTCACACTTGGACTGACGATAGGTTTAGTGATCTGGACAGTGAGACTTAGAGACTGATAGGTTTAGTGACATGTACATGCATTGATTACTGATTCGATATACCTGCTTTACTGTTTACCTGTACCGGTTACTTCATGCTCATGTCATTACTTCATGTTTACTGTTTCATGTTCATCATCATTGCACGTGTTTACCTTTGCATTTATATATATATTGCTATTGTGTCGCTCTGACGACCTGAGTATGCATGCTCAGAGTGAGAAGTGGAATTAGCTTTGATCAGGACCTGACGTACCTCGAGGATTTTTGCGGACATCTAGATCAGCCATGCCAGCGCTGTCTTTCCTTGATTTCTATCTGGTTAGTTTTATATCTGTTTTGATTTAGTGACTGCATTTCTCATTATCTGTGCATTGACTACTGATTACCACATAAAGCTAGAAGCCGAAGTGTGACTACGGCAGGATATTTTCTTGACCGTAGGAGTATGGCTGGCCTCGTCTCCCCTCGTATTCCGTATTTTGGGAAGCGGGACGTGACATGGAAGCACTTGAAATTCATTAGAAGGTACTTTTCTATTTTTTTTCATTTTTGAGAGTGAACTAGAAACTTGAAAACAATAGATTATGTATGATATTTTGGGATATGTTGCTCTATTTTGATCAGACTTTTGAATGGTGGTCATGTTTGGTTGATGCTTTTTGTTTCAAGTATACATTGCAAACTTGAAAGGTTGTTGGATATGATTATGTGTTAATTCAGTGTTTGAAATTTGTATATGTTTCAGCTTGATAAGCATATGTTGGTATATAGAATATGGTTTATGAAAGAACGTGTGTGTGTGTGTGTTTTTTTTCCATTTGTGAGCTGAATATGTGCAATTGCGTGCAATTGCTATTGATATTAGGTTATTCCAAGTTTATGTATCCATTCTCAATTCATGATTTTTAGCATTGTTTATGAGTACAAGGTTGTGTGCCTTTGAAGCTTGAATTTTTATTTCCTGTTTTTGTGCCAGGTTTTTAACCCGTGTGCATGTTTTTGACTGTTTTTTTATTTATCAATTCCATATTTTCCTTGCTAATGTGGTTATCTGTAAGTGAATAAAATATCGGTCATATGAGCCGATGTATCGTTTTGAGACCACTTGCTATACGTTAAAACCAATATAATATCGCCGATATATCAGTCGATATGGCAATATCTCTCGATATATCGTCCGTAAGGCGATATTAAGCATCGATTCGATACGATTCCGATATTTAAAACCTAGCGTGGCTTTACACTAAATTTTCATTGCCAGGTTTCATTAAGTTTCAAGCCAAAATTTTGATGTATTTTTCAGGATTTTAAGTGCTCCCAGACTTTCAATTGCATTTGTGAGCATGTTTAAGGTTTTGACAAAGTATTCATGTTCTAGGATTTGTGAGCAGGTTTTCAATATCCATTTCTTTTGGCAATTTTAGTGCTCCCAGGTTTTCAATTTCCAGTTCTTGGCCAAGCTTCATGTTCCAGGTTTTAAGTCATCTCATGTTTGCATTTTCTTTTCAACAAGCTAGCACATTATTAACAAGAACTACACAAAAACAATATAAACTAGCAAAGCACAATACAAACTAACATTTCAATTAAGTCATCTCAGGATTTTTAGTGCTCCTAGGTTTTCAATTTCCATTTCTTGGCCAAGCTTCATGTTCCAGGTTTTAAGTCATCTCAGGTTCGCATTTTCATTTTAACAAGCGAGCACATTTATTAGCAAGAACAATACAAACCTATTAATCATGGAGAAAGAATACAAATCTCAAGCAAACAAAGTTAGCATTTCAATTAGATGATATTCCATTACAGTTCTTGATCTTTCTTCATAATAATCTCAAAAATACATTTTAATCACATTCATACAAACATGAAACACAAATGCCACAAAGAAGATCCCTGCAAACAGTTGAATCGTAAGATTCATAAAACCATTAACCTCTTTGAGTTTTTTTTCCACGAAGTCCATTCTTTGCTTCAACACAAGGAACTCCTCTTTCAAAGCTTCATAGCGCGAATCACTTGAGATCTGAACATTTGGGTTATGGATTCTTCTCCTTTTAGTTTCTAAATACTCAGGGAGTCCCTTTAACCATAAATACTAGTCCCATCCCTCTTCATATAGACCTTATATCTAAAGCAATCAAAGAATTTTTCTCCATAGGTTTTACGTTTACCACTTATCCGAAGGCAACAAATAAGACCACAAAAACATTCAACTTCTTAATCGCCAGAGAAGAATGTTGAAAATGCTCCTGACTTTATAGCCGATTTTGAGAAAGATACAGCACAAGGCTAAACCCTAATTTTAATTTGGGAACAAACTGGGTTTTTTCCATAGAAGAAGAGAGCTTGGGATATCTTTGGAGAAAAGTCCAATGCTCTGTCGTTAAAAGTTACGGAAATCGTAAGGGAGAAATGATGTATCTCATTAGTCGTCTTGGGGTAAAAAGTAAATAGCAAGTTTTGGGATAGAAAGAAATTTGCAATGATTTGGAGGGAGGCTACAAGTAAAAAAAAAACCTTAACTGGAATTTGCAATGAATTGAGTGGGATTGTATTTACCTTTTTTTTAAATGAGAACCTCAAATATCAAATTGGGGGAATATCGAGTAAAAAAGTTGCCATTTTTTTTAATGATGCCGCCCCAATTCAAGGGTTTTTATTTCCCCCAAATCACGTGGTTTTTTCATGTGAATATTAAAATTAATAACAAGAAAGCCAAATAAAAAGGTCAGGATGGCCGAGTGGTCTAAGGCGCCAGACTCAAGTTCTGGTCCTCTAACGAGGGCGTGGGTTCAAATCCCACTTCTGACAATTTCTCTTCTTTTAATTTTGCCTTTCCTGAAATATTAAGCAATACAATAATTTTTTTTTGTTTTACAGATGACTCTGTAAAAGGATTCGGTTCATAAAACGCATGCTACAAATATAACAAGGTTTCCTTTGTTTTACAAATAAGACATGTTAGTTCGATTCTGTAAAACGATTTGGTTCATAAAGCGCATGCTACTTTGATTAGGACTAGGGTTTGATGTGTCATAAGAAAAATGCCTTATTTTTTGTCGTGGGGACCTGGACTTGAACCCACTGTCTTTTCGGACCAGAGGCCTTAACCACTTTTCCCCTAATTTTTTTTTGCTAAATTTCAACTTGATACCATGAACTATATGCACTTTCCTCAAATTATACCATGAACTTTCAAAATGATCGATTGATACTATGAAATTTCAAAAGTATAAAAAAAACTCCTTGGAAAATTACAAAATTACCAAAATATCCCCTTCATATGATAAAAAGACTATATTTGCAAAAAAAATAGGGGTATTTTGGTAATTCTGTAATTTTCATCAGGGTTTTTGGATACTTTTCATGAAATCAATCCATCATTTTGAAAGATTATGATATCATATTTGAGGAAAATGTGCATGGTAGCAAGTCCACAAACACACATTTTTGCCATAAAATTACTATAGATGCTTGCATAGAGAAATTAATGTAGTGGGTTATTAACAAAAAAAATTCTTCTAGCATAGAATGGAGGGAAAATAGGTATATAGGGCCAAAATAGAGGGTTTTTTCTTTTTCTGGATCATTTAATAAAAAACCCATCCAAACAGTCCTTTTTGCAGGATTGGATCAATCCGACGGAAAATTGACATCTGGGATTTTTTTCCCATGGGATAGATAGTATACAAACAAGGCCTTAGTTAGATTTGATGGTTTCTAAAGCTCCACAATTTAGAATCAAATGATGAGGAAATAAAAATATTCCTTATCCAAAATTATATATCTCCTACATCAAAATCATGCACTAATGTCTTATGTCTACAAATTTCCAAGAATTACATAATATTGTTAGGCATAAATTCTATGTTTATTCCATTGTTTTTTGCCTCGGGTAAATCTTGGGTATAAATTTTCACCATTCAAGCCATCAAAATAGCAAATAACATTAATTATTTTTGCTCTTTTTGAACAGGAACTCATCTTTTAAAATATTTTAAAAAAAGACGAATCATTTTGACTACTAATGTTTTCATTGAAGAATATTTATATGATAATTTGATATATATGTATGGCCAAACTTCTTGACATAGGATAGTGACCTCAGATAGTTTTATAGTTTAAAAAGTATTTCAATTTTCCTTGATCTCATCTCGATCACGTCACCGTATGAAATTGAAAGATTAAGAAAAGAGCAGTAGCCCATCATTTCCATCTTAATTTTTCAAAAAATCTCTCTCCATACTTTTTTTGGGTTGTATCCGCAACCATTGAAATCTTGGGAAAAGCGACCGAAGAAAAATAAAAACTAGAGAAAAAATACATAGAGAAAATAGTTTGAAACAAGTAGGGAACCTTATCAATAGCCGCCTCCATAAATAGAGTCTCCATTAAAAACAAACAATAATAAGATAGACTGATAGCTAGCTTTGATGGTATATCACAAAAATGTTGATATACCCAAAATCTTAAAAATTATGATGTTACAAAGTTGACTTGGAGGAACGCTCAAACCCTAATCCCAAATATACCCAAAATCTTACACTAAAGACGGTTGTCTTGTATCTATCAAACCCTAAACCATATTTACAAGATATATTCTTCACATACTTACGCCTCAAATAAGTCCTTTACATACTTCGTCTCAATTAAACAAGATTCAGACCATGGGTGCTTCGACCCCACACCTTTGGGTCGTGGGTTTCAGGCTCGGCTTGATGGAAACGTATGCATGTCTATGGCGGAAACACATGCATCAATTTCCTAAAAATCGGATTTTTATTTAAAATTAAATGCTTACCTTTTCTGTAATTCGATCACATCGATAGTTTTTTTTTTTAAGATAGCCTCCATAAACGCAAAGGCCTTCAATTGAATTCTACCAAGCCTTATGGAAGATGAAAACGCCCATGAATTGACAGGTATCCAAATATTAAGAGGAAATTTTCATAATTAAAATTCTTAATTTCTCGAGAAATCATTTCCTTTTTTTTATTTAGGGTTGTGGTACGATACATCAATCCCAAATATCCGATATGGGACTAAAAAACCATATATTAATAATATAACAATTATATTATCAATAATGTTCCTCTTTAATTTGGTCATGTCCAACTCTTCCACCGAAAGGCTTATAGGTGTGACCAATTGGATCTCACATCAAGTGTCAACTATCAATTAAATTATTCATAATTAATTAATTGATGGTTTTAATTTAACAGTCAAACACATATCTTGTCAACTGTTCATAAAAGCTCTATCATAATATGAGATGAAAATAATTATCAACTTATATGCAATCATTTTTGACATCAAGTTACTTATCCTTAAGCTATTAAATGAGCAGGACATATTCACCTAATTACTCAAGTCTAAAGTTTCATTCCACATGAACACAAATTCATTCCGAAAATAAATATTACTATAATAATATAATTTTGAAAAACATTTCTCAAAACACCTCTCGCCAGGATTTTTACGTCTTCATGAGAATGAACAATAAACTTATTCTCATCAACATGAGAATGTCGGATTCTATCTAAATATCCATTGTCCTCCTAAATGTATTTAAGCAGTCCAATATTTCAGGTTTATTATTCCTGTCAGACGACAAGAAGTACCATCATATCAAAAATTATTAAATGACAAATCAAAGGCAACAATGGTATCAAGTCAAAGGGATTATGTAACTGTTTAAATTCTCTATCTCGTAGGTGACATATCCTAGAGAATTCAAATGTGGTCATGTACTACACGTATCACAATACGTATTCATGATACATACCTGGAGAATCTACATTCTCGATGACTAAGACACATCGACACGTCTAACATGTCAGTATCATGCATGATAATCTGCTATAAAGCTAGATATCTCATACTAGTTATAGGCTAAGTACTAATTTAAAAATTCATTAGATTAGATCATATCTCCGTGCAAGTGACACATCACGGTGTATGATTTAACAATATAATTTCTACAGATATTATAACAATTATAAATACATATGACCTAATTAACCAATTACTATTAGTGCAACTATAAAATCATATTTATATTTAATAAATATTATAAGAATTGTATTGAATGTGTGTAAGGACACATACAACTACTCTAGTAATCTCCCACTTACCCTCACATCCAATCAAATACAATAATAACTTTTATTTTATCCTGTCAAAAACCATTTAAGACAATGTATAAGCAAATCATTTGCTTATATTGTTTTGTGCAGCTATCTTTTATATCACTATATAAATATATTCCAAAATAGGCTTTCTACATTTGAGATACAAATATAGAATTTCATCGAATGAAATCATGCAAAGTTTATTAACAAACTTATTTATCCAAACTTTCTTCTTGATATTTTCACTTCCGCTACGCATTCTGCTTCATCGTGGAAACCTTATAATATTTTATTTTTCACGTTTATAATTAAATGTACCACTAATTTATTCTACATATTTTAAAATAGACTTTCTATTTTTGAAATCGGATTGGAAATCTAAATCAGAGTATTCTTTAATACTCATAAATATCCGCATCATAACTAAACAATAGTTTAGCTAAATGTCTAAATATGGTTTTTACTTTAATCCAATATTCCTCTTTTAGGTTGGATTATAATATACTTATAATGCTATATCATATTTTGTATGTTGAACAATCTAAGAATCTTATCCAAGTAAGTAGATTTCATCAATTCTATAAATCTCTACTCTATTTTTATGTACAATATGAGATCCAAATATAGAATATTTCATTAAGAACTTTCATAAAGAACTTGTCTAAAATCCATAACTTAAATGATATCATTGTACCTATATCATTCTAAATGAGTAGTATATCAGGAACATAATACATACATTTTGTTGCTTATATGCACACAAAACTTTTTAGGATTTTAGATGAAACTAAATTTCTTAATCATTTTCATCAAAGTGAATACTCCAATTCCTAAAAGTTTGTTTAAGTAGATATATTGAATTATTCAATTCATTTCATATTTTCTTAAATTTACATACAAAAACCATTCGGTTATTACGTGTAAATATCTTAATTAAGATATCATTCAAGAAAACAATTTTCTCATCCATTTGCCATATTTCATAGTCACAATATGTTGCTATAGCTAATAGGATTTTAATAGACTTTCTTATTACAATAGAAACAAAGTTTACTTATAATTGATAATCACTAAGCAGTTTATAAATGTCTATACATTTTAATGAGCTTCAAATCTAAAATAAATATCTAATTGAATCCAATGGATTTTAACTCCATCAAATAGATCTACCAATGTCCAAATCTTGTTAAGATATATGAAGTCTATTTCCACTTTTATGGTATCAATCTATTTACTAGATTTCATGTCGAATATAGATTTTTCATAAGTTTATATTGAATCATTATTTTTCTCGATACTACTCATCAAATATTATATTATCGAGACATCTGTATTTTAAAGTAAATAAATAATCTTATTTAATCTCCTTATTGTAGTTAATGCATCAACAACAATCTCTAGTGATATATCGGTATCTGCACTATTACTTGAATCTCCTACTGAATTAATTAAATTTCCTAGCAAATTAGGATTTTCTCACACCGGAACAAAAGTATCTCCTACCGTAAAAGACAACCCTTCATTAAGAGTCACATCTTCTTGACAAAAAATTTAGTCTTCCATACATAACACATTTCTAATAACGGTGATTCTACGAAAGAAAAATATAAATTTAATACCTATTGCATTCATAGGGTAGCCTATATTTAGCTATCTATCTATTCCAAATTCCAATTTATCCAATACATGTTTTCAAATTGTATTGAAGAACTCCAAAATCAAATGTCATACATTTGGTTTTCTTACTTTACATATCTCATATAAAGTAGAAAACAGATTTGGTGTGAATTATTTTAATAGATGTTAACAATCTTTATTGCAAAAGTCTCATGAGCAAGTAGAAAAACCATTAATGATCAAATCATTAATTTAACAATATCGAATAAGGTTTTGTTTTGTTTTTTCTTTTCTTTTCGAATATACCGTTTTATTGTAGGATACGTGGTAATGTCAAGCTTTTGACAATTATAATTTTCATTTATAAATCTCTTAAACTAAATCCATCATTATCAAATTAGATGGTCTTCATACTTTTATCAAGTATCTTTTAATTTTGGCTTTATTCTTTTTAACTTTTCAAAGTATTTAGAAGTGCGCCACATTAGATAATTATATTCATATTTTATTGTCTCATCTGTATGAGCATAATATACGAATATCCTCTCTTATTTTAACAATTAAAAAACGACATACATCTTTATATATGGAAGCGTATTTTATATTTAAGCACGTTTTTATGTAAAATAATTTGGTTATCTTGTTAAAAAAAAATATCAACAAGTTGGTAATTTTTTTACAATAGAAATTATAAATTATTATACTTTATCAGTCTATTGATCTTATCAATATTCGCATAATCAAATCTCATGAGCCAAAAATTGTTGTCAGATTACTTTAATCTTCATGATATTTAAGACAATTATCATATTCAATTACATCACATAAGAGTCAAAGACAATAAAAATCATTCTTAATTTTTCATTAAGCAATGATAAATTACCAAACTTAATAAATCTTTTACTGCTAGAGCAAATATTACTATAAAGTTTCAAAATAGAAATCAAATTTCTTATTATTGTAGAAACAAAATGATACTTTTTAAGTTCAATCACATGTCCTTGATTTATAAAGAAATAATTAGTTCCTTTGTTACTGCTGAAACTATGTCTACATTTATATTGTTATTGTGATATCATAATCACTAGGTTTTTTGTCTTTTCTTATACCATCTACAAGAAACTACCAATATCGACTATAAATCTAACCTATAATTCAAGATAAAATAGAAACAACTCACAGTATAGTCTATACTGTGAAGTGATCATGTTAACCTTCTAAAAGTTATTCCTTTTTTTTATATATAAAAACAACTTTATTGTTCCTCCTTTAAGCCCAATTATTTCGTGATAGAAACTACATTCACCATCACAAAGTGCTCCCTATTTAGATACTAGCTTTCTTTAACCAACAATGTTCTTCTAAAAGATAATTTTTTTCTTTTAGCTAGACTATCTAGTATTATCGTCGACCATCGTCATGGCATTGTCTTAAATCATATGGTTTCCAAACCATTTCAAAAATTGATAAAATCAGTTAAGATAATATTAGAATCTAGAATACTAATATTCGCCTTGAACTGATTAAGACAATCATATAAATGATATCTATTTAGGTTCATAATCCATTTTTAGATAATAAACATTTCGATACACTGGCTTACTTGATCATCTTATAATCGTGAATTTAAAACTGAATACCCTAAACCATCTTGGTGTACATGAAAACTTCTCATTACAATTTAATGAGTTATAATTATTTTCTTGTACGTGACTTTTTGGGATTTCCTTGCTAGTTCCTTTGAGCTCATTTAATTCTCTAAGCTAGCATCTAAGAAATCTACAATATAGTATATAACAAGTTAGTTTCTATAATATCATTCTTTATAAATGATAACTTTCTTGTGGTTCTAACGGGATCAGTCTCAATAGATGTTAGTTATATGTATGCCCTAGAGGCTATTACTGTACATGAGATGTATATTGTAGTGGATGCTTGGACATATATAGGGAGGACTTTCTTGCTCGACATGATAGTATGCTATCTCGTTACTCTTTATCTTAACATGTACACTGATTGTCTCTCTGTTACATGTTGGTAAAGCCCTTAGGATGTGTACTTGACTACCTGGATTATGATGCGGATCATACTAGTGGGACGATGGCAGTCTGTGAGTACATCCTTTAATGTCCCTAGTCATGGGTGTATCGAGACGGGGCATCGATATACCAGAGTAGACTAGCGTGTACCTTCTCGACCCATGTAGATGGGCGATGGATGATCCCATATCCATTGGTGTTTGACATCAGAGATGATATACGGGTGCTCAGTGGAGACTGGGTACACTGGACGGACTCGCCGAGAACTCCCAGATAGTATTATACCTCACGTCGGATGGCAGTTCTCTGGTGACACTGGTACAGGTTAGTCTGTCGACCCGAGATCGTCATAGAGCCTTGTGTGATTCCCACCGTGCTTTTATTTCCACCTTACCACATTCAAGAGGACGTGCACAAGGGTGGTTTTTGGGTACAGTCCCGAGTCACATGGAGGCAATGAGCGATACGAGGGGATTCGTCTCTCTCGGTATTGGGGGTTGATGTTGCGCTGTACTCGATTGGCTATAACAGGAAGTCCCTGGCCAGGGCTGTTTCAGAGATTTACTACTAAGTGTTACCAGTATTTTCTCGACCCGTTATGAGCCTCATATCGGCACGCCTTATCGAGTTACTGGGGTCTAACGTTTACCACCCCTAGACGAGATATACGACATATCAGACGAAGAGACCGAACTGTACGGTAGTGTTACTGATTGGATTCGCAGGAGTATGAGCAGGCATGCTTGTTGATCTTTTGATCCCTCAATACCCGGGAGGCCGTTACGTTTAGTAGACCGCTTGCGGCTTGTGGGTGTTTGATATGATCATCACCTACTGCCGGCATATTGATGAGTCTTTAGAGTCCTACACAGAGGTTTCCTGGTTCATGCGAAATAGAGTAGGAGCACATATGTGATATGTGCGGGACCGAGATTAATGCGCGTATGTGATACCGCATTCTATTCTCGCGATTTGTGATATCGTTCGGTTATATGTGATATAGCCGAGTTATCGGATCAAGTATTGATTCGATAGATTGTTACATTTGATATTAGTCAGTTGTATGTGATATAGCCGGATTATTAAATCAAATGTTGATTTAATAATTTAATGTATAATTATATATTTGAAATATTAACTTACATTAACTAATATTTGCTCACTAAGTATTTCTTTTTCTCACTTGTGTACACTTAGTATATATGTGATATATATTAATGTACATTATTTTGTGTCATGTTAGATGCCACATGCTATATGGGTGTATGAGACTCACACCATGCTTATAATAATGATATAGTTTTATTTATCTAAAGTTAATCAAAATTAATGGTAATAAGTCACATGGTTGAAGCTTGTAGAAGCTTGTGGAACCATTGACCAAGTCCACTAATTTTGTTTTACTTGAAGATATTTATTAACCTAACCATTATTGTTAGCCATAGTTATATCTCTACATGAGTTAGTGTCATACACTAACTCACCCATGGCTGCTATTCTCACCTCATGAGTTCATTCTCTCTTCTTCATTCTTCATCTTTTTCTTCATTTGAAAAAGCTTGCTAGCTTTTCTCTAAGTGAAAAAATAATGTGAGAAAATTAAATCTAGAGTGAGCCCATTTCCTACTTCATTATCCTCTACTACTTGCCATTCAGTATAGGGTGTTTGCTTCACTAATTTCACAATTAGTGAAGAGGTAGCATGAGCTTGAGTCTTCTCGACGTAGACCATCTTCGGCCTCGAAGACATTGAGCAAGCTCGTTCATTTCTTCATGTGGATCCTTTCTAGAGTTTGGGTGATCACTACTTGGAGTGAAGGGACTACTACACGGAGCTTTAGAAGTGAAGGACCGGTCTACAAAGGTTGTATTTCTCGTTCACTTAGTGTAATGTTTGATTACATGCTAGTGCAACTCCTAATCTTCTAGTTAGATCCTTGGTATGGGTTGCATAGCTCTCTAGGTTTTTTAAAATTGTATACTTGATGCCCCAAAAATCCTAATTAGGGTGCTATGGAACCCATCAGTGGTATCAGAGCCAAGCTAGAGTATTAGGAGTTTTCTAGGCGAAGTTAGAAGTTCAAACGAACTCCGAAAACCCGATCTTGCCCATTCTCTGGAAAATTTTCAAAATATTGGAATTTTTCATGTTAAAAATACTCTAAAAATCATGTAGGTAATTCTATGGACCCACCTGAAGAACGAGTTCCTAACTCGTCTAAGTGACCGCGGAACCACGGCCAAAACATGGTTTTGGCGGCGGTTCCGCGGCGCCACTTGAGAGGCTTGGGACGGGCCTTCGGCTGCTGGTCCATGGGCATTGTGGTATAGTTCTGGGTACTTCTAACATTGCTCAAGTGTTGAGCTCTCTGGGAAATTTTGGGAATTCGTTGATTCGATCGAAACGTTTAACATCGTCTAGCTATCTGTGATTGTGATACAATACTTAGAATCCACACTAATTTGAATTTTATAAATCTAGCCATTTAGTCTCATTTGATCGGTTTCCACGGGATTTTGATGTGATCAAAAGTCCGTCGCAATCACGTAGCGTACGCGGATACTCGCCGAGTAACATTATTAGATAGCCACGCCCCATAGCCCCGACCAAGTGACTGTAGGAGAACCCCATTGCCTAAAGCATCCGTACGGGTCCTCGCGGCCGCAGTGTTCCGCCTAAGTGCACTTCATCGACGGTATCGGGGGGGTGCGGTGCGGCCGTCTACTAAAATTTCCAACGAGCATTCGATCAGGTTATCGGGAATCTTGTTGAATTACCCGAGTTGTTATTGGAAAGTGTTTTCAATATTGAGACTAAAATGCGAGGCTTATAATTGTTAGGGTTGTGATGTCTAAGGAATTCATTTGGTTGGGCATGAAATCCAAAGTATGTGATACATTGGGTTTATGATGTCCAAGGTGGTTGCGGATTCATTTTCACTTTATTTTCTGCGACCGTAAGTGTAATATGTGGTGTATCGCCGGTTTCGCTGCTATACGTCAACGACGATTGGGATACGCATATTTACTTACGTTGATGACATGTGATGTTATGTGTTGCTGGGATATGTTATATTGGATCGTCGTGTTTGAATAGCCGGGTTTTTTTTATGTGAGATGGGAGTTTTTCATTTTCATTCATGTAAAAACTTGTATGTAATATTCTTTTATTGGGGCATCCGGGTTGAGGAAGATGTCACCGTTGATATATATTATTTACTTTTCCTCATTAGGATAGACCCAAGGAGGAGAGCACAAGTAACCGGGTTCTAGAGTCCAGTGGGAGACCATCTCGAGGAGTCGAGACCGGGTCTCCTAACTCTAGAATTGTTAGGGCTGCTTGCCGCTCTCGTAGGGGTCTAGGGATATGGGTTTGGCTATTCATCACGGCCGTAGAATCCGTGTTTTATACAGGCTTAATATAAAACCCGGAAATCCTAGTATATCCAATATTTCATATGTTGTTTTCTGCTGCGATATATGTGATATGATCATTTGATATATTGAGATAGATACTGTATATAGTATATATGATATATTATATAGACGTTGCTTATGTTTTACACCCGCGCTAGCCCTGCCCCGCTCTGCCTTTAGTTACCTAACCTAGCGGTGCATGACGGGACATCGAGGCGAATGCGGATGACATAAGTATACGTTGTATTTATCTGTGATGCTTAGGTAACTTAAATGATAGGAATTCATTAATGAGATTAATGAAAGAAAATAAACCTAAAGATGTTGTGGAATCGAATTTTCAAAAATAGGTAGTTTTAGTTGTTGCTTTGCATAGCGGTGTTCTTTGTAGAACATCATGCACCTTATTCGATAAGGAAAGAGCTGAGATCCCTTCACCGGGAGTGACCTCTTTAGTAATAACTGGTAGATGCTACAACCCTCGGTTTCGTCTTTTGATTGTTTTTCTAGTTCTTTCTTTGCATAGTGGTATTGTGAATATCCTGCACCTCATTCGACGAGGAAAGACACGAGATCCCTTCACAGGGAGTGACCTTTTTAGCGAAACTAGCAAAAGCCTAAAAAACACTCAATTTTAAATCATTTGATTCTACAATGATATCAAGTTCATTACGCAAGAGGTTTTCTTAAAAACCTGTCGTAGCCCTTCGTCATTTCAGATAAGTACTTCATAGTATTCATGCTACGTTTGTTGGTTTTCGTCAAGGCGTAGTGTGCGGTAGCTATTTATGCTTATCTATAAAAGCATATGATGCGATTGAGTTAGGGTAGTCGTACGACTTTGTTGGCTTTCGTCAAGGGTCGTGCGGGTGGGTTTAATTCAATTATGAAATATATGGGTTGCACGTGACTAGCAGCCTATGGTTTGTTGGTTTTCGTCAAGGTCATAGGATGCTAGGGGCAAAATTATTAGGAATTTCAAGTGTTGAAATTTGCAATGAGATTGCATACCTTCTATGAGATAGTTGGATCCCGATACCCACTGCGAGTAAGAGTTACTTCTGGGAGAGTTTTACACATTACAATTAGCCGATCAAGTAGGTGTCTAGAAAAGTATCAACGGGGTTACGCCCTTGGGAAAACGACGTTTATTTTAATTAGGCTCGTGCGAAAGCACGTGGAACCTCCCTCAAAGTACCGGCACTAACCTGGCTGAAAGATTGGCGAACTTGTAGAGTGTAATTAATCCCGACTAGTCTTTCCTTTTAGGGTTTGAAGAAAGATTTGATAAAAACAGTGGGAGCCATCCTGATTAGATAAAATAATAACCAATCTGATCTTGCAAGAGCGCATGCTGAGTGTTTTCTTCTCTCTCTCTCTCCAGATAGCGACCATGCCACGCCTTAATCAAGATAATAATAGGGATGTATTGACCGAACCCGCTTGTTATACTATGCTGGGGAATGTTGGTCCCGCTCCAACTTATAATTGTTATAAGACCGAGCAAGAAATATGGGATTACCAGGATTCCCGTGCCGCCCAAATGAAAAAAGTGCATGATGATGCATCTTCTTCGGGTATGTTCATTACAGAGAACTGTTTCTCAGTATTCTCTACATCCTGGGTATGAGATATCGGATCAGGATCCCATATATGTAATCTGTTACATGGGTTACAGAGAGGTAGAGAACTGAGAATGGATGATAAAGTTTCAAGAGTTGGAAACGGTGCAATTTTTGCAGCCAAAGTGTTGGCAGTTATCACCCTGTATTACCAAATACATTGATTCTGAACGAATGTTATTAGATACCTAACCTGATATACAACATTATATCAGTCTCTTTATTTAGTAAAGAAGGATATAATTTTGTATTGTTGGATAATGTTTTGAACATTTCCTATATCAAGAGTTGATCGGTTCAGGCACGTTATCTAAAAGCATATACGTTCTAAATCAAACCACGGTTCTTAACGTACAGGAACACACACAAGAGGAAGAGTTCAGAAATGAACGAATCCTTCTTGAGGCATTATAGACTAGGTCATGTCAATGCGACCAGACTAGCTAAGTTACAATAAGATGCATATTTAAATCAGTTTGAATTTACATCTTGTGAAACTTTCCAGTCATGTCACAAAGATAAGATGACCATAGCTCCGTTTACTGGAAACAGAGAAAGAGTTAATGAACTCTAGGGATTGATACATGATGATGTATGTAAGTCCCCTGTCTACACATGCCAGGACTGGTTCTTTATACTTCATTACATTCACTGAAGATCTCTCAAGAATCAGACATATGTTCCTGTTGAAACATAAGTCTGAAGCTTTTGAGAAATTCAAAGAATATAAATTAGAAGTAGAGAACCAAAACGGGTATAAGTATTATGTCCTTGATGTGATCAGGGAGGAGAATACTTGAGCACGGAATTCCTGGACTATTCAAAAGGAGAATGAGATTCTCTCTCAGCATTACTCCTCCGTATACATCACAACACAACGGTGTATCGGGGCGGAGCAATCGCACCCTATTAGATATGGTGCGCTCTATGATGAGTACTACTGAGTTGCCTATTTCCTTTTGGGGGTTATGCACTTGTGAAACTGCATACCTATTGAATTGGGTTCCAACCAAATCAGGTGCCTACCACTCCATATGAGATATGGTATGGGAAGAGCCCATGTCTTAAGTAAGTTAAGATTTGTGGTTGTCCGGCCTATGCCAAAAGCAAAATCCGGACAAGCTCGAGACAAGGTCAGTTCTGTAGAAGTTTGTTGTGTAGGGTTACTAGGCACTCTAATAAGGTTCTACAAGGCATCAATCATGCCCGATTAAAATTTTAGCCATGCCTAATAACTCTAAACAAGATCTTTAAACTAGAGATTAGGCGAAAAATAGCAAGTTAAAAACTTTAACACTAAGTGAATACGAAATACAACCTTTGTAGATCGGTCCTTCACTTCTTAAGCTCCTTGTAGTAGTCCCTTCGCTGCGATCATCGAACTCCCGGACTCTCGGACGGCTCCATGAGAAAATTGCAACTGTATTGCTTAAAGTTTTCGAGGCCGAAGATGATCTACGTCGAGGGAATACGAACTCAAGCTTCTACTTTACTAACTAGAGAATTAGTGAAGCAAACACCCTAAACTAAAGTGCTAGTCTAGTAGAGAATGATGAAATAGGAAATGAGTACACTTTAGAATTTCTTTTCTCACTTTCATTCTCTCTCTTTATCAAACCCTAGAAAGAAATTGAAGGAGGAAGAAGATGAGCTCAAAATGAGAAATGGAAACTAATCAAGAGAGAGTTAGCTAACCATGGGTGAGTGTGTATCATATACTAACCCATGTAGAGACATAACCATGGCTAATTATAGTGGTTAGGTTTATAAAAATCCTAAGTAAAAACAAAACTAGTGGACTTTGGTCAATGCATTCATAAGCTTCATGAAGCTTCATGCACTTGAACAATTATCCGCTAATTTTGTATTTACTTTGTATATTAAAACCCTACCAATATAATTACTATGGTGTATGTCTCATACACCCATGTAGTGTGTATCAACAACCATGATACAAAATGTACACAAATAAATATATATCACATATATATTAAGTTGTGCACAAGTGAGAAAAATAAATGCTTAAGTGAACCAATGTTAGTTAATATAAATTAGTATATCACATATACAATTATACACTAAATTATTAAATCAACACTTGACTTAATAATCCGGTTATATCACATATAACCGACTAACATCCAATGTATCGACTTATCGAATCAACCCTTGATTCGATAACTTGGTTATATCGCATATAACCGATCGACACAAACATCGCGAGAATATAATACGGTATCACACACTCGCATTATTCTCGGTCCTGCACATATCACATATGCGCTCCTATTTCGTTTTGCATGAGCCAGTAAAACCTTTATGTAGGACTCTAAAGACTCGTCAATACGCCGGCAGTAGGTGATGATCATATCAAGCACCCACAAGCCGTCAGTGGTACTAGCTGGACGTAACGGCTATCCGGGTATTGAGCGATCAGAAGATCAGCAAGCAAGCCCGCTCCAACTCCTGCGAAAAGCCTGACAGTGACACTACCGTACAGTCCGGTCTCCTCGACTGATATGTCGCATATCAAGTCTAGGGGTGCTAAACGTCAGACCCCAATAGCCGATAAGTCATGCCGATATGAGGCTCATAACGGGTTGAGAAACTACTGGTAACACTTACCAGTAAATCTCTAAACCAGCCCTGGCCAGGGACTTCCCTGTTATGGCCAATCGAGTATAGCGCAACATCAACCCCCAATACCGGGAGAGACGAAACCCCTCCTATCGCTCATTGCCTCCATGTGACTCGGGACTGTACCCAAAAACCACCGTTTTGCACGCCCTCTTGGACGTGGTAAGGTGGAAATCAAAGCACAGTGGGAATCACACAAGACTCTATGACGATCTCGGGTCTACAGACTAACCTGTACCAGTGTCACCAGAGAACTGCCATCTGACGTAAGGTATAATACCATCTGGGAGTTCTCGGCGAGTCTGTCCAGTGTACCCAGTATCCACTGAGCACCCGTATATCATCTCTGATGTCAAACACCAATGGATATGGGATCATCCATCGCCCATCTGTATGGGTCGAGAAGGTATACGCTAGTCTACTCTGGTATATCGATGCCCCGTCTTGATACACCCACGACTAGGGACCTTGAAGGATATACTTATGGACTACCATGTCCCCACTAGTATGATCCGCATCATAGTCTAGGTAGTCAAGTACACATCCTAAGGGCTTTACCAACATGTAACAGAGAGACAATCAGTGTACACGTTAAGGTAAAGAGTGACCAGATAGCATACTATCATGTTGAGCAAGAAAGTCCTCCCTATATATGTCCAAGCATCCACTACAATATACATCTCATCTATAGTAATGGCCTCTAGGGCATACATATAACTAACAATCTCCCACTTGCACTAGGGCCATCTGATAACAGTGGTTGTAGTATCTCATACTCAACCATCCCATAATAGTCTCTCTCTGGGAAAAGGACTTTGTAAGTTGATCCGCCGTGTTGTCCTCTGAGTCTACTCTCTTAACCTCGATCCCCTGGAGATCAACCATCTCCATGATCAGGTGACACTGCCTTAGAATATGTCTGGATCACTGAAGGGACGGGCGTTCCTAGGCATAAGCGACAACTCCATTGTCACACAACGGAAAGAACGAAGTTCATCTCATGAACTAATATACACCCAGACTGCCTCTTTGGTAGCATCTTTGGTAGCGATGTATCTAGCCTTTATCGTCTAGTATGCCACGGTATCTAGCTTGGAACTCTTCCAACATACTGTCCCTTTACTAAGGGTAAAGACAATGCCTGTGACTGACATTCAGTCGTCCTTATCACCCTGGAACCCTTCCAGTGATTCTCCCCAGGATCAATTGATATCATCTCACTACAACTAGTGAGTATCCTAACATCCAATTAGATCTATCTCATAGATCCAAAACCCAGGATTTAGTAGGTTTCACTTTGATCCTATATGGAGAATCATTGTGATAAGCGGAGATTGACCGAGCGTAGCATAGGAAACTCCTTCCCTATCAAGAGTATGTTATCCATGTACTCTACGAGGATCACCACCATACTCCTTACTACCTTTTTGTATATACAAGGTTCATCTACTATTTTGATGAAGTCAAACTCTTTGACTACAACATCAAAACAGACGTTCCTACTCCGCGATGCCTGTTTTATTACATAAAACATCTTGAACACGTTTCCGCTGCTCCCACTGTCTACGAGGCCCTCTGGCTGTATACTTATAGGCGCTCTCTTCCAAATCATCATTTAGAAAAGTAGTCATGACGCCCAACCTCTAGATATCATAGTCATGGTATGTAGCCGTGGCAAGTAGGATCTGGATGGACTTAAGCATAGCTACTTAGAAAAGGTTTCATCATAATCCATACCTGGTCAATGATGCAAACCTTTAACAAGTCTAGCTTTGAAAGTCTCAACCTTTCCATGTACACCAAGTAATCTTCTCAAGATATACTTGCTCCAGATGGGGATTTAACCCTTCAGATAAAGCAACCAAAGTCCATACTTTGTTGGTGTATAAGGATTCCATCTCAAATCGCTAAGCATCCAGCCATTCTTACAGAGTCCCACTCCTGATGGCCAGCTCGAAACTAGTTGGGTCATCATCTCATGATGCTATCCTCGCTCCCACTGTCATAGAGAAATAGAAGTATCTCTCAGATGGGTGAGGAACCTTACTAGATCGGCGGAGAGGCTGAGGTTCGTTGGAAACTATTGAATCCTTTGGTTCTACCAAATCATCAGCTGAAGTTTGTATAGCTGGAACTCTTTCCAGTTCTATCTCATGACCACTAATTTCTTCACAAGAAATTCCCTTTCACAAAGGTGGCATGCTGAAAAACAAAATATCTTTTGTTCCTCGGTTTGGTAGAAGATATTCCCTTTCGAATGCTTGGGATATCCAACAAACTTCTACAGAACTGACTTTGCCTCAAGCTTGTCTGGATTATGCTTTTAGACATAGGCTGGACAACCCCAAATCTTAACAAACTCAAAAAATGGGCTCTTCCCTTTCCATATCTCATATGAAGTGGTAGGCAACTGATTTGGTTGGAACGCCATTCAATAAGTATGCAGCTTCACAAGTGCATAACCCCCAAAAAGGAAATAGGCAACTCAGTAATACTCATCATAGAGCACACCTTATCACATAGGGTGTGATTGCTCCGTCCCGATACACCGACGTGCTGTGGTGTATGCGGAGGAATAATGCTGAGAGAGAATCTCATTATCCTTTAGAATAATCCAGGAATTCCGTGCTCAAGTATTCTCCTCCTTGATCACATCAAAGGACATAATACTTATATTTGTTTTGGTTCTCTACTTTCTAACTTATATTCTGTGAATATCTCAAAAGCTTCGGACTTGTGTTTCAACAGGAACATATGTCTGAATCTTGAGAGATCATCAGAGAATGTAATGAAGTACAAAGAACCGGTCTTGGCATGTGTAGACGGGGGACCTTCATACATCAACATGTATCATCCCAAGAGTTCACTAACTCTTTCTCTATTTCCAATAAACGGAGCTGTGGTCATCTTATCTCTGTGACATGACCGGCAAGTTTCACAAGATGTAAATTTAAACTAATTTAAATATGCATCTTTATGTAACTTCAGCTAGTCGGGTCGCATTGATATGACCTAGTCTACAATACCTCAAGAAGGATTCGTTCATTTCTGAACTCTTCCTCTTGTGTGTGTTCTGTATACTAAGAACTGTAGTTTGATTTAGAACGTCAATACTTTTAGATAACGTGCCTGAACCGATCAACTTTTGATATAGGAAATGTTCAAAACATTATCCAACAATACAAAATTATATCCTTCTTTACTAATAAAGAGACTGATATGATGTTGTATATCAGGTTCGGTATCTAACAACATTCGTTCAGAATCAATGTATTCTGGTAATACAGGGTGATAGTGACCAACAGACTTGGCTGCAACACTTGCACCGTTTTCTATCTCATGAAACTTATCACCCGTTCTCAGTTCTCTACCTATCTGTAGCCCATGTAACAGATTACATATGCGGGATCCTGATCCGGTATCTCATACCTAGGATGTAAAGGATACTGAGAAACCGTTCTCTGTATTGAACACACCCGAAGAAGATGCATCATTATGCACTTTCTTCGTTTGGGCGGCACGGGAATTCTGGTAATCCCCTATTTCCTGCTCTGTCTTATAACAATTATAAGTTGGAGCGGGACCAACGTTCCCCAGCTCAGTATAACAAGCGGGTTCGGTCAATACATCCGTATTATTATCTTGATTAAGGCATGATATGGTCGCTACCTGGAGAGAGAGAGAAGAAAACACTCTGCGTGCGCTCTTGCAAGATCAGATTGGTTATTATTTTATCTAATCAGGATGGCTCCCACTGTTTTTATCAAATCTTCCTTCAAACCCTAAAAGGAAAGACTAGCCGGGATTAATTACACCCTACAACTTCGCCAATCTTTCAGCCAGGCCAGTGTCGGTACTTTGAGGGAGGTTCCCTGTGCTTTCGCACGGACCTAATTAAAGTAAACCTCGTTTTCCTAGAGGCGTAACCCTGTTGACACCTTTCTAGACACCTACTTGATCGGTTAATTGTAATGTGTAAAACTCTCCCAGTAGTAACAATTGGGATGCGCATATTTACTTACGTTGATGACATGTGATGTTATGTGTTGCTGGATATGTTATATTGGATCGTCGCGTTTTGAATAGCCGGGGGTTTTATGTGAGATGAGGGTTTTTATTTTCATTCATGTAAAATTCAATATATGTAATATTCTTTTATCGGGGCACTTCCGGGATGAGGTTGATGTCACCATTTGTATATTATTTACTTTTCCGCATTAGGTAGACCCAAGGAGGGAAGCATAAGTAACCGGGTTCTAGGTTCCAGTGGGAGACCAACTTGAGGAGTCGAGTCCGGGTCTCCTAACTCTAGAATTGGTAGGGTTGCTTGCCGCTCTCATAGGGGTCTAGGGGTGTGGGTTTGGCTATTCATCGCGACCATGGAATCCGTGTTTTATAGAGGCTCAAAATAAAACACGGACGTCCTAGTATATCCAATATTTCATATGTTTCTTCTGCTGCGATATCTGTGATGTGATCATTTGATATGTTGTGATAAATACTGTATATAGTATATATGATATATTATATAGATGCGGGGGTTAATTTTGACATATCGGGGTTCGTTCGGAGTTTTAATTTCGTAAACACGTCGCCTAATGCTCTAGCTAGGCTCTGATATCACTGTAGGGTTACTAGGCACTCTAATAAGGTTCTACAAGGCATCAACCATGCCCGATTAAAATTTTAGCCGTGCCGAATAACTCTAAACAAGATCTTTAAACTAGAGATTAGGCGAAAACTAGCAAGTTAAAAACTTTAACACTAAGTGAATACGAAATACAACCTTTGTAGATCGGTCCTTCACTTCTTAAGCTCCTTGTAGTAGTCCCTTCGCTGCGATCATCGAACTCCCGGACTCTCGGACGGCTCCATGAGAAAATTGCAACGGTATTGCTTGAAGTCTTCGAGGACGAAGATGATATACGTCGAGAGAATACGAACTCAAGCTTCTACTTCACTAACTAGAGAATTAGTAAAGCAAACACCCTAAACTAAAGTGCTAGTCTAGTAAAGGATGATGAAATAGGAAATGGGTACACTTTAGAATTTCTTTTCTCACTTTCATTCTCTCTCTTTATCAAACCCTAGAAAGAAATTGAAGGAGGAAGAAGATGAGCTCAAAATGAGAAATGGAAACTAATCAAGAGAGAGTTAGCTAACTATGGGTGAGTGTGTATCATATACTAACCCATGTAGAGACATAACCATGGCTAATTATAGTGGTTAGGTTTATAAAAATCCTAAATAAAAACAAAACTAGTGGACTTTGGTCAATGCATTCATAAGCTTCATGAAGCTTCATGCACTTGAACAATTATCCGCTAATTTTGTATTTACTTTGTATATTAAAACCCTACCAATATAATTACTATGGTGTATGTCTCATACACCCATGTAGTGTGTATCAACAACCATGATACAAAATGTACACAAATAAATATATATCACATATATATTAAGTTGTGCACAAGTGAGAAAAATAAATGCTTAAGTGAACCAATGTTAGTTAATGTAAATTAGTATATCACATATACAATTATACACTAAATTATTAAATCAACACTTGACTTAATAATCCGGTTATATCACATATAACCGACTAACATCCAATGTATCGACTTATCGAATCAACCCTTGATTCGATAACTTGGTTATATCGCATATAACCGATCGACACAAACATCGCGAGAATATAATACGGTATCACATACTCGCATTATTTTCGGTCCCGCACATATCACATATGCGCTCCTATTTCGTTTTGCCTGAGCCAGTAAAACCTCTATGTAGGACTCTAAAGACTCGTCAATACGCCGGCAGTAGGTGATGATCATATCAATCACCCACAAGCCGTCAGCGGTACTAGCTGGACGTAACGGCTACCCGGGTATTGAGCGATCAGAAGATCATCAAGCAAGCCCGCTCTAACTCCTGCAAAAAGCCTGACAGTGACACTACCGTACAGTCCGGTCTCCTCGTCTGATATGTCGCATATCAAGTCTAGGGGTGCTAAACGTCAGACCCCAATAGCCGATAAGTCATGCCGATATGAGGCTCATAACGGGTCGAGAAACTACTGGTAACACTTACCAGTAAATCTCTAAACCAGCCCTGGCCAGGGACTTCCCTGTTATGGCCAATCGAGCATAGCGCAACATCAATCCCCAATACCGGGAGAGACGAAACCCCTCCTATCGCTCATTGCCTCCATGTGACTCGGGACTGTACCCAAAAAACCACCGTTTTGCACGCCCTCTTGGACGTGGTAAGGTGGAAATCAAAGCACAGTGGGAATCACACAAGACTCTATGACGATCTCGGGTCTACAGACTAACCTGTACCAGTGTCACCAGAGAACTGCCATCTGACGTAAGGTATAATACCATCTAGGAGTTCTCGGCAAGTCCGTCCAGTGTACCCAGTCTCCACTGAGCATCCGTATATCATCTCTGATGTCAAACACTAATGGATATGGGATCATCCATCGCCCATCTGTATGGGTCGAGAAGGTATACGCTAGTCTACTCTGGTATATCGATGCCCCGTCTCGATACATCCACGACTAGGGACCTTGAAGGATGTACTTATGGACTACCATGTCCCCACTAGTATGATCCGCATCATAGTCCAGGTAGTCAAGTACACATCCTAAGGGCTTTACCAACATGTAACAGAGAGAAAATCAGTGTACACGTTAAGGTAAAGAGTGACCAGATAGCATACTATCATGTTGAGCAAGAAAGTGCTCCCTATATATGTCCAAGCATCCACTACAATATACATCTCATGTATAGTAATGGCCTCTAGGGCATACATATAACTAACATGTTGGATATCCCAAGCATTCGCAAGGAAATATCTTCTACCGCACCGAGGAACAAAAAATGTTTTATTTTTTGGCATGCCGCCTTTTTAGAAAAGGAATTTATTTTGGAAAGAAATTTGTGGTCATGAGGTAGAACTGGAAGGAGTTCCAGCTATACAAACTGCAGCTGATGATTTGGTAGAACCGGAGGATTCAATAGTTCCCGAAGAACCTCAGCCACTCCGCCGATCTGGTAGGGTTCCTCATCCACCTGAGAGATACTTCAGTTTTCTCAATGATAGTGGGAGCGAGGATTGCATCATGAGATGATGACCCAACTAAGTTTCGAGCAGGCCATCAAGAGTAGTGACTCTGTAAGAATGGCTGGATGCTGTGTGATCTGAGATGGAATCTATGTACACCAACAAAGTATGGACTTTGGTTGTTCTATCTGAAGGTTAAATCCCTATCAGGAGCAGGTATATCTTTAGAAGATTACTTGGTGTAGATGGAAAAGTTGAGACTTTCGAAACTAGACTTGTTGTAAAAGGTTTTCGTCATCGACCAGATGTGGACTATGATGAAACCTTTTCTCCAGTGCCTATGCTTAAGTCCATCCGGATTCTAGTTGTCATTGCTACATACCATGAATACGATATCTGGCGGTTGGGTGTCATGACTACTTTTCTAAATAGTGATTTAGAAGAGAGCGTCTATAACTACACAGCCAGAGGGCTTCGTAGACAGTGGGAGTAGCGGAAACGTGTGCAAGTTGCTTTACGGGTTAAAGCTGGCATCGCGGAGTTGGAACATATGTTTTGATGTGGTACTCAAAGAGTTTGACTTCATCAAAATGGTAGATGAACCTTGTATATACAAAAGGGTTGTAGAGAGTAAGGCGGTCTTCCGCGTATGGTACGTGGATGGCATACTCTTGATAGAAAAGGTGTTTCCTATGCTACACTCGGTCAATCTCCTCTTATCACATTGATTCTCCATATAGCATCAAGTTGATACCTCCTAAATCCTGGGTTTTGGATCTATGAGATAGATCTAAGTGGATTTTAGGATTCTCACTAGGTGTAGTGAAGTGGTACCAATCGATCCTGGGGAGAATCACTGGATAGATTCCAGGGTGGTAAGGTCGACTGAATGTCAGTCACAGGCATTGTCTTTACCCACGCTATGTTGGAAGAGTTCCAAGCAAGATACCATGGCAAACTAGACGATAAAGGCTCGATACATCGCTACCAAAGATGCTACCAAAAAGGCAGTCTGTGTGTATATTAGTTCATGAGATGAACTTCATTCCTACCATTGTGTGACAATGGAGTTGTGGCTTAGGCCTAGGAACCCCGTCCCATCAGTGACCCAGACATATTCTAAGGCAGTATCACCTGATCATGGAGATGGTTGATCTCCAAGGAGATCGAGGTTAGGAAAGTAGACTCAGAGGAAAACATGGCGGATCCACTCACAAAGGCCTTTTCCTAGAGAGAGACTTTTATGGGATGGCTGCGTATGAGATACTACAACCACTGCTATATGATGGCCCTAGTGCAAGTGGGAGATTGTTAGTTATATGTATGCCCTAGAGGCCATTACTGTATATGAGATGTATATTGTAGTGGATGCTTGGACATATATAGGGAGGACTTTCTTGCTCGACATGATAGTATGCTATCTGGTTACTCTTTATCTTAACACATACACTGATTGTCTCTCTGTTACATGTTGTTAAAGCCCTTAGGATGTGTACTTGACTACCTGGATTATGATGCAGGTCATACTAGTGGGACGATGGTAGTCTGTGAGTACATCTTTTAATGTCCCTAGTCGTGGGTGTATCGAGACGGGGCATCGATATACCAGAGTAGACTAGCGTGTACCTTCTCGACCCATGTAGATGGGCGATGGATGATCCCATATCCATTGGTGTTTGACATCAGAGATGATATACGGGTGCTCAGTGGAGACTGGGTACACTGGACGGACTCGCCGAGAACTCCCAGATGGTATTATACCTCACGTCAGATGGCAGTTCTCTGGTGACACTGGTACAGGTTAGTTTGTCGACCCGAGATCATCATAGAGTCTTGTGTGATTCCCACCGTGCTTTGATTTCCACCGTACCACGTTCAAGAGGACGTGAAAAACGGTGGTTTTTGGGTACAGTCCCGAGTCACATGGAGGCAATGAGCAATAGGAGGGGATTCGTCTCTCTCGGTATTGGGGGTTGATGTTGCGCTGTGCTTGATTGGCTATAACAGGAAGTCCCTGTCCAGGGATGTTTCAGAGATTTACTGGTAAGTGTTACCAATAGTTTCTCGACCCGTTATGAGCCTCATATCGGCATGACTTATCGAGTTACTGGGGTCTGACGTTTACCACCCCTAGACGAGATATGCGATATATCAGACGAAGAGACCGGACTGTACGGTAGTGTTACTGATTGGATTCGCAGGAGTATGAGCAGGCATGCTTGTTGATCTTCTGATCGCTCAATACCCGGATGGCCGTTACGTTTAGCAGACCGCTTGCGGCTTGTGGGTGTTTGATATGATCATCACCTACTGCCGGTGTATTGACGAGTCTTTAGAGTCCTACACAGAGCTTTCCTGGTTCATGTGAAACGGAGTAGGAGCACATATGTGATATGTGCGGGACCGAGATTAATGCGCGTATGTGATACCGCATTCTATTCTCGCGATTTGTGACATCGGTCGGTTATATGTGATATAGCCGGGTTATCGGATCAAGTGTTGATTCGATAGATTGTTACATTTGATATTAGTCGGTTGTATATGATATAGCCGGATTATTAAATTAAGTGATTTAATAATTTAATGTATAATTATATATTTGATATATTAACTTACATTAACTAATATTTGCTCACTAAGTATTTCTTTTTCTCACTTGTGTACACTTAGTATATATGTGATATATATTAATGTACATTATTTTGTGTCATGCTAGATACTACATGCTATACGGGTGTATGGGACTCACACCATACTTATAATAATGATATAGTTTTATTTATCTAAAGTAATCAAAATTAATGATAATTAGTCACATGGTTGAAGTTTGTAGAAGCTTGTGGAACCATTGACCAAGTCCATTAATTTTGTTTTACTTGAAAATATTTATTAACCTAACCATTATTGTTAGCCATAGTTATGTCTCTACATGAGTTAATGTATGACACTAACTCACCCATGGTTGCTATTCTCACCTCATGAGTTCATTCTCTCATCTTCATTCTTCATCTTCTTCTTCATTTGAGAAAGCTTGCTAGCTTTTTTCTAAGTGAGAAAATAATGTGAGAAAATTAAATCTAAAGTGAGCCCATTTCCAACTTCATCATCCTCTACTACTTGCCATTTAGTATAGGGTGTTTGCTTCACTAATTTCACAATTAGTGAAGAGGTAGCATAAGCTTGAGTTTCCTCGACGTAGATCATTTCGACCTCAAAGACATTGAGAAAGCTCGTTCATTTCTTCATGTGGATCCTTTTTAGAGTTCGGGTGATCACTACTTGGAGCGAAGGGACTACCACACGGAGCTTTAGAAGTGAAGGACCGGTCTACAAAGGTTGTATTCCTCATTCACTTAGTGTAATGTTTGATTACATGCTAGTGTAACTCCTAATGTTCTAGTTAGATCCTTGGCATGGGTTGCATAGCTCTCTAGGTTTTTTAAAATTGTATACTTGATACCCCAAAAATCCTAGTTAGGGTGCTATGGAACCCATCAATAGATTTATTATCTTAAACAGTATAAGCTGATTTCAACAGTGTCATGACAGTACACAATCCTTATTTCCAATCCAAATGGCTTGGTACATGCACATCAACTGGCTTAGAAAAATAACTAAATTTATTCATATTAATATAAGCAGAAACAATATTACAATATCTCAATTCTTATTTTATAAACTGCACAACATTACTAGGGTCTTAATTTAAGTAATGATGTCACTACAAACGCTTTTCTCATGCATCAATTAGTGAGTAGGAAACCCAAATTTATTCATACTCTTTCAGATTGTCAAAATAGAATATAAATAAAAGGGCAGAATACAATATTTCCAATTATTCAATAATAACTTTCCTTTATAATTTGGCATTTGATGTATGGAATTGCTCCACTATTGTAGTGAGATTACTATTATATCAATCAAGTGTGTACCCACCGATTCGGCTCTTATGCAAAAGAGCTTGCACCTCCTATTGTAGTCAGGTGGTCCCATTAAACATAATAGATCTAGCATCTTTATGCAAGATATAAATAAGGCAATTACCTTAACAAACCTTATCCTGTCCGAATTTGGATAATTTAAAATATTTGTCTTAAATATATCCCTGCAGTGGAAGGCCTTTAGATTTAAATTTCCAAAATTTTGATCTATCTACATTTGTATACAATTGTTGTTTAATAAACATAGAGAACAAATTTAATTATTATTTATAGTAATGAAAACTAACATGCCATTCCTTTAATTCTAAAATTATCTTAGAACTATTTCTAAACTAATAATAATTTTCATAATTAAACTAATGAAAATTGACAGATTCTATCATATAACCTATCCATAACAATTTATGGTTATATGAAACCTTTCCATAAATCATATAATTTTTCAAATAATAAATTTCATGTCATATTTACAATATCGAATAATGCAAGATATGAAACCAATTCTATAATTATTTTAAGTCCTTACTATAAAATATTTATATATAAACTAAATTTATATCATATAAAGTGACTAAATTATAATTTCTGTAAATTATAAAGACTTATAATTAAGTTTCCATAGATTTAGTCATCTATGAGAGCCTGAAACGAATTAAATAATTTTCATGGACATGGAAACAATTTTCCAGATCCTCTCAAAACAAGTTTCCATAGATTTAGTATGTGATGTGAACATTTATTTAATGGGTCGGGTCGGTTTCAATTAACCCGACTCGTAAGGGTCTTAAGATCTAACATTTTCTTTTAAATTTAAAAAAAAAATGATTTCTAAAATCAACCTTTTAAATTCAAATTGATTTCTAAAAATCAAAACCTGTTTGATATATCATATAGATTACAATATCGTATAGATATCTAAAAATTATAATCATTAAATCTATCAAATATAACATAATCTTTAAATTTATCAAATAGATTTAAATATCAAATATATTCTGATAGATTAATTACAAAAATTAATTTAGATCTCATCTAATCTATTTAATCTAATTAAATAAATATATCTTATTTAAGAAAAGTAAAACTATTTTTAAAAATAATTAAATTGATTTCAAAAATAAAATCTTTGCATTAAATTGATTTCAAAAATCAATATAGATTTCTCAAATAGATTTCATATCAAATAATTAATTTAGATCTTATCTAATTTATTTAATCTAATTAAATAAATAGATCTTATATAATAAATAAAAGTAAAACCTTTTCATATTATGAACTATTCATCAAAAAAGGTTTTCTAGAATTAGGATTTTATTTATCATATAAAATTTAAGAACCTAATCTAATTAAAAATATGAAATCTATTCAATTATGAACACTTCATAATTAGGGTTTTACAAAATTAGGATTTTTATCATATATTAAAATTAAGGAACCCTAATCTAATTTAAATCATATTTAATTAATTGTGATCCAATCTATTTATGAACAATTCATAAAATTAGGGTATCATAAAAATTAGGATTTAATCAATTAATATTAGAAAATCCCAATCTAAAGAGCACCGTATCTCTTATACCAATTGATGGAAACGTATGCATGCTTATGGTGTTAACACATATATCAATTTCCTAAAAATAGGATTTTTATTTAAAATTAATTTCGTACCTTTTCTGTAATTCGATCACACTGATGAAAAACTTTTAAGGTAGCATCCATAAACGTAAAGGCCTCGAATTGAAGTCAATCAAGTTTTGTGGAGGATGAACATGCCCATGGATTGGTGTACGATACCTCATGACTCTTAATTTGTTCTCCCAAATTAATTAATATCCCAAACAATTAGTTGAGTCTATGAAAAATGATTAATGGTGTCGAAATCCAAAATGTTTGCCTAATTTTATATTTTTAATTATATTCCATTATTTTTTTGGATGAATTTAAATAGATCAAAGTTTTTTTCATTTGCACTTATCTAATTTATTTAATCTAATTAAATAAATAGATCTTATATAATAAATAAAAGTAAAACCTTTTCATATTATGAACTATTCATCAAAAAAGGTTTTCTAGAATTAGGATTTTATTTATCATATAAAATTTAAGAACCTAATCTAATTAAAAATATGAAATCTATTCAATTATGAACACTTCATAATTAGGGTTTTACAAAATTAGGATTTTTATCATATATTAAAATTAAGGAACCCTAATCTAATTTAAATCATATTTAATTAATTGTGATCCAATCTATTTATGAACAATTCATAAAATTAGGGTATCATAAAAATTAGGGTTTAATCAATTAATATTAGAAAATCCCAATCTAAAGAGCACTGTATCTCTTATACCAATTGATGGAAACGTATGCATGCTTATGGCGGTAACACATATATCAATTTCCTAAAAATAGGATTTTTATTTAAAATTAAATCCGTACCTTTTCTGTAATTCGATCACATTGATGAAAAACTTTTAAGGTAGCATCCATAAACGCAAAGGCCTCGAATTAAAGTCTATCAAGTTTTGTGGAGGATGAACATGCCCATGGATTGGTGTACGATACCTCATGACTCTTAATTTGTTCTCCCAAATTAATTAATATCCCAAACAATTAGTTGAGTCTATGAAAAATGATTAATGGTGTCGAAATCCAAAATGTTTACCTAATTTTATATTTTTATTTATATTCCATTATTTTTTTGGATGAATTTAAATAGATCAAGGTTTAATAATTTTCATAATTAAACTAATGAAAATTGACAGATTATATCATATAACCTATCCATAACAATTTATGGTTATATGAAACCTTTCCATAAATCATATAATTTTTCAAATAATAAATTTCATGTCATATTTACAATATCGAATAATGCAAGATATGAAACCAATTCTATAATTATTTTAAGTCCTTACTATAAAATATTTATATATAAACTAAATTTATATCATACAAAGTGACTAAATTATAATTTCTGTAAATTATAAAGACTTATAATTAAGTTTCCATAGATTTAGTCATCTATGAGGGCCTGAAACGAATTAAATAATTTTCATGGACATGGAAACAATTTTCCAGATCCTCTCAAAACAAGTTTCCATAGATTTACTACATGATGTGAACATTTATTTAATGGGTCGGGTCGGTTTCAATTAACCCGACTCGTAAGGGTCTTAAGATCTAACCTTTTCTTTTAAATTTAAAAAAAAATCGATTTCTAAAATCAACCTTTTAAATTCAAATTGATTTCTAAAAATCAAAACCTGTTTGATATATCATATAGATTACAATATCGTATAGATATCTAAAAATTATAATCATTAAATCTATCAAATATAACATAATCTTTAAATTTATCAAATAGATTTAAATATCAAATATATTCTGATAGATTAATTACAAAAATTAATTTAGATCTCATCTAATCTATTTAATCTAATTAAATAAATATATCTTATTTAAGAAAAGTAAAACTATTTTTAAAAATAATTAAATTGATTTCAAAAATAAAATCTTTGCATTAAATTGATTTCAAAAATCAATATAGATTTCTCAAATAGATTTCATATCAAATAATTAATTTAGATCTTATCTAATTTATTTAATCTAATTAAATAAATAGATCTTATATAATAAATAAAAGTAAAACCTTTTCATATTATGAACTATTCATCAAAAAAGGTTTTCTAGAATTAGGATTTTATTTATCATATAAAATTTAAGAACCTAATCTAATTAAAAATATGAAATCTATTCAATTATGAACACTTCATAATTAGGGTTTTACAAAATTAGGATTTTTATCATATATTAAAATTAAGGAACCCTAATCTAATTTAAATCATATTTAATTAATTGTGATCCAATCTATTTATGAACAATTCATAAAATTAGGGTATCATAAAAATTAGGATTTAATCAATTAATATTAGAAAATCCCAATCTAAAGAGCACCGTATCTCTTATACCAATTGATGGAAACGTATGCATGCTTATGGTGTTAACACATATATCAATTTCCTAAAAATAGGATTTTTATTTAAAATTAATTTCGTACCTTTTCTGTAATTCGATCACACTGATGAAAAACTTTTAAGGTAGCATCCATAAACGTAAAGGCCTCGAATTGAAGTCAATCAAGTTTTGTGGAGGATGAACATGCCCATGGATTGGTGTACGATACCTCATGACTCTTAATTTGTTCTCCCAAATTAATTAATATCCCAAACAATTAGTTGAGTCTATGAAAAATGATTAATGGTGTCGAAATCCAAAATGTTTGCCTAATTTTATATTTTTAATTATATTCCATTATTTTTTTGGATGAATTTAAATAGATCAAAGTTTTTTTCATTTGCACTTATCTAATTTATTTAATCTAATTAAATAAATAGATCTTATATAATAAATAAAAGTAAAACCTTTTCATATTATGAACTATTCATCAAAAAAGGTTTTCTAGAATTAGGATTTTATTTATCATATAAAATTTAAGAACCTAATCTAATTAAAAATATGAAATCTATTCAATTATGAACACTTCATAATTAGGGTTTTACAAAATTAGGATTTTTATCATATATTAAAATTAAGGAACCCTAATCTAATTTAAATCATATTTAATTAATTGTGATCCAATCTATTTATGAACAATTCATAAAATTAGGGTATCATAAAAATTAGGGTTTAATCAATTAATATTAGAAAATCCCAATCTAAAGAGCACTGTATCTCTTATACCAATTGATGGAAACGTATGCATGCTTATGGCGGTAACACATATATCAATTTCCTAAAAATAGGATTTTTATTTAAAATTAAATCCGTACCTTTTCTGTAATTCGATCACATTGATGAAAAACTTTTAAGGTAGCATCCATAAACGCAAAGGCCTCGAATTAAAGTCTATCAAGTTTTGTGGAGGATGAACATGCCCATGGATTGGTGTACGATACCTCATGACTCTTAATTTGTTCTCCCAAATTAATTAATATCCCAAACAGTTAGTTGAGTCTATGAAAAATGATTAATGGTGTCGAAATCCAAAATGTTTACCTAATTTTATATTTTTATTTATATTCCATTATTTTTTTGGATGAATTTAAATAGATCAAGGTTTAATAATTTTCATAATTAAACTAATGAAAATTGACAGATTATATCATATAACCTATCCATAACAATTTATGGTTATATGAAACCTTTCCATAAATCATATAATTTTTCAAATAATAAATTTCATGTCATATTTACAATATCGAATAATGCAAGATATGAAACCAATTCTATAATTATTTTAAGTCCTTACTATAAAATATTTATATATAAACTAAATTTATATCATACAAAGTGACTAAATTATAATTTCTGTAAATTATAAAGACTTATAATTAAGTTTCCATAGATTTAGTCATCTATGAGGGCCTGAAACGAATTAAATAATTTTCATGGACATGGAAACAATTTTCCAGATCCTCTCAAAACAAGTTTCCATAGATTTACTACATGATGTGAACATTTATTTAATGGGTCGGGTCGGTTTCAATTAACCCGACTCGTAAGGGTCTTAAGATCTAACCTTTTCTTTTAAATTTAAAAAAAAATCGATTTCTAAAATCAACCTTTTAAATTCAAATTGATTTCTAAAAATCAAAACCTGTTTGATATATCATATAGATTACAATATCGTATAGATATCTAAAAATCATAATCATTAAATCTATCAAATATAACATAATCTTTAAATTTATCAAATAGATTTAAATATCAAATATATTCTGATAGATTAATTACAAAAAAATAATTTAGATCTCATCTAATCTATTTAATCTAATTAAATAAATATATCTTATTTAAGAAAAGTAAAACTATTTTTTAAAATAATTAAATTGATTTCAAAAATAAAATCTTTGCATTAAATTGATTTCAAAAATCAATATAGATTTCTCAAAATCTTAATTTCTCAAATAGATTTCATATCAAATAATTAATTTAGATCTTATCTAATTTATTTAATCTAATTACATAAATAGATCTTATATAATAAATAAAAGTAAAACCTTTTCATATTATGAACTATTCATCAAAAAAGGTTTTCTAGAATTAGGATTTTATTTATCATATAAAATTTAAGAACCTAATCTAATTAAAAATATGAAATCTATTCAATTATGAACACTTCATAATTAGGGTTTTACAAAATTAGGATTTTTATCATATATTAAAATTAAGGAACCCTAATCTAATTTAAATCATATTTAATTAATTGTGATCCAATCTATTTATGAACAATTCATAAAATTAGGGTATCATAAAAATTAGGGTTTAATCAATTAATATTAGAAAATCCCAATCTAAAGAGCGCCGTATCTCTTATACCAATTGATGGAAACGTATGTATGCTTATGGCGGTAACACATATATCAATTTCCTAAAAATCGGATTTTTATTTAAAATTAAATCCGTACCTTTTCTGTAATTCGATCACATTGATGAAAAACTTTTAAGGTAGCATCCATAAACGCAAAGGCCTCGAATTGAAGTCTATCAAGTCTGGGCCTCGTCCCCTCATTGGGGTCTGCATCTGCAGTATCCTGCAGAAATTCTCTGGTCAAAAAATCAGGAAGACAATTGTTAATTCCTTTTATATAATCAATATCAAAATCAAAAACAGATAATTCTGCTTGCCATCTAGCAAATATTTGTTTTGATGTTAAATTTTTAACATCTTTTTGTAACACAGATTTGGCTGCACTACAATCAATTCTTAATAAGAATTTTTGATTTAATAAATCATCTTGGAATTTATAAATACATTTGATAATAGAAAGAATTTCTTTCTTAATAGTTGAGTAATTCAACTGGGCTGGATTCCATTTTCCAGAAGTAAATCTTACAAGAATTTCCTTATTATTAGTAGGATCTACTTGTTTTAAGATGCCCCCGTAACCTATGTTAGAAGCATCTGTCTCAACAATTTTCTTCCAATTAGGATTGGCAATATGAAGACATGGTAAATTTTTTACTGTCTCTTTAATCTTTTGAACAGCTTTAGTATGATCATCTGTCCAAGGTGATGGATTTTTTCTTAGCCTGGTGTATAATATGGCTGCATCTGTAGCTAAATTTTTATAATAATCTGCTACATAATTTAAAATACCCAAAAATCTTTGGAGCTGCTTAACATTAGAAATATAGTCAGGAAATTTAGAAGCAAATTCTATACTTCTTTTAATTGGAACAATAGTTCCATTATTAATATTATGTCCCAAAAAACGTATAGCTGTTTGAAACAATTTCACCTTTGGAGCAGATATGACTAGTCCATTTTTTATAATAATATATTTGAAAACATTTAAATGCTTAAAATGTTGATCAATGTTCTCAGAATAAATAAGAACATCATCAATATATGAAAGGATAAAGTCCGTATAAGGATTAAATATCGAATTCATAATATTTTGAAATTCAGATGGTGCATTTTTTAGTCCGAACGGCATTACATTCCATTCAAAATGCCCAAAAGGTACTGCAAAAGCAGTTTTATATTTATCAGATTCATGAATCTGAATTTGCCAATAGCCTGATTTTAAATCATATAATTTTTCAAATAATAAATTATACCAATTGATGGAAACGTATGTATGCTTATGGCGGTAACACATATATCAATTTCCTAACAATCGGATTTTTATTTAAAATTAAATCCGTACCTTTTCTGTAATTCGATCACATTGATGAAAAACTTTTAAGGTAGCATCCATAAACGCAAAGGCCTCGAATTGAAGTCTATCAAGTTTTGTGGAGGATGAACATGCCCATGGATTGGTGTACGATACCTCATGACTCTTAATTTGTTCTCCTAAATTAATTAATATCCCAAACAATTAGTTGAGTCTATGAAAAATGATTAATGGTGTCGAAATCCAAAATGTTTACCTAATTTTATATTTTTAATTATATTCCATTATTTTTTGGATGAATTTAAATAGATCAAAGTTTTTTTCATTTGCACTTCTTAGGCTGTTATTAAACATGACATCAATTTCCCCAACTGTCTAGAACTTACTCTCCTTTCTCTAACTATTAGCAAGTGCCCCCGTGCCATACACGGGCACACAAAGTTGCTCAGGAAATCAAGAACTATGTTATTGTAGAGATGACAAACTCTCTTCCTCCTCATTCCCTCTAAATTTCACCCGAGAGTAAGTCCCCTTCCCCCCTCAAAAATTTATGAAAAATACTCAATTTTAACCCAATTTTTTTTGTAAGTGTTATTGTTTGAGGAGTTGTTGTTGGAGCTTGCAATCTTTTCTTTCTTTTCAAATCCGGTCTAAGGTTAGCGTTTTCTTCTCTCTTAGTACTAATTTTTTCAATTAGATTATTAAATTTGTATAATAAGGTGATTCTAATATTTGATTTATGTTGGTTTTGACATGTTAGATATGGATAATAATGAATCGAATCGGTTGTTGGATGATAGATTATAAACCCTAATGAGAACCTATGAACCCAAATCTAACCCTAAAATACCCTAAAGAAAACTTATGAAATCTAATTAACAAACCCTCAAAATTTGGTAATTTAAGCTTAGAGTTGAAAACATATGAATTATAGGCAATCGAGGTTTAATTGTTAGATGAATTTTGAGAAGGGTTCGATCTATTACTTGTTAGATTAATTTAGGGTAAGATGGATTATAGGATTATGTTAGATAAATTATAGGTAATTGAGGGTGTGTGTGAACGAGTGTGTGTGCGCACACATATGTGTTCGCACACATGTGTGTTTATGCGTATGTGTAAGTGTGTGTCCGCGCATACGTATATGAGCGAGTGTGTGTGAGTGTGTGAGCAAGTGTATGTATGGGTGTTTGAGTGCGCGCACGTATGTGTGAGTGTGTAAGAGTGTATATGTGTGTATATGTGTGTATGTGTGTGTGCCCGCATACGAAATATTTCAAAAATATATTCATCCTAACTTCTATATTGTATTTTGTAAATTTAATGATTCGATATTCTGTATTTTGCAAATTTAATAACTCGATATCTTATTGTCTATGATTTATTGCTTAGATTTTTAAATTGTAGCATAATTTATAAACAAAAACAAAATAAAAATCAAATCCGTTAATACCAATTAAACTATACTGGATGCATAAATAAAAAATAAAATCAAACCCATTAAGAAAAATTAACACTAATTAAACTATAACATTAATTACACTAATTAAAAAACCTTAATAAAAACTAGTTACTAGTGAACCGAGACCCTAATTAAGAAGCGATTAAATAGAAAGTTAAGAAAAACCCAAAAAATATGATTAGAAAATTAAGTAGGGTTTTATTTTTCATTTAATTAGTAAGTTTAAGATCGAAAGGTTATAAACTTGCTTAGGATCGATCTATAGTTTCCCGTCTGACAATTAGTGTATATCAAATCTTTTAACCGTCGAATATGATTATAATTGTTTGTGAGAATTGAACGTCATGTTCAATTTTTTTAAACGTATGTGTAGTATTCGACGAGAGGATTTGACATACAGTAATTGTTGGATTTGTTCAGTTTGGATATATTACGAATGCAACATGACTCACATCTCACATCCGCTTGTATTTTCGTCCATTTCGAGAAGTTTCGACGGTACTTTCCATTTGTTCCCTATATAAAGATTTATGTATGAACACGGGGAACGGGGGCAAAGTGCTGCCGAAAATTTCTCAAAATGAACAAAAAACAAAAGAAAGTGAGATTTGAGTGTTGCATTCGTAATGGGAATTAGGACTTTTAACCTTGACAGCCGTGAAACTAATTATCCGTCCCAACTTTTTGTCCTGACTTACACCAACTTTAAATGATATCAGATGCTTTGATGATTCTACACCATTAAATCTAATTTAAGACTTGAAAATTTATTTAACGATGATCTTGTAATAAACTCCTAAGATATGTTACACTCATATTATTATCTGTATGATAACAGATGATAATTCTTCCGGATAAATCTTTTATGCTCATGGGGAAAAAAGATAGGTATAGTTTTAGAGACACCTGATCTAAGTATGGACTTAAAGCATTTTTAAATTACACGGAGCTGAACTCAAAGCGTAGTAAAGACGGACTCATGTTTTGTCTTTGTAAGAAATGTAAGAATAGAGAACGTCTTCGACGTGCAGAGATTGAAGAACATGTATATGTAAATGGTTTTGAAGTAGGCTACATACATTAGAATTACCATGGTGAGAGAATACGTGACGAGAAAGTGATGATGGATAATGAGACGACAGCTTCGCAATTTGAGTTGTCGATGGATGACAAGATAGATGACACGCATGAGATGTTGGAAGATTTATTTGCTGGCGAGGAAATGAATGACGTCGAACCGTCTGAAGACACCAGTGGAGTAAAGGAATTGAAGAAATTTCTGGAGAAAAACGAACAAGATCTATACGAAGGGTGTACAGAATTTACTAGGTTGTCTCTCATAATAAGGCTCCTCCATTTGAAAATGATTAGCGGGATGGCTAACGAGCACTTTGACGTGTTTCTTAATCTCCTACGAAAGGTAGTTCCTGAAGGAATGGAAAGCATTCCAGAGAATCATTACCAGGCAAAAAAATTTGTTAAGACACTTGGTTTCTCTTATAAGAAGATTAATGCACGTCCTAACGACTGTGTGCTATATCGCAAGGATTATGCGTTTCTCGATGGGTGCCCCACTTGCAACTTGTCCAGGTGAAAAAGTGTTAAGCGAAATTCATTCGCAGAAACGTCTGACGTCAGCAGAAAGAGCAAGAAAACTGTAGCTAAAGCCCTTCGTTATTTCCCCTGGCCAAGAGGTTGTAAAATTTATATAATTCAAAGGACATGTCAAAGAGAATGCGATGGTATTCTAATCGTCATATAAAAGATAGGAAGTTGAGGCACCCGGCTGATGCAGAAGCATGGTAGCGATTAGACAGTGTTGATCATTTTGGAGATGAGCCGAGAAATGTACATCTAGATTTGGCAACCGACGGGTTCATGCCTTACGGACTCATGAGCTTTAGTTGGTCCATGTGGCCAGTCTTTCTTATGCCTTACAATCTACCTTCTTGGATTTGTATAAAGCAACCGTATATGATTCTTTTCTTATTAATCCTTGGAAAATATTAACCTGGTCAGAACATCGACGTCTATATGGAACTTTTAATTGAAGAGCTGATAGAACTCTAGGAAAATAGTAGATGTATATGATGCGTATGCCGAGGAGAATTTTAGAATGCGAGCGGCTGTTATTTGGACAATCAATGATTTCCCAGCATACAACATGTTATCCGGATGATCTACCTACGCGATGCATGCATGTCCATCGCGGGGTCTTAATTATAGTGCCACACAGCTTAAGACACGTGGTAAGTTTTGCTACTGGTTTCATCGTAGGTGGCTACCGGCGAATCATCTATACAAAAAGACAGCAAATAAGTTTGATGGAATAGTGGAGAAGGGTGAAGCACCAAAACAGTTGTCAAGGATAGAAATTTTTGAGCAGATATCAGTGTGTTAATTCCAGTAAGGATCTAATCGTTTTAACTCGGATGGTTCCTTGAATAAACAAAAAAAAACCGGAGGCGATCCGAAAATAATAAATTGTTGAATGTGTGGAAAAAGAAAAGTATATTATGGAATCTTCTTTACTGGAAATAACTGTTGATTCGACACAATATTGATGTCATACATGTAAAGAAGAATGCGTTTGATAATATTTCTGGCACATTGTTACAGGACGATTCTAAGTCCAAGAATAAGATGAGTGCTCATGAGTACTTGGAGAAGCTTGGAATTAGACAGAAATTACATTCGGTACTTCGTGATGATGGTGTCTATGAATTACCAGATTCGAGCCACACAATGTCGAAATTGACTATGAAATTTTTTTGTGAGGTGCTAAAGAACGTCAAAACGCCAGATGGTTACTCCTCCAACATATCAAAGAATGTGAAGATCGATCCATTGAAGCTATTAAACCTTAAAACTCACGATTGTCATATCCTTCTGCATCAATTTCTTCCAGTGGCTCTTTGACATAATTTGTCGTCTGATATTACCAAGGCTTTGATAGAGTATTATGGATTTTTCAATAAACTTTGTTCTAAAGTGATAGATGTAGCCGAATTTGAGGAGTTGCAGATCAGTGCTGTTGAAACCCTCTCCAAGTTTAAGATGATATTTTCACTATCTTTTTTCACAGTTATGGATCATCTTATGGTGCATCTACCTACAGAGATGATATTTCCACCATCAATCTCATATAGGTGGATGTATTCAGTAAAAAGATAATTAATTTTTTAAGTCAAATTTGATATTTAATTCATTATAACATCGACATTTGTCTAAAGTATTCGTTAACGTTTTAGATACTTAAGATTCTTGAAATGGCAAGTGCGCAATCGAGCTCGACTGGAAGGGTTAATAGCCGAGAGTTATTGTGCCAACGAATGCCCCAACTTCATTTCTCGTTACTTGTGTGGATTTGAAGCAAGATTAAATCGTCCTTCTCGAATTAATGAGGACCAGCTGTCCCTTCAACAAGGGAAGGATCGATCCTACCAGAAGAAGTGGCTCAAACAAGTGCATATGTATGTTCTTACTAACCTTGAAATTACTGTCGATCACAGAAGGTATATAAATTAAAAAATTTAATCGTGTTAATATTTTTTGTGTATATATATATGCCTAAATAGATAATATTGATATTTTTTAGCCGACATACTCAAGAAGTTACGTCCGCGATTACCTGAAAGGGCGCTAATTGGAAGATTAATCAAGAACATAAGAAACACTTTCCACAGTGGTTCCGTAAATATGTATGTATCTCTTATAGATATCACGTATCATACGCATATATCACATATATAGCTTATACAGTTTATGGGTAACTGTATTGTAGATTGAATATGTCATAGCAAAAGGAAAGTAATTCCCGGATGTACTCATGCGACTATTTAAAGTTCTTAGTGAAAAAGTGAATCGATACGGTTCATATTGCATTAATAATCTAAAATTTCTTACGGCCAAGGGATTGACTACCCAAAATAATGACATTTTTTATTCGTTTGTTCGTACTTTTCAAGTTCCCGTGATCAAAGACCGCAAGATGGAAAAAAGGAATACTACGATCAGTTAGAGGACATAATAAAGAGATTTTACGGGAGTAACGAGCAACACAATTTAATATATTCAAAGTTTGTTTGTGCGCTTACATCCAGAAGGATGTACGGTTTTCAGCTTGTCAATCTCAATAAAGAAGTTTATCAAGACGAGAGGTTCATGTTAGCTTCACAAGCTGAACAATACTTCTATGTCAAAGATCCTAATCGCGAAAATACTTGGATTGCACTGTAGGCACTGCTTAAATACTTATTCGATAGTTCTATCGACGGGGATGGCATTGAGGACGTAGATCCGATTGACATATGAAAACAATTTATGCTTATAATCATTTATATGTATGTAATTTGTTACATGGGCTAAAGAAAGGTAGAGAACTGGGAAAGAGTGATAAATTCCTAACAGAATATGTCATAAATTTTGCAGTTGCAAACACTTATAATTAAAAGCTATATGAAAAACTTTGCAGTTCTAATCACCTTTTAATCAATTGATATGTTAGTTTAATGATTTATGCATGTTGCATATTTTGTATCGTCATAACTTGCATGAAACATATGCCGTGAAAAGGAATATTCAACAGATTTGCCAAGGCATTATCTTCGAAGAAAAAAGATCGAGATGGTTCATCTTCTACACAGCCTGAGCATGAGAGTAGAGGTATTATATTACGTGTTTTAAATAAACTTGTTCAAATTATTTTGTTCAAATAACTATTGTATTGATTATAATAAATTAAAATATGTAGGTACATCTGATTAGGAAGATGCATGTGCAACTATGCTAGAGGATCCGTATGTAATGAGCAGTGCACACAGATCTGAGCAGAGAATTTGGGACGTTCTCAGATCCCATTACAGATGAGTTCGTTGATTCATTGTCTCTTCCTCACGATTTACAAAATGAGAAATCTTATCGAGATAGGGACAATGGAAAGGAAATGACGAGGTGGGCTACTTTTCGTTCTCAGATGGAGAGGATGATAAATGCAGCATTAGCGAATATCGCTGAGGCACGGGTTGCGGGGGATGATTTGGCCCGGTTTGCACACCACGGAAGAGGTGTTGCCAATGAGCTTACTACATATGATATGAAAGGAAAAAGAGCAATTCTGCAATGGGTAGGTAGAAAGCCTGTAGGTCCGGATATGTGAGCTACCAATTTCAATGGGCATATTGGTTATTCTCGTCCGCAATACGGACTTCTGGAACGTAGAATTCATGTTTGCGCAGATAACCTATAAGAGGCCTATGTATGGACTTGGTGCTCATTCTTGGTAATATATAACTCAATTAACAATATTTCAACATTACATGCATACTTTTTATATAGTATTAATTTATTAACCAATATATTTATTCATCTGTATTACAGAGACATTTCTACCTAGAGGATGATATAGATGGGTATTGGACGTATGTCCGAAGAAAGATGTCAGGAATATTCAAGAGATGGAAAATAAGATTGAAAAAAAACTTTCAAAGACCCCAGCAAATTTAGGGAGGATTGGGATGGTTTGCCGCTTTTCTCTCTGTCATCCTTTGGGAACAATTTGTCTTTCTCCTACTGTATTAGGAAATACCTAAGGCAAAGATAATTAAAAATATACTTAATTGATTTGAACATGATATATGTTATTTTCTGAATAAGCAGGCAGAATCAGAGAGAAATAAGTGGAATCGAGGGAAAGCAATAGATGACCATTACTGTGGATTAGTTCCTACTGATCAGTATAAATCGACTTTGGTGAGTTTATCTTTAAGTACTTACATGTTCGATTTTTTAAGTTTATCATTACATATTCTCATGTATACGTAAATCATATATCTGATACAAGAGAAGGCTAGGAAAAAGCCGAGCTTTGCTGAGACTTAGGAGGCATTGCACATTAAAGAAAGCATTCCAGAAGAAAAAATGGAGATAGTCACTCTGCATATAGTGTGACTGCATTTATAAATTTTTTTAAGTAATAATATTTAATTGTTAACTTCACAAAGAGAAGTAATTACTATTTTATTTGTCGAAGGCGGATTTTGACACGGCGGAGATGAGTTATTGGGAATCACCGGCCGACGATCGTTTTCCTAGGGAGGCTGAGATATCTATATCAGATCAGTTTTTCCCTCACTCAAGGGAACATGATTGTTATACTGTTTTAGGTGGCCCTGTTGGTCTTGTGCGGTCGAGTTCCGTCAGAGAAACTTCAAATACGTCGACCGCTCGCTCCTACCAACAAACGGCTGAAGCATAGCAGATCCACGAGCTACAGGATGAGCTTAGGAGAATACGTGAAGAAGCAGAGAAGAAGGCGGCAGAAGAAGCGGCATCGAGAGCTGGTATGGATGCGTTGAGGGATTAATACTCGCAACAACACGATCCATCTTTGCAACTGTGGTCAGCACAGGGTTCATGGTCGTCGCAATCACCATATATATTACCCTCTTTCGACGCAGCGTACGTATTACACTCCTCCAGCACAGGGACTGTTGTCGTCGTTCTTCCCTCCACCTTCGCAATAGGGACCCTACTACTACTCTCAGTCTCCTCCTTCACAACCGGATCCCTATTACCCCAGGCTCTCCCTCAAGGAGGGTTCTCTTTATTTTTTTCGTGAGAAGACATTGACGAATCAGACCGATACTGGTCAAGACTAGGTTTTGGTGGCGATTGCAGCGTTGGGAGTTAGTAAGGTACACATATACATGTGTTAATTAGTGTAGTTGGCATGTTGTTTAATTTTGAAGATTATGATTTCAGTTCATATATTTTTTAATTTATTTGGATTTGCAGAATTCGCATGGTTGAGTGAGCTAGGATTGCGTCCACGCGCAAGTTAGAGGATTTCATGTATTTTTGGAGATATAGAATACGTAATTTATTATTTGTATTCGAAACAATATTGTCTATATATTGATTTGGAGAGAGTTTCGTATCATTCGACGTGTTGTATTGTTTATTACGATTTTAGTTCTATATTTGAGTTGTTGAAACTGTTGGATATGTATTGGTTTGTGATCGAAATGCTATTGGTTTGTGATATATCGTATTCAAATATTTGTCTGCGATCGAAACATTTTTTTTACGTAATTTATTGTGATTAATTGTATTATTGTATTCGATATAGGAATTACTGCAAAAAAAATTCAATATAAATGTGTATTAGCGACCATTCAAGCTACACGAATGGTCGCTATATAATACCCGCATTAGCGACCGTGTACTGATATCAGATATCACTTAAAATTGTTATATTGTCCACGTGGCATCTTTTTAGCGACCGTGTTGTATGGTCGCTGATGTCGCATTAGCGACCGTGTACATGAGCGACCGTCCGTGAATGGTCGTTGATACATGTGTCAGCGATCCAAGTTTTGAGATTGGGTATTAGAAACCATTTGAATAGTGGACGGTCGCTAATACATTTTAGCGTCCGTTCAACAAGTATTAAAGACCGTATAGTACGGTCTCTAATATATACAGTATCCAGTAGTGAGATTGAAGATGAAGAAGGTGAAGAAATAATCTGATATATATATTTTCCAGGGTATAAAAGATTCTCATATGTGAATATTTAAGCATATTTTGTTAGAATATTAGATTAAGGTATGAAAATGCAAGTAAAAAAACTCAAGGGTTTGCTTGGCATGAAGAACATATTTAAGAATTAATGTGTTACTGAGACATTCGACAATTCCAAGAATCGTTACATTACTGTACTTAGTATAATAATTTTATCATTTCTGAAACCGTCACAATGGAGGAGTCAACAACGATGTGGGTTATGTGGATATCCACTTCAATTGATACATTTTCATATTCATCTTCAATCATATCTAGAACATCATGCATGGGCCTTTTCAAATACTTGCTTGCTCAAGTATCCTATCAACGATCATAGTTTGGGTTTCAACAATAGTCGCAATCCTGCTTCTAATTGATCACCAACAATCTCAATTAACTGGACATCCGTCGCAGCCGGCTGTGTTTCAAACTTTTCTGTGTACACGCCGAAAACAACATTTTCATACTTTTGAGAAGAGATAAAATTTAAATTGTCCAAATCCTCCTGGAATCTTGTTCAACATACAAGGTAAATTGTATAAGCATACAACACTGATTAATAATCAATAGTCAATTTTTTTTTTGTATATATATAGACGATTAATTAACCCTAATTAATTCACCCCAACAACAACAACAGCACTCCTCATCATCATGTGTTTGAACTCATCAAAGTCCACCCTGCCATCATGGTTGCAATCCACGGATCCGATCATGTCCTCCACCCTCTGCAGGCTCTCCCCCTCCTTCAGCCCCAGCTTCCCCAGCACTGTCTGCAGCTCCTTTGCCGATATGAAACCGTCACCATCCTCGTCGAACACCTTAAACGCCTCGGCCATCTCGTCCACCACCGCTAGCGCTGCTCCTCCTCCTTGATCCGACGTCGTCTGCTCAGCTGCAGGCGTATCTGTCGGATATATATAATTCAATTCTACTCAGGAATATTTTACTTTAGAGATCGAGTCAAATTAATCATTTTTTGAATTTGAATAGTTGGTTATAACTAAAGAGTGTCAATATTTGACTTTTGAAATTTGAAAGTTGGCTTTGAATATTTAACATGATATTAAATTAAACCGGAAATTCTCACCCAATAACATTTTAAACTTGTTCTATTAAGAAAAATAAGCTTGGGCAAAATTCTAGATTTCGGCCCCCACCAACAAATGGATGCTTATAACTTGCCGAACATAGAAGAATATAAATTAATAGTCGTCAACTTCCATCGCAACTTCAGAGTTGTGATGGGAGACATGCAATTTAGCAATTTAGCAAAAAGGACAATAAAGTTGCGAGTAGTTCTTTGTTTAGAGAAAAATAAAGTTTAAGATCTAGTTTCTACACAAATATTTCCCTAAGTACTCTCCCGTATTATTAATATCGGTATGTATATATATACTAACTTTGGTATCAGAGCATACCAGCAAGACCGTCCTTTTCTTCTACAGACCCGAAGAGGGCGTCGCCAAGGGAGCGATGGAGGGCGGAAAAGGCGTCGAAGTCGAGGCCGGCGGAATTAACAGGGAAGAGGAGGGAGATTTCGGTGGGGTCGGAGGAGAGGCCGAGGCGGTCGAGGGCGAGGGAGAGCTCTGCGGGGGAGATGATGCCGTCTCCGTTGTGGTCGAACGAGTCGAAGATGCGGCGGAGGCGGAGAGAGTTGAGGGAGGGGTTCCGGAGCCGGAATGAGGGAGAGGGCTTGTTGCCTAGCACCTTAGCTTGAGGAGACATTGTTTGATTGTTTCTTTGTGATCTTGAGGTTTGTTTAAGTAGTTGGGGGGTGGGTTTGGTGTGTGTGTGTTGGGGTGGGGTGGGGGGGGGGGGTATTTATACTTTGGAGAGCGAGGTATGTAGCGTGTATTGTTGGAGGGGGTTAAATGTTAATGTTGGTTTGAATATTGGTGAGGGAGCGCGTAGGGAAAAGCCATAGGGTCGCTTTATTGGGTAACCTTTGCCCTACTTTGGATGGAATTTTTTGTATTCTCTTGGAATAAGTCAAAAGTTTTTTTTTTATTATGACCCAATTTGGTATGGGATTGCAACATTTGGCAGAAAATTAGCATTCTTCTGGAAAGGGGAAAAAAGAAAGAATATGGCCGGGTTTGAATACTTGAAATTGATGTTCTTTCATTTCAAAAGGATCACTTCTAATTTAGCTGCATTCGATCATAATTGTAGGTACAAATGTAAATTATTTTTCATCACTGCCAAATATGTAGACTATTCTGCTTCTGATAAGCAATAGGAACTTCACCTAGATCGGATCAGCAGGGAAGCTATTTGTGTGTTGCTTTAATTAGCTAGGTTTTCGTACCCTAACACTCAAATCCAATATAAGATTATATCCGATTATCTAGCTTCATAACATGGAGCAAGATTATCGATTTATGCATGAATCGATAATTGGCTTTTGCTGCCACTCCAACTTGCCAATCGAGACGATACGGGAAGGGCTCCAGAAGTGCTATGGTGGGTTCGAGTACCATGCTATCAAACAGAGGTACGATCAAATCTAGTTGTCATTGGCCATTGTCATGTCAATTTCTTGACTTTTGATCGGTTGGAATATCATCGAAATTTAATCGGTGGAGACATCCCGAACTCTGTCGTCAACGGTCTACGTCAAACATACATCACATGCATAGATGCTGTTTTAATTTTGTGCAAACATCAATAAATTTTAGAAGCAAGCATAGCACATGCAATTGTTGATTCTCTGGAAAACTAGAAGATTGAGTTGCCCTGATACCAAGCACGTGCTCTCCATGATTGTTGTCTTTTTTTCAGGGAATTGAAAGCACATGGTCACCGATGTTCTTTCAAACTATACATTAAGATTAGACCCAAAGAGTTTTTAGGCAGCTGACATTGATCAAGTCTAAGGCTTAATTTGACAACATGGTTACAGTTTTAGAAATCATGGTTTCGTAAGGTTTCGAGACTAAACTCCAAAATTTATAACGGATGCCCATTTGATAACCAAAATGAAATTTCTCAGACCATAGTTTCAAAAAGTTTAAAAGATTCGAAACACCATTTTTGAAAGTCCAAAAAACAGTAGAGGTTCGGAAAATTTCATGTTGTATATATATATATATATATATATATATATATATATATATGATAATAATGGAGAAAAGAGGCCATTGGAGGGAATTTCCTCCTATGGCGTGGAAAAATACAACCTCCACCAATTTTTTCGACGATCGGCCCCCATCATCTTCATCGTTATCATCTAAGATGTGGGTACACCAAATTTCATGTGATTCTACAACTTTTTCACCGTTGATTTAGCAATGTAAAAAGTTCTATTGTCGGTAAACCGTTAATTTTGAACCCACTAAATCAACGGTGAAAAAGTTGTGGAATCACATGAAATTTGGTGTACGCACATCTTAGATGATAACGATGATGATGGTGGGTGCCGATCGTCGGAAAAAATGGTAGAGGTTGTATTTTTTCCACGCCATAGGAGGAAATCCCCTCTCATGGCCTCTTTCCTCCATTAATCTCTCTCTCTCTCTCTCTCTCTCTCTCTATATATATATATATATATATATATGAGAATAATAGAGGAAAGATGCCATATGAGGGGATTTCCTCCTATGGCGTCGAAAAAATACAATCTCCATCGTGTTTTCCAACGATCGACACCCATCATCTTCATCGTTATCATCTAAGATATGGGTACACCAAATTTCACGTGATTCTACAACTTTTTCACCGTTGAATTAGTGGGTTCAAAATTAACGGTTTACCGACAATAGAACTTTTTACGTTGCTAAATCAATGATGAAAAAATTGTAGAATCACATGAAATTTGGCGTACCCATATTTTAGATGATAACGATGAAGATGATGGATTCTGATCGTCGGAAAACAGGATGGAGGGCGTATATTTTCGACGCCATAGGAGGGAATCCCCTCCTATGGCCTCTTTCCTCCATTATTCTCTCTCTCTCTCTCTCCACACACACACACACACACCACAAAAATCTATGACGGAGAATCAACACCACGACAAATAATAACGCAACAACAAACGTGATACCGACGAAAGATCACAAATAATATTAAAATGCGAGAATAAGAAAATAGAATCACAAACCAAAGAGACAAGACAGGGAATTTGTTAACGAGATTCACATACCGTATGACTAGTCTCCGGTATAGCGGAATCTGTAAACGTCTATTAGAACTTTGAATCAAGATTTTACACCCACAAGCAAACCCTAGGAGATTTCTCTCAAATCTCTCAAGATCTCTCTAAGCCCTAACCGTCACCATCTCTCAATTATAATTATCACAATGGCAACAACTAATTGATATAGGCAAACCCTAATCCTATCCAAAATAGAGATAAAACATAATATAAAAAGATTCAATTCACACTAATTTCCTGACGACAGACGTCGGATGAAGAAAGCGTTAGACGTATGTCAACTCTCTACAAGTTTTCATATCCTTGGGCAGACGTCTGCATCCTTGCCACCAGACGTCTGCCGTTGCTCTGAATTGGGTTTCAACACTTTGGGAAGACGTCTACTACTCTTTGGCCAGACATCTGCCTGTGCTCTGTGACTTTGGCTCCTGCATCGTGAATGCCCCGACGTCTACAAATCCTTGTACAGACGTCTGAGGCAGAATCGTCCACATTATTAACAATCTCCCACTTGGAGATTCTTCTGCCTTGACTCTCTCGAACCAGTATACTTCACACGATTCCGCTATCTGCTCTCTCCTAATCAAATTTTCATGGAAAGGTTCGCCAACTTGCAACAGAGCTCCAGCTTGTCTCTGTCTATGACTTTGGTGAATATATCTGCAGGATTCTTTTTTCTCACGATCTTTTGCAGTGTTAACTCCTCATTTTCCAACGCTATGCGTATGAAGTGGTATCACACCTTAATGTGCTTTGTCCGAGAGTGATATGCCGCATCCTTTACCAAATGTATCGCAGTTTAGCTGTCGCTCCACAAGATATTAAAGTCTTGTTTCTTACCCAATTCTTCAAGTAACCCTTACAACCATATCATTTCATTGCCGGCTTCCGTGATGGCCACATATTCAGCCTCCGTCGTTGACAATGCTATAACTTTCTGCAACTGAGAGATCTAACTAACCGATGTTCCCCCAACTATGAGTACATACCCCGTTGTGCTCTTCCTACTAGCTCGATCACCCGAGTAGTCCACATCAACGTATCCTTGCACTTTCAAAGTATCGCCCCCGAAGCATAAACAATGACTGGATGTTCCTCTGAGATATCTCAACATCCACTTCATTGCATTCCAATACTCTTTTCCCGGGTTCTGCATGTACCCACTCACAACTCCCACTGCATGTGCAATATCTGGTCTTGTACTCACTATTGCATACATCAAACTCTCTACTACAGATGCATAAGGCACGCTTGCCATCTCATCTTTCCGCTCTTGAGTTATCGGGCACAACTCCTTGTTGAGTTTGAAGTGCTTCGTTAAAAGCGTAATCACCGGGTTTGACTTATCCATGTTGAACCGTTTCAAAACCTTCTCGATGCAGTCCCTTTGCGATAACCACAGCTTTTGATGATTCCTATCTCGTATGATCTTCATGCCCAGAATTTCCTTGGCCGCTCTCAAATCCTTCATGAAAAATTTTTCAGCCATCATCTTCTTCAGACTTTAAATTTTCTAGAAATTCGGACCCGTTACCAGCATATCATCCACGTAAAATAATAAAATAATGTAGTCTCCATCCTTGAAAGTATGAGCATACATGCAGTGATCTGATTCACAGAGCACAAATCTTGTCTCTAACATGAACCGATCGAACTTCAGATACCACTGCCTAGGAGCTTGCTTGAGGCCATACAAGTTTTTTCGCAGTCTACATACTATATTCTCTTTCCTCTTCAGTTCGCATCCCAGTGGCTGTATCATATAAATCTTCTCCTCCAAATCTCCATGAAGGAATGCCGTTTTCACATCCAACTGCTGTTCCCCGCCGAAACACGGAGACGCGACCGCGTAAGTCCGTCTTTCCTGAATTTCGGGGCAGATGCTAATGGTTGCTATCAGTCCACCTCTCCGAAGATGCCAAGTTGATTTATGACACTGTATATCGAAGGTTTAAACGGATGCGGCCGATGTAGCAGACTTCGTCAGATTCCCCCTCATTTGAAAGGTTTTTGATTGTGGGGACGCTCTTCCCTGCAGGCGCAAGCCCCTGCAGTTAATTACGCTACCGCATCGCGGTAACAACTTTCTCTTCTCCATATGGTCACTTCGTGTCGTGGGTGTTTGTTTTATGTTTGGTTGCCCGTGGATTGTATACGGAGACTAATTTATGGTGTCGCTTGTAGGGCGTGGATTAGTCCAAATCCGTATTTTCTTAGATTTGGGTTTGGGGGTTAGGTTTAAGGATACGTCAGTCCCATTTGAGACTAAGATCAACTTAAACGTTTGTTAAGAATACGTTAGTCTAATTTTAGACTAAGATCAATTTAACGATTTGGTAAGGACACGTTAGTCTAATTTTAGACTAAGATCAACTTAACGGGATCATTTAGATCCAATCAAAAGAGCATTTGGGCTCGATTGTTTAGTTTAGGGACATTGCGGTCGATTACCTGTTTAAGGACACGGTGGTCCAATGTTAGTTTAAGGACATCTCGGTCCAAGGTTAAGGACATCTCGGTCCATGGGTTTAAAGGGACCCCACAGTCCGAAGTTAAGGACATCATAGTCCATGGGCTTAAGGACCCCACAGTCCGTAGTTTAAAGACGTCATAGTCTATAAAGTTTAGAGACATCATTGTCCATGAGTTTAAGGACCCCACAGTCCATGGAATGATTGGTTATCGGGACCCATCACCTCTCTGAAGACGTTGAAGGATTACGACGACAAATTTCAAAGGAGTGAAGAGATGTACCCTTGAACCAAGGTTGATTGGAAAATCTGTAGTTCAATTTGGAACTAAGATCAATTAATTAGATTATGAGCACATTGGCTCATTTAAATCTGAATTGAGGACTTATGGCCAACTTGGGTTAAGTCCAATTAGGTTTAAAATGTTAGACCTTTGTTTGGACTGTTGAACATTTGTCTGGGTTCAGCCTACCCATTATTTAGCAATACTAAACAGGGGTTTGGGGGCTCTGACAACATTTTGTCTTTATCTTTTATTGAGTGCTAAGCACTCATATGCCATATGGGATGATCAATCTTGGAAGACAAGGATATATTTGGAACTCAGTCAAAGGGAAGTCTTGCCTCTGGAAGACTTAGCCAATTTGGGCTAGATTGGTTTTTTTAAAATAGTGTTAAACACTAAAAGATATTTGGCGATCACATGTCCCCACGTGATGCGCTTTAAAACGGTGTTAAACACTGGGGACAAAATGCTCAAAATAGTGTTAAACACTAAAAATGGGGTGGTCACGTGGGGTCAAGTGAGGCGCCTGAGAATTGGGCCAAACCTCATTTATTTTACCCTCAAATCTGCAAATAAGTGTTAAACACTTAGCCTTCAGGCCATCACGTGTGAGCACATGAGGCATCTGAAGATGGGGCCAGACTTCCTTTGTTTTCTTTCGGCATATTCAAATAAGTGTTAAACACTTTTGGTCTTCAGGCCATCACATGTTGGCACGTGATGGGTATCCATGTATTGATTATTAAAGTATTTATTAGGGGTCGCGTGGGGACACATGAGGGCGCCCAAAATTGGTTCTGCCCTCGAATTTGTTCCCTTTATTTTGAGGGTCACGTGGGAGCACGCGAGGCATTGCCTCCAAGTTTTTCTTTCTCATTTTGAGGGATCTGTTTTAGAGGTCACGTGACCTAGTTTTGTTCTTTCTTTTTTACTCATCGAGGAGAAGGGTCACGTGTTACCACGTGACCAAGTTCTTTATGTGCATGGAGAATTTCAAGTCTCTTTTTTTAAGAATTAAATTCTCTGTAGGGTTAAACCCTAATTCTGTTTTAGAGGAATTAAATTCCTATGTATATGGAAGAATTAAATTCTTATGTAGGGTTAAACCCTAATTTCATTTGGAGGAATTGAATTCCTATGAATTTGGGAGAATTAAATTCTCATATAGGGTTAAACCCTAGTTTCATTTGGAGGAATTAAATTCCTATGAATTTGGGGGAATTAAATTCCTTAAACTCAATTCTCCCTCTAAGTTTTGGATATGCATGGCAGAATCTCCCCGATGAGAATTAAATTCTCAACTTGTGGAAAGATCTGCTTCTGCAGATCTTCAACCAAAGGAAGAACTAAGTTCTTATTCAGAAGAGTTAAACTCTTAAATTTGATAATTAAATTCTCTTTATTTTTATGGAGCTTAGATCTCTTTCTCCTTTCTCACCTAGGGGTTCTTTTCTCTGAAAAGATCTTCTTTTCTTTCTTGAGAATTAAATTCTCCTCTTTTTTTTTCTCTCTGTTGTTGTTTTTCTCTAAAAATCCAAAGATCCCTTCTCTTTTCTTCTTGGCTCCTATTTATAGGAGAAAGAAAAGAATCAATCTGTTTAGTCAATCTTTCATTGAAAGATTTTGGTTGTTTCTGTAACCAACATGATCTTTTAGATCACTCAGTGAATTTTATTCACCATTGAATTTTTAATCCAAAAGATATTCTGTTTGTTATCCTTGGTGAATTTCAGGGAAATCTTTTCTTGTATAGAATCTTTCTATAAATTGGTGATTTTTAATCACCATTGGATTTTTAATCCAATAGTGCTCCACTTTACAGAGCACAATCTCTTTTGTTTTGGAAAGATTTAGAGAGATATTAAGGTTTTTTATTTCCCTTAATTAGAATTTAATTCTATTGGCTCAGAAGGCTTTAAAAGTCTATCACGTGTTGGCACGTGATCCCATTATTTGATCATTTAAATAGAATTTAATTCTATTAATTAAAGAGCTTAGGAGCCTATCACGTGTTGATACGTGACCCCTTTGATTAATATTTTAGCCAGAATTTAATTCTGTTTTTAGGGAGCTAAGGAATTGTCACGCCCCGCTTCCCAGAGTACACTAAATTGAGCACGTGACATAGCCAATCATGCTACCTGTGGGTAGGAAGTATCCATCCACAGTCGCATTACGGTTGTAGTGATATCAAGAACAAAATATAACAATCTAATACATGTCCATAAGCCAAGATAACATGAGTCAAGAATAAATAAAGTGCGGAAGCGAAAGATCCAATACAAAATAACTGAAATGTATGTCCCATAATGCGGGCTCACATCAGGAAATAAATGCAGTAAATAAAGAGCTAACTACTAGCGACACCTCACAGCTCAGCCTGCTGGCTGAAGTACTCCTGCTCGGTCTGCAGCAGCGGTACAGAATCTGGGCCATGCAAAACCCAGACGTCAGCGCGTCATGTCATCAAGTAATAAAATATAACAGGATAACAGGCAATGCAATAAACATATGAATGAAAAGCAGGCGTAACAGTATTATGAATCAGGGCAGTGAAGGGTAGTGTGCAGTGAGTACACTAAACTGTTCTATTGGGTTTTCTACTCTAAAGTCTTTGAAATCAATTTGATGAATCATCAGTGTAACTCAATAGTATCCCGTGCATACCCAAGACCACGGTCAAGATTCTCGGGCTGAATCCGAGACATGCCGCTAGGCACTAAAATAGGAAATATGTACAGATGAATGATGTCAGCAGCATCATCCCAAGGCTGGCCTAGCCTCTAAAACTGATCAGTAAAGGCAGTACACTGTCGAGTTACAAGTCAGGTTTCATCATTGATTTCCCCATACCCCCAAGTTATATGTGTGTGTCAAGTCAGGTATTCAGTAATCAAGTACTAATGCCAACACAGGATCAGGTAAGAGCAGGTTTGTCTGGACAGACAACAGGAACGGTCCGTGAGGACTACATGTCAGGTTTGTTGGCATTAGATACAAGATCAGGTAACGGGTCGATCCATGGTACAACAGGTCAAGTCAAGTAGTGTACGGAACCATGTCGGGTCAATCGATATGTGTGTAGCAAGTCAGGCCAGGGTGTAACAAATAACACGTGGGTGCTCATAAACAGCTAGCATAATCATGGTTATAAGTAATCAAGCATGGTTATCAACAACATAATCTAAGCAATGAATTAAGCAATAAAGCAGATTCAATTAATTAGCAGTACAGTTAATAGTTGTGGTTCAGAGACGGTTTCAACATTATATGAATACAGGGTGACATTCATGGCCGTTAAATCATGTTAACCAATATTAAGAATTTCCAGGGATGCAAGGATCTATAAATAGGTTCACTGGATGAAGTCACAGCTAAAACTGGTTTAAATACGCACAAGTGTCCGATGGATTAAACTATAGAAAGATATCATAGGCTATGTCAAAATGTGATTAAACATATGATTGTGGTTATGAGATTTAACATTTAAATGTGATCATGTATGCAATGGTTACCTTTCACGTTCTAGATCTAAAATAATATAAACCGATGCAAATGGAACATCGAAATGATATAAAACGATGCATGGTGTACTATATTTAAACTACAGGTATTAGAATATGTATAAACTGATTTAAATAGCATGTAGCAAGATTAACTTGCCTCAACGGGTCGCGAAACGGAAAACGGAACGTTACGCGTCGGCGGGGAAAATCACGATGCGCGCACGGTTCACGGAATGAACCCAAATGACGAACAGTGGAGTCACACGGGTCAGGGGTCCTCGCTGGGTCGTCGGGAAACGTCGCCGGCCCACCGGATTCCGGCAATACAGAAACAGTGAGAACAAGAAAAGCAACAATTTTAACAAGAAAGAAAGGCCAGCAAGAACAGAATGGATGAGGAATGAGAGTACAATGGCGTACAGGGTTTGCAGAGGAGTGCTGTGGCGGCGGCGAGACCGACCGTGATGAGGTCGACGGAACTCCGACGATCACCAGAGGCTATGCTAAGGAACAGCCAGAAAAACTTTTAACAGAAGAAGAAAAACATCATGGGAAGAAGAAGAGAAGAATGAAAGGGAGAAGGAGCGCTTACCGGAGTTGTGCACGACGCCAGGGACCCGGGGACGAGTCGCCAATGGCCCAGTTCCGGCGATGCCAAAAAGTGCAGGGGTGCAGGGGGTGCTCGGCGTGAGTGCAGGTGATCGGGGAAGAGGAAGGAAGAAGACTAAGATGGAGAGGAGGAGGAGATGGTCGATGAGGAGACGACGACGAGTCACCGGCGAAGTTGGGCTTGCGGGTGGTGGCAGCAAACGGCCTCGTCGGGTGTAGTGGGTCCTCGGGAACGCTGGAAGGACGAGAGGAGAGCAAGGAGGTGGAGAGGGTTGTCACGAGGGTGAGACGGAGGTGGCGACGACGAGGTAGGGTTAGTGGAGACGGGGCGGCGAAGGTTGGTTTAAGGTTTGAGTATGGGTTTTAGAGAAAGGAAACGGGAACGAAGAAAATATAAGGATGGAGGGAGAGAGAGATACTCGGGGAGGAGAAAGAGAGAGAGATTGAGAGACGAGAGAGAGAGAGAGACGCGGTAGAGAGAGAGAGATCGAGAGGAGAGAGATAGAGAGGAAGAGAGAGATCGAGAGAAGAGAGAAAGATTTGAGGAGAAAGAAACTTGGCTCCTAGCGCCAGAGAGAGAGAGAGAAGAGAGAGAAAGAGAAGGAGAGAGGAGAGAGGGAGAGAGAGTGTGGGGCCCGGGGTTAAAAATGAATTGTTGCGATTGGTTCGTGGGTTTAAAACGGTTAGGGAAAAATTTTATGAAAGATTTCCCAATCTTTCATAGGCTGGAACAGTGGGGAACAAAAAATCTTCAGTATAGAAATAATATTAGAATAATTTTTATGGGTTTAAAATTTTGATAACAGGTAAATACTTTGGCTGATTAAAAATACTTAGAAAAATGGGTTTGGCGAAAATACAAAATATTTCAGAATTGCGCTCGGGTCGGGTCCAAAAATTTGAATTCGAAAAATGAAAATTATTGGCGGGTTCCAAAAATTAACATGAAGGATTTTATAATTAAAAGCATACCCCCAAGAACGGACGCACGTACGTGCGCGTAGCCGTCCAAACACGTCCGTTTCACTGAATGGGACGAGAACACGATGCAAGGACACTACCACAGGGTTAGGGGTGTCGAGCAGGCCATGTCAATTATTTTTAGTTTATTTTAGATGACTTAAATTGTCATACGCCAAATTGTAATGTCGGGGTAATCTATAACTAATAACTGCCAAAACACGATAAATGGAATAAGTATCACAACAACACATACGGTAACCGAAATTTGTAGAACTGGACTCGGTTGTTACAGGAATCATCACGTGTCAACACGTGACCCTTGGTCACGTGTGAACACGTGATGCCCCATTGGGGTTTTTCCTTGCTGTTTTGTTATATTTTTTATTCCTTCAGTAGTTTTGTAAAAGCCCATCACGTGTGGGCACGTGACTCCACTGATTGGTTGTTTGACTAGAATTTAACTCTATAAATTAGAGATCACAGGAACCCATCACGTGTCTGCACGTGACCTCTGGTCACGTGTGGACACGTGATGCCCCATTGTGGTATTCCTGATATTTTATGAGGGAACAACTGCTCTAAATGAAAATTCTCCACCGCCACGATACTAAGAATCACTCGAATAGATGTCATTTTCACCACTGAGGAAAATATCTCTTGATAGTCAATCTCATGCTGTTGTGCGTATCTCTTGAATACTAAGCGAGCCTTGTACCGCTTCACACCATCAGCCTCATTTTTTGTCATGTACACCCACCTATTCAAGAAAGCTTTACGACCTTTGGGTAACTTCATTAGATCCTACGTACAGTTCTTCTTCAAAAAATCCATCTCCTCGTTCATAGCTTGCTCCCATTGCTTGTTAGCACCGTCACTTGTTGCGTCTGCAAGGGATTCGGGCTCTCCTGAATCCGTGTTCAAAATGAAGTTGGTAACAAGTCTATCAGATAGCCTCTTATCTCGTGTAGATCTCCTCAGAACTGGTATATCTGGTTTTTGAACTTGGTTACCAACTTGTTCTTGAACCTGATCCTGCACTCCAGTCTCCTCTAAATTTTGATCTCCACCTGCGGGTACCTGATTGCTCTCTTGAATTCCATTTAACTCATCAAACTCCAATACTGCACCATCTTTGACTTCCTTTTCTTCTCTATACAAGTGTTGCTCATAAAAGAGAGCGTTCCGGTTTCGTATTACCTTCTTGTTTGTGTAATTCCACAGCGGATATCCGAACCCGTCTCCACTATACCTGATGAAAGCACACTTCGTAGATTTGGAATCAAGCTTACTTCTTTCTGCCTTATCAATCAAAGAATATGCACTACAACCAAATATTTTGAGGTGAGAGTAATTAACCGGTTTACTTGACCAATTTTCTTCCGGAATGTCTCCATCAAGCGCACTTGCTGGGATTCTGTTGATCAGATATATAGCAGTATCGGCCGCTGCTGCCCATAGAAATTTTGGCACATCCGCATCAAGTTCATGCTCCGTACTCACTCTAGGATCGTCTTGTTCAATCTTTCAGCGATGTCATTCTGCTGTGGCGTCTCCGATACCGTTTTCAACCAACGAATACCCTTCTGCGAGCAAATGCCTTGAATTCCTGTGTGCAATATTTCCCTCCATTATCAGACTTAAGGCATTTTACCTTAGCCCCCATTTGGTTCTACACCAGTGCAATCCAGTGCTTGAAGATACCGAACACATCGAGCTTCTTTTTCATCGCATACACCCATATTTTCCGGCTTGCATCGTCAATAAACCTCATAAAGTACCGATTTTCTCCATAAAACTCCACCGAGGTCGGACCCCATACATCTGTATGCATCATCTCTAGCTTCTGGTCTTTTTAGCAACGCCTCTAATCTAAAATCTAAGTGCACTTTACTTCCTACAAACGCAACTCTCATATAGTCCCAACTCCATCTTTTTCTGCCCAGAAAGAAGCCCCCTATCCTGAAGGATTTTCATGTTATTTTTGCTGAGGTGCTCCAATCTCTTGTGCCACAATGAAGACTCAGAATCTGCTTCTGAACTTATCGCCAACGCAAATGAATCTCCACTGCTCCTACTGAATGAGTACAATGAACCGCTCAACTTGCCCCTTGCGACCACCAACGATCGTTTAGAAATCTTCCATTGAGAATTACCAAACACCGCCATGGAACCTTCGTTGTGTAGATGACTTGTAGAAATTAGATTTTTCTTCAGATCTGGAATGTGTCTTGCGTTCCTCAGCTTGATCTGACCTCCTCCTGCGGTTGTAGTATGATCGTCCCTTTGCCAACGATCTTGTACGGCTGACTGTTTCCCACCGTCACATGTCTAAAATCACCTTGAACATAATCGCTAAAATGATGCCAGCCTGAAGTGCAGTGAAAAGAAATCCCTGAATTTAGGAACCAAGTATTCTCTTTTGTGTTCTCGCTTGCCGATAGGCAAAGACCATGTTCCCCTTGTTCTTGTGTAGACATCACATTAGCTTCTTTTTCCTCTGACTTCCCATCCGAGTCTTTCTTTACGAGTCTACATTCACTTTTTTTGTAATCTTTCTTTCCGCAATTCCAACAGTCTTTTTGGATCTTCCCTTTCGATTTTCCTCGGTTCTTTGACTTCCACTTCTTCCCTTTTCCCCTTTCCATCGTCCTGCTGCGATTCTCCACTGAAAGTGCAGAAGTTCCCGAACTCCTACTTGCATCCTTTCTTCGCATCTCATCACTTAATATGTTGCTTACATCATTAAATGTGAGAGTTCCTGAGATCGAGTTTCTTACCGCCATCACGAGATTTTTCCAACTCTCCGGCAACGAATAAAGAAATAAAATGGCTCGAATCTCATCTTCAAACACAATTGAAGCGGATTCTAATTGGCTCGTCATGATGTTGAATTCGTTCAGGTGTTCAGTCACCGACTCACTTTATACCATCTTCATGTCGAAAAGTTTCTTCATCAGAAATATCTTGTTTGATGTAGAAAGCTTCTCATATAACTTGGCTAACGTCGTCATTAGCCCCATGATTTTTTTCTCCTTTAAGATGGTAAAGGCCACCTGCATAGTCAACGATAGTCTTATTTTCACCATAGCATTCCTATCCAAAAGATTTTATGCCTCATCAGACATCTTCTCGGGCCTCTCGCCCAACAACGGAAGATACAAATCTTTTGGTAAAGATATTCCTCCATCAGCATGCGCCACCAACCATAACCGTGACCATTGAATTTCTCGATTCTTACCTTATCCTTCGCTATCTTTTCGTCTATGTCGTAATAAACTCAAATTCTCCTTTGATCTGAACCAACGCTTTCAAAATTACGATTTAAATAGACGGGGAAGAGGACACAAGTATCGTTACCCACATAAATTTAAATCGTAGAATTGAAAGATCCCTAGGTTCCCTAACCACGCTCTAATATCAGTTGTTGGGAGATAATCTATGACGGAGAATCAACACTATGATAAATAATCACACAACAACAAACTTGATACCGGCGAAAGATCACAAATAATAATAAAGTACGAGAATAAAAAAATAGAATCACAAACCAAAAAATCAAGATGAAAGATTTGTTAACGAGGTTCACCTACTTGTAGAGTGTTTTTCGTCATCCTATTGAGATAACAAATACATGTCACTTGTCAGGCTTATTACAGATTTCCCTACCTGGGGTAGGCTGGAGTTTATTATTATGTGAATCTGAATCTCCGGCAGCCGCGGACTAAGCTACCGTTAATTGCCCATCGCTTTTAGAGCGAGAGAACCTCCAATTGACGGGTAAAATTAGTCATGCGAAATCAATGTGCGGTGTGCGAAAAAGAGGGTGGAGTTTTGGACGTAATATGTAGTGTTTTGGACGTATCGGGGGCCTCGCAGAGTATATGGGGGAAGTGTTTTGAGTGTGGAGCGTGTGAGAAAAAGATGGTTGAGGAGCGTCCTAAGAACGCGTGAGACAACATGTGGGCGCAGGGCGCCGGCGGGTCATATGCCCTACGCGTGGACGCTGGGCACCAGCGGGTCACGTACGCGGCGCTTGACCGCTGGAAACAGCAGCGGAAGAAGGGGCTAAGCCCTTGGGCTTGGAGTTGAACTCCCGAACAGGAATTGGATGTAGATTTAGAGTTAAACCCCCAAAAGATTTGGATTTAGAGTTTAACTACTAAAAGATCTGGATTTGGAGTTAAACTCCTTTAAGAATTTAGATCTTGGAGTTGAACTCCTCAAAGATCTTCGGAGATGATCAAAGGGGACCCATTTCTTCTCATTTGAGCCTTGGATCCTCCCAAAATGGGATTTTTGGAGGTGGGTCTTCTTCCTCCTCTCTTTTTGCTGGATCTTGAGGAAAAAAGAAGGCGAGATTAAAAATTTCCCATTTAGGGATTTGATGGGAGATCTGAACTCCCCTTCGAAGGTTTTATGGCGAAACTTTATTTAGTTTTGAGAAAAAGAGAGCTAAACTCTTGATTTAATTGGAAATGAAGAGGAAGAGAAAAAAAACTTGAGAAAGGGAAGATGGAGGCACAAACCATAGAATTTTTAAGAGAATGAAAGTTATTTTTTATTTTCTCATCATATTTGCTTTTTATAGGCTACACATTGTTGGGGTCGAAAATTGCACCCCGATTGACCAAGTCAAAGTCAAGGTCAACCCCAAGCCAGGTGGGCCCAAGCCCAGATCAAGTGGGCTCATGCCCGAGTCGAGTCCGAACATGAAGTGGCCGGCCTCCCCCATGTCGAAATAAAAAATCATGTAATAAATAATTTTGATGTAATTTTTTTTATGCATGAATGTAAGAAAATGGGCATAAAGCCAAATTTTTTTAAAGCCCATGGCTTATGTGCAAAAAGAAATGGCACATGAGGTATATGATGGGCAAAATGCCATTTTGTAAAGCCCAAGGGGCTATGTGTAAATGTGTAAGCCTATATAAGGCAACATGATGATGAATAAAATATACACTTTTCATTCTCTAAAAACTCTAGGGTTTTTGTGCCTTCTTCTCCTTCCTCAAGATTCTAAACCTTCTTCTCATTTTCAATTAAATCAAGAGTTTTACTCTTCCTTTCCAAAAACTAAATAGTTTTTCACCACAAAACCCACAAAGGGGAGCTCGGATCTTCCATTAGATCTCAAAAAGAGAAGACTTTTAAGTCTCACCCCCTTTTCTCCAAGATCCAGCCGATCAAGAGGAGGAAGAAGGAGACCCATCTCCAAAAATCCAACTTTGGACAAAATCCCAGTCATGAGAAGATCCAAGACTCAAAAGAGAAGAACATCTGAAGATTTTTAGGGAGTTCAACTCTAAGGCCCAAATCCTCAAAGGAGTTTAACTCCTAATTCAAATCCTTAGGAGTTTGACTCCAAATCTAAATCTTTTGGAGTTTAACTCCACTCAAAATCCTCTTTAGGAGTTTACTCCCATTTCTGGGGGTAAAAATCCCTTCCTTTCGCTAGCGCCCAAAGTGCTAGCGTCCGATCATCCATGTGCCGGGCACGTGCCGCGCAGCGCCAGCGCCCGAACGTCCACGTACCGGGCACGTGAGGCGCTAGCGCCCGAGCACCCAAAGCGCTAGCGCCCGAGCGTCCACGTGCCGGGCACGTGAGGCGCTAGCGCCCGAGCACCCACGTGCCGAGCACGTGAGGCGCTAGCGCCAGTGCCCAAGCACCTAGCGCTAGCGCTCGCGCCCAAGCCAGCGCCAGCGCCTGCGTGCTAGGCGCGCGAGGAGTTGGCACCCACACGTCCTTTGGACGCCATTTTCCCCCCATTTCATACACACTCCACACTAAAAATACCTCCTCCGTTAGAAAAAAATTTCTAACAGGGTGCTGCCCCGCATCCCGTAAGGGGGCTGCTAGCCCCCTTGACCCCCAGCCTGCTATCCGAGTAGCGGGACCCTCGTAAAAACTCTGCGGGTCCCTCGATATATCCAAAACCCCTTCAAAACACAACACTTCACATTGAGTTCGCATAACCTGTTTGACCCGTCAATCGGAGGTTCTCTCATTCCAAAGGCGATGGGTAATTAACGGCAGCTTAGTCCGCGGCTGCCGGAGATTCGGATCCCCACAATCATTAAACCCCGGCCTGCCCTAAGCAGGAGGAATCTGTAATGCGCCTGACAAGCGCGTGCGTATTCCCATCTCAATGGGGTGACGAAAAACACCCTACACACACTTTACATATAGTGCCTTGGGTTTTTCCATATGGCACTTGTGCCTTCCTATGCCTCATGTGCCTATCTCTTTTTACACATAAGCCATGGGGTTTACAAAATTTTGGGCTTTTTTCCCCTTTTCCATACATTTATTTAAAAAATACATTAAACTAATTTATACCTTCATTCTTTTTATCATGGGGCCGACCCCTTCCATGCTCGGTCTTGACTTGGGCTTGGACTCATTTGGCTTGGGTTTAGGCCCGCTTTCTTGGGTTCGGGCCCATTTGGCTTATGGTTGATTTTGACTTTGACTTGATCAACCGGGGTATAATTTTTGACCCCAACACTACTGTATGGCTAGTCCCCGGCAGACGTCTGAAAAAGAATCCTCTGTATTATTAACAAAACCTCACTCTCTCTCTCTCTCACACACATACACCCACACAAATCCCCCCCTCTCTTCTCTTTATTTTTTTTTCTTAGATGAGTTTTCTTATATTTAGTGCAACGAAAGCAAAAAATCTACTATGATTGTCATAAGAGTGACTAGCGCTGGTTCTATTTGTTAGTATCTATATTTCGAATTTTGAATGTTCAGAATGAATGCTTTACATTTGTTTGACATTTGCATATGCTTTGCTCTATAGACTTGTGGTATGAACTATTCTTTTTTCCCATTCTAATCATATGAATTTTTTTTATTTATGTATATTTATTGAAGCAATTGCATATAAAGATTGGTTTAGCAGAAAGATTAGTTTAGCAAGATTAGTTTAACCATTGTTCTTCTCTCTGGTAATTTGTGGGATATCTATAGAAGGTTGAAGAAGAACTTACAAGTTTGCTACCTTTCCCTGCATGCCTTTTAATATTGCCTTTTATCTTTTTCAATATTTCCATCATTATTTCTTTGTAACATTCTAATTCATTTTCATATAAAGTTGTTTGATTAAATCACTCAAGGAATCAATTAAGGAGACATTGACATGAAAAAGGAAAATTAGTTGTTATAGTGAGTATGTAATGACTCTGAAATCCCTGTATAAAAATTTACTGGTTTATTGTATAGAAAGGGTATTTCGGCCTGATTAGGAGTTATAGATTATTTTTGTTCAATAAAACCAAGAAACAACTTGTAGCTCACTGGTAAAACCTCTACACTGATGTGATATAGCCTGTGTATTTGATTCCCATCGGTTCCATTTATTTTTAATATTTTTCTTTTTAACTTTTCGAAAGCCCAAGAGTTGCATGTGCAATACACGGAGAATTGAAAAATTTCAGAAAAATCAAACGTGATAAACAAGGAGTAAACACATAGTTAAACACATGGCACAAATCTCGAGGCAAACCACCAAGATCCGACCGTCTGTTTTCTCCCTTTGCCCGCCACCGACGGTCGTGATTACCCCAATCGCCTCCGTGCTTTGTACACCCCCCTTTCAGCCCCCCTCTACTCTCCTGCACTGTTTGATTTTCCTGCAATCAAACAGAGACTCTTCAAATCCCTAATTAACATGATTTTAATTCTATTTATTCAAAAAATTTAATTCCCATACCTTAAATTCTTCGCTATAAATATCATCCCATGTCCTAACTCTCCCCCTATTCTGAAATTTCTATCAAAATTCCCAAAAATCTCTAAGTACCAAGTAGAGTAGCAAACCAATCTTGACGATCGGAGCATTTCTCGACGAAACCGTGACGCCAAGGAGACCCTTCTCTCTTCTTTGCCCTCTTTTTAACACTACACAACTAGTAAGTCCCCGCATCTCTCTTTCTTTTCACTTCAACATAATTTTTAAAATATATCGACAAAATCGGAGTTAACATGTAATCTATTCTTTTAAAATAATTTTTGTCGCCCTTGCCATGTTAATAGTTCATTCAAATTCTCTAAAAACACCTTTAACATATCATTCACATCATTTAGTTTTTAGTGTAATAAAATGAGAAATAATCATATAACGAATTTTTCAGAAAAATACCATGAACTTTAGTATAACCGTTATTTCGATAATTAGCATATATAACTTTAGGAAAATACACAGGGTAACGACCTACCCCCCTCCACACACACACACTTTTGATTCATAACACGAGATTTTGTTGGTGGCCCATACAGGTCAGTTCTGCATGAAATCGTAAACAATATGCCACAAGAATTAATGAGTTAAACAAATATTTACATTCCTTGCATTTAAAATTTCTTGAATCTATCCTAACCTATTTTTTATATCAAGGTGATGGTCTCTCCGAACAATACCGGCACAAACGTCAACGGCAATACTCCACCGCCTACACTACCACCATCATCTACCGTTACAGCTCTTGTTAATGAGCAAACTGTACTTCTTGAGACTATCAAGAGCTGATTGGAGGGTCAGCAGCAGCAGACTGCTATCCTTATGAACCGCCCCGAGGCCGAGACACCCGGAGTTAAGCAGTTTCGTGCACTGCACCTAAAGAACTTCTCGGGTGAGGAGAGCCCGCTTGAGGCAGAAGAATGAGCTCAAGCGATCGAGGATGATTTGTCAGCGGCTCAAGTGCCAGATATATCTTATCTAAGAGTTGCTAAGTTCCAACTGACCGATAATACCAGAGTTTGGTGGAAAGCTGAGGAGAGCCATCTCGAGCAACCAATAGAGTGGAATACTTTTCGAGACCTCTTCGATGCTAAGTACTTCCCAGAGATTTCCCGCTTTGACATGGAGCAGCAATTCATTCATTTACAGTAAGGTTTGGTGTGGGTCAAGTCGGTGGATGAATATGATGCTGAGTGTACCATACTCGGCAGGTTCGCTGCACACCTTATTCCCACTGCTGAGATCCGGGAACGGCGTTTCCAGCAAGGGTTGGACCTTGAAATCCAAGCTGCACTCGCTACAGGGGATTTCCCAACCCACGAGCTTGCTTTGAAGGCCGCCCGACGCTATAAGGCGGTTGTGAAGAAGAAGGGCCGACTGCAGTCGGCCGGTGTGAAACGCCCTGTGCACCAGATCGTAGGAGGGGCCTCTTCCAGGACAGCTTTCAACGGACCATCTTGGAGGCCAGGAGGTTCGTTCGCCAACAACAGGCCAGACTTTTGCAGCTACTACAAAAGAACAGGGCATTTAGCGAAGAACTGCCGAAGGGCGAACAACTTGTGCTGTAAGCAGCTCCACAGAGAGCTGTAAGCAGCTCCGAGACTATATCGAGGAGCTCATCCGTTCGGGACACCTAGCAGCGTACTTGCGGGACAAGAGGCAAGCTGACCGCGGGCAGGAGCAGCGTCCCCCTCCCGGTGAGTTGACAATCGGCCAAATTATGGTCATGTCGGCGGGGGTATGTCGAGTACCTACGAGGCTCGGCACCCCACACCGGTCGTGGAGGCCAAAATCCATCCGAGGATGAAGGCCAGGGAGACCGATCCGATCGTTTTTGACGGCCTTACACCGCCGAGGAGCTCAAACCATACCAATAAAAAGAACATCTACTAGCGTGTACTTTTTTTACTAAGGCAATGTAAAACTTTTCTCAAGATCTTTCTGTATATATAATAAGAAGGGGTCAATAAAACATTGCAAAAAGAAGAGTTTTGTTTATTCAAAAGGGTACTATAGGCTCCTCAGCCGTACATCGAAAAAGAAAAATTACAATAGCGGGGGAAGGGGGTGCAGAGAACATTGCTCGTGGTATTCCAAGGATATTTCCGTTAGCCGAGCCCTCGCGGCCTCAGACCTTTGCCTCTGATGCCGCCCGCGAACGTCGGCATCATGCCTCAATTGGTAACACTCAAGGATGAGCGCCACCGAGCGATCCTGACGACCCGCGGAGATCAGGCCGAAGCGCCGCGAAGACTTTAGCTTACCAACCGCCTCGTCCCTTAGCTGTTTGGACAAGGGGTTGTAGAGCCCCGGCGATACCCTCTAAATGGAGTACTTCAACAGCTGGAGCTGAGGGGAGCGCCGAAGAAGCAGTCGGCCGAAATGATCCTTAATGCGGCTTATCACTAACTGCACCGTGTCCTCGGTACATCGCTGATCGTAGAGGTACACATCCTCAAAGTTTATGATGTCGGGGATAGTGAAATGGAAGTCCTCCATTCTCACGTTTTGGATGTGAAGGAAGGGGTGATCAACACTCCCTCCGTTTTATAGCCCACAACACCCCAGGAGTCCAACAGTCGCTCGTTTCACCCACAACTGTACCGCCACACGGCAGACATAGAGCCTTTCTCGGCGAAACCGAAATGGCGCGGCTCCGGCACTTCGCCTTCCCCACGCGTTCATGACACGTGTCGCCCGCGACTGTCCATCTTCCCGATACTCACACCGGGAAGGCCGGAAAGAACCTCAAGAGGCAACCGGGCAGCCTCACTGCTCGGTCCATCTTTAGCAGGCCTCTTACGGCCCCTCCCGCGCTAAGGATCGAATCCCTCACCAAGAGGCAACCGAGCGGCTACCCTGCTCGGCTATTTCGGGCTGGTAGTTCACTACCCCACGACGCCAGGGATCTAAGCCCCCGCCAAGAGGCACTGGGCAGTGACCCTGCTTGGCTCGTCCTTAAGGATCAAAACCCTCGCCAAGAGGTACCGGGCAGCAACCCTGCTCGATCCGTCCTTAGTAGGCCTCTTACGGCCCCTCTCACGCTAAGGATCAAAGCCCTCACCAAGAGGAAGCCGAGCGGCTACCCTGCTCAGTTATCCCGGGCTGGTAGTTCACTACCCCACGACGCCAGGGATCTAAGCCCTCGCCAAGAGGCACCGGGCAGTGACCCTGCTCAGCCCATTCTTAAGGATCAAAGCCCATGCCAAGAGGCACCGGGCATCAACCCTGCTCGGCCCGTCCTTAACAGGCCTCTTACGGCCCCTTCCACGCTAAGGATCAAAGCCCTCACCAAGAGGCACCGGACAGCAACCCTGCTCGGCCCGTCCTTAGCAGGCCTCTTATGGCCCCTCCCACGCTAAGGATCAAAGCCCTCGCCAAGAGGCACCAGGCAGCAACCCTGCTCTGTCCATTCTTAGCAGGCCTCTTACGGCCCCTCCCGTGCTAAGGATCCAAGCCTTCGCCAAGAGGCAACCGGGCTCGCCCTTGCTCGGTTATCCCCGGCCTGTAGTTCTCTACCCCACGACGCCAGGGATCAAAGCCCCCACCAAGAGGCAACCTAGCAGCTACCCTGCTCGGTTATTCTGGCTGTTCGTTCACTACCCCATGAAGCTAGGTATCTAAGCCCTCGCCAAGAGGCAACCAAGCAGCTTCACTGCTCGGTCCATTCTTAGAGGATAACCCCGACGCATCTTCATTACGTGACCCCCACGTCGACTTCGGGGCCACGAAGATACCAACCTCACATCGGTCTTTACACACTTAGGCAATTGGAAAAATGGTTAAATTCAACTCGACGTGCGGTCGCAAAATGAAATTCTCCAAGCACAGCACCGTGCAAACAGAGATTTAACAACAAGAAAAAGGAAAAACTGCGCTGAACACCGCAAAAATACTTCAGTCGAAAGTGTTTACAAAGGTATTATTGGCCCCCCGGCCTTACAAATGCGCCCGGAGGCTTACAAGATCCCCAAAGCAACAAAAAATATATAAGAAAACGAGGGGTTTCAGGCCTCAGGGCCGGGGGAAACCTCAAGGAGCACCGTGTCCACCACGACAGGGGCTGTATCTTGGGGATTGGCGCCCGTCGTAGGAGCCTCGGCGCCGCCCTCGCCGGGAGCCTCTTCCCCGACAGTGCTTCCAGGGGCATTCCCCTGCGTGCCATCCCCGCGAGGATATTCGTTCCGGAGCTCTTCATCAGGGAATTCCGGCATCCGAGCCTTAACGGCGTCGAGGGCATCGTGCCAGATGAGGGTAGAGGCTGCGGCTAGGTCGGCGTAAAAATGGTCCGACTTCCTGTAGTTCTCCACCGCCTTTGACGCTCTGAGCTCGGCTCACTTCATTCCCTCTTTCGTCGCCTCCAGCTCCTTCTGGGGGGAGCTCGCCGACTTCTTCAGGGTGCCAACGAGCACCTTGTAGTCCTGAAGCTTGGCATCGGCGGCTCGAGCGGCCTCACGGTGCCTGGCGACCTCTTGCTTCCCGGCCGCCACCTCATCCTCAAGGGCGGTGACCCTCACCATCGCCGCCTCCAGCTCCAACTTTGAGCTCTCCTCCAGCGAGGAGAACTCGCCCGCAGCCCGCATCGCCGGGGTAATTTCCTCGTCCTCCATTTGGATGACGAGGGCGACGTGCTGGAAGACCTGAAGAAATCAAAAGGGGGTCAGAAAGGAAAGGGAGGCACCCAATCTCACGAATAAATAAGACGTGGAACGAAAATCCAAGTGGGGTGCGAGCACTAACCTGCACGGCCTCTTGGGCAATGGCCGCCATTTGCGCCCTGAGAGTCCCCCGAGGGACTTTGCCCCCGACCGACCTCTCCATCTCTGTCAGTAGGCTGTCAGTAACGGAGAGCCCCGAGGGCACCTCAAAGCGGAGGTCCCCCTTATCCACCAAGATCGGGGAGGCCGGGGTGCGCGGAACCGTCCGGTGAAACCTCTTGAGGGACGACACCGGGGAGCCAGTCTCTATCTCCGGAGCCCGGGCCTCTTGTTCCCGAACCCATTTTTGGCTCGGCGCCTGGCTGGACTCCGGGTCACGGGCCGCACTCGAATGCCTAGGTGGAGCGGTTGCCGGGGGAGTCGAGGCCAACGTCGGACGGAAGGAGCTGGCACCACCAGCCCTCGATCCCTTCTTCTGCTCGTGCATGGCTGCTCAGAATTTGCTCACGTCCATGGGTTCTGCATAAGAAAAGGTACAATGGAGTCAGCAATGCAAGTAAAAACAAAATAAACGCAAGTCTAACAGATCGCCTGTAAACTCCTAACTTACCCGCGAACTGGGCGGGGCTGAGCCCAGCCCAACTAACGGCCTGCTCAGACAGCATCACGTCAGCCCGAGGAATGGGCTCCCACTCCGCCACTTTCACCGCGTTGGGATCGTTCGACGGACTCTTCCGCAGGCAACTATCCCTAGACCACCGGGTGGGCACGGGCCAGTCCTTACCCTCGGGCGGCCCAATAAAGAAAAACTTCTTCTTCTAATCGTGGATGGAAGAAGGCACGACGACGACCCCCGACCCGGTAGCACTTTCCCGCTGTTTCCTAAAGGAGATGTATACCCACCTCGGCTCGCCCGCGTGAGTGCCGGGGTGACTTTTGTAACAGAGAGAAGAGGCAAGAGTGCTCAGCTTGAAAGGGATCATGTGAAACTTCAAACGAACCAGGAACCCAAGGAGAATCCTCCAGGAGTTCGGCACTAGCTGACCCGGGGCTAACCCAAAATGATTCAGCGCTCTAACAACCTCGGGAGAGAAGGACAGGCGCATTCCGGCCCAAAAGGCTTCCAGGTACAGGGCAATCTCCTTACCCCATACCTGATCTGCCATCTCCCCTTCCTCGGCCAAACGTAGCGTATAGCCAGGAGGAATGTGTTAACGAGCCCGAGTGGTGGCGAGCTCATCCTCATACCTCACCATGGATGACACACCAAGGGCATCCGCGACCTCCGCTCTGGTAACCTCCCCCATCGTGCGACCCCGGGAAGAGATCTGACCCTAACTTCCCGGGAGGACTCCGACTCGGTGGAAGAAGAAGCAGCAGCAGAAGAAGAAGCAGCAAAAGAAGAAGAATCTACGGGGGGCTCCCTAGACTCTACCCGGTCTATTTCTATAGACTCTTCACAAGAAGACATCTAACCTGATGGAGAGGATGGGTCCTCGGAAGAGAAAACGCAGATATCCCGACCTAAAAAGAAGAGCGCTGTTCAGTTGATAAAACTGCACATTTGTATTACATTTTTCCTACCATTTTCATATTAAAAAAGGACTTTATTATAATATATTATACATATGAGGGTTTATGTGTAAAAACATTATTTTCCATGTGTTGATATATTATAATTAGCATTTGGTAGGAAAATGTATGCAAATAAATTCATTGACCAAATCCTAGTAGAACAAAGTCTACTAAATATTATTTGAGTTGTTGTGCAAAAGATTTCCAAGTGTGCAGAATTTTTTAAAGACTAGAATCAAGCAAATCAAGTTGTTGAAGAAGACTTGCCTAATTAAGAATCAAAACTTGGGGACCAAGTCTGGCAGCAACCACGAGAAGATTTCCAAATTCTGAAGATTTCTAGGATCGCCAAATGTCAAAGAGAGCCAGCCCCTAAAACTTGATCAACGGCTGAGATAAGAAGGCCGCGGATCCGCGGCATTAGCTCCTTGATGCCGCGGATCCGCCGCGGTTAAGAAAAGATGGAGGCTAAGGATTTTTGGGGAAAATCTTTTCTACATTTTACCTAATATGGAAGCAAATGATTCTGGCTTTGCACTATAAAAAGGCACCGAGAGCCTCTTGGAAAATTTATCAAGCCGACAAGATCACGAAGTCCAAGACGGCTCACGCATCCAGGCTGATCATCAACGATTCATCTACCTCCTTGGAAGAGATCGAGAAGCAAACTAGTATTTGTAATCATTTTCTAAGGGATCAAAGTGTAATGAATATTGTTGATTAATAAAGGTAGCTCTTTTTCCTATTCTATTTCTTCGTAGTTTAATTATGCATTTTCTCTCCATCTCTTTTTCTCCCAACATGCGCGAGTAATTCTCCGCTTGTTAGGGTTCGTAGGATTATGGTAGGCTAATGGATGATGAACATCCCTAAACCCTTTTTAAGTCCTATAAAGTTTATGAACTTTATCAAAAGAATCATTAACATCCTAATCGGGCGCGCTAACAATTCTTTGTTAGTTCCGACCGCGATTAGAGATTAGATTAATGATTGTTTTGGTAAAGGCTAGATATGAACGGAGTTCCGTGTCGAGATAAGGGTTAAGAGTGGGATTCCTTTTCCCTCCAGAAACCCTAATCTACACGCATCACCGTCGTTCTAGTTTTAAATCTATTAAAGGATAAAAAGGGTAACTTTTAATTAATCATCCATGACTACTAAATCCTAACGAACCCTACAAGCCCTCTTATTATATTAACAACATCCCTAAAATAATCTAGATCTATATATTTTGCATTCTTGCTTAACGTAGATCTAGAAACATTTCCACAAAATTCTTTATTCCTCCTCTCTTTTTCAACACATCTAAAGTAAGAGTAAAATATTCAACGTTTCCCTGAGGACGACCCGTACTTACCTCGGTCTAGCTACACGCGACACCGTTCTGATTGCGGTTAAACTACAAAAAAAATACTTTTTCGAATCAATCAAGCGCCGAGCTAACGAGACTCTGGACGAGGAAATTATGAAGAGGTATGGGCCCTGATGGGGACCCCAACTCTATTTATAGCCGCTGGCGTACATATCCAACGACGACAGTCATCTCCCGCCGAAACGACTCATCGCATTCGATGGCCACCATCGCACCACCTGTCGCACGCACATTGATCGCACCCTATCGGACGCCGGAAATCTGCGGCCCGTCGCGTCAGCCAACCAGAGCCAGACATGTGGGCTGTCGTTTCGGTGAACATACGCACGATCCTGTGCATCCTCTTTAATGCAAGATCTGGCCCATGATCCGCTGACGTCATCAAGAAAATACGGCCGATTGCCCGGCAATGCGCACTTACGATATCTCCGAAAAGAAGCTCACCTCGGGTGACCCGACGGACCACTCTCGACCCGACCCGCTCACGGGTCGGGACGAGAGTGAGGGGCTAATGATGATGCTCGATATCGGTGATGTCTCAGATCGTGACATGTGGAAGATGACGTGTCCCGAAGCTAGCAAGAAAAGACCAGGAACGGTACGTCGGTAAAATACCCCGAGTCTGTGACCCATGGACGTGGCCGACCTTCGGCGACTGTCCACACCACTCTTATGCCCGCCTTACAAACAACCGTTGGCTCGCCTCCAAGCCTCATGCACGATTGGCCTCCTCGGCCCTCTCAGCTCGTCTCCGGGCTACCACAGAACCAAGATACCTCGGCCTCCCGCTCGTCCCCGAGCCTCCCGTCGAGCTCATCTTCCTCGGTCTCATCGACTGACCAACGACACCAATCGCAGGCGCATCCGCCTCGCCTCCGTGAATCTCTCCATGCGCGAGATATCCGCCGACCACGTCCCGCGTTCCACGCCATCACGATCACCCATTAACGAGCCTGTCTCGCCATTAATGCGGGATCCCGCCTATCACGCGGGCGTGACGCCGAGAGCGTAACGGCCGGTATGATTCTCACGCCCACCCGCCTGTTGCCACCACTATATAAACCCCTCTTTTAGACGGTTCAATTAAGTCTTTTATTCCTCACTAGGACGTTACTCTGCCCAAATATCCGGTCTAACTTGATCGTCGGAGGGTCCTCGGTGGCACAACCATCCCGGGACTTCCTTGCAGGTAGCTCGGCCACAACAACCTCAAACCCATTGAGATCCACACGCTTCAGGAGGCAACCTCCAACTCAATCTCAGTCGTCCATCGTCGCTCACAGCAGATCTACGGAAGGTAACATCTTGACGAGATCCGACATCCGCCAGGACCTAATTTTTGCTTTACATGATTTTTTATCACTGTTTTTAAAATCAAAAATCTGTTTTTATCGGCCATCTTCGGAGGCTCATAACTCTATCTTTTGAGGTCCGTTTTGAACAAACTCAAATGTTTTGGACAAGTAAATTAAAAGATTTTCCTAGTTTAAATGTTTCCCTGAAAACCGACGTAATTTATAGAATTATGCATTTTAAAATTATATGATGAATCCGATCAAAATTTATCTCGATTCACGTGATGTTTTTAATTATGATATAACTCGAGTTCCCGACGTTGGTTTATGAAAAGCCTTAGATGTATGGATGCCTAATTGGCAGACATATAACTTTCCTATATATTTGGTGACTCAGAAACGTATAGAACGACCCGATATATGCCCTGCAAGATACCCCATAATTGTTGTCCTGAAATTGTAATTTTTGTTTTAAACCCTGCTATTAATCTGACCATAACTACAGCTTCAGGAATTCAAATCGCGCAAAATCTAGTTGTTTGGATAAGTAGGCTGAAATACCTACAAGTTTCTAATAATTTTCGAGACCTGAAAACCGACGGAAAATAATACAAACCGTGTCTTAAGAACATGTGTCGGGGCTGGACAAATTTGGATCTGTTCTGCGCAACGATGCGAAAACGTGTATATCTCTCAAACCAGTAGTCGTGATTATGCGAGATTTGAATCCACGTTTGCATAACACCTAAGGCTGTATTTCTTGTTTGTTTTTTGATTTCAAATGACTTAATTAATTAGTTGTTCACAATACTTCTTTATAGTACCGTTTTTTGGCCATTACATATAGTTTAACATACGTGGGACGACATTGGGGTAGTTGAGTTGTGAGTTCGAGTAAAGAACACCTCAGGAGTCCCATTACTAACTTATGAATCAGCCTGTGTGTTTCTTACCCCTGGAAGATAGCTTTGGATCTGTGAATACTCCGAACAGCCAACGAGGAGGCAATCTCCAAAGCTGACCTGGACGAATATATAGCTCAGCAGATCCGGGTTCATCAGGCGAATGAAGCGGCTGGGAAAATTGCTAGAACCGGATGACCGTATCCGAGCTGGTACGACCAAATCAGTTACCCGCCGGGATATACGATCCCTAAATTCCACGTATATAAAGGGACAGGGAATCCGCATCAGCATGTCGCTCAATTCAGGGCCTTATGCGGCAATACTGGAGGCGATGACACGTTGTTGCTACGCCAATTCGTCGGCAGCTTAGCAGAAACAGCCTTTGAATGGTATTCAGAATTACCTAACGACTCTGTCAAAACATTTGCGGAGATGGAGCTGCTGTTTACACAAAGATTCGCGAGTGCTAGTGAACGCACCCCGATAACAACACTAATAAATGCCAGAATAAGGCCTGGCGAAACGTGGGTCCAATACGCAACACGATGGCGAAACCTATGGTCGAAATGCGAACAACGCATAGAAGAGGCACCTGCAGTAGGCATGTTTGTGGGCACTCTCGATCCGCAGGCGACCATCTCACAATTCATGATGTTCTTCAGGCCGACCACCTTCCAGGCCTTGATTGACAAATTAGCCCAAATGGACCAGATATGCCATAGACCGTCTCCTCCAAAATCAGATTCCCGAGATGAGAAAGGAAAAGGGAAAGCGATCGTCGTCGCCAATGCTCAACAACAGTCGAGCAACTCAAAGCCGGTCGTTCGCCAAAACAACGTGCGTCCACGCCCATCCCTCGAAGAGAGGCTAGGACGTCCTTACTCGTTTCCTCAGAATAAAACGAGAAGACTGTTCGAGCTGGCCGTGCGCAACAAACTCATTAATCTGCCGAGTCCAAAGCGTCTGTCGCAGCCAGGCGATCTTAATAATCCCAATTATTGCCCTTACCACCAAACGGTAAGTCACCCGATTGAGGATTGTTTCGTCTTTAAGGGATGGATCGAAGATCGGTACCTACAAGGCAAGTTCGCGCTGTCGGAAAACTGGAAGGTAAACCCACCACAGCCACACTCTCCAAAGAAAATGGACACGCCGGGGGCAACTTGTTCTTTCGTCGAGGATGAAAACGATGGAGAAAACTTATCGGATGAATCCGAAGACTACGTAGCGACTTGTCATGTGATTTCTTATTCACTGACGGATGATGAGGAGGCTCCTTGCGCTGAGAAATCAATGGCGAACCCTGAGCCAGAGATTCTACAGCCATCAGACGAGTTGATCGATGTCTTCCTAAATGAAATTTGTTTGAAAGCAAAAGCCAATCAAGAGCGTGAAATGGCCATACTGGAAAAAGCCAAGGCATTCCCGTCAAATCAAAAGCCATCCACTGCGGATAAAAACAAATTCAAGACGAGGAAAAGGTTCGCCAAAGCTCTGTCAGTAGGAATGAAGCTACCGCCCTCTGAAGAAAATACTCTCGCTGAGGCAGAGATGCACCCTAACTTCTGTTTATATCATCAAAAGATCATACATCCTACCGAAGACTGCGAATCCTTTAACTGTTGGTGGCAAGGGTATGTCGCTCAAAAGCAACACTTCGACGGGACAAAGTGTGAAGCTTGTGGACATCGGAAAAATGCGATATATGAGCGCAAAAGAGTCGCCGACGATTGCCATATAGCCGGCTCTAAGGTATCGCAAATTATCACCTTTGGAAGCAACTCTGACGAAGAAGCTATCCCCAACTCTTCCCTCGGGGAATCTATTTCAAAAATAAAGGAATTGAGAAGCTGCGAGAACGTTCAGCCATGCAATCGCATGCTACTCGGAAAGAATCCCGGCCCCGCAAAGAACGGAGCGAACAAAAAGGATAAAAGAAAAGGAAAAAAGGCCCTCGTCGCCAGCGCTCAACAACAATCAGGTGACCCTAGACCGGTTGCTTGCCAAAGCAACAAGCGGCAACCCCTCCAGGAAAAGTTGAAACGTCCTTACTCGTTTCCGCAAGATAAAACAAGGGGACTGTTCGAGCTGGCAGTGTGCGACAGACTCATCAATCTGCCGGGTCCAAAACGTCCGTTGCGGCCAGGCGATGTTAATAATCCTAATTATTGCCCTTACCACCAAACAGTAGGTCACCTGATCGAGGACTGCTACGTCTTCAAAAACTGGGTTGAAGACCAATACCAACAGGGCAAGTTTGCGCTGTCTGAGAACTGGAAGGTGAGTCCGCCACAACCGCACGCTCCGAAGAAGATGGATACGCCGGGGGCATCATGTTCATTCATGGAGAAGGACTCATAGACCGAAAAGTCAATAAACCAGATATTCGCCTCAAATACGGTGACAACGGACCAAAACGTCCTTAAACTAACAACGGACCGAGATGTCCTTAAACTAATAATAGACCGCAATGTCCTAAAACTTGCAAATGACCGAAATGTCTTTAAACTACTACCGCAGCATTCTCAGGCTGACGAGAATATAAAAAAAATAAAAAAATAAACGGTATGTCCATAAGCAAAATGGGCACGGATGAAAACCCGAAAGGGCTCCGTGAGTAAAAACAGCAGGGCTACCGGCGAGTGTTTGTGAAAACCTGAAAAGGAGCAATCTCGTTAGAAAAAATAAGAAGAATAAAAAGAATTAAAAAAAAAGGTATGTCCATAAGCAAAACGGGCACGGATGAAAACCCGAAAAGGCTCCGTGAGTAAAAACAGCAGGACTACCGGCGAGTGTTCGTGAAAACCCGAAAGGGCGCGACCTCGTAAATAAAAAAAAAAGAGACGGTATGTCCATAAGCGAAACGGGCACGGATGAAAACCCGAAAGGGCTCCGTGAGTAAAAACAGCAGGGCTACCGGCGAGTGTTCGTGAAAACCCGAAAGGGCACAACCTCGTTAAAAGACACTTATAAGGTCCCCTCGACCTTGTAAGGAGAAACCACCCGCGTGAGATCCTTACGACTCACAAAGGGAGCAGCACAATTAGGGATCCCCACGATTCCTAAGGAGAAAATACACTTGCGAGATCCTCACGACTCGTAAGGAGAACTCTCTTATGGGACCCTCACGGCTCATAAGATTTGAAAGTCTTAACTTACAGAGACCTAACCCTGTGCTTAAGCAACCCCCACAACTTTCGTTATGGCCCTACAAGTGGTCCAATACTGGCTCTTGTATACAATCCACGGGCGTGAATAAACATTTCCCTAACAAAGTCTCATCCGTGACTAGGGATATGCTCGTACAGCAAACAACACTTGTAAGTCCTCTCGATTTACAAGGAGAAAACCCTCTTGTAGGATCCTTACGACTTACCGAGGAACATACACTTAGGAATCCTTACGACTCCTAAGAAGAAAATACACCTACAAGATCCTCACGACTTGTAGGGAGAAATACCATTGTGAAACCCATACGGCTCATGAAGTCAAAAGCCTTAGTCAACAGGACCTTAACCATGTTCGCTAAGCCACCTTTGTTCGACATCGACGGAGGCAGATGATGATTCGCTCCTGGCATTTTCCCAGTTGTAGCGATACTGATGCCTAAATCGGTATCAAATTCCAAGTCCTTTCATGGCAGATGATGATTCGCTCCTGGCAATATTCTGGTTGTAGCGATGCTGATGCTGAGATTGGCACCAGATTCCAAGTTCTACGCTCGTGATAAAAATCAGCGAGCTGAAAATGCATATTAAATAGCCGAAATGATGGGGCATCTTGCAACAAAAGCAGCGAGTAAAAATAAAAAAATATAGCCGAAATGATTGGGCAACTCGCAATAAAAAAAACAGCGAGTAAAAATAAAATAAATAGCCAAAATGATTAGGCAACTCGAAATAAAAAGCAGCGAGTAAAAAGAAAAAATAGCCGAAATGATTGGGGACCGCGAAAAATAGCCGAAATGATTGGGCAATCGCGATTTTCGCGATATAAAAAGCTGAAATGATAGAGCATCGTGGAAAGAATAAAAAAAATGAAAGAATGAAACTTTTGGCCCTACAGGTTAGATCACATCGATTCCTGTATACAATCCAGGGGCGCAGATAAAGAGGGAACCATACCTTCCCAACAGGCTCCATCAGAAAGCGAAGCCAAATCTCGACGGTTCATAGACAACCTAGAGACAATCTCGACATTTGTCGCAATATTACAGACACGATATCAACAAATGAAGCAAACGAAGATCCCGAGCTTCAGGGTCTCGACGTCAACATCGACAACTTAGAGATCACCAACGGCGTTTCTCCTCACTCCAACTAGATGCAGACATGACGTCAACAAAAGACCTCACGGTCGAAACAAAGCGGAGTAACGGCAAAATCCCAACTCCACCTTAGCATTCATCTCGTTACAGCAGACGCAATGTCAACAACGGCGTTCCTTCGCAGTCCAGCAGGGTGTACATGCAAAGTTAACAAAAGACCCCATGGTCGAAACCAAGCGGAGTGACGGCAAAATCCCAGCTCCACCTCAGCATTCGTCTCGATACAGTAGACGCAATGTCAACAACAGCGTTCCTCCGCAGTCCAGCTGGAGGCAGATGCAACGTCAACAAAAGACCTCACGGTCGAAACAAAGCGGAGTAACGGCAAAATCCCAACTCCACCTTAGCATTCGTCTCGTTACAGCAGACGCAATGTCAACAACGGCGTTCCTTCGCAGTCCAGCAGGGTATACATGCAAAGTTAACAAAAGACCCCATGGTCGAAACAAAGTGGAGTGACGGCAAAATCCCAGCTCCACCTCAGCATTCGTCTCAATACACCAGATGCAGTGTGAGCAAATGAAGCGAAGGCCAAATTCCTAGCTTCAAGGTCTTAACGGCAAGTCATATAAGGCCTGAAAGACCACCGGAGATCATCTCATACAGAGTGGTCACCACCTTGACGTTCGTCTCGATACAGCAGACGAAATGTCAACCCCAGCATTCTTCCTCCAACAGGGATTCAGACGTGACAAAGCAAACGAAGCGAAGGCTACATTCCTAGCTTCAACGTCTTTATGGTAACTCACATAAAACTGGAAAGCCAATCGGAGATCATCTCGCACCAGCACAGAGTGGTCACCATCTTGACGTTCGTCTCGATACAGCAGACGAAATGTCAACCCCAGCATTCTTCCTCCAACAGGATTTGGACACACCAAAGCAAACGAAGCGAAGGCCATATTCCTAACTTCGACGTCTTTACGGTAACTCACATAAAACCGGAAAGACAATCGGAGATCATCTCGCACCAGCACAGAGTGGTCACCACCTTGACGTTCGTCTCGATACAGCAGATGAAATGTTAACCCCAGCGTTCGTCTTCCAACAGGATTTGGACACACCAAAGCAAACGAAGCGAAGGACAAATTCCTAGCTTCGACGTCTTGACGGTAACTCATATAAAACCGGAAAGACAATCGGAGATCATCTTGCACCAGCACAGAATGGTCACCACCTCGACGTCCGTCTCAATACAGCAGACGAGATGTCGCCCCAACGTTCGTCTCGACACAGCAGACGCAAAGTCATTAAACGAATGGAGCCACGGCAAAATCCCTAGTTCCAAACCTCGACGGTTCACCAGCAATCTAGAGACAACCTCGACGTCCGTCTCGATACAGTAGACGAGAGGTCACCCCAACGTTCGTCTCGACACTTCAGAAGCAACGTCATCAAACGAATGGAGCCACGGCAAAATCCCTAGTTCCAAACCTCGGCGGTTCACCAGCAACCTAGAGGCAACCTCGACGTCCGTCTTGATATAGCAGACGAGATGTCACCCCAACGTTCGTCTCGATACAGCAGACGCAACGTCATCAAGCAAACGGAGCCACGGCAAAATCCCTAGTTCCCACCGCAACATTCGTCTCGATACAGCAGACACAGTGCCAGCAAACGAAGCAAAGGCCAAATTCCTAGCTTCAGGGTCTTGACGGCAACTCACAGAAAGCCCGAAAGACTGTCGGAGATCATCCCCACACCAGCGCGGAGTGGTTATGACTCATCGGGGCTCACCAAAATAAGCCTAACCTCAAGTAAAAAGCGACATGGCAAATTCCTAACGCTTGCTCTTCCGACGGTCAAACTGCCAAGGAGGATTGCTTGAAGACGTCTTGTCCAGCCCCCGAAGGGATCAGAGACACGGCAGTCGCAGGGCTACTCGAACAGCACGATTGCCTATCGAGGACTATATCAGCTTATGCGACGGTACGATGGCCAAAACCCTAAGTACCACCAACCTTAACGGGCTTCTGTCGTAAAGAGCAGAGGTTAAATGCGACGTTAAGATGTTCTTGCGAGAAACGTTCGATTCGTCTCGACTTGTGAAAAATTGTCGAGGCGGCTCGACTCGTGAGATAAAGCCTTAGGCAGTGGGCATAAAAGAAGCCTGTTTCCTAAGCATTGGGACCCTGCAAGTTGGCCCAAAACGGTCTCTTGCATACCATCCACGGGTCTCACTCTCCAACATCGAACTTCGACAAGGAGGGAAACAACCGCTTACAAGTCCTTTCGACTCGTAAGAGGGAAAAATTCTCTTGTAAGATCCTTACGACTTACAAGAGAAAACCACACTTAGGAATCCTCACGATTCCTAAGGAGAAAAACCCACCTACGAGATCCTCTCGATCCGTAGGGAGAAAAGTCTCTATGAGACCCTCACGGCTCATAGAGTTGAAAATTCTTAGGCAGCAGATCTGAACCTGCGGCCTAAGCCCTCGCTATCTCGTGAAGAAATCAAGAAGCTTACTCTATTACCTGCTAATTGTGACGACATGCTGAGAAAGAGGAAAAGCAACAGAAAGAGCATCCGATTTACATTTGATCAAGCGTTCAAGACACATTCATTCATGCATGGGCAAAAAGACTCAGGACAAAAGATATATAATAAAGACAAGCTGGGATATAAAAAAAAACTCCATTAATATTGCCCGAAGTTCTTACAGTCATAAAAACAATAAACAAAAGTTACAATGGAATAACCTCAGATCCAGGGCATGGATTGAGTAATTCAAAAGCGACCCTATCTATGACTTTCCAAGCCTCGCGGACCATCCTAGTGTGCTTCCTTTCGCGAGCACAAGCGTCAGGGTCCTTCCCGATGTCTTCCACCCTCCGATAAGCAGCGAGTATGGCAGACTGTTGAAAGATGTGGTGCAAGAGATCGATAAGACTGTCTCGCCGTCTCTTTGAGATAAAGTTCAACAGGTACACCGAGTGCACCTTATCCTCAGCGGCATCCAGCGCCTTAAGCGGCACACCGGAACAGAACAGGGGAAGCGCTTCCCAGATGGCTCCCACGATAAGCTTAAGTAGGGAAGAACGCCGGGGAAGCAGTGGACCATTGTACGCGTCGAAGCGACTCATTATTTCAGCACACTCCTCGTTTGTGAACTCTCGATTTTGAGAGCGGCCAAGTCGGCGGATGTCCCCGTAAGAGATGATCTCGTTAAGAGCATACATATGGGCGTTCATTGTTTCTGTGAAAGAGAATCAACAAAATTATCAGAAAGACTGATTAAGAAAAGCAATATAATGCATCGAGGAATAAAATGACATCTTTAAACTCCAAGATCAATGAAAAAACTCCTAAGAGTTCTTTTGCATGATTTGGAAGGAGCAAAGCTCCATTAATGAAATGAGAAAATACAAGAAAAATCTTTTATAGAACAAAACTCTATTAATGGAACCCTAACAGGGTTCTCCTGAGTTCTCTTTGGACCCCTTTAGAGCAAAGCTCTGCTAAGTGGAACCCTAAATGGGTTTTCTTTAGGTCAAGGATCTATGGAGAGCAAGGCTCTGTCAGTGAAAATTAATTTAATTTAATTTAATTTGATTTTAATTTAAATTTTCACCTAAAAAGTTTTAAAGAGTTTAACTCTTGGAGTTCTTGAAAATAAAGAGCAGGGCTCTGAGTCTGAAAGTAAAATTTTGAAGATGAAAATCATCTAAGGGACCAAAGGTCCTATTTATAGGCATCAAATGCCCTTTCAACTTCCAAGAGTTGCCGCGATGGTTGGAATTCTGCCACCGCTGCGCTCACGTTTGGAAGGCCACGTAAGCGCAACGGTGGGGGGGGCATTTGTTTACCCCAATCAGAGCAAAGCTCTGTTCAAATTCCAAGGCGGGAAACGAAGCAACGCTTCTGTTTCCCCCAATCAGAGCAAAGCTCTGTATTGAAAATTAAAATTAAAATAAATGAAGCAACGCTTCAGATCCCCTGCGCTGCGCGCAGAGTGCCACGTGTCAAAATCACACATGTTAGTGCAGGGAGCGCAGCGCCTAAGAAGGCGCGCCCAATCAGAGCAAAGCTCTATTTAATGAAGCAACGCTTCAGTTGCGCTGCGCTTTGCGCTGCGCGACACGTGTCAGCGCAGATGCGCTAGCGCAGTTGCGCTGCGCTCTGCGCTGCGCGACACGTGTCAGCGCAGATGCTCTAGCGCAGTTGTGCTGCGCTGTGCGCTGCGCGACACGTGTCACGCGCTGGGGCATCTGCGCCAAACAGAATTAAATTTATAAAAAAATCTTTTCTGTTCTTGTTAAAACAAGAAGATTTTCTTCTGCAAAGCAGAAGCCCTTAGATCAAAAGATCCAACGGTGGGGAAAATTCCCCAAATCACTCAGAGAAAGATCTCTTTAACAAATTTAACTAATTTATGGGCACTATAAAAAGGACCCTAGACCTCAATTCAAAGGGATCAACATTTCTTGAAAAAAAGCCAAGAGCTTCAAACAGAAAGAGAATTTTGAGAAAAGCTCAAAGAAAAGAAAGGTAAAAACCTTCACGAGAGAAAAGAAATCTTTTTTAATAAATCATTGATTTAAAAACCAGATCAATGTTCTTCACATAATAAATAGTGCTTTGCACTTCTCATGAACCCCTGGTTCTTTAAAAGAAACAACAAAATAAAAATAGTGCTTTGCACTTTTATGAACCTTTGGTTTTTCAAGCAAAAAGAAAAACTTATTTTTCTTTGATATAATTTAGATCAAGAAATCAAATAGTGCTTTGCACTTCTGTTCTTGAATCTAAAAGATTCTTAGTGCTTTGCACTTCCAAACTGCGCTGTTGCGCTCTTAAGAGAGCGCCACGTGTTAGCTACAGAACAACTTGCGCTATGCGCTCTTGAAATAGAGCTTTGCTCTCTGGAACTGGCGCAACTCACCAGAGCGCGCCACGTGTCAGCTACAGAACAACTTGCGCTACGCGCTCTTAAAATAGAGCTTTGCTCTCTGGAATTGGCGCAACTCACCAGAGCGCGCCACGTGTCAGCAGCGCAACAGCGCAGCGCACTAGCGCAGCGCACTGCACTGTTGCGCTTGCGCTCACCAGAGCATGACACGTGTCATCACCATATGAGCTTGCGCTCATTACTTGGCGCAAAGCGCCAGACAAATGCACTGCATTGCTTACAAAAGGGGCCAAGCCCAATTAAAGAAGGCCTAACAGGTCTAATAAAATGCAATGCATTACTTTTAAAAAAAAGGGGCAGAGCCCAAACCAAAATAGATGCTCTGCATCATAAATAAAGGGACAGAGCCCAAATCAAAAGCCTAGCAGGCCAGAATAGAATGCAGTGCATTATTAAATATGGGAAAAGCCCTAGCATAGGCCTAATAGGTCAAAGATCAAGAAAAATGTTGAATATTCTCAACTGAACTTAACCCAATCATGGCCGTAAGTCCTCAAATTAAATTGACTGAGCACGGCTGCTCCCTAAATTAATTTATATCCGGTTCGAGGGTACATCTCCGAGCTCCTCTGACACCCGTCGTTGTAATCCTTCAACGACGTCAGAGAGGTGACGGGTCCCAACGACCACACGTATATGGACTGCGGGGTCCTTAAACTCGTGGACCGAGACGTCCCTAAACTAATATTGGACCGAGACGTCCCTAAACTAATATTGGACCGAGACGTCTCTAAACTAATATTGGACCGCCACGTCCCTAAACTGGAATATGGACCGAAACGTCCTTAAACTAATATCGGACCGAAACGTCCTTAAACTAATGGTGGACCACCATGTCCCTAAACTGGCATTGGACCACCATGTCCCTAAACTGGAACAATAGAGCCCAAACGCTCTTTTGTCGGATCTAAACGATCCCGTTAAGTTGATCTTAGTCTCAAATTGGACTAACGTATCCTTAACAAATGATTAAGTTGATCTTAGCCTCAAATATGGCTAACGTGTCCTTAAATCAAACCTTCAAACAAACTTTAGTCCCAAATTGGACTATAGATCTCTCAACCAACTTTGGTTCAAGGGTACATCTCTGAACTCCTCTGATATTTGTCGTTGTAATCCTTCAACGTCGTCAGAGATGTGACGGGTCCTGACAACCACACATTAATACGGACTGTGGGGTCCTTAAACTCATGGACTTATGCGTCCTTAAACCAATATCCGCCCCCAAAAATGGGAATGTTGGACCACTATGTCCCTAAACTGGAACAATAGAGCCCAAACGCTCTTTTGTCGGATCTAAACGATCCCGTTAAGTTGATCTTAGTCTAAAACAGGACTAACGTATCCTTAACGAACGTTTAAGTTGATCTTAGCCGCAACGCGACTAATGCATCCTTAAACTAAAAACACCAAACCCAAATCTAAGTAAATACGGATTTGGACTAATCCACGTCCTACGGGCGACGACATTACTCAGTCTCCGTATACAATCCACGGGCAACCACAAACAAAACAAACACCCACGACACGAAGTGAAATTCTGGAGAAGGAGAAAGTTGTTACCGCGAAGCGGTAGTGTAATTAACTGCAGGGACTTGCGCCTGCAGGGAAGAGCGTCCCCACAATCAAAAACCCCTCAAGCGAGGGGGAATCTGACGAAGTCTGCTACATCGGCCGCATCCGTCTAAACCTCCGATACACGGTGCCATAAATCAACTTGGCATCTTCGGAGAGGTGGACGGATAGCACCAATTAGCATCTGCCCCGAACCTCAGGCGAGACGTCCTCATGTCTCGGCCGCCGTTCGGAGGGGAACAGTATTCCAAGGATATTTCCGTCAGCCGAGCCCTCGCGGCCTCAGACCTTTGCCTATGATGCCGCCCGCGAACGTCGGCATCATGCCTTAATTGGTAACACTCAAGGATGAGCGCCACCGAGCGATCCTGACGACCCGCGGAGATCAGGCCGAAGCGCCGCGAAGACTTTAGCTTACCAACCGCCTCGTCCCTTAGCTGTTTGGACAAGGGGTTGTAGAGCCCCGGCGATACCCTCCAAATGGAGTACTTCAACAGCTGGAGCTGGGGGGAGCGCCGAAGAAGCAGTCGGCCGAAATGATCCTTAATGCGGCTTATCACTAACTGCACCGTGTCCTCGGTACATCGCTGATCATAGAGGTACACATCCTCAAAGTTTATGATGTCGGGGATAGTGAAAGGGAAGTCCTCCATTCTCATGTTTTGGATGTGAATGAAGGGGTGATCAACACTCCCTCCGTTTTATAGCCCACAACGCCCCAGGAGTCCAACAGTCGCTCGTTTCACCTACAACTGTACCGCCACACGGCAGACATAGAGCCTTTCTCGGCGAAACCGAAACGGCGCGGCTCCGGCACTTCGCCTTCCCCATGTGTTCATGACACGTGTCGCCCGCGACTGTCCATCTTCCCGATACTCACACCGGGAAGGCCGGACAGAACCTCAAGAGGCAACCGGGCAGCCTCACTGCTCGGTCCGTCCTTAGCAGGCCTCTTACGGCCCCTCCCGCGCTAAGGATCGAATCCCTCACCAAGAGGCAACCGAACGGCTACCCTGCTCGGCTATTTCGGGCTGGTAGTTCACTACCCCACGACGCCAGGGATCTAAGCCCTCGCCAAGAGGCACTGGGCAATGACCCTGCTTGGCTCGTCCTTAAGGATCAAAACCCTCGCCAAGAGGTACCGGGCAGCAACCCTGCTCGGTCCGTCCTTAGTAGGCCTCTTACGGCCCCTCTCGCGCTAAGGATCAAAGCCCTCACTAAGAGAAAGCCGAGCGGCTACCCTGCTCAGTTATCCCGGACTGGTAGTTCACTACCCCACGACGCCAGGGATCTAAGCCCTCGCCAAGAGGCACCGGGCAGTGACCCTGCTCAGCCCATCCTTAAGGATCAAAGCCCACGCCAAGAGGCACCGGGCATCAACCCTGCTCGGACCGTCCTTAACAGGCCTCTTACGGCCCCTCCCACGCTAAGGATCAAAGCCCTCACCAAGAGGCACCGGACAACAACCCTGCTCAGCCCGTCCTTAGCAGGCCTCTTATGGCCCCTCCCGCGCTAAGGATCAAAGCTCTCGCCAAGAGGCACCGGGCAGCAACCCTGCTCGGTCCATTCTTAGCAGGCCTCTTACGGCCCCTCCCGCGCTAAGGATCCAAGCCCTCGCCAAGAGGCAACCGGGCTCGCCCTTGCTCGGTTATCCCCGGCCGGTAGTTCTCTACCCCACGACGCCAGGGATCAAAGTCCCCACCAAGAGGCAACCTAGCAGCTACCCTGCTCGGTTATTCTGGCTGTTCGTTCACTACCCCATGAAGCTAGGTATCTAAGCCCTCGCCAAGAGGCAACCAAGCAGCTTCACTGCTCGGTCCATTCTTAGAGGATAACCCCGACGCATCTTCATTACGTGACCCCCACGTCGACTTCGGGGCCACGAAGATACCAACCTCACACCGGTCTTTACACACTTAGGCAATTGGCAAAATGGTTAAATTCAACTCGACGTGCGGTCGCAAAATGAAATTCTCCAAGCTCAGCACCGTGCAAACAGAGATTTAACAACAAGCAAAAGGAAAAACTGCGCCGAACACCGCAAAAATACTTCAGTCGAAAGTGTTTACAAAGGTATTATTGGCCCCCCGGCCTTACAAATGCGCCCGGAGGCTTACAAGATCCCCAAAGCAACAAAAAATATATAAGAAAACGAGGGGTTTCAGGCCTCAGGGCTGGGGGAAACCTCAAGGAGCACCGTGTCCACCACGACAGGGGCTGTATCTTGGGGATCGACGCCCGTCATAGGAGCCTCGGCGCCGCCCTCGCCGGGAGCCTCTTCCCCGACAGTGCTTCCAGGGGCATTCCCCTGCGTGCCATCCCCGCGAGGATATTCGTTCCGGAGCTCTTCATCAGGGAACTCCGGCATCCGAGCCTTAACGGCGTCGAGGGCATCGTGCCAGATGAGGGTAGAGGCTGCGGCTAGGTCGGCGTAAAAATGGTCCGACTTCCTGTAGTTCTCCACCGCCTTTGACGCTCTGAACTCGGCTCGCTTCATTCCCTTTATCGTCGCCTCCTGCTCCTTCCGGGGGGAGCTCGCCGACTTCTTCAGGGTGCCAACGAGCACCTTATAGTCCTGAAGCTTGGCATCGGCGGCTCGAGCGGCCTCACGGTGCCTGGCGACCTCTTGCTTCCCGGACGCCACCTCTTGCTTCCCGGCTGCCACCTCGTCCTCAAGGGCGGTGACCCTCACCATCGCCGCCTCCAGCTCCAACTTTGAGCTCTCCTCCAGCGAGGAGAACTCGCCCGCAGACCGCATCGCCGGGGTAATTTCCTCGTCCTCCATTTGGACGACGAGGGCGACGTGCTGGAAGACCTGAAAAAATCAAAAGGGGGTCAGAAAGGAAAGGGAGGCACCCAATCTCACGAATAAATAAGACGTGGAACGAAAATCCAAGTGGGGTGCGAGCACTAACCTGCACGGCCTCTTGGGCAATGGCCGCCATTTGCGCCCTGAGAGTCCCCCGAGGGACTTTGCCCCCGACCGACCTCTCCATCTCTGTCAGCAGGCTGTCAGTAACGGAGAGCCCCGAGGGCACATCAAAGCGGAGGTCCCCCTTATCCACCAAGATCGGGGAGGCCGGGGTGCGCGGAACCGTCCGGTGAAACCTCTTGAGGGACGACACCGGGGAGCCAGTCTCTATCTCCGGAGCCCGGGCCTCTTGTTCCCAAACCCGTTTTTGGCTCGGCGCCTGGCTGGACTCCGGGTCACGGGCCGCACTCGAACGCCTAGGTGGAGCGGTTGCTGGAGGAGTTGAGGCCAACGTCGGACGGAAGGAGTTGGCACCTCCAGCCCTCGATCCTTTCTTCTGCTCGTGCATGGCTGCTCAGAATTTGCTCACGTCCATGGGTTCTGCACAAGAAAAGGTACAATGGAGTCAGCAATGCAAGTAAAAACAAAATAAATGCAAGTCTAACAGATCGCCTGTAAACTCCTAACTTACCCGCGAACTGGGCGGGGCTGAGCCCAGCCCAACTAACGGCCTGCTCAGACAGCATCACGTCAGCCCGAGGAATGGGATCCCACTCCGCCACTTTCACCGCGTTGGGATCGTTCGACGGAATCTCCCGCAGGCAACTATCCCTAGACCACCGGGTGGGCACGGGCCAGTCCTCACCCTCGGGCGGCCCAATAAAGAAAAACTTCTTCTTCTAATCGTGGATGGAAGAAGGCACGACGACGACCCCCGACCCGGCAGCACTTTCCCGCTGTTTCCTAAAGGAGATGTATACCCACCTTGGCTCGCCCGCGTGAGTGCCGGGGTGACTTTTGTAACAGAGAGAAGAGGCAAGAGTGCTCAGCTTGAAAGGGATCATGTGAAACTTCAAACGGACCAGGAACCTAAGGAGAATCCTTCAGGAGTTCGGCACTAGCTGACCCGGGGCTAACCCAAAATGATTCAGCGCTCTAACAACCTCGGGAGAGAAGGGCAGGCGCATTCCGGCCCAAAAGGCTTCCAGGTACAGGGCACTCTCCTTACCCCATACCTGATCTGCCATCTCCCCTTCCTCGGCCAAACGTAGCGTATAGCCGGGAGGAATGTGTTAACGAGCCCGAGCGGTGGCGAGCTCATCCTCATACCTCACCATGGTTGACACACCAAGGGCATCCGCGACCTCCGCTCTGGTAACCTCCCCCATCGTGCGACCCCGGGAAGAGATCCGACCCTAACTTCCCGGGAGGACTCCGACTCGGTGGAAGAAGAAGCAGCAGCAGAAGAAGAAGCAACAGAAGAAGAAGAATCTACGGGGGGCTCCCTAGACTCTACCCGATCTATTTCTATAGACTCTTCACAAGAAGACATCTAACCTGATGGAGAGGATGGGTCCTCAAAAGAGAAAACGTAGATATCCCGACCTAAAAATAAGAGCGCCGAGCTAACGAGACTCTGGACGAGGAAATTATGAAGAGGAATGGGCCCTGATGGGGACCCCAACTCTATTTATAGCCGCTGGCGTATATATCCAACGGCGACAGTCATCTCCCGCCGAAACGACTCATCGCATTCGATGGCCACCATCGCTCCACCTGTCGCACGCGCATTGATCGCACCCCATCGGACGCCGGAAATCTGCGGCCCGTCGCGTCAGCCAACCAGAGCCAGACATGTGGGCTGTCGCTTCGGTGAACATACGCACGATCCTGTGCATTCTATTTAATGTAAGATCTGGCCCATGATCCGCTGACGTCATCAAGAAAATACGGCCGATTGCCCGACAATGCGCACTTACGATATCTCCGAAAAGAAGCTCACCTCGGGTGACCCGACGGACCACTCTCGACCCGACCCGCTCACGGGTCGGGACGAGAGTGAGGGGCTAATGATGATGCTCGATATCGGTGATGTCTCAGATCGTGACACGTGGAAGATGACGTGTCCCGAAGCTAGCAAGAAAAGACCAGGAACGGTACGTCGGTAAAATACCCCGAGTCTGTGACCCATGGACGTGGCCGACCTTCGGCGACTGTCCACACCACTCTTATGCCCGCCTTACAAACAACCGTTGGCTCGCCTCCAAGCCTCATGCACGATTGGCCTCCTCGGCCCTCTCAGCTCGTCTCCGGGCTACCGCAGAACCAAGATACCTCGTCCTCCCGCTCGTCCCCGAGCCTCCCGTCGAGCTCATCTTCCTCGGTCTCATCGACCGACCAACGACACCAATCGCAGGCGCATCCGCCTCACCTCCGTGAATCTCTCCATGCGCGAGATATCCGCCGGCCACGTCCCGCGTTCCACGCCATCACGATCCCCGATTAACGAGCCTGTCTCGCCATTAATGCGGGATCCCGCCTATCACGCGGGCGTGACGCCGAGAGCGTAACGGCCGGCATGATTCTCACGCCCGCCCGCCTGTTGCCACCACTATATAAACCCCTCTTTTAGACGGTTCAATTAAGTCTTTTATTCCTCACTAGGACGTTACTCTGCCCAAATATCCGGTCTAACTTGATCGTCGGAGGGTCCTCGGTGGCACAACCATCCCGGGACTTCCTTGCAGGTAGCTCGGCCACAACAACCTCAAACCCATTGAGATCCATACGCTTCAGGAGGCAACCTCCAACTCAATCTCAGTCGTCCATCGTCGCTCGCAGCAGATCTACGGAAGGTAACATCTTGACGAGATCCGACATCCGTCAGGACCTAATTTTTGCTTTACATGATTTTTTATCACTGTTTTTAAAATCAAAAATATGTTTTTATCGGCCATCTTCGGAGACTCATAACTCTATCTTTTGAGGTCCGTTTTGAACAAACTCAAATGTTTTGGACAAGTAAATTAAAAGATTTTCCTAGTTTAAATGTTTCCCTGAAAACCGACGTAATTTATAGAATTCTGCATTTTAAAATTATATGATGAATCCGATCAAAATTTCTCTCGATTCACGCGATGTTTTTAATTATGATATAACTCGAGTTCCCGACGTTGGTTTATGAAAAGCCTTAGATGTATGGATGCCTAATTGGCAGACATATAACTTTCCTATATATTTGGTGACTCAGAAACGTATAGAACGACCCGATATATGCCCTGCAAGATACCCCATAATTGTTGTCCTGAAATTATAATTTTTGTTTTAAACCCTGCTATTAATCTGACCATAACTACAGCTTCAAGAATTCAAATCGCGCGAAATCTAGTTGTTTGGATAAGTAGGCTGAAATACCTACAAGTTTCTAATAATTTTTGAGACCTGAAAACCGACGGAAAATAATACAAACTGTGTCTTAAGAACATGTGTCGGGGCTGGACAAATTTGGATCTGTTCTGCGCAACGATGCGAAAACGTGTATATCTCTCAAACCAGTAGTCGTGATTAGGCGAGATTTGAATCCACGTTTGCATAACACCTAAGGCTGTATTTCTTGTTTGTTTTCTGATTTCAATTGACTTAATTAATTAGTTGTTCACAATACTTCTTTACAGTACTGTTTTTTGGCAATTACATATAGTTTAACATACATGGGACGACATTGGGGTAGTTGAGTTGTGAGTTCGAGTAAAGAACTCCTCAGGAGTCCCATTACTAACTTATGAATCAGCCCGTGTGTTTCTTACCCCTGGAAGATAGCTTTGGATCTGTGTACAATTATACTTTCTTGACCTGAACTTCTTAGGAGTCTCATTACTAACTCATGAATGGGCATGTGTTTCCTTACCTGGATGATAGCCTTATATATGTTAATACTCTTGTGGTTATACTATCTTGATCTGAACTGGACATGAACTTGATATGAATCACTTGAATACTTGAATCTCGTGAACATGACATGTATAATAGACACCATTTATTGATATATATAATGGAAGAAAGGTGCCATAGGAGGAAATTTCCTCCTATGGTGTCGAAAAACTGCACTCTCCATATTTTTTTTCAACGATCGGCACCTATCATCTTCGCCTTTATCATCCAAGGCGTAGATACACAAAATTTCATGTGATTCTACCACTTATTTACCATTGATTAAGTGGAAGCAAAATTAATGGTTTACCGACAGTAGAACTTTTTACATTGCTAATTCAATAGTGAAAAAGTGGTAAAATCACATGAAATTTGGTATATCCACATGTTACATGACAAGGATGGAGATGATTGGTGCCAATCGTCCAAAAAAACGATGGAAAGTGTATTTTTTCGACGTCATAGAAGGAAACTCTCTCCTATGGTATATTTTCTCCATATATATATATGGGGTATCTTAAAGAATGGGTGTATTTATGTGTAATGAGGATCATATCTTGTTCTTCATGATACCGGAGAAAAACAGTATATTGCATAATATATAAATCTTGAATCTCGTTTTGCTGTTGTTCTGTGGAATTACGGAATATTCTAGTTATATAATAAAACCCCTACAAATCAAGCTTATACTTATAATTAATAATACTGAAATGTTGAATATCGTGATACTCTAGTTATCTTGCACTGATTAACACATGCTATTTATTTGACATGCGTACTACCGTTTACTGTTCACAGTTATTCTCATGCCTGGTATTATGTTATATCATATTTCGTTTTCAAATACTTTTTTCTTATAAAATGAGGACTTACCGAATTTTAGCTCGCTGACGGCATTCCTGTTTTCTGTTTAATTTTCTGGGGAATATCGTCAGACGATAGTGGGACGGGAGATGGGATACGTGGTGGTATCAACTGAAGAAGACTTGAAGCAACTCTCTGGCCAAGCCGACTTCTAGTTAATTAGTTTCATTAGACTTATTTTTCTCGATCATTAATAATTATCTTATTTGTTCAAGGCTTTCTTGTTGATGTAACTATTTATTTATTTTGAAATTCTTGTAAGTTTTGTCTTTATTCTGCTTGCAATTACGCTTAGCGTATTCATGTCGAGAAGGGGTGCTTTTCATTGTGGATACATGCGGGTCTCGTCCGCACTCGCTCCTAGTCTTTTGGGAAGCAGGACGTGACAATGATATTATATCTCTTTAAAACAATCTTATTAACATTAACTTATATATGCAAGACATTGGATCATTCGTGACTCACATCTCAATTCTACCAAATTTCTCATTTCGAATACAAGTATTAGCTTTTGTGTTGATAATCAGTTTCATGACATCTAAAACAAAATTAACCAAGGTAAATCTCTAGCCGGACGGATACATATGCACCATATATGGTGCAGAGAGAAACTGCATGTAGTCTCGGTAAAATGGCTCACTGAATCGGTCAATATCGTGCACTTTTTGTCCCAATATATGGAATCAATATATTCTTATTAATTTTACTGTATACATGTAAAGATACAGTGGATCATCTGTAACTCACTCATTATCACGTAAATTTGCATTTTAAATCCACACATATACATTTGTGCTGCACTCAAAAATTGTATGCAAGATACCTTAAGAAAAATATTCAATGTATCTCAAGCTTGACAGGCGCATATACATCTACATATGTTATAGATAAATTGCATTTAGCCCAGATACATCTGGCCCATTAAATCCATAAACCGGATATTCCCATCGGTATCCTGCAATTTTCGTTTCAATATATATCAAAACATCCTTATCAAAATTACCATATGATGCAAAGATACAGTGGATCATCTGCAACATGTTTAGAATTTCATTTTGTGTAATTTTATGGGTTTTTTTCATAACCCTGAGAAATGAAAGCGCAATGGATAATTATATCTCCAGCTCGTTTAGCCGTAGGATTAAATCCAACGGTTCAGAAGACTAAACGTGGCGTTGTTTGATTGGTTTGGAGCCGCGCGGGTGGATTGGTAGGCCCAGATGAAATCTGGGCCGTTGAAATTCGCGCATGAGGCTTGACTTGGACCTATAAAAGGGCCCCATTTCTCTCATTTTCGAAGACTTTTGACAGCACGCCGCCGCCTCGCTCCCTCTCCCGCCATTTCGATGGGAGAGAAACAGATTCTCTTTCTCTCTCCATAGATTCCAAAGGTGCGAACTTTATCTTCTCTTTCTATCGTCTTATAGAATTTTAAGAGCTTTTCAAAATTGATCTCATGCTCGGCTGTTGTTTCTTGGAGATCCTTTGATAATTTCAAGATTTGAGGCGTTTTTTGGGAGGATCTGTTCTCTTTTTTTCCTTCGAAGATTAGGTTTTTTTTTTGTCTTTTTTACCTTTTGGTTCCTGTGATTAGAATATTTTTTGTCAAGCGATTGGTAATGTGAAAGCTCCGTGTCTTTTGTTTTGGATGTTAATCTTGTTTAGTGTTCTTTAATCAAGATTATTGGCTAAGATTAGGTTTTTGACTGAAATCAATGGCAAGATTTGATTTTTTTTTTTAAATTTCCTTGAGAATTTGGTTTGCTGAAGTTGTTTCCTTAATTGTTAAATTATAATTAGAAAATTGATTTCGGGTTTATTGATGACATATGGTAAATTTTGATGACATATGGTAAATTTATTGATGACATATGGTAAATTTTGGGTTTTTTTTCCTGCTTTATTTTCATTTTTTACAGAAAATTTTGTATAGGGGGACTTAGTTCTTTATGGTTTGGTGATTACAAATAAGAGTCCATCATTATCAAGATGTGTTCTTTTTAGAGGATTGTTTTGTGTCTTTTGATTCTTGTTGTTGATTTATACATGTTTTGCATTACCCTTAGATTTGTAGCAATTAGATTTTGCAATATTTTGTAATTTTTTATCAATTTAATGTGTGCTTTTTTTTAATCTTATCGCAAGATTATGTATCTGAAAACTGAATTGACAACCAATTAAATTTCTTGTTATATGTTTTTTTTATAGGATTCTCTTCTTATATTTAAATCATGAAGGATGTTAAGAATGCAGAAGCTGCTTCTTTGGACAATGAAGTAGTTTCCATGGCTCCGAATTCCTCATTCTTAGAGGAAATTTCAGCTTCAGAGAGCAACAAGCTTCTGACGGAGACTGTAACTCTCTCCTCAAATATAGAGACTGTCGAAATTTCAGCAGCTTCTGACGAAACAGAGGACCTAGAAATGCTTTTCTCCGATTGCGAGACTCCGACCGATTGCATTTTTAATCCATTTGCTCCTGGCCCTGAAGAGTTATTGGCTCTTGCTCCCAAGAAGTTGGCAAAAGAAACTAACACCCCTATCCGTCGGCAGCTTGATTTCGGCGTTAGCTCCGATTCAATGGACGATGATATCTTAGAGTCGGTTTCCGACTCTTTTCTTGAAATGATTGTTTCGAATCAGGTCAAAGAGATATGCAGTGAGGCATATGATGGCTTCAAAACCCCAACTTGTATGCCTCTGTTGTCGGGCGTTGCACAGACTTCTCCCGATGCTCCATTGAGGCCTGTTTTGAAATCGAGGAGACTTGGATTTGATCAGAGTGGTTGCCGTAAGCTCGAGTTCAATAGCTGTTTGATTTAGATTGACGGCAGGGATAAAGCTATATTGTAGAGAAAGAGAAATAGGATAACAATACAATAAGTCATTGGCTTAGAAAGTGTTTTAACTTGTGGGGGGATTTGATATCAGTGTTGTGTAATTTGTAGATTATATAAATTATACATTGCTTCCCTTGTTTGGAAACATTTAAACATCATGACTGTTTTGATCAATATATGCTCATATTAAGGCTCATTGTGTTTGTTTGAAATTATCTGTTTCTGTCGCTTCGCTTCTTTGTAATTCTAAGTATTTTTGACATGTGACTGGATTTATCATTCGCTTGTGCACTCTCCCTGCAGAATTATAATGAAAACACTCATAGTATGTGCTGAGAATCTTTGTAAAACAAATTGGAAGGTTATATGCGGCGAGAACGGAAACTGATCAAGTAGAAACTTATATGCTTGCGGATTTATATTTTGTTTACTTTCAGTATATCATGCATTTCGCAATAACCCAACATACATTGGTATGATAACTTTCTTTTTTCCAATGACTTGTTCTTTCTTTCAATAATGAGGGTGCCGGGGGATCTTACAGCTTAGAAAGACCTGCGCAATCTTTAAGGTATGTGGTGTCTATTCATGTTGCCTGTCAATAAATTTTCGTAGGGTGCTCTGCCGTGAACGGTGAGAAGATCATCATTGAAAATGCTTATAATTTAGGAAAAGCCTTTTTCCCCCGGTACGGTAATTACCCAAATACTCTCCATTCTCCCTATTCTACTGAGGGATTCTCTTGAAATTTTCTCCCTGAAAAATGCTCCGCCATTTCCTCTCCTTCTGATAAAGAGACCTGAATCAGGAGAAAAAACTAGGCTTTTTAATTTACTTGACAAATTCAAACTAACTAGAAAAAAAAAATTCTAGCGTCTTTTTGTTTAATTCACATCATTTGTAATGTCAGAATACGGATCTCCAACATTCAAGAACAATGACGCATTCAACGAGAAGAGAGGGTTACAATCTTTGTCAGATTCCCACAATGAAAGTTACTGCTCAAAATTTTCACATTCAAAGGAGAAACGGCTGTTCGGAAGGACGATGCCTCTGCATGCTTGCCTAGGAGGAGGAACAAGTAAATATTTCTTGGCTTAGCTAAAGTTAATCTCATTTTCTGCATTATTAATGTAAATTTGATTGGAGAAGTAATAAACAACATTGTCAAGAAGAAGAAAAAACAGTTGCGGCAGCTAAAAGATGAAATGAGAATGCTGATAATATGAGACATCATAAGAGATTAAAAAAACACCTTTTTCCGGTTTTTTAATGGAGCACCATTGAACATAAAATAAAAATAAAAATAAAAATAAAAATACCACCGCTTACATGGTGTTCGGTGCAACCTTCCAATAGTGTTCTATGCAATTTCAATGCACTTTTTTTTTAAGTTCAAGAGTGTTCAATGCAACTTCTCTGTAAAAGGGGAAGAGGTTAATGGTGTTTACGTAATCTACCCAATAATAAATAAATGCATCAATAGAATTTTTAAAGAAGGCATTTTTAAAGAATAAATTGATGAATCCTATTTCATGCTAATTTGATTAGAAAAACATTTAATATGAAAGAAAAAGATTCATGAAGCCTGTCCAAAAATTTGGGAGGATGGTTTTGTTGATGTTGTTTCTGTTGTTGTAGGTGTAAATTTGATATACCAAGTAGAATTTTCAAAATTACTCCTGCAAATTTGCTACACGTGCAAGATTCTTATTTGCTATTTTTTGCTGTGCGCGCGCGCGCGCTTTTATTTGAAGTTCAAGTGTCTACTTGATTACTAATGCTGACGGTATTGAGAATTAAAAGTATGAAAATAAAAATTTGTTCTTGCTTTCTCGGATATACTTTCACAAACAATTTTATTGTAAGAGGGAAAAAAAATTATGCGTGACACTCATATTTATGCTGCTTTAAAAGTTTAAATAATGTAGATTTATGTAATGGTAATCATGATGAAATTATTTCTTCAGTGATTCGTCTATTAAAGGAATAATTTTTAGGGAGGCTTTATGCAGAGCTATAATATTTTTCCTTTTCACTGGGAAATCATCTTCATCTCAATAAGTGGTTCATGTCTAACTATTGTGATTACAGCTGCAGGTATAATCTTATGGAGAAACAAGCAAATATCAGGAAGCATTTTTGCTGGAGTGACTCTTCTCTGGCTCATCTTTGAAGTGATGGACACTATCATTTCCTCACTTTTATTTGTCACTGCCTTATTCTTTCTCTACTATTATTTTTTCTTGGAACCTATGCAGCACCATTTGTTAACTAGTAAGAAGCTTAATCTTTTTTCTATTTTCAGCATCATTATAGGATTAATTTGACCATTATCCATTGTGTTTCGCTAAATTCAGTACTCCTCCAACAGTGCCAGAGGTAATCAGTAAGAAACTTGATCTTTTTTGTGCTAGCTTTGGTTTTATTGTCTTTTCATTTTGGGAATTACATGCAATTTTCAATTAACTATGGTTTTCAAGAATATTTCTCACTAAAATACCCTCAAAATATAACTTAAGATATTTTACTGAAATAAAAAGGCTAAGGTATTTTAGGGAAAATCCATGATTGTTAAGGGAATTTAAATGTAATTTACTCTTTTATTTTTTTATAATATAATGCTTAATTCGACCCCTTTAATGGCGCATCGTAAGTTCTTAGTCTTTTCATCTTAGTTTATCTAATAATGGTCGGACAATATCATTTGTATTACACCAAAAGAATGGATGCATGGTAAAACACAGGTATTGTGGCAAAGAGATAATAGCTAGGTTCGAAGAATGTTGAATGAAAAAATAGGATAATTAATTTAACCCATTTGCATTCTTAAATATTGATTTAATGAGACTGTCAAGAAGACTTCAGAGTTTTAAAAATGAATTTTTTCCCATTCTTTTTCATTTTTTCCAATCAACTACAATGCTTTCGTCTATGATGTTGTTGACGGCCGAGTCAATCTAAAAAGACTAATAATATAGATTCACTAATTTAACTTGACAAACATGGAAAAAAAATTCTGACTGATTGCTATGGATAGCTTGAATCTCTTATAACTTCATTATACATAGTTAATCTATTTGTTTTAAAAGTCTTCTATATTTTAATTACATATTTAAATGAAAATAGGGCTGAACAGATTTGCAAAACAATTAAAACTTTGAAGTATACTTAATGGATCACTATCACTTAATATATTTTGAGCAAGATCCCCAAGTTCAAATTAAAATGTGTGATGTATTTTAGTAAAATGGAAATGTATAACTTATAATAAGCATTAATGTAAAAAGGGGAGTGCTCTATTGCAAACCGGTTTGCATTTAAAAAAAGCGTGAACTCCCGATCTACGACATATTTTAACGGTCTCATCCTTTTAGGTTGATCATGCTACCCTCAAATATATGTATATGAAAAATCAAAGTATTTGAATACCTCTAACCTATGCATCGATCGGTGCAAAAATGAACGACTTTCGATAATGCAACATAAACTTCATCTGATGCATACGTTAGATGTCTTCAAATCTTTTGAATTTTTTATACATATATATTTGAGGGTGGGGTGATCAACTTGAAAAGACTAGATCGTTTAAATATGTCGTAGATCGGGAGTTCCCGTTTTTAAAGAACACGTACCGGTTTCCATTGGATCACTCCCCAGTGTAGAAAATTGGAAATATATGGATACATAGATGATCAACCCGAATGATTACTTAATTATAGTATTAAAAGTTCTTTTTTCTCAATTTACTCTTAATCAATAACATTTAATTAAAAAATAAACTTAATCTTGGTTTGGTAGCTACTTCCAAACAACTATTTTGATGAACAGAATAATTGTTCCATCAAATCTTTTGATATATGAGCAACAGGACATCTTTCATATTTACATTCTGTTTTTTCATCGTATTACAAGGATTTTTTGATGCGCTTAGATGTATAAAATGCTTTATGTTTTTTCATGTTATGATAGGTAGAAGAAATATGATTTTTTCCCCCATATAGTTCTATTTATCCAAGATTTTTGATACTTTTAATATGTTTATTACAAACAGTACCAAGCCAAGTAAAAAACTAAGACTCATCTTTAGAAAATTAGCACACGCCCTCCTCTTATTCATGCAACACACCGCGGATCATTCTTCGTATTCTAATTTGAATAATCTATGTAAGTAATCATAATGTTTTTACCTCAATTTAATCATAGATTCGCACGATGTAGTTGCTAGTGAGAAGTATGAGGATGAAGTTGACGCTGCTGCTAAAAAGGCAATGGTTGAGATCAACAAGCAGTACAAAGTCTTGGATGCAAATGTTCTCAGAAAAATCCCTGGCTCCCCTTTTTTTCATAAGAAGAAGCATCGCTGAGATGAGAAATTCGATTTTTATTATTATTATTTTTGTCTAAATTTTACTATGTTAAAAATTGTCATTATGTTATTAGTTTGTTAATTCATGTTTTTCCTGAAACTTGCTCATTTCCAGGAAAATTGGCTTCTTCGATCAAATTCTTTCAGGAAACCACTAAAATATCTGTTCGAATTTTTTATGTATCAACCCCCCCCCCCCCCCCCCGTTTGCTATTGAAAATGGAGGTAAATCTGAAATTGTTCAGCAAATTATTTACGAGGATACTGCATATTTAGCTTGATACCTCCGTATTGGTTGGTGTCGACAAATTGCTCAAATGTAAACATATAACCAATCAGAACAAATTCATCACAATCTATGTTAAAAAAGCACAGCAAGCAACCTTCACTTAAAACCAAGAGAATATATATATATATATATATATATATATATATATATATATATATAACAAAAAAAAATTATATGCTACAATCAAATGCAAGAAAGAACAACCATAGAATCTGCTTCCTCACTACTACATGCTGATCATCTAAACTTTGAGCATATAGAAAATTTTCGCCTACGCTTCAGTTTTGTTTGTTTCTTTTGGTAGAAAGGCTTCCCACCAACCATACTCGTACTTGGGATAGGGTGCAACCCATTTCTCTGGTTTTTCGAATTGCAAATCAACGGGATTAGATGCCATTGCCTCAGCAAAATTGTCAGATTCGAAACTCTCGGCTAACACCCTATCCAATCTCAGCTTCATGAACCTGCCAATCCATTCAAAAATACGATCAATATTTGTGCATGGCAAGTAGAAACTAAGAACGACAACTTTTAGATGGAAGACACATTTTTATTTACATGAGTTGTGTATAAGAAAGGTTGATTTTCCTACCTGCCAATTGATCTTCTAGGAATTATTCCAAACCCATTTTTGGCCAATATTTCTATCATATTGGTGCCAATACAAAATTATAAACAACCATTTTGTGTCTCTACAATGGATACCAACTATATTGAAACTGATTCAATCATTTGAAAGTTTTAAGCAAGCACTTAATAAATATAATGATATAATTTGCTTATTGAATCAAGACAAAGAACCTAATTGTGCGAGGATCGAAAACAGAAATGTCGTAGGCTAATAGGCTTGAAATGAGGTACAGTAGTGTTTACCCTCTTTAGGAACCTCTAACGATCGAATCGTTAAGAAAAGAGTTTAAACAAAACAAAGTTTAAGTTTGAAAGTTTGACCAAAAGGTTCTGAGGTTCGAAACGCACTTATCGTTAATTATACCATATTGTCTCAGGTCTTAACCTAGACGGGAAACCTTATTAGGCTATTTTGAATCATATCATTTAAAGAAAGATCGCATTGCAGATATATATATATACTTGCAAAAGAAGACAATATAAAATGAGTCATCAAAAGAGAGTTCCGTTTATATTGGTTTGTATACAACTTTGATACACATATATTTCTACATCTTAAATTCATACAAAAAGAAAAAAAATACAAGTATACTTTGAAAAGTAAAAAGGGTTTAATATCAAAGTTGATATCATTTCAAGTGGATACTTCCATTTGTGGAACCCAAACTTAGTCAAATTGAGCAAGTGCAAGATTCTTAATGTGGAACCCACAACATACTTTGCTAGATGGGTGGATCCAAATAGGACCCAAACCCTATTTAAAGTGGACACGGGTATCTTTGAAGTAGATATCCGATCCCATATCACATTTGTGGGTATCTATATTAGAAGATACATGTCGATCATGTATCTTACTATAAGACACCCGACACTTGGATATCTAAATGAAGAATATCTTATGATCGGGTATCGGATACCCGACAATGTAAATAAAGGATATCTGACGATTGGGTATCTATTAAAAGATGTCCGACAAGTTTGTGAGATCGGGTTCCTTATTTTAGAAATTCGACATGCGGGTATCTTATTAAAGATATATGCTTTGGTAAGATACCCGCTTCAGGGGTACCCGTTTTAGTGAGATTTACGCTTTCCCGCTTGAAAAGATATTCACTTTATGTTCTTTTGAAAGAAATTCATTTAACAACTTTTTATAAATTCATGTGGGAATAGCACATTATCTTATTTCAATATTGAGATGAACATAATTGTGTGTTGTGTTCAAAGTTCTCTAAGGACATAAGTTTTATTTTCATGTCCATGCATGGTATTGTTCGAAACTTAATATTCATATGTTTCGAACGGTTCGCAGTTTGGTGCTTTCTGATCAGAGTTATGGCTATTTTACTCAGATGTCTCTGGGCCGACAGCCTCAACCCGAAAATGCAGATACCATTTAAGATATCCGAAAATCTATTATTTCATGACCATGTATCTTCATGTATGTTCTCGTTTCGAAGATTAATGAGTTAGTTTTAATACGCTTCGAACGGTTCGTGATTTGATACCCTCGGGTGAGAGTTATGGTTGTTTTACTCAGATATGTCTGAGTTGGCAGACTCAACCAGAAAATCCATTTTTTGAAAATTTGGACAGAGTTTTCTCTTTTATTTTTGAGTTTTATGAAGAATATGGGTTTATGGTCCATATTCTTATATATGTAGAACATAAGGTTGCCCTATATTCTAAAGAGAATATTTTCATATTTTCAATTTGTCAAAGAACATGGATTTAAGCATATTCCTATGTCCATTTGGGAGTTCTTGATTATAGGAACCGATGGGGATTTCTTGAAGTTTTCAACCCTAAATATGTCTCATATAAAGATCTCTGTTAGAAATAAGAAATAGAAAAAATGGTTGGAAGAAAGTCTTCATCGAAGTCACCACATTCATCTTTCTTCTGCTTGGAGATGAGAACAAAGGGAGTCTTTAAGTCTTCAAACTTGTAAAAGAAAATTGAGAATTTCCTTTGTTGAATGAGGGGCTCTTCTTTCGCTCAAAGGCTTAAGCAAAAATAAATCTCAAAGTCTTCAAAACTTGTATAATAAGAGCTCTTTCTTTTTTTTATTGATTTTTCAAGAAAGAATACTAGAGAGACTTCTCCCCTCTTTTTCTAAAAGCCTTTGGAGAAGTATTTATAAATACTCTCCATTTGTGATTTAGTGGAGGTAGTTATTGAAACCACTCCCGCCTTTTTTTGGAAAAGAAAATGCGGGAAAGAAAATAATTTCCCCCTTCCATCTTTGAGAGACTTGAATGGGCTGTTGAGTATCTCATTTGACAGATCCACTTTTGTTTTTGAAGTAGGGAAATAATGGACTGGGGATACCTGAATTAGGGCATCCAGAATTCGGAATTGTACACTTCAATGATCTGGCTATAACTTCCTCTAGGTAAGTCCAAACGACTCGCCAGTTAATTTTTTTTGAAAACCAGTCTCAATAGGCTTTCAAATTAATCCTCAATTTCTCCAATTGATGAAGTGTACTAGAATCTATAGGTATTTGAATCGAACATATATGCAAATTCATAAATATAGTTTTGGAAGTCAATATTTTTGACTCAAACAAATAGAGAGAGCCATCTTGAGAGCGTTGAGGTGGGGCAAATATGCTATGTGACGAAATGGATAATTATTTTCAAAGCCTAGTACATTATTACCTGACATCTTCAAATAGCTAACAACTGCTTTCTTTATTATGCAATGGGAATATGTACATGCTAACTGCTTTTTATTGTGGTTGTGAAATTAGTATAAAATATTTTATAGCGCCATCTTAAAATATTATATTCTCCAATAATATGTCCATGTTGTAATTATAACTCACAATAAAACAGTTTCACGTTTCAAATTGAAAATTCCATAATTTTTCTAGTATCTTGGTTCTCGATACACACGTTTGGAATTTGGATATTAGGTGACGAAACATGATATACACATAATACAAGATTTTGACACATGACCATTGGCACAGAGACAAATGCTCTAGAATCGTGTACCTGTTCATTTCAGTTCCTTGAGCCAAATGAAAATTTTCAGTCATTTGTAATGTTTTTCAAATAGAGTATGCCTTTGAGGACAACAACAATTTAGCCCAAAAAAACAAAATCATTTAGCGCGAAAAAATAAAATAAAATAACAATTTAGCAAACTCGTATATGCTCACATTTTAACAAAATAATTTAGCACATTCATCGTTGTGATGTGGTGTAATGTTTATTTACAAAGATTGAATATTTATGTCTGATTGAGCTCAAAAATGTGAAATCATACACAAATTTGCATGAATGTCAACTTTTAAGTAGGATTATTTAAGGCATAATAGATAGCTCAATATTGGTACGGTACTACTCTAGATGAAAGACATATTGGAAGAAATGAATTAAATACAATTATTGGAGGTAAAAATGAGTCCTAAGAATGTCAGTTGTATTAAATATTTAAATTATATGGTGAGTCTTGACTACAAAAACATCCAAAGCTGTATAGCATTAAAACTTAATTTGGAAGGAGCTCCAATAGTTTAAGAATCACATAATTTAGGAATATACTAGAAATTTATAATGACCATCAGATTTACCACAAGCTAGAGTAAAAAAAGAACTACCAGCTTTAATGTTAATTTATATTGATGAATTTGAAAATAAGATAAATTTTACTAAACCCCATCCATCTTTTAGAGTTTTTGAGACAACTACATTGAACTTTAAAAATGCAATAAAACCCCACCGAACAACCACTATTATATGAAATCGTTAGTTTGATTAACTCGTGCAAGCCACAGTTGGATTGGATAAACTCAAAATGTCTTACGGATAGATTGAATAGATTCAAAATGAACGCAATATGATATTTTTTGAAAAAAATACCTTTCAATTTTTTTACGAAAATACGCTTCAAGGGTTTTATAATATTTTTAAAGTTCAATAGGGTTATCTCAAAAAACTCAAAAGATGGATAGGATTTTAGTAAACTTAGCCTTTGAAAATATAATAACACCAAGAATAACTCCAGTTAACAACATAAAAATACCAAAAGTACTAATAATACTTAAAACAAAAACAAATTATTAAAAGGTTATTAACTTATAATATCAAAAGAACAACGGAGGAAAGAGGCCATAAGAGGGAATTTTCTCCTATTGCATCAATGAAAATCAATCATCAAACATTTTATTCGACGATCGGCACCCATCATCATCTTTATCATCTAAGATGTGGATACGCCAAATTTCATATGATTTTACCACTTTTCACCTTTGAATTAGCAAAGTAAATTTTTTTATTGTCGGCAAACTGTTAATTTTGCACCCACTAAATCAACAGTGAAAAAGTGGCAGAATCATGAAAATTTTGGTGTATCCACATCTTAGATGATAAAGATGAGATGATGGGTGCTGATCGTCGAAAACAACATGGAGGGTGTACTTTTTTGACATCATGAGAGGAAATTCCCCTCTATGGCACCTTTCCTCCGTTACTCTCAGAAGAGAAATGAATTTACTATAGTGAATTATAAACTAAAAAAAAAGTAAACCCTAAATATTTGAGACACTCTTTTAGGGAATCAATATAAATATTTGAATTAGAAAATGGAACAGTAGAAAGCACTTTTAAGCAACTATAAAAAACAAGATAGTGCTAGTAATCCGTTGGAAACTTTAGTACCTAATTTCAAAAAAGTAAATAAATCATTAACCATTCCTATAAAAGAATTGATAAATAATGATGAATAGACCTAATATAGAAACCCAAGTTCAATTGAATTGTAATATAGCAATATAGAACACTACCAGATAGAGGTCCTTTTCGAGTCTCCCTCAGATATTGTCTTCCGTCGATCTCCCGGTGGATTTGGAAGGTGGTCTCCTGTTGCGTGCGGGTCTCAATGGGTTTTGAGAAGATTGGTGATTTGAGGAGTTTAGTGCCGAGTACCTGCAAAGAAGTCCCGGGATGGTTTGGTACCACTGAGGACCCTCCGACGATCAAGTTAGCACGAGATCCGAGCAGAGTAACGGCTAAGTGGAATAAAAAAATGGCTTACTTGACCCCTCTGTGATTGGGGTTTATATAGTGGCGGCAACATGCAGCAGCAGGCGCGAGAATCTCACCGGCAGTTACGCTCCAGACGTCACGCCCGCGTAAAGAGTGGATCGCCCATTAATGGGAATCGTTATGGCGTGGAACGTGAGATGTTGCTGGCGGAGAAACTGCGCGTGGCGAGATTTGCGGAGCGGCGGTTACGCCTGCGAGTGGTGGAGTTGGTCAGTCGGAGGAACCGAGGAAGATGGCCTTGGCAAAGGAGCTCGGGAACGAGCGCGAGGGCCAAGGAGTTTCGGTCTTGTGGCAGCTCGGGGCGAGCTGAGAGGCCGAGGAGGCCAATTTGCAGGGGGCTCTGAGGAGAGCCAGCTTGTGCTTGCAGGTCGGGTACAGGGGTGGCCTAGTCGGCCCCTGTGGGCCCTTTCTTCTGAGTTCTGGGACACATCATCTGCCACGTGTCCTGATCTTGGAGATCGCCAATATTGAGCATCATCATTAGCCCCCTACTCTTGTCCCGGCCAGCTAACGGGTCGGGTCAGGAGTGGATTGCCGGGCTGTCCGAGGTGAGCTCCCTCCTAAGGTTTCGTCGGGACGCGTCCCCGTACTGTCAGATGTCTTTTTTGCCAGCGAATCAGGGCGAGATCTCTGTATTTAAGAAAGGTGCGCCGGTTCATGCGCCCTGCCACTGATGCGACGAGCCACGTGTCAAGCGTCGGTTGGCCGACGCGACATATGCAGGCCTGCGGCGCCTGATGGGATGCGGCCCAGTATGGGCATGACATGCGGAGCGATTGGAGCCGTTGGACGCGAGGAAGCGTTTTGGCGGGAGATGAAGGGCGCCGTTGGATGAGATCGCTTGCGGTGATAAATAGGGGTGGGGCCCGTTCCAGAGCCCCTACTCCATATTTCTCCATTCTAAGTCCTGGTTGCTCGACGCTCGTCTTCTTTCTTCCGCTTTCGTTTCCCGAGGATCCCTCTTCTCAAGGTTAGATGTCTTCCTTTGTAGAGTCGGTAGATGTCGTAGGAGTAGGTTCTAGGGACCCTTTAGTTGAGCCTGAGTCCTTCTGGGGAGCAGGGGTCGGATCCTCTCCCCGGGATCATGCGGCGGGGGCAGCCCCCAGGGAGAAGGCGGTAGATGCTGCCCCTGGCACCTCGTGTTGGGTGAGGAATGAGGACGAGCTCGCCAATGCTCGGGCTCGCTTCCACATCTCCTCACGTTATACGCTTCATCTGGCCAAGGAGGGAGAGAGGGCAGACCAAATATGGGACAGGGAGATCGCTCTGTATTTGGAAGCTTTTTGGGTGGAATGCGCCTGCCCTTTTCTCCCGAGGTCGTCGAAGCGCTGAACTTTTTCGGGTTAGCCCCTGGCCAGTTAGTGCCGAACTCGTGGAGGATTTTCCTCGGGTTCCTGATCCGCCTGATGTTACAGGCGGTTCCCTTCAGCCTCTCCCTCCTTGATTCTTCTCTCGTCTTCAAAAATCACCCTGGTGGTCGAGCGGACGACCCGAGGTGGGTCTACCTCTCTTTCAGAAAGCGACAGGAGGGCCCCGCCGGGACAGGGGTTGTGGCCCTGCCTTCTTCCATTCATGACTGGAAGAAGAAGTTCTTCTTTGTTTTCTCTCCCGAGGGCGAGGACTGTCCCGTGCCTACAAAGTGGTCGAGGGAGAAATGCTTACCGGGGAACCAGTCCAGTGACCCCGTCGTAGTGAGAGTGGCGTCGTGGGAGCCCATCCCCCGATTCGATGTGCTGTTGTCTGAGAGGGTCCTGAGTTGGGCCGGGCTCAGCCCCGTTGAGTTCATCGGTAAGTTTAGACTTTGCTTTTTGGTTTTGTATATTGCTTGTGTCACTGACTTCTTTACATTTGGTTTTGCGCAGGACCCATGGATATGGACGAGCTCAAAGCCTCCATGAGCCAGCAGAGGAGGGTCATAAAGGCCAGAGGCGCCGACCCTTCCCGCTCGAAGCCCGTCTCGGCTCCTCTTCCTGTGGTCGCGTCCCGTGAGCGTTCCGGGGCGGATCCCGCCCCGGGACCTAGTAGAGCGCCGGGCCGGAAGCCGGCTCGGATTCTGGAAGACCCGGCCTCGGAGGAGGAGGTCGGCTCTCCACCGGAGCCGCTCCAGAGGGGTTCCCGGAGGTCTTCCCGAGGCCCGTCCTCGCCGATCATGGTGGAGGAAGGAGGCCTCCAGTTCACGGTGCCCTCGGGGCTATCCGTCGTGGATAGCCTGCTTCATGAGATAGAGAAATCGGCGGGGGGTAGGGTCCCCGGGGGACCTTCAGGGCCCAGATGGCGTCCATCGCCCAGGAGTCCGTGCAGGTAAGTGTTTGGTTTTTTGTGAAATTTGGTGTCTTCTTCATTTTTCTGATCTCTTTCCTATCTTTTAGGTTCTCCAGCACGTTGCTCTCGCCCTACGCATGGAGGCCGAGGTGATAGCCCCGGCGATGAAGGCTGCGGGCCAGCTCGCCTCGCTGGAAGAGAGCTCCAAGCGGGAGGTGGAGGCGGTGATGGTGAGGGTTGCCGCCCTGGAGGGCGAGGTGGAGGCCGGGAAACGGGAGGTTGCCCGGTACCGCGAGGCCGCCGTGGCTGTCGAGGCCAAGCTTGAGGGCACTCAGGTGCTTGCCAGCAACCCGAAGAAGACGGTGAAGACCCTCCGAAAGGAGCTGGGGGCAGCGGCCGAGTCAGCGAAGTCGGCCGACCTGAGAGCGGCGAAGTTGGCCGACCTCTCGGCGGCGAAGGCGGTGGTGGGTTACAAGAAGTCGAAGGCTTCTATGATGACCTGGCCGTGTCCACAACCCTCATCTGGCACGAGGCCCTCGACGCCATTAAGGCCCGGATGCCGGAGTTCGCCGACGAAGAGCTCCGAGCCGAATTACCCCTTGCGGACGCCGAGGAGCAGGGGAAAGAGATTCCTGACGAGAAAGTCGCCGGGGACCCTGCTCGTCCCGTGGTGGATGTCGAGGACCCCGAGGTCGCGTCCGGTCCCGAGGCCTAAAGCCCCCATCTTCCTCCTTTTATTTTGTTGCTTTTGGAATTTTTGTAAGCCTCCGGGCAGTTTGTAAGGCTGGGGAGCCCAAAATACCCTTTGTAAATACTTTGCCTTTGGTAATAAAACTTTTTTTCTTTGGTTTGCACTTTATCTTTTGTTCTTAAAAAATGCTCGTAAAATTTCTCTTCTTGCACTGTTGGGCTTCCCTGTCAGATCGGCTATTTGTCTAGCGATCGTTCGTCGAGTTGATTTCGATCATTTGCCAAGCGCTGCTGAGAAGGGGGCGTCTTTGTGGCTCCGAAGTCGAGGGGGTATCGCTCGAGACTTGGATAGACCTGATGCCCCTTGTTGGTGCCTCGGATCCTCTGCATGTGATGGGCAGAGGGTTGTCCGCCGTATTTGTGCCGAGGATGAATGGGAAGCTGCTCGGTTGCCCCTTGGCGAGGGCTTCTGATTTCTGGCGTTGCGAGCAGCGACCACTAGCTGGGGATGGTCGAGCGAGGGTCGGGCTCGACTGCCTCTAGGAGGACTTTGGGTCCTTAGCGTTGGAGGGGCTGTAAGAAGCCCACTAAGGATGACCGGGCAGTGAAGCTGCACGGTTGCCTCTTGGCGAGGACTTTGATCTCTGGTGTCGTGGGTAGGCAACTACTAACCTGGGATGACCGAGCAGGGTAGCCGCCTGGATGCCTCTTGCGAGGGCTTCGATCTTTGGCGTCATGGGTAGGGAGCTACCAGCAGGAGATAGCCGAGCAGGGGAGCTGCTGAGCCGCCTCTTAGGAGGACTTTGATCCTTAGCGTTGGAGAGCTGTAAGAAGCCCACTAAGGATGACCGAGCAGTGAAGCTGCGCGGTTGCCTCTTGGCGAAAGCTTTGATCTCTGGCGTCGTGGGTAGGCAACTACCATCCTGGGACGACCGAGCGGGGTAGCCGCTCGGATGCCTCTTGCGAGGGCTTCGATCCCTGGCGTCATGGGTAGGGAGCTACCAGCCGGAGTTGACCGAGCAGGGCAGCCGCTCGGTTGCCTATTATGAGGGCTTTGATCCTTCAAGACGGGGACCGAGCAGGGTTACCGTCCAGTGCCTCTTGGCGAGGACTTTGATCCCTGTAGGTTGTGGTAGGAAGCTACCAGCCGGGGATAGCCGTGCAAGGACTCGACTGCCTCTGGGAAGACTTTGGTCCTTAGCGCGGGAGGGGCTGTAAGAAGCCTACCAAGGACCCTTGGCCGGGCGGGATTAGCGCCCGGTGCCTCTTGGCGAGGGCTTTTGTCCTGAAGGATAGCCGAGCGAGTGATCCTCGGGCTCGACTGCCTCTGGGAGGGCTTTTGATCCCTGTCGGTCGTGGTAGGAAGCTACCAGCCGGGAATAACCGAGCAGGGTAGCTGCTGAGCTACCTCTAAGGAGGACTCGGACCCTTAGCGTTGGAGGGGCCGTATGAAGCCGGCTAAGGATGACTGGGCAGTGAAGCTGCGCGGTTGCCTCTTGGCGAGGGCTTCGATCCCTGGCGTTGCGAGTAAGGAAGCTACCGGCCATGGATAGTCGAGCAGGGAAACCGCTCGGCTGCCTCAACGAAGGACTTGGACCCTTAGCGTTGGAGGGGCCGTATGAGGCCTGCTAAGGATATCCGGGCAGTGAAGCTGCGCGATTGCTCCTTGGCGTTGCGAGTAGGGGAGTTACCGGCCAGGGATAGCTAAGCTGGGAAGCCGCTCAGCTGCCTCTACGGAGGACTTGGATCCTTAGCGTTGGAGGGGCCTTAGGAGGCCTGCTAAGGATAACCGGGCAGTGGAGCTGCGCGGTTGCCTCTTGGCAGGGCTTTGATCCCTGGCGTTGCGAGTGGGAAAGCAACGGCCAGGGATAACCGAGCAGGATAGCTGCTCAGCTGATTCTTCATGAGGTTTCGCCCGTCCGTCCAGTTGCAGGTGTGGGGAACAGGAACGGTCGCGGCGAACGTGCGCGTAGCATGCGTATTGAATGTGGGGGAGGCGAAATGCCAGGATCGCGTCGTTCCGATTCCGCCAGAGAAGGCTCGATGATCGCCGCGTGGCAGCGACTTTTTGGGCGAGCGCGGGCGACCGTTGAGTTCCGTTGGGACGCAGCGGGCTATATAAGGCTGAAGGTGCACTAGTCATTCCTTTCCTCGCAAACAGAGCGTCGAGAATGCAGAACTTCCCCTTTACCATCCCCGAGATCATCCACTTCGAAGACGTATACCTCTATGACCAGAACTGCACCGAGGACACGATGCAGTTGGTATATGGGAACATCGAGGACCACTTCGGACGGCTGCTCCCCCGACGCTCCTCCCTGCTGCAGCTGCTGATGTACTCCATCTGGAGGGTGTCGCCGGGGCTTTACAACCCCCTGTCCGAGCAGCTCTATGACGAGGCCGTGGGCAAGCTGCGATCTCTGAGGCGCTTCGGTCTGATCTCCGCGAACCGGCTGGCTCGCTCGGAGGCGCTCGTCCGTGAGTGCTACGAACTGAGGCTCGGGGTCAACACGCGCAGGGGGAACCGAGGGCAGAGGCTGGATCTCGCAAGGCCTCGGCTGGCGGAGATCTTTACCGAGTATCATGAGCAGTGCTCTCTGCACCCCCTTCCCCCGCTGTTGTAATTTTCTTTTTCTTTTTGTATGTATGGCTGAGGAGCTCATAATACCTTTTTTGAATAAATGAGATCTTTCCTTCTTTTTCGCAATGTTCCGTTCATCTTTATTAAATTAACAATAGACCCTAGGAAGAGTTTACGTTGCCCCAAAAGAAAAGTACATGCTAATAGATGACCTTATTAGTGTGGCCCGAGCTCCCCGGAGGCTTGTTAGTCTCCGTGCTCGGCACCGGGTACGGGGCTTCGTGAGCGCCGGACTAGTCATCTGCCGAAACGAGCATGATCTGGCCGATGGTCAGCTCGGCGGGAGGGGGACGCTGCTCCTGCTCGTGGTCGGCCTGCCGTTTGTCCCTTAAGTAGGCGGCGAGGTGCCCCGATCGGAAGAGCTCCTCGATGTAGTCCCGGAGTTGCTTACAATCCTCCGTGGCATGGCCCAGCGTCCGGTGGAAGGCACAGTAAGGGCCCCGGGTTCGCTTCGAGGCCTGACGCGGGATTGGAGGGAACTTGAAGAACCCCTCGCCTTGAGCCTCCTTTAGTAACACTGCGAGGGAGACGTTGAGCGGGCTGTACTCCTGGAACTTCGGGTGATAGGGCTGATGACGCTCCGGCCTTTCTTCCCGAGCCCTCTTCTTCTGGTCGGACCGTTCTGCTCGAGGGAGATTCGCGTCCACCTCGGACTCCAGCTGAACCTCACGCTCGGTCCACGCCTTGACCTCGGCCATGGTCTTAAGCTGTGCCAACGCAAAAGAGCGCAACCACTCCTTGTGCCTAAGACCAGATCTGAGCGCCGTGATGACGGTCTCGTCCCGGTGCTCGGGGACCTCGAGGAGGGCGTTGTAGAAGCGGGTGATGTAAGCCTTGAACGTCTCCTTGTTCCCGCTCTTAATTGTGAAGAGATAGTCGACCGTGCGCTTCTGCCGACGGTTCCTAACGAAGTGGCCGAGGAACTAAGTAGCCAGCGCGTCGAAGGTCGAGATTGAGCGAGGCTCGAGTCCTCGGAACCAGTTCCGACCAGAGCGGATGAGGGTGGCTGGGAAGGCCCTGCACTGGGCGGCGTCGGAATGGTCCTGGAAGCTCATCCCCGCGATGAAATCATCCAAATGGTCTTTGGGGTCGGTTTTCCTGTCGAACAGAGAGACCTTCGGAGGCTTGTTGCACGAGGAGACGTGGAGCAGTCCCTCGGTAAACGGCTTGGTGAGCGAGTCGGTGGCGTACTTAGCCCTGTCGCCCGAGAGGTTACCTTCCCGGCGCATGCCCTCGATCTTCTTTTCGAGGGCGTCGAGTTGGCTGCGGTACCCCGAGAATTCGGCGCCTTGTGATCCCTGGCCTCTGCTGTGGGAGACCTGCGTCTGGACGCGGCCCCGGTTCCTGTCGATGAGGTCCCTCAGATCCCCGGGCGAGGTGGCTCTCGAGCCGTCGTAGCGAGCCCCTTCTGTGCGACCCCGTCGAGGGAGGGGGTATCGATCATGCCTATTGACAGGCGAAATGACCGACATCTCCTCAGGGGGTAAGGGTCGCGAGGAGGCTCGAGGCGAGGCGCTCTGGCGGCGGATCTTGGCGTGGAGCCGTGGGGCGCTCAGCGGGCCTCAAGGAGTATCGGCCTATGGGATCTGTGACCAGGGATCGTAGCCTGCTGATGGTTAGCCGTGCCGACGAGGGCAGAGCCTTCTAGAGGCGGAGGAGCGGCGATCTGGGGCCCTAGCTCGGCCGTCTGGACACGGACGAGCGCCTCCACGAGGGACTGTAGCCGATCTATTCGGCTGGCGAAGGCGTTGATGATGGTCGTCGGGGGAGGTTCATCCGCGCCTCCGGTGAGGGGGAGGCGGCGGCTGGTACCTGGATCTTCACGGTGGTCGCTCGCTATGTGGATGGAGATCGGAAGGCCAACTTTGTTTTTTGTGGAGTTGTTCTCACAGACGGCGACAACTGATGGAGGTCCTTTTCGGGTCTCCCTCAGATGTTGTCTTCCGTCGATCTCCCGGTGGATTTGGAAGGTGATCTCCTGTTGCGTGCGGGTCTCAATGGGTTTTGAGAAGATTGGTGATTTGAGGAGTTTAGCGCCGAGTACCCGCAAAGAAGTCCCGGGATGGTTTGGTACCACCGAGGACCCTCCGACGATCAAGTTAGCACAAGATCCGAGCAGAGTAACGGCTAAGTGAAATAAAAATGGCTTACTTGACCCCTCTGTGATGGGGGTTTATATAGTGGCGGCAGCACGCAGCAGCAGACGTGAGAATCTCACCGGCAGTTACGCTCCCGACGTCACGCCCGCGTAAAGAGCGGATCGCCCATTAATGGGGATCGTGATGGCATGGAACGTGAGATGTTGCTGGCGAAGAATCTGCACGTGGCGAGATTTGCGGAGCGGCGATTACGCCTGCGAGTGGTGGAGTTGGTCGGTCGGAGGAACCGAGGAAGATGGCCTTGGCAAAGGAGCTCGAGAACGAGCACGAGGGCCGAGGAGTTTCGGTCTTGTGGCAGCTTGGGGCGAGCTGAGAGGCCGAAGAGGCCAATTTGCAGGGGCTCTGAGGAGAGCCAGCTTGTGCTTGCAGGTCGGGTACAAGGGTGGCCTGTTCGGCCCCTGTATGCCCTTTCTTCTGAGTTCTAGGACACGTCATCTGCCACGTGTCCTGATCTTGGAGATCGCCAATATTGAGCATCATCGCTACCTTAATAAAAACAGGTTAACAAATGTTTTAATACACATGAACACGATCAAATCAATTATAAGATAAATCACATAAGAAGAGTATAAAGAAAATGAAATCCTAAATGAAGTATAATAGGAGTAAATCAATCAAGAACGATTATCGATCATAAAATTAGCAAATTACATGTATATATTAAAAACATGGAAGGAATTGAGCATTATTTCAAAGATTTCTAATTAATTATTTTCCCTCGTATCAGAAGATAGCACATTAGAATTAGACATTTTACACAAATATTTACCTCTAACTATAAATCTTGACATGATTTCATTCAATAAAACTGTAATACCTAAATTCCATTTAGAGTACCATTAAGCCCTTTATTAGAATCAAGAGAGCCAAAGTATGTTGATGATATTAAACAAATCCTAGTTAGTACCGATATGGGTACAAGCCGTGAAGTACGAAAACTTCTATGTTCTTCAATTTCGAGAGGTTTACGAACATGAGTGTGACACATGTCACTCTCATTACTATTAGCGATAAATGCTCAACACAGAGGCAGACGTCTGCCAAAACAACATAGCGTAGACAGACGTCTGAGGAAGGTGTTACAGACGTCTCCAATATAGTCACCAAACAACAGAGCCAATCCAAACATCTGAAGGAGAAGATCCAGATGTCCGGTAACGAGTCTTCGATAGTAACAGAGAACACGGAGATGTCTGAAGGATACCGTTGAGACGTCTGCTCATCGCAAGCGCAACAGTCGCGGATCTTTCCATAAATTTTATGATATTATTTTGATTAGGAAAGATTTTATTTTATTTCAGTTTTCCATCATGTAAAGTGTAATATATACACTTTTGATATTCAATACAATTACAAAGTTCTAAACCCTAAACACCATCTTCTTCAAGATCTTATATGGTATCAGGGCCTTATGATTAAAAACTCAATTTTTGATACATGGCCTCCTCTCAAAACTCAATCCCCATCATCTCTAAATTCCTTTCTCCAACAAAACTTTACCATACAAATTTCACTGTGTGGAGATCCCAAATCCAATCGCCCTAATTGACTACGATCTCCTTGGTCAAATCGATGGATCCAAATCCCCTTCAACGAGGACTATCACTGACGTCAACGACAACACCAAGCGTATTGAAAATCCAGACTACCATCAATGGTACCATTAAGATCAACTCATTCTCAATGCTATCCTCGGCAGCTGTGTCGAGACGTTCCAGTCCTATATCTTCTCTGTTTCATCATCCAAGAAAGGGTGGGGCGCGCAGTGATCTGATTTTCTGAAAAGGTTGGAAGATCTGGCCAAAGAAGGTGATAGCCCTGCGAATTCGTTCCCTTTTCGCTAGCACAGTGAAGATTGATTCTGACCGCACTAGCCCCCGGCGCTTGAGGGTCCCCGGCGCTTGAGGCGCTGCCTTTCTGCAAGCAAGCAAGAAAAGTATGTGATCGACTTGTTTCTCTCCTTGTGAACATATCTCGTTCACGAGTTACGTCGCTCAAGGAACGTCTCATCAATAATCAACGTGGCTCGCACTCTATAAGCGAGTACCTATAAGAGATGTGATCTATCTCTGACGATCTCGCTCTCGCCAACCACCCTCTTTCTAAAGATGGCCTTGTTCTCCACATCCTCGCTAGCCTCGGACATGATTCAAAGAAGTCATAACTGCTATCCGAATCTATGACAACACCATCACCTTCGAAGCGCTCTATGACAAACTCATAGATTATGAACGCCATCGGAAGAAGGAAGACACAGGTGCATCTCTCTCTCGCAACTGTCAACTATGCCAACCAACCCAATCGCTTCTCCTATAGCCCTCTGCAACAACGTGGAAGTATCTCCTGCAATCACAACAACAATAACTTCCCTTGGAACAACAATAACAATCGGTACTCCGTTGCACACAATTACTTACCCCGTTCCAACCCTTACTGCAACTTTTACAAACGTCCCGGTCACAACACCAAAGACTGTCATCAACTCGCTCGTTTTCTTCGTGAGAACACATTGCAAATCAATCCACCACAACATCCCTAGCAGACGCTTTCTCAACCTGTAGCAAACACAAATACCAACCGGCCCGCTCCTTCCTCTTGGATATTAGATATCGGTGCTTCTCATCACGTTACGTTTGATGTTGGGACTTTTCACAGCTACACCGATTACGGTGGTTCCGATGAGATCAACATAGGCGATGGTTCAGGTTTGAAAATTTCCCATATTGGTAAAACAACACTGCACGCACCCCAAAACCCTTTCTTTTAGATAATATCCTTTATGCACCATCTATTACTCGAAACTTAATTTCTGTTGTCAAATTTTGCAAATCAAACAAAATTTCACTTAACTTTTTCTCTCGAATTTTTTGGTGAAGGGTCTTCGCACGGGGGCGCTTCTTCTTTGCGGGGATAACCATAATGATGTCTACTACTTTTCACACTCCATCCAATCTCAAATTCACGCTAATTCTAAGTCAGAAGTGAGTGGCACTGTCGTCTTGGTCATCCCTCCATCCTTCAGTCAGCTGTTAGGAGAAATAAGTTATTGTCTAATGTCTCGGTAGTTAATAATTTTCGATATAACTCTTGTGATTGCAATAAAAGTCATAAACTTCATTTTGCTGAAAACTCATCATAGTTCTAAACTTTTGCAATTAATCTACACTGATATTTAGGGACCCACAGAGTTGTCGTTTGATGGTTTTCGTTATTACGTAATCTTTATTAATTATTACACAAAATAAATCTAGCTTTACCCTATAAAACGTAAATCTGATGTTGCCACCATCTTCCCCCAATTCAAACAACTTGTCTAAACATATTTTCAATTGCCGCTTATATCAATATATTCTGATAATAGCGGCGAATGCACATCTCTAGTCTTCATTCTCACCTCCTATGGTATCTCTTATCTCACCACTCCTTTACACACCTGAACACAATGGGACATCAGAACGTTGCAATCATCATGTTGTCGAAACCGGTCTTACACTCTTACATACGGTCTCTTTCCCTCTAAGTATTGGAGTCAGGATTTTCAAATCGTTGTTTATCTCATAAATCGTCTTCCTACACCGGTTCTTAATTTCCAATCTTCATTTGAAAAACTACTTCAATGTCCCAAACTACAAATGTCTCAAGATTTTTAGATGTCTTTGCTATCCCTGATTAAGTCCGTACACCTCTTTCAAACTTCAACCTAGATCCATTACTTGTATTTTTTAGGTTGTTCAACATCTTAATCTGCGTATAAATATCAAGATCACGTCACTCAAAAAATTTACATTTCTCGTCATGTCAAATTCGTCGAAACCATTTTTCCCATGCAGGTATCTAGTAGACATCAAGAGACTCTTCCGCAAGATTTGGACTCCTGTGGCGCAACATCGCAACCAATCATGTATACCCAACCTACCAAATTTCACAACCTACCCATCTTACCTAACCCAACCCCTACCGAACACCAATCATTAACATCTCATACCCTCGACCTCTCCACCTCCACCAACTTCACAATCCTTACCTTCCAATCTCAATAACCTCACCAACCTCCTCGTTCCTGCCTCCTCAATCTCCTCCACAACTGCTCAATCACATTTACCCTCTCCATAATTATCCCCTACTCCCCCACTCTTAAATCTCCGAACCAACAATGAACGAAAACCGAAGCCTAAATACTTTAACTCCCAATATATACCACTGTTCATCCAATACCCCCAAACCATTTAACTAACATGTGTATCTCAAGCTGTGAAGGATCCTAACCAGCGTGCTGCAATGTTTGAAGAATTTGATGCCCTCATGAAAAACGGAACATGGAAGCTTGTCCTCAAATCAAATCAGAATCTTGTAGGTTGCAAATAGGTCTTCCGAATTAAGCAAAACTCCGATGGCACCATTGCCCAATACAAAGCCCGTCTTGTGGCCAAAGACTTCCACCAACAGTGGCCTGGACTACTCCGCCACCTTCAGCCCAGTTATTAAGTCGACAACACTGCGTATAGTCTTATACCTTGCACTCTACCATGGATGGCATATTCGTCAACTCGACATTAACAATGCTTTCCTCAATGGTACTTTCTATAAAGATGTGTATATGACTCAACCACATGGCTTCCTCCACTTCTCCCTATCCAATCATGTCTGCAAACAACGGAAAGCTCTCTATGGCCTCAAGCAAGCGCCCATGGCATGATATCAAGAACTCAAAGGCTATCTCCTTCAAAACGGTTTTGCAAACTCCGTGGCGGATACATCTCTATTCATCTACTTCAAGGAAGCTATTGTCGCCTACTTTTTGGTTTATTTCGACGATATTATTCTCACTGGTAACAACATCCAGTTCATTCAGTTTTTTGTTAGTCAACTTAGGCAACGCTTTTCTTTAAAGGATCTTGGCGACCTTGATCACTTCCTTGGTGTAGAAGCTATTCCCACATCACATGGTCTATTTATATCCTAACATCGTCACATTGCTGATCTCTTGAACAAGTTTTCTATGGCTGGAGCTAAAGAAACTACAACTCCGATGTGCAATACCACTACTCTACTCCGTCATGACGGGTCTTCCTCCGTCGACCCCACGACATATCGTCAGCTAGTTGGTGACTCTTTAATACCTCTAGCTCGGCCCGACGCTTCCTTCGCTGTCCACCGTCTCTCTCAATTCATGCACTCCCCCACAGAACTTCACTGGATGGCACTCAAATGTGTTCTTCGTTACCTTAAGGGTACCATACATCATGGTCTTTAGCTCCGCAGAAGATCTCCTCTAACTCTTCAAGCCTTCAGTGAATCTGACTGGGGTAGAAGTCGTGATGACGGCTGATTTACCACTGCTTACATCCTCTACCTAAGCTCGAATCCAATTTCATGGAAATCGGGTCGACAAAAGACTTTTCTCGATCCTCCTCCGAAGCTGAATACAAAGCTCTTGCGAATGCCACGTCCGAGGTACTATGGATAAAATCTTCTCCATGAACTCAAGATAATTCTCAGAAAACCACCCTCTTTATACTGTGATAATACCAGGGTTACCTATCTCAATGCGAATCCCGTCTTCCACTCTAGAATGAACCACATTGTTCTTGATTATCACTTTGTTCGGAAATGCGTTGAAGATGGAACAATTCATGCACACCATATTAGCACTCAGGATCAACTTGCAGATGTTCTCACAAAAGCCCTTGGACGCCTACCATTTCTCAAACTTCGCTCCAAGATCAAAGTCTTCAATAGAGCCTCCATCTTGCAGGGGCGTATTAAAGACAAATGCTCAACACAAAGGCAGACGTCTGAAGGAGAATATGCAGACGTCTAAAAAAGAAGATGCCAAAACAACAGAGCGGAGGCAGACGTCTGAGGAAGGTGTTACAACCGTCCCAATATAGTCATCAAACAACAGAGTCAATCCAGACGTCTGAAGGAGAAGATCCAGACATCTGGTAATGAGTCTTCGACAATAACCGAGAATACGCAGACGTCTGAAGAATACTATTCAGATGTCTGCCCATCGCGAGCACAGCTGTCGCGGATCTATTCATAATATTTTGATTATGAAAGATTTTATTTTATTTCAGTTTTCCATCATGTAAAGTATAATATATATACACCGTTGATATTCAATACAATTACCAAGTTCTAAACCCTAAACACCATCTTCTTCAAGATCTTATAAAAACTAAAGAAGCATAGTGGGTCTAACTATGAAAGAAGACTCTTCACAAAGCGTATCCTATATGACCGCAAGAAATCCATAGACACATCAAAAGTCACTTTCTAAATATATCAGGGTGAATTTTGTAGACGTGTAAATTTAAAAGAACATCGTGTTATTATCGAGAATATTATATCATTACTAAATTTGTAATGTAATGTAGGTGAGTCAAGTGGTGGTGCTCCACCATTTAAAGACACGTCATGATGGAATGATGAAGTAAAGATTGCTATTAAAATCAAGAGAGATTCTTATGTAATTTGAAAAAGAGCAGAGATATAGAGAGATTTGAGGAGTATAAGATAGTTAAAAAGGAGGATAAGAAAGCTGTTCAAGGCCAAAGCTAAGGTCTTTAAAGAGGTGTACGAGAAGTTAGGCACCAAGGAGGCTGAAAATGATATATACAGGATTGCTCGAATGAGAGAAAGGAAGACAAGAGACTTGTGTACGGTGAAATGTATCAAAGATGAAGATCAGAAGGTTTTAGTTTGAGATGAAAATATCAAGGAAATGTGGACAAATTATTTTGACAAATTATTCAATGAAAGCTTTACTAAGAATTTGGATGGACTTGTCATTCAATCTCAAGATATAAACCGTGATTTCATGCATAAGATAAGAATATCTGAGGCTACAAAGGATTCGAAGAGGATGTAATCAAAAAAAGCTGTTGGTCCAGACAGGATTCCTGTTGAGATATGGAGATACCTAGAAGAGATAGACATTAGATGGCTGACGGACCTGTTTAAAAAGATTTGACAAGCCAAAAAGATGCCAACTGAGTGGAGGGAGAGTATCCTTATATCTCTCTACAAGAGTAAGGACGACATTCAAAATTGCTCAAACTACCATGGAATAAAACTCATGTGTCACACTATGAATTTTTGGGAGAAGGTGATTGAACACAGGCTAAGGCAGGATGTTAAGATAACAAAGAACCAGTTTGGGTTCATGCCTGTACGATCGAAGACGGAGCCTATTCATTTGTTTCGTCAACTTATCGAACGTTTTCGAGATAGAAGGGATTTGCATATGGTTTTTATTGACTTAGAGAAAGCTTACGATAAGGTACCTAGTGAGATATTATGGCAAAAAATGATGAAGAAGGGAGCCCCAATTAAGTACACTGACATAATTAAGGACATATATGATGTAGTGGTAAATGTAAGGACTTGCAACGGCTTAACGAGAGATTTTCCGATCACAATTGGCGTGCATTAAGGATCTACATTAAATCCATTCTTCTTTGCCATAATGATGGATGAGCTTACTAGAACTATTCAGGATGAGATATGTTGGTGCATGTTATTCGCTGATGATATTATTCTAGTAAATAAGACCGAAACAGGGGTTAATGCCAAATTGGAGTTATGGAGACAAACGTTGGAATCTCGGAGATTTAGATTGAGTTGGTCCAAGCAGCATATATGCAATGCAAATTTAGTAAATAGAGAAGTCGATATCACAGTGGTGTAACATTGGATGGACAAGAGATATCAACGAGCGATCAGTTTAAATATCTAGATTCCATCATCTAAAATGTGGGGAGATTGATAACGATGTCAACCAGAGCATTCAGGCTGGATGGTTGAAATGAAGAAATGCAACTAGGATTTTGTGGGATGGTAGCTTTCTGTTAAGCTTGAAAGGGAAGTTTTATCGAAGCACTATTCGGCATGCTTTATTATATGGTATGAATGTTGAGCTCCTAAGAAACATCATGCACAGAAGATGCATGTAGCAGAGATGCGCATGCTTCGTTGGATATATGGCAACACCAGAAAGGATAAGGTACGAAATGAGGATATTCATGCAAAGATGGGCGTAACATCCGTGGAGAAGAATATGCGGGAAAACCGTCTAAGATAATTTGATCATATGTGATGCAAACCTACCGGTTCGACGAATGGATATTCTCGATTTAGGCCAAGTCAAAAGAGTGAAAAGGAGACCGAAGAAAACGTGGATGGAGGCGATACGAAAATATATGGATGCCAAAGGTCTTAATGATAGTATATTGTTCGATAGGAGTGAGTGGAGGCGGAGGATTCATGTGCTCGACCCGGCGTGATTCTCATGTTGGTTCATGTAGACTACCCATATGCTTAGGATAAAATGGTCAGTAGTTGTTGTTGTTGTATTAGATCTAACCTTTTGTATAAAAAAGATTCGCTTTTGCCTATATAAATGGTTGAGCTTATACATTCAAGATCATCGAAATAAATATATTGCAATTTTCTCTCATATTCTACTCTCTTTGTCTCGAAAGAAATATATTGCAATCTCTTTTACATCATGCTCTCTTTGTCTCCTCATTTACTTCCTTGTGTTGTGTTGTATGTGCGTATCTGGTATCAGAATCTGGTCCTTTAGTACTTGTTCTCTTGTATAACTGGTATGATTAGTCTAACCATGCTTGAGTATTTTATTTAGTGTTTTCTTTCCACGGAAAGTTGAGTCTAATTGATTATCTGTTCTTTGTTTCCAGAGTTGTTGCTCACTTCTTTAGATTTGCTATTTTATTGTGCTTGTTAGCATTTACAAAAGTCTCTTGGCATAAATTGTCCTTTGGGGCATTTTATCATCACTTATGATGCCTGAGACTGGAAAATTATCTAAGGTTGAATTATATGTAGGTGATGCCATGTTTAATAGTGTAGTAAGCCAGTTTGACTATGAATTCATTTTCATCTTTTTCTGACCTTGTAGTGCAAGATTTTGTTGTAATTAATTCAATAATAATATCGATTTTCTTCCTTGTCGGATGGTTGGAGACAATGAGAGTAGATTGTATGGCAGTATTTTTTTTCGATTATCTTGAATATATAAGCTCGGCCTCTTATATAGACAAGAGAGGATCTTTCTTTCTTTTTTCACAGAAAGTTGTATCTAATAGTGATATAATAATCTCTTTACTTTACATCTAAAAATACATCACAAACTTGAGAATGATATAATATTCTTCGTAATGATAAAATATTCATTTGACTTTACACACTTACAAAATTCACCCCGGCTTTTGGAATGTGACTTTTGACGTGTCTATGAATAGCTTGCAGTCGTATATGACATACTTCAAGAAGAGTCTTCTTCCCTAACGCGAGTTCAGCATGCTTCTTCAGTAATAAGTGTAATACAGATCACAATAATGTTCATAAACTCCTTGAAGTTGAAGAGAAGAGAAGTTTTCTTATTCTCAAATTTATGCTAAAGTTCGTTCCTAATATTACAACCTTAAACATACGTAAATATATTTGATTTTTTGAGCTCATGTATGACTGTAACGAGATTCCATCCTAGCAAGCGTGAAGAAGCCAAGTCTTGCTTGTGCATGCATATGTCAAAGCACCCATATCCAACGCAAGATATGTTTGAGCTTAAGATGCCCTAAAGTCCAAACAAAGGATAGGCAGGTTTTAGGAGTTACAGACTTTTGGTTTCTACTTATTTATGCTTAAATACTTTTATTGTATTTTATTCATCATAATTGCCTCGATAAATTATTAAGAAAGCTTTATTGCTCCCTTCGCAACTTCAGAATGAAGTAAGGAACTATGAACTCTATTTGATTCTCAGTTAAGAAACCATACTACTCAACAAGTCACTTGTACAAATTACAAAAACTACTAACCATATAAATGCTACCAGCAATTGATCATGTGATATGGTTACCTACACATGGTGGCCTCTCTCGGTATTATCCACATTACCCAACATATGTCCAAATATATCCAAAATTAAAGTTGAACATCTACAATTTATCCGCTAAAGAATGTCTTTCCATGCTCATAAAGATACTCTTTAAGTGTCCTTGCAAAGTGCTATGATTATCTAGCTAGGAGCCAATCGACTATTTTGTACTGCTGCACATAAAATGCAACATCTACTACATGTTGGGGATGGAGAAGTCGTTCCACGGAACTATTCTAGCGACAAACCAATCACGCAATAAACAACCACACAATTAACAACGAAAAGACAAATTAATAACGATGCGAGAATAAGTAAATAAGAATCAAAGACCAAACAAGCGAGGGATTTGTTAACGAGGTTCACCCGCATAGTTAAACCCCGGCAGAGCAAAATCTGCAATGTTTACTATAATCTTGAATCAAGTACACCACGAACAAAACCTAAGAGATTTCTCTAAAATCTCTCTAGATCTAAGTCGTCACCCTCTCATAGAATGATCTCTTCTATTTGGTTGTACATAAAACATATAAGAGGTCCCTATTTAAACACAAATCAATTTCTTAATTAAGAAACTACCATAATTAAGAAATTGTCATAAGACACTTCTTAATTAAGAAACTGACATGATTAAGAAACTGCCGGAAGAAACCCCTTAATTAAAAAACTGTCATAGTTATGAAACTGTGGTTTTGGTATAATCTGATATGACTTGTGTACACGTCCATACATTTCCCTGAAGTTTCTCCATAATTTCAACAATTTCCCACTTGAAGATAATTCAGCATTGATTCCCAACACTAGTAGACTTCACACGACCCTACTCTACTATCTTCTCATCAGATTTTCATGGAGAAATTCACCAACCTGTAACAGAGATCCAGCTTATCTCTGTTTACGATCTTGGTGAACATATCCGCCGGATTCTTTTCTTCCGCGATATTCTGCAGTGTCAACCCGCCATCTTCTACCGCTATGCGTATGAAGTAGTACCGCATCTTGATGTACTTCGTCCGAGAGTGATATGCCGTATTTTTCGACAAATATATTGCATTTTGGTTGTCGCTCCACAAGATATTGAAGTCTTGTTTTTTCCCTAATTCTTCCAAAAGGTTTCACATCTTATCGGTCATCTTCTCGGGCTTTTCTCCGAGCATCAGAAGATACATGTCCTTTTGGTATAAGCAGCCCTCCATCTGGATGTGCCATCAACCATAATTGTGACCATTAAATTTTTCGATCCTTATTTTAACCTCAGTCATCTTTTCGTCTAACGTCGCAGTAAAACACAACTTCTTCATTGATTTGAACCAACGCCTTCCAAACAACGATCTAAAAAAGTGGGAAAGAGGACATAGGCGTCGTTATCCACCGTTAACCTAGATCATAGAATTGAAGAACCTTAGATTTCTTAACCAAGTTCTGATACCAATTGTTTGGGATGGAGAAGTCGTTCCACGGAACAATGCTCGAGACAAACCAATCACGCAATAAACAACCACACAATTAACGAAAAGACAAATTAATAACGATGCGAGAATATGTAAATAAAAATCACAAACCAAACAAGAGGGATTTGTTAACGAGCTTCACCCACCGTATGGCTAATCCCCGGCAGAGCGAAATCCGCAATGTCTACTATAATCTTGAATCAAGTACACCACGAGCAAACCCTAAAAGATTTCTCTTAAATCTCTCTAGATCTAAATACGGCACCCTCTCATACAACGATCTCTCTTCTATTTTTCTATACATAAAAGATATAAGAAATCCCTATTTATACACAAACCAATTCCTTAATTAAGAAACTACCATAATTAAGAAACTAGGATAGGACACTCCTTAATTAAGAAACCGTCATAATTAAAAAACTGTCATAAGACACTTCTTAATAAAGAAACTGTGGTTTTGGTAAAATCTGATATAGCTTGTGTGCACGTCGAGACATCCGCCTGAAGTTTTTTCATAATTTCAACACTACAAGTAAACGGTGATGGATTCATTCAATAAAATGTTGCAGCCTACTTTTGTTACTTTTGTTGGTTAACAATTAATTTGTTTATGTGTCACTTGAGATATTGGCAAATATTTACACTTGGGATGGGTGTTTATAATATACTTTTAAAGTTATGGTTTAAAAGTAGCATGAATTGCCGCAAAGCGAAAAACTTGGCACATTACTCATTGTAGACTGAAGTTAATCAACACTTTGCTGCAACATTTTCTATTGCAACTTGATTATCAATATACCATAAATGTCCTTAACGGTATGCTCTTTCTCACAATCTCGTCATTCATTTCGGGTTAGTTGATCCCTTTTAGTTTGTGCTATATACAAGTAATACAACTTATACCCCCTAAAGTAGTTTAATCAACATAAACAACTCAAATGATTGTCTAAATTAACTCTTGAACTTGTTTATATTGGTTGGAGTAAAACTAGTTTTGGTCGATGAGCAGAGAGGTGCTTGCAATTATAATATTACTTGAGGAGGTGTAAGTGCTATACAGGGTAAACTACAGGTGTTTCGAGCAATTGACCAGTCATATAAATCAATTGTGAAAACAATAACATCATAGCAAAATAAAAGAAATATTCAGCAAGGAATTTCCTTACGTGATCCAATTAGCATCAGTGGACACCAGCGCCACCGCAGGCCTCCTCAGCCTCTTGCTAACATTCGGAAACTTATCAAGAAACTTGGGCTCAATCACCAGCCAAAAATCCTGCTCCCTGTTCCTCTCCTCAAAAAGCCTCATCCTCTCAAACAACAGCTCCTTGAAATGCTCCTCCTCATCCAACATAAACTTGGCGTTCGCCACCAAAAAGTAGTACATTTTCTTCTTCTCCTACAAGCATCAATCATTAATTAATCGAGGGCCTATTCTTATAAATCGCTTGAGGGGTATAACTATTATGTGAGGTTAAACTAAAGGGGTGCTTTGTGCAATAAACCCTCAACTAATTGAGGAAACAAAACAAAGGGCACCGCTTTTTCTTATTCTCCTATAAATAGCAATCATATCCATCATCAAATTATTTCCATAATTCAACAAGAATTTGATTAATTAACTAACCAACTAATTAATTGAGAATTCATTCTTCTTCTCCTACAAATAAAAATCACAGCCATCATCTAAATTTGTTGAAATTCAACAAGAAATTAACCAATTGGGAGCAGTTTTAAGCACCTCACGGGTTAGGGGTGAGCCGAGGCGATCGGAGCCGACGGAGACGGCGTCTTGAGAGAAGGAGAGAGAGCGGCAGCTGCGGCTGCTGCGGATTGAGAGGAGAGGGAAAAGATTAGGTTTTTGAGGAGGAGGAGGAGACAAGGTTTTAGAGAGAATGTGGGATTTGGGTTGGGCTGGAGCTGAGCCGGGGAAGGGATGGAGAGATACAGAGGCTGCTGCAGCTGCCATGGCTTTTGATTTTGTAAGTAAAGTCGGAGTGAGGAAGAAGAAGGATGTATGTATGTATCCACCTTATCTTTAAAATTTGTTTCTATTATTTCAAAATAATAATAATAATATTTTTAAAATGGTGAGTATTTAAAAAAAAAAAAAAAAAAAGATGTCTATGGCACCATGGTTAGCCATAACTCATTCAATGGGGAAAAAAAAGGGAGGATGATGCTCTAAGGTTTTGTTACTGTGCAACTCATCCCCGAGATTAGGTTATGCTATTGCGGTGAATCCGGTGCACTCAACCATGGCTCGATTAAAGCTTTTCTATCAAAGTTTTTTTCAGGGTTTTTTTTGGGCCTTTCATGCTTCGCTAATTATTAAAGAGCCCTATACTTCATATTTACTTAAAAAAAACCACATACATTTAAATTGCATCCAAAAAAATCCCAATAGACGAAAAAGAGAATTTTTTGGTATCTTCCATCACTCTGTTAGGAGGCTGATAGTGGTTATCCATTAAGGTTTTAAAATCTTCCCAACCCCTCTTCTTTTCTCAAATCTCAAAAAAAAATCGTAAATTGGTTTTAGGATTAGGTTTTCGATCAAAGACAACTCAAACTGATCATAGAAAGCGGCTCTTTTTTCTCAACCTTCTCCAACAACGAGCCTATCTAGTGCCGTTGTCCCTTCAAATGCAATTATTACCCTCGTGGACAATCTCATTTGAAAGGAGAGCGATTCTTTAATTATACTAAATCCCAATCTTCTACTAAACAAGAATGTGAGTTCTTTTTATGGGAGAAACACCTACTTAAATATCTAGAAGGTAAGAAAACTGCTCAAATATAAACTCTAGTTTCATCTTCTTAACGGGACGCTGACTTTTGATGGAAAACTACCGAGGGAGGTTTTTTAGTGAATTTAAATGTATGAATGATCTTTTAAGTAAATATGATGTATGGGTGGGATTTTTAGTAATTATCGAAATACAAAGGGGGATTTTTATTAGGATTGTGTATCGTATCCATATGCATTTATGGATCATTTGGGCCGGGTCATCTATTGGTGTGGGCTACCAATAGATATTAGGGTTTTAGTGGTATATATATCTTTTTTTTGGAAGAGATTATGGGCTTAATAAATGTAATTGTGTGGGGATATTTTGTACTTTCCCTACTCGGGTGAGAGCAAAAGAAGAAGATGAAAGAGAGATTGTTGAGTGGTACGATATTTTATAATTTCTTTTGTGTGTTAAGAGGATCCTCATTTTTAGCTCCGTGGATGTAGGCCGAGTTGGTCGAACCAAATTATATTGGTGTGCGCTGATCTTCTTCATCGTGTGATTATGATATCCGTCTTGTGTTCTTGATGTGGTGAAGGGGTTGGAATCCCCAACAAGTGGTATCGGAGCTGACAATGTTCGATTTGGGCTCCAACTTTACGAGATCCAGCGTTGAAGAAGATGATTCCGGTTTCTCTGGTGGTCGGATTTGATGTTTGGAAGGCCGGATTTGGGCAAGGTGGCCGAAAGCGGAGCCAAGGGGCTCGCAGTGGTGCTGGAGGTCGTCCTTTGGTGAGATGGAGCACGTGACAGCGCGCATGAAGGCCCCCCGCTGCCGGATCTGAGATCACAATTCGAGCTTTAGTCCTGGCGGCGCATCTTCAAAGAGGAAGAAGAAAATCCTCTGTGGCTAGGATTTCGCCGTGCAAAGCACGTAAGGCTTAAAAAATTGAAGGAAAGGTTTTCAGTGCCAGCCTCATTCAGATTTTGATGCCTTGGGATTTTATATGTTGGCAAGAACAACAAACATTTAATGCTTTGGCTGAAGACAATTGGTTTCTGAAATTTTGTTATTTTTTATCAACGACTGGAATTGAGCTATTAGCGGATCAAGCAATCGTTGTCCGATTTTGGCGATCTAGGTTTGAAATCGTATATTTTGAGGCACTCCGGATACAATGGTGGTGTTGGATTTGTGGAATTCTGTTGTTTCAGAGCCGATTTTGCACAATTTGATGCGAGTTCGGCGACGATCATATGATAAAGGTGATCGAATAGATTGAGGGTTGATCAATGTCGATGGGGAACTATAGTGTGTTGCGGGGAGTGGTCATTGTGGTTCATATTATAAAAACTTAGAGAAGATAGTTTTAGGGTTTTCAACTTGGTTGATTTGTATTGAATATCAATGGTGTGTGTATATTACACCTTACATGATGTAGAATAAAAATAAAATAAAATCTTTCTTAAACAAATAAAGTCATAGAAGATATGGAAAGATTTTTGTGTATAAAATCTGCAGCAGCCGCGTTCATGATCTGTAGACGTCTGATGAGGAATGATCAAACGTCTGCGTGTTCTCTAGTTTTTCTGAAGACTTGTTGCAAGACGTCTGGACCTCCTTCTTCAGATGTCTGGCTTAGCTCTATTATTTTGCCATACTTCTGACAGACGTCTGCACATGATTCTTTAGATGTTTGCAGTTTTGTGTGCTTGTTACTGATACGCCCCTGCAAGATTGAGGCTCCATTGGAAACTCCGATCTTGAAGCAAAGTTTGAGATTGACTGTGTCCAAGTGCTTTTGTGAGGACATCCGCAAGTTAATCATGAGTGCTGATGTGATGAACATGTTCCATCTTCAACGCATTCCCGAACAAAGTAATAGTCAAGAGCAATGTGCTTCATCCGAGAGTGGAAGACTGGATTTGCACTAAAATAGGTAGCCCTAGTGTTATCAAAGTATAAAGAGGGTGGTTTTTGCATAATTGCCTTGAGTTCATATAGAAGATCTTTCACCCATGGTGCCTTAGCTGTGGCATTCACAAGGGCTTTATATTCAGCTTCGGAGGAGGAACGAGAAACAGTCTTTTATCGGGCCGATTTCCAAGATATGGAACTCACGCCTGAATAGAGAATGTAGGCAGTGGTGGAATGACCGTCATCATGACTACCATTCCGATCAGAATCACTGAAGGCCTAGAGAGTGAGAGGAGAGCCGCGGTGAAGATAAAGACTATGATGAATTGTTCCTTTGAGGTAGCGAAGAACACGCTTGAGTGTCGTCCAGTGGAGTTCGGTGGGTGAGTGCATGAATTGTGAGAGATGATTTACAGCAAATGAGACATCCAGCAATGTGAGGGAGAGGTATTGAAGAGCACCAACAAGTTGGCGATAAGGTGTGGGATCGACGGAGGAAGACCCGTCATGACGAAGAAGAGGAGTTAAGTTGCACATGGGAGTGGTGGTTTCTTTGGCTCCTACCATGGAGAACTTATTCAGTAGATTAGCAATGTGGCGATGTTGGGAGAGGAATAATTTGGGATGTAGGAATAGACTCGGCACCAAGGAATTGATGAAGATCACCAAGATCCTTTAGAGAGAAACGCTGTCCAAGTTGACAAACAAAATAGTGAAGGAACTGTACATTGTTACCTGTGAGAATGATATCGTCTACATACACTAAGAAATAAGTGACAGTGGCTTCCTTGGAGTAGACAAAAAGAGACATATCTGCCATGGAGTTTGCAAAACCGATTTGAAGGAGATAGTGTTTGAGTTCTTGATTCCATGCTCGGGCGCTTGCTTGAGAGCATAGATAGCTTTGTGTAGTTTGCAAACATGGTTGGATAGGGAGGAGTGAAGAAAGCCAAGTGGTTGAGACATATATACATCTTCATGAAGAGTACCGTTGAGGAAAGCATTGTTAATGTTAAGTTGACGAAGAGGCAATCCGTGGGAGAGGACAAGACATAAGACGACACACAGTGTTGTTGGCTTGATAACTAAAATGAATGTGGCAGAATAGTCTAGGCCAGGCTGTTGGTGAAAGCCTTTGGCCATAAGACGAGCTTTGCATCAAGCAATGGTGCTATCGGAGTTTCACTTGATTCGGAAGACCCATTTGCACCCAACAAGATTTTGATTTGATTTAGGAACAAGATCCCATGTGTCGTTCTTCATAAGCACATCAAATTATTTGGACATTGCAGCACGCCAATTTGAATCCTTCACAGCTTGAGAAACACAGGTTGGTTTAAGAGTTTGGGGTATTAGGTAAACAGTGGAATGGTTGATGTATTGGGAGTTAAAGTATTTAGGGTTCGGTTTTCTTTCATTGGCGGTTAAGATTTGGAGGTGGAGGGGTAGGAGATATTTGTGGAGAGGATAAATGTGATTGAGTGGTTATAGTGGAAGTTGAGGAGGTAAGGACAGGTTGGGTGGTGATGTTATCGAGATGAAAGGGTGGTGATGATGAAGAGTCGGTGGAGGGAGAGATGTCTAGTGTATGAGAGGTTAATGGTCAAGATTTAGTAGGGATTGGTTTTGGTATGGTGGGGAGAATATGAAGTTTGGTAGGTTGGGTGGGCATAAGTGATTGTGAAGCTGCGTCAGGGGACTCCAAATCTTTCGGAAGAGCCTCATGATATCTTCTAGATACCTGCATGGGAAAACTGGTTTCGATGAATTTGACATGATGAGAAATGTAAATCTTGTTAGTGATGGGGTTAAGATATTTATACGCAGATTGAGAGGTTGAATAACTTAGAAAAATGCGATGAGTGGATGTAGGTTGAAGTTTGAAGGAGGTGTACGGCTATAACCAGGGATAGTAAAGGCACCCAAAGATTTTGAGACGTTGGTAGTTTGGTTGTCATTAGAATAGTTTTTCAAATGAGGATTGGAAATTAAGGACCGGTGTTGGGAGATGATTTATGAGATAAACGGCTATTAGAAAGGCATGACTCCAATACTTAGAAAGAAGAGATGCCGTATGCAAGAGGGTAATACCGGTTTCTACAACATGACGATGGCGACGTTCTGACATGCCATTGTGTTCAGACGTATGTGGAGGGATGGTGAGATGAGAGACATCAGAAGCGGTGAGAATGGAGGCAAGAGAGATGTATTCGCCACCTTTATCAAAGTATATTAATATTAGTGGTAATTGAAAATATGTTTCAACAAGTTTTTTGAATTGGGGAAAGATGATGGCAACATCAGATTTACGTTTCATAGGATACAGCCAGACATATTTTGTGTAATGATCAACAAAAATTATACAATAGTGAAAACCATCATACGAAAATTCCGTGGGTCCCCAAACATCAATGTAGATTAATTGCAAAGGGTTAGAAGCACGAAGTGAATTTTCAGAAAAATGAAGTTTATGGCTTGTCACGCCCCGCTTCCCAGTATACGGCGTAGGGGACGCGACTGGTCCGCTACGTATTTACTGGGAAGTAAATACGCTAAGCGTATCTAAGCAATATAAAAGTAAGCACAAGTGACAAGAGATATAAACTGAACAGCAACTTTATTTATTAACATTCTTTTGTACAATGCATGAAAAGTAAATACAACTGAATAAAAGGAAATGCCTAAACAATGGCATAACAGAAATGAATGTACTGAATGGAAAGTGTACAATGACTAGAGCTCGGGGTCTTCACTGAACCGGTCCAAGTCTTTAGCAGTAGGCTCGATCTCTGACGTGTCCAAAACACCTGACGACATTCAAAGAAGAAAGAAAGAGAATGTCGTCAGCGAACAGATTGCTCGGTAAGTCCCAAATAGAAGAGAGAAATAGAATATACAGAATAAAAAGATAGCTTTTAAAGTTGTATTATATTTTTATAATGTTGTGTTAACGCTGTTGTTTGTAGTTTGGTACAGAAGATGCCAGTGTATACGAGTTTATAATGTTGTGTTAACGCTGTTGTTTGTAGTTTGGTACAGAAGATGCCAGTGTATACGAGAGGAGTCTCACTTACACCGGGGACTTCGGTAACCTGTAGTACAAGACTCCATCGATAATACCACGGAACAACGACATGGATGTAATTACGTCTTAAGTGACCACCTCGTGCCACCTTTAACATATTCCGTACCAGTCTACCCCTTAAACCCCATAGTGTTATCTTGATTGTATTGTCGTATTGTATTATCTTGTATTGTAAACTGTATAGATTGTATAATTGGATGACTAACCGAAACCATGATATCAGTAAACGGATGTAACCGTAGAATCATGTAAATGGAATAATTGCAGAACCATGTAAATGGAATATATATCCATGGTTCGGTTCGGTCAAGTTGTATAGATTGAAAATTGGATTCATGGATTCATGTGGAATTGTAATATTAAAGATTTATAGATTGAAGATTGTAGATTATAGATTTGTACTTGAATCATATTCAAATCAGATTATAATGAGACTAAAACTGAGTCAGACAATTAGAAAAGTAAATTGAAGTCCTGATTGTTTTGATGTTATCGGTAATCTTTCGTGTCTTTTTCAAAGACGATTACCATATTGATAACACCATTGTTAAGTTGTCTACCTTAGTTAGGCAAGCACCCACTTCTCCGGTTCCCTGAGGTTCAAGAGAATGGTTCCGCTTAAACCTACGTTTACTAGGGTCCTTAGGGTAAATTATAGAACTTGAGGGGGTTTTATGTAAAAATACTTTTGTATAGTTTTCAAAATACACCCAAAGTATTTATTAACCGTCTTTAGAGTTGTAATGAATGTAGATTTTATATTGTGATATTTCTAGTGAAAATATCCTAATTCCATAATAAATGGTATTTATTTGTAATATTGGTTTTGTATGGAATTCATGGTATTTTAGTGTAAGATTGATTCTTATGATTTTGAAAAAAGTGGAATATTTATATCATAACAAAATAGGTATTTTAAGGATAAATATACATATATTTATACAAAAATAATTTTAATATATTTTATATTTTAAAAATCTCATTTTCTAAAGATGTCGTATTTTAAATCTTTCGAGACCGAATGCTCCTTGCGGAGGTTTGAATCTTGCACTACTAAGCCCGAGGATGTGCGATAATCCGCACCATCCCGAACGGATTCCCCAAAATGGGTTGTAGTGGCGCTTTGCAAAGATTTGTATAAATACTAATCATTAAGAAAAACGGTTTTATTAATTATGGTATTTAAATGAAAAATTGTCGTTTTCCGTATTCTATGTTCTAGGGTCTTCTAAGTCAACTAGACTGCTCCTAACTGGTCCAAAACGACAAGTTGTGAGATATCTCAAATCGTCTCTTCACCGCCAATTGTGGCCAGGTAAGTACAAGTGAAGAAAGGAGGGATCCACCCACGAATCACCGTGAGACGGGCCTTTTAAAGTTACCTTTCTCACTTGTCTAGCCTAGACACAACAAAGTCAGGTTTAGATAAATGACCGATGCCCACAATCTTATGCTATTTTCATAATAAGTGGTCTTTATTTGTAAAGATGTATCAATACTAAATCTTTTAGAAATGGTTTTATTAAGTAAATGGTATTAAATGAAAATGTTTGTTTTCCCGTGTTCTAAGTTCTCGAGAGTATCGTGTTATGTTGCATATGAGTGTGTGAGGAGGTAGGTCGTTACCTCGTGATCTACTTAAAGGTATAGCAAGTTTAATGGAGCTAAATGTAGAATTGAAATAATACGGTATTTAAGTGAAAATACGATAAATTGAAATAGCCACCATTTTATGAAATAAAACTTGATCAATTTGGTTGATTAGTGTTTAATAGTCAACATGAGAGAGTTTAAGAATAATTGTATTAACGAGAAGTGAAGTTTTATAAGAAACTGAATCGGAAATCGGATTTGTTCCGATTCCGTCGGGTTTTTTAAATCCGTATTTTTAGAATAGAAAAGAGAGATAGAAAATAGGACTTACGGGATTTTGGACAACTAGGAGAAAGAGATAGAATGGGAGGAGTCGCCAGTGCGTCGCTTCGTCGCCGGGAGCTCCTAAAATGATCGTTAGAAGTTCGCCGGAAAATTTGCCGTAGCTTCGCTTCTTGCTCGATTTCAAAGTACACAAGATTTCTTGAGAATTTTTGAGAGTTGGCTCAGAGTTAGGGGTGAGAGGGTAGAGGGTAGAGTGGTATTTATAGGGTTAGGCTAGGGTTAGGATAGATGAAGAGTTAAATTGAAAAAATGTAAAAATAATGTGATAAATTGTAACAAAATGGAGTAAATAGGGCTTTATGACCTTTCTGGAACCGATCTAGGAAAATGAAGTGTACAGGGGGTTTAGAAGATGAAGAGCCCCAACTTTGATGTTGGGGACTCAGTCGTCCGGCCAAGTCCGGCCGGCGGCGTCGTCCCGAGTCGGCCGGTTCGCCGTCCGAGTCGGACCGATTCGGAGGTCAGGAAGGTGGGGGGTCGTCTGGTGTAGCCTCTGGTATATTTAGTTTTTCATGTGTAGTGGAAAATTTAGGAGTTATCACGTGTTAACTGTTGGACTTCTAAAAAAAATTTAAAACAAAATAATATTAAAAATAATGTGGGCATGGGATTTGAACTCTGGTGGCTTGGTTCAGCAGTGCAAGGTATTACCAATGAGCTATAAGCTCCTTCTTGTAATTAAATTGCTAATTAATTACTTAAGTCTTGTGCTCAGGCAATAAATGCCCCTTTAAGGATTTTGAAAAAACAATTTAAAACTTTGTATGGAAAAAGTGTATAAGAAAATTATGGTTGTTACATTCAACCCTCCTTATAAAAATTTCGTCCTCGAAATTTGTAAAAGGAAAGTGTAACAGATTCAAAGAAAGTTTGGTGACTAACGTACTAACAGTATATGAAAAATAACAAGGTGGTGCAAGTGTTTAAAAATATGAAAGAGTCTTACTAGTGTTACCTTGGTCGACTGTCTTGGCTTCTATGGCTGCTAATGTGTAAGCCTGTCGCCGTGGCATGTTCCTCCTAGCTGGAGGCATATTCCCCTGTACTCGAGGCATGTTTCTCAGTGCCTGATGGAATTGGCGATTTGGCTGAGCAAGAAATCCACGTGGAGGTGGTGCTAGGAGTGCAGGACGAGTTGCAGGAGCCTGGATAGCTGGCTGCTGCGGGTAGTTGATGGGTGTGTGAGCTGGGTTGCGTCTATAGGGACAGTTTCTAATTCCGTGATTGGACGCGCCACAAACCAAGCATAGGCTTTTTGCGCGCCTATAGTCTTTCCACAAGTGTCCTTCCCTCTTGCAATAAAAGCAAAAATCGGGTCTTAGCTGATCCTTGGCTTCTTCCAGTCTTCTGAGTTCAACAGCTGGCCTTGAAGAGGCCCCTCATGCCATTTGAGTGGCAGGGCATTTCACTCCTGTAGATTGAGGTCTGTCCCTTGCTTTTATCACTGCCTCATAACTGCGGACAGCTTCCAGAGCATCCTCATGAGTTGGAAATTCCCTGTGGCTAGTGCAGCCTGGATTTCCGTGTCCAAACCTTGTTGAAATCAACGGGCTCTAATCTCATCCGTCGGTATCAGGTGTGCCGCAAATCTGTTACGGTCTTGTATTAGCTGTGTATTATGTGATATCAAAAATTTGAAATACTGTGACATATCTTACCGACTGAGCATGGTGAACTCAGCGTCATACTCATCTACTGACTTGACCCACATAGAACCTTGTTGTAGATAAATGAACTGCTGTTCCATGACAAACCTGGCAGTCACAGGGAAGTATTTCGCGTTAAACTTATCGCGAAAAGTCTTCCATTCAATGGGCTGATCAAGACAGCTTTCTTCCGCTTTCCACCAGTTCCGTGCATTGTCCGTGAGTTGCAGCTTTGCAACTCGGACCCAAGCTATTTCTGGCACTTGTGCTGCTGCCAGATCATCCTCGATACTTTGAGCCCATTCCTCAGCTTCCAGTGGGCTCCCCTTTCCCGAGAACTGTTTGGGATATAAAACTCTAAATTGGTTCTCCCCAGGTGCTTCAGCCTCGGGACGGTTCAAGAGCTGCCGCTGTCCCTTGATTGAAAGAGGTTTTGCGTACGTGCGCTTTTAAAAAGATAAATCAAGGAATATTAACCGCAATCAAGAACAGCATTGCTTGGTAGCTAGCCGGTTGAGTATGGGTCGGTCTACAGGGATTTTGTGTATTTTCTAGTTGTTCTAACGAGTTAATTCCAATTGGGGTTGGTTTGATTATCAATAAAAACTAAAGTTGATTTAGATTAGGATTAAAACCTTGCTAGGGTTAAGTTTAGGTTAAGTTTGGAAAGTCAATATTCCTCACCGCTTTCTATGCCCTAATTAAGAACTATTTAGGTGTTAAGGTAATAATTAACAAAGGGGATTAGCACGATTGGGAAGCAACTAGGTTTCTTCCTTTAGGTCCTTGCCCGTCCTTTCTTAACTCTTAGCCTAACCTCTATGGAAAATATACACAAACGGTCTTTAACTATGGTATCACCGCTACCTCGTGGGATAGGGTGCCATAGTGAGCGGTGTGTGTATATATGCATAGAGTCCTATTTAAAATGTATAACGGATAAGAAAGGGGTGAGAGATTTTCATCTCTCAAACATTTCCTATTCCTAACCCTAACAAGTGAGGAACTACTCACTTATTAGGGAATTGTTAAACGAATTCATTTTTTTTTTGTTTTTAATAACCTAATTAACTAATCTACGGCAGATAAATAAAATTACCAAACTATGGCAGATAAATAAAATTGCTATCTAATTAACTAGGGCAGATAAATAAAATTTATACTAGGGCAGAAAAGAAATTAAAATAAGGCATAGAAAAGAAAAACTTACTTTTTATTTGATGCACTCTTCAAACATTTACAGCGAATAAAAATTTTGAAATAGATAAATAAAAAGAGGCATGCTCCAAAAAGAGTTGTAAGGTTCCTATTTATAGATTATAGAAACCCTAGGGTTTACATCTGATCCATATCTACATTTACAAAACTATCCTGAGAAGCCCGGTCAACGCACCGCCATCCACCGACTTTTTGCGCCGACACGTGTACTGTATGGCCGCGGATCCGTGGCCATATACCTTGTTTGGCCGTGGATCCACGGCCATCTTGATTGCTTGCTGGCTCATTTTCTCAGGTGTACTTCATGTTGCATTTGGCTTCTGGTTTCTTCACTTGGTTTCTCAGAATGTCTTCTAGTTTCTTCCATATTTCCACAGTGCAAAATATTGTGGACTTTTACCGTTTGTTTCGCGTTGAAGTCTTGAATCTTTGTGCTGCCTTTGTACTTTGTGAAATTGTTCATTGATCTTCGTTTGTTCTTCAAACTGTAGGCATGATAAAGATTCTCTATTTGTTGGTCGTAGTCTCACTTTTGTAGCGTCTTTTCATAATTTTCACTGTTTTGTTCCGAGAATCTGTAACCTGCAACTATGTAGCAGACATGGATCAAAAGCACCTATTTATTTGTAAAATGAATAAGAATGTGGAATATAATAATGCAAAATTATGATATGAACATCCCTCTAGGAGGCTGCGGATTGCCTCAAGCAGAACCGTTTGCTCGTTGAGTGGAGCAGGAACGGCAAGTGTGATCGGTAGTGAAGGTGGAGGTGTGTTGTTGACATTGGTGCTGGTGTTGTTTGGTGAATCCATAACCTTGAATGAAAAATTTAGGTTAGGACAGATTCAAAGTATATGATTCAAAGAATAAGAAATGATGAGATTCAAGGAACATGATTGTAAAGAATGTTTTAGTTGCTGGTTCTTGTGTTATATTGCTTAGGTTGTTTACGCAGAACAGAACTGCATGATAGAGTTTCATATAGCTCGGACCTGCATGGGCCACCAAAAAAACCTGTCACACCTTCCCAGTATACGGCGAAGGGGACACGACTGGTCCGCTACGTATTTACTGGGAAGTAAATACATTAAGCGTATCTAAGCAATATAAAAGTAAACACAAGAGACAAGAGATATAAACTGAACAGCAACTTTATTTATTAACATTCTTTTGTACAATGCATGAAAAGTAAATACAACTGAATAAAAAGAAATGCCTAAACAATTGCATAACAGAAATGAAAGTACTGAATGGAAAGTGTACAATGACTAGAGCTCGGGGTCTTCACTGAACTGGTCCAAGTCTTCAGCAGTAGGCTCGATCTCTGACGTGTCCAAAACACCTGACGACATTCAAAGAAGTAAGAAAGAGAATGTCGTCAGCGAACAGATCGCTCGGTAAGTCCCAAATAGAAGGGAGAAATAGAATAGACAGAATAAGAAGACGGCTTTTAAAGTTGTATTATATTGTTATAATGTTGTGTTAACGCTGTTGTTTGTAACTTGGTACAGAAGATGCCGGTGTATACGAGAGGGGTCCCACTTACACCGGGGACTTCGGTAACCTGTAGTACAAGGCTCCGTCGATAATACCACGGAACAACGGCATGGATGTAATTACGTCTTAAGTGACCACCTCGTGCTACCTTTAACATATTCCGTACCAGTCTATCCCTTAAACCCCGTAGTGTTATCTTGATTGTATTATCGTATTGTATTGTCTTGTATTGTAAACTGTATAGATTATATAATTGGATGACTAACCGAAACCATGATATCAGTAAATGGATGTAACCGTAGAATTATGTAAATGGAATAACTGGAGAACCATGTAAATGGAATGTATATCCATGGTTCGATTCAGTCAAGTTGTATAGATTGATAATTGGATTCGTGGATTCATGTGGAATTGTAATATTGAAGATTTGTAGATTGAAGATTGTAGATTATAGATTTGTACTTGAATCATATTCAAGTCAGATTATAATGAGACACAAACTGAGTTAGACAATTAGAAAAGTAAATTGAAGTCCTGATTATTTTGATATTATCGGTAACCTTTCGTGTCTTTTTCAAAGGCGATTACCATATTGATAACACCGTTGTTAAGTTGTCTACCTTAGTTAGGCAAGCACCCACTTCTTCGGCTCTCTGAGGTTCAAGAGATTGGTTCCGCTTAAATCTATGTTTACTAGGGTCCTTAGAGTAATTTATAGAACTTGAGGGGGTTTTATGTAAAAATACTTTTGTATAGTTTTCAAAATACACCCCAAGTATTTATTAATCGTCCTTAGAGTTGTGATGAATGTAGATTTTATATTGTGATATTTCTAGTGAAAATATCCTAATTCCATAATAAATGGTATTTATTTGTAATATTGGTTTTGTATGGAATTCATGGTATTTTAGTGTAAGATTGATTCTTGTGATTTTGAAAAAAGTGGAATATTTATATCATAAAAAATAGGTATTTTAAGGATAAATATACATATATTTATAAAAAAATAATTTTAATATATTTTATATTTTAAAAATCTCATTTTCTAAAGATGTTGTATTTTAAATGTTTCGAGACCGAATGCTCCTTGTGGAGGTCTGAATCTTGCACTAGTAAGCCCGAGAATGTGCGATAATCCGCACCATCTCGAACGGGTTCCCCAAAATGGGTTATAGCGGCACTTTGCAAAGATTTGTATAAATACTAATCATTAAGAAAAACGGTTTTATTAATTATGGTATTTAAATAAAAAAGTGTCGTTTTCCGCATTCTATGTTCTAGGGTCTCCTAAGTCAACTAGACTGCTCCTAACTGGTCCAAAACGACAAGTTGTGAGATATCTCAAATCGTCTCTTCACCGCCAATTGTGGCCAGGTAAGTACAAGTGAAGAAAGGAGGGATCCACCCACGAATCACCGTGAGACGGGCCTTTTAAAGTTACCTTTCTCACTTGTCTAGCCTAGACACAACAAAGTCAGGTTTAGATAAATGACCGATGCCCACAATCTTATCCTATTTTCATAATAAGTGGTATTTATTTGTAAAGATGTATCAATACTAAATCTTTTAGAAATGGTTTTATTAAGTAAATGGTATTTAAATGAAAATATTTGTTTTCCTGTATTCTAAATTCTCAAGGGTATCGTGTTATGTTGCATATGAGTGTGTGAGGAGGTAGGTCGTTACCTCGTGATCTACTTAAAGGTATAGCAAGTTTAATGGAGTTAAACGTAGAATTGAAATAATGTGGTATTTAAGTGAAAAATACGATAAATAGAAATAACCATCATTTTATGAAATAAAACTTGATCAATTTGGTTGATTAGTGTTTAATAGTCAACATGAGAGAGTTTAAGCATAGTTGTATTAACGAGAAGTGAAGTTTTATAAGAAACCGAACCGGAAATCGGATTTGTTCCGATTCCGTCGGGTTTTGTAAATCCGTATTTTTAGAATAGAAAAGAGAGATAGAAAATAGGACTTACGGGTTTTTAGACAACTAGGAGAAAGAGATAGAACGGGATGAGTCGCCGGTGCGTTGCTTCGTCGCCGGGAGCTCCTAAAATGATCGTTAGAAGTTCGCCGGAAAATTTGCCGTAGTTTCGCTTCGTGCTCGATTTCAAAGTACACAAGATTTCTTGAGAATTTTTGAGAGTTGGCTCAGAGTTAGGAGTGAGAGGGTAGAGGGTAGAGGGTAGGGGTGGTATTTATAGGGTTCGGCTAGGGTTAGGGTAGATGAAGAGTTAAATTGAAAAAATATAAAAATAATGTGATAAATTGTAATAAAATGGAGTAAATAGGGCTTTATGACCTTTCTGGAATCGATCTAGGAAAATGAAGTGTACAGGGGGGTTTAGAAGATGAAGAGCCCCAACTTTGATGTTGGGGACTAGGCCGTCCGGCCAAGTCCGGCCGGCGCCGTCCCGAGTCGGCCGGTCCGCCGTCCGAGTCGGACCGATTTGGAGGTCAGGAAGGTGGGAGGTCGTCTGGTATATTTAGTTTTTCATGTGTAGTGGAAAATTTGGGAGTTATTACGTGTTGACTGTTGGACTTCTAAAAAAAATTTAAAACAAAATAATATTAAAAATAATGTGGGCATGGGATTTAAACTCTGGTGGCTTGGTTCAGTAGTGCAAGGTATTACCAATGAACTACAAGCTCCTTCTTGTAATTAAATTGCTAATTAATTACTTAAGTCTTGTGCTCAGGCAATAAATGCCCCTTTAAGGATTTTGAAAAAAAACAATTTAAAAATTTGTATGGAAAAAGTGTATAAGAAAATTATGGTTGTTACATGACTTTTATTGCAATCAAAAGTGTTATATTGAAGATTATTAACTACCGAGATATTAGACACTAACTTGTTTTTCCTAACAACTGACTAAAGGATGCGGATGGAAGGATGACCAAAATGATAGTGCCACTCACTTATTTCTGATTTGGATGTAGCGTGAATTTGAGGTTGGATGAAGCATGGGAGGTAGTAGACATCATTATGGATATCCTCGTGAAGAAGAGGCACCTTCCTATGAAGATACTTCACTAAAAAATTAGAGAGAAAAAACTCAAGTGAGACTTTGTTTGATTTGCAAAATTTGGCAGCAAAAATTAAGTTTTGAGTAATAGATAGTGCACATAGAACATTATCTAAAAGAAAATGTTTTTGGGGTGGGTGCGGTGTTGTTTTACCGATGTGGGAAATTTTCAAACCTGAACCATCACCTAGGTTGATCTCATCAGGACTATCATAATTGGTGTAGCTATGAAGTGTCCTAACATCGGATGTAACATGATGAGAAGCACCGGTGTCTAATATCCAGGAGGAGAGAACGGGTCGGTTGTCATTTGTGTTATTTCCAACAGGTGGAGGGAGCGTCTGCGACGGATGTTGCGATAGATTGGTTTGCACCGCGTTCTCATGGAGGAAATGAGCAAGCTGACTACAGTCCTTGGTGTTGTGACCGGGACGCTTGCAGAAGTTGCAGTAGGAGTTAGAGCGGGTGAGTTGTTGTTGCGTGCGGCGGAGTACTGGTTGCTATTGGTGTTGCGAGCGAAGTTATTGTTTTTGCGATTATAGGAGACACTTCCACGTTGTTGCGGAGGGCAATAGGAGGAGCAATTTGGTTGGTTGGCATAGTTGGCACTTGCGAGAGAGAGAGAGAGACGCACATGTGTCTTCCTTCTTCATATGGCGTTCATTGTTGATGAATTTTTCATAGAGCTCGTCCAAAGTGATGGCATTGTCACGGACTCGGATAGCAGCTGCAGCTTCTTTGAATTCATGTCCGAGGCCAGCGAGGATATGGAGAACAAAGTCATATTCAGGAAGGGGGGTCAGCGAGAGAGAGAGAGAGCATAAGAGATAGGTCGCATCTCTTGTAGGTATTCGCTTATAGATTGCGATCTGCGTTGATCATTGATGAAGCGTTCCTTGAGCGACATAACTCTTGAACGAGATTTGTTCGTAAAGAGAGTAACAAGTAGATCCCAAGCTTCCTTAGATGAGGAAACAGAGGAGATATGAGGCTAGATCATCTCGACACAGCTGCCGAGGATAGCGTTGAGAATGAGTTGATCTTGACGGTACCGGTGATGGTAGTCTAGATTTTCAACACGCTTTGTTAGATATGTATGCCCTAAAAGCCATTATGATATATTATAGTGGATACTTGGACATATGTATGTACAAAAAAATCTTGCTCAATATGATAGTATGCTATATGGTTTGTCTTTATCTTAACATATGTGTGTGTGTGTTTTACTTGCTATTACATATTATTGATGCATGTTGATAAAACTCGTAGGATCTTTACTTGATTACCAGGATTATGATAGAGATCATACTAGTGGGACTTGGGTAGTCTATAAGACATTCTTAAATATTCCTAGTCGTGGGAGTATCGAGACTGAGCATCCATACTCCAGAGTAGACTAGTATATACGTTTCTTGACTTAGATTGGGGCGATGCTTGTGCCCACAGACATTGGTGTTAGACACTAAAGATTGTATACATGTGCTCATTAGAGAATGAGCACACTGAACAGACCCGCCGAGAACTCTTATATGATATTATATCTACCGTCAGATAGTAGTTCTCTGGTGACATGAGTACAAGTTAGTCTGTAGACCTGAGATCGTCATAGAGTCTTGTGTGTTTCCTACTGTGCTTTGATTGTTACCTTACCATGGCTTTAATTAGCCGTGTAAACAAGTTTTAGTTGGGTACAGTCCTGAAACACATGGAGGCAATGAGCGATCGAAAGGGTTTCGTCTCTCCCGATATTGGGAGTTGATGCTATGCTGTGCCTAATCGACTATAGCCATAAGTCCCTGGCCAGGACGGATGAGATAAACTGATAAGAATTATCTGTTGTATCTATATTGGTTACAGGTTTATTAGCACGACCTATCAGTTATTGGAGGTTTGACAGATACTACCCTCCAGACATGATATGTGACTCTCTCAGACGAAGAGACCGGACTGTACGGAGACTGTCATTATAAGGCTCTATTGGATTTCAGACGAGTTTGCTTGTTGGTCTTCCTATTCTCTCAATACCTGGGTAGCCGTTACATGCAGCTAGTACCGCTGACGTGCTTGTAGGATTTTGATATGATCATATCCTACTACCAGTGTATTGATGAGTCTTTAGAGTCCTACACAGAGATTTCCAGCACAAGCGAAACAATGTAGGGCACGTATAGGGATATGTGCAGGAGTTCGATTATGCACGTGTATGCGATACAGTATTATAATCAGGCGTTTATTGCTATTGGCTGGATTATATATGATATAACTGGATTATAAGTCAAGTGTTGTTTTAATAATTAAATATATGTATATATTGATATATATATATATATATTAATATCATGTTCTTTTTATTATTTATTCTTCTCTTTATTATATATTTATATGTGATATAAATATATTATTGTGTCATGGCGGATGATACAAATTAGATGGGTGTATGAGAATCACATTGAAATCAAGATAAGAATAAAGAGAATTATCATTTTATCTTTTAAGATAAAAAAAGGAATGAGTCATTTATAAGATGTGTGTGGAAAGAGTGACATATTTTTGTTTTATCCTTAAAAATAACTATGGCTAAATCTCATTGATTCTTATTACAATTCCAAGTTCATTCTCTCTCATCTTCATCTTCTTCATCTCCTCTCTTGAGTTTATTTTCTTGAGAGAAAGAAAAGAAAAAAGAAGAAAAATATTGAGATCTAAAATTCCCATATCATCTATCCAAATTTTTTTAGCAAACTAGTTTAGATAGTTACTTCACTACAACTTTTAGTTTGTAAAGTGATAGCTTGTGTTGGTGTTATCTTAAGGTGAATCGTCTTAGGCCAATGGGATCATCATCAAGCTAGATAAAGGATTCAAAAAGCTCACTTGGAGATCAAGGGTGAGAAGGCAAACGCGCTACAAAGGTCGTAGTGTTGACTTTAACCCTAGTTTATTTTCTTTAGTTGCAATTTCAAGGCTTTACATAGTTTCCTAGCTAGGGTTAGTTTTTGCTCTCTAGATTTTTTGAAAACCATCACTACTTGCTTCTAAATTCATACTAGAGTTCATAGACTTTCCCTTCAAGGTATCAGAATCGGCTAAATACTTGAACTTGGTAGAATTTATGGTTTTGATCATGAAAGTTTTCCTTGTTTCATTTCTGAATTTTGAAGCCTATGTTGTTTTTAAAACTTAACCTGAATTTTTTTTAAACTATACTAGAGTGTTGTAATCATTGTGACTATGACATGGGAGGAAGACGGACCCACAATTCATTGCTTGAGCCGTCGTTTTACCGCAATTAGCGGCCAAGTAGTTGAGTTGTGGCATCGTTTTCCTACAGTGGCTTCAATATTTAGAAATAGGATTTATGATATACTTTGTTTCATCCCAGATTTTGATATGATCATGTTTGGATGTATGGAAAGTTTTGTAATCAAAATCGTAAATTCGTGGTTGTTCCGCATTATGCTAATGTGTTGGGAAACGTCGCTAATTGCTATATGTATCAATTAGTCAAGGTTGCGCGTTAGATAGTTGCGAAGATGTTGTGTTGTTCAGATATTGGTTTAGTTGGATCGTCTTGAAGAATCGCTCCGTGTGAATTGAAATATTTTTCAATGTAAATTCATGTAATCATTTTTGATGTATATTCTTTTATTGGGGCATACCGGGTTGAGGTCACTGCCGTCATTTATTGTATATTTTTACATTTCTGTATCTAGGATTGACCTAAGAAGGAGTGCATAAGCTACCGGGTATTCGAAGTGCCAGGTGATCCACCCACTTCGATGAGGGGGGTTTCCTCACTTCGATTAGTTGGCGGGTAGGTTGCCGCACTCGTAGCAGTCTAGGATATTCACATGTGGGCTATTCGGACGACCATGGAATCCTTATTTTCGTTAACGGCTAACGTGAAAAGCGGACTTCCTAGTATATCCTTTATTCCTATCTTTTATTACTTCTGCTGTTGTGATTCCATTATTGTAAGTCGATGTCGTGCACCCCACGGGTTCGCGGGGAGGCAGAATTTACAAAAAAATGATTTTTACAGACTTCACAACACCGACTAAACTCTAGGATCTATACGGAACCTTAACTAGATATATCTACAAATAGGTTTTTAACTACTATGAAAGTGTTATACCTCCTTGTCACAAGTCCTTCTGGTCTTCTTCACCTCTTCCTCTTCTTTATCTCCTCGAAAATTGGATCGTTCTTGAACGTTGGCTCTTCGCGTTAAAGATGATCCACCCAAGAGTGTATACCTCAAGCTCCAACCTCTAAACCGAGATAACTAAGATATCTAGTTTGCTAAGTTAGGTAGCCTAGAAGATGTAGAGTATCTAATGGAGTATTTAATCTCAATAAACCCTATGTTTCACCACTCATGTAAGGGTTAGGGTTCTTGAGGAAGAAGGAGAGGAAACTTGGAGAGAGAATGCAAATGAACAAATGAACTAATGTTAGCTAGTGTGGAGAATGGCTCATCTCTTTCAATAATGAAGCATGTATTATTTTCTCATAGAAAATAGCCACCATGCTTCAATAGTGAACACAAACTAATAAATAAATCATTTGAGCCATGGTTCACACCCATGCCACAAATATCTCTAATTTCCACCTCACTAATCTATTTTGCAAAAATAGATAAATCAAATAATGAGGTGTCCCCTTCTAGAAGCATCTCTTACGAAATTACAAGAATACTCTCACCGTATATACATACCCGTATTTGTATTCCGAAAAATACGAATACAATGAGATAACAATAATCCAATAATATAATATTAGGATCCGTCTTAAACCAAAGCCCACTAGTATTATCCGTCTGATCAACATCCGTGTAGCCAGTACATGTATATGATCGGAACTCTGCTGTAAAAACATACGGCCTCTACATCGTTTCTCCCGATGTAGGGAAACCCTCTATATAGGACTCTAAAGACTCGACAATACGCTGGCAGTGGGTTTAACCACAAGTCCGTCAGCAGTACTAGCTGTACGTAACGACTACCCAGTGATCTGTCGATAAGGCCGATGAGCAAACTCATCCGAACTCTTACTGAGCCTATTGTGACAATCTCCGTACAGTCTGGTCTGTTCGTCTAAGATGCTCGCATATTGGGCCTAGGGGGATGGTAACCGTCAGACCCCTAATAGCGCAATAAGTCGTACCGGGATAGAGCCCAATACATCCTAAGAAACTACTGGAGTATCTACCAGTAAATCTCGCTTGCCCTGGCTAGGGACTTTGTGTAATGGCTTTCCAAACACAATGCGATATCAACCCCCAATACCGGGAGAGACGAATCCTATCTAACTGCTATTGCCTCCAAGTGCTTCTGGGCTGCACCCATGTAATACCCTAGTTCATTTATACCAATTCTGTTTTGGGTATTTCTTTATCTATGGATATTTCTTGATTTATTGTGTTTTGGGTGGGAATAGTATAATTGGTATCCGTATTCGCATTCGACCCGACCCGTATGCTGGAAACCCGTCTTGATTACTGTTTATGATTTATCCCGGCTAGTTATGAGAATTCGTGCACTTTCATGTTGTTTATGCTGTATAACTGCATTATATCTGACATCTGCATTTTTCAATATAACATATAAAGTCAAATAAAATATTTTAAAAATATCTAGCATGGCCTGCATCATACCCCTAACCTAGTTGTAGCATCCGTACATCGTGTTCTTGTTCTGTTCAATGAAACTGACTCGTTTGAATAGCTACGTGCACGCTACGTGTATCCATTCTTGGGGGTATGCATTTTCGTTACCTGGATATCCTATTTTAGTTTTGGTTGACACGTATATTAACTGTATTTTCAAACCATAATTTTAGACCCGACCCGGGCGTCTTTTGGACTATTTTGTATTTAGCCTAAAACTCAAATTTTCTTAATTTTATATTATTTATATATATACTGTTTATATATTAATGTTTATATATATATTATTAACAAATTTTTTTTTTCTGATTCTCTCTTTCTATAACTTATATATATAATATATATTTTTTACTAACCCTTTTAAAAACATACCCCCACGTACTCTCTCTCCCTCTCACTCCTCATCTTCCCCATTTTTTTCCCGCGAAGCCTTCATCATGAGAACCCACGCCTGCCCTCGTTGCCGTGCCTCACCGTCGTCGCTTGCATCTCCAACCCCTCCTCGACTTTGCCTCTATCTTCTATCCCCCGCTGCATCCCCGACGACGAGACGGCCACGAACCCAAGAACCCAACTCAAGAACACCGATATCCACAACCTCGCCTGCACCCTCGCCGGATCCCCGACCCCGTCGCCTCTCGCCACCACCTTCTTCCTTTCCCCTCTCCAACCCTGACGACCCATACAACTCCCTGTCACAACTCAACCCGCAACAACCCATCACCTCCATCCCCGACCTCGTCACCACCGATCGCCCCGCACCCTCGTCGACATCCTCGTCACCTCTTCCTCTTCTCCTCATTTTCCTCGCCCTCTTAACCACCTCACCTCTCTCCTTTCCCCTACAACCCTCCTTCCCGAGCATCTATCCCTGCACAGAACCCAAACCGGAGCCCCTGACCTCGCCTGCACGCCCACGTCGTCGGAGCTCCGACCTCCTCTTCTCCTCCTTGCACCTGACCAGAACCTGCACCACGACCAGAACTTGCGCACTCCGACAGAGCCCCTGCAGCCCTCGTCACCTGCGTCTCGCCAGAGCCGCGCTCGTCGCCGACGATCCGGGCAAACCAGTGGACGTTCCCAACCGGCGTGGCCACCTTCTTGTTTTGCCTGGTCCTGTCTCGTGCGCGCGCGTATACATTGCGGCGTTCACTCGACGTTGGACGCGGCGTACACACCCCGTATTGAGATCCGATCAGGTAAGTTTATCTTGCTACATGCTATGATACATATTTTGCATCCATATGAATAAAAATACCATATGTTTACTGCATTTTACATCCATATTACTGTTTTACTGTTTTCGGATAGCCGTACGCATCCATATCATTAATTACATATCTGCTTGCATGCAAGTTAGCTTGATACATGCTATATTATTATACTTGCATCTATATTAATAAAAATATTGCATATTTATTGTATTGTGCATCTATGTTACAGTTTTACCGTTTTTCCGATATCCGTTCGCATCCGTATCATTTATTATACCAATGAAATGAATTTATATCTTTAGGAATTAGGACAGTTTGTACATCATTATTGTAGAGCCATGCAACTTGATAATTTTGGCTGATAATTGATGAAACCAATGAAATGAGACTAGAGATTGTTATGATTTCAATCTTAGGGTCAAGAAGTTCGTATTATCTTTGCTATGATGCTGAAGTCACAGTTTAAAAGAATAGAGGTACTGAAAATATATTGATATACTTTCCAGAATTTCTTTATATTGATAAAATTGCAAACTTCAATTCTCAGATGTTGATGGTTCACTTGAAGATAATCATGGCTCTGTAAACAATAATATTATACAAACCTAATAAATCTTTAAATATCAATTTATCATCGTGAACAGAAGGCTCCAACCTAATAAATCTTTAATATTATCCAAACCTAGTTGCATGACAGATCATATCATTTCATGTTACTGTTATATTAACACCCCATGCTTGATAATGTGCATCCTACGCAGTCATGGAGTTGTAGATGTAACCCCTGATAGATATTTGTGCATCCGTGTTTTACTGTGCATCCGTACTTTTATCGTGCATCCGTACTTGCTACAGTTTTATTATGAGCATCCGTTTGATATCTGTGCACTACCTGTCATGACATGATATACCACTACTTGACATATTACCTGATCCTGTTTCTAATGCCGACAATCCTGACATGTTGTCCTGACGGACGTATCCTGTTGTCTGCATAGACAAACCTGTATCTGTTTGACCCTGTGTTGGAATTAGCTCCAGATTTATCAATACCTGACTTGAACACATAAACTTGGGGGTAAGGGGAAATCAATGATGAAACCTGACTTGTAACTCAACAGTTAGACGCTTATACTGATCAGTTTTACGGGCTAGGCCAGCCCCGGGATGATGCTGCCGACCTCATTCGTCTGTACATGTTACCTGTTTACTGCCTAGCGGCACGTCTCGGATTCAGCCCGAGAGTCTTGACCATGGTCCCGGGCATGCATGGGATACTATTGAGTTACATCTACGATTCATTAAATTGATTTCAAAGACTTGAGAGTAATTAACCCAGTAGCATAGATTACTCACCGCATGCACATACACTTCATTGTTCCATATTCATGTTACTATTATACACTCAGTACTGTTCATACTCATGCCTGCATATCTTGTTACCTCCTAATTATATTTTTATTGTTTGATATTATGACGCACTGACGTCTGAGTTTTGCATGGCCCAGATCCTCTATCTTTGTTGCAGGCTGGTCAGGAGTATTTCAGCCGACAGGCCGAGCAGTGATGATCCTGTTAGTATCTAGTTTGGTTTAGTTTTATTTCCGTACTTTCATTTCCTGATGTGAGCCCGTATTTGGGACGTACTTTCCAGATGTTATTGTTTATTTGATTTATTGCTTCCTCATATTATTTCTTGACTCGTTTATTCTGGCATTTGGACATGTACTAGATAGTTTATTTTACTTTACTGTTCTTGATATCTTATAGACAACCGTAATGTGACTGTGGAGAGATGTTTCCTAGCTACAGATAGCATGGTTGGCTCTGTCACGTGCCGATCTTAGCGCACTCTGGGAAGCGGGGCGTGACAACCCAACTACTATCTGTTTGCATGACTCCTTTGAGCCGTGGTAGGGTAGTAATCTAAGTACAGTTGGAACACACTCGAGACGAATAGCGATGTCAAGTCAACGGACTAACCTGTACTCATGCCATCCGGGAACTGCTTCCTGACGATAGCTATAATACCAACCAGCAGTTCCCAACGAGTCTGTCTAGTGTAACTTATAACCCAATGAACACCTGTATATTATCTCCGGTATAACATACCAATGGCTGTTGGACAGACCATCTCCCATGCTGGGATGAGAAGCGTATACACTAGTCTGCTCTGGAGTATCGATGCTCCGTCTCGATAATCCTACGACTAGGGACCTGTATAAGGATGTGCTTATAGACTACTCATCCCCCACTAGTGTGACTGCCATCACAACGCTGGTAGTCAAGCAAAGATCCTAAGGGCTATACCAATATGTATAAGCGATATGCTAAAAGAAACATATACACATATTGAGGTAGAAACAAACCAAATAGCATACTACCATTTTGAGCAAGACTGTTATTATATCTGTGTATATCCCAAGCTTCCAAAATGTAATATACAAACCAGTATAATATAATAATGGCCTCTAGGGCATATATCACTAACAATTCCCTACTTGCACTAGGGCTATGTGTTAGCATATTGCAGACCTATCATCTCAATTAGCCTCTCGAACCGTGTCTGAGAGATGGTCTTTGTGAGTGGATCTTCAGTGTTGTTATCTGTCTTTACTCTCCGCATCTCGATCTCCCGATGATCAATGATCTTCCTGATCAGGTGGTACCGTCTCAAGATATGTCTGGACTTCTGATGGGACCTTGGTTCCTTTGCCAAATCTATAGCGCCGTTGTTGTCATAATACAAAGGTATTGGATCAACAATGGATGGAACCATATGAAGTTCTGTCACGAACTTCCTGATCCAGACTGCTTTCTTCGCGGCTTCACATGCAACGATATACACCATTTCCATTGTCGAGTCAGCAACGGTGTTCTGCTTGGAGCTCTTCTAACAGACCGCCCCTCCATGAGGGTAAAGACATAACCCGACATGGACCTGGAGCCATCCTTATCACTCTGCAAGCTGGAGTTTGCGAAGGTCTCGATCTGGAGGTCTTCTCTGACGTACACCAAGATCATCTACTTAGTCCTTCTCAGGTACTTGAGAATGTTCTTAACTACCGTCCAGTGCTTCTTCCTTGGGTTTGACCGATATATGCTTACAACGCTCAGTGCGTAAGCTACATTTAGTCTGGTACACAACATCACATACATTATAGAGCCTACCGCAGAAGCGTAGGGTATAATAGTCATGCGATTCCTTTCCAAATCAGTCTTAGGAGACATCTCTTTGGAGAGGGTGATTCCGTGACAAGCTGGTAGATTACTGCGCTTTGAATCTTCCATACTAAATCTTTTCAGTATGGTGTCGATGTATGATCAGTCGAAAATACTGCATTTTTAACACGGCAATTTCCCTATCATTTGCACTCATCTAGAAGTGTTTGGCATTCATATTACACATATTAGCAAAACAGTCCTGAAATATCAGATTGCATGTGTTAGACTCTAAAACCGGCACTATAAAGGAAATTGACTGCATTTCATGGCATCGCATCATCCCTATATTGCGCAACACTTGTCTTGAGAAATTGTGCAGGAACAAAGCCAAAAGAAGCTGATCAAAAATACGCCAACTCAAAGGCTAAAGATCTGGTAGCAATCCAAAGAGAAAAATACAATTAAACATATCACAAAAAGGCCCATATATCAGCCCAGGACCACAGAAGAAGACCCGAGCCTTGAAACCTCCAAAGAGCCGCGGTTCCGCGGCGGGAGCCAGCTTGCGCCGCGGAACCGCGGCGCTTATGCCACTTCATCAGTCAAATTTCATTGCAAAATTCTCATCTCTGGTCCCACATTCCTTTTATATACTTCAATCTCCAGAAAACCCTCGAAGCTTCTGCCAGATCAGCAAAGACCATTAAGCAAAGCTAATCTTAATTAAGCTCCTAACAAACTATTTCTAGAAGCTCCCTCCTAACTAATCACATCTAGAAGCTTCTCCTCTAACTAACTTTTGGAGGGAAATTCAAATTTCCTCAACAAACTTTTGGAGGGAAAACTTAAAATTCAAATCCTAGATCTAGGGTTCGGTTGTCTATAAATAGGAACCTAGATCTAAGGGTTGGGTTGTTCTTCGATATTCCTAAATCTATCTTCATCTTCTTCCACAAGTCTAGTGACAAGGCTTGTGCGAAACCCTAACCCTAATTCCAATCCAAATTCAAGATCTTGAGTACCAATCAAGCAAGAAGCCCTTCAACCTTTTAGGAGCGGAACCGATCTCCAACCGAGTAAGTGATCCAAGCCGATCCGCGACTCACGGAGCCGAGCGAAGCCAAATCAATAATCAAGTTCTTCCTCTTGTAGTTCTTGAGCGAATGTAATGAAATTGTTGATATAAATAAAATGTGAAATTCTTTAATCTTGCTTTCTTTAAATTCTTGCATCATGATTCGATCTCAATTTATGATTGTAGTTCTTGTGATGATGTTTGAGTAAAACTCCGCTCATTAAGGAGTCGAGACGATCAATAGAATGATGATGTAACAAATCTTAAAACGATTCTTGAGTCCTACGAGTTTTGTAAACCCTAGCAAGTTCAAGAATCGATGACCTAGTTTCGTTGCGATGCTTTCTTGATTGTTATCGCTCGAAATTAGGGATCTACGATCGTTTCTTGAATTTACTAGAGGTTAGAATGTGGATGATATCGACGAAAGAATAAGGGATAAATGATGAAACCCTAGTTTCACTAGAAATCCCCAATTCTCGTCGATCATCATCGATCTAGTATCAATTCATCGAAGGATAAGAATACGTCATCGTGAGATTGCATCACATCTATAGATCCGATCGATTCCTACGAGCCTCATTTCGATTCTTGATATTTGGTTGGAAAAATCATCAAACTATCAATTCTTGATTCTATCTTTTTCTTGTTATTAGATCTATATTTTCTAATTCTTGAACTCCAAATATAAATCATGAATTGTTTTGTTTTCTTTTCTTTAAAGTTTCAATTCATCTAATTCGAAACACGAACGATTACACTTTCCTTGTGGACGATCCGCACTCGCTTACGATCTACAACTGACACCGTGGTTGATTGCGGTCAAATAATTTTTGGTTGTGATTTCTTTACAATTCTCAATTACTACACATCAAGAATTCTTTTCAATCAAATGGCGCCGTTGCCGAGGATAGTGCGCTAATTGTTCGTATTTTGAAATTTGAGTTGAAAAATTTATTCCATTATAATTTTTAGATCTAAACTCGCACAAACCCTAATACGTGTGTTGTGATTTGATTGCGAGGAAATCTGGAATCATTGGAGCTTGGATAAAATTTTTGTAAATATTCCAGAGAACTAAAAGGAGCAACAGAAGCATTCTCCTAAATTTCTGTGCAGTGATCCCTTTCCCCAACCGCGATCCCGCGGCAATAACCCCCTTTCTGCAGCGGTTCCGCGGCCTCTCTAGCTCTTCTCTGCACCAATTTTCCCCTATGAGTCTCTATCTTTCTTATTTTCTTCTCAATCTGCTCCAATAACAATTTGTGCAGGTTTCTTTGCTAAAAAATCGCAGCGCCGCAAAATGCAAATTAAAATAGTGCATGTTTTTGTTTCTTGGTTGTTTGCATAATTAATACGGACATTAAGGGGCAAAGACCAAATCCAGATTAGGTGGGGAGTTCATTACCCTTCCTAAGCCCCGAAAATCGCAAAATTTGCATCCGCATTTACCCTTATTAATTAAAAAAGATCTAGAGATGACTCTAAGGATCATCGTGCTCACTTAGGACAAGAGAAGGCCATGGGTAATTCATTGCTTATCCGCGTTTCTTTGTGGTGTCTAAGGCAAGTGTGTCTAAGGCTAGTGGTTATTAATTAGGCCCACTACTTACGTAGTGGAGTACCTTCCTACTTACCTGGCACTTTCCTGGCCACAGGAGAGACAAAGAGGCAGTGGAGGATTTATCCTGCGACTTGTCTTTTGGCAGTTAGGAGCGGTCTAGAGTTTGACCTGGGTGACCACTAGATTTTAGGGTTTTGCTTGTTGCATTTGTTGTGATTGCATCATTTTTTTCAAAAATCCGTATATTTTCAAAACAAACACCGCATTCATCATTTCCTCTAATTATACCAACGCTGCCACTTGTGCTACAACCGTTTAACACAATGTTAGGCTGGACACGGGATTCCATTTCCCGTCTTGTCCGCGTTTCTTTTATCGACCCCAGAGTCGGTAATTCTTCATCTTCTCCCCCACCATCCGCCACAACCGCGATGGACCCAAATCTATCAAACTTTAACACTACTCTGCCACCGCTCGCAGGTGCGCAGAATCTTCCACGCATTTCTCTCCAAGAGAGATGCTATCCTACACGTGTTACCCTTCCTACCTGTCTTTCTATACTACCTGCCAACGGGGAAAATTTTGAAATCAACCCCCAATTCATCAAACTGTTACCCAAATTTCATGGTCTTGATTCTGAAAACGCATACGTGTTTATTTCTAAATTTGAAAACGTATGTGCTTTGATGGGAAATTCACAACTGTCTTTGGACGCTCTGCGTTTACGTCTTCTCCCATTCACTTTGTGCGATTTAGCCGAGAAGTGGCTTTACATCACACCCGCACATTCTATTTCAACATGGGACGAATTCGTTGCAGCATTCCTTAAGAAATTTTATCCCAATCACAAGACCGCCCGTGTTCGGAGCGAAATCTCTAAATTTACCCAACTTCCCAATGAACCATTTTGGAAATGCTTTGAACGGTTCAAGGGTCTTCTTATCCAATGCCCTCATCAAGAAATCTCCAGATGGGAGTTGTGTCGAATTATCTATGAGGGTATTGATCTCACTACTAGACAGATGCTTGAAACCATGTGTCATTGCCAATTCCTATCTAAAGATGATGGTGAAGCTTGGAAATACCTAGAGGATTTAGCTCAAAACACATCACAACGGGAAAGTGTTAGACCACTACCGTCTAGGGAAGATGTCAATCAGCTCGATGTTTCCGTCACCATGAAAGCCGAAATGGCCGCAATACAAAGGAAACTCGACGCTATAGAAAGCAAAATGTCTTCAGCCTCCCTAAACCAATCCATACTTCCCAAAACCGTGTGTGGCTGCTGTTCAAACCCTTCACATTTGACGGAATAATGTCCTTTGAATGTACCGTTTCAAGGTCACATTAATGCTTCACTTCAGCAAAGACCTGGAAGCTATCCCTCTTCTTCCTCATATAATCAAGATTCGAGGAATCACCCGAACTTTGCTTGGAACCAATCACAATCTCAAAACACGGTTCAATTCCTAAACAATTTTCAAAAGGTCCCTCCACCACAACAGCAACCACCACTTCAATTGAGTCAGCACCCCTTCCAACCGCAAAATTTTCAAAATCCTGCCAACACTTTTGCACTACATGAAAACTCTTTGCAATTGGCCGGTACTGATAATATCTCTGCACTGGTGCAAACCTTGGTTACTTTCATGAAACAATCCATCCAAGAGTCGGCAAGTTTTCAATCTTCCATCAATAATATGATAAAGATCATTCTCACTCAAAATGAGAATATCAAATCAATGGAAGCACATATTGAACGAATAACAGCCGAAATAAGTGCTAGAGAAGAATGGAATCTTCCATCTCAACCCGTACCTGATCCTGGACCTTCACATTGCATTAATGTGGACGCTTTTACAACGTTGAGATCTGGAAGAGTGCTAGACAATCATTCGGGTGACCAAATTGATAATGATGAATTGATCATTAACACCCCGGCTTCCACTTCCACTTCCTCTCACACTTCTACTTCTTACCCTATTTCGTCTAACTTACATTCTTCTTCCGAGCCTATTCTCCATGTTCCCAAAGGCTCGAACCATCCACCCACCTCATCTTTTCCACCCCCACAAACTTCTCCATAAATGTTGGACCCAACACTTATTGATAGAGCTCCATTTCCAAATAGGTTGAGGCCCAAGAAACATGATGCCCAAATGGAGAAGATTGTGGACATGTTTAAGGAAGTTAACATCAACATCCCTCTCCTAGATGCTATTCAACAAGTTCCGTCTTATGCGAAAATTTTTAAGAACTTGTGCACTAGGAAGAGGAAGACTCAAGTGCCTAAAAAAATCTTCATGTCGAGTACTGTAGACACGGCTTTTCCCCAACAATTACCACGGAAACGTAAGGACCCTGGCTGTCCTACTATTTCTATTTCTATTGGGGAGAAACACATCAACCGTGCTTTACTTGACCTTGGCGCTAGTGTTAACTTGCTTCCTTACTCGGTTTACGAGCAACTAGGTATCGGAGTGTTAAAGCCTTCAAACATAACACTTCAGATGGCTGACCGATCAATCACCAAACCTAGGGGTGAACTGGAGGATGTGTTAATAAAAATCGGGGAATTTGTATTCCCTGTGGATTTTATTGTACTTGATACACAGCCTGTAGCGAACCCACGGAACCAAATTCCGGTGATTTTAGGTCGCCCCTTTTTGGCCACTTCCAATGCAATAATCAACTGTCGTAATGGTTCTATGACCCTATCCTTCGGGAATAGGTCAATTGAGCTGAACATTTACAAGTTGGGAAGTGTACCCTCCGAACCTACTGCTCAGGTCTGTTCTGTCGACTTAATGGATGTCGACAGCAGCGAATTTGATTTTGACTCTTTTCATATGTTATTGTTTGACCCAACTATGTATCATACACATACGGACTCTTCCACCGAGATGTCCGGGTCAACAGCTGACACTGATTATGAAATGTTTTTAGAGTCTAAAGATCACCCCGCACTTTGTGATGACATTCTTCATCGGGGTATTGATGGAACTTTTGAGGAAATCTTCGCTGATGAACTCGCATTTTTGAATGACACGGGTGTTGAGAAGAATCATGTCCCAATCAATGAAATTGAACCTCCACCCCTTTTTCTGAACTGTACAAAGAATGCGAGTAATCCATCACATTCACTGCATCGTCTCTCCAATATGAGACGCACACACATTCTGTTCCACCACTTTACCTTTCCCTACTTCTTCTTCCACCAATCAGAGCACTGCATTGATAAAATTTTTGAATGGTTGGTGTTGATTTTCGGTCTTTGCAAAGCTTGGCATCGACCAATGATTTTTGACCCCCTCATGTGGTTTTCAAAAGATTAACATTGCATAACTCAAGTTTGGGGGGGGGTATATTTTTTCTGGCTCTTGAAAAGAAAATTTTTACAAAATTTTGAGCCAAAAATAAGTTTGGGGGAGGATCTTCACTTAAATATCTTGCCCCCACTAATAAATTCCTCCCAAGCTTACAGGTTTTTCGAGATTTAGCAGATGGCAACAGTGAGGACACTGTTGAAAACAAATTTGGGGGAGGTTTGTGCTTATTTTCGCATCATTTGCATCATACTTTGCATAAGCACAAAACATTTTGAAAACCTATAAAAATTTAAAAATTTTCAAGAAAATAAAAATATTTTTGTACATAAATAAGATAATAAAAGTTTAGATAGTGAAAAATTACATCCATGAGATTAGAAAAATTTAAGAAAACTTAGAAAATTAGAAGTTTTCTTATACGAACTAGTAATAAGTAGTTATGAGCCGTTGTCCCAAGGGTTAGTAAGATGAAGGACGTCACTAATCTGAGGATAAAAATAAGTCTGAAAAATAGTTTCTATTCTGGAAGCCAAACATTTTGAACGTTGATACCCTGCTATTCGCACTTACACACGTCTTAAAGTCCGGGATAGTAGAGGATACCTTGAAATGCTCTTGTCTTAAAGCCAAAAGTATGAAGGAAATAAAAAAAAACGAAGAAAATTTAAAATGGTGAGAATAGTGGACACTGGTTTTGTTATCACCAAGGGCAATAAAAAATATATAGCGAGGGTGCTTCTTCACCTAGTGCCCTAAGGCCAACTGGTCTGGGAGTCACTGCTATGCCTTAGGTGGTGCAAGACGAGGAAAATACACCAAATAAGCAAGCACATGAGTAATCGGTCGGTTAGTACCTCAAGAAGTATTAACGGTCGCATGAAAGTGTGTGAGCAATCCTAAATATTCATTAATTAAAAAGTACTGAGGCTGATGGACAAGAGTATGATAGCTTGAATTGAATTCTCCGGGTGTAGGGATGTCCTTTACACACACGCATGGTGATATTATAATGACCCCAAAATCTTTATACATTTGTATTATCCCTCTTCAATAATATACCGTATTTATTTGTACTTGGTATTTTCCTTCTTCTATTAAATTTATTATTATTTTATTCCTCAATCTATTATGTATTTTTTTTTCTAGGTACAATTTCTTTTTCTTATATTAAGTTTTTAACTTGTCATTCTTATTTTTCCTTTCATAAATATTTAACCCAAATCCATTATTCTTATTCTCTACAGCCCATCTAAAAAGCCCATTTTCTTTTTAAGCAACATCATATATTTAATTCTAATTAAATATATGGATGAATAACCTTATAGCTCATTGGTTAAGTCCTTGCATTGTTATTCCATAAGTCACATGTTCAAATCCCCATTCTTGCAATTATGTTTTATCATTTTTTATTCTTCTCATAACCTACAAATGAGACCTTTCATTTCCGAAATGAATTGTGACCTTTCATTTCTCTTTTAATTCTCATGTTGAATGCATATATTATTATACATAATTCACCATTACACCATCTTTATTGTCCTCCTCTATCTTTTCCTTCATCACATTTTTCTATCTCTCACTTCTTCCTCTTTACCTAGAGTCCAAGAAGAAGAACATGAAGAAGTCTTCAAGAAGGTCTCGTTACTAATGCGAGGCTATCGGCGGATAGACAAGCCCGGTGACAATACCGGCTTGTGCATGTAAGTCCCTTCATTTTTTCCTTCCTCCATCTCTTTCTTTTTCTCTTTATATTTCTCTTGTTTTATATTGCCATGAAAAACTTCACTTGACATATCATAGTTCATAAATAATTAATTAAATGGATATATATATAAATAATGAACACACAAACATACACACATATATAGTTTGTAAAGTCTTTTTCATTACTCTCAATTCACATGTTAAGATTTCATAGTGACCAATTAGGATTGCATGTTTGTTGTTTTATTTTAAATCACTTTATTTAAAGTTTGTAAAAAAAAATGAAGTTACGAATAAATACCATGGTTTTCTCATTTCTCACATATGACATATCAATACCTTTAGCTTTAAAATAATTTTTAGAAATTAATTTTTACTTCTGAAAATTTCACGGAATTTACATATGATAGATTATATTATTTTATACATGCTGTAAAAATTTTAGATCGATCCGCATAACGGTTTAGGAATTACATCGTATTTATTCATTGATCGTAAAACAGAAAACTGCAGCTATCGGTCAATTTCTAAGACACATAACTTGGTATACCGGTATCCAAATTGAGCAAACTCAGGTGTTTTGATATCTAAATCGAATGATCTAGATTTTCTTAGTTTTATAGTTTTACCGAAAACCTATCTAAGATAAAGAAAACTGCATTACAATATTAAGTGACGGATCTGGACAAAATCTGTTCCGATTCGCACACTGTTTTTAAATTGGACATAACTCGAACACCCGATGTCCGTTTGTGACAAAATTTAGATGTATAGATGCACCATTGATAGAACTATAATTTTCTATATATTATATTACTTAGGAATGCATGAAACAACCTGATATAGGCTTTGAAATAGAATATATAGTTGCTGTCCAGAAATCTGAATTTCTGTTTTAAACGCTGATATTAAAATGATCATAACTAGAGCTTCAGAAATCCAAATCATGTGAATCTTGGTGTTTTAGATAAGTACTTCAAAATACCTACAATTTTCTAATAATTTTCGTAACCTGAAACCCGATAAAAATTAACTCAAACTGCGTTTTAAAAATATGTGACGGTGCCGAATAGATTCTGATCCGTTTTGCGCGACGATACGAAAACATATATATCTCTCAAACCGGTAGTCGTATTTAGGTGAAACTGGAACTTACGCATGCAAAACATTTAGAGACATATCTCTGTTTATATTCCGCATTCGTTCAACTTGATTAATTAGTCGTACATAATATTTCTTTACAGCATTATTTATGGTAGTTACTCGAATAATATACTTGACTCATTTCATGTTATTCGAACATGTATACATATTTATCTTGATCATTAAATTGTTGTATGTACATAAAGACGATAATTAAATACTTGAGTTGTATTTTGAAAAATATACAATAGTATTTTTACAATAAACCCCCTCAAGTTTTATAAATTACAATAAGGCCCCTAACAATTATTGAACTTCAACTCACTTTCTTTTAGTCTGACTCGGGTTAGAGTCTGACTATTTCTGACTTGGAAATGATTCAAGTCAATCTATATTCTTTATATTTCAACTCAAGATGAATACATGAATTCCAGAATCCAGTTAACAATCTACTTGACTGAACCGAACCATGGATATTCCTTTTACATGTTTCCCAGTATTCCATTTACATGACTCTACGGTTATAACCGTTTCCTGATATCATGGTTTCAGTCAGTCAGTTAATCAATCTTACAATCAATACAATTTTACAAGATAACAATACAAATAAGACATCGCGGGGTTTAAGGGGTAGATTGGTACGGAAGGTGTTAAAGGTGGCACGGGGTGGTCAGATTAATACACCTAACCTGAATCCTATTGCTGTTGTATCGTGGCATAACGGTTCCTTGTACTACACGTGCCCTAGTCTCTGGCAAGTGAGACTCCCCTCGTATACACTGTCATTCTTCTGTACCAAGCTACAAACAACAGCGTTAACATAATATTACAATAATAGTTTACATTTTAAAAATGTATCTTCTTATTCTGTCTTCTCTATTTCCCTCTTACCCTTGGGAATTACCGAGCGATCTGTTCGCTGACGACATTCTGTTTCTCTCTTCTTTGAATGTCGTCAGGTGACTTGGACCCGGCAGAAGTTGAGCCAACCCAGGAAGACTTGGAGCAATTTGCCGAAGACCCAACAGTATAATTTCATTGTACACTTTTCTTTTCAGTATTTTCCTTTTCCTGTTATGCCACTGTTTAGGCATTTTTATTTCAGTTGTATTTTCCTTTCCATGTATTGTACAAAGAATGTTAATAAATAAAAGTTGCTGTTCTTTTATACTCTTGTCTCTTGTGTATTTATTTTATATTGCTTAGTTACGCTTAGCGTATGTACTTCTGAGTACATACGTAGCGGGCCTCGTCGCGTCCACTTCGCCGTACACTGGGAAGCGGGGCGTGACAGATATGATCGATGTTTGGAAAAAAGATATGAATGAAAAATAAGACGATGTTTTATTGAGGGAGGACGTGATTTCCGATATCTTTTCATGACCATTAAGATAGGGCTCATGACAACCGAAAAGCTAGCTTAGTTGAAAACCCTAATTTTCAAAGTCTTTCTTTTACAATTCTTTTATTTAAATGTAATATTAATGATCTTCCTTTTATTATTGGATTTTGTGGGTGCAATCCGCTGAAAACCCTTAGGAGACAACACTCCTCCTACCACCTAGAGGTTTAAAGGCTTGTTGCACGTGCTCAGTGCAATCGTGTTGCCTACGAAAATGTGCTAGTTAGTTTTTCTATTTTCTCCTTCTCTTTTTAATAAAAAGTTCTCTCGAGACGATCGAAAATAAGTTTGGGGGAATCTGATCAGTCGAAAATACTGCATTTTAACACGGCAATTTTCCTATCATTTACACTCATCTAGAAGTGTTCGGCATTCATATTACACATATTAGCAAAACAGTCCTGAAATATCAGATTGCATGTGTTAGACTCTAAAACCGGCACTATAAAGAAAATTGACTGCATTTCATGGCATCGCATCATCCCTATATTGCGCAATACTTGTCTTGAGAAATTGTGCAGGAACAAAGCCAAAAGAAGCTGATCAAAAATACGCTAACTCAAAGGCTAAAGATCTGATAGCAATCCAAAGAGAAAAATACAATTAAACATATCACAAAAAGGCCCATATGTCAGCCCAGGACCACAGAAGAAGACCCGAGCCCTGAAGCCTCCAAAGAGCCGCGGTTCCGCGGCGGGAGCCAGCTTGCACCGCGGAACCGCGGTTCTTATGCCACTTCATCAGTCAAATTTCATTGCAAAATTCTCATCTCTGGTCCCACATTCCTTTTATATACTTCAATCTCCAGAAAACCCTCGAAGCTTCTGCCAGATCAGCAAAGACCATTAAGCAAAGCTAATCTTAATTAAGCTCCTAACAAACTATTTCTAGAAGCTCCCTCCTAACTAATCACATCTAGAAGCTTCTCCTCTAACTAGCTTTTGGAGGGAAATTCAAATTTCCTCAACAAACTTTTGGAGGGAAAACTTAAAATTCAAATCCTAGATCTAGGGTTTGGTTGTCTATAAATAGGAACCTAGATCTAAAGGTTGGGTTGTTCTTCGATATTCCTAAATCTATCTTCATCTTCTTCCATAAGTCTAGTGACAAGGCTTGTGCGAAACCCTAACCCTAATTCCAATCCAAATTCAAGATCTTGAGTACCAATCAAGCAAGAAGCCCTTCAACCTTTTAGGAACGGAGCCGATCTCCAACCGAGCAAGTGATCCAAGCCGATCCGCGACTCACGGAGCCGAGCGAAGCCAAATCAACAATCAAGTTCTTCCTCTTGTAGTTCTTAAGCGAATGTAATGAAATTGTTGTTATAAATAAAATGTGAAATTCTTTAATCTTGCTTTCTTTAAATTCTTGCATCATGATTCGATCTCAATTTATGATTGTAGTTCTTGTGATGATGTTTGAGTAAAACTCCGCTCATTAAGGAGTCGAGACGATCAATAGAATGATGATGTAACAAATCTTAAAACGATTCTTGAGTCCTACGAGTTTTGTAAACCCTAGCAAGTTCAAGAATCGATGACCTAGTTTCGTTGCGATACTTTCTTGATTGTTATCGCTCGAAATTAGGGATCTACGATCGTTTCTTGAATTTACTAGAGGCTAGAATGTGAATGATATCGACGAAAGAATAAGGGATAAATGATGAAACCCTAGTTTCACTAGAAATCCCCAATTCTCGTCGATCATCATCGATCTAGTATTAATTCATCGAAGGATAAGAATACGTCATCGTGAGATTGCATCACATCTATAGATCCGATCGATTCCTACGAGCCTCATTTCGATTCTTGATATTTGGTTGGAAAAATCATCAAACTATCAATTCTTGATTCTATCCTTTTCTTGTTATTAGATCTATATTTTCTAATTCTTGAACTCCAAATATAAATCATGAATTGTTTTGTTTTGTTTTCTTTAAAGTTTCAATTCATCTAATTCGAAACGCGAACGATTACACTTTCCCTGTGGACGATCCGCCCTCGCTTACGATCTACAACTGACACCGTAGTTGATTGCGGTCAAATAATTTTTGGTTGTGATTTATTTACAATTCTTTGAAAAGAATTCTTGATGTTTAGTAATTGAGAATTGTAAAGAAATCACAACCAAAAATTAATTGACCGCAATCAACTACGGTGTCAGTTGTAGATCGTAGGTGAGGGCAGATCGTCCACAGGGAAAGTGTAATCGTTCGTGTTTCGAATTAGATGAATTGAAACTTTAAAGAAAAGAAAACAAAACAATTCATGATTTATATTTGGAGTTCAAGAATTAGAAAATATAAATCTAATAACAAGAAAAGGATAGAATCAAGAATTGATAGTTTGATGATTTTTCCAACAAAATATCAAGAATCGAAATGAGGCTCGTAGGAATCGATCGGATCTATAGATGTGATGCAATCTCACGATGACGTATTCTTATCCTTCGATGAATTGATACTAGATCGATGATGATCGATGAGAATTGGGGATTTCTAGTGAAACTAGGGTTTCATCATTTATCCCTTATTCTTTCGTCGATATCATCCACATTCTAGACTCTAGTAAATTCAAGAAACGATCGTAGATCCCTAATTTCGAGCGATAACAATCAAGAAAGTATCGCAACGAAACTAGGTCATCGATTCTTGAACTTGCTAGGGTTTACAAAACTCGTAGGACTCAAGAATCGTTTTAAGATTTGTTACATCATCATTCTATTGATCGTCTCGACTCCTTAATGAGCGGAGTTTTACTCAAACATCATCACAAGAACTACAATCATAAATTGAGATCGAATCATGATGCAAGAATTTAAAGAAAGCAAGATTAAAGAATTTCACCTTTTATTTATATCAACAATTTCATTACATTCGCTCAAGAACTACAAGAGGAAGAACTTGATTGTTGATTTGGCTTCGCTCGGCTTCGTGAGTCGCGGATCGGCTTGGATCACTTGCTCGGTTGGAGATCGGCTCCGCTCCTAAAAGGTTGAAAGGCTTCTTGCTTGATTGGTACTCAAGATCTTGAATTTGGATTGGAATTAGGGTTAGGGTTTCGCACAAGCCTTGTCACTAGACTTGTGGAAGAAGATGAAGATAGATTTAAGAATATCGAAGAACAACCTAACCCTTAGATCTAGGTTCCTATTTATAGACAACCAAACCCTAGATCTAGGATTTGAATTTTAAGTTTTCCCTCCAAAAGTTTATTGAGGAAATTTGAATTTCCCTCCAAAAGTTAGTTAGAGGAGAAGCTTCTAGATGTGATTAGTTAGGAGGGAGCTTCTAGAAATAGTTTGTTAGGAGATTAATTAAGATTAGCTTTGCTTAATGGTCTTTGCTGATCTGGCAGAAGCTTCGAGGGTTTTCTGGAGATTGAAGTATATAAAAGGAATGTGGGACCAGAGATGAGAATTTTGCAATGAAACTTGACTGATGAAGTGGCATAAGCACCTCGGTTCCGCGGCGCAAGCTGGCTCCCGCCGCGGAACCGCGGCGCAAGCTGGCTCCCGCCGCGGAACCGCGGCTCTTTGGAGGCTTCAAGGCTCAGGTCTTCTTCTGTGGTCCTGGGCTGACATATGGGCCTTTTTATGATATGTTTAATTGTATTTTTCTCTTTGGATTGCTACCAGATCTTTAGCCTTTGAGTTGGCGTATTTTTGATCAGCTTCTTTTGGCTTTGTTCCTGCACAACTTCTCAAGACAAGTGTTGCGCAATATAGGGATGATGCGATGCCATGAAATGCAGTCAATTTCCTTTATAGTGCCGGTTTTAGAGTCTAACACATGCAATTTGATATTTCAGGACTGTTTTGCTAATATGTGTAATATGAATGCTGAACACTTCTAGATGAGTGCAAATGATAGGGAAATTGCCGTGTTAAAAATACAGTATTTTCGACTGATCAATGTACCTTGACTGTGAAAGTTCCAACATCCTTTTAGATCTATCACGATAGATCTGGATCCTCAGAATGAAGGAGGCATTACCCAGGTCCTTCATGAAGAACGTTTGTGACAAGAATCCTTTGACTGATTGTAGTACAGGAATGTCATTTCCTATCAAGAGAATATTATCCACGTACAAGACGAGGAATACCACAGTTCTTGATTCAATTTTACTATAAATGCATGGTTCATCTGGATTTTTGATAAAGTCAAATTCCTTAACCGTCTCATCAAAATAGATGTTCCAACTCCACAATGCCTGCTTTAATTCATAAATGAACTTAAGCAACTTGCACACTCTTTCGCTGCTCTCACACTCTATGGAAACCTTCCGGCTGATCTATATAAACACCCTCTTCCAAATTTCCATTCAGAAAAGCGGTCTTTACGTCCATCTGCCAAATTTCATAATCGTAGAAGGCAGCAATGGCAAGAAGGATCCGAATGGATTTGAGCATAGCCACTGGAGAAAATGTTTCATCATAGTCCAAACCAGGTCTTTGATGGAAACCTTTTGCAACAAGTCTAGCCTTATAGGTTTCAACCTGTCCATCTACACCAATCTTCTTTCTGAAGATCCGTTTGAAGCCTACGGGTTTTACCCTTTCTGGAGCAATGTCCAAAGTCCATATTTTGTTGGTGTACATGGACTCCATTTCAGTCCATATTGCATCCAGCCATTTTACCGAGTTTCTGCTCCTGATGGCTTGCTGGAAACTAGTTGGCTCATCATCGTCGATGATGCAATCCTCTCTATCTCCGTCTATGAGAAAACCGTAGTATCTCTCGGACAGATGAGACAGCCTACTAGTCCTGTGGAGTGGCGCAGGGATGCCCGGTTCTTTCGAAACTTCTGGTTCCACCATGTTTTCAGTAATAGCTTGTGGTTCTGGAATTTCTTCCAGTTCTATTGCGCTTCCACTTATTTCTTTTTCAAGAAATTAAGTTTCCAAAAAGCGGGCATGCCTGGAAATAAAGACCTTTTGTTCCATTGCGTAATAAAAAAGATACCCCCTGAAGTTCTTTGGGTATCCCACAAATTTACACAGTACTAAGCGTGCCTCGAGCTTGTCCGCATGATGCTTTTTTACAAAAGCTGGACATCCCCATATGTTAAGGTACTTAAGATTGAGTTTCTTCCCACTCCACATCTGATATAATGTGGTAGACACTAATTTAGTAGGAATCTTGTTCAAAAGATATGCAGCTGATTCTAGTGCATAACCCCAAAAGGATCGCGGTAATTCAGCGTTACTCATCATGGAACGTACCATATCCAATAAGGTTTGGTTCCGCCTTTCCAATACACTATTATGTTGAGGTATGTATGGAGGAGTAAGTAGAGAAAGAATTCTATTCTCATTTAAGTAATCCAGAAACTTGGCACTTAAGTATTCAACATCTCGATCAGATCTTAGTGTCTTGATACTTTTGCCGGTTTGTTTTTCTACTTCATTCTTATATTCAACCTCGGATTTATGTTTCATCAAGAATTCATGTCCATACCTTGAGAAATCATCCGTAAAAGTAATGAAGTACGAATAACCACTTTTTGCATGTGTAGACATTAGACTACACACGTCGTTGTGTATGAGTCCCAAGAACTCACTCGCTCTTACTCCGTGTCCAGTGAACGGAGTCTTTGTCATCTTTCCTTTGAGACATGATTGACAAGTTGCATAAGACTGATATTCGAACGGATCCAAATATCCCTCTTTATGTAACTTCGTCAACCTTGTTTCATTGATGTGACTCACTCTACAATGCCATAATAAAGCCTGATTTAATTTTGGAGATTTTCTTTTAAGTGCGTTCTGGACGTTAAAAATCTGAGCTTGATTTAATACGTATATACCGTTATCCAGTGTATCTGACCCAATCAAACCATGATTAAGGTGGATGTGAACGACATCGCTTACAAATGTAAAATCATAATCTTCTTTAGAAAATAAAGATACATGGCAAACTACCCGCCAAATTCCCGAAGTGAAGCAACCTCCCTTAATAAAATGAGTAGACCACTCGGCACTTCAAGAACCCGGTAGTTTGTGCATCCTACATTAGGTCTATCGTAGGTGCAAGAAAAAGTAAATGAAATAATACAACGGTGGTTACAACCTCAACCTGGATGTGACCCGCAAAAATAATATTACATCAATTTACAAATTACATGAACAAAAGAAAAGAAAACACTCTTCTCACTCCTCCGGCTATTTATCCACGACGATCCAATACTTCATATACACAAATCATCATAATACAGATATGTGCAACCTCCACTAATCGACATACAACAATTAGCAGACGTTTACAAACACATATATAATCACAGAAAACCCGGATTAGCCAAGTAACTTAGAATTTCGATCGATAATAATTATCTGTTTTTACCCCATGTACAAACCAGTACACAAACAATCTTGGGTAGAAACCAAATATGTAAGAAACCATATTTCCAGGAATAAGACCCACGGAAGAAATTTGGAGTGACTCGGCCCTGACTCGGCCGCGGATCGACGGCTAAACACTGAGTTTGGCCGTGGTCTTGGCAGATCACAAGCTCAAATTTCTTCTGTTTTCTTATAAAACCTCTGCATGTATTCTTAAGGCCACCGAAATAATTTTTTGAACACTTTAAAAAATTAACAGCAAGCTTGACATGGAAAATTGATTTCAGGTATTTTTCCGACGATCGAAATTCTAACTACTTACTAACTAGCTAGTTAAGATTTAGTAGGCTCTGATACCACTGTAAGTTGATGTCGCGCACCGCGCGGGTTCGCGGTGAGGCGGAATTTATAAAAAAGCGATTTTTACAAGTTTCTCAACACCGACAAAACTCCAGGATCTATACGGAACTTTAACTAGCTAAATCTACAAAGAGGTTGTTAACTACTATGAAAGTGTTATACCTCCTTGTCATAAGTCCTTCGGATCTCCTCCTCCTCCTCTTCTTTAGCTCCTCGAAGATTGGATCACGCTTGAACGTCGGCCTTCTCGCGTCAAAGATGATCCATCCGAGAGTCTATATCTCAAGCTCCAATCTTTAAACCGAAGTAACTAAGGTACCTAGTCTGCTAAGCTGGGTAGCCTAGAAAATGTAGAGTATCTAATGGAATATTTAATCTCAATAAACCCTATGTTCCACCACTCATGTGAGAGTTAGGGTTCTTGAGGAAAAAGGAGAGGAAACTTGGAGAGAGAATGCAAATGAACAAATGAACTAATGTTAGCCAGTATGGAGAATGGCTCATCTCTTTCAATAATGAAGTATGTATTATTTTCTCATAGAAAATAGTCACTATACTTCAATAGTGAACACAAACTAATAAACAAATCATTTGAGCCATGCTTCACACCTATGCCACAAATATCTCCAATTTCCACCTCACTAATCTATTTTGCAAAAATAGATAAATCAAATAATGAGGTGTCCCTTTCTAGAAGTATCTCTTGCAAAATTACAAGAATGCCCTCACCGTATATACATACCCGTATTCGTATTCCAAAAAATACGAATACAGTGAGATAACAATAATCCAATAATATAATACTAGGATCCGGTTTAAACCAAATCCCACTAGTATTATCCTTCCGATCAACATCCATGTAGCCAGTACACGTATATGATTGGAACCTTATTGTAAAACCATACGACCTCTACATCGTTTCGCCCGAAGCAGGAAACCCTCTGTGTAGGACTCTAAAGACTCGACAGTACGCCGGCAGTGGGTTTAACCACAAGTTCGTCAGCGGTACTAGCTGCATGTAACGGCTACCCAGATATCCGTCGATAAGAATGTCGATGAGCAAACTCATCCGAACTCCTACTGAGCCTATCTGTGACAATCTCCGTATAGTCTGGTATGTTCGTTTAAGATACTCGCATATTAGGCCTAAGGGGTGGTAATCTTCAGACCTCTAATAGTGCAATAAATCGTGCCGAGGTAGAGCCCAATACACCCTGAGAAACCACCGGAGTATCTACCAGTAAATTTCGCTTGTCCTGACCAGGGACTTTGTGTAATGCCTTTCCGAACACAGCACGATATCAACCCCTAATACCGGAAGAGATGAATCCTATCTAACCGCCAATGCCTCTAAGTGTTTCGGGACTGCACCCAACTACCACCTATTTGGATGACTCCTTTGAGCCGTGGTAGGGTAGTAATCTGAGTACAGTGGGAACACACTTGAGATGAATAGCGATATCAATTCAATGGACTAATCTGTACTCATGCCACCCGGAAACTGCTACCTGACGATAGGTATAATACCAACCGACAGTTCCCAATGAGTCCATCAATGCAACTCATAACCCAATGAGCACCTATACTCTATCTCCGGTACGACATACCAATGGTTGTGGGACAGATCATCTCCTCTGCTGGGATGAGAAGCGTATACACTAGTCTATTCTGGAGTATTGATACTCCGTCTCGATAATCTTATGACTAGAGACCTGTATAAGGATGTGTTTATAGACTACCCAGCCCCCACTAGTGTGACTGCCATCACAACGCTGGTAGTCAAGTAAAAATCCTAAGGGCTCTACCAATATGTATAAGCGATATGCTAAAACAAACATATACACATATTGAGGTAGAAATAAACCAAGTAGCATACTACCAGTTTGAGCAAGACTGTTATTATATCTGTATATATCCTAAGCTTCCAAAATATAATATACAAACCAGTATGATACAATAATGGCATCTAGGGCATATATCACTAACAATTATATTATACCTGAGACGAATGCTTATATATATGATATATAGTAGACGCTATTTATGTTTTGCATCCGTGCTAGCCCTGCCCCCGTCCTGCCGTAAATTAAATAACCTTACGGTGAAGACCCAGAGGCCCGTGGCGAATGCGGATGGTATAAATGTGCGTTTTTTTTCCGTTGTTTCTGGTGTGATAGGAGTTAAATGATGGGACATCATTAATTTGATTAATGAAAATAAATAAACCTAAATCGATGCTTTATGAACCAAATTTGAAATCTACTTGGTTTTTTCGTGAAAAAATATTTATTTCAAATGCGGAGCCTAAGCCATCCTTTTCAAAAGCAGTAAGTTCTATAACGATATTAAGTTTATTACGTTAAAGATTTTCATCAAAACCAGCTGTAAACCTCCGTCATTTCAAATAAATACCATTTAGTATTTGTGCTATATTTGTTGGCATCCGTCAAGGCATAGTGAATGGTGGCCGAATGATAATTATCTGTAGTATGAGATGCGATTGGTAAGGATCCCCACACAACTTTGTTGGCATCCGTCAAGGGTATGTGCAGATGGGTTCGAATCAATTAAGAAATGACGGATAGAACTTGACTAGCGACCTATGTTATGTTGGCACCCGTCAAGGTCATAGGTTGTTAGAGGTATGAAATTATATCGGGAGTTTCAAGTGTTGAAATTTTTAATAAAATTGCATACTTTCTATATAATAGTTGGGTCCCGATTCACACTGTGAGTAAGTGTTACTCCCGCGAGAGTTTTTCACTTTACAATTAATTAATTAAGTAGGTGTCTAGAAAGGTGTTAACGGAGCTACGCCTATGTGGAAACGAGATTTATTTTAATTAGATCCATACGAAAGCATGAGAAAGCTTTCTCAGAGTATCAACACTGGCCTGGCTGAACAATTAAAAAACTTGTAGGATGCAATTAATCCCGTCTAATTTTTCTTTTAAGATTTGAAAAAAGATTTGATAAAAATAATGGGAGTGATTGAAAAGTTTCTTGATGTGTAGTATGAAATTGTAAAGAAATCACAACCAAAAATTATTTGACCGCAATCAACTACGGTGTCGGATGTAGATTGTAAGTGAGTGCGGATCGTCCACAGGGACAGTGTAATCGTTCGTCTTTTGAATTAGATGAGTTGAAACTTTAATGAAAAGAAAACAAAACAATTCATGATTTAAAGAATTGAAGTTCAAGAAAGAGAAAAAAACTATATCTAAGAAAGCATTAAAAGATAGAATCAAGAATTGATCGTTTGTTGATTTTTCCAAACCAAATATCAAGAATTGAAATGAGGCTCGTAGGAATCGATCGGATCTATAGATGTGATGTAATCTTACGATGACGTATTCTTATCCTTCGATGAATTGATACTAGATCGATAATGATCGACAAGAATTAAGGATTTCTTGTGAAACTAGGGTTTCATCTCATTCCTTGTTCTTTCATCGATATCATTCATATTCTAGCCTCTAGTAAATTCAAGAAACGATCGTAGACCCCTAATTTCGAGCGATCACAATCAAGAAAGCATCGCAACGAAACTAGGTCATCGATTCTTGAACTTGCTAGGGTTTACAAAACTCGTAGGACTTAAAAATCGTTTAAAGATTTGTTACATCATCATTCTATTTATCGTCTCGACTCCTTAACGAGCGGAGTTTCACTCACACATCACAACAAGAGCAACAATTACAAATTGAGATCTAATCATGATGCAAGAATTAAAAGAAAGAAAGATTAAAGAATTTCACCTTTTATTTATATCAACAATTTAGTTACATTCGCTCAAGAACTACAAGAGGAAGAACTTGATCATCGATTTGGTTTCGCTCGTCTCCGTGGATCGCGGATCGGCTTGGATCACTTGCCCGATTGAAGATCGGCTCGGCTCCTAAAAGGTTGAAGGCTTCTCACTTGATTTGGTACTCAAGATCTTGGATTTGGAGTGGAATTAGGGTTAGGGTTTCGCACAAGCCTTGTCACTAGACTTGTGGAAGAAGATGATGAAAGAGGGAATGAGAGATTATTTAACTAATGAAGATTAGCCTTTAACCCTAGGTCTAGGTTCCTATTTATAGACATCTAAACCCTAGATCTAGGATTTCAAATTCTAAGTTTCCCTCCTAAAGTTTGTTGAAGAAATTCAAATTTCCCTCCAAAAGTTAGTTAGGGGAGAAGCTTCTAGATGTGATTAGTTAGGAGGGAGCTTCTAGAAGAGGATTAATTGGGAGCTTAATTTGGATTAGCCTTACTTAATCTTCTTTGCTGATCTGGCAGTAGCTTCTGGAGAATTATGGAATTTGACGTATCAGAAATGAATGTGGGCCCTGAGATAAGAATAATGCCCTAAAAATTCCTTGCTGACGTGTCCAAAGTGCGGCGGATCTGCGGCGCAAGCAGGCTCCTGCCGTGGATCCGCGGCTCTTTTGGAGAGTTAGAGCTTTGGCTTTCTGGTACTTGTTGGGCTTGAGTTGTAGGCCTTTATCTGATATGTGGAATTTTGTTTCTCCCTTTATATTGCTACCGGATCTGAAATTATTGAGTTGGCGTAATGTTTGATCAGCTTCTTTTGATTTTGCTCCGGACTTTCCTGCACAGACTCAAGACAAGTGTTGCGCAAATACAGAAATGATGCGATGCCATGAAATGCGGTCAATTTCCTTTAAAGTGTTGGTTTAAAAGTCTAATACATGCAATCTGGTATTTTACGACTGATTTGCTAATATGTGAAATATGAATACCGAACACTTCTAAATGTATGCAAAAGATGGGGAAATTGCCGGCTAAAATATACAATATTTTCGACTGATCAAATACCCCCAAACTTAATTTCGATCGTTTCGAGCGAATGTTTTATTAAAAAGAGAAGGAGAAAATAAAGAAAGAGAAAAACTAACTAGCACACTTTCGTAGGCAACACGATTGCACTGAGCACGTGTAACAAGCCTTTAAACCTCTAGGTGTCCCTAGTAGGAGGAGTGTTGTCTCCTGAGGGTTTTCAGCGGATTGCACCCACAAAATCCAATAATAAAAGGAAGATCATGAATATTACATTTAAAGACAAGAATTGTAAAAGAAAAGCCTTGAAAATTAAGGTTTCCAACTAAGCTAGCTTTTCGGTTGTCATGAGCCCTATCTTAATGGTCATGAAAAGATGTTAGAAATCACGTCCTCCCTCAATAAAACATCGTCTTATTCTTCATTCCTATCTTTCTTCCAAATATCGATCATATAACCCTGCGTGTGTGTAAAGAACATCCCTACACCCGGAGAATTCAATTCAAGCTATCATACTCTTGCCCATCAGCCTCAGTACTTTTTAAATAATGAATATTTAGATGAGATTGCTCACACACTTTCATGCGACCGTTAATACTTCTTGAGGTACTAACCGACCGATTACTCCTGTGCTTACTTACTTGGTGTATTTTCCTCGTCTTGCACCACCTCAGGCATAGCAGTGACTCCCAGACCAGTTGGCCTTAGGGCACTAGGTGAAGAAGCACCCTCGCTATATATTTTTTATTGCCCTCGGTGATAACAAAACCAGTGTCCATTTTTCTCACCACTTTATATTTTCTTTCTTCACTTTTTTTTTATTTCCTTCATACTTTTGGCTTTAAGACAAGAGCATTTCAAGGTATCCTCTACTATCCCAGGCTTTAAGACGTGTGTAAGTGCGAATAGCAGGGTATCAACGTTCAAAATGTTTGGCTTCCAGAATAGAAACTATTTTTCAGACTTATTTTTATCCTCAGATTAGTGATGTCCTTCATCTTACTAACCCTTGGGACAACGGCTCATAACTACTTATTACTAGTTCGTATAAGAAAACTTCTAATTTTCTTAGTTTTCTTAAATTTTTCTAATCTCATGGATGTAATTGTTCACTATCTAATCTTTTATTATCTTATTTATGTACAAAAAATATTTTTTTATAATTTTGAAATTTTTTAAATTTTTATAGGTTTTGAAAAAAAAAATGTTTTGTGCTTATGCAAATGATATGCAAATGATGCGAAAATAAGCACAAACCTCCCCCAAACTTGTTTTCAACAGTGTCCTCACTGTTGCCTTCCGCTAAATCTCGAAAAACCTGTAAGCTTGGGAGGAATTTATTAGTGGGGGCAAAATATTTAAGTGAAGATCCTCCCCCAAACTTATTTTTGGCTCAAAATTTTTGTAAAAATTTTCTTTTCAAGAGCCAGATAATGTACCCCCCCAAACTTGAGTTATGCAATGTTAAGCTTTGAAAATCACAAGTGGGGGTCAAAAATCATTGGTCGATGCCAAGCTTTGCAAAGACCGAAGGTTAACACCAACCATTCAAAAATTTTATCAATGCAGTGCTCGGGTTGGTGGAAGAAGAAGTGGGGAAAGGTTAAGTGGTGGAACAGAATGTGTGTGCGTCTCATTTTGGAGAGACGATGCAGTGAATGTGATGGATTACTCGCATTCTTTTTACAAGTCAAAAGAAGGGGTGGAGGTTCAATTTCAGTGAGTGGAACATGATTCATCTCAACACCCGTGTCATTCAAAAATGCGAGTTCATCAGCGAAGATCTCCTCAAAAGTTCCATCAATGCCCCGATGAATAATGTCATCACAAAGCGCGGGGTGATCTTCAGACTCTAAGAACAGTTCATAATCCGTGTTAGTTGTTGACCCGGACATCTCGGTGGAAGAGTCCGTATGTGTATGATACATAATTGGGTCAAACAATAACGTATAAAAAGAGTCTAGATCAATATCAGGAGGATCATCAAATTCGCTGCTGTCGACATCCATTAAGTCGACAGAACATACCTGAGCAGTAGGTTCGGAGGGTACACTTCCCAACTTGTAAATGTTCAGCTCTATTGACCTATTCCCGAAAGATAGGGTCATAGAACCATTACGACAGTTGATGATAGCATTGGAAGTGGCCAAAAAGGGGCGACCTAAAATCACCGGAATTTGATTCCGTGGGTTCGCTACAGGCTGTGTATCAATTACAATAAAATCTACCGGGAATATAAATTCTCCGATTTTTATTAACACATCCTCCAGTTCACCCCTAGGTTTGGTGATTGATCGGTCAGCCATCTGGAGAGTGCAATTGGTTGGCTTCAACTCTCCGATCCCTAATTGCTCATAGACTGAGTATGGAAGCAAGTTAACACTAGCGCCAAGGTCTAATAGAGCACGGTTGATGTGTTTTTCCCCAATAGAAACGGAAATAGTAGGATATCCTGGATCCTTACGTTTCCTCGGTAATTGTTGGGGGAAAGCCGTGTCTATTGTTTTTTCCATAAAAATCTTCTTGGGCACTGGATTCTTCCTTTTCCTAGTGCACAAGTTCTTAAGAGTTTTCGCATAGGAAGGAACTTGTTGGATGGCATCTAGGAGAGGGATATTGGTGTTTACTTGCTTAAAAATGTTCATAATCTTCTCCATATGTGGACTCGGTGTGTTAGCCCTTAACCGATTAGGATAAGGTGCTTTAGCAATAAGCGCTGGGTCCATCATAGGAGAAGGAAGTGGGTGTGGAACCGATCCCAAAATAGAAGTGGGGATCGTCCGTGGAGGGGTAAAAGAGGTGGGCTGTAGTGGCGAGCCTTTTGGGAAACGAAGAATAGGCTCGGAAGAAGATGATGGGGTAAAAGAACTGGGGTCAGAAGTGTGTGTGTGAGGAAAGGTCTCAGCCGGGGTGTTATTGATTGATTTATCTGTATCATCAAATTCTTCCCTAAGGTGATGGTCAAGCACTCTTCCAGATCTCAACGTGATCTCATCCACATGATGTGAATAGCCAGGATTAGGTAAAGGTTGAGCTGGAAGTTTCCCTTTCTCTCTTGCACGTATTTCGGCTTTTAGTTATGCAATTTGTTCTTCCATCGATTTGATGTTCTCATTTTGAGAGATAATGATCTTCATCACATTCTCGACGGAAGATTGCAAACTTGCCGTCCCTTGGATGGATTGCTTCATGAAAGTATCCAAGGTTTGTGCTAGTGCAGAGGTATTATCTGTACTGGTCAATTGCAACAAGTTTTCATGTGGTGCAAAAGTGTTGGCCGGATTTTGGAAATTTTGTGCTTGAAAGGGGTGCTGACTCAATTGAAGTGGTGGGTGCTGTTGTGGTGGAGGGACCCCTTGGAAATTGTCTTGGTTTGGAACCGTGTTTTGAAATTGTGATTGGTTCCAAGCAAAATTTGGGTTATTCCTCCAACCCTGATCATATGTGGAGGAAGATGGATCGTTTCTAGGTCTTTGAAATGTGGCATTGGTATGCTCATGACCTTGAAACGGACATTCTTCCGTCAAGTGAGACGGATCAGAACAGCAGCCACATACAGTTTTGGAGAGTGATATTTGACTTAGGGCGGCTAAGAATTTGTTTTCCATAGTCTCAAGTTTCTTTTGCATAGCTGAAATGTCAGCTCTAACTCCTATGGAAATATCATTGCCATCCCTAGACGATTGACTCACACCCTCCCACTGTAAAGATTTTTCAGCGAAATCTTCTAGAAATTTCCAGGCTTCCCCATCATCTTTGGTTATAAAGTTGCCTTGACACATGGATTCAAGGGTCTGTCTTGTGTAAGGAGTAATGCCCTCATAAATGATTCGGCACAGTTCCCATCTCGGGATGCCGTGATGTGGACATTGGACTAACAGATCCTTGAAGCGGTCAAGACATTTTGAAAATGTTTCATTTGGAAGCTGGGTGAATTGATAGATTTCGCTACGGACTCGAGCTGTTTTGTGATGTGGGTAAAATTTCTTAAGGAATGCTTTGACGAATTCGTCCCAATTTAAAATGGAATGTGCGGTAGTGTTATACAGCCACTTCTCGGCTAAATCGCACAAGGTGAATGGGAGAAGACGTAGACGGAAAGCATCCACAGACAACTGTGAGGTACCCATCATTGCGCATACATTTTCAAATTTCGTGATAAACACGTATGCGTCTTCAGACTCGAGACCGTGAAATTTTGGTAGAAGGTCGATGTATTGGGGTTTTATTTGAAAATTTTCCCCGTTGGCTGGTGGTGTGGAAAGACAAGTGGAAAGTGGGCTTTGTGTAGGATAGCACCTCTCTTGGAGAGAGATGCGAGGTGGATTCTGCGCACCAACGGACGGCGGCAGAGTAGTGGAAAAGAAGTTCGATGGAGATGGATCCATCGATGTGGGTGTGGTGGTGGGTAAAAGAAAGGGTAAATGTAGAAATACCGACTTTTGGGTCGATGAGGGAAATGCGGACTTAACGGGCACTAGAAACCCGTGTCCAGCCTATCTTGCACTAAAAAGGGTTAATACAAGTGGCAGCGTGAATTTATAATTAGGGGAAATGATGTATGCGGTGTTTGTTTTAAAAATTAATACGGATATTTGAAAAATATGATGCAACAAAACAAATGCAACACACAAAACCCTAAAATCTAATGGTCACCTAGGTCAAACTCTAGACCGCTCCTAACTGCCAAAAGACAAGTCGCAGGATCAATCCTCCACTGCCTCTTTGTCCCCCTGTGGCCGGATAAGTGCCAGGTAAGTGGGAAGGTACTCCACTACGTAAGTAGTGGGCCTAATTAAAAACCAATAGCCTTAGACACACTCGCCTTAGGCACCACAGGAAAACTCGGATAAGCAATGAATTACCCACGGCCTTCTCTTGTCCTAATTGAGCGCGACGGTCCTTAGAGTCATCTCTACATTTCTTTTAATTAATGAGGGTCAATGCGGATGCAAGTTTGTGGTTTTCGGGGCCTAGGAAGGGTAATGAAATCCCCACCTAATTTGAATTTGGTCGGGCCCCTTAAATTTCCGTATTAATATGCAAACAACCAAAAATCAAAAACACGCACAAATTTTATTTTGCTTTTGCGGCGCTGCGATTATTTGCAAAGAAACCTGCAGCAAAGTGTTAATTGGAGTAGATGAGGTAAGAGATAAGAAAGATAGAGACTTACAGAAAAAAAAATAGTACAGTGAACCCTCTACCCAGGCGTGGAACCGCCGCAGATAGAGGCTAATACCGTGGAAACGCGGCCGTATGTGCTGATCTCTGCACAAAAATTCCTGTCACTGTTCCACTTGAACTGCTTAGCTCTCTGGAATTTTCAGAAAAATTTTATCCAAGCTCCAATGATTCCAGAATTCCTCGCAATCAAATCACAACACACGTATTAGAGTTTGTACGAGTTTAGATCTAAAAAATTATGATGGAATAAATTGTTCAACTCAAATTTCAAAATACGAACTATTAGCGCACTATCTCCGGCAACGGCGCCATTTGATTGAAAAGTTTCTTGATGTGTAGTATGAAATTGTAAAGAAATCACAACCAAAAATTATTTGACCGCAATCAACTACGGTGTCGGATGTAGATTGTAAGTGAGTGCGGATCGTCCACAGGGACAGTGTAATCGTTCGTCTTTTGAATTAGATGAGTTGAAACTTTAATGAAAAGAAAACAAAACAATTCATGATTTAAAGAATTGAAGTTCAAGAAAGAGAAAAAAACTAGATCTAAGAAAGCATTAAAAGATAGAATCAAGAATTGATCGTTTGTTGATTTTTCCAAACCAAATATCAAGAATTGAAATGAGGCTCGTAGGAATCGATCGGATCTATAGATGTGATGTAATCTTACGATGACGTATTCTTATCCTTCGATAAATTGATACTAGATCGATGATGATCGACAAGAATTAGGGATTTCTTGTGAAACTAGGGTTTCATCTCATCCCTTGTTCTTTCATCGATATCATTCATATTCTAGCCTCTAGTAAATTCAAGAAACGATCGTAGACCCCTAATTTCGAGCGATCACAATCAAGAAAGCATCGCAACGAAACTAGGTCATCGATTCTTGAACTTGCTAGGGTTTACAAAACTCGTAGGACTTAAAAATCGTTTAAAGATTTGTTACATCATCATTCTATTTATCGTCTCGACTCCTTAACGAGCGGAGTTTCACTCACACATCACAACAAGAGCAACAATTACAAATTGAGATCTAATCATGATGCAAGAATTAAAAGAAAGCAAGATTAAAGAATTTCACCTTTTATTTATATCAACAATTTAGTTACATTCGCTCAAGAACTACAAGAGGAAGAACTTGATCGTCGATTTGGCTTCGCTCGTCTCCGTGGATCGCGGATCGGCTTGGATCACTTACCCGATTGAAGATCGGCTCGGCTCCTAAAAGGTTGAAGGCTTCTCACTTGATTTGGTACTCAAGATCTTGGATTTGGAGTGGAATTAGGGTTAGGGTTTCGCACAAGCCTTGTCACTAGACTTGTGGAAGAAGATGATGAAAGAGGGAATGAGAGATTATTTAACTAATGAAGATTAGCCTTTAACCCTAGGTCTAGGTTCCTATTTATAGACATCTAAACCCTAGATCTAGGATTTCAAATTCTAAGTTTCCCTCCTAAAGTTTGTTGAAGAAATTCAAATTTCCCTCCAAAAGTTAGTTAGGGGAGAAGCTTCTAGATGTGATTAGTTAGGAGGGAGCTTCTAGAAGAGGATTAATTGGGAGCTTAATTAGGATTAGCCTTGCTTAATCTTCTTTGCTGATCTGGCAGTAGCTTCTGGAGAATTATGGAATTTGACGTATCAGAAATGAATGTGGGCCCTGAGATAAGAATAATGCCCTAAAAATTCCTTGCTGACGTGTCCAAAGTGCGGCGGATCCGCAGCGCAAGCAGGCTCCTGCCGCGGATCCGCGGCTCTTTTGGGGAGTTAGAGCTTTGGCTTTCTGGTACTTGTTGGGCCTGAGTTGTAGGCCTTTATCTGATATGTGGAATTTTGTTTCTCCCTTTATATTGCTACCAGATCTGAAATTATTGAGTTAGCGTAATGTTTGATCAGTTTCTTTTGATTTTGCTCCGGACTTTCCTGCACAGACTCAAGACAAGTGTTGCGCAAATACAGAAATGATGCGATGCCATGAAATGCGGTCAATTTCTTTTAAAGTGTCGGTTTAAAAGTCTAATACATGCAATCTGGTATTTTACGACTGATTTGCTAATATGTGAAATATGAATACCGAACACTTCTAAATGTATGCAAAAGATGGGGAAATTGCCGGCTAAAATATACAATATTTTCGACTGATCAGGGAGCCATCCTGATTAGATAAGATAATAAACCATTCTAATTTTACAAGAGTATCCATGCTAAAGTGTTTCTTTTCTCCCCCTCTAACATACAGTGTAACACCTTAGTACGTTAATACAATAGAATTTAGTATTTTAAATCTTGCTTTATAATTCTTTTATTTTTAGTTATTGGGTTATGAATGATTCAAATAGTACTAGTCGTTATCCGACCTGATCCGCATATTAAAACCGATGTGGTGCAAGGTTATATCTAATATTTGCTAATACGGTGTATCTACGTGAATCGAGTACTATATATATTTTATATATGTTTAAATTTTTACATATCTATTTATAGTACAAGACATAAGTAAATAATATTTTTCCTAACTAACTTTGCACAGCGAACTTGTCACCTATTTTGAGGACCACTTGTTATGGCACTCATACCATTTCTCAAGGACCACCCCATGTTACAAGAAATCGGGCTCTTATACTTACTGCAATTCAGATTACACTGGTAATATGCTTATACCTTAATGTTGAATATGAATTAATAGATATAGCCATACATCTTATATAGCTAATGCATTAGATACAAAGTCATCATCACGTCTCCTTATGATGATGCTCTATATTGGCGATCTCCCAGATCAGGACACGTGGCAGATGATGTGTCCCAGAACTCAGAAGAAAGGGTCCACAGGGGCCGACCAGGCTACCTCTGTACCCGACCTGCAAGCACAAGCTAGTTCTCCTCAGAGCCCCGCAAATTGGCCTCCTCGGGCTCCCAGCTTGCCCCGAGCTGCCACAGGACCAAGATGCCTCGGCCCTCCTGCTCGTTCCCGAGCTCTCCCGCCGATGCCATCTTCCTCGGTCCCTCCGAGTGACCAACTCCACCACTCACAAGCGTAACCGCCGCTCCGCAAATCTCGCCATGCGCGGATTCTCCGTCGGCAACATCCCGCGTTCCACGCCATCACGATCCCCATTAACGGGCGATCCGTTTATTACGCAGGCGTGATGTCGGGGGCATAACTGCCGGCGAGATTCTTGCGCCTGCTATTGCGTGCTGCCGTCATTATATAAACCCCCATCACAGAGGGATCAAGTAAGCTTTTTTCACCCCACTTAGCCGTTACTTTGCTCGGATCTTGTGCTAACTTGATTGTCGGAGGGTTCTCGGTGGTACCAAACCATCCGGGACTTCCTTGCAGGTACTCGGCGCAAACTTCTCAAACCACCAATATCCTCGAAACCCATTGAGACCCACACGCAACAGGAGATCACCTCCAAAATCCACTGGGAGATCGACGGAAGACAACACCCGACGGAGACCAGAAAAGGACCTCCATCACCTTATCATATCCCTACCATGATAAAATTATGGTATGTTATACCCCCTTCCCACTGCCCCCCCCCCACCCCAAAAAAAAAAGAAAGGAAAAAAAGAACAAAGAAAAGAAAAAGAAGAAGTAATAAATGTATTATACTCTTGTAAGGATGTCATGCAAAGATTTGAGGTCTTGCATTTCATATAAAACTATACATTCTTTTTCTATCATGTTATTGGAACTGAACTTTCTGCCTAAGAATATTTGAGATATACAAGAACACCAATAGAATACATTATAGTGTGATCTACGATCCTTGTCTTTTCCTTTGCCATTCTCTAATTTATAATTTAGAAGAAGTGTATGATTCAAGCATCCCCTTGACGCGTTATTACAGTGATCGCTAATATCGCCGCAAGGAAAAGTCGTAAAATTTTCTCTCTGAAGATGCTTTGTCAATACCCACCTCCCCCCCCCCCCCCAAAAAAAAAGAAAAGAAAAAAGAGAAACCGTAGGAAAAGGGAAAAATCTTGCTTGTTTTGATTTATAACAGAAAACTTTGATATATACAATTATTGTGTTTATAAGCTTCAAGTTGTACAAAACAAGCAAGAGAATTGTGAGCGCTGACCAATTGGCAAACGAGATATTGCAGATATTATAAAAATTTGTGGCAGCACAAAATGCACAATATATAAAACGGTTCATAGTCATTATCATATTGCAGACACTTTGTTAACAAACACTGCCTAATAGATAAGGGATATGGTTTGGCTGCGGAAAAGAAAATAGATTAGGATTTAGAATTAGAATGGTTTATACATGGGACATGCATAAATATTTTTATCTGTCGAACTCTTAGCACCCCCCCCCCCCTCTCCCATCATTTTTACCGAGAGTCCCTTTCATCCCCCTCCATCATCGCCGTTACATTTGAAAATATTATTCCCATTATATCATCAGTAAGCATCGTCATTCGTCTATCATGGCACATCATACTGACTATGTCTAGAAAATATGCATGACTAATGAGAGTAGATGCATCCGGAATAAAACGTGAATAGATTATTATTTAATGTTGACCATTGGTGTAAGGCTATAGTGATGACTGTCTCTCCCCCATTATTCTCACTAGTTTTCTTCTTGAATCGGACATTTATGTTAAAAGAGGTTCTTGTTTCTTTTATAAAAGGGCAGCACATCATCTCCTTAGATCTTACCATTAGTTTTTCCGGAATGAATACTTTGTATTGGTATATTTTTCTCAATATTTTCTTCATCTATGTAACTTCAAATGTTTTTTTGTTGGGATGCTATATAACTCTTTTGGTGACTGACAAAAAATTAAATGGTGCCCTCAACAGTCCAAACCGATAATTTTGTGCTATATAGCTATAAATTCATAACAAAAGGAGATTTGATCACCTTGTCTTGTATGAATGGCCGACACCATCACTTATAAGCATTTTAACGTGTATCTCCAGCATAAATTATAAGTAACTAGAGCCATTTATGACTAAATTTTCATTTCATAATCGAACTTTCAGTTCTCAATATTGATTTGGAAATTGTAGGACTTGAAATGTTCTGTTGAGGATGGAAGTGGATCTTTCCTGGAATTATTTTGTTTTATTTAAAAATGGTGCATTTTCAATTTAAATTAGTGAATCTAGAATGTGTGTGGTGTATTATTGTCAGCATTATTTTTCAAATGAAGCATTAGACTGATTTTCTTAGCAGATATTTATGATTGACTGACTGATTTTTTTACAAATGTTTTAGTTGACATGCTTTTAAATATTAGTGACAGATGAACTTTGGTTACTAATTAACAATTCTTCTGCTTGAATCCCTGTGATTTCTTACACGGAGTTTCTGTTTAGTTTGCATGCTTTCTATGTTCGTGACAGATTTTGTTGCCTTTTTTTGGGCCACCAGGTCACAGATCTATAATAAACGTCATTAGCCTTTTCACTGGGAAACGCATCGGCGAAAATTGAGGCAGTCGATTCAGAATTTATATATTCCGATATTTCAGATCTTCTTGAAATTATTGTCAGAGAAGACGCGATGCACCTTTCAACTGGTCCTATGTTATGATGAAGATCAAAATGTGATTTACACTGGAAGCAGAGATGGTATGGTTCATGTTTGGTCCAATTAGGCATGACAGCAATTTTCCTCCTCTTTTCTCCACAACGGCCGGATGCAAATTTTTTGTTTTTCCAGGCGTATACATGAAAAACCTTGATGTTCATAGATCATGAATTTGTTTATACTTTACATATACAAGCTGGAGTCAGTATGAAGTGTATATGTCGTTTGGTCTATTAATTGGCCCCCGGCTTTGTAGATCTTCAAATGTACATATAAAGTCCATTTCTTAGCATCTCATGTGCAAGCAATCTACGTTGATATATTTTTCAATCTACAAAATTTTGACATTCGGTTTGTTTAGTTACGCTTCTATCAATAAGTTTAAGCCTACACGATCATGGGTTAGATGTTGGATCTATGAGTAGTGCTAACCAAATGCTTTGTATAAACAAAAATCAAGATATTGTTATCTTAATGCTCCATCAAAGCAACGTTTTCGTTGTCTGATATTTGTTCTTTTATCGTTTTTTCTTCCTTATCAATTATAAGGCAATGTCCTCTCATGATGATAAGCTGTGTGAGGATGGGGATGAAAGGGTATACAAATTGGGATGAGCATGAGCATCAACTCTTGATGAGTCTGCAATATGAGAATGCCATTGATAATACATTTTCTGTAGCTTCTCCTTCTACTTTGTTGTTATATTTCTTTGTTATCACTTAAATTGCATCCTAAAGTGTCCCTAAAGCATCTCCTTAGGGTCATCTCCTTTATCCTAAGAAGTTGTTCATTTTGTACTTCATGAATGTATTTAGTTTAAATGCATGAGGCTTTATTAATTATGCTAGCATTGAATTATGAATAAGAGAGCCTTTCATGAAGTGCCATGTGAGCTACTATGTAGGTTGCACCTTAATGTGTGGTCTTAGGAACAATCTTTTAGTTATAAAGATTTAGTAACAATCTTTTTGATACTAAATCTCGTTATAATATCAATACTTGTCTCCATAATATTAATAAATCAAGATCATTTTAATTGCAATTAATAATACAGTAGAAAAAAAGGATAAATACTTTCAAATCCTTATAAAACTAATTCTATTTGCAAACATTCTAATTAAATAGATGCATATCCAAAGTACAAAAGGAAATTAAAATTCAAACCATACCTTATTGATTGATTGCATGTTTTTTTTTTTCCCTTTTGGCTTATCTATTGCATTTGAAAGCCCAACTAATTTTAATTTGATAGTCCAACCGTCACCTTCTTCTTTCATATAATGTGTGCAATATATTAACCTTGTTTTGTTTTCTTTCATTTTATCTGCGAGTATGGCATGGTTTCGTATCAAGGTTACATGATTAGTTTTGTCTTCTTCTTTTTTGGTTGAACCGGCCCGTAAGCCTCATCTACGCACACGGCACACACAACACACCCATCCAGGAGACCCATGAATTTGTTCCGAAAGCGTTAAATTGTGGCCACTTCCCTTTTTGCGATTCGAACCCCGCGTTCTCCTCAGGAGGGCAGTGCTATACCAGTCGAGTTATTGTTCATTGGTGTTGCATGATTAGTTAGTTATATATATACAACTCTTGTGTTTACCTCGTCTAGTAATTATCTTTAAGGCACATCAAATTTAGTCAAAGATCAGGCTCTGTTATCTTTCTTTAGTCATATCAGTACTCATATCATATCAGTACCCATATCATTACTAACAAGAGATGTAATCATTATATAGTAATCATTAGGTCATCATTGATAAACATAATTTCAATGAATGTTCTCAGTTCTCACAACATAAACTCTCTTAAGACAACCTTCTACTCCTGAATCTCGATCCCATATAGTAGAAATCAAATTCTTTAAAGAAAATGTTCTCATATCTCAACCTTTTTGTTTTCATCTTACTGATAACAAAATTACTCCGGCAAAATTTTTGTAGATAAGAAAGACTATTCTTTTAAAAGCTAAATAATGTAGTAATGGAGTAGGAAAAATTTCTTGGCTTTGTGCCATTGTTTGAAAATATTACTTCTCTATTTTCATCTTTTTCCCCTTATCGACAAAACAAAGGCAAACATCCCCGGTGTTTCATTAATGGATGTTTTAATGCAACTAGTACAAGAAAATCACTTTTCTTTTCATTTCAGTGAGAGTATATATGGTATCCAAGATTGAAATATCTATAACAGTGAGAGTATTTTGATATCGAAAACTAAGAATTGCAGTCAAGATGTACCGAAATAATGCAATGAAAAGTACCAATTTATCAATATATATTCACGCTCCTCATGTTTATGGCAAGCGGCCACGATATTTTAATGATATCCAGTTGCTATTCTATGATCAAATCTTAGTTACTTGGTTTATGAATTAAGTAGCTCAAATATCCAAAAAGATCTTAAAAAAGACACAATTACTTAGTATCACAAATATTCAAACAAATCTTACATTAACTTTTAGTTGCTCAAACATTACGAATCTTAAAAAACCACAAGATGTTCTAATAGTTTTTAATGAATGGTATATGTTTTATTTTGAAGCATTTGGAGAAAATACCATAAAAGGAAAAAAATGTAGTGAGTAACAAAAGGATTAAGAAAATTTTGAAATTAAATCATGCACGAACATTTGCTTTAGTAGAAATCTACACCGGCTATAATGGCTTAATAATAAATTTTATTATATTGCCTATATATTAATTAGCGCTATAGATAAAGTAAGGTATGGATAGAAAATAACTATGTAATTTTTTTTAAATAGACATGTTGATAGGTCGACTATTTTTCTTTCTTATAAATATTTATATAAAAGATACTAAATGAAATATGAACCTTTTTAAGTCTGAATCTAGAATTTTGTTGAGTTTTAAATCAAATCGTCTGAGGCTTTTTTTTAATAAAAACAATTACCAAAAGTATTATTCAACAGCATATTTTTTAGGAAGAAGCAAGGTGCAATTTCTAATTTGTAAGAAAACTGAGGGTGGGATTAATTATGCATCCAGGCGTGTCAAAGGAAAAGGGAGGAATATTCCAAGACTATTCTTTCGTATCGCTTGATATATATAATACAAGAAAGGGCTTCCGCCCAATGCATGGGTACGAAGTCCAAAATCCAGAAATTCAGACTAATTTAGACGCTTATTGTGATATGATCTGTAAGTTGTAATATCTCAGTTGTGAAAATCAATAAAAAATTATATAAAAGATTATTTTGCAAATTAATAGTTTGACATCTAAAGGTTTTCAATATTTTTCTTGGTATTGCAAAGGAGAAGGGCGCAATTTTCAAATATTTAAATTTGTTTCCTATGTTTCTTTAAAAATATTTTGAATGTAAAAGCCCATGAAAATAGGACCATGAAAATTAAAAAAATTCAAAAGTCCAAATTTTTATGTTTTCTTTTCGATTGCCCAAATTTTTGCTTCCCACAACACATGAAAAAATTCCAACACTTTTTTTGGGATTTTTCAATTGCTTGTTATATAGCATATGAAAATAGCTAAATTTGTAAAAATCCAAAAAAAACCTTCAAATTTACAATACTTTACCTGCTAGTACACAAACATTGCGAAATTTTCATAAGTCTTCCAATATTTTACGAGCTAACACACGAACATAAAAAAATTTCAAAATTTCAAAGCTTTTATGTTTTCTTCTATATTTCAATATTTTACATGATGTTGCACTAGAAAATTGAGTTTTATTTAAAAATCTTAAAATTTTCTGTTATCTTCGATTTTTCAATATTTTGTTTGTTATAACATACAAAGATCGTGAAATTTTCGAAATCCCAAAATTTCCTTTTTCCTTCAAAGTTTCAATATTTTGCATGCAACCAAATGAAAATCATAAAATTCTCAAAATTATTTTGTTAACTTCCGGATTTTTATATTTTGCATGATATAATACACGAAAATTGTGAAATTTCAAATATCATAGAACTTTTCTCCTTTCTTAACATTGTGCATGCTAAGCACACAAAAACATGAAAGTTTCAAAATCTCAATTTTTATTGTTTTCTTCCGAATTTCAATATCATAGCACATTAAAATTGCAAACTTTTCAAAATTGCAAAATTCATGTTTACTTCGGTTTTTCAATATTTTTCTTATATATATAACATATGAAAATCGTGATAAAAAATCTCAAAATTTTCTATTTTCATTAATTTTCTATTATAGCACACTGAAATACAGAATTTTGAAAAAAATCTAAAAATCGTCAATTTCCCTTGATTTTCAAATACTTTGCTTTCTATAACAAATGAAAATCGCTTAATTTTCATAACTCTACAAAGAAATTCTGTTTTTCTCAGGTTTTCTACATTTTGCATTAGTAGACGAAAATCAAATTTCAAAATTATAAATTTTTTCATTTTCCTTCGGCTTTTCAATATTTTTTAACATAGCACACGAAATCACGATATTTTAAAAAATCTAAAACTTTTTTATTTTCTTTGGATTTTCAATACTTGGTTTACTGCACATGAAATCGCGAAATTTTCAAGAATCCCAATACTTTTGGTTTTCTTCAAATTTTTAATATTTTGCATGCTAACACATAAAAATCACATAAATTTTAAAAAACTGTACTTTTCGGTTTTTCAATATTTTGTATGTTATAACGGATATAAATCGTGAAATTTTCCAAAATCATAAAAATATTAGTTTACTTCCGCAATTCAATATTTTGCATAATACAACTCGTGATCATCACAAAATTTTCAAAAATCTATTTTTTGTTTTCTTTCGAATATCAATATCATAGAAAACTAGAATTGCAAAATTTTCAAAATTTTTGCAATTTTCTTTCTTTCTTGGAGTATTCAATATTTTGTTTGTTATAACACACAAAAATCGCGAGATTTCAAAAACCTCAAAACCTATTATTTTCTTTTGGTTTTCAACTATCTTACTTGTTATAACAAATGAAAATGCTGAAATTTTCTGAACTCTATTTTTTTTCCTTCTTATTTTTATCATTTGGTATGCATAACACACGACAATCAAAATTTGCTTGCTATGTAGATGAAAATTGCAAAATTTTCAAAAATCTTAAAAGTTTTTTTTTTTATATTCTTAGGTTTTTCAATAGTTTGCAAAACATATCACACCAAAATCATGAAATTTACGGAGATCTCAAAAGTTTTCATTGTACTTGCATCATATAGCATACGAAAATTATGAAATTTTCAAAATCAATATTTTTTTTTCAGGTTTCATATTATTATAGCACACAAAAATTGTGATATTTCCCAAAATCCCAATATGTTTCCTCAAAAAATTCAACAATTTTTTATTTTGAATAACCTCAAAATTTTGAATAACCCAAAAATCTGAATAACCCAAAAATCGTGATATTATGGATATGTCAAAATTTTCTGTTTTCAATACTTTGCTTTATATAGTACACGAAAATCACAAAATTTTCTAAAAATAAAAAAAATTCTGTTGTCTAGAATTTTTCTATATTTTGCATGCTATACCACACATATATCGTGAAATTTTAAAAAATCTCAAACTTTGGCTCTTTTCTTCTGTCTTTCGATGATATGCATGATACAGCTCTATTAGCTCGCGAAAATCGCGAAATTTTTAAAAATCTTGAAATTTACTTTACTCTACAGTTTTTCAATATTTTTTTTATTATAGCACACGAAAATCATGATATTTTAAAAATCTTAAAATACCGTGTCCTTAAAATTTTAATATTTTGCATGATGTACCACATGAAAATCATGAACTTTTCTATAAGAAACGAAAATCGCGAAAATTTCAAAGCTCGAGAAATTTTCCTTTTTTCTTCAATGTATTGCATGTACATGAAAATCATGAAACAATAGAAAATCTCGAACTATTTGTTTTCTTATGTTTTTCTATATTTTCCTTGTCCATACAAAATCGTGAAACCTAAACAAATCTCAAAATTTCTATTTTTTTTTTTCAATATTTTTCTTATTAAGCAAATTGCGAAACTTTCAAAAATCCTAAAATTTTCTGTTTTAATCGGTTTTTCAATATTTTGCTTGTTAGAATAAAAAATTACAAATTTTCGAAAATCTCAATTTTTTTTTGTTTTTCAACATTTTGTTTATATATCACATGAAAATCTTGAAATTTTCCACTATCCAAATTTTTTCTATTCTATTCAATTTTTTTATATGTCGTATATTATATCACATGGAAATCTCAAATTTTTTAAAAATCTTAAATTTTTCTAATTTATTTGGTTTTTCAATATTTTACTTGTTATGCCACATGAAAATAACAATTTTTTTTAAAAAAAAAAATCTCAAAATATCTGTTTTTCTCGGTTTTCAATATTTTACATATTATAGAACATGAAAATTGAGAAATTCTTTAAAAAGTTTGTTTTTCCTAGTTTTTTCAATAATTTACTTCGTCATTTGAAAATCGCAAAAATCTCAAAAATCACAATATTTTCCATTCTATATAGCACACTAAAATCATGAATTATTTAAAAATCTCAAAATTTCCTTGTTTCTTCCTTTTTTCAATATTTTCCATTCTATGCACACGCAAATTGCAATTTTTAAAAAAATTATTTCATAGTTTTCAATATTTGTATGTTATAAAACACAATAATCGTGAAATTTCTAAAATCTCATAATTATTTGTTTTGGTTTTTAAAAAGGTGTATTTACGAAAAACCTCCGTGTGGTATCACACTTTTACGGAAAACCTCCATATGGTTTATTTTTTGTGAAGCAACCCTCATGTGAGTTGCTCCATTAGTGAAAAACTCACATGTGGTTTCAGAAAAAACCCAATACTGTTAATTTTTTTTAGGTTATTCTTGAACCATACTCATATATGACATGCAAATGACTCGTAAAGATATTTTTATATGTCACGTCCCGCTTCCCAAAAATGAGAAACGAGAGCGACAAGCCCGTGACGTATTCACACCGAGAAGTATTCCTTCTCGACATGAATACACTATGCGTAACTAGATAGCAGAAAGATATTAAATACAAGAATTTAGTAATAACAACAATATCTAAAAAAAACATTTATTATAGTAAAAAACAATAACTAAACTAGAAATAAAAAGAAAAGCCTTGAACAAAAAGACACACTATAAGACAAGTGATCGGCTTGACTAGAACGATATTGGCTGTCCTCCTCAGTTGGTACCGTCTCGTACCTAGCCTCGTCGGCTTCCCCAAAGTCATCTGACGACATTTCCAAGAAAAGTTAACAAGAAAACATGAATGTTGTCAGCGAACTAAAATTCGGTAAGTCCCTGTTTAAAGAAAATAATTTAAACATGATATAAGAACAAAAAAAGTAACAATCAAACATATATAAATAGCAATAGGTATATAGCAACTATATCATAAGTTTATAAGCTCGATTAGTGAGGGTTTTACATGTAACGCAAATCTTTCGTTTTCCCTCGGAACAACAGAAACACGAATTCAAGAGATTCATGAGTTAGTAATGCATTGTCCCGTAATACCCGGGACCACGACAATAATGTATGACCCACGTTACACTTAAATACCCACATTCGTCGAACTGCCCAATCCCATGATATTCTTGATTAAGAAGTTAACAGAAGTACCAGCATGAATTTATGAATGCTTGAAAACTATAGATTCATGTTAGATTCATGAATTCACGGATTCACGGATTCATGTTTTCATGGAGTCATGTCAAATTCAAGATGAAGTGCAAAACACACACAGAGAGCATGAACTTGCAATCGGTTATAGGTTTGACTCATAAAAGTTCTACGTGTAACGAAGATATTCCGTTTCTCTTCGGAACATGAGAATTACAGATTCAAGAGATTCATGAGTTAGTAATATATTGTCCCGTAATACCCAGGATCACGGCGATCATGTATGATCCCCATTACACGTACTTACCCACATTCGTCAAACTTCCCATCCTCATGATATTCTTGATTAAAGTGCATATATATATAGATTCACGGATTCACGAGGTTCAAGAGTTTCAAGTATTCAAGTGGTTCATATCAGATTCATGTCGAGTTCAAGTCAAGATAGTATAACCGCAGGAGTATTCACAAACCCAAGGCTATCATCCAGGGGTAAGGAAATGTAAGTCGATGTCGCGCATCTCGCGGGTTTGCGGGGATGCGGAATATTTAAAAAACGATCTTTTCAAAGCTCACAATACCGACTTGAACTCTAGGATCGATATTAAACCCTAACTAACAAACTACAATGAGGTAAACTATATCTATAGAATGTTATACCTCATGATTTCATGTCCTTCGGGTCTTCTTGTTGCTGTCCTTCTCCTCGTCATAGACTCCATGGATCGTTTGGATCGGGCCTCCTCGTCGGTCCTCTCATATCAAAGACGATCCACCCGAGAGTCTGTAGATCGAGCTCTCACCTCAAATCTGAAGTAACTAGGGCATCTAGTTCACTGCACTAAATGACCTAGATGATGTAGAGAATATAGGTGGAATGGTTTGTCTCTCATAGCCTTATGTTTCTTAACACATGAGACAAGAAAGGCTAGAGGTAGAAGAAGAACAACTTGAGAAAAAAGCTAGTGAAGTTTTGCATAACAAAAAGAATGAGCTCCTTGTCTCAAACTTAACCATACCCCTTTCTCAATAGAATCATCCATATTAGAAAATCAAATATAGTTCATATTCAACTTAGTGAGTCATGGCTTGAAAACTCTCCATGTGTCACTAAGAGCCATGCTAAAAATTATGCAAAAATCCACCTCATTTCCTCTACTTCATAATGCAATAAACATTTAACCTAAAATGATAAATACAAAATATGAGGTGTTTTCTTCTAGAAGCATCTTTGAACAAATTACAAAAATACCCTTCATCCGTATATACATACCCGTATCCTTATTCCGAATACAAAAGAGACGAAAATAATCCATCAGTATAATACTAGGATCCGGCTTAAACCAAAGCCTACTAGTATTATCTGTCTGAATCATCATCCGTGTATAAGTACACGTACGTGATCGAACCCTGCCGTAAAATCATACAACCTCTACATCTTTTTCCCGATGCAGGGAAACCCTCTGTGTGGGACTCTAAAAACTCGACACTACGCTGGCAGTGGGTTTAACTACAAGCCGCAAGCGGTACTAGCTGCACGTAACGGCTATATAGGTATATGTCGATAAGAAGGCCGATGAGCAAAACATCCGAACTCCTACTGAGCCTATCTGTGACAATCTCCGTACAGTCTGGTCTGTTCGTCTAAGAGTATCGTATATCGAGCTTAGGGAGGCGGTAATCGTCAGACCCCTAATAGTGCAATAAGTCGTGTCGGAGTGTAGCCCAAAACAAACTGAGAAACTACTGAAGTACCTACTAGTAAATCTCGCTTGCCTTGGCCAAGGACTTTGTGTAATGGCCTTCCGAATACAGCGCGATATCAACCTTCAATACCGGGAGAGACGAATCCTATCTAACCGCCACTGCCTCCAAGTGCTTCGGGACTGCACCCAACAACTACCTATTTGCACGACTCCTTTGAGTCGTAATAGGATAGTAATCAAAGAACAGTGGGAACACACTCGAGGCAAAGTAGCAGTGTCAAGTCAACAGGCTATGTTGTACTCATGTCACTTAGGAACTGCTACCCGACGATAGGTATAATACCCACCGACAGTCCCCAACGAGTCTTGTCCAGTATACTCATGACCCAGCACCTGTATACTATCTCCAGTACGATGTACTAATGGCTGTGGGACAGACCATCTCCCCTGCTCGGATGAGAAGCGTATACACTAGTCTACTCTGGAATATCGATGCCATGTCTCGATAATCCTACGACTAGGGACCTGTATAAGGATGTGCTTATAGACTACCCAGCCCCCACTAGTGTGCCTGCCATCACAATGCTGGTAGTCAAACAAAGATCCTAAGGGCTCTCTACCAATATGTATAAGTGATATGCAAAAACATATGCACATATTGAGGTAGAAACAAACTAGGTAGCATACTACCATTTCGAGCAAGACTGTTACTATATCCGTGTATATCCCAAGCTTTCATTAAGTAATATACAAACCGGTATGATACAATAATGGCCTTCAGGGCATATATCACTAACAATCTCCCACTTACACTAAGGTCATATATTGGCGTATCGCAGACCTATCATCTCAAATAGCCTCTAGAACTGTGTCTGAGGGATGGTCTTGGTGAGTGGATCTGCAGTGTTGTTCTCTGTATCTACTCTCCTCACCTCGATCTCCCGGCGATCAACGATGTCCTTGATCAGGTGGTACCGCCTCGAGATATGTCTGGACTTCTGATGGAACCTGGGTTCCTTCGCTAAAGCCATAGCGCCATTGTTTTCACAATACAGAGATATTGGAATAACAATGGTTGGAACCACCTGAAGTTCAGTTAAGAACTTTCTCATCCAGACTACTTCTTTTGCGGCGTCACAAGCAGCGATATACTCCGCTTCCATCGTCGAGTCAACAACGGTGTCCTGCTTGGATCTCTTCCAATATACCGTCCCTCCATTGAAGGTAAAGACATAACGCGATATGGACTTGGAGTCATCCTTGTCACTCGGGAAGCTGGAGTCAGCAAAGGCCTCGATCTGGAGGTCTTATCCGCCATACACCAAGAACATCTCCTTAGTCCTTCTTAGGTACTTGAGAATGTTCATTACTGCTATCCAGTGCTTCTCCCCTGGGTTTGAATGATACCGGCTTACCACGCTGAGTGCGTAAGCAACATCTGGTCTGGTACATAATATCGCATAAATTATTAAGCCTACCGCAGAAGCGTAGGGTATAATAGACATGCGAGCCCTTTCCAAATCAGCCTTGGAAGATATCTCTTTGGAGAGGGTGATTCCGTGACAAGCTGGTAGACTACCGCACTTTGAATCTTCCATACTAAATTCTTTCAGTATGGTGTTGATGTACCTTGACTATGAAAGTCCCACTATCCGTTTAGATCTATCATGATAGATCTGAATTCTTAGAATGTAGGAGGTATCACCCAGGTCAATCATGGAGAACCTGTGTGACAAGAATCCTTTGACTGATTGTAGCATAGGAATGTCATTTCCTATCAAGAGAATGTCATTCATGTACAAGATGAGGAATACCACAATTCTCGCTACAATCTTACTATAAATGCTTGGTTCATCTGGATTTTTGATAAAGTCGAATTTTTTGACCGTCTCATCAAAACAGATGTTCCAACTCCGCGATCCCTGCTTTAGTCCATAAATGGACTTAAACAACTTACACACTGTCCCGCTGCTCCCACTCTGAATGAAACCCTCTGGCTGATCCATATAGACGCACTCTTCCAAATATCCATTTAGAAAAGCCGTCTTTACGTCCATCTGCCAGATCTCATATTCTTGGAAGGCAACAATGGCAAGAAGAACCTGAATGGATTTGAGCATAGCCACTGGAGAAATGGTTTCATCATAGTCCAAACCAGGTTTTTGACGAAAACCTTTTGCAACAAGTCTAGCCTTATAGGTTTCAACCTGTCCATCTGCACCAATCTTCTTTCTGAAGATCCATTTGCAGCCTACGGGTTTGACCCCTTCTAGAGCAAAGTCTAAAATCCATACTTTGTTGGTGTACATGGACTCCATCTCGGTCCGCATTGCATCCAGCTATTTTACCGAGTCTCTGCTTTAAATGGCTTGCTGGAAGCTAGTTGGCTTATCATTATTAATGATGCAATCATCTCTATCCCCGTCTATGAGAAAACCGTAGTATCTCTCGGACGGATGAGACTGCCTACTAGTCCTGCGAAGTGGCGCGTGTATGTCCTGTTCTTTCGAAACCTCTGGTTCTAGCATACTTTCATTAATAGTTTGTGGTTCTGGAATTTCTTCCAGTTCTATTGCGCTCCCACTAATTCCTTTTTCCAAAAAATGATTTTCCAAAAGGTCGGCATGACGATAAACAAAAAACCTGTTGTTCCTCCGCGTAATAGAAAAGATACCCCTTGAAGTTCTTTGGGTATCCCACAAACTTACATAGTACTGAGCGTGCCTCGATCTTGTCTGTATGCTGCTTTTTGACAAAAGTTGGACATTCCCATATCTTCAGATACTGAAGATAGGGGTTCTTCCTACTCCACATCTGATATGGTGTGGTAGGCACAGTCTTGGTATGAATCTTATTCAAAAGATATGCAGCTGATTCTAGTGCATAGCCTTAGAAGGATCGCTGTAACTCAGCGTTACTCATCATGGAACGAACCATATCCAATAGGGTTCGGTTTCGCCTTTCCAATACACCGTTGTGTTGTGGTGTGTATGGAGGAGTAAGCTGAGAGAAAATTCCATTTTCTTTTATATAATCCAGAAACTCGGCACTTAAGTATTCACCACCTCGATCAGATCTCAGTGTCTTGATACTTTTGCCTGTTTGTTTTTCCACTTCATTCTTATATTTCCGGAATTTCTCAAAGGCCTCGGATTAATGTTTCAACAAGAAGACATGTCCATACCTAGAGAAATCATCCGTAAAAAGTAATGAAATAGAAATAACCATTTTGTGCATGTGTAGATATTGGACTATACACGTCACTGTGTATGAGTCCCAAGAGCTCGCTCGCTCTTACTCCGTGTCCAGTGAACGGAGTCTTTGTCATCTTTCCTATGAGACATGATTGAAAAGTTGCATAAGATTGATATTCGAACGGATCCAAATAACCCTCTCTATGTAACTTTGTCAACCTTGTTTCATTGATGTGACCCAGTCTACAATGGCATAAGAAAGCCTGATTTAATTCTAGAGACTTTCTTTTAAGTGTGTTCTGGACATTGAAAAACTTGATCTTGATTTAATACGTATATACCGTCCTCTAGTGTACCTGACCCAATCAAACTCTGATTAAGGTGGATGTGGACCACATCGGTTACAAATGTAAAATCATATCCTTCTTTAGAAAGTAAAGATACAGATATGATATTACAAGCTCACACAAACAGTTACGTTAAAATCAATATTCTCCTACTTTTCAATCCTAGGTGATATTCTCTTACGGATACAACGTCCACGCTCATTCCGTTAGCAACCCTGAGAGTCATATCACCTGCCATGATAACTCTACGGTTTTTCAATGCCTGTAAAGAATTACAGATATGAGATCCTGATCCGGTATCTAGTACCCAGAAAGTAGAGTTAATTGACAGACAATTTTCAATCACAAACATACCCGAAGCTGAAACCACAACATGCTTTGGATTCTGGATTCTGGCTTTCCAAGCCCTGCATCCCTTCTGCCAATGCCCTTTACCGTGACAATAGGAATAACCCTCCTTCCCTATTGTTAGCCCTGAAACCTTTGCCCTGCTCTTTCCTTCTATCTTACTGACATTGCCTATCAGCTTTGTGGATGTCTTCTTCTTCTCACCCTTGGTTTTCGTCTTGGATTCAGAAGAGGAAGATTTCCCAATAAGCAGAGCGAGTATCTCCCTGGTTTCCTTCAGGGTTCCCTCAACTGGAAGTATAACTTTCTTCCTCTGGGCATAAGTAGAAGGCAGGGACTGCAGAAACAAGTCAGCATATAACTCGTTCTCCAAAGTGGCCTCCAGGTCCGTGAGCTGTTTAATATAGCTGATCATTGTAGGGACGTGGTCCCCTACAGATGACCCGACAGCCAACCTCGCTTGAAGCAATTCTTTCGAGGTCTCATATCTTGCGATACGAGATTGATCTCCATATAAATCTTTGTTATGGAGGAAGATGGAAGCAAAGTCCATCTTCTCATACTGCCTCTGGTATACACCATCTATTGAGGCCAACACGAGGCACTTGACATTCGCACAGTCTCTTTCCCCTGTCTTACGGATATCAACATCTGCAACGGTGAAAACTGGACCTGGGACGGCGGGGCGATAGTAGTAAGTAGGTGGCCCAGCTTGTCATAGGTAATGGACATCTGGACAAACCTTTTCCAATCAATATAGTCTGGTTTAATCAATTAATTTTCTAGCTGTAACCTAAGTTTGGTCATATGGTCGCTGCAATTAGGAGAGAGAGGAGAAACACTCAGTATGATACTCTTTCAAGTTTAGATTGGTTTTTAGTTTATCTAAACATGATGGCTCCCACTGTTTCTCGAATCCTTCCTCAAACCATAAAAGAAGAATTAGACGGATTAATCTCACCCTTACAATACTTGCTTAACCTTTTAGCCAGGCTGGTGTTGGTACTTTGAGGGAGGTGTTTCCTGATTTAAAATCAGGAAAGCTTCTGGAAAAGCTTCGGAAGAGGGTCACGTGCTTACACGTGACCAGCGGCCACGTGTTAACACGAGACACCTAAAAAGCATCATCAGATCGAGTTCAGTCTCCTAGCTACGCTGAAGAAAATGGGCTTCAGAAAGAGTCACGTGCTCCCACGTGACCAGGGTCACGTGGTGACACGTGACATTTAAATGCAAGCGTCCAACACGCAAGTTCTCTGATCGAGTCAAGAAAAAGGGTTCAGAAAGAGTCACGTGCTCCCACGTGACCAGGGTCACGTGTCGGCACGTGACGTTCAAGGCAGCAAGCGCGTTTCCAGAACAACCAAGGAAAGAGAGTTCAAATAAAGGGTCACGTGCTCACACGTGACCAGGGGTCACGTGGTAGCACGTGATGTTTAAGCAGCAATCAGAAGACACAGTGCAGAAGGCTCGTTCCAAAGGGGGTCACGTGCTCACACGTGACCATGGATCACGTGGTCACACGTGACCGGCTTCCAAAGCCCATGTTGACGACAGAATTAAATTCTGAAGGAAATTCGAATCTTTCCAAAGGAAAGTAATTATTTGGGACTAATCAAATTAAAGATTCAGAGATGATTAAATATCATCTATCTATGGAAAATCTCGGCTTTGGGAAAGATTTCCCCCTTAAATCTAACTAGAATATCAAAGGAGAATCTCTGGATTTAAGATCCAATGGTGAATAAAATTCACCTAATAATCCAAAGGCCCAAAATGAATGATGGATGCAAATCAAATCTCCCAATGAAGATTCGTCAAAAACTGATTGATGCGGCTGCCTCTCCTATAAATAGGAGCCAAGGGACACAAAAAAAGAGACACATGCGCAGAGAAGAAAAGGAGAAAAAGAGAAGAGTTTTGATACTTCGAAAAGACTCAGATCTTCTGCAAAAACCCTAGGTAAGAAAGGGAAGCCCTTTTGAAAGAAGCAGAATTTAATTCTCAACAGAGTTTAACTCTGATAATATAAAAGCAGAAGAGCATATTTCTTCTCTCTTTGATAGAGGATCTGCAAAGTGCACATCTCCCCTTAAGGTTGAGAATTTAATTCTCAATGGGTTGAGATCCTGCCATGCAGATCCAAAACATAGAGAAGGAGTGCAAACTCGAGAATTTAATTCTCACAGAACTATAGGAATTTAATTCCTCCAAAATAAAGTGGGGCTAGACCCTATATCATGGGAATTTAATTCCTTCAGAACAAAAAAAAAGAAGAAACAGGGTTTAACCCTAATTAAAGAACTTAGTTCTGTTGAAACAACGGGAATTTAATTCCCTTAATCATCATTTCCTCAAAAACTTTTATTAGGGTTTAACCCTATTCAGCCCTTCACATAAACGAGGAATTTAAATCCCACAGAAAATTCAGAGTTAAACTCTATTCCAGAATACAAGTCTTCAAAAGAAAGAAGGATTTAATTCCTCTGAAATTAAAAGTCTCTGGAATTTAATTCCTAAAAAAAGGAGTAACAAATCCTCTGAAAAACCACATTAAGGCAGGGTCACGTGTCACCACGTGACCCCCCACAAAAGCCCTACAGAAAACCCCTTTGAAGCAGCACCCCACGTGACCCACGTGACTTTCAGCAGAAGCCTTAACGCATAGGCATTTGAATGCCCATCACGTGCTGACACGTGATGCTATCAAAGACACAGTAATTTCAGCAGAACAAATGAAGGAAGGGCGCTCTCACGTGCTGCCACGTGACCCCTCTTGTCTTAGTGTTTAACACTAAATTGAAACTCTCGAAATCAGTGTTAAAATATTGTTGGGCCTTAGTAATTAAAAAGCTTTATCTGCAGTGTTCAACACTGATTACCTTAGTGTTTAAATACTAATCTGAGATCTTCATTTGCAGTGTTCAACACTGATCCGTTTTAGTGTTTAACACTAATTTGAGAAGCCTTATTGCTGGTGTTTAACACCAATTATTTCTTAGTGTTAAACACTAACTTGTTAACCGCATGCCCAGTGTTCAACACTGATTGCTCTGTAGTGTTTAACACTAGGCTTTGGCCCAATCGGCTAAATGGATAGAGGCAAAGCCTCTCCTTCAATGGACCAGCAAGAGTCAATATTCCAGACCTGACTGGACTTAGCCCAAGCTGGCCATAAGTCCTCAATTTGTGATTAACTGGGCTAATGAGCTCATAACATAATTGATCAGTCTTGACCCAAATTGGGCCAGGGACTATTTAATCCACCCCGGTTCTAGGGTACATCTCTTCACTCCTTTGATACTTGGCATTGTAATCCCTCAATGTCTTCAAAGAGGTGACGGGTCCCGATGACCACTCATGATATGGACTGTGGGGTCCTTAAACCCATGCCTAATGCTAAACTTCCTGGTTACGTGGAAAGCGGATAACGTCACTCTTTGACCCCGTGGAAAACGTCCAGAGCGGATCCTGGTCCTCGCAGAGCATGGCAGTGAACCCATGCGAAGCATCCAGAGCGGAGCCTGGTCCTCGCCTAGCACGGCAGTGAACCCGTGTGAAGCATCCAGAGCACATACCGGACTGTGGAGTCCTTAAACCCATGGACTATGACGTCCTTAACCTTGACCGAGATGTCTTAAAACTACCCATGGACCGCAATGTCCTTAAACTACCCATTGACCGAGATGTCTTAAAACTACCCATGGACCGCAATGTCCTTAAACTACCCATGGACCGCAATGTCCTTAAACTACCCATGGACCGCAATGTCCCTAAACTACCCATGGACCGCAACGTCCTTAAAACTACCCACGGACCGCAACGTCCCTAAACTAGAACAATTGAGCCCTCCATATGCTCTTTTGTCGGATCTAAACGGTCCCGTTTAAGTTGATCTTAGCCTCCAAAAATGGCTAACGCGTCCTTAAACCTTCAAACAGATTGGACTACGAATCCCCTAAATTAACTCCGGCTTGAGGGTACATCTCTGAACTCCTCTGACATCCGTCGTTGTAATCTTTCAACGTCGTCAGAGAGGTGATGGGTCCCGACGGCCATACATACGGTGGACCACTACGTCCCTAAACTGGAACAATAGAGCCCAAATGCTCTTTTGTCGGATCTAAACGATCCCGTTAAGTTGATCTTAGTCTCAAACTGGACTAACGTATCCTTAACAAACGTTTAAGTTGATCTTAGCCTCAAATATGGCTAACGTGTCCTTAAACCAAACCCCCAAACCCAAATTTAAGATAATGCGGATTTGGACTAGTCCACGCCCTACGGGTGACGACATAACTCAGTCTCCGTAAACAATCCACGGGCAATAAAACAAACACCCACGACACGAAGTGACCATCTGGAGAAGGAGAAAGTTGTTACCGCAACGCGGTAGCGTAATTAACTGCAGGGGCTTGCGCCTGCAGGGAAGAGCGTCCCCACAATCAAAAACCCCTCAAATGAGGGGGAATCTGACGAAGTCTGCTACATCGGACGCATCCGTCTAAACCTTCGACACATGGTGCCATAAATCAACTTGGCATCTTCGGAGGGGTGGACGGATAGCACCAATTAGCATCTGCCCCGAACCCCAGGCATTCGGACGTCCCGACGTCCCGGCCGCCGTTCGGAGGGGAACAGATTCTGGCACGCCCGGTGGGACCTTTTCCTCTTTCCACTCCACACTTCGTGTGTCGTGATTCGCGAACCAATCGCGGTTCGCTAATAGTTGCCCTTGGGTCTCAAGGTACTGAGAATTGGCATCTTGCTTATTGCAGAAAGCAAAGGATCGATGGCTTTTATCCCTGCGAAATCCTCCAACTGCTCAGACGGCAACTGCAGCCGACGCTCTGCCTCGCCAGGAGGTGTAGCCTATGGACCCCAAGCTGCTTCACTGTTCACAATGCCGGTGGAACAGGTCACCCGCGCCACTACAGGATTGTTTTTTGGGACTATGATCCCGCCGACAAACTTTACCGCTCCAGTGCTGGCGAAGGAAACTCTCAAGAAGTCGGTCTTTGATCGTCTTACCCCTACCGCGGCTCCTCTCAACGAGTCGCCCAACGTCAACGCCTCGGTCTTCTCTAGACTGGGCCAGGAATTATGCGAGCTCATTACGGGGCCTACAATCTCAAAGAAGGCTGCTTCTAAGAAAGTGACCGCTCCCATCCCCGAAATCGCCAAAGCAACCTCTCCAGCCAAAAAGTCAGTCTTTACAAGATTGACGGCTCCGGCCTTTGCTCCCGCTTCCCAGAGGACATCGGTCTTCGATAGGTTAACGCCAACAACAACCCCCCATCCACACAGGGAGCAAGACGAAACCATTCTTACCGCTGACCCTACACCGTCCGCTCGACACTCTCGACGTCGCCATTGGCGCCGGGTGAGGAAGACTGGGGGCAACTCCCCCTCCGGATTGACCCCACCATCCCCAGTGGTCGAAGTTAATGCCGCTGTTCCGACCGGGAACAGCTTTGAAATGCTAAATAAGGTGCGAAGGAATTCCCCTACGGCAGTACTGAAGAAGTCTCCTCCCTTACTAAAAAAGGTTGTCCAAACAAAACCCGAACAGCCTCGATCTCCTCAACGGCTGTCTTCCAAAATTTATAAGGTTTGGCGACAAGCCCGAGATTCGATCATCGATCCAAACTTCTCTCGCCAGCACAAAAAGCCGAAAATCCAACCTGAAGCTGGTCACCAGGCTAAACCCCAAAAGGCTGTTGATCAACTGACTCATAAAAGGAGGAGGCCAGAGAGGACCCCACAGCATGCAACGACGGCTAAAAACACTAGGCCTAGACGCCCTAAGTCTGGGGGCATGATGGTCCACACTGTATACATGGCCTCTGGAAAGGAGGAGAGCCGCACTTCTACAGGCCATCGACCACTAACCCGATCCGTAACGAAATCCCAGGAGCAGCAACAGAAGCTCCAAGAAATGATGAATGCTATGGCCGCGCTCACCGGGCCAAAGGAAAACCCAGAAGCATCCTCAGACGCACGCCGGGAGGAAGAAACCGACGCTGAATTCCTTCGCCGGACACTGGAGAAAAGGGACAAAGAGGCGGCCGAACAAGCGGCCAACATACAACGGATGGGCCTTCTCTTTCAAGACGTGATAGGAATGATGATCCAGCAGGACCTACCCGCCGAAGATCCTCCGATTGTTCTTGAAGACGACCGAGGAGAGACGTCAAATCCACCACCAGCCCTCTCAACGGCCAAGGAAGAGACGATCTCTAAGGCTGACTTGGCTGACTACATAGCCCAGCAAATCCGAGTTCATCACGCAACTGAGGCAGCTGGTCAAACCGTGAAAACCGGGCGGCCGTATCCGAGCTGGTACGACCAAATCAAATACCCACAAGGTTATACGATACCGAAATTCCACGTGTATAAGGGGACCGGCAATCCCCATCAACATGTCGCCCAGTTTCGGGCCCTATGCGGTAACACCGGCGGTGACGATAAATTGTTGCTTCGCCAATTCGTGGGCAGCTTGTCAGAAACAGCGTTCGAATGGTATTCAGAACTCCCGAATGATTCCATCAAAACGTTCGCTGAAATGGAGTTGCTATTCACTCAGCGATTTGCAAGTGCCAGCGAACGCACTCCAATAACTGCACTTATTAACGCCAGGGTAAAACCGAGTGAAACCTGGGTCCAGTACGCTATACGCTGGCGGAACTTGTGGTCGAGATGTGAGCAGCGCATCGAAGAAGCACCTGCGGTGGGCATGTTCGTGGGAACTCTAGACCCTCATGCAACTATCTCCCAGTTTATGATGTTCTTTAAGCCAACCACATTCCAGGCTCTGATTGACAAGTTAGCTCAGATGGACCAGATGGGTCATAGACCACCTACACCGAAGTCGGAGCCTCGGAATGACAAGGGTAAAGGGAGGGCAACCTTTGTTGCGAATGCCCAACAGCAACCTAACGCCCCGAAATCGACGGATCAACTGGAGGAAAGACGCCGATACTATAATGAGAAGATGAAGCGTCCCTACTCGTTCCCACAAGACAAGACGAAGCGGTTATTCGAGTTGGCAATACGCAACAGACTTATAAACCTACCAAATCCAAGGCGACCGCCACAACCCACCGAGATGAATAACTCCAACTACTGCCCTTATCATCAGACGGTAAGTCATCCGATTGAAGATTGCTTCGTCTTCAAAGGATGGATCGAAGATCAATATCTTCAGGGGAAATTTGTACTGTCCGAAAAGTGGAAGGTGAACCCACCACAACCACATACTCCTAAGAAGGCCGATACACCGGGGGCAACTTGCTCCTTTATCGAAGAAGCTCCATGGGAGGTCGTGTTATCAACGAAGACCAAAAGAATGCTGAGAGACCTCCATGCATGCCCTGCGATCGAATGGAAGGACCCTCTTGAACCTCAAATTATCGAAGGGATGTTGAAGCCCCGCACCATTGCAAAGACTCGTGATAAGGGCCCAAATACTCACGCCCAACCGTCAAAATCTTCAAAGAAAAAGAAGAAGAAATCCAAGAAGCCCGCGAAGCTTGGAGACGATCGAACAAACTTGCAGAAGCAAATCGATGCGCTGGAAGAATACAATCAAAAGGCGCGAACTCCTGTCACACTGCGAGAGTTCCTTAGTCACATCTCGCAAGATGGAGATGATGAAGAGAGCTCGTCGGACGAATCCGAAGAGTATGTGGCAAGTTGCAACGTGATCTCCCACTCGTTTACCGACGATGAGAAAACTCCTAGCACCAAGAAGCTAGAGACGGAGCCCGAGCCAGAGCGTGCGAGGCTGACAACGGAAATGATCAATGCCTTCTTAGACGAGATTCGTCTAAAAAGTAAAGCGGATCAAGAACGCGAAATGGCGACGCTAACGGGAACCAGAGGCGGGCGACTGGACGGAAGAGTGGAGTTACCCCTGCCAGAACAAAAGGCATCCGAAGTGGACAAGAAAATATTCAAGACAAGGAAAAGGTTCGCCAAAGCCATGTCAATGGGAATGATGCTACCACCTTCGGAAGCAAATACGCACGAAGGGGCGGAAAGGCACCCTGACTATTGCGCGTATCACCGGAAGATCTCACACCCCACGGAGGAGTGCGATGCCTTCAAAATATGGTGGCGAGGATATGTTATCCGTCAGCAACAGTTTAAGCGCATGAAACGCAAAAGCCGTCGGGAGCGAAGAAGTACTGTCGGAGGGCATAACAAGACTACTGGCAACTGTTACATGGTTGACGCCAGAGGGTCACAAGTTCTCACCTTCGGGAGCGACTCTGATGAAGAAATGGCTCTGGGCCCTCTCTTTACAGAATCCGTTCTAGGAAAAAAGGAGGAATCAGAGGCCTGCGAGAACATCCAGCTGCGCAACCGCACACTCCCGGAGAAGAATCTCGGGCCCGTCGGCCGAAAAGATAAGGGAAAGGAAAAGATCATTGAAGATATCACTTTAGATGACCAGGTCATAAAAGAGCTAACTAACAAAGACCCTCCCAAAAAGGGTAAGGTGGACTATAACATCCTCGCGCACTTAAGGAAACTACCCTCTCAGCTTAGCATTCTTGATGCCCTTCTATTATCAAAAGAAGCGCGAGACTCACTTATTAAAGCGTTGCAAGAACCTGAGCAATTCCAAGCCTTTCTCGCCACTGAAAAGATGAAGGACGAACTGGAGGAAGTGCACACGGCCGACGTCACTTTCGGTGATGAAGACCTCCTTCTCGGGACGTGCGACCACAACCGTCCCCTATACGTCTCCGGATACTGCCGTGACATCAAGATAGGCAAGATCCTGGTGGATAATGGATCCTCCGTCAATCTCCTTAATGTTCGGGTGTTGAAGGAAATCTGCATGAGCGTGCAACACCTCGCTCGTGACAAAATTACTATCTCCGGTTTCGACTCACAATCGTCACGGACTCTCGGGTCCGTAATACTAACGTTACGCTTCGGGCTTCTCGTCACAGACATCAAATTCCATGTCATTGACGCCAAGACCTGCTACAACGCCTTGCTCGGCCGTCCTTGGCTACACGAGTACAACATCATCCCTTCTACACAACATCAGTGTATGAAGTACTTTAAAGACGGTTTCGAGTATACTGTAACAGGCGAGTTGAACCCATTTTCCGTGAACGAAGTCCGCAAATACGAGGACGCGAAATACTTTTTGCCAGACTTCGAAGATACAGAAAGGTGTCGTAACTCGGAAAACAAAGCCGCCTCCACCATCCCTGTTTTCGGGAGCGATACCGAAGAAGAGGAAGAGATAGTTTATACAGGGCCATCCCAACGCAACAACCAGAGGACGCCCGCCCCCATACTGGTCTTCGGAAGTGATTCAGAAGATGAGGTCAATGCCGTATTCTCCAATCGGCTTTCAATGCAAGCACCCCTCGGCGATGGCCACAGTTTGCAAATCACCATGGTACCGCGGGAACACTACAAGGATCTCGACACGCTTCAAGCTCACAGTGTGCAGGACCTGCAAACGTTTTACGTCCCTCCCAGGCGTAGGGGTGAGAAGGTGATCCTATTCTACCGATCCTCAGAGTCGAGAATAGAGAAAGAGATCTGGCATGGCGCAGATGCTGCATGCGACAGACTCCAACCCATCCGTCTGCCCAGATATTATACAAATGGATTAAAGAAGCTATTGAAGCGCCAAGGAGTACCCTTAAAACAAACTGTTCGACAGGCTCGGTTCTACAACAGGATTTGGGATGTCCCCGGGACTCAGCGCAAATTGCCCAATGGGAAAATGGAAACACTTGGGCTTGGGTACACAAGAACCGGAAAACGGGAGCGAGCCCACGGCAGCTACGCCATATATACCTTTGATGAAGAAGAGGGCGCCCTGTCAGGAGAAGCCAACCCCTCATCAAAACTAAACCCTGCGACCGAAGCGCCAAACCCGTTGTTTAAAGGACGAATGGGCAAGCCTACCGCGAAAGCGGATCAGAAAATTCGGGAAGATCACAACCACGAAGCGGCCATCTATGAGAAGGCCAGGACGCGACGTCTATTCCAACAGGCTGCACAGGCTGCAAAAGATAAAGATGTTCACCATCGTCAACCTGTCATACGAAAGGCCCGATGCAGGGACGGGAATAAATTAAGAAGCGAGAGAAGAAGCCGACAACAACGACGTAGGATTAGGGGGTTACGGGTATTGCGCGGCTCGGATTCGTCCTTCACGGAAAAGATGAGTCGAGCATACTCCTTCCCCCGAAACAAGACGGAACGGTTACTCAAGCTCGCCCTAAAACATCAGATAATCACGCTTCCAGAGTCTAGGCATCCTGAGCAATCTAGCAAGGTCTCTCATCCGGGTTATTGCTCTTATCACCGAGCCATAGGACATCCGACCGAAGATTGCTTCACCTTCAAGAATTGGGTCGAGGACCAATACCGACGGGGTAGATTCGCTTTATCCGATGGTTGGAAAGTAACGCCGCCGCAAAGGCACGAGCCTAAAGCTACGAGAGCAGAACCGGATCCGCCTCGGTCCTGGGAACGGATTCGTACCTGTTATACGATTACAATATTAAAAGAAGAGCCCGAGAACATAGATGACCTTCCCCGGTGCTTCGAGAACAGCGATGATGAGGTAATCTCGGAATTTCCGCCAGCTCCAAAAGAACTGGAAGACGGTATACATACTACCGCAGATAACCTCAGAAAGATTGAGTTGGGATCGGCAGAGGACCCGCGACCAACCTTTGTCAGTGAGCTACTCTCTGAAGAAAGGGTGGTCGCGTTAAAGAACGTGCTTCTACGGCATAAAGACTGCTTCGCGTGGAACTACTCTGAGATGCCAGGATTAGATCCGGAGGTCGCTGTGCACAGATTAGCGATATCCCCAGACATCAGGCCAGTCAAGCAGGCACCAAGAAGGATGCGACTCGAGCTTGAGATGAGCATCAACGCCGAAGTCAAGAAACTGATCGATTCTGGATTTATTCAAGAAGTCCAATATCCCGATTGGATCGCCAATATCGTCCCGGTGATGAAGAAGAATGGGACGGTGCGTATATGCGTGGATTTCAGGGATCTCAACAAGGCCTGTCCAAAAGATGATTTCCCAGTGCCGGTAACCGAGCTAATGATAGATAACACGTCCACTCACGAGATCTTCTCCTTTATGGACGGTTCCTCAGGATACAATCAGATAAAAATGCATCCCGAAGACCAGAAGCACACCGCTTTCCGGACCCCTTTGGGTGTATTTTGCTACAGGGTTATGCCCTTCGGTCTAAAGAACGCCGGCGCTACCTATCAAAGGGCCATGACAAAGATCTTCGACGACCTCATACATGACATCGTCGAGTGCTATATCGACGACCTCGTAGTAAAGAGCATGTCATATGAAGATCACTTAAAGCACCTAGAAACTGTATTTCAACGCCTTCGGCAATATAATTTGAAGATGAATCCCCTCAAATACGCGTTTGGAGTCTCCTCGGGAAAATTCTTGGGATTCGTCATCCGACACCGAGGTATTGAGATAGATCCGTCAAAGATTAAAGCGATCATGGAAATGCCCCCGCCAAGAACCCTCAAACAGTTGCGGTCTCTCCAAGGGAAGCTCGCATACATCCGGCGATTTATCGCAAATCTTTCAGGCAAATGCCGCCCCTACAGTCACCTGATGAAGAAGGGAACCCCATTCGTCTGGAATCAAAAATGCCAAGGCGCACTAGACGAGATCAAGCAGTACCTGCAGAACCCGCCGGTATTAGCTGCGCCGGTCAAGGGAAAACCCCTCATTCTTTATACGACCGCCCTCGAAGGTTCCTTGGGCGCACTATGGGCGCAAGAGAACGATCAGGGGAAAGAGAGAGCACTCTACTACTTAAGTCGAGTTCTACTGGGGGCAGAAAGCAATTACTCTCCCATTGAAAAACATTGCTTGGCGTTAATCTTCGCGATAACAAAGCTCAGGCACTATGCGTTGGCACACGAAGTTTGCCTCATCTCGAAAGTGGATCCTCTTAAATACTTAATGTCAAAAGCCATATTGACGGGACGACTCGCTAAATGGGCCTTGCTCTTAATGGAATTCTCGATAACATATCAACCTCTCAAGGCAGTGAAAGGCCAGGCTATTGCTGACTTCCTCGCCGAGCACCCGATACCGGCCGACTCTCCTCTAAACTGTGATTTGCCGGACGAGCATGCATTCGATGCGATTGGCGGCAAAAGCACCCGATGGGAACTCTATTTCGATGGAGCGTCCTCTATAAAGAAACAAAAGCAAGGTATCCCAATGATCAAGTCAGGGATAGGCCTCATCTTTGCGACTCCACAAGGAGGGATAATGCGCTTCGCCTTCTCCTTAACAGAGCCGAGGACAAACAATGAAGCCGAATACGAAGCTCTGATAGCAGGCCTCGAAATCGCCATCAACATGGGAATTGAAGACCTCCACATATACGGGGATTCTCAGCTGGTCGTTAGCCAAATAAATGGTGACTACCAAACATGCAAACCGGAGTTGGTGAGATACGGCGAAAAGGTGCGACAACTGTTGGTCCAAATCCCCTCCTATATTCTAGAGAACATACCGCGCGCGGAAAACAGCAAAGCAGACGCGTTGGCCAAGCTCGCTAAAGAACTGGCTGACGAGAACCTCGATGACGCCAGAATCGTAATACAAAGCCGTCGAGTGCTCGCCCCGGCAGAAATACCTCCGGAATTATATAAAGAAAAGGGATCGATTCAACAAGCGACCCTACAAATAAAAGACCGTGAGAAGGCTGAGGACTGGAGGGAAGTCTTCATAGACTACTTTAAGTCCCACCGAATGCCCGAAGAAGCGTCCTCAAGACATCAGCTTATGAAACGAGCTCTATCCTTCGCTTTCGTCAACGATACCCTGTACAAGAGATCGTTTGATTTTCTATGGCTGAGATGCTTGGGACCTGACGAAGCGGAACGAGTCGTTCAAGAAGTTCACGACGGACTTTGCGGTTCTCACCAAGCAGGCCCAAAGATGAAGTTAAAAATTAAACGGATGGGTTACTATTGGCCCACGATGATCCAGGACTGCCTCGAGTATGCGAAGCAATGCCATTCATGCCAGATCCATGGAGACTTCATCCACCAACATCCGAATCCACTACACCCAACGGTGGCCAGCTGGCCATTCGAAATGTGGGGGACTGACATAGTCGGCCCCATAGAGCCGGCATCAGCCCGGGGACATCGTTTCATCCTAGCGACAACTGACTACTTCTCCAAATGGGCAGAAGCGGTACCACTAAGGGAAGTGAAGACGGAGAATATTCTCCATTTCTTCAAAACGCACGTCATCTATCGGTTCGGAACTCCACGACGGATTATCTCCGATAATGGGCCGGCCTACCGAAGCCATAAGATTAGCCGCTTCGCACAGCAGCACAATATAGACTGGAGATATTCTTCAGTTTACAATCCACGAGCTAACGGCTTGGCCGAGGCTTTCAATAAGACCTTGACGAAGATCATGAAAAAGACCGTCTCCAGAAATAAAAGAGACTGGCACGAGAGGCTGCAGGAAGCCCTTTGGGCCTATCGAACTACATTCAAGACGGCCACGAACACAACGCCGTACGCGTTGGTATTTGGGACGGAAGCAGTTCTCCCCCTTGAGATAGAGTTACCCTCTCTACGAGTGGCAGTCCACCACGAGCTGACAGACGAAGAAAATGCTCACCTTCGGCTTGAGGAGCTTGATGCCCTCGACGAAACCCGGCTCATAGCGCAACAATATCTAGAAGCCTACAAAGCAAAGATGACGCGCTCATACGAAAGATTGACCAGGCCGAGGACATTCCGCCAAGGCGAACTCGTACTAGTGGTCAAAAGACCTATGATCCCCAATCGCGCCAAGCGTGGAAAATTTGAGCCAAACTATGAAGGCCCGTACATCATAGACAAGGTCTACCAGGGTGGAGCCTATCTACTCATGGACATGCACGGTGAAAGACCTTTCAGGCCAATAAACGGTCGCTTCTTAAAGAAATACTATGCTTAATAAGCTGCAGCCTAGGTCAATGATAGATGACGACGACTATGTCCGCTCGCTATCTTCCCAGGCTCGGACTTTACAAGCAGCAGCCGGCCTTCCTATAATGCCGGACCGAAACGTCCTTAAACTATCTAGGACCGAAACGTCCTTAAACTATCTACGGACCGAAACGTCCCTAAACTAATGCCGGACCGAAACGTCCTTAAACTATCTAGGACCGAAACGTCCTTAAACTATCTACGGACCGAAACGTCCCTAAACTAATGCCGGACCGAAACGTCCTTAAACTATCTAGGACCGAAACGTCCTTAAACTATCTACGGACCGAAACGTCCCTAAACTAATGCCGGACCGAAACGTCCTTAAACTAACAACGGACCGAAACGTCCTTAAACTATCTAGGACCGAAACGTCCTTAAACTATCTACGGACCGAAACGTCCCTAAACTAATGCCGGACCGAAACGTCCTTAAACTATCTAGGACCGAAACGTCCTTAAACTATCTACGGACCGAAACGTCCCTAAACTAATGCCGGACCGAAACGTCCTTAAACTATCTAGGACCGAAACGTCCTTAAACTAACAACGGACCGAAACGTCCCTAAACTAATGCCGGACCGAAACGTCCTTAAACTAACAATGGACCGAAATGTCCTTAAAACTAACGACGGACCGAAACGTCCATAAACTAACAACGGACCGAAACGTCCCTAAACTACTACCGCAGCATCCTTGGGCTGACGAGATAAAAAAAAAAAAAGAATAAGTAAATAAAACAATAGAAACGGTATGTCCATAAGCAAAATGGGCACGGATGAAAACCTGAAAGGGCTCCGTGAGTAAAAACAGCAGGACTGCCGGCGAGTGTTTGTGAAAACCCGAAAGGGCGCAACCTCGTTAAAAGACACTTATAGGGTCCTCTCGACCTTGTAAGGAGAAACCACCTGCGTGAGATCCTTACGACTCACAAAGGAGCTGCACACTTAGGGATCCTCACGATTCCTAAGGAGAAAAACACACTTACGAGATCCTCACGACTCGTAAGGAGAATTCTCTTATGGGACCCTCACGGCTCATGAGATTTGAAAGTCTTAAGTTACAGAAACCTGAACCTGTTCTTAAGCAAATCCTCCACAACCTCCGATATTGCCCTACAAGCGGCTCCATACTGACCCTTGTATACAATTCACGGGCGCGAATTAACATTTCCCCAACAGAGTCCAACCCTTGTAGGTCCTCTCGACCCATAAGGGGAAAGTCCTCTTGTAGGATCCTTACGACTTACAGAGGAGCACACACTTAGGAATCCTCACGATCCCTAAGGAGAAAGTACACCTGCAAGATCCTCACGACTTGTGGGGAGAAATACCTTCGTGAGACCCTTACGGCTCATGAAGTCAAAAGCCTTGGTTAACAGGACCCTTAACCCTGTTTGCTGAGCAACCTTTGTTCATTATCGACAAAGGCAAATGATGATTCGCTCCTGGCAACATTCCAGTTGTAGCGATGCTGATGCCGAGATCGGTGCCTAAAATCCAAGCTTGCGGCGAGAAGGTCAGAAAGCCAAACATGCCTGCAAAATAGCCGAAATGATGGGGCAACTTGCAATAAAAAGCAGCAAGTAAAAATGAAGGCATAAAAAATAGCCGAAATGATGGGGCAACTCGCAACAAAAAGCAGCGAGCAGAAAATAAATAAATAGCCGAAATGATTGGGCACCGCGAAAAAATAGCCGAAATGATTGGGCAATCGTGATTTTCGCGATATAAAAGCTGAAATGATAGAGCATCGCGGAAAAAGAAATAAAATAAAAATAAAATTTATGCCCTACAGGTGATATTCCGTCGCACCCTGTACACAATCCAAGGGCGTAAACAAAGAAGGGATCATACTTCTCCCCCAGGTTTCATCAGAAGAAGAAGCCAAGTCTCGATGGGCCACAAGCGACCTAGAGATCATCCAAACACTCGTCTCGTAACAACGGACATGACTTCAAACGAAACGGAACAGCGGCAACCCCCAGTTCCATGACTCGGTGATATACACATCACCAAGAGTCAAACCTCCATTCCGTGAAATGCGGATACAATCAACAAACTTCCTGGTTACGTGGAAAGCGGATAACGTCACTCTTTGACCCCGTGGAAAACGTCCAGAGCGGATCCTGGTCCTCGCAGAGCATGGCAGTGAACCCATGCGAAGCATCCAGAGCGGAGCCTAGTCCTCGCCTAACGCGGCAGTGAACCCGTGTGAAGCATCTAGTGCGAACTTCCTGGTTACGTGGAAAGCGGATAACGTCACTCTTTGACCCCGTGGAAAACGTCCAGAGCGGATCCTGGTCCTCGCAGAGCATGGCAGTGAACCCATGCGAAGCATCCAGAGCGGAGCCTAGTCCTCGCCTAACGCGGCAGTGAACCCGTGTGAAGCATCTAGTGCGAACTTCCTGGTTACGTGGAAAGCGGATAACGTCACTCTTTGACCCCGTGGAAAACGTCCAGAGCGGATCCTGGTCCTCGCAGAGCATGGCAGCGAACCCATGCGAAGCATCCAGAGCGGAGCCTAGTCCTCGCCTAACGCGGCAGTGAACCCGTGTGAAGCATCTAGTGCGAACTTCCTGGTTACGTGGAAAGCGGATAACGTCACTCTTTGACCCCGTGGAAAACGTCCAGAGCGGATCCTGGTCCTCGCAGAGCATGGCAGTGAACCCATGCGAAGCATCCAGAGCGGAGCCTAGTCCTCGCCTAACGCGGCAGCGAACCCGTGTGAAGCATCTAGTGCAGACTTCCTGGTTACGTGGAACGCGGATAACGTCACTCTTTGACCCCGTGGAAAACGTCCAGAGCGGAGCCTGGTCCTCGCCAAGCACGGCAGTGAACCCGTGTGAAGCATCCAGAGCAAATACCGGACTGTGGAGTCCTTAAAATCCACGGACTATGATGTCCTTAACCTCGACCGTGATGTCTTAAAACTAACGATCAACCACCCCGATTCCCTACGGATTTTGCCTTGGTTTAAGGGTACATCTCTTCACTCCTTTGATACCTGGCGTTGTAATTCTTCAACGTCTTCAGAGAGGTGACGGGTCCCTGCAACCGCACATCGGACTGTGGAGTCCTTAAATCCACGGACTATGAGGTCCTTAACCTTGACCGTGATGTCTTAAAACTAACATCGGACTGTGGAGTCCCTAAATCCACGGACTATGAGGTCCTTAACCTTGACCGTGATGTCTTAAAACTAACATCGGACTGTGGAGTCCCTAAATCCACGGACTATGAAGTCCTTAACCTTGACCGTGATGTCTTAAAACTAACATCGGACTGTGGAGTCCCTAAATCCACGGACTATGAGGTCCTTAACCTTGACCGCGACGTCTTTAAACTACCTTGAGAGATCCCTAACCCCGTGAAATACAAAAAAAAGGGGGGTGATCACACCCGGCACTTGCAGGCCCTCACGACCTGTAAGGAAGAAAAACTCTCTCGTGAGATCCTTACGACTCTCAGGGGAAAACCCGCTTAAGGATCCTCACGATCCTTAAGAAAAACTCACACCTATGGGATCCTCTCGACCTATAGGGAGAAAGACTCCTTATGAGACTCTCGTGGCTCATAAGATGCAAAAGCCGTAGGAAACAGATCCTAACCCTGAATCCTAAGCCACGGCCGTCTTGCAAGAAGATTAAGATAGATTGTCTGCAGAATGCATTCAATGAAAAGGGGACACGTCACTGAGAGGAAAATTGTATCTTTTATTCATGACCCAAAATGGATACAAAATACAATATGAATGAGCTTCCGGTTGCCAGCACTAATCGGCCTGAAACAAGTTCATATCACCTGGTATGAAAAGCAACAAATTTTTTTTTTTTTCCAACGTTTATCCTATCGAGCATGTGTTCGCGATTATATGGACATTCGGAAGAGAGATAAAATTCAAGGCTTTGATTCGCACGCAACATGACAACAGTATTGGTAATTGAAGAAAGTTTTCATAAAAAAGGAACACAAAGTTTACTCATGCAAGCGGAAACATACATACGAGTACCAAGCCTACAGGGAAGTTCAAAATAAAGCATGCAAAGAGGGGAGACCAAGTTATAAAAAAAAGGGAATGTCCTACTCTAACGAAAAAGGTCGCCAAACACAGGATCAATGGCACAAGGGTTAGTGAAGCAAAGGACAAAATTCTCCATCTCTCTCTCTGCTTTCTCCAGCACATCGAAGCGACGGTTCTCACGAGGAGTCGCTCCCCATCGATTGGCGCCGTGTTCGTCCGCGAAAGCGGACATAATAGCTCGCCGGGCCTTGATCTGGCCCAGCAGATGAATTGAGCAATCCTTCAAAGCCTGAGTGATCAGGCACGCTTCATGAAAGCCCTCGAGCTTCTCTTCCGCCGCGTCAAGCATCGCCAGGGTCATCTCTGCTGGGTGAGGGGGGATGTCGGCAAGCACGGCCGCGAGGATCATCCGGAGCCAAAGAGAACCCATCGGGAGAGGAGACCCCCTACGGATCGAGAGTTCATGCACGGCTGAGTCGCATTCGTTGTCGGTAAGGAGGGGATCCACCAACCGAGCGGCAAAGCGAGGGATCATCTCCTCGATAGGCACTTCCCATGGCTGTCGACGAGCGTGTGGGCGGTTACAGGCCATAGCGTTCAGATACTCCTCAAATTAAATCACGTCGATACGGGAATGAATTTCTCGGTGAAGAGAAAATAGGCCATGACCTCAAGAATATAAAGAAGTGCATTAAGTGCTATGCGCGGAAAATCTTGCATGCGAAAGATGTTTCCAAGGCCCAAAAAAGGAAAGGCATCGAAAATCAAGGAGAAATAACTATTTCCAAGGCTCCTTTTATGCACCTGATAATGCGCGCTAAAAATGCGGCATGGAAAGTTTTGTGAACAGTCCCATCAGATGATCTCGCGTGTAGAACACGTGAGGCCCAAACCTAATGTGCATTTAAAAGAAAGAATATGGAGTAGTACCCTGCATATTAAAGCACAAACGATAATAGTAACAGAATAATAAGATTTCAGAGGAAAAGCATGCAAACACACAGAGACATAATAAAGCTTATCATCCAGACTTCAAGAAGGCGATACAAAATAAAAAAAAAACTTTTACAATGGTAAGGCCTCTGACACGGGGCATGGATTGAGAAAATTGAAATTAACTTTATCCAAGATCTTCCAAGCATTTCGAACCTCCCGAGTATGCTTTCTCTCACGGTCACAGGCATCGGGGTCCCCGCGGATGTCCTCTTCCCTCCGGTAGGTGCCCAATATGGCTGATTGCTGAAAAATCTGATGAAGGAGATCAATGAGATCATCCCGCCTTCTCTTTGAGATCAAGCCCATAAGGTACACCGAATGCACCTTATCCTCGGCAATGTCCAAGTCCCCGAGCGGTATGCCGGCACAAAAGAGAGGAAGTGCCTCCCGGATCGCCAGCACGATTAGCCTCAGAAGAGAAGAGCGGCGGGGGAGGAGCCTATGGTTGTACTCGTCGAAACGGCTCATGATCTCGGCACACTGAGCATCGGTGAACTCTTGGTTCTGACTGCGGCCCAGCGCACGAATGTTCCCATAGGAGATGATCTCGTCAAGTCTATACAGATGGGCATCCATGGTACCTACGATAGAAGTCAAGAGATCCATTACAAAGCCACCATTTCACTAATTGCAGAAGAACAGCCTTGGGCCAAGAGACCCCAAAGATTCTCTGTGTGAAGAAATCGAGTTCTTCGTTGGAATTCAATTCCTTATTAAGAAAAGGGAATTAAATTCCCAAAAAACATTTTGAGGGAATTAAAGTCCAGGGAGTTGAAACGTTGTCATCATCTCCCCGAAGATCATCTAAACCCTAAAAGGATCTACAGTTTGAAGATTAAACAGTTTTATGTTCTCATGGAAAAATATGAAGAAAAAGGGTAAAAACCCTTGCTTTGGATTTAAAATCCAGAGAAATGTGAAGGTCCATCGGTGTCCAAGAACACTACCTGAGGAAAAAGGATCCTTTTCGAACAGAGTTAAACTCTGCAGGCTGTTTCAAGACAGAGAACTAAGCTCTGAAAAACGAGAATTAAATTCTCAAAGAAGAAGTTCTCAGGAGAAGAAGATGAACAAAGTGAAGGCTTCTATGAAGAGGCAGCTATTTATAGAAGACAATGAAAACGTTTCGTCTCCCCAGATCCCTAGAGGAATCCAACGGTCACAAGAGGTGACAGCGTTGCACTCACGTGCTGACACGTGAGAACAACGCTGTGGGGGCATTTGTTTCCTGATTTAAAATCAGGAAAGCTTCTGGAAAAGCTTCGGAAGAGGGTCACGTGCTTACACGTGACCAGCGGCCACGTGTTAACACGAGACACCTAAAAAGCATCATCAGATCGAGTTCAGTCTCCTAGCTACGCTGAAGAAAATGGGCTTCAGAAAGAGTCACGTGCTCCCACGTGACCAGGGTCACGTGGTGACACGTGACATTTAAATGCAAGCGTCCAACACGCAAGTTCTCTGATCGAGTCAAGAAAAAGGGTTCAGAAAGAGTCACGTGCTCCCACGTGACCAGGGTCACGTGTCGGCACGTGACGTTCAAGGCAGCAAGCGCGTTTCCAGAACAACCAAGGAAAGAGAGTTCAAATAAAGGGTCACGTGCTCACACGTGACCAGGGGTCACGTGGTAGCACGTGATGTTTAAGCAGCAATCAGAAGACACAGTGCAGAAGGCTCGTTCCAAAGGGGGTCACGTGCTCACACGTGACCATGGATCACGTGGTCACACGTGACCGGCTTCCAAAGCCCATGTTGACGACAGAATTAAATTCTGAAGGAAATTCGAATCTTTCCAAAGGAAAGTAATTATTTGGGACTAATCAAATTAAAGATTCAGAGATGATTAAATATCATCTATCTATGGAAAATCTCGGCTTTGGGAAAGATTTCCCCCTTAAATCTAACTAGAATATCAAAGGAGAATCTCTGGATTTAAGATCCAATGGTGAATAAAATTCACCTAATAATCCAAAGGCCCAAAATGAATGATGGATGCAAATCAAATCTCCCAATGAAGATTCGTCAAAAACTGATTGATGCGGCTGCCTCTCCTATAAATAGGAGCCAAGGGACACAAAAAAAGAGACACATGCGCAGAGAAGAAAAGGAGAAAAAGAGAAGAGTTTTGATACTTCGAAAAGACTCAGATCTTCTGCAAAAACCCTAGGTAAGAAAGGGAAGCCCTTTTGAAAGAAGCAGAATTTAATTCTCAACAGAGTTTAACTCTGATAATATAAAAGCAGAAGAGCATATTTCTTCTCTCTTTGATAGAGGATCTGCAAAGTGCACATCTCCCCTTAAGGTTGAGAATTTAATTCTCAATGGGTTGAGATCCTGCCATGCAGATCCAAAACATAGAGAAGGAGTGCAAACTCGAGAATTTAATTCTCACAGAACTATAGGAATTTAATTCCTCCAAAATAAAGTGGGGCTAGACCCTATATCATGGGAATTTAATTCCTTCAGAACAAAAAAAAAGAAGAAACAGGGTTTAACCCTAATTAAAGAACTTAGTTCTGTTGAAACAACGGGAATTTAATTCCCTTAATCATCATTTCCTCAAAAACTTTTATTAGGGTTTAACCCTATTCAGCCCTTCACATAAACGAGGAATTTAAATCCCGCAGAAAATTCAGAGTTAAACTCTATTCCAGAATACAAGTCTTCAAAAGAAAGAAGGATTTAATTCCTCTGAAATTAAAAGTCTCTGGAATTTAATTCCTAAAAAAAGGAGTAACAAATCCTCTGAAAAACCACATTAAGGCAGGGTCACGTGTCACCACGTGACCCCCCACAAAAGCCCTACAGAAAACCCCTTTGAAGCAGCACCCCACGTGACCCACGTGACTTTCAGCAGAAGCCTTAACGCATAGGCATTTGAATGCCCATCACGTGCTGACACGTGATGCTATCAAAGACACAGTAATTTCAGCAGAACAAATGAAGGAAGGGCGCTCTCACGTGCTGCCACGTGACCCCTCTTGTCTTAGTGTTTAACACTAAATTGAAACTCTCGAAATCAGTGTTAAAATATTGTTGGGCCTTAGTAATTAAAAAGCTTTATCTGCAGTGTTCAACACTGATTACCTTAGTGTTTAAATACTAATCTGAGATCTTCATTTGCAGTGTTCAACACTGATCCGTTTTAGTGTTTAACACTAATTTGAGAAGCCTTATTGCTGGTGTTTAACACCAATTATTTCTTAGTGTTAAACACTAACTTGTTAACCGCATGCCCAGTGTTCAACACTGATTGCTCTGTAGTGTTTAACACTAGGCTTTGGCCCAATCGGCTAAATGGATAGAGGCAAAGCCTCTCCTTCAATGGACCAGCAAGAGTCAATATTCCAGACCTGACTGGACTTAGCCCAAGCTGGCCATAAGTCCTCAATTTGTGATTAACTGGGCTAATGAGCTCATAACATAATTGATCAGTCTTGACCCAAATTAGGCCAGGGACTATTTAATCCACCCCGGTTCTAGGGTACATCTCTTCACTCCTTTGATACTTGGCATTGTAATCCCTCAATGTCTTCAAAGAGGTGACGGGTCCCGATGACCACTCATGATATGGACTGTGGGGTCCTTAAACCCATGCCTAATGCTAAACTTCCTGGTTACGTGGAAAGCGGATAACGTCACTCTTTGACCCCGTGGAAAACGTCCAGAGCGGATCCTGGTCCTCGCAGAGCATGGCAGTGAACCCATGCGAAGCATCCAGAGCGGAGCCTGGTCCTCGCCTAGCACGGCAGTGAACCCGTGTGAAGCATCCAGAGCACATACCGGACTGTGGAGTCCTTAAACCCATGGACTATGACGTCCTTAACCTTGACCGAGATGTCTTAAAACTACCCATGGACCGCAATGTCCTTAAACTACCCATTGACCGAGATGTCTTAAAACTACCCATGGACCGCAATGTCCTTAAACTACCCATGGACCGCAATGTCCTTAAACTACCCATGGACCGCAATGTCCCTAAACTACCCATGGACCGCAACGTCCTTAAAACTACCCACGGACCGCAACGTCCCTAAACTAGAACAATTGAGCCCTCCATATGCTCTTTTGTCGGATCTAAACGGTCCCGTTTAAGTTGATCTTAGCCTCCAAAAATGGCTAACGCGTCCTTAAACCTTCAAACAGATTGGACTACGAATCCCCTAAATTAACTCCGGCTTGAGGGTACATCTCTGAACTCCTCTGACATCCGTCGTTGTAATCTTTCAACGTCGTCAGAGAGGTGATGGGTCCCGACGGCCATACATACGGTGGACCACTACGTCCCTAAACTGGAACAATAGAGCCCAAATGCTCTTTTGTCGGATCTAAACGATCCCGTTAAGTTGATCTTAGTCTCAAACTGGACTAACGTATCCTTAACAAACGTTTAAGTTGATCTTAGCCTCAAATATGGCTAACGTGTCCTTAAACCAAACCCCCAAACCCAAATTTAAGATAATGCGGATTTGGACTAGTCCACGCCCTACGGGTGACGACATAACTCAGTCTCCGTAAACAATCCACGGGCAATAAAACAAACACCCACGACACGAAGTGACCATCTGGAGAAGGAGAAAGTTGTTACCGCAACGCGGTAGCGTAATTAACTGCAGGGGCTTGCGCCTGCAGGGAAGAGCGTCCCCACAATCAAAAACCCCTCAAATGAGGGGGAATCTGACGAAGTCTGCTACATCGGACGCATCCGTCTAAACCTTCGACACATGGTGCCATAAATCAACTTGGCATCTTCGGAGGGGTGGACGGATAGCACCAATTAGCATCTGCCCCGAACCCCAGGCATTCGGACGTCCCGACGTCCCGGCCGCCGTTCGGAGGGGAACAGGAGGTTTTCCAACGCTTTCATGAAGTTCCTTAATTACATAACCTCTTTTCCCTAGAGGCGTAGCCCCGCTAACACCGTTCTAGACACCTACTTGGTTTATAGTATTGATTATGTTAGTGAAAAAATCTCCTGAGGAGTAGCGGATACTCACAGTAGGATCGGGATCCAAATATCATTGTATGATAATCCCGAAGGAATCCTATCAATATTATCATACTCTAAATGGTATGCAGCACTAGCAAGTTTCAGTTTCCTTAGAAACTCCCGATGTGGATTTTTCCCCATGCTCTTATGACCTTAGCGAATGCCAACATATCATAAGTCACATGTCAAGTTCCGCCCGTCATTGTCCAGCTTAATTTGAACCCACCCGTACATACCCTTGACGAAGGCCAAAATAGTAGTACGACTGTCCCAAACCAACGCATCTATCTATGCTACAGATGAATATCGAGCAGATCCAATTACTATGCCTTGGCGAAGGTCAAAATACATAGCTTGAATATTGCCGAATATTCAATTGAAATGACGGAAGGCTACGGCTGGTTTTGGCGAAACTGTGAACATAGTGAACTTGATATAATCGAAGGAACCTGATAGCTTTTAAAGGAGTGGTTTAAGCTCCGCATTTAAAAGTTTTTGTTTTGAAAAAACCGAGTGGTTTTAAAATTTGTTCCAACGATTCAGCTTTGGTTTGTTTGCTTTGCATTAATAATGCAGTCCCATCATTTACACCTATCATTACAGAGAGAAACGAAAATATGACGTACGCTTATGCCATCCGCATTCGCCACTGGGCCCCGTCTAACACCGTTAGGTTACTTAACTAACGCCAGAGTGGGGGCTGGACTAATGCGGATGCAAAACATAAGCAACGTCTACTATATAGCATATATATACTAATCATTCGTCTCACGCAATAATAGGCATTTCAGATCACAGATGAACATATTGGATATACTAAGAATTCCGCGTTTCGTTTAAGCCTGTAACGAAAGACGGATTCTACGGTCGTGATGAATAGCCAAACTCCACCCCAGACCCTTATGGGTGCGGCAAACTACTCGCCAAATTCCCGAAGTAAAGCAACCTCCCCAGCGAAAAGTGTATGACTTTTTAAAGCTAAATCGACTTTCGATTATCATTTACGATGCTTTTAATATCAAGTTCATGGTTTGAGTTTTGGGTTTTCGATTTTCGGTTCAGGCAAGAGAGCGAAGCGAACGATCCTTTTGGGAACCGACCCTGGCGCATAGCCCCGCAGGGCCGAGCGCAGCGAGTTGAGTTAAAACGAGGCAAGGTCTGCGAGTTGTTGAAAAAGTGGTTGTTGCCCTTTTGAGTTTCCGAATATCGCATCGTTGCCCTTTTGAGTTTCTGAAATCGTCATGTCAAGGGTTTTGAGTTTTTGCCTTTCGGACAAGAGAGTGGTTGCCCAAAGGCGACCACGAACGATAGGGTTTTAAGTCGAACGAGTGAAGCGAAGGAAGGAACTGACGAAGCGAACGATAGAATTCCCATAACGGGAATTCCAACTACCGATTCATGAAGGCAAGTGAACGGAGTGAACGATAGGGAGTGAAGCGAGTTTTACGAGCGAAACGGATTTAAAGGGCAAGTTTTCTTAATGAAAGTTTTTCTTAAGACAAGTTAGCTTTATACGCCGTTCCGCTCGTCAAACTCGCTTCACTCCCTATCGTTCACTCCGTTCACTCGCCTCGTAAAACTCAATCGTTCACTCTGTTCACTTGCCCCTCCGTTCCGCTTCGCTTCACTCGTTGAACTCGATCGTTCACTCCGTTCACTTCCCTCGGTGAAACCCTATCGTTCACTTGCCTTCGTTCAACTCATTAACTCGAACAACTGAAAACCCTATCGTTCCGCTCCGTCAGTTCCTTCCTTCGCTTCACTCGCCTTCGAACAACTCAATCGTTCACTCCGTTCACTTGCCTTGTTGAACTCGAAGGCCCACTAGCAACAGACGTTCGTGGTCGCCGACTCGGCAACCACTCTCTGTTCAGGCTTGCCGGCCGGGCCCACCGGACAGGGAAGTTAAACCGAAGGAGCTCCCCCTCAGTCGGCGGGGCCTCGCTGCACCCTCAATCGCCGGGGGCTCACATCTGCTCGACCTATCGTTCCGCTCCGTCGCCTGCGGCCCTCTTTTCTATTCTGTCGAGAGTTCGGTCCACCTAAGTAGAACGAAAAGGAAGAATTGGAAATGAAACAAAGGGGGGAGCCAGAATTGAGATAAACTGCTTTGCTTCCCCTAATTCCAAAAAACACAATGCAACTATCGGAAAAAGCTTATCTTTGATAGCGGTCATAGGGAGAAAGGATCTGATCGTAGATAGAGACTGAAAGCAGTGCGCGGGGGTAGGGGCGGATGTAGCCAAGTGGATCAAGGCAGTGGATTGTGAATCCACCACGCGCGGGTTCAATCCCCGTCGTTCGCCCATAAATACATAAATAAATGGACCATTTGTTACGGAGACATAAAACAAACCTTTCCCAACGTCAAAGAATTTTTTCTGCAAGAGTCAATTCATCTCGAGGCTTTCAAACGCATCCAAGCAATTGGTATCCGATTGAAAATCTTCACCATAGATTCGCGTCGCCTACTTGCTGAAAGCACAAATGGAATGGCTGATCATTCATTGATTGAAGTTTTTTCTTTTGAATACCATAGCCAAGATTACACTTTTGAGTTCATAATGAAATGAACCCTCGGATGAAGAGAAAATCTCCCAATCAGTGATCATAGGCGGTCGGGTGAGGCCGGAGTCTCGAATTCCCTACATGCTGATGAAGAAGCAGTGCACGCAGAAAGGGAGAGTGAGGTTGGTCCGGGCTAATACCAATATAGGCTCATAATGCTTTAGGATGCAAGCACGCCCAGCGAGAAAGGCTCTGGGAGTTTCACTCATTGAAGGATACACATTCCTTCCATTGGTAAATAATATCGGAGGGGTGGGTGATCCCGATTCGATCATCGGATGGGCTGTCCATTTCACCAGAATAGTTATCTTCCTCGCAAGCAAGTCAAGGTCAATCAAAGAAACCAAGAAAGACGACACCATTTTACACTCAAAAAGAAAGCCTATATTGGGGAATACAACGCACGGAGTTTTCACGTCAAGAAGTAGATAAGCAGACTCCGTGATTCGTGTGCAGCAAAGAAAGTCGGAAGATGGAAATCAGTGCTTCCAAAGTCGAAGACGCATATGTATGGTGCATCAAAGAAATGGAAGGGCTATCCTTCTGTACCTTGAACTTTGCTCCCATCACCATGCACAGTTTGGATGAAAAAAGTGTGCAATGCGTGGAGTGAGATCACTACCATACCTTTTTCAATTGCTCTAGTGAACATAGGCTTCGAGTGCGAGTTGACTTGAGAGTTATATAATTCGGCTAGACTATGCCAAATTCATACCAGAATCATTGATTGTACTAGCTTCAAATCAATACCACAATGAGAGACATTCGACCACTTGGCACTTCAAAGAACCCGGTAGTTTGTGCACCCCACCTTGGGTCTATCCTAGGAGCATAAAACAGTAAAAGAAATAATACAACGGTGGCTACAACCTCAACCCGGATGTGCCCCGCAAAATAATATTATATCAAATTACAATTTACATCGAATGAAAGAAACTCTCTTCTCACATTCTCGGTTATTCATCATCGACGATCCAATAAAGTTCATATACACAAACCAACATATATGTGCAACTCCAAGCTAACCGGCGTATAGCAATTAGCTGAAGTTTAAAAACACATATAACAACACAGAAGACCCGGTTAGCCAAGAACATTTAGAATTTCGATCAAAACATATTTTCCATATCTACCCAAGTGCAAAACAGCACACCAAAATACTGGGTAGAAACAAAATATTCCAGAAAACAATACACCTAAAATAAGAAATAACAGAGGAAAATTACCTGAATCGGCCGCGGAACGGCGGCAAATCGCACCGATTCGCCGCGGTTCTGCGGTGGTTTTGGAGATTCAGGGGCTTGGTTTTTTTTCTGTCTTCTTAAAATACCCTGCACTTATTTTTCATACTTCTGAAATAATTTTTTTGGCACTTTTAAAAATCGACAGAAAGTCAGGGTATTGGTGTTTCGTTTTCCGGTTTTTCCGACGATCGAACTTCTAATACTTGCAAACAAGCTAGTAAAGGTTTAGTAGGCTTTGATACCACTGTAAGTCGATGTTGCATATCCCGCGGGTTCGTGGAGAGGCGGAATATTTAAAAAACGATCTTTTCAAAGCTCGCAACACCGACTTGAACTCCAGGATCGATACTAAACCCTAACAAGCAAACTACAATGAGGTAAACTACATCGATAGAATGTTATACCTCATGATTTCATGTCCTTCGGGTCTTCTTGTCATTGTCCTTCTCCTCGTCATAGGCTCCATGGATCGTTTGGATCGGGCCTCCTCGTCAGTCCTCTCATGTTAAATACGATCCACCCGAGAGTCTGTAGACCGAGCTCCCACCTCAAATCTGAAGTAACCAGGGCACCTAGTTCGCTACACTAGATGACCTAGATGATGTAGAGAATATAGATGGAATGGTTTGTCTCTTATAGCCTTATGTTTCTCAACACATGAGACAAGAAAGGCTAGAGGTAGAAGAAGAACAACTCGAGGAAAAAGCTAGTGAAGTTTTGCATAACAAAGAGAATGAGCTCCCCTGTCTCAAACTGAACCATACCCCTTTCTCAATAAAATCATCCATATTATAAAATCAAATATGGTTCATATTAAACTTAGTGAGCCATGGCTTGAAAACCCTCCATGTGTCACTGAGAGCCATGCTAAAAAATATGCAAAAATCCACCTCATTTCTTCCACCTCATAATGCAATAAACATTTAACCTAAAATGATAAATACAAAATATGAGGTGTCTTCTTTTAGAAGCATCTTTGAACAAATTACAAAAATGCCCATCATCCGTATATACATATCCGTATCCGTATTCCAAATACAAAAGAGAAGAAAATAATCCATCAGTATAATACTAGAATCCGGCTTAAACCAAAGCCCACTAGTATTATCTGTTCGAATCATCATCCGTGTACAAGTACACGTACGTGATCGAACCCTGTCGTAAAACCATATGACCTCTACATCTTTTGCCCGATGCAGGAAAACCCTCTGTGTGAGACTCTAAAGACTCGACACTACGCAGGTAGTGGGTTTAACCACAAGCCGCAAGCAGTACTAGCTGCACGCAACGGCTACCCAGGTATATGTCGATAAGAAGGCCAATGAGCAAACTCATCCGAACTCCTACCGAGCCTATCTATGACAATCTCTGTACAGTCCGGTCTGTTCGTCTAAGAGTATCGCATATCAGGCCTAGATGGCGGTAATCGTCAGATCCCTAATAGCGTAATAAGTCGTGTCGGAGTGTAGCCCAAAACACCCTGAGAAACTACTGGAGTACCTACCAGTAAATCTCCCTTGCCTTGACTAAGGACATTATGTAATGGCTTTCCGAACACAGCGCGATATCAACCCCCAATACCGGAAGAGACGAATCCTATCTAACCGCCACTGTCTCCAAGTGCTTCGGGACTGCACCCAACTACTACCTGTTTGCACGAATCCTTTGAGCCGGGTAGGGTAGTAATCAAAGAACAGTGGGAACACACTCGAGACGAAGTAGCAGTGTCAAGTCAACAGACTATGCTTTACTCATGTCACCTGGTAACTGCTACCCGACGATAGGTATAATACCCACCAGCAGTCCCCAACGAGTCCTGTCCAGTGTACTCATAACCCAATGAGCACCTGCATACTATCTCCAGTACGACGTACTAATGGCTGTAGGACAGACCATCTCCCCTGCTGGGATGAGAAGCGTATACACTAGTCTATTCTGGAGTATCGATACCCTGTCTCGATAATCCTACGACTAGGGACCTGTATAAGGATGTGCTTATAGACTACCCAGCCCCCACTAGTGTGACTGCCATCACAACGCTGGTAGTCAAGCAAAGATCCTAAGGGATCTACTAATATGTATAAGTGATATGCAAAAACATATGCACATATTGAGGTAGAAACAAACCAGGTAGCATACTCTCATTTCGAGCAAGACTGTTACTATATCCGTGTATATCCCAAGCTTCCATTAAGTAATATACAAACCAGTATGATACAATAATGGACTCTAAGACATATATCACTAACAGGAAACACGGGCCCATTCATGAGTTAATAATGAGATTCCTGAGAAGTTCAGGTCAAGATGGTATAATCTAACGCCAGTTCAAGTGTGAGTAACCACCGCATGTTAAACTATAAGTAATAACCAAAAGACAGTATTGTAAAAAAGTATTGTGAACTACTAATTATTTAAGTCAATTGAAATAAGAAACTAAACAAGAAATACAGCCCTAGGTGCTATGCAAACGTTGGTTCAAGTCTAGCCTAATTATGACTACTAATTTGGGAGATATACACGTTTTTGTATTGTTTCCAGAATAGATCCAAATTTGTCCAACCCCGACACATGTTTTTAAAACACAGTTTGCATTATTTTACGTCGGTTTTCAGATCTAAAAAATTATTAGAAACTTATAGGTCTTTCGATATAATTATCCAAACAACTAGGTTCCGCGCAATTTGGATTTCTGAAGCTCTAGTTATGGTCAGATTAACATCAGGATTAAAACAGAAATTATAATTTCGGGACAGCAACTATGGAGTGTTTTGCAGGGCATATATCGGGCCGTTTTATACGTTTCTGATTCGCCAAATATATAGAAAAGTTATAGGCCTGCAAATTAAGTATCCATAAATCTAGGGTTTGTCACAAACCGACGTTAGGAACTCGAGTATTTAAAAACAGTGCGCGAATCTGAACAGATTCTGTCCAGATCGTCACATAATTTAAAAAAACAGAATTCTATAAGTTATGTCGGTTTTCAGGAAAATATTAAAATTAGAAAAATATAGATCTTTCGATTTAGTTGTCCAAAACACTTAAGTTTGCTCAAAATGGACATCAGTAGATAGGGTTATGGGTCTCCGAATGTGGCCGATAAAAACAGTTTTTAGATATATAAAAACAATGAGTAAAAATATTATAAGAAAATAAAAGACTATATTATCAATGATGAAGACTATGACCATGATATAGTAATTTAAGAGTAAATAGAAAATATGACATGGCTAATTGAAACCTGTGTGGTAAACAGCGCGCGCTAATCGCAGTCAACGTATTTCACGAATGCCAAGGGTAAAATGACTAATCACTATAAATTATATATACAGTACAGTTGAAATTTCTGGATTTGGTAATTTGTTGTTTGGTTGGTTTTGGATTCCTAGTATTGGATTTGTAGATCCTTATAATCTTTGTTTGGTTGGTGAAAAAATGGGATTTGGATTTGAGGATTTTAGAGAGTGATAAATAGAGAGAGGATTATTAAATAAATAAAGTACACGGGTCCCATCTAAAAGTACAATGAATAGTGCCAAATCCTTGAAAATCCTTGAAATTTTTTAGGATTCAAGAATCCTTGTTTTGTGGTAGGCCCCCCCATAAAAAAAAAAGAAATCTTAGAAATCTAAATCCATCAACCAAACACAAAATTATGGAATCTCAGAATTCCACAATCCAAATCCAATTCCATAATCCTGCAACCAAACAGGCCCTAACCATGAGAACTGACTAAATGAAGCAGTTAACATCATTATGTATAAACAATAACTTATTGAGACAAGCATATACAAGTTAGAAAACATAGAATGACCAATCTAAAAAATTACCGACTAGGTTCTAGCTTGTAATAGTAAGATGACTAACTTATGATTACATATAATAAATCCAACAGCTTTAATGTGGATTATCTTTTATACACTACTATAATAAGGGGTTGTCCCTACGGATAAAAGCATCCGTAGGGGAAACATTTTATTGCCCCTACGGAATACTCCGTAGGTTTATATGGTTGTCCCTACGGTGCGCTATGTTTTAATTTAAAAATATTAAAACGTAATTTGCCATTTGGCCCTACAGAGCCGCAAACGAAGGCCCTATGGATAATTCCGTAGGGGCATATATATGAGTTATTAATAAAAAAAATACACAGAGAAAAGCCCTCGTTGTCAATTCCCAAAAATTCTCTCTCTTACTCATCTGCACCTCGCCGTCGATCTCCCGCGCCTTGTCGCCACCGCCCTCCGCCCGCGCTCGCCACCGCCCTCGAACTTTCCCAAAACTTCCTTGTCGCCACCGCCCGCGACTCGTCGCCGATTGCGTCGTCGACCACCGGTCTCCTCCATCGTCTCCTCCACCGCCCGCTATAGGTTAGTAAATCTCAATTTTTTACTTATAATAATGATTTTATTTATAATTTTGATGATGTTAGGGCTAGGGTTCAGTGTTCAGGATTCGGGTAGGGGTGAGGGTTAGAGTTAGGCATCGGGGTTCAGTTTAGGGTAGGGTTAGGGTTAGGGTTCGGTTGGGGTTGGGGGGGTTAGGGTTAGGGTTCGGTTGGGGTTAGGGTTAGGGTTAGGGTGAGGGTTGGGGTTAGAGTTGGGGTTAGGGTTCGGTTGGGGTTGGAGGGGTTAGGGTTCTGCTCTCTTTTTTCATTTCCTTTTAGTGATAATTTGAAAGGGTTAGGGTGTTGATTTGGGTAAATTGGGTTAATTTGGGTTAATTAGTGATAATTTGAAAGGGTTAGGGTGTTGATTATGGTTAATTTGGTTAATTTGGGTAAATTGGGTTAAGTTTGGGTTGATTAGGGTTAATTAGGTTAATTTGGGTTAAGTTTGGGTTAATTAGGGATAATTTTTGTTAGGGTAACGATTATGATTAATTGTGGTTAATTAGGTTAATTTGGGTTATTTAGGGTTAGGGTTTAGGGTGCACTAGTTCATTCAGTAGGACACTCGATGATAACGTAAACGTACAACTTTACTGTAAACGAAAGAAAAATTTACCCTAAACTTGAAATTTCGAACCCTTAATAACGAAACGTAAAACCTATTCATGTTAAATGTTCAAGTTAAAACCAATATATGATACTCGATGATAATATAAAACTTTCATATTCTCATTGATACTCATATATGAAACTCAAAGCACCACTTAGTCCCCGTCTATCGGTTAACATACGTTCAATGTTCGTCGTGACATAGAACTATACGAAGGTTGTTAAATATCGGACAGTATAGCTTGGTACTAACAACCGTCGTGTAGTTTATGTGACGAGAAGATTCAATCGTATGATAACCGATAGATTTGTCCCGAGTGGACAAGTTAGAAATGTATAAAGAAAACACCTGCATTCACTTTTGTTTTCATCCGTTTCGAGTTATTTCGTCGGTACTTTTCCGCTGGTTCTCCGTGTACAAAGATAGATTAGATGTTCATTTCAACGTTGTTTCAAACCTTTGAAATGATTATCTATTTTATTACAGTGTACTCGGAGAACAGCGGGGAGGTGCTGCCGAAATTTACTCGAAACGGTTGAAAGCACAAGCGAATGGGTGTCTGCTCTATACATTCTTAATGGGATAGAAACCTTACCCCCGACAGCCGAAACACACACATACAACACGAATACACAACAAACGCACACACACAGCACATACACACTAACAACCCTACACTTAAGCGAAATTATAAATTGAAACACACATATATAGAATACAACTCATACATGGGTATCCTCAAATTTAACTTTGATTATCGATAATTTATTCTTTTCAACGACAAACGCATACAAAATTTACGGATTTTCTCCTTTGTCAGTAACCATCCCGTTCTTAGATTTCTCAATATAGTTATCATGACCTACAATTTATATGTTATACAGTCTATCATGGCCCATGAGTACGTTAGAATTAAGGACTGGATGTATGTGGATTGGCAACAACGTATGCAACCTAAGTTTGTCTCAGGAGTTGCTGCTTTTATTGAATTTGCACGCGCACATAATAAGATCGTGATAGAGAAGATTCTCTGCCCGTGCGATTGATGTGGGAATAAGTACTGGCAGAAGGTAGAATTTGCAGAGCTTCATATCGTTAAACATGGTTTTACTAGACTTTATACAACTTGGCTATATCACGGGGAAGGAGAAGAACACAGTAATGCCGCAGAAGAAGAAGGAGAAGCCAGTAATGCGGCGGAAGAAGAAGGAGAAGACGGTAATGCGGCAGAAGAAGAAGATAATTTCTTTTCAGGAGAAGAAATGGAAAATATGGTAGAGGCTGCCCTAGGTGAATCTATTCGTACCGAAGATGACATTCCTTCCGGTCAAGAACCGCGTGCGGATAAGTATGAAAATTTCATGAATGATGCTGGAAAACCAATTTATGAGAATGCAAAGTATTCCACCCTCTCATGGTTCGTCCAACTTTTCCAGATTAAGTGCCTAAATGGATGGAGCAACAAGTCATCCACAATGCTTCTTTCGTTCTTGAAAGATTCTATGCCCCCGGGAAATAACGTGCCCGACAGCTGGTATGGAGCCCAAAAGATGATGTCTGATTTGGGTCTGAAGTGTGAGAAGATTCAAGCATGTCCTAAAAATTGCGTGTTGTACCGGAAAGAGAATTCAGATTTGAAAGAGTGTCCAACATGCGGAGATGCCAGGTATAAACCAAAAGATTCTGATAAGAAGCCCGATATACCTGTCAAGATAGCATGATGCTTTCCCATAACACAGAGGCTGCAGAGGTTATTCACGTGCAAGAAAACAGCCGAGGCAATGAATTGGCATCACCGTGCTCCTCCAAGTGAAGATGGAAAAATGAGTCATCCAAGAGATTCACCGGCATGGAAGGATTTCGATAGGAGGCACGAAATATTCAATAGAGATCCTCGCAATGTCAGGCTCGGACTTGCTAGTGATGGCTTTTGCCCATTCAACTATATGGCTGGAAGCCACAACACATGGCCCGTTGTAATGATAGTTTATAATCTGTCGCCTTGGTTGGCTATGGACCAATCATACTTTATGATGCCTCTTCTTATTGACAGACCAAACTTACCGGGAAACAATATCGACGTCTATCTCCGACCCCTGATCGAGGAGTTAAAATCTTTATTCATTGATGGTGTAGAGACTTACGATGCAAACACAAATACAACCTTCATACTGCGTGCGGCTTTAATATGAACAATTAATGACTTTCCTGCATATGGAATGCTATCAGGTTGGTCCGTACATGGTCATAAAGCATGTCCTTATTGCCATCAACATACAACATCGAAATTCTTGAATTTTAGCAGAAAGGTTTGTTATTGCGGCCATCGACGTTTCCTGCCTCTAGACCACCCCTACAAGTTAGACGCTGTTCATTTTGATGGTCATCAGGAGCTTCTTGGACCTCCAGCCCCATTTTCCGGAGAGGACGTGACTGCTCAGTGGGATGGTTACAATAATGTGATCTTCGGGATGGATCCGACAAAATAGGTCAGACCACCATTCTGGAACAAGTTAAGCATTTTCTTCGAGCTTCCGTACTGGTCAACAAATTTAGTGCGTCATTGTCTGGACGTCATGCACATAGAGAAGGAATTATCCGAGCACATACTCAACTTGCTTCTTTGTAAAGATAGAAAATCGAAAGACAACCTCAATGCTCGGATGGATCTACAGGACTGGGAAATTAGAAGTGAATTGCATCCTAAACCGATAGCGGGTAAACCAGGCAAGTTTGTACTTCCCAATGCCGTGTATCATATGTCACAACCGGAGAAGAAAAGATTCCTGCAGGTGTTGCATGATTTGAAAGTTCCTACAGGTTTCTCAGGATCATTCAGCAAGAAGATAAAAATTGTGAAAGGAAAAATTGATGGGCTGAAAAGTCATGATCACCATATTATTATGGAGCACCTTCTCCCATTAGCCCTTAGGACTTCCCTTCCTGAATCGGTTGGTCTAGTAATCAATGATCTATGTTGTTTTTTCAGAGAATTATGCGCTAAAATACTGGATGTTGTGACGCTGGAGAAACTAGAAAATTATATTGCGTTGATACTTTGTAAGTTTGAGCGTATTTTCCCACCGTCATTCTTCGATATCATAATACACCTGACGGTTTATCTTGCAACTGAGGCTAAGTTAGCCGGACCGGTACAATATCGATGGATGTATCCCGTCGAGAGGTATGTGGAATTTTTTGTTTCGCGCAATTTGTAAAATTTTTGTTGTCCTGTATGCCCATATTTATTTATTTAACATATTTTTTTTTAGGTATCTCTATACTCTTAAAAAGTATATACGCAATAGAAATCGACCAAAGGGTTCTATCATGCAAGGTTATCTTCTAGATAAAGCAACCACATTTTGTTCCCGCTATCTGGACGAGAACATTGAGACGGGACTTAACCGACCTCGAAGAATTCAGGACGGGCCATATGGTAAAGCCGATTATAAGAGGGTAGACACTATGTTTATCAACAAGATATACCGGTTTATCCTCCTCAATAGCGCATGTCTTGAAAAAATTAGAGAGTAAGTTTTTTGGATTAATTGTTATATTTGTGTTTGTGTGTGTATGAAATGATATAATATTAATGTCATAATTTATTGTTGAGAACATAATTCATTTTAATGAGGCACGTGAGGGGCATCCTGATTGGAACGAAAAATATCATCAGGACAATTTTTGCGATTGGGTTGCAGTTCATATAAGTTATTCGAACAACATATTATTGCTATCAGTTTTAATCTAAACTTATATCGTTATGTATTTGTCATAAAAGTTGTTATGTTAGATCCACGATCCGAACTTGTCTGCATCATTAGAGAGTGATTCAAGATATTTAGCTCAGTTTCCTAGTATGGAGGTTGTATATTATAAAGGATTCGGTGTCCTTAGATACAAATTCGAAGTTAAGGACATAGAAACATTTAGAACCACTCAGAATAGTAAGATTGCGACGGTAGGATCGGATGGTGTGATTTATTATGGATACTTAAATTGTATACTTGTCATCCAATATCCCGGAAGATCAGAACCATTTTATATATTTCAATGTACTTGGTACGATACACGAACCGATACGGATAAGTGGAGAAGCAATCTTGGGACTTGGAAAGATGAATATGGGTTGACCAGTATGAACACACTTCGATTTTACGATCAGGACGGTCCGTTTATCTTTCCGAACCAAGCGTTCCAAGTATACTACTCACTGTGTTTGAAGCATCTAGGATGGAGTGTCGTATGCCGTTGGAAACCCAGGGTTGTTTACGATGTCCCAGAATTCGAGGACAGCGATGAGGATGAAGAAGAGAGAAGACTTAGAGTGCTCCGACCGTCTGTTTCGAAAGACGGGTTGTCTTCGGCTGATCATGAAGTTACGTGGGCTAGAAATGATATCGATGATGAAATCCAAGTAGATATGTTTAATGCGTCCACGAAACGAAAAAGGTTATCAATAATGTTATATTATTACTTCACATTTTACGATCTATACATATATAGTCAATGTTTGTAATGATTGTCTAATGCGTCCACGAACCATTTTATCTAGGTTTGATGTTGATGACGGGAGCAGCGAGGGGCGGCAGGAGCTCCACCCACGGCACCAGCAGAGGCAGAGGCAGAGTGGTTCTGCCGCCCGGAGAGCTGCGTAGGGAGCTTCAGAGGGCCGGTCTTGCACCCCGATCGGAGACCCCTTTGGATGCCTCCTTCCGTGTGGACTTTGGCACACCTCCAGGTATATTGCACGCATATTCATTTTGAATGTAATATTATAGATATACATGCATATTCATGTCAAAATTACTTACATTGTCAATGTTTGATTGTCTAGTTGTTGGTGTTGCATCCACATCAGGGACAGAGGCTACACCCGCACCTCCAGGTATGTTTATATATCATATAGTGCATGTATATTGATTTAGAATGCTATATCATAAATATACATACATTCTTTTTACTCTTACGTACTTACATCTCGGGCTGTAAGTGGTGCCTCCACATCTCCGGCAAAACCCACCACCACACCTGTGGGTATGTTTATATATCCTATAGTGTATACATGTTGATTTAGAATGTTATATTATTGATATTCATATTCTTTTTGTAATTACTTATATAGTCAATGTTTGATTGTCTAATTATAGGTGGTACGTCCACGTCTGGTGCAGGGGACACTTCCGTCACTTCCATACCCTCCGCTCAGTCTGCAGGTTTGTATGAATAAATATAAAATAGTTATTCATTTCACATATCCTTTAAGAATAAACATGAACTTCATGTAATTTTATCGATGTTTATTTTCTAGTTGGAGATGCGTCCACGTCCGGGTCACCGGCTGTTCCTCACCGGAGGAACTATCATCTCGCTCGTGCTGCTGCCCGGGCCCAGGCTCGTGCTTCTGTCACCGAAGGGATATATCACACTTCAATTTTCGTTAAACCTTGATTTCTTAATACCACTTTGTCTTAATATTGATTGTCTTGATATTTCTTATAGATGCAGGGCATCCCCATCCCGAGAGGGGGACTCGAGGCCCGAATCAGTCCCACAGGCTGAGGCCCGACAGAGCTAGGGGGAGGCAGCATTCCCCTTCTTCTTTACCCTTGATTATCGCTATACCGGCGATTATGCCGAGAGGTTCGGCTGGTATATGGGGGATGAGAGCCGCCTCATGAAGAAGTATCCACTTCACGTTGAGTGGGTCGACCAGCACCGATGCTCATTCGCCCTCTTCTGGGATCAGGCTCGGGTATTAATATATATTTTCATTTGATTTATCCAATATATTTATTATTAACACTTGCAATTTAATAACATTGTTTTTTTGTATTTGCAGTTGGATTACGATTTTCAGCCTGTACCCGACCCTGATCACCTTGGGAGGGTGCTCGATCTTCACGCTCTGTACCATGGCCTGATGAAGAACATGCAATCAAAGGTCCGATACAATAGAAACGAGCTGAAGATCGACTGCTATTCCCTGTGGATGGCGACCCCCGAGGTAGAGAGAGCGGCCCTCCTACATACTCCGACCTTTGCGAGAGTCGACATAGATACATGGCCTCTATTGTGCCAATATTTTGACTCTCAGCGCAAACAGATATGTATTTTAAATGTAATTAATTGTTTAGTATATAATTTATTTTTTTGTATTGCTTAATTAGAAAACTAAATCTGAATGTGTTGTGCAGAAACAAGCGGATCAAAATAAAGAGAATAGAAAGTCGGCGAAGAGGGGTCGCCCCACTTATACAGGTGGCTCGAGGAATATTACTCGTGCCATGGAGTTATCGGTAAATTACAATAGACCTATTGTGATATAATGTAATATAATGTAATATTAAGAGTTATTTTATAATATATGTAAATTTTTTGCGAATTGCAGAGATCTCAGACCCCGGCGCAGGGTGGTACACCGAGCGTACTGTCAGCGTATCTTGCCGTCCACGGCACCTCGACAGATCCTGCCACGGGCGAGCTTCGATACCCCGACACCGCTACCCAGGAGTATTGCGTAAGTGTTAATATTTATTCAACCCCTATTTGAAATTTTTGTTTTGAAAAGTTCAAGTTTAAATGATATACTTATATTTTACTGGTTAATGTGGGTGTAGGAGCGGGTGGTTGAGCAGGCGGAGGCATCGGGGATCGATTTTACTGGACATAACAATCCGATGCTGCTGACCCCAGTCTTAGACGCCGCACACGGAGGGCACCACGGAGGTTGGGAGAGAGGCCGGGGACTGGGTCCTAGCATGGCCCATATGAGGTTGGACTCCACTCCGGCGGTTACTTGCTCTATCTCCCGTGAGCGACGTCTAGAACAAGAACTTGACACCTTGAAGGCCACCGTCCAGGAGTTGAAGGAGATGATGGTATGTATACTACTTAATAGTAAAATATTATATCATATTATAGATAGCAACATATCTAATATTAGTACGTAGCCTGAGCTTATTTGGTTGTAGACTTAGCTTTGATTAATCATACATACATAAAACTGTCTAATTAAAATAAACTACGGTTTTCCAAACTAGATATTCAAACGAGGCCTAAGTCTCGACTAATACACAGTTCTTACTCGTTTATTACACACAAAACTGAACAGACGCGACAGGGTATTTCGGCTGAGGCTCCACATGCATATCCTTCGGCCGCGGCTCCATATGCATCTCCTTCGGCCGCGGCTCCGCAAGCCACTACCTTGGCTGCGGTTGCGCAGACCACTCCTACAGCTCCACAGCCCGCTCAGACTCTCGCAGCTGCGGATCCGCAACCCACTACCTCGGCTGTGGTTGCGCAGACCACTCCTACAGCTCCACAACCCGCTCAGACTTCCGCACAGTCCGCATTGTTCGAGTTGTTGACTCAGGGTTTATCCGAGGAGCAGATGCGCCAGATTACGGCGATTATCAGAGGTGGATCTGGACCGAGCCAGGGTAGCTTTTTGATTTTTATATTTTAAATATGTATTTACTTATATGATATATATTGTATATATTTTGGACGATATTGATGGTGTTTGTGTGTTCATATTGATTTAGATTGATATCGTACTCTGCTTGTTGATTTCTTTTATATATTATACGAGAGATGTTGATTATGAATACTACGGTATATATTCTGCTTGTTGATTACTTTCATATATGATGTATATATTATTGTGCATAGGGCGAGGAAAAAACAGACAACCCTTCTTTTAAAAAAAACCCTGATAATATGTCCCTACGGATATATCCGTAGGAACAAATGTTGCACCTACAGTTTAATCCGTAGGGTCCAACTTTTCCCCTACATATTTATCCGTAGGGACAAAATATCAGGATACCTGATATTATGCCCCTATGGACTCAGTAACAGATGTTAGCCTTGTCCCTACGGCTTAATCCGTAGGGGCATAAACTTTACCCTACAAATTTATCCGTAGGGACAAAATATCAGGATACCTGATATTTTGCCCCTACACATTTATCCCTACATATTTATTCATAGGGACATATTTATGAACCCACGCATTAATCCGTAGGGGCATGTATTTGTCCTTACGGAGTTATCCGGAGAGGCAACTATTTTATTTTATAAACCGATAAATTAAATAAATATTTTGGTCCTACTGTGTAATCCGCAGGTACACATGGACCTATGCATTAAGCCGTAGGGGCAAGTATTACTCCGCAGGGGTATGATTTGCACCTACGGCGTGTGCACCTACGGTGAATTTTTGTGCCCCTACGAATATAGCCGTAGGGGCAGTTGTTTGCTCCTACGGATTTACCCGTAGGGGCAACCCCTATTTGTAGTAGTGATATCCCAGTATATATAATAAAGTATATGCTCCTGAAAACTGAACATCAACCATAATATATAAGGTTCATGTTTAAATTTTGATAAGGTTGGAAAATTGGACTTAGCTTGTTTGAGCTGAAGACTTGAGGATGTGTGATACGATACTACTACTATTATAATTTCACATTCCTTAAAAGCACAACAAAGCACACATAAAGAACTATATCTGCCATCATAAGAAAATTAATTAAGCTATCATAAAAATTAGTTTAAGCACGAAAAGAATTTGAAATAATTTATTAAAGTAGATCAAAAAAATAAGATGTATTAAAAGTTGAGTGTTTATATGGTGTATTCCATCCATTCATTGAAAATAAGTACAAGAAAATCTCAAACATCAATTAACACATTAACACACGTAAATATAATATAAAACATATATCAACTAACTTAAAATATATCCACACTTCAAATACTATCAATAGAACGAACCAATCAATAAGCAGTATAATATAATCAATACATAATAACAAAATGAATCTGCTGACTAATTGTTGTGATTTATACTACATAGATAACATAATGTATAGTGATTGATTAACATTATAACTAATTAATATGATGACATTATATTTATAATAAAAATTTCAACTTAATATATTATACACCACTATACCTAAAATATTTTAAATGAGATAAGGTTACCAAAAATAAACTTATATATATACAATTAATAAAATGCAGTAGTACTAATAATGAGTATACAAAAACATTAAGAGTAAAAAAAAATGAACATAGCATATTATGTTAATATGGGAAACTCGACATAAAAAAACACAAGCCTAGCATGAGCGGAAGCATGGTATAAAGAGGAGGAACAACTAGAGGAATAAGGAAGAGGGGACTTACAAATAGCAACTTGATATTGAGATCAAGTTGCTAAAAAAACGTGTAGAGTTAGTCTCGAATTGATTTCGAGGGTTCCGACAATGGGTTGATGGCTCCTTCTCCTTCGCTTAGTTCCTTAAGTTAGGGTTTTGAAAATATGAGATATAAAAAGATGAAGGAAAAATTAGGATTTGAGGATGTCTAGGGTTTATTTATAGAAATAGAGATTAGGGTTTTATAGATCAAGGGATAGAATTTAATTGGGTTAGATTGAACTGTTTAGAAAGTATTTTGACATAAGGTAAAAATTTAAATTATAATAAAATAAAATAAAATAAAATAAATATTCATATTAAAATAAATTTTTAAATTTCAAAATAATTTCTTAACTATTAATTACTGGATCTTTTACTTAACAAAACTTAATAATAATAAAGAAGAAAGACTTACTATCAAAACCAGCAGATATTAAAAACCAGCGGACTTTATCTATAAAAACCTTCAAGATATTACAACAAAGGTTGAAGAGGTCTTATTACAAGAGCGATTACAAGAGAAATTATAAGAGAAGTTCTGAAGTTGTGTGTCCTCCTTCTGGGTTAAGATCAGTGTATTTATAGATGAAGGAAGCTCGAGAGTTTTCTTCTCCTTTTTCTTTCATTGGTCTGCAAGTCGCTATTATCTTTTGATAAAAGATTAAAACACTACTATAATAAAGGGTTGTCCCTACGCATAGAGAAATTCCTAAGGGCAACTTTTTATTGCTCCTATGGTGCCCACCGTAACGGCATAAATAAATTAAAAAATATTAAAATGTAATCTTTTTATTTGGTCCTACGGTGAAGCAAAAGAAAACCCTACGGATTGAATCATAGGGGTAACAAAGGATTATTTTTAAAAAAATAAAGCTAAGTAATTTCCCACCATCCCCTAAAATTTCTTACCAATCTTCTCTCCCGCGCCTCGTCGATCTCGTTGTCGACTTCCTCATCGCCGATCAAGCTTGTCGGCGAGTTCCTCCACCATCATCGTCGATCGAGCTCGTCGTAGAGTTTCTCATCGCCGCCAATCGACATCGAGGTCCTCATCGTCGCCTCCACCTCTTCGAGCTCCATCTTTCCGGCCTCCTCCACCTCGTCGAGCTTTTGCTCTCCACCTCCTCGAGCTCTTTGCTGCCGGCCGGTCTTTGGCAGAGGTGAATTTGTATATATAATTTTAAATTGAATTTTCCTTATTAGTTATGTTTTTGATTTCTGTAAATTAATTAAGAATTTAATTTATAATTTTGTTATTTTTGGTATTATTGTTGTTGATTTTAGGGTTAGGGTTAGGGTTATAGGGCCGGGTTAATTAGGGGTTAATTTGGGTTAAGGTTTGGGTTTGGGTGATGATTCGGATTAGGGTTTATTAGGTAAAATAGGGTTAGAGTTTGGGTGATGATTAGAGTTAGGGTTAATTTGGGTTAATTAGGTAAAATAGGGTTGGTGATGATCAGGGTTAGGGTTAATTAGATCAATTAGGGATAATTTTGGTTTGGGTTAGGCTTAATTAGGGTTAGGGTTTAGGTGATGATTAGGGTTAGGGTTAGGATTAATTTGGGTTAATTAGGTAAAATAGGGTTGGTGATGATTAGGGTTTGGGTTAGGCTTAATTAGATTAATTTTTGTTTGGGTTATGGTTAATTTGGTTTGGGTTAGGGTTAGGGTTTGGGTGATGATTAGGGTTAGGGTTAATTTGGGTTAATTAGGTAAAATAGGGTTAATTTGGATTAGGGTGTTGATTAGGGTTAATTTGGTTTAATTAGCTTAATTTTGGGTTAATTAGGGATAATTTGAGTTAGGGTGATGATTAGGGTTAATTTGGGTTAATTAGGTTAATTTGGGTTAATAAGGGTTAGGATTTAGGATGCACTAGTTCTTTCAGTAGGATACTCGATGATAACGTAAACGTAAAACTTTATCATAAACGTAAGAAAACTTTACCCTAAACTAAAAACTTCAAACCCTTAAAAACGAAACATAAACGTAAAACCTATTCAAGTTAAATGTTCAAGTTAAAACCAATATATGATACTCGATGATAATATGAAACTTTCATATTCACATCGATACTCATATGTGAAAATCAAAGCGCGATATTCGTCGTGACATAGAACTATACGAAGGTTGTTAAATATCGGATGATATAGTTCGGTGCTAACAACCGTCGTGTAGCCCATGTGACGAGAAGATTCAATCGTATGATAACCGATAGATTTGTCCAGCGTGGACAAGTTAGGAATGTATAAAGCAAACACCTGCATTCACTTGTGTTTTCATTCATTTCGAGTTATTTCGTCGGTACTTTTCCGCTGGTTCTCTGTGTACAAAGATAGATTAGATGTTCATTTCAACGTTGTTTCACAGCATTAAAATGATTATCTATTCTATCACAGTGTACTCGGAGAACAGCGGGGAGGTGCTGCCGAAATTTACTTGAAACGGATGAAAGCACAAGCGAATTGGTGTCTGCTCTATACATTCTTAATGAGATAGAAGCCTTACCCCGATAGACGAAACACACACATACAACACGAATACACAACAAACGCACACACAAAGCACATACACACTAACAACCCCACACCTAAGCGAAATCATAAATTGAAACACACATACACAGAATACAACTCATACTTGGGTATCTTCAAATCTAACTTTGTTAATCGACAATTTATTCTTTTCATGACAAACTTGTCTCTACGGATTTTCTTCTTTGTAAGTAACCATCCTGTTCTTAGATTTCTCAATATAGTCACTATAACCTACAATTTATATGTTATACAGTTTAACATGGCCCATGAGTACATCAGAGTTAAGGACTGGATGTAGTGGATTGGCAACAACGCATGAAATCTAAGTTTGTCGCAGGAGTTGCTGCTTTCATTGAATTTGCAGGCACACATAATAAGATCGTGTTAGAGAAGATTCTCTGTCCGTGCGATAGATGTGGGAATAAGTTCTGGCAGAAGATAGAAATCGTAGAGCTTTACATCATTAAACATGGTTTTATTAGACTTTATACAACTTGGATATATCACTAGGAAGGACAAGAAGAATACGGTAATGCGACAAAAGAAGAAGGAGAAGACGGTAATGCGGCAGAAGAAAAAGAAGACGATAACTTCTTTTCAGGAGAAGAAATGGAGAATATGGTAGAGGCAACCCTCGGTGATAGTATTCCTACCGAAAATGACATTTTTTCCAGTCAAGGACTGCGTGCGGATAAATATGAAAAGTTCATGAATGATGCTAGAAAACCAATTTATGAGAATACAAAGTATTCTGCCCTATCATGTTTCGTCCAACTTTTTCAGATTATGTGCCTAAATGGATAGAGCAACAAGTCATTCACGATACTTCTGAAGTTCCTGAAATATTCTATACCCCCGAGAAATAACGTGTCCGACAGTTGGTACGGAGTCCAAAAGATGATGTATGATTTGGGTCTGAAGTGTGAGAAGATTCATGCATGTCCTAAAGATTGCGTGTTGTACCGGAAAGAGAATTCAAATTTTAAAGAGTGTCCAACATGTGGAGATGCCATGTATAAGCCGAAAGAATCTGATAAGAAACCCGATATACCTGTCAAAATAGCACGATACTTTCCCATAACATAGAGGCTGCAGAGGCCATTCAGGTGCAAGAAAACAGCCGATGCAATAATTTGGCATCACCGTGCTGCTCTAAGCGAAGATGGAAAAATGAGTCATCCAAGAGATTCACCGGCATGGAAGGATTTCGATAGGAGGCATGAAATATTCAGTAGTGATCCTCGCAATGTCAGGCTCAGACTCGATAGTGATGGCTTCTACCCATTCAACTATATGGCTGGAAACCACAACACATGGCCTATTATAATGATAGTTTATAATCTGTCGTCTTGGTTGGCTATGGATCAATCCTACTTTATGATGCCTCTTCTTATTGACAGACCAAACTCACAGGGAAACAATATCGACGTTTATCTCCGACCTTTGATCGATGAGTTAAAATCTTTATTCATTGATGGTGTAGAGACTTACGATACAAACACAGATACAACCTTCCAAATGCGTGCGGCTTTAATGTAGACAATTAATGAATTTCCTGAGTATGGAATGCTATCAGGTTGATCCGTACATGGTTACAAAGCATGCCCTTATTGCCATCAATATACAACATCGAAATGGTTGAATTTTAGCAGGAAGGTTTGCTATTGCGGTCATCGGTATTTTCTGCCACTAGATCATCCCTACAGGTTAGAGGCTGCTTACTTTAATATTCATCAGGAGCTTCTTAGACCTCCAGCCTCATTGTCCGGAGAAGACGTGATTGCTCAGTGGGATGGTTACAATAATGTGACTTTTTGGATAGATCCGGCAAAACAGGTCAAACCACCCTACTGGAACAAATTAAGCATTTTCTACGAGCTTCCGTACTGGTCAACAAATTTAGTGCGTCATTGTCCGGAAGTCATGCACATAGAGAAGCGAGTATCCAAGTACGTACTCAATCTGTTTCTTTATAAAGACGAAAAATTGAAAGACAACCTCCATGCTCGGATGGATCTTCAGGACTGGGAAATTAGAAGTGAATTGCATCCTAAACCGATAGCGGGTAAACCAGACAAGTTTGTACTTCTCAATGCCGTATATCATATGTCACAACCGGAGAAGAAAAGGTTCCTGCAGGTGTTGCATGATTTGAAAGTTCCCACATGTTTCTCAGGATTATTTAGCAAGAAAATAAAAATTATGAAAGGCAAGATCGATGGGCTAAAATGTCATGATCACTATGTTATTATGGAGCACCTTCTCCCATTAGCTCTCAGGACTTCCCTTCCCGAATCGGTTAATCTAGTAATCAATGATCTTTGTTGCTTTTTTAGAGAATTGTGCGCTAAAACCTTGGATTTTGTAACGCTAGAGAATTTAGAAAATTTTATTTCATTGTTACTTTGCAAGCTTGAGCATATTTTTCCACCGTCGTTCTTCGATATCATAATACAGCTGACAGTTCATCTTGCAATCGAGCTTAAGTTTGCTGGACCGGTACAATATTGATGGATATCCCATCGAAAGGTACGTGAAATTTTTCGTTTCACGCATTTTGTAAAATTATTGTTGTCCTATATGCCTGTATTTATTTATATAACATATTTTTCTTTAGATACCTCTACACTCTAAAAAAGTATATACGCAATAGAAATCGACTAGAGGGTTCTATCATGCAAGGTTATCTTCTAGATGAAGTAACCATATTTTGTTCCCGCTATCTGGACGAGAACATTGAGACGAAACTTAACCGATCTCGGAGAATTCAGGACGGTCATATGGTAAAGCTGATTATAAGAGAGTACACACTATATTTATCAACAATATATATCGGTGTATCCTCCTCAATAGCGTATGTCTTGAAGAAATTAGAGAGTAAGTTTTTTTAGATTAATTGTTATATTTGTGTTTGTGTGTGTATGAAATGATATAATATTAATGTCATAATTTATTGTTGAGAACAAAATTCATATTGATGAGGTACGTGAGGGGCATCTTGATTGGAATGATGAACGATTGGAAAAATATCATCAGGATAATTTTTGCGATTGGGTTGCAGATCATGTAAGTTGTTCGAATAATATGCTATTGCTACCAGTCTTAATATAAACTTATATCGTTATGTATTTTCCGTAAAATTTATTTTGTCAGATCCACGATCTGAACTTGTTTGCATCATTAGAGAGAGATTCAAGATGTTTAACTCAGTTTCCTAGCATTGAGGTTGCATATTATAAAGGATTCGCTGTCCTTGGATACAAATTTGAAGTTAAGGACATAGAAACATCTCGAACCATTCAGAATAGTGGGATTGTGACGGTAGGATCGGATGGTGTGATTTATTATGAATACTTAAATTGCATACTTGGCATCCAATATCCCGGACGATCAGAACCGTTTTATATATTTCAGTGTATTTGGTACGATACACGAACCGATACAGATAAGTGAAGAAACAATCTCGGGACTTAGAAAGATGAATATGGATTGACTAGTATGAACACACTTCGATTTTACTGTCAGGACGATCCATTTATCTTTCCGAACCAAGCGTTTCAAGTATACTACTTACAGTGCTTAAAGCATCAAGGATGGAGTGTCGTATGCTGTTGGAAACCCAAGGATGTTTACGATGTCCCAGAATTCGAGGATTGTATGGAGGATAGCGATGAGGATGAAGAAGAGAGAAGACTTAGAGTGCTCCGACCGTCTGTTTCAAAAGACGGCTTGTCTTTGGCTGATCGTGAAGTTACGTGGGTTAGAAATGATATCGATGATGAAATCCAAGTAGATATGTCTAATGCGTCTACAAAACGAAAAAGGTTATCAGTAATGTCATATTATTACTTCACATTTCTACGATCTATACATATATTGCATGCATATGTAATGATTGTACTTTTATCTAGGTCTGATGACGACACCCGGAGCAGCGAGGGGCGGCAGGAGCACCACCCGCGGCAGAGGCAAAGCGGTTCTGCCACCCGAGGAGCTGCGTAGGGAGCTCCAAAGGGCTGGTCTTGCACCCCGATCGGTATCCCTTTCGGATGACTCCTTCTGTGTAGACTTTGCCACACTCCAGGTAAATTGCACGCATATTCATTTTGAATGTAATATTATAGATATACACGCATATTTATTTTAAAATTACTTATATAGCCAATGTTTAATTGTCTAGCTGTAGGTGGTGCATCTACATCAAAGGCAGATGCCACTACCGCATCTGCAGGTATGTTTATATATCCTATAGTGCATGCATATTTATTTAGAATGTTATATCATAAATATACACACATTCTTTTTTCTCTTACTTAGATAATCAATTTTTGATTGTGTCACGCCCCGCTTCCCGGTGTACGGTCTGGAGACGTGACTAGGCCCGCAACGTATTTACTCAGAAGTAAACACGCTAAGCGTAAATAAGCAATATAATATAAATATACATAAGAAAGACATGAGATGTAAATGGACAACAACTTTTTATTTATTAAACATTCTTTACAACTGAAAAGTAAATACAATGTGAAAATCAATGTCACAACAATAGCTTGAACTGAAAGTAAAAGTATATACAAGTGACTAGAGCTCCGGGTCCTCGATGAACTGCTCCAAGTCTTCTGAGCTGGGCTCGATCTCTAGAGAGTCGGGTCCTCCTGACAACATTCCAAAGAAAGAATAAAAAAGGAATGTCGTCAGCGAACAATCGCTCGGTAAGTCCCAAAGAGAGATAGAAATAGACTGAATAGGTAAAGAGAATATATTGGTATAATATATGATTGTTATGTTAACGCTGTTATTTGTAGCTCGGTACAGAATATACCAGTGTATATGAGAGGAGTCCAACTATTCCGTAGACTAAGGTATACGGATCACAAGGAACCGTTAAGCCACGGGACAACATCAACGGATATTCAGGTTAGGTGTATTAAAGTGACCATCATCGTGCCATTTTTAACACATTCCGTACCAATCCACCCCTTAAAAACCCCGCAATGTTTATTGTATTGTTTATAGCTGTAAGACTTGCCGAAACTAAGATATCAATTGCTCATGTAAATGGATAAGGATGTAAACGGATAATCATGTGATCAAGTCAATGTATATCCATGGTTCTGTCAGTTCAAGTCATGTTGATATAAATGGTATCTGGTATTCATGTTCATGTTCCAGTATATGGATTCATGATGTATTTGAGGTATATTTGAATTGTTTTCAAGTATGGATTGTTTTCAGATTTGACTGAGACTCTGTCTGAGTCAGACACTTAAACAGAATTTGATTCCTGAATTAGGTTTTGGAGTTTTCGGTAACTGCTGCACATGGACGGCAGGATTTGTGACTTTTTCCAAGACAATCACCATTGATAACCCCGTTTTAGTTTCCTACCTTAAATAGGCAAGAACCCACTTTCTCCGGCTCCCTGAGGCTCAAGAGAATTGGTCCCGCTTAAACCTATATTTACTAGGGTCCTATTGTAAATTAATAAACTTAAGGGGGTTTTATGAAAAATATTTTTGATAAACTTTCAAAATAAACCTCAACCATTTATTTATCGTATTTAGGGTTTTCATGGATGTAATTTTTAAAAGTGAAGTATTCTAATGATTATAAATCTAGATTGAATAGCATAGGGTATTTTAGTGTAAATTGGAATTGTATGGACTTGTGATGGTATATTTATGAAATTTGTGATTCCTTTGTTTAGAAAACATGGAATTATATATATTTAAAATAGATATTTTGATAATATATATATAATTATTAAAAATAGAATTTATTTATTAAATAGAAAATCACATTATTCTTAAAAATTGTATTAAAAATTCCATCGAGATCGGATTCTTCGTGAGGAGGTCTGCATCTCGCTCTATTAGTCCCAAGGATGTGCGATAACCCACCATCCAAATCGGGTTCCCAAAAATGGGTTGTAGAGCTTATTTGCAAGGAATTTAATTAAAATAATCTTAAAGAATACGGTTTTATTAGTTTAAGGTATTTTATTGTAAAATTGTATTTATCCCACAAAATATTGTCCCAAAAGCCATCGTGCTATGTCAAGATGAGTGTTGTTTTGAGTTAGGCCATTATCTCATAAGTTTTCTAAAGGTAATATGAGCAAATATGATAAAATGATGCCGTAAGTAAACTTTGTGGTATTTAACCGTAAAATTGAAATAAAAGTTGTATAACATTGTATTTTGAATTGAAACTTTTTCTAAAAGTTTGTTAATGATTACTAAACAAGATGTAACAATATGGATGTTTAGTTATTAAGAAACATTATGTTTTTAACGAAATTAGAATCGGAAGTCGGAATAATTCCACTTCCGACGAGTTTTGAAAGGTGATCTTTTTAGAATAGGAAGATAGGAGAGAAGAGGGAACTTACTGGATTAGATGAGAGAGGGGAGGTAAAGAAAGGGTTTGGGAGCTTCATGGAGCTGAAGTGTCGCCGGATTTTTCCCGATTCGTCGCTGAAAGATGACCTTGGGCTAACTCCACTTGTACAACTAATTTGACTTGGAGAAATTTGAGTGTTTTGATGATAGATTTCAGAATAGAGAGGGATAAGTATGGGATGGTATTTATAGGATAGAATTAAGGTTTAGGGAATTAAAATGAGAATTAAAAATATATTAAAATGGATTAAAGAGGTGAATTTAATCTCTTTGTAAATTTACAGAGAAATTAAACAGCGGAGGAGTAGTGGGGGGAGGCCAAAGGGTGTTGGGTTAAAACTTGGAGGCATTCCCGACAGTTGGGGCTGGCGGCGCCGGCCCCAAAGAGATCCTCACCGGTCGATGGTGGGGGTGGGGTGCTTGGATTGGGGCCACGTGTCCTCGGCTGTTCAAATAACAATTCCCACATGTTTGATTTCCAAGACATTTCATTTTTTCGTGTATTGCACGTGTAAACTTTTGTGCTTCCAAAAAGTTTAAAAGAAAAATCATTAAAAATAATATGTGGCTGATGGGATTCGAACACAGGGGTTACGTCACAACAGTGCAAGGCTTTACCAATGAGCTACAAATGCTTTCTTGCTGTTCTTAAACAAATTAAATACTTATAGCTTATTCAGGTTTGCAAATACTCTACTTAGTACTTTAACTTTAAACAAATTTCTGTACATTAAAAATAGAGTCGTTATAGATTTTCTAACTGTAGCTGGTTGATTAGTCTAAAATATTGCGTATTTGAATGAATATTTTCCCTACTATTGTTAAGTACTAAAATGTGTTTATTGTAATTATAGAACATATGAGGGTTTATTTGTAAAAAGTTTATTATCATATGTTTCTATATTATAATTAGCATAACGAGGGAAAATATATGCATATAATATTTAAATGAAATCTTTGTAATTAAAATATGCATATCATATCAAATATTTCTAATCAATATTCTTAAGATATTATATCATTTAAATGGTTAGGATAATATCTCAAAAATACCAAATGCTACTAACACTATGATTTGAGATATTGTGCAGATATTAGCTCAGGTTTGGAATCCAAGTAAGAGATCCTAGTCAAATCGAGATATAGAAATCGAATCCGCCAAAATTTAGAAGCAAATCGAGAGATCTAGAGATGACAGAGACCCATAGCATTATTTTCAAAATCTAGATATCAAAAGGATCTCCACATGGCAACACAAGAGACTAGAAGAAATTCCAATTCCTGATTCCACCATGTTACGGCGGAACTTCCACCTAACATGGCTATATGCGGCAGTTCCTCGGCTCTTTGATAGCCATTGGATTTGATATTCGGTGGATTGGATCGTAACAGCATATATCCACAGATAGCATCTAGGCTTACTAATTTCTGGGACTATATATAGGACCGAGAGCTGCACATTGAAGATCATCACCGAAGAGATTAAAATATCCAAGAGATCCACGCATCATCATCTATTCATCTACCTCCAACAAGAGAGAGATCTAGAACAAATTAGGGTTCTTGTAATCTACTTTCTAAGGAGAAAAATTGTAAATGCAATAGTTGATTAATAAAGGTAGTGTTTTTATTATTCTTTTTGCAATTAATTTCCGCACTTACTTTCTGCATCTTAACTATGTTTTCATTCTTCTTCAATCCTTCTTCTAAATCTTTAACCATGAGCGAGTAATTCCTAGCTTGCTAGGGTTTGTAGGATAGGGTAGAACAGTGGATGAGAATTTTTTTAACTTCTTTTATACATTTTAAAGTTTATAAACTTTAACAAAATAAATGTTAACATTCTTATCGGACGCGCTACCAATTTATTAATAGTCACGACCACGATTTGAGATTGATTTAACACTTATTTTGTTAAGGGCCAGACATGAATAGAGATCAATGCAAGGACAAGAGTTAGAAGCGGGAAAATCCTAGTTTCTTCCAAAAAACCCTAATCTACATTCATCACTATCGATCTACTTTTAAACTATTAAAACATAAAAGGAGTCATTTTTGATTATTCATCCATTACTACTGACTCCTATGAACCCTACAAGCCTTTTCTTATATAAATTTTATATCCGTAATGACAAACAATCACTCTTTTTTAATTAACTCGTCTAAAGAAAGAAAAGAGTTCATGTTTCCCTGCAGACGACCCGTACCCATCGCGGCTAGCTACTAGCGACGCTGTTCCCGCCAAAAAATTTCTGCGCAAAAGAGTCCAAGGTATCAAATGGCAGCGCTACGCTTAAGGAAATACGAACCAGTATCTTTCAGCCTGTATTTTGATAAACTCGCGAAGGAGAAACTGTTAAATTCTGATGGTATCGAAAGCATCTCGAAAAACCCTTCGATTTGATATATTATGGGCTTCATAATTCATCCGGGATCAAAAATTATGAGCAAATATGCTATGCACTGTTCCCTGATTAAAAAAATCAGGAATTACGTCAATGAGGTGTCACGTGCTTACACGTGACCAATGGTCACGTGTTGACACGTGATAGTTAAAACATGAATAAAAACAAACGGCTGAAGAAGGACCCAATTGGGGGTCACGTGCTCACACGTGACCAATGGTCACGTGTTCACACGTGATAGTTAAAACAGAAATAAAAACAAATGGCTGAAGGAAATACCTCAATGAGGTATCACGTGCTCACACGTGACCAATGGTCACGTGTTGACACGTGATGGTTAAAACTGAAGCATAAATAAACGCTGAGAAAAGGACTCAATTGGGGGTCACGTGCTCATACATGACCAAGGGTCACGTGTCAGCACGTGACTGGCTTCGAAAGCCTTACAGTTTAATAGAATTAAATTCTAAAAGCTTCTAAATCTTTCCAAATGGAAAAGGATTATGGGGACCGTTGGATTAAAAATCCAAGGGTGATTAAAAATCACCAATTGATGGAAAAATCTTAGACAAGGAAAGATTTCCCCTAAATCTCACCGAAAATAACAAACAGAATATCTTTGGATTTAAAATCCAACGGTGAATAAAATTCACTGAATGATCTAAAGGCTCATATTAAATATGGAAAACAAATCAAATCTTTCAATGAGAGATTTGCTGAACAAATTGATTCTTTTCCTTCTCCTATAAATAGGAGCCAAGAAAAGAAGAGAAGGGATCTACTTTTTGGAGAGAAACAGAGAGGGGAGAATTTAATTCTCAAAAGAAAAAAAAGAAAAGAGAGGAGAATTTAATTCTCAACAAAGAAAACCCTAGGTGAGAAAAGAAAGGGAATCAAAACTTCAAACAGAGAATTTAATTCTCAAAATCTAAGAGTTTAACTCTTCTGCAAAAGAACTCAGTTCTTTCTCTGGTTGAAGATCTGCAAAGTGCACATCTCCCCATAAATTGAGAATTTAATTCTCATTGGGTTAAGATCCTGCCATGCAGATCTAAAACATAGAGGAGGAATTGAGTTTTGAGAATTTAATTCTCACAAGAGTTATAGGAATTTAATTCCTTTGAGATAAAATTAGGGTTTAACCCTATATTATAGGAATTTAATTCCTTCAAAATGGACAGAACTAGGGTTTAACCCTAATTGAGAACTTAATTATCTCAAACTCACAGAATTTAATTCCTCCTAAAATGGAACTAGGGTTTAACCCTAATCAAGAATTTAATTCTTTTACATATCTGGGAATTTAATTTCTTTAAAAAGAAATTAGGGTTTTACCCTAAATAAGAATTTAATTCTTTCACAATAGGAATTTAATTCCTCCAAAATCATAATTAGGGTTTAACCCTACAGAGAATTCAATTCTTAAAATAAGGAGACTTAAAAGATCTCTGTTCATGAAAAAAACTAAGGTCACGTGCCCCCACGTGCCCCTTGAAAAGATCCCTGAAGAAAAGAAGCTTTGAGGCAATGCCTCACGTGCTCCCACGTGACTCCCAAAACGCAAAAAAAAGCAAAGGAAATGAAGGCTTTGGACACTCTCACGTGTTACCACGTGACCCCTTAGCAAATTTTTTAACAGTCAGCGCATAAATCCCCATCACATGTCAACACGTGATGCTCGAAATAAAAATGAAAAGTGTTTAACACTTATTCGCAGATTTGAGGATAAAACAAAGGAGATCTGGCTCCATATTTAGGGCGCCCTCACGTGTCCCCACATGACCCCTAACAAATCCCTTTAATATCCAATGGATGGATGCCTATCACGTGCCCACACGTGATGGCCAGGAAATGAAAAGTGTTTAACACTTAATTGCAGAACGAAGAAAAGGGATCTGGTCCCCTCTTTGGGCGCTCTCACGTGTCCACACGTGACCCCTCTGTCTTTAGTGTTTAACACTAATTTGGGGATTATATTTCCAGTGTTTAACACTGATTATTTCTAGTGTTTAACACTAAATTGAAGATTATATTTCCAGTGTTTAACACCGATTGTCTTTTAGTGTTTAACACTAATTTGAGAGTTCTATCTCCAGTGTTTAACACTGTTGTTCTCTAGTGTCTAACACTACTTTCAGCCAAATTGGCTAATTTTCCAGAGGCAAAAGTCCCTCCTCCAAATGAATCTCAAAATTGAGGAAATCAAAGACAAAATGTTGTCAGATCCCCCAAACCTCTGTTTAGCATTGTTGAATGATGAGGAGCTGAACCCAGACAAATGTCTAATGGCCCAAAGGGCCAATATTTCAAACATAATTGGACTTAGCCCAAACTGGCCATAAGTCCTCAAATCATCTTAAACTGAGCACATCTGCTCTTTCAACCAACTCATTGGTTTAAGGGTACATCTCTGAACTCCTCTGATATTTGTCATTGTAATCCTTCAACGTCTTCAGAGAGGTGATGGGTCCCGACAGCCATACATTTTATTGGAACACTATGTCCTTAAACTGGCAACGGACCACTATGTCCTTAAACTGGTATTGGACCACTATATCCCTAAACTGGAAATGAAGCACTATGTCCCTAAACTAGAACAATAGAGCCCAAATGCTCTTTTGTCGGATCTAAACGATCCCGTTAAGTTGATCTTAGTCTCAAATTAGACTAACGTATCCTTAACAAACGTTTAAGTTGATCTTAGCCTCAAATAGGGCTAACGTATCTTTAAACCCTCAAACAGACTTTAGTCCCAAATTGGACTACAGGTCTCCCAACCAACTTTGGTTCAAGGGTACATCTCTGAACTCCTCTGATATTTGTCGTTGTAATCCTTCAACGTCGTCAGAGAGGTGACGGGTCCCGACAACCACACATTAATACGGACTGCGGAGTCCTTAAACTCATGGACTTATGCGTCCTTAAACCAATATCCGTCCCCAAAATGGGAATGTTGGACCACTATGTCCCTAAACTGGAACAATAGAGTCCAAATGCTCTCTTGTTGGATCTAAACGATCCTGTTAAGTTGATCTTAGTCTCAAATTGGACTAACGTATCCTTAACAAACGTTTGAGTTGATCTTAGCCTCAAATATGGCTAACGTATCCTCGAACAAAAACCCCAAACCCAAATCTAAGAAAATACGGATTTGGACTAATCCACGTCCTATGGGCGACGACATAAATTAGTCTCCGTATACAATCCACGGGCAACTACAAACAAAACAAACACCCACGACACGAAGTGACCATCGGGAGAAGGAGAAAGTTGTTACCGCGATGCGGTAGAGTAATTAACTGCAGGGGCTTGCGCCTGCAGGGAAGAGCGTCCCCACAATCAAAACCCCCTCAAACGAGGGGAAATCTGACGAAGTCTGCTACATCGGCCGCATCTGTTTAAACCTTCGATACATGGTGTCATAAATCAACTTGGCATCTTCGGAGAGGTGGATGGATAGCACCAATTAGAATCTACCCCGAATTTCAGGCAAGACAGTCCATATCTTGCGCGTCTTTCGGAGGGGAACAGACGCCGTCTTGATTGCGGTTACTTTACAAAACACTTTCTAACGACCAATCAAATGGCGCCGTTGCCGGGGAAACGGTGATAAATTTTTTCTTGTTATTCGGGTTGATTTCTTATAAAATCCAGTAACCATAAAATAAAAAAACAAAACCGCATCTTGCGCTTTTAACGTTTATTGTGCGAGTTTTGCAAGGGAATTTGGAGTAAGAAAACAGAGATTCAGAGACTATAAACTTGGACCATAGGAGTATAGGAGGGCACTGAAGAAATTTTAGAAGAAGAATACACCAACTTGTGGGGGAACCCCGGCGGAATTGTGGCTTTGGCGGCAGAACCGCGGCACTTTGGGTGAGTTGGGCCCTCAAACCTCTGTGGTAATTTCCTACCATCTTTCTCTCTCCTCTAAAGCCCCAATAAATTGATTCTACCTGCAGGATTCTTTGCAAATATCGCTGCTAAAAATCTTTTTGCATGTTTTAGATTTTGGTTTGTTTTACACATCTAAAACGGACATTAAGAGGCAATAAACCCAAATTCAGATTAGATGGGGATATCATCACCTTTCCTAGGCCCCACAAATCACAAACAATCATACTATCACCCTACATTAATAAAAAATATCTAGATCTAGCCCCTAAGGACATTCGCGCTCAATTAGGACATAGGAGGGTCGTGGGTAATTTATTGCTTATCCGCATTTTTCTTATAGTGTCTAAGAAAAGTGTGACTAAGGAAAGTGGTTACTTAATTAGGCCCGTTATTTCAGTGATTCGTATAGAGGATACCTTCCACTTACCTGGCCACAAGATTGATAAGGAGGTAGTAGAGGATTATTCTTGCGACTTGTCCTTTGGAAGTCTAGGAGCGGTCTAGTGACTTGACCTAGGAGACCCTTTTTCTAGGGATTGATTGTGCATTTTGTGATTTTCCTCAAGTCCCTCTTTCAAAGCAAAATATTCCAAAATCCAAAAAGAGCTTATCATTACCTTTTCACCATTTTTTCTTTTCACTTTCTTATAATGGGTAACCCAAACAGACGAACTCTTGCCGAGCTTTGCCATCCAGAACCAGATATTTCTTGTTTTCGTAATTGCTTCGGTACAAAATCCGACTCTACCATGTTTTTAAGGGATAGGATAGAGCAAGCAGAAAAAAACAGTTGGATACCTCACTCAAGATCCTATCAACCGCATCAAAATTCCACATCTTCTTATGTTTATAATCCGTTTAAGACGAGTGGGGGAACTTCTAAACGCATGTCCATCGCTGAGTATATTGCGAAGGCTGAAAGCCAAAGTTTCAATCCTTTACTAACCCAAAACCGTTAGGACAACAAACACTATCATTTCCATATGAAAATATTGATACATGTTTGGAGGCGAATATAACATCTTTTACACCGATGAACAATACTGAACAAATAGCAATTGCCAGTCGCTAACTAATCAACCAATCTCAATATTCTTCATATCACAATGTTGATCCTAATCCTGTTTATGAAACTTGGGTACAACCTTCTAATTCTTATCCACAATACCAAACTTTCGCATGCTCTCATGTTGACACTTATCTTGAGGCTAATGGGACAAGTCATAAATTCATGTCGATTGCGGGGCACATCGAACTCGCCCGTAGCCAACAATTAAAGGCATCTCTTCTTAACATTTCTCTTCAGGATAATGCTGAAAATCATAAACACATGTCGAATTTGGAACACATTGAACTTGCCCGTAGCCAACAATTAGACACTTCCCAACCATACTCAACTTCCTCACCTTATCTAGACAGTGCTTCTGAAAATCAATTAGGAAGTTCCACGGTTTAAAGAGAATCCTTCATTGGAACTTTTTCACAAACCATGTCTAGTCCTGAAGTAGAGTTGGAATTGAGCAGTGAAAAAGAACAAGAGATCCATCAAAGTCAAACCAAAACCGATTCTCTCAATCTCGACACCTTCCATCCTGCACCCCAACCGAATATATTCGATGTTCAACCGCTTTATAATCTAAGTGATGAGGTGCCCGAGAATAACGTGTTTGACTTTTCTAATAGTGAGCATGAAAGAAAGCTTTACACCATTTTAAATCAAAACGATCCTTATTCGACTACACTTGATATTTCAAACCTTCCAACTCTATCAAGTGAACCAAGTGATTTGTCGATTGAGAATAGTACAATTGATGAATTTTTAAATACCTATTCGTTTGATTTGACCGAAGGTGTTAGTGAGAGTGGTGATGAGAATATCGTTGAAGATGAACCCGTTATGTCAGATAAGTTGGATTCTCCGACTCATCATGTCCCTTCTACTGAATACGAACTTCTTCCTATACAATTAACCGGCCCTATTTTTACCACTGACCTATCCGATAAGTAGAACGATATCTGGCCTTCAATTCCCACATCTGGTTCAACAACGCTCGACACACAAGTTTGTTTACCCATTTCATTACTCACTTTCTTTGGTTCTTCTAATCTTCTTTCAACTCCACCGAGTTTTGATGAATCACACTCCAATATTTCGAGTTCTATGATTCTTGAAAGACCACTCGATTTAGACTCTTTTGAGAAGGAGGGAGACGATCATTTCGAATCTCCTACCTCTATAATTTCTGACGAATCGAGTGTTTTGAATCTTGGTGCGCAAATGACTGACCTTGGAACTTTCAACCGTCCTAGTGAATTTGCATATTCCATTAATATAGATAACGATGAAATTATTACTCGGACCATTGATGAAAGTTTTGAAGATATTTTCGCTGAAGAACTCGCATTCCTAAAAGATATGGATGTTGTGATAAATCAACCTCCACCCGAAGAAGTTGAACCACCACCCTTTCTTCTTATCATGTACGAGAATGCCAATATTCCATTCATTCCTAATCATTCATATTCTCGTGTTCATCCAACATCACTGTTTCGTCTTTACCAACCGAGACATAAACCCGATCGATTACGCCTTTTATCTCCCCACTTCTTCACATCTATGATCTTCTACCAACTATGTTGTTACACCGATAAAATATTCGAATGGTTGGTGTTGACCTTTGGTCTTTGTAAAGCTTTGCATAGACCAATAATTTTACCCCCTATTATAATTTTAAATGCTTAATACCGTTTCACTCAAGTTTGGGGGGGGGGGAGAAAAATATTTTGGCTCTTGAAAGAAAAGATTTTTTTTGCACAATTATGAGCCAAAAATAAGTTTGGGGGAGAATTTCACTGTCATTGAATTTTGTCCCCCTTTACTAATCATTGAGAACTTTTCCTCCCAAGTTTACAGGTTTTGAGCTTAAAAGATGGTATCAGTGAGGACACTGCTGCAAATAGGTTTGGGGGATGTTTGTGCTTATTCACGCATCATTTTGCATTATACTAAATAAAAGCATATTTTTTTTTGATAATAAACTTGGACGACATAAAACTATGGGATGCACCAGAATTGAATAATACCAATGCGGAAAAATTATAAACGGGTAGGATACCTGAAACAACTTCGAATGAAACCTTGGCCTCCTCAGCCGTCAACGTAAAGGACCATGCTTGATTAGGCCCCTGAGTAATCTGCTTTTGCCTATAAATCTGCTTCTGCGATGGCTTCTGAATATCGTCCCTCAATCGTAGCTTTGAAGAGCAAGCATTGATGATATGGTCAGCTGATCCGCAAACAAGATAGAGTCCAAGCCTCCTTCGACATTCCTTCTGCAGGTGTCCGGGTAAATGGCAAAAGTCACAAATCACGCTTCTTTTATGATTAGATACCACGGGCTTCTTCATAGGTACAATGCCTCGCTTGTTCACCGGGATGCCTCTGCGTATAGGAGCTCTGTTTGGCGTAAATGCTCGCTTCCGCACTATGACGGCTTGCTGTTGAGTACCCTTCGCTTTCACTGATAAACTTTTCTGCTCCCTGGCTGCTTTGAGAACTTGGGAGAAGGTGGTCAATCCCAGATATATGTGTAAGTGCACGGCGGCGCCCCGGCCGTCGATCCGACGGCCAAATGCGGAAACGGTGATAAACTTAAATTTTGCGAACTTAGCAAACCGGCACCACCGCGCACTAAACCCCGGATCGGGCCATTAAACTAGATCTAGCAAAGTAACAAGATAGGGGAAGAGATATACCGAATGATCCGAGTCCTCCGGTCTTCTCCTCGTCGTCCCGATCTCCTGCGGAAACTCCGGTCGTCGCCTCCTCGCCGGAAGGGAACCACATCGCCTGTATCTTTTACGGGCTCCCACCTCAATACCGAGGCAACTCGGGCGCGAAGTTGGCTGGCCGACGCGTCCAAGATTTGCTGTAAGAAGTGTAGTGTAGAGGCTATGTCTCATTTGGGTTTGTTTCCATTTGAAGATGATGGAGGAAACAAGATAAGAAAAATGGTGCTTGCATTTTTCTTAACATGAAAAGAGATCAAAATGCTACCCTCTCAAATGAAGCTCTCATCTTCTTTTCTCTCAAAAAGGTTCAACCATCTCATATGAGAAAAATGGTGGAGGAAAAGAATATGAATACCTCACAAGAAGGGAGGTGAGTGTAGGAGAAGAAGAATGGTGACCATAACCAAACATCATCATAACAAACTCAAATCAACTCCAAATCACTTCTAATCAACAAAAAGCAAGTGATGAGAATGGTATCAAAAGATGCTTTCATAATTAAAACATTTGCAAGAAAATCCTCCACAATGTGTTATTTGCAAACTTGCAAATAACACCCTCCATCGGAAAAGTCTGGCCGGGAAAGAACAAAGGAAAACCGGCCGGAACGGAATGCAAACTGGCAACTCCAGAAAACTGGTCCCGTAATAAATTACAGGAAAACCCCGATACTATGCATACACACCCGCATCTGTATTCCGTCCGGATACAAATGCAATGAGACAAAATCTACACTGTACTAAACTAGAATCCGGCTTAAACCAAAGCCGGCTAGTAATATCCGTTCGATCCTGATCCGTGCAATACCGCACGTATCCGATCGAACCTTGCCATATATCTATACGGCCTATAGTACTAACCGTCCGATCCTGATCCGTGCAATACCGCACGTATCCGATCGGACCCTGCCATATCTCCATACAGCCTCAACAGCGTTTCGCCCGAAAGCTTGAGTAACTGTAAGTGTGGTGGACTCTAAAGACTCATCAATACTATGGCTGTGGATTTAACCACTAGCACGTCAGAGGTATAAGCCAATACGTGACGGGCCACCAGCTATTGACCAAAAGGGACGTCGATGAGCGAACTCATCCTGACACCCTACTGAGCCTGTCAGTGACAATATCCGTACAGTCCGGTCCGTTCGTCTATGAGCATCGCATGTCGGGCCTAGGGGGTTGGTAAAAGTCAGACCCCCAAAAGCGGTACAAGTCGTGTCGGAGTGTAGTCCAGAACACCCTGAGATACTACTGGAATACCTACCAATAAATCTCCTGCCTTGGCCAAGGACTTCGTGTAATGGCTCTCCTAGACACAGCGCGACCTCACCCCAAATACCGGGAGAGACGAACCCCTGAAGATCCGCTCATTGCCTCCATGTGGCTCGGGACTGTACCCAACTAAAACCTGTTTGCACGACTCCTTTGAGCCGTGGTAGGGTAGTAATCAAAGCACAGTGGGAACTCACACGAGATAAATGACGATCCCCAGGTCGATGAACTAACCTGTACACATGTCACCTGGGAACTGCTATCTGACGTCAGGTATAAGACCAACTAGCATGTTCCCGGCGAGTCCTGTCCGGTGTACTCATAACCCAACGAGCACCTGTATACATCTTAGGTAAACCAACTGACACCAGTGGCTTGTGAGACCGGCCACCGCCCCTTGTCGGGGTCTCGACTGTATACACTAGTCTACTCTGGAGAATCGATGCCCTGTCTCGAGACTCCTACGACTAGGGACCTTTTAAGGATGTGCTTATAGACTCCAGCTCTCACTTATATGATCGCCCTCATACTGCTGGCAGTCAAGCAAGAATCCTAGGGGCTCTATCAACGTGCAATAGCGACATGTCAGGTCACCTAAAGCAGTACACGATGATAAAGGTAAACCAGATAGCGTACTATCATCTCGAGTAAGACTGTCCTCCCGGGATAGGTCCTCCCTCAATCATTGCAATCACGTGCCTGTGACCCAATAATTGACTCTGAGGGCACTATCTCCAACATTCTCCCACTTGCACTCAAGGCTAATTATTGCGATGTCGCATACTCACAGCCTGTGTGATACCGAACACCCAACTCCTCTACTAGTCAGTCTCACAAATCCCGTTTGTGAAACTATTGCGGTCGAGGAATAGCCTCTGTGAGTGGATCCGCCTAGAAGTTTCTTTCTATGTCTCTCTATATCTCAAGTTCGCGGAGAAAGCCATCTCCCGAAATGAGCAATACCTGTCTTAGAATGTCTGGATGTCTGATGGGACCTAGCTCATAAATGAACTCCAAATCCAAACTTCTTAGACTGTATCGTCAACTGAACTTAATCAGTATCCTGCGCCATGCCACCCTCAGTGTTGCCTTGGACCACCTGTCCAAAATACTGCCCCTCGTCAGAAGGAAAACTATAACTCTGACCACCTCCTTGTCGTCCATGTCACCTTGGAAGCCTGGAATGATAACTGTCTCCCAAAGGAGGCAGCCGTTATCAAATCCCTAGAACATTCACTTATGTTCTAAAACTGCTTCCGACTGTTTCTCCAGGATTGGAACAATGTCAACTTATTGCATCTAGTGCAAGAACAACATTTGGTGTGGTACTTGACATCTCATGATTGACTCAATTGCCTAAGCAAGTGATCTGCCAATCATGCACATCCCTCTCTACTTTAGTCTATAAGACACCTTTAGAGAGGGTGACTCCATCACCTGCAGGTACACAACCGTGCCAGGAGTCGTCCATTCTAAATACTCTTAGAATGCTGTCTAAGTACCCAGATTGGGAAACCACCCAAATCTAGATCTAAAACCATAGATCTAGTAACCAGTATGTCTGATATAATGTCCAAGTCCTTTGTGGAGAAACCACTGTGTGACGACCAAAGTATAACCGATCGTAGTATAGGAATGTCACTTCCTACTTTGTGTATGTCATCCAAAACCCGGATATCACACCCTACTACCTTCTCAACAGATCCATCCCCTATTCTGATGACGTCAAACCTATGACTGTCACATCAGAAATAGATGATCTATCTCCGCTATATCTGCTTTAGTCTATAAATAGGCATCAGCCTGATGTCCACCAATGCTTCCGCTGCTCCCACTGACTACGACAACCCTCTGGCTGAGTCATATAGACGTGCACTTCTAAAGCTAGTTTAGAACGACGCTATACTCATCCTCCTGCCGGGTCTCGCAGCCTGGAACAACAACAATGGCAAGTGTGGGTAAACAAGAACTTCCCTGTCACCGTCCTTGAGGCTACCGGAGTACCTCTCGGGTGCCTGAAGTTACCCACCGTATCTGCGGAGTGGCCAATGGAATGTCAAATCATATTGAATCTTTAGGTTCCTTATCAAATCTTCAGTAATCGTTTGCGGTTCTGGAATCACTTCCAGTTCTACCATACTCCCACTACTGTTTTTGAAAAAATCCATTTTTAATAAAACTGTGGCGAGTGTTGAACAATATTTCTATTGATCTGCCAGATGGTAGAAAATCAACCCTCGTCATAGCCTGGGTCAACCCACAAACAACCATTACAGAAACGTGTCTTGAGTTGTCCAGTGTCTGGTTTTAATCATAAGCCGGACAACTCCCCGTACCTTAACAACGTTAAGATATGAACTGTTCTATATCCAATATAGAACCAGAGGCACTGATTTAATTTAACCAGATTCAAATCATGCAGCTGTCTCCAGTGCATGTCAACTAAATGGAGAGAGGCCGATCAGCGTTACTCAACTTAGGAATGCTTCCAATTATGAGTAACCTGAAAGAGAAGCAATTTCTCTTCATCATTACTATCAACTGAATACCATACACAAGTATCTACATTTTCGATCACTTTGAAGAATCCCGATACTTGCTATACCTGGTTCTCTACTCTATTCAAATACCTATAACTCCTCAAAACTTAGACCCTGTGTTTCTACGAAACACATGTCTAAGAACTAGAGAAGTTAAAAGTAAACAGAATATAGTATGAGGACCAACCCCTCTGTCCTAATGGACACTGGACAACATACAATACTCTGTATAAGTCCACCGAGTCTAACAACTCTTTCACTGCATGTCGTAGGTTGAAAACTGTACTTATGGTTAAGAAGAATTACACCGCTGTTTGATGCTCCTTACCTAACCATCCACTGATATAGGTAAATGTCATCGACATAATATCAAAAGGTATATCTCACTCTATGAAAATAGACGTACAGATATATCAATTTGAAATTGGTGCACAACAGCGGATATTCAAAACCAAATATTTGCCGACCGGCAAACAGCCCAGGTGATCTCCTCAAATATCACCGATTACAACGAATCCCGATATAATGAGGATGATTACCCTATTCCCAATAACTTACTCCCACTCATCATCTGTAAAGCCATACAGATATGAGAATCAAACCTGGTAAATACATACCCTGGAGCAAGCGTCCAATCGGGAAATCAGTTTTCTTTTAACAGTACACAGTTGAACTGAAACATTGAAATATTTCGATGGGGTATCCTGGTATTCCTAGTAATGCCTCTACCATTATCCAGATTCACAACTATAACCGTATAATTCTTTGCCACCTCTCCAAATCCCTTTATATGTCTTTAGTCATTACCTTCTGCACACCCCTTAGGCCAAATGGTTTTCTTCCTTTCCTACCGTTCGGCACCAGCCTATGGTTTGGAAGAAGACTATCCAATAAGCATAATGGGTGTACTGTCCTAGTCCTAGGAGCACTCGCAATGCGAGAGAAGGTGAAGATAAAAGACAACCGAATAAACCTTATTCCTATTTCTCCTGGACCAGGATCCATCCCCGAACTGGAACAAGTTCCTTTCGAGTTCGTATATAACCATACGATGGAGTATCCAATAAACTGTGGATCTTCGTAGTGATACGGAGTGTCCTGGAGAAATACAAAGGTGATTTAGGATTGGCGAAGAAATACTTGGTTTGGTCGTGAATATCAGTCGCAATTTACTTTGCCCTCTTACTAATCCCTTGCTTTGTCTTAATCTTAATACCTTCTGCACACCGTTTACGCTAATTGGTTTTCTTCATTCCCTACCGGTCGGCACCAGCCTAAGATCTGGAAGAAGACTATCCAATTTGCGTAATAGGTGTACTATCTCCTAAACTAAGGAGTACTCGTAACTTGAGAGAAGGCAAAAAGGAAAAGACAACTGAATAATCCTATCCGTTTTATCCAGAACCGGAAACCATCCTCGAATTCCTTTGAGTTCGTATCTAACCATACGATGGTTTTGTCCAATGGAAGTGGACGTTCGTAGTAATACGGGGTGTCCTGGAGAAAAGGGTAAAAGTAGGAGTGGCAATGAGGTTTGCAACTCTGACAATCCAAAAGCCAGTGTTAAGAAGGTTCGGTCAACTTGGTCACTGAGTCATAGTCTAGGGTCGGGTCAATGGTCGCTGCCAGAGAGAGAGAGAAAAGAAACACTCAGCGTGCACTCTATCCTAGATCAGAATGGTTACCAATTTATCTAATCTGGAAACCTCCCACTGTACCTCAAATTCTTCTCCAAACCTGAAAGAAGAATTAGTCGGGGTCACCCGAGGAGTAAACCAACTCATCAGTGGGAATCGGGATCCAACTATCATCGCGTGACAACGTGACGGAATCCGCTCACGGTATCACACTCCAGAAGGTATGCGCATATCTGGCAAGTTTCAGTTCTTTTGAAACTCCCGATGTGGATGTTTGCCCCATGCTCTTATGACCTTGACTTTGGCCAACAAATCATAAGTCACATGTCAAGTTCTGCCCGTCATTCTCCAGGTTAATTTGAGCCCACCCTACAAGCCCTTGACTTTGGCCAACAAGGCTATACGACTGCCCCAAACCAACGCATCTATCTATGCTGCATATGAGTAACCAACAGCTACCAAACACTGTGCCTTGACTTTGGCCAACAAGAACAGCTTGAATACTATTGACTACCCATATGAAACGACGGAGGGCTACGAATGGTTTCTGGCGAAAACCTTTAACGTAATGAACTTGATATCGTTGAAGGAACTGATAGCTTTTTAGAAAATATAGTGACGAAAACCTTTACTAAAGAGGTCACTCCCGGTGAAGGGATCTCGGCTCTTTCCCCGTAGAATGGGGTGCAGGATATTCCAAATGAATACCACGATGCAAAGCAAAAGTAATCGGCTATAGTGAAGTTAATGCCCTGACGCAAACTTCTGTCCAAGGGGTCACTCCCGGTGAAGGGATCTCGGCCCTTGCCTCATCGACTGAGGAGCAGGATATTCCAAATGAATACCACGATGCAAAACAAAAGTGAACGTCTTTGCAATAACAGCTTTTTGAAAAGTGTTCCAACAACATCAGATTAGGTTTGTTTAAACTTGCATTGATCCGAATCAACGCAGTCCCATCAATTGATCACACCACAAAGAACGAAAATATACTGATGTACGTATATGCCATCCGCATTCGCCACTGGGTCCCGTCATCACCCGTTAGGTTAGCTAACTAACGGCAGAGCGGGGACTGGACTAGCGCGGATGAAAAGCATATACAACATCTACTAATATATATACCAATATATTATATTCGCTCAAGGCGTGATAAAATGCAACATCACAGAAATGTACAGTATCACAGAACAATACAGATATCTGGGATCCCCGGGTTTCACAGAGCCACTACTGAAACCCGACGTTCCCCTGGTCGTGTGGATAGCCTGTGCAATGAAATCCTAGACCCCTACGGGCGCGGCAAGTTACCCGCCAAAACCTGAAGTAAGGCAGCCCCCTTCAGCGCCGTGAATGGACCACCCAGCACTTCACGGAATCCGGTAATTTGGGCACCCCTCCTGGGTCAACCTGTACTCCCTACGAGTGCGGCGAATAGCCCGCCAATCCTAGAGTGAAGCCCCCTCCGTCTCAATGCCATGAGATGCGGGCTTGTTGCCCTCTAGAACCCGGCTATCCGTGCACCCCTCCGCGGGGTAATCCTAGTACAGAAAGTAAAATATACATACAACGGGTACATCGACCGCAACCAGGTCGTGCCCCAAAAGAATAATACAAACTGGCAGTGACGGCAGTCCACATGTCGGACGCTCGCCCCGCAATATCAAATGTACATAATACAACCACAACTGTACTAGCATTGCATCCAGGCTATCCCCCACGACCGATCCGCAACATCACAGCAAAAACACAAAACATCAACGTGAAAGTCACGTTCGCAAATCCGTCTAACCGGGCTATAGCAGTTAGACTGGATTTACCGATCAAGTGACATTCACGGTCGCAGATATAATGTAAATACTGTGAAAGATGTGTTTAAAATATCCGATCGATCAAAAATTAACAAGTGGGCCCCCAAGCAATACTGTAGCACTCACAGAAAATTCTGGGCCCAAGTTTAATATTCCAAAACCCCTAAAATTAGCCCAGAAGCCCACTGGAAAAAATTGATACAGTGACGTCACCAATGTGCGGCGGAACCGCGGCCCAAGGGGGGGTTTGGCCGCGGTTCCGCGCTCTCATGGTGGACTGACTGTGTCGAATTTTTCCAGTAGTCTTAGAATTTTCAGTACATTAGTTTTTTACAACCTGAAAAATTTTTTGAGCAAGAAAAAATTCAACAGAAAACTGATGTGAGGGAAAATGTAGATTTTGGAATTTTGGTCGATCGGAAATGCAAAACACATCAAACAAAGCTAGACGAAGTTAATGGCAAGTCTCTGATACCAGTGTAAGTGCACGGCGGCGCCCCGGCCGTCGATCCGACGGCCAAATGCGGAAACGGTGATAAACTTAAATTTTGCGAACTTAGCAAACCGGCACCACCGCGCACTAAACCCCGGATCGGGCCATTAAACTAGATCTAGCAAAGTAACAAGATAGGGGAAGAGATATACCGAATGATCCGAGTCCTCCGGTCTTCTCCTCGTCGTCCCGAACTCCTGCGGAAACTCCGGTCGTCGCCTCCTCGCCGGAAGGGCACCACATCGCCTGTATCTTTTACGGGCTCCCACCTCAATACCGAGGCAACTCGGGCGCGAAGTTGGCTGGCCGACGCGTCCAAGATTTGCTGTAGGAAGTGTAGCGTAGAGGCTATGTCTTATTTGGGTTTGTTGCCATTTGAAGATGATGGAGGAAACAAGATAAGAAAAATGGTGCTTGCATTTTTCTTAACATGAAAAGAGATCAAAATGCTACCCTCTCAAATGAAGCTCTCATCTTCTTTTCTCTCAAAAAGGTTCAACCATCTCATATGAGAAAAATGGTGGAGGAAAAGAATATGAATACCTCACAAGAAGGGAGGTGAGTGTAGGAGAAGAAGAATGGTGACCATAACCAAACATCATCATAACAAACTCAAATCAACTCCAAATCACTTCTAATCAACAAAAATCAAGTGATGAGAATGGTATCAAAAGATGCTTTCATAATTAAAACATTTGCAAGAAAATTCTCCACAATGTGTTATTTGCAAATTTGCAAATAACACCCTCCATCGGAAAAGTCCGGCCGGGAAAGAACAAAGGAAAACCGGCCGGAACGGAATGCAAACTGGCAACTCAAGAAAACTGGTCCCGTAATAAATTACAGGAAAACCCTGATACTGTGCATACACACCCGCATCTGTATTCCGTCCGGATACAAATGCAATGAGACAAAATCTACACTGTACTAAACTAGAATCCGGCTTAAACCAAAGCCGGCTAGTAATATCCGTTCGATCCTGATCTGTGCAATACCGCACGTATCTGATCGAACCTTGCCATATATCTATACGGCCTATAGTACTAACCGTCCGATCCTGATCCGTGCAATACCGCACGTATCCGATCGGACCCTGCCATATCTCCATACGGCCTCAACAGCGTTTCGCGCGAAAGCTTGAGTAACTGTAAGTGTGGTGGACTCTAAAGACTCATCAATACTATGGCTGTGGATTTAACCACTAGCACGTCAGAGGTATAAGCCAATACGTGACGGGCCACCAGCTATTGACCAAAAGGGACGTCGATGAGCGAACTCATCCTGACACCCTACTGAGCCTGTCAGTGACAATATCCGTACAGTCCGGTCCGTTCGTCTATGAGCATCGCATGTCGGGCCTAGGGGGTTGGTAAAAGTCAGACCCCCAAAAGCGGTACAAGTCGTGTCGGAGTGTAGTCCAGAACACCCTGAGATACTACTGGAATACCTACCAATAAATCTCCTGCCTTGGCCAAGGACTTCGTGTAATGGCTCTCCTAGACACAGCGCGACCTCACCCCAAATACCGGGAGAGACGAACCCCTGAAGATCCGCTCATTGCCTCCATGTGGCTCGGGACTGTACCCAACTAAAACCTGTTTGCACGACTCCTTTGAGCCGTGGTAGGGTAGTAATCAAAGCACAGTGGGAACTCACACGAGACAAATGACGATCCCCAGGTCGATGAACTAACCTGTACACATGTCACCTGGGAACTGCTATCTGACGTCAGGTATAAGACCAACTAGCATGTTCCCGGCGAGTCCTGTCCGGTGTACTCATAACCCAACGAGCACCTGTATACATCTTAGGTGAACCAACTGACACCAGTGGCTTGTGAGACCGGCCACCGCCCCTTGTCGGGGTCTCGACTGTATACACTAGTCTACTCTGGAGAATCGATGCCCTGTCTCGAGACTCCTACGACTAGGGACCTTTTAAGGATGTGCTTATAGACTCCAACTCTCACTTATATGATCGCCCTCATACTGCTGGAAGTCAAGCAAGAATCCTAGGGGCTCTATCAACGTGCAATAGCGACATGTCAGGTCACCTAAAGCAGTACACGATGATAAAGGTAAACCAGATAGCGTACTATCATCTCGAGTAAGACTGTCCTCCCGGGATAGGTCCTCCCTCAATCATTGCAATCACGTGCCTGTGACCCAATAATTGACTCTGAGGGCACTATCTCCAACAATATAATGTGTCTCTGAATCTCCACATCCAAGCTACGCATAAACCTTCATACCCTATATGCATCATTGGCAACCAAAGGCCCCGCAAATCGACTGAGCTGAGTCCACTCAGTCGCATGCGCATCAATGGATCCGCTATTCTGCTTCAAGCTAATGAACTTTTCTTCCATTTACTTTCGAGTAGTTTGCGGAAAGAACTTCTCCAAGAAAGTTCACGAAAACGCTGCCCAACTGATCATCTTGGGCAGACGGGTCTCCTCTACGAGCCACCATTCGAGAGCGTAATTTACCAGTTGGATGCGTATTACATCCACCCTTTTCTCATCTGGAATCTACGCGGCGATAAGTAGATTCTCCGTATCAACTAGCCACTGCTCCGCTGGCAACGGCTTCTCCAATCCTGTAAATGTGGACGGATCGAGCTTTCTGAAATCCGCCACGGTACCCTCATGCTGTGCTGGCTCGGATGCTGCTGCAACTACGGACTGCTGGACTGTCCGCAAGCCCTCCTGGAAAGCCTCAGCTTGCCGCTGATTCAGCTCGGTTTGCCGCTTCTGGTTTTCCAGCATCCCACGTATAACTCTAAGCAATGCGGCGTTATCAACACGCCTCTGGTACGATCGAAAATCTCTATCCGCCATGATTCTGAAGCTAAGACACTGAAAAGGATTAGCAACAGTAAACAAGATTCAATAAACAAGATAGTTATAGATTCATGACTGGCAAGATAGTAATGTGGACGGACACGTTCCTAATTACGGGTTTTATGGTTAGTGTATCAGGTTTAATACCTAACTACAAAAGAACCAAACCCGACTAATCCTAAATCCTATAGCTCTGATACCAAAAAAACCCTGTCACGCCCCGCTTCCCAGAGTGCGCAAGTTACGGCATGTGACAGAGCCAACCATGCTACATGTGGATATGAATTATCCCTCCACAGTCACATTATGGCTTTCTATAGGATATCAAGAATAGTAAAATATAAAAACTAGCTAGTACATGTCCATTTGCCATAATAAAAGAGTCAAGAGAATGCATAAGCGGAAATGAATTAAATCCAATAAACATCATCTGAAAACTTGTCCCAATATGGGCTCACATCAAGAAATAAAACTGCGGAAAATAAACTAACCTAAATGTCTCTAAGCCACACATGTTTAATTCCTCACTACTCGGTTTGATGGCTAAAGTACTCCTGTTCAGACTGTGATAAAGATAGAAGAGCTGGGCCATGCAAAACCCAGACGTCAGTGCGTTATAATATCAAAATAGCAATAATAACCAGAATGTAACGATATAGGTAAGCATCAATATAGATAAATAATATAGATATAAACAGTGAGGTATGTGCATGTAAGTGATGTGTGATGTGTAATCTAAAACCGTGCTTCTAGGTTATCTATTATAAGAGTTTTTGAAATCAATTAATGGAATCGTCGATGTAACTCAATAGTATCCCATGCGTGTCCGGGACCACGGTCAAGACTCTCGGGCTAAATCCGAGACATGCCGCTAGGCAGCAAATATGTAACATGTATAGAAGAATGATGTCAGCAGCATCATCCAGGGGCTGGCCAAACCCATAAAGACCGATCAATATAAGCATTGAACTGTTGAATTACAAGTCAGGTTTCATTATTGATTTCCCCTTACTCCCCAGGTTGTGTGTTCAAGTCAGGTATTTATGATATGAATCTAATGCCAACACAGGATCAAGCAGGTACATGTTTTGTCTATGCAGAAAACAAGTCACGTCTATTAGGACAACAATTCAGGATTGTTGGCATTAGTAATAAGATCAAGGTAACAAGTCAAGTAGTGTGTCGGGACATGTCATGTGCTGCATATGTATCAAATAGATACCCAATGTGAAACTGTAACGAGTATCGGAACACGATAAACACGACTGATACCAGGATGCATATGTGTCTATCTGTAATAACCTTTTATACGTCCATGACTACGTATGATGCAGATTAGATAACATGTTGTAATAATGTAATAGTAAAATGATATCACGATGGTCCAGCATGCAATTAGATATGCAATTGTCAGTACGGATACGAATGGATATCGTAAAACGGTAAATCTATACTATTTGCTGCATAATATAAAAGATGTATTATTTTTATTCATATGGATATAGATATATTAACATAGCATGTTGCAAGATAAACTTTCCTGATCGAATCTCACGTAAGGGTACGTACGTCATGTTCGACGTCAGATAAACATCGCGATGCAACACACGCGCGTACCGGACTGGACCTGGTTAGACAAGACGCGACTACGCTGGATGACGGCGATGACTAGGTCGCCCGGATCATCGGTGACGTGTGTGACTCTGACGACGGCCAAGAATCAAGAAATCAAGAAAAGAGAAAGAAAGAAGAAGAAAGAAGAGAAGAAGAAGAAGGGGTTGTGGTGTCGGCTCTGGGTGCTGAGTGTAGGGTTGCTAGGCACTGCCACAAGGGTCTACGAGGCATCAACCATGCCCGATTAAAAAATTAGCCGTGCCGAACAACCCAAAGCCGGATCTTTAAACTAGGGTTTAGGCGAAAACAAGCATGTTAAACACTTTAACACTAAGTGAGAGGGATTACAACCTTTGTAGATCCGGTCCTTCACTTCTTAAGCTCCGTGTTGAGGTCCCTTCGCTGCGATCATCGTGTTCCGGACTCTCGAGAGGCTTCACGAAGAGAATGATGCAACCTTGCTTCCGATCTTCGATAACATAGATGATCTACCTTGAAATTTCATTAACACAAGCTAACACTCACTAAATAAAGTGAACACCCTCATCTAAATGGCAAGGGTAGATAAGGATGATGAAGTAGGATTTTTGCTCTCATTTATAATCTTTTTCTCACTCACTTTCATCACAAAAGCAAAACTAGAAAGCTTTTTCAAGAAGGAACTCAAGGAAGAAGAAGAATGAATAATCTTTTTCCTTTTGTGATGAACAATGAATTATTGTAGTGGTTACAAATCTAACCAAGGGTTAAGCATGAAAGAGTTAACCCTTGTAGAGAGTTAACTAGAGTTAATGGTTTGGATTGGATTAACATAATATCTTCACAAAATATCAAGCAACCACAAAGTCAAAGCTTCATGAAGCTTCATGGAAGCTTCATGCAAAAGCTAACCCTAATCCAAACCCTAACCAAGTTTTAACCCTAAACCGTTGTTAAATTTGTAACCCTAACATGTTACAATATTATATATCACATATACAATATATTTTGTAACAATAGAAAATAATACAATTAACATACATCGCATATATATCAATGTATTATCCCGTGAGAAAATGAATCTTTTAGTGAGCTAATATTAGTTAATGTAATTTAGTATATTATATATATTATTATACATTAAATTATCGAATCAACACTTGATCCGATAATCCGGCTATTTCATAAATAACTGACTAATACTATGACCCGGCTATATCACATATACCCGGCCAATATCTCATATCGCGAGAATCCAATACGGTATCACATACCGCATTATCCTCGATCCCGCACATATCACATATGTGCTCCTACTCCATTTTGCCTGAGCCAAGAAACCTCTGTGTAGGACTCTAAAGAATCGTCAATACGCCGGCAGTGGGTGATGATCATATCAAACACCCACAAGCTGCAAGCGGTCAGCTAAACGTAACAGCCACCCAGGTATTGAGCGCTCAGAAGATCAACAAGCAAGCCTGTACATTCTCCTGTGAATCCAATCAGTAACACTCCCGTACAGTCCGGTCTCGTCGTCTGATATGTCGCATATCTCGCCTAGGGGTGGTAAACGTCAGACCCCAGTAGCTTGATAAGTCGTGTCGATATGAGGTCTATAACAGTTCGAGAAACTACTGATAACACTTACCAGTAAATCTCAGCAACCCTGGCCAGGGATTTCCGGTTATAGCCAATCGAACACAGCGCAACATCAACTCCCTATACCGGGAGAGACGAATCCCCTCTTATCGCTCATTGCCTCCATGTGATTCGGGACTGTATCCAAAAGCCACCTTTTTGCACGCCCTCTTGGACGTGGTATGATGGAAATCAAAGCACAGTGGGAATCACACAAGACTCTATGACGATCTCGGGTCAACAGATTACTCTGTACCAGTGTCACCGGAGAACTGCCATCTGACGTGAGGTATAATATCATCTGGGAGTTCTCGGCGAGTCCGTCCAGTGTACCCAGTCTCCACTGAGCACCCGTACACCATCCTTGATGTCAAACACCGATGGATATGGGATCCATCGCCCATCATATGGGTCAAGATGCGTATACGCTAGTCTACTCTGGTGTATCGATGCCCTGTCTCGATACACCCTCGACTAGGAACAGTTATAGGATGTACTCGTCGACTACCGTGGCCCCACTAGTATGATCTCATCATAGTCCCAGTAGTCGAGTACATATCCTAAGGGCTTTATCAACATGTAACATAGAGACAATCAGAGTACATGTTAAGATAAAGTACAACCAGATAGCATACTATCATGTCGAGCAAGAAAGTCCTCCCTATATATGTCCAAGCATCTATTACAATATACATCGTATGTACAGTAATGGCCTCTAGGGCATACATATAACTAACAATCTCCTACTTGCACTAGGGCCATCTGTTGTGGTATCACATACCCAACAATTAGCTGCGGTTGAAGTATCTCATACTCAGCCATCCCATAAAAGTCTCTACTGGGAAAAAGGCCTTCGTGAGTGGATTCGCGCTATTGTCCTCTGTGTCTACTCTCCTAACCTCGATCTCCCTGGAGATCAACCATCTCCATGATCAGGTGATATTGCCTAAGAATTATATCTGGATTTCTGATGGGACGGTAGTTCCTTGGCTAAAGCCACAACTCCATTGTCACACAATGGTAGGAACGAAGTTCATCTCATGAACTTATTGATATCCAGACTGCCTCTTTGGTAGCATCCTTGGTAACGATGTATCTTGCCTTTAATCATCTAGTAAGTCACGGTATCTAGCTTGGAACTCTTCCAACATACCGTCCCTCCATTGAGGGTAAAGACAATGCCTGTGACTGACATTCAGTCGTCCTTATCACCCTGGAACCTTTCCAGTGATTCTCCCCAGGATCGATTGATACCATCTCACTACAACTAGTGAGTATCCTAATATCCAATTAGATCTATCTCATAGATCCAAAACCCAGGATTTAGGAGGTATCACTTTGATCCTATATGGAGAATCTTTGTGATAAGCGGAGATTGACCGAGCGTAGCATAGGAAACTCCTTCCCTATCAAGAGTATGTCATCCACGTACTCTACGAGGATCATCACCATACTCCCTACTACCTTTTTGTATATACTTGGTTCATCTACCATTTTGATGAAGTCAAACTCTTTGACTAGCACATCAAAACAGACGTTCCAACTCCGCGATGCCTGCTTTATCACATAAAACATCTTGCATACGTTTCCGCTGCTCCCACTGTCTACGAAGCCCTCTGGCTGTGTACTTATAGACGCTCTCTTCTAAAAACATCATTTAGAAAAGCAGTCATGACACCGAACCACCAGATATCATAGTCATGGTATGTAGCCGTGGCAATTAGGATCTGGATGGACTTAAGCATAGCTTTGAAAGTCTCAACTTTTCCATGTATACCAAGTAATCTTCTCAAGATAAACTTGCTCCTGATGGGGATTTAACCCTTCAGATAAAGCAACCAAAGTCCATACTTTTTTGGTGTATAAGGATTCCATCTCAGATCGATAAGCATCCAGCCATTCTTACAGAGTCCCACTCCTGATGGCCAGCTCGAAACTAGTTGGGTCATCATCTCATGATGCAATCCTCGCACCCACTGTCATAGAGAAACCGAAGTATCTCTCAGGTGGGTGAGGAACCCTACTAGATCGGCGGAGAGGCTGAGGTTCGTTGGAAACTATTGAATCCTTTGGTTCTACCAAATCATCAGCTGCAGTTTGTATAGCTGGAACCTTTCCAGTTCTACATAACAGACCTTGCCTCGAGCTTGTCCGGATTTTGCTTTTAGACATAGGCCGGACAACCCCCAAATCTTAACAAACTTAAGATATGGGCTCTTCCCTTTCTATATCACATATGAAGTGGTAGGAAACTGATTTGATTTGAACCCTATTCAATAGGTATGTAGCTTCTCAAGTGCATAACTCCCAAAAGGAAATAGGCAACTCAGTAGTATTCATCATAGAGCACACCATATCATATAGGGTGCTATTGCTCCGCCCCGATATACCATCGTGCTATGGTGTATACGGAGGAGTAATGCTGAGAGAGAATTTCATTCTCCTTTAGAATAATCCAGGATCTCCGTGCTCAAGTATTCTCCTCCTTGATCACATCCAAGGACATAATACTTTTACCCGTATTTTGGTTCTCTACTTCTAACTTACATTCTGTGAATATCTCAAAAGGTTCGGACTTGTGTTTCAACAGGAACATATGTCTGAATCTTGAGAGATCATCAGAGAATGTAATGAAGTACAAAGAACCGGTCTTGGCATGTGTAGACAGGAGACTTTCATACATCAGCATGTATCAATCCCAAGAGTTCACTAACTCTTTCTCTGTTTCCAATAAACAGAGTTATGGTCATCTTATCTTTATGACATGACCAGTAAGTTTCGCAAGATGTAAATTTAATCAGATTTAGATATGCATCTAAATGTAACTTAGCTAGTCGGGTCGCATTGATATGACCTAGTCTACAATGCCTCAAGAAAGATTCGTTCATTTCTGAACTCTTCCTCTCGTGTGTATTCTGTATACTAAGAACTGTAGTTTGATTTAGAACGTCAATGCTTTTAGATAACGTGCCTGAACCGATCAACTCTTGATATAGAAAATGTTCAAAACATTATCCAACAATACAAAATTATATCCTTTCTTTACTAATAAAGAGACTGATATGATGTTGTATATCAGGTTCGGTATCTAATAACATTTGTTCAGAATTAATGTATTCTGGTAATACACGGTGATAGTGACCAACAGACTTGGCTGCAACACTTGCACCATTTTCTGTCTCATGAAACTTATCACCCATTCTCAGTTCTATATCTATCTGTAGCCCATGTAATGATTACATATGCGGGATCCTGATCCGGTATCACATACCCAGGATGTAAAGGATACTGAGAAACAGTTCTATGTAATGAACACACCCGAAGATGATGCATCATCATGCACTTTCTTCGTTTGGGCGGCACGGGAATTCTGGTATTCCCCAATTTCCTGCTCTGTCTTATAACAATTATAATTTGGAGCGGGACCAACGTTCCCCGGCTCGGTATAACAAGGGGGTTTGGTCAATACATCCGTATTATTATCTTGATTAAGGCGTGATATGGTCGCTACCTGCAGAGAGAGAGAAGAAAACACTCAGCGTATGCTCTTGCAAGATTAGATTGGTTATCTAATATATCTAATCAGGATGTCTCCCACTGTTTTAATCAAATCTTCCTTCAAACCCTAAAAGGAAAGACTAGCCGAGATTAATTACACGCTACAAGTTCGCCAATCTTTCAGCCAGGCCAGTGCCGGTACTTTGAGGGAGGTTCCCCGTGCTTTCTCACGGACCTAATTAAAGTAAACCTCGTTTTCTCAGAGGCGTAACCCCGTTAACACCTTTCTAGACACCTACTTGATCGGCTAATTGTAATGTGTAAAACTCTCCCAGGAGTAACTCTTACTCGCAGCGGGTTGCGGATTCCAACTGTTGTAGTTTTACACTTTCTTTTCTGTGACCGTAAGCGTAGTATGTGGTGTATCGCCGGCTTCGTTGCTATACATCAACGACAATCGGGATACGCATACTTGCTTACGTTGATGATATGAGATATTATGTGTTGTTGTGATATGTTATATTGGATCGTCACGTTTTGAATAGCCGGGGGTTTTATGTGAGATCAGAGTTTTTCTTTTTCATTCATGTAAAATTCATTTGTATGTAATATTCTTTTATTGGGGCACTTCCGGGCTGAGGATGATGTCACCATTGTATATTATTTACTTTTCCGCATTAGGTAGACTAAAGACGAGGAGCACAAGCAACCGAGTTCTAGGGTCCAGTGGGAGACCAGACACTCACTTTCATCACAAAAGCAAAACTAAAAAGCTTTTTCAAGAAGGAACTCAAGGAAGAAGAGAATGAATAATCTTTTTCCTTTTGTGATGAACAATGAATTATTGTAGTGGTTACAAATCTAACCAAGCGTTAAGCATGAAAGAGTTAACCCTTGTAGAGAGTTAACTAGAGTTAATGATTTGGATTGGGTTAACATAATATCTTCACAAAATATCAAGCAACCACAAAGTTAAAGCTTCATGGAAGCTTCATGCAAAAGCTAACCCTAATCCAAACCCAAACTAAGTTTTAACCCTAAACCGTTGTTAAATTTGTAACCCTAACATGTTACAATATTATATATCGCATATACAATATATTTTGTAACAATAGAAAATAATACAATTAACATATATCGCATATATATCAATGTATTATCCCGTGAGAAAATGAATCTTTTAGTGAGCTAATATTAGTTAATGTAATTTAATATATCATATATATTATTATACATTAAATTATCGAATCAACACTTGATCCGATAATCCGGCCATTTCACAAATAACCGACTAATACTATGACCCGGCTATATCACATATACCCGGCCGATATCTCATATCGCGAGAATCCAATACGGTATCACATACCGCATTATCCTCGGTCCCGCACATATCATATATGTGCTCCTACTCCGTTTTGCCTGAGCCAAGAAACCTCTGTATAGGACTCTAAAGAATCGTCAATACGCCGGCAGTAGGTGATGATCATATCAAACACCCATAAGCTGCAAGCGGTCAGCTAAACGTAACAGCCACCCAGGTATTGAGCGCTCAGAAGATCAACAAGCAAGCCTGTACATTCTCCTGTGAATCCAATCAGTAACACTCCCGTACAGTCCGGTCTCGTCGTCTGATATGTCGCATATCTCGTCTAGGGGTGGTAAACGTCAGACCCCAGTAGCTTGATAAGTCGTGTCGATATGAGGTTTATAACAGTTCGAGAAACTACTGATAACACTTACCAGTAAATCTCAGCAACCCTGGCCAGGGATTTCCGGTTATAGCCAATCGAACATAGCGCAACATCAACTCCCTATACCGGGAGAGACGAATCCCCTCCTATCGCTCATTGCCTCCATGTGATTCGGGACTGTACCCAAAAGCTACATTTTTGCACGCCCTCTTGGACGTGGTATGATGGAAATCAAAGCACAGTGGGAATCACACAAGACTCTATGATGATCTCGGGTCAACAGACTAGTCTGTACCAGTGTCACCGGAGAACTGCCATCTGACGTGAGGTATAATACCATCTGGGAGTTCTCGGCGAGTCCGTCCTGTGTACCCAGTCTCCACTGAGCACCCGTACACCATCCTTGATGTCAAACACCGATAGATATGGGATCATCCATCGTCCATCATATGGGTCAAGATGCGTATACGCTAGTCTACTCTGGTGTATCGATGCCCTGTCTCGATACACCCTCAACTAGGAACAGTTATAGGATGTACTCGTCGACTACCGTGGCCCCACTAGTATGATCTCATCATAGTCCCAGTAGTCGAGTACATATCCTAAGGGCTTTATCAACATGTAACATAGAGACAATCAGAGTACATGTTAAGATAAAGTACAACCAGATAGCATACTATCATGTCGAGCAAGAAAGTCCTCCCTATATATGTCTAAGCATCCATTACAATATACATCGTATGTACAGTAATGGCCTCTAGGGCATACATATAACTAACACTGAGGACATAGGATGGGTGACGGCGATGATGGGTAACAGTGAGGGTAGTGGGATGCTTGGGTTGAAGGGGTTGCTGTTGGGTCTTCGTGGATTGTGGTGTATAGTTTGTGGTGTCGGGAGTTGGAGAAGGAGGTGAGGAGGTGACGGTGAAAATGACGGCGAGGTGAGGGTGATCGGTGATGAGGGTTTCTGGGTTGCTCGGTTGCAGGGTTCTTGGATCGGGGTTCGTGGGCTGCTGTAGGGACATCGGGGAGGAGGAAGAGAGGAGGTAGTGGTGAGGGTGGTGATGTGGGTGGCGAGACGAGGGTGGTGATGTCGGAGTGATGGCGAGTCTCCGACGATGGGTTCTTGGGTTGGCTCGGGTTTGGGATGCAGGGATCTCGAGGGGAGGAGAAGGGAGAGGAAGAGAAGGTGATGAGGGTGGTGAGGTTTTGGGGAGGTGATGAGGTTGGGAGGTCGACGGCGAAGGCAAGCACGCAGGCGTGGGTTAGGGTTAGGTTTAGGTTTCTCGTGAGGCAGAGAAAGAAGGAGAGAGAGGGGTGTTATATAAAATTATATTAGGTTTAAAAATATAAAAAATATATATAGGGGGATAGAGAGAGGCAGGGGATAGAGAGAGAGACAGTGAGATTATTTAGTTATATTTATTATATTCGATATATAAACTGTGAATATATAAAAATATGATCATATATTTTCTGGGTTTATATAGCTAATGCAAAAATACTCCGAAAAATATCCGGGTCTCTTCTAAAATTTTAGTTTTAAAATATGAATAATAAACGTATCAGTTAAAACTATAATGCGATATCTGGTTTGTAAAAAAATGCATACTCCCAAGAATGGATATACGTAAAAATTCGTAGCAATCCAAATGAGTCCGTTTTAACAATTCGGATAGGAACACGATATATAGATGCAAACATGTGAAACTCCAAATAGATATGGTATAAATGCATTAGGGTGTTACACTTAAGCACCAAGCAAGAATGTAATTGGTGCTCAAATCAAGGAAAATCTAGGATTAAACTATTTCCCAACAAACCGTAGTCTTATAAAAGCCAGAGTTGAAGATGAAGAAACATCTCTCTCAATCAATCAACCAATTATCAATTTTTCTAGTTCTAGGGCTTCTCAGTCACCCCATCATAGTTAATGTAATTTAGACTCGCGACTAATGCCATCTCCATCGAGGCCCTGTCGAGACTTGAAATGACTTGCCCTTCTCGATCATGTATGCTTCCACGTTCCTTTAGATCCACTGAAGCAAAGCATGAAGATGAAGGAACGCCTCTCGGCCCTCCTTTCGGTGCGCCAGCACCCATATAGCACCGATTAGGGTATAGTCGAGGGCGCTGATGGCAGGATCAGGGCTGTTATCATGCTTACGAGAGGTTAAGACGTCTATCCCTACTTTCATAATATTGTAATAGAATGATCTCGGCCTCCGACCATATCAAGCTTGGTGGTCACAACACATGGGATTTAGATATCCATTCCTGCCTTTGCATTATGATTCTAGGATTGGTCTCCGTCTAGGCGAGGTGATCAGCCCTCCTCTCAGTCTGGTAATAAACAACCGAGCGATTTAGACGTCCATTCCTGCGATCGGGTATTGAGAGCAGGCCAAGCGGTTTGGCCAATGAATCATAATTTGGCTTGAGGCTCACTATGTAGAAGATTTAGATGTCCATTTATGCTCTTGCACTCGGTCTTCAAGGCAAGGTCATGATCTAAGGGTTTAAGAGTTTATTTTTATCGTCAAATCATATATAACAGTAACCCAAATTTTATCAATAATATGATGGATGGATGACTATTATCTTTGCTGTGTCATTTATAAATTTCTGTCCATACAACCAAAGGGGTCTATTTCTATTTTATTAAGGAAGAATGTTCTCTTTTTCCTTTAACGATGGCCCATCCGTCGAGAGAGACAGTGTCGCGCTAATTATTTTTGTCTTTAGTGAAGACCTGATTTTAGAGCAAACACCCTTTTGGCATGCCTGGTGGGACCCCGCTGTTGTATGGTACAGACCCGATCTGATACCAGCAAAAAGACGATTTCTAGCACTTGTCATTAGTAGAAAGGACCACATGGTGGAAAACTAAGTGGTCAGAGAAGACGAGTGACGGCAGTAATAAACAAAATCAAAATGAAGCACCTCTGAACGAGAGCGACTCCGCTGTGTCAAAAAGGGCTTCAAGTTCTGCGAACTCTTCACCGAACAATGATGATCCGCCAAAGAATCTCACCAACAACAAACTGCTTGAAGAGATTGACTGGCGAATTGACCAGATGGTGGCCACTTTTGGCCGCCATATGATGGAAGCAAACAAGCAAGCCTTCCAGGCTTTACCAGTGATGTTTATCCAGGCACAACAACCTTTACAAGAAGTATTGAACGCGACCAACAGAAGTTCCAACCAAATGGTCGCAGCTATGGATAAGTTGGCGTCGACCACTGGGTCTTAGGGAACTAATCCTCAGTACTTCGGTGTCCCAAATCTCACGGCTCCTACTGCCAGTTTGGCTTTGAATGCAGCAAATAACAATCGTGGCATAACACTGCTACACCAAGAATTTCGCCGTTCTAGGAGCCAATCTACACTTACCTGAACCAGAATCATAGGGGCAATACTAGTCCCCTTCCCGTATTCTAACATACTGCTCCCAACCATGCCGGGGCTAGGACGAACGGCGGATACGAACTGCCTCCTAGGGGGAAGACTTGGTACACTCCTGTAAGAGGCCAAAATTTCTGCCGGCAAGATCGAAATACACCGACCTGAGGACCGTTTAACTTACCATCTATAGAGTTCCGATGGTTCGGTGATGAATTTGATCCTAATGAAAAACCAGCATATCGTCTTCAGCCGAACCGACAGGCTTTTCCCAATGCGCATCAGCTGCGGGATAAAGAACCAGAAGAATGCTATAGAAAGCCTTATCCAGATCACTATGATCGGACTTATAAGTATCCGTGGGGTTTCAAAGTCCCCGACTTCATGCTATTCTCAAGTTAAAATGGCTAGTCAGCTGACGAGCACATCGCTAGATTTACTATCCAGTGTAAGTAGGCCAGTAGTTTTGGTATGTATAAGTTCCGATTGTTCCATGGATCACTCACTGGGGTAGCATTCGAATGGTATCAGAATTTGGCGCCAGATTCCATCTAAGACCGACCGACTATGGAACATAGCTTCAGGGCCTAATTTATCACGGTCATCATCGATGTGACAGTGGAAAATATCGTTAGGATATACCAAAAGAACAATGAGCCAATAGAGGAATTCATTTCCCTAATGCTGACGGCTAAGAACAAATGTCGAGTGACCTTACATAATAAAGAATACGTGAAGATGTCATAAAGGAACTTGCTACACAATAGCAGGAAACATTTCACGGGCATGAAGTTCGAGAATATGAGTGATTTGGTGAACCACGTGGCATCTTATGAACGCATGACTCGTGATGAAGTGACAAAAAGAAATTCCTCCAGAAATTCAGGGTTCAAAAACAAGTTCGGCGTGGCCATCGCCGAGATCTAAGAAGGAAAGGAAGCCAATCTTGATACCAAGATCGAGGTTAACGTCTGCATTGCAGAGTTCCTCCCAGGAAAGACTTACAACTGTACCATGCCTAAAGAGTTTTCGGATTCGGCGCCTAAAAAAGGATCCGTTAAAAGGAATTATTTTGAGGGGAACCGAGACTATGACTATGACATAACAAAATCTGAAATGATTTTCGACATGCTCTTAAAAGACAAGAAACTCAAGGTATCCCATCAAATCCTAAGCGCCGAAGAGATCGCAAAGAAGAAAGATTATTGTAAATGGCATAATTCGGAGTCCCATTCGACCATTAACTGCGTAGTTCTCCGCAATACTTTGCAAAAGGCTTTCGAAGAAGGACGAATCAAATTCGCAAGAGCGGCGTCAGAGGTCGAAAAGAACCCTCTTCTTAAATCAACATCGGTGAACGTTGCTATTGCCGATTTAGGGAAGGAGGCTAATGAGGCTGCATTCTCTTCAGGAACTGATGAAGAATCGACCAATTGCGAGAAGAATCCTACGGAGGATGTTAGAGTCATCAGGCAGCTAAATCCAGGCATCGCCAAGATATGGTCAGCCGAACTGAGAGGTTCATTTGCATGGACTCTCTTGAAAATAGTATCCGGGAGTAAGATGGGGGATTATATATGGGGTAAAACAAGATTTTTGCAACTCCTGCATGGTCTACCGCTAAAAGGAGTGTGCCTCCTCTGGCGGTGCAGAGATTCCTTTTGGGAAAATCAAAATCGGAGAAGTAGAGAAATTGAAGAAAAGCACCTTTGATGTGTTTGTAAGCACGCTATTCGTAACCGGAGCTGTCAAAGGGGCCGAGAAGTCAATTAGCTCCAAGTCAAAAAAGGAAGGGCCGAGTAGTTCTAAAACCCACGAATCAGATTTATGCATACCATATGTGGCTTTCGGAGCATTCAATTAGAATAATCCATTCGATGCTAGATTACAGAAGCATGGGTATTACCCCCACCAAACATTTCCTCGCACATGACATGGCCTGGACAGAGGGGCATTGGTTGTTAGAAACCGCTTGGGAATAATTTCCTGAGGGGCGGGAGCGGCCGTACGGCCGACCTGCGAGACTATCTCCATGACAATGCTAGAAAGTCTAGGAATATCTCTCAAGCTAGAGAGAAACTGCGAATAGAGGTCGGTCAAGATCATCAAGGAGAAGGCATCATCGCTAAGAAGCCCCTACGGATAGTGAAGCCTTCACGGGATGTCACAGGAGCATGGACAAGGATTGAACGGCCTGCCAGGCCGATTTGAAATACACGCTCTCCTGAACCCTATATCATGACCAAGACGCAGAAACGAAGGTGGCAACATTTAATAAAAGAAGTGCGAGAAGTCGATCACCGAGCGGCATCGGACGTAGCAAGGAAAACAAAGTCAGTCAACAGCATGACCAACCGCCTAAAGAGGACAGTGCAAAGGCTAAGTTCGGTGTCCAGAAAGACTAAGGGCATAGCTACAGAGGCATAAACATCAACTAACGACAATGGGTGCCTAAGACGGATGATCCCAAATCAGATGTGTTGGCCGACGAGATGGGGATGAATGCTATACTCACCGTCCCGGAGTTATTCCGAGTGACTATCGATGACCCTAATTATTTTTCAGAAGATTCGGAAGGGGAAGAAACAGATTCGATGATCTCAGCGGCCAATGAGGTTGTCGATGAAAAGAATTTCTTTACAAGATTGGAAGGGGAGATGACCAACCATCTGAAGTCGCTATACATCACGACGATATTAGAAGGAAAATGAATCGACCGGATCTTTGTGGACAATGGAGCGACTATAAATTTTCTGCCTACGTGGATGCTGAAGAGATCGAACAAGACAGATGACGACATGATACCTGCGGAGATGACCATAACTAGGTACAATGGGTAGTCCGCCAAGACAAAAGGAGTGTTATCCATAAAGGTAGAGCTCGGAAGGCTGCGCAGCTTCGTTGACATAGACAGAACATATAACGAACTCCTCGGAAGAGACTGGATCCACTTAAATGGATGTGTCCCTTCAAGCTTATACCAATCCATCGTGTACTGGGATGATGAAGGAATGGGTGTAATAAAGGAAGATTATCGGCCTTTCTCAATAACAGAGGACGTGGACTTTGCTTGTTTATATCAGGACGTTGTCAGCCTAATTCGTTTAGTAGAAAACAACACAGGCCATTTACAGATGACAACGACCAAAGGGTTCATGCACAAAGAGGGCGTAAAATTCCTTCGACTATTGATTTGGCCAGAAGCACCTGTGTCTTCAAGTCCATTGGAAAACGGAGATCCATGAAGCACAATGCCGAGAACACCATGTTTATGGTTAATGGCGAAGAGACCGACGAAGAATCGGTGGAGGGAATTTGTTTGCAGAATGAGAAAGTTAGCAATTTAAAGGTCGAGGCACAAGATGTCCTAGAAGAAATTGATGTAGGGAGTGATGGTTGTGTTTGGAAACTTTTCATTAGTAGGAATTTATGTAATCTTTTCATGATCAATTAATAAAACTATTGCTAGACTATACTGATTGTTTTGCGTGAAATTATGACGAGTTCACTGGTTTAAACGGAGGGCTCGTTGAGCATAAGCTTCCTTTGAAGGAAAATTGTAAACCTAGGAAGCAACCGCCAAGAAGAATGGCAGTTGACACCCTTCCTAAAGTGAAAGAAGAAGGAGAACGGTTGTTGCAAGCTGGCTTCATCCAGCAGGCTTGGTACTTTGATTGGGTTGCCAATATCGTGTCTGTGCGAAAGAAGAATGGAAAGCTCAGGGTCTGCATCAACTTTAGAGACTTAAATGATGTGACTCCTAAGGACGAATATCCAATGCATGTGGCTAAATCGTTGTTAAATGCCTCAGTAGGGCACAGAATGATATCATTAATGGATGGGCATTCAGGATACAACCAGATCTACATTTTGAAGCAAGACGTGAGCAAGATGGCCTTTCGGTGTCTTAATCCACTAGGGCTTTATGAATGGTTCGTTATGCCATTCGGATTGAAGAATGTTGGGGCCACTTACCAGCACACTATGAATCACATGTTCCACGATATGATCGGAAAATTTGTTGAAGTGTATATAGATAATATTATTGTGAAATCAAAAGGAGAAGCCGATCATCTGGTGGATTTGAATCGGGATTTTGAAAGGATGCGTCGACACAATTTGCGACTCAATCCCCTAAAGTGCGTGATTATGGTCTCAGCGGGAAATTTTCTGGGCTTCCTTGTTCACCGGAGAGGGATAAAGATGGATTAGAACAAGACCAAAGCAATAATTGAAGCCAGACCGCCAATTAATAAAAAGGAGCTACAAAGGTTGTTTGGGAAGGTTAACTATTTATGGAGGTTTATAGCCAATTTAGCCGACAAGGCGAAATGTTTTTTCCCATTGCTCCGCCTAAGTCATAGCGAGGAATTCGTGTGGGGAAAGGATCAACAGAAAGCCTTCGATATTGTTAAAGGGTACTTGACTAAACCACCAGTCGTAGTACCACCAATAGCCGGTAAACCAATCAAGATGTACATATTGGCCATAGAAGATTCTATCGGCAATCTACTCTCTTAAATGAAGAAGGGTAGGAGCAGATAATTTATTATCTCAGCAAAATACTATTCGATGTCGGAAAACTATATCAGCCGATAGAAAAGATGTGCTTATCATTTTACAATACTTGCACGAAGTAAAAGCATTACCTTTTGCCTTCCAAGATTCAACTTATCAGCAAAGTTGATATTTTGAAATACATGTTGACAAAGCCTGTGTTGAAAGGACGAGTTGGGAAATGGATATTGGTCTTGTTTGAGTTCTCTATAAATATATACAAATGATGGCAGTGAAAGGGAATGCAATAGCAGATTTTCTAGCCGATCACCCATGCCCGACCACAGGGTTGGAGGATGATGAAGAGGTGATCGGTTATGTAGGAACCAACTCTTGGATCTTATGCTTTGATGGTTCTAGCATGAGGAAGCATACCGGGATAGTAGGTGTCTAGAAAGGTGTTAACGGGGTTACGCCCCTGGGAAAATGAGGTTTATTTTAACTAGGTCCGTGCGAAAGCACGGGGAACCTCCCTCAAAGTATCGACACTGGCCTGGCCAAAAGATTGGCGAACTTGTAGGGTGTAATTAATCCCGACTAGTCTTACCTTTTAGGGTTTGAAGGAAGATTTGACAAAAACAGTGGGAGCCATCCTGATTAGATAAAATAATAACCAATCTGATCTAGCAAGAGCGCACGCAGAGTGTTTTCTTCTCTCTCTCTCTCTCTCCTGGTAGCAACCATATCACGCCTTAATTAAGATAATAATATGGATGTGTTGACCGAACCTTCTTATTATACTGAGCTAGGGAACGTTGGTTCCGCTCCCACTTATAATTGTTATAAGTCTGAGCAGGAAATAGGGGAATATCCGGATTTCCATGCCACCCAACTGAGGAATAAGCATGTTGATGCATCTTTTTCAGGTGTGTTCATTACCGAGAACTGTTTCTCAGTATCCTCTACGTCTTGGGTATGTGATACCGGATCGGGATCCCGCATATGTAATATGTTACATGGGCTACAAAAAGGTAGATCTCTAAGTGTAGAGAATGATACAAGTGTTGCAGCCAAATCAGTTGGCAAATATCACCTTGTATTGATACATTGATTCTGAACGAATGTTATTACATACAGAACATGATATACAACATTACATCAGTTTCTTTATTAAGTTAAAGAAGGATATAATTCTGTATTGGAGGATAATATTGTGAACATTTTCCTGAATCAAGAGTTGATTGGATCAGGCACGTTATGTAATGGCATGTAAGTTCAAAATCAAACCACAGTTCAAAGTATCTAGAATACACATATTCATGTGGCATTGTAGACTATGTCATATCAATGGGACACGACCAGCTAAGTTACATAAGGATGAATATGAGAATCTGTTCGAATTTTCATCTTATGCTACTTGCCAGTCTTGTCTCAAACGTAAAATGACCAATACTCCGTTTATTGTAAACAGAGAAAGAGTTACTGAACTCTTGGGACGGATACATGATGATGTATTCGGTCCTATGTCTACTAATGCCAGGCTTGGTTCTTCGTACTTCATTATATGCACTAATCTTCTCTCAGGATTCAGACATATGTTCCTGTTGAAACAGAAGTCCGAAACTTTTGAGAAATTCAAGGAATATAAACTTGAAGTTAAGAACTAGACGGGTAGAAGTTTTTAGTCCTTCAATGTGATCAAGGAAGCGAATACTTGGGCATGGAGTTCCTAGATTATGAAAAGGAGAATGTGATTCTCTCTCATCTTACTCCTTCGAATACACCACAGCACAACGGTGTATCGGGACGGAGGTATCACACCCTATAAGATATGACGCGCTCTATGATGAGTACTGCTGAGTTACTTATTTCCTTTTGGTGTTATGCACTTGAGAAGCTGCATACCTATTGAATGGGGTTCCGTCCAAATCACAACCTACCACTCCATATGAGATATGGTATGGGAAGAGACTATGTCTTAAACGAGTTAAGATATGGAGTTGTCCGGCCTATGTTGAAAGGCAGAATCCGGACAAGCTCGAGGCAAGGTCAGTTCTGTAAGTTTGTTAGGATATCTCAAACATTTGCGAGGGTATATCTTCTACCTAACTGAGGAGCAAGGTGTTTTGTTTCTCATCATGCCACCTTTTTAGAAAAGAAATTTCTTGTGAAGAAATTAGTGGTCATGAGGTAGAACTGGAAGGAGTTCCAGCTAGAAAAACTAACAAGCTGATGATTTAGTGGAACCAAAGGATTCAATAGTCTCCAACGAACCTCAGCCTCTCCGTGAATCTGGTAGGGTTCCTCATCCACTTGAGAGAAACTACGGTCTTCTAGGTGACAGTGGGAGCGGGGATTGCATCATGGTAGATGATGGTCCAACTAAGTTCAGGCAGGCCATTACGAGTGGGGACTCTGTGTAAAGGCTGGATGCTATGCGATCAAAGATGGAATCCATGTACACCAACAAAGTATAACTTTGTACAATGAACCTAAAGGGGTAAAACCCATTAGGAGCAAATGGATCTTGAGAAGATTCTTGGTTTGGATGGAAAAGTTGAGACTTTCAAAGCTATGCTTAAGTCCATCAGGATCAATGCAAGCATCACGGAGTTGGAACATCTGTTTTGATGTGGTAGTCAAAGAGTTTGAATTCATCAAAAATATAGATGAACCTTATATATACAAAAAGGTAGTACGGAGTGAGGTTGTCTTACACGTATTGTACGTAGATAACATACTCTTGATAGAAAATGGTTTCATATGCTACACTCGGTCAAGCTCCTCTTATCACGGGGATTCTCCATAAAAGATCTGGATGATACCTACTACATCTTGTGGATAATGATCTATGGTGATAGATCTAAGTGGATGTTGGGAGTGTCCCAAATCCATGTATATTAACACCATACTAAAGGGTTTAGTATAGAGGATTCTAAGCGTGGTGGTTCGCCCACTTACTCATGGATCACTCTCTCCAATACTGATTTGGAGAGAGCTCGCGTGCAAGGGAAACCCTATGCTTCGGCAGTAGGCTCTATCATATTTGTGATGTTATGTAACAGACTAGATGTAGATGACTCACTAGGTGTAGTGATCAGAAATCAATCGGATCTTAGGAGAATCACTGGAAAGCTGTGGAGGACATTCTTAAGTACTTGAGAAGCACTAAAAGAAAGTTCTTGGTTCGAGCTTCCAGGATGATAAGGACGACTGAAAGTCAGTCACAGGCATTGTTTTTACCCTCAGTGGGGAGACGGTATGTTGGAAGAGTTCCAAGCTAGATACCGTGATATACTAGACGATAAAGGCTGAATACATTGCTACCAACGATACTACCAAAGTGGCTGTCTGGACATTTCTTGTTCATGAGATGAACAAAGTTCCTACCATAGAGCGTCCAATAACTGTTATTGTGACAACAATGGAGTTGTGGTTTCGGCCTAGGAACGCAAGTCCCATCAGCGTTCCAGACATATTCTGAGGCAAGTATCACCTTATCAGGGAGATAGTTGATCTCCAAGGGATCGAGGTCAGGAGAGTTGACACGAAGAATAACACAGCGGATCCACTCACCAAGGCCTGCTTCCCCAAATACTATTTGAGAGATTTTAGGATGGTTGAGTATGGGATACTACAAACACTGTTATATTGTTGGGTATTGGATACTACTACAGATGGCCTTAGTGCAAGTGGGAGATTGTTAGTTATATGTATGTCCTAAAGGCCATTACTGTACATGGGATGTATATTGTAATGGATGCTTGGATATATATAGGGAGGACTTTCTTGCTCGACATGATAGTATGCTATCTGGTTGCACTTTATCTTAACATGTTGACTTGTATAAGTAATGCTGTCTTACTCTCACATGTTGATAAAGCCCTTAGGATGTGCACTTGACTACCAGGACTATCATGGAGATCATACTAGTGGAGCCAAGGGTAGTCCATAAGTACACCCTATAATTGTTCCTAGTCGTGGGAGTATCGAGACAGGGCATCGATACTCCAGAGTAGACTAGCGTATACGCTTCTCGACCCATATGATGGGCGATGGATGATCCCACATCCATTAGTGTTTGACATCAGAGAAGGTACACGGGTGCTCAGTGGAGACTGGGTATACTGAATGGACTCGCCGAGAACTCCTAGATGGTATTATACTTATCGTCAGATAGCAGTTCTCTGGTGACACCGGTACAGGTTAGTCTATCGACCCAAGATCGTCATAGAGTATTGTGTGATTCCCACTGTGCTTTGATTTCCACCTTACCAAGGTCAAGAGATAGTGCAAAACGGTGGTTTTTAGGTACAGTCCCGAGTCACATGGAGGCAATGAGCGATAGGAGGGGATTCGTCTCTCTCGGTATTGGGGGTTGATGTTGCGCTATGCTCGATTGACCATAACATGAAATCCCTGGCCAGGGTTGCTGAGATTTACGGGTAAGTGTTATCAATAGTTTCTAGAACCGTTATGGACCTTGCATCGGCATGACTTATCAGGCTATTGGGGTCTGACGTTTTACCACCCCCAAGCTATGATATGCGACATATCAGACGAAGAGACCGGACTGTACGGTAGTGCTACTGATTGGATTCGCAGGAGTATGAGTAGGCTTGCTTGTTGATCTTCTGATCGTTCAATACCCGGGTGGCCGTTACGTTTAGCAGACCGCTTATGGGTGTTTGATATGATCATCTCCTACTGCCGGCGTATTGACGAGTCTTTAGAGTCCTATACAGAGGTTTCTTGGTTCATGCGAAACGAAGTAGGAGCACATATATGATATGTGCGGGACCGAGATTAATACGAGTATGTGATACCGTATTCTATTCTCGCGATATGTGATATCAGACGGTTGTATGAGATATAGCCGGGTTATCGGATCAAGTGTTGATTCGATAAGTTGATTCATTTGATATTGGTCGGTTGTATGAGATATAGCCGGATTATTAAATCAAGTGTTGGTTTAATAATCTTATATATAATTATATATTTGATATATTAATGTTCATTAACTAATATTAGCTCACTTATGATTTCATTTCTTACTTGATTGTGCACATAGCATATATGTGATATATATTAGTGTACATAGTTTTGTGTCATGCTTGATGATACATGATACATGGGTGTATGAGACTTACACCATGCTTGATATAATGTAGGGTTTATATTTATCTAAGTAATTCAAAAATGAATGGATATTTGGCATGGCTACAAGCTTGTAGAAGCTTATAGAAACATTGACCAAGTCCACCATTTTTGTTTCACTTGTAGATATTTATTAACCCAACCATTATACTAACCATGGTAAACTCTCTACATGAGTTAGTGTTAGTGTATATGCCCTAGAGGCCATTACTGTATCATACTAGTTTGTATATTACTTAATGGAAGCTTGGGATATTCACCTTGTATAAACAATCTTGCTCAATATAGTAATATGCTACTTGGTTTGTTTCTACTTCAATGTGTACTTGTGTTTATTTTACTATATCACTTATACGCATTAGTGGAGCCCTTAGGATCTTTTGCTTGATTACCAGCGTTGTGATGGCAGTCGCACTAGTGGGGGCTGGATAATCTATAAGCACATCCTTATACAGGTCCCTAGTCGCAGGACTATCGAGACAGGGCATCGATACTCCGGAGTAGACTAGCGTATGCGCTTCTCATCCCAGTGTGGGAGATGGTCTGTCCCACAGCCATCAGTACGTCGTACTGGAGATAGTATACGGGTGCTCGTTGGGTTACGAGTACACTGGACAGGACTCGTCGGGAACTGACAGGTTGGTATTATACCTATCGTCAGTTATCAGTTCCCAGGTGACATAAGTACAGCTTAGTCCGCTGACTTGACACTGACACTTCGCCTCGAGTGTGTTCCCACTGCATTTTGATCACTACCCTACCATGGCTCAAAGGAGTCGTGCAAACAGGTGGTGGTTGGGTGCAGTCCCGAAGCACTTGGAGGCAGTGACGGTTAGACAGGATTCGTCTCTCCCGGTATTGGGGGTTGACATCGCGCTGTGTCTAGGAGAGCCATTACACGAGTAGTCCCTGGCCAGGGCAAGCGAGACATACTGGTAGGTTCCAGTGCTATCTCAGGGTGTTTTGGGCTTCGCTCCGACACGACTTGTACCGCTATTGGGGGACTGACGTTTTACCGCCCCCTAGGCCCGACATGCGATGTATCAGACGAACAGACCGGACTGTACGGAGACTGTCACATTCAGACTCAGTAGGAGTTCAGATGGGGTTTCACCTCGTCAGCCTTCTTGTCGGCATCTACCTGGAGACCGTTACGCACAGCTAGTGCCGCTTGCGGTCTGTGGTTAAACCCACTGCCAGCGTAGTGTCGAGTCTTTAGAGTCCCACACAGAGGGTATTCGCCTCTGGGCAAAACAGAGTAGAGGTCGCATGGTTTTGCGACAGGGTTCGTTCTCCTCCGCGCATTTGTGCACGTTTGGAGTCCGGACGGATATTGCCAGCAGGCTCTGGTTTGAGCCGGATACTGGTATATGTTTTGGGGTTGCTTTTATCTCTCAGTATTCATGTTCCTCGGAACAAGAATGCAGGTGTGTATGCACAGTTATTTGAGGAGGAGGAAGAAGACTTTCATTAGGGTTTCGGAACGGGTGCGTATGCACAATTGACAGTTATCATTTTCCAAACCCTAATGGATTTATGGATTATCTATTAATAATAGTAATTAAATGAGAATTATGTTATGGTTGATTTTGTTGACTTGTTGACCATGGTTGACTTGTTGACCATGGTTGAATGTTGACCACCATCATGCTTTGTAAAGATCCTCCTTGATTCATGCTTACATTTCATTTAATGAAGCATGATAGTGGTCATTCCAAATTACCATCAACTATTCTTATTTTGAATTATTATTATTTAGATAATTCTTTTTCTTTTGGCATTATGGTTGCAAGAAAGAAAAAGATAGCTCATTATCTCATTTAGCTTCTCTCTCCTCTCTTCATCTTCTTCTTCCTCTAGCAAAAGAGAAACTTTCTCATGTGTTGAGAATCCTTCTCTTTTAAAAGAAAAGCACCTCTTAAACACTCTCTACTCATTTTAGGTTAAAGGTTTAGCAAGCCGGAAACCCTAGTTCACTCAAAGCACGAGGAAGAGCCCAAAGGTTGAACTCTCGAGGTGGATCCATCTTCGACGGAAGAAAGCTACAAGGCAAGAACCATCAACCTCTACAATGTTTGAAGAAGAAGGAGTTCAAGTTTAGGTATAACCTTCATCCGAGTAGCTAAGTCTCTTTAGCTTGTATGCTAGTTTAGTTTAGACACGATCCCGACCTTGTTTAGTCCATGTTGCCTCTTGCGATAAAAATTTGTTTTTTATACCGTTTCCGCCTCCCCGTAAGAACCGGGGGTCGCAATATGGACTTACAGTGGTATCAGAGCCTAACTAAACTTAAACTAGCTTGGTAGTGAAGTGTAACGAAGTTCGGAACCAAAAAAAAAATCACAAAACCGGAAAAACAAAACCCTAAGTTTCTGTTAAAATCTTTTCTGCTCCAAATGAAAAACTTTATACTTGTAAATTCGGCTCAGGGTTTTGTGAGAACACCCAAGAAAAACGATACAGTGATTCGTTCAAACCGCCGCCCTTCCGCCGCACGAGGTAGGCATGTGCCGCGGAAGCGCCACGGTTTGTCGTCTTCTCTGCATCGTTTTTCGTGCAGTGTGTGTCTGTGTTGGTTTTAGGATTTTTGAAATATATTATATGTGCCCAGATTTTCCAGAAAAGAAATTTGCTTTTGGGGGGTCCTATAATTCCGTATTTTTTCCGAACTTCACTGCACTTTGACTATGATAGTTATATCTGTGATGCTTGCATGTATTGAACGTCGGCTAATCGCTATAAGACGATTAGTCGGGGTTATACATGATCTGTGTTTGATATTGGAATGTGTATATGAATGTGTTGAACTGTCGCGGGTGAATAGCCGGGGTGGATGTGAGATGAGCTTTTGTTTTTCTTTCATTTCAATGTAAATGTAAATTGATGTAATAATTATTATTTGTTTGGCCGCACAACCGGGTCGGGGTTGTAGCCGTCATTGTATAATTCTTTTTACTGTTTTTGCTCCTAGGATAGACCCATGGAGGGGGTGCACAAACTGCCGAGTACTTGGCGGGTAGTTTGCCGCACCCGTAGGGGTCTTGGGTGGGGTATTGGCTATTCACCGCGACCGTGTAATCCGCTTTTCGTTTCAGGCTCGAAAGGATTGCGGATTGCTAGTATATCCAATGTATTCATATGTGATCTGTAATGTCTATCATTACTTTCTATTTAGGCGTTGCTTATGTTTTACAGCCGCGCTAGCCCAGCCCCCACTCTGTCGTTAGTTAAGTAACCTAACGAGTGATGACGGGACCCCGTGGCGAATGCGAATGGCATAAGCGTACGTCATATTTTGGTTGTTTTCTGCAATGGTAGGAATTAAATGATGGGACGCATTAAAAGTACTAATGCAAGAATATCACGCATTAAAAGAACTAATGCAAGATAATAAACCAAGTTAAAATCGTTGGAACACTTTCGGAAAACCACTCGGTTCTTTTCAAAACTAACTTTTAAATGCGGAGCTTGAGCCACTCCTTCTAAAAGCTATCTCGTTCCATCGATTATATCAAGTTCACTACGTTCACGGTTTTACCAAAACCATTCATAGCCCTCCGTCGCTTCGCATGAATAGGCAGTAGTATTCAAGCTATGTATTTTGGCCAAAGTCAAGGCATAGTGATTGGTAGCTATTGGGTGTTCATGTGTAGCATAGATAGATGCGTTGGTTTAGGGACAGTCGTACTGCCATTTTGGCCAAAGTCAAGGGTAGGTACGGATGGATCCAAATTAACCTGGATAGTGACGGGCAGAACTTGACATGTGACTTATGATATTTTGGCCAAAGTCAAGGTCATAAGAGCATGGGGCAAAAATCCACATCGGGAGTTTCATAAGTACTGAAACTTGCTAGATTTGCATACCATTTGGAGTGTGGTGATTCTGGTAGGATTCCTTCAGTTTCGTCACGCGATGATATTTGGATCCCGATCCTACTGTGAGTATATGCTACTCCTCGGGAAATTTCTCACTAGACGATCAATGCTATAAACCTAGTAGGTGCCTAGAAAGGTGTTAGCGGGGCTACGCCCCCAGGGAAAAGAGGTTATTTAATTAAGGAACTTCGCGAAAGCGTTGGAAAACCTCCCTCGAAGTACCGACACTGGCCTGGCTGAACGGTTAAGCAAGTATTGTACGGTGGGATTGATCCCGGCTAATTCTTCCTTTGTGGTTTGAGGAGGGATTCGAGAGACAGTGGGAGCCATCCTGTTTAGACAAATTAAAAACCATTCTAAACTTGCAAGAGCATCGTGCTAAAGTGTTCCTTCTCTCCCCCCTGCAGCGACCAAATCGAAATGACTGGACTTAAGTTGATTCTAGATAAAAACATATTGACAGGGCCAAACTACAAAGATTAGCTCAGGAATGTCAAGTTGGCAATCACTTACGACAAGCTGGGGTATCTTCTTACCACCAAAGCTCCCCCCGTCCCAGGTCCCACCTCCAGCGTCGCGGATAAGGAAATCCGCAAGACTTGGGAGATTGACAGCGCGAAGGCCAGGTGCCTCGTACTTGCCTCGATGGACAACGAACATCAGAGGAGGCACGAGAATATGGATTTGGAATCCATATTTCTTCATACAAAAGAACTGTATGGAGAGCAGTCTCGTATCGCAAGATACGAAGTGTCGAAGAAGTTGTTTTCGACAAAATTGGCCGTCGGATCATCGGTAGCGGACCACGTGCTTAAGATGATTGGCTACACTGAGGAGCTCGCGGAACTTGGGACCACGTTGGACAGTGAACTCTACACGGATATAATTCTCCAGTCCCTTCCATCCACTTACGCCCAGTTCATACTGAATTTCAACTTGCAAGAAAAGGAAGTTGAACTTTCAGAACTCCTCAACATGCTGAGGAGCGCAGAGGGCACCCTACAGAAGGGTAGGGAAACACCCGCTTTGTTTGTAGGAGGATCTTCTTCCTCTAGGTCCAAGGCGAAAGCCAAGGGAAAGAGGAAGAAAGCCCCCGCCAAACCAAGAGGCGGTGTTAGTAAAGTGGGTACGAAGGGAAAGGAAAAGGCGACAAAGATTGCGGGGAAGCTTGTTGGAAAGGAAGAATGCTTCTATTGTCATAAGAGTGGACACTGGAAGAAAGATTGCAGGGCTTGGAAGGCCAAGACACAGGAACTGAAGCAGGTTGCGGCTTCAGCTTCAGGTGTGTATGTTATTGAAAACTGTCTTTCTATAAACTCTACTTCCTGGGTATTGGATACCGGATCAGGATCTCATATCTGTAATTCTTTGCAGGCGTTGAGAAACCGTAGGTTTTTGAAGGCAGGTGACGTGACCCTCAGAGTTGTGAACGGAGTTAGCATGGATGCTAAAGCCGTGGGGGACTATCACCTGGGAATGTCAGATGGGCATGTTTTGGTTTTGCGTAATTGCTTTTTTGTACCCAACGCAACTTGTAATATCATCTCTGTATCTTTGGTTTCTAAAGAAGGTTATGAATTTGCGTTTGTAAGTAATGTTGTAAACATTCACCTTAATCAAGTTCTGATTGGGTCAGGTACACTGAGCAATGGTATATACGTATTGAACCAACCACAGATTTTCAATGTCCAGAATACACACAAAAGAAAGTCTCCAGATATCAATCAGGCTTTCTTGTGGCATTGTAGACTGGGTCACATCAATGAGACACGGTTGACTAAGTTACATAAAGAAGGATACTTGGATCCGTTCGAGTATCAGTCTTATGCCACTTGTGAATCTTGTCTCATGGGAAAGATGACAAAGACTCCGTTCACTGGACACGGAGTAAGAGCGAGCGAGCTCTTGGGACTCGTACACAGCGACGTGTGCGGTCCAATGTCTACACATGCGCGAAGCGGTTACTCTTACTTCATTACTTTTACGGATGATTTCTCAAGGTACGGTTATGTCTTCTTAATGAAACATAAGTCCGAGGCCTTTGAAAAATTCCAGGAATATAAGAATGAAGTGGAAAACCAAACCGGCAAAAGTATCAAGATTCTAAGATCGGATCGAGGTGGAGAATACTTGAGTGCCGAGTTCCTGAAATATTTAAAAGAGAACGGAATTCTCTCTCAGCTTACTCCTCCATACACTCCGCAACACAACGGTGTATCGGAGAGACGGAACCGAACCCTATTGGATATGGTACGGTCCATGATGAGTAGCACTGAGTTACCGCGATCATTCTGGGGGTATGCGCTAGAATCAGCTGCGTACCTTTTGAACCGAGTTCCTACTAAGTGTTGGAGATAGTGCCCTCAGAGTCAATTATTGGATCACAGGCACGTGATTGCAGTGATTGAGGGAGGACCTATCCCGGGAGGACAGTCTTGCTCGAGATGATAGTATGCTATCTGGTTTACCTTTATCATCGTGTACTGTTTTAAGTGACATGACACGTCGCTATTACACGTTGATAGAGCCCCTAGGATTCTTGCTTGACCACCAGCAGTATGAGGGCGATCATATACGTGGGAGCTGGTAGTCTATAAGCACATCCTTAAAAGGTCCCTAGTCGTTGGAGTTTCGAGACAGGGCATCGATTCTCCAGAGTAGACTAGTGTATACAGTCGAGACCCCGACGAGGGGCGGTGGCCGGTCTCACAAGCCATTGGTGTCAGTTGGATCACCTAAGATGTATACAGGTGCTCATTGGGTTATGAGTACACCGGACAGGACTCGCCGGGAACATGCTAGTTGGTCTTATACCTGACGTCAGATAGCAGTTCCCAGGTGACATGTGTACAGGTTAGTTCATCGACCTGGGGATCGTCATTTGTCTCGTGTGAGTTCCCACTGTACTTTGATTACTACCCTACCACGGCTCAAAGGAGTCGTGCAAACAGGTTTTAGTTGGGTACAGTCCCGAGCCACATGGAGGCAGTGAGCGGATCTTCGGGGGTTTCGTCTCTCCCGGTATTGGGGGTGAGGTCGCGCTGTGTCTAGGAGAGCCATTACACAAAGACCTTGGCCAAGGCAGGAGATTTACTGGTAGGTATTCCAGTAGTATCTCAGGGTGTTCTGGGCTACACTCCGACACGACTTGTACCGCTTTTGGGGGTCTGACTTTTACCAACCCCCTAGGCCCGCCATGCGATGCTCATAGACGAACGGACCGGACTGTACGGATATTGTCACTGACAGGCTCAGTTGGGTGTCGGGGTGAGCTTCCTCATCGACGTCCCTTTTGGTCAATAGCTGGTGGCCCGTCACGTATTGGCTTATACCTCTGACGTGCTAGTGGTTAAATCCACAGCCATAGTATTGACGAGTCTTTAGAGTCCACCACACTTTCAGTTACTCAGCTTTCGGGCGAAACGCTGTAGAGGCCGTATGGAGATATGGCAGGGTCCGATCAGATACGTGCGGTATTGCACGGATCAGGATCGGACGGTTTGTACTAGTAGCCGTATGGATATATGGCAGGGTTCGATCAGATACGTGCGGTATTGCACGGATCAGGATCGAACGGATATTACTAGCCGGCTTTGGTTTAAGCCGGTCCTAGTTTAGTACAGTGTAGATTTTGTCTTTTTGCATTTGTATCCGGACGGAATACAGATGCGGGTGTGTATGCACAGTATCGGGGTTTTCCTGTAATTTATTACGGGACCAGTTTTCTGGAGTTGCCAGTTTGCTTTCCGTTCCGGCCGGTTTTCCTTTGTTCTTTCCCGGCCGGACTTTTCCGATGGAGGGGGTTATTTGCAATTATGCAAATAACTTTAGTGGAGGGGTTTTCTTGCATAAAGTATTGATTATGATAGCTTCATATCTTTGCACCATTACTTGGATTAATGATGATTTGAGTGGGTATGGTTTGATGAAAGTGCAAGCATGGTTGTATGTTTTCTTGTCTCTTGTTATGGTCACCTCTTCCATTCTCCTACACTCACCTCCCTTCATGTTTTGCTATTACCTCCTCCACCATTCTCTTTTGGATGAGAGATTATTCATTAGAAAAGAGAGAAGAAGAAAAAGAAAGAGGGAAGAGAGTGGTTCATTTTGTGAGGAGAGATATATGTTCATATCATTTTTCATGCAAAGATTGAGAGCTTCATTTTCCCTCCAAAGCTCAATCTTCATTCCTCCATCCAAAGGCAACAAACCCCAAAGAGACAAAGCACTACACTTCCTACAGCACATCTTGAGCATGTCGAGTTGCCGGCTTCATGCCCGAGTTGCCTCGGTATCGAGGCGGGAGCCCGTAAAAGTACCCGGCTTCGTGGTGCCCTTTCCAACGAGGAGGAGACGGACGGAGATCCCGCGAGGAGATCGGAGTGGAGATGAAGACCGGAGGACTCGGATCAGTCGGTACATCTCTAACCCGTATTCTAGTTAGCTTAGACTTGTTAATGGTTACGATCCGGAGTTTAGTGCGCGGTGGTGCCGGTTTGCAAAGTCCGCAAAATTAAAGTTTATCACCGTTTCCGCATTCCGGCGTCGGATTGACGGCCGGGGCGCCGCCGTGCACTTACACTAAGACTGTGCCTACTACACCATATGAGATGTGGTGTGGGAAGAGGCCCCATCTCAGTCACATTAAGACTTGGGGAAGTCCAGCTTTTGTTAAAAAGCAGCATGCGGACAAGCTCGAGGCACGCTCAGTGCTGTGTAAGTTTGTGGGATATCCAAAGAATTCCAAGGGATATCTCTTCTACTACGAAGAGGAACAAAAAGTTCTTGTTTCTCGTCATGCCCACTTTCTAGAACACCAGTTCATAGAAAAGGAAACAAGTGGGAGCGCAGTAGAACTGGAAGAAATTCCAGAACCACAGACTATTACTGAAAGCTTAATGGAACCAGAGGGTTCAAATGAACAGGACATTCCTACGCCGCTCCGCAGGAGTAGTAGGCAGTCTCATCCGCCCGAGAGATACTACGGTTTTCTCATAGACGGGGATCGAGAGGATTGCATCATAGATTATGATGAGCCTACTAGCTTCCAGCAGGCCGTTCAGAGCGTTGACTCGGTAAAATGGCTGGATGCAATGCGGACCGAAATGGAGTCCATGTACACCAACAAAGTATGGACGTTGGACATTGCTCCAGACGGGGTAAAACCCGTAGGATGCAAGTGGATCTTCAAAAGGAAGATTGGTGTAGATGGACAGGTTGAGACCTATAAAGCTAGACTTGTAGCAAAGGGTTTCCGTCAAAGACCTGGCTTGGACTATGACGAAACCTTTTCTCCAGTGGCTATGCTGAAATCCATTCGGATCCTTCTTGCCATTGCTGCCTTCCACGATTATGTGATTTGGCAGATGGACGTAAAGACCGCTTTTCTGAATGGAAATTTAGAGGAGTGTGTCTATATGGATCAGCCAGAGGGTTTCATTCAGAGTGGGAGCAGCGGAAAGGTGTGCAAGTTGCTTAAGTCCATCTATGGACTAAAGCAGGCATCGCGGAGTTGGAACATCTGTTTTGATGAGACGGTCAAGGAATTTGGCTTTATCAAAAATCCAGATGAACCATACATCTATAGTAGATTTGTAGCGAGAACTGTAGTATTCCTCGTTTTATACGTGGATGACATTCTCTTAATAGGAAATGACATTCCTATGCTACAATCTGTCAAGGGGTACTTGTCACACAGGTTCTCCATGAAAGACCTGGGTGATGCCTCATACATCCTGGGGATCCGGATCCATCGTGATAGATCCAAGAGGATATTAGGACTTTCTCAGTCCAGGTACATCGACACCATAGTGAAGAGATTCAGTATGGAAGATTCCAAGCGCGGTAACCTACCGGCTTGTCACGGATCACCCTCTCTAAAGAGATGTCTCCCAAGACTGATTTGGAGAGGGATCGCATGTCTGTTATACCCTACGCTTCTGCGGTAGGCTCCATAATGTATGCGATGTTGTGTACCATACCGGATGTGGCTTATGCACTGAGTGTGGTAAGCCGGTATCAGTCAAACCCTGGGGAGAAACACTGGATAGCGGGTAAAGAACATTCTCAAGTATCTGAGAAGGACTAAGGAGATGTTCTTGGTGTATGGCGGAAAAGACCTCCAGATCGAGGCCTTTGCTGACTCCAGCTTCCAGAGTGACAAGGATGATTCCAAGTCCATGTCGGGTTTTGTCTTCACCCTCAATGGAGTGTAAGTCTACGCTAGCGCCCCGGCAGTCTACAGACGCCAAATGCGGAACAAAAACTTTTAACTTGGCGCTATCGTATACTTTAACCCGGATCTGCCATTATTGCTAAACTAACAAACTGTAAAGAGTATAGAATGGTTATACCGAACGATCCGAGTCCTTCGTTCTTCAACCATCATCCCACGCTCCGTTGCGGCTGCTCCGATCTCGTCGATCTCCGATCTCCTCGTCGAGGTGGCACCACATGATCGGTTTCTTTAAACGGGCTCCCGCCTCTGACTCGAGGCAACTCGATCGTCAAGTTTGCTAAAAAAGACGACCAAGATTGATGTAGAGAATGAGTAGATGACTTTGTCTCACTTCGTCCAAATCCGTGGACGATCGGTTAATGAAGTTGCCGAGGGAATTGGGTGATGGAATGAAATGAGCTGTGGATTCCATACACCCCAAATCTATCATAATCTTTTTCCCAACCATGAAAAACTATCAAGTGAGAGAGAGTATGAGGAGAGAGAGGGGTGTGCACTAATATAGAAGAGGGAGGTGACCGTAGGAGCAAGTGGTGACCATAAGGTATGAAGCTTCTCACTCAAAATATCTTAAGCAAAACAAGAATGCATTAATACAAAGCATGACTCACTAAACCTAGTCACCCTTTAATAAATGCAACCAATGAAAACCCTACACCAATAAGCCTAGTCACCTCATCTAGAATATTCTAGAACACTGACTCACCGCATCTGTAGAAAAGATAAATCCGTCTTTAACCAAATGTTAAAAGACGGCTGATAGAAAACTGGAAACTGGCAACTTCCAAAAGTGATCCTGAAACGAATTTCAGGACAACCCCGAATCTGTATAAATATACCCGCATTTGTATTACGACCGAATACAAATGCAACTGAGACAAAGATATTATACCTACTCAATATAATACTCGGATCCGGCTTAAACCAAAGCCGACCAGTATCATCTGCCCGAAAAATAACACGTGCGTAAACGCACGTGCATTTTCCGAACCCTGCCATAAAACCATACGGCCTCTACAACGTTTCGCCCGAACTTGGGAAACTGTCTGTGGGGGACTCTAATGACTCGTCAGCACCCTGGCAGTGGGTTTAACCACAAACCGTCAGCGGCACTAGCTATGCGTAACGGCTGCCCATGGACTGACCTCAAGGGTGAATGATGAGCGCACTCAAGGGTGGCCGATGAGCGAACTTATCCAGAAACCCTACTGAGCCTAACAGTGACAATGTATATACAGTCCGGTCCGTTCGTCAATGAGTATCGCATATCCGCCTAGGGGGCTAGCAACGTCAGACCCCCAATAGCAGTATAAGTCGTGTCGGAGTGAAGCCCAATAACACCCTGAGATACTACTGGAGTACCTACCAGTAAATCTCCTGCCACGGCCGTGGGCTTTGTATAATGGCTCTCCTAGACACAGCACGACCTCGCCCCCAATACCGGGAGAGACGAATCCCCTGCCGATCCGCTCACGTGCCTCCATATGGCTCGGGACTGTACCCAAAAGCTACCTGTTTGCACGACTCCTTTGAGCCGTGGTAGGGTAGAAATCAAAGCACAGTGGGAACTCACACGAGACAAATGACGACCTCAGGTCGATGAACTAACCTGTACACATGTCACCAGGGAACTGCTATCTGACGGTAGATATAATACTAACTAGCAGATTCCCGGCGAGTCCTGTCTGGTGTACTCATAACCCAATGAGCACCTGTATACATCTTAGGTGATCCAACTACACCAGTGGCTTGTGAGACCGGCCACCGCCCCTCGTCGGGGTCTCGACTGTACACACTAGTCTACTCCGGAGTATCGATGCCCTGTCTCGAAACTCCCACGACCAGGGACCACAATTAAGGATATGCATATAAACTACCCAACTCTCACGTATATGATCGCCATCATACTGTTGGTAGTAAAGCAAGATCCTAAGGGCTCTATCAAAGTGTAAACATGCAATCAGTCACCTGAACATGTACACGACTGATAAAGGCAAACCAGATAGCAAACTATCATTTCGAGTAAGACTGTCCTACCGGGATAGGTCCTCCGCAATCATTGCAATCACGTACCTGCGATCCAATAATTGACTATGAGGGCACTATCTCCAACAATCTCCCACTTGCACTCAAGGCTAATATTGCGATGTCGACTACTCACAGCCCGTGTGAAACCGAACATCCAACTCCTCTACTAATCAGTTTCACAAAGCCCGTTTGTAAAACTATTGTGTTCGAGAAATAGCCTCAGTGAGTGGATCCGCCTAGAAGTATCTTTCTATATCTCTCTTAATCTCAAGTTCGCGGAGAAAACCATCTCCCGAATTGAGTAGTACCTGTCTTAGAACATGTCTGGATATCTGATGGGACCTTAGTTCATAAATGAACTCCATATCCAAATTTCTTAGACTGTATTGATCACTGAACCTAATCAGTATCCGGCACCATGCCACCCACAGTATCCTCTGGAACCACCTGTCCATAATACTGTCCCTCGTCAGAGGGAAAACTAAAAACTCTGACAATCACTCTGTCATCCATGTCACCTTTGAAGCCTGGAATAATAACCGTCTCCCGAAAGAGGCTGCCGTCATCAAATTCGCAGAACATGTACCAATGTTCTTAAACTGCTTCCTTATGTTTCTCCAGGATTGGATTAATACAAACTTATTGCATCTAGTGCAAAACCAACATTTGGTGTGGTACTTGACATCTCATGATTGACTCAATTGCCTAAGCAAGTGATCTGCCAATCATGAACATCCCTCTCCCCTTTAGTCTATACGACACCTTTAGAGAGGGTGACTCCATCACCTGCAGGTACACCACCATGCTAGAAGTCAACTATTCCAAAAACCATTAGAATATCTGTCAAAGTACCCACATTGGGAAACTACCCAAATCCAAATCTAAAACCATAGATCTAGAAACCAGAATGTCAAATATTATATCCATATCCTGTCTGCAGAAACAACTGTGTGACTACCACAGTACAACCGATCGTAGTATAGGAATTTTTACTTCCTACTCTGTGTATGTCATCCAAATACCATGACATCACACCCTACTACCTTCTTAACTGATCCATCCCCTATTCTGATTGAATTCAAACCCATGACTGTCACATCAAAATTAGATGATCTATCTCCGCTATAACCGCTCAAGTCTATAAATAGACATAAGCATCTTGCCCACTATGCTCCCGTTGCTCCCACTTACTACGACAACCCTCCTACCGGGTCTCATATCCTGGAACAATAGTAGTGTCAAGTCTGGGTAGATAAGAACCTCCCTGTCACCGTCTCTGAGGCTACCGAAGTACCTCTCGGGCGTCTGAGGTTACCTACCATACCTGCGGAGTGGCTATTGGAATGTCAAACCTGATCGAATATATAGGTCCTATTAAATTTTCCGTAATCGTTCGTGGTTCTGGAATCACTTCCAGTTCTACCATACTCCCACTACTGTTTTCTGAAAAAGATCCATTTTTTACTAAAACTGTGGCGAGTCAAGAACAATATCACTATTGATCTTCCAAATGGTAGAATATCAACCCTCGTCATAGCCAGGGTCAACCCACAAACAGCCATTACAGAAACGTGCCCTGAGTTATCCAGTGTCTGGTTTTAAGCATAAGCTGGACAACTCCCCGTACCTTAATTTCTTTTAAGGTACGATCCATTCTATATCCAATACAGAAACTTTGGCACTAATTTAATTGGAACCATGTTCAATCATGCAGCTGTCTCCAGTGCATATCAACTTAATGGAAAGAGGCTAATCAGCATTACTCAACTTAGGAATCCATCCAATTATGAGTAACCTGAAAGAGAAACTCGTTTCTCAAAACCATCACTATCATCTGAATACCAATCACAAGAATCTACATCTTCGATCTCTTTGAAGAATCCCGATACTTGTGATACCTGGTTCTCTACTTTATTCTTATACCCACAACTTCTCAAAACTTAGACCTTGTATTTCTACGAAACACTTGTCTAAATACTAGAGAAGTTATAAGTAAATAGAACATCGTACGAGGACCTACCCCTTTGTCCTGATGGACACTTGGACAACATACAATACTCTGTATAAGTCCGCTGAGTTAAACAACTCAAAACCTGTGCGTCGTAGGTTGAAAACTGTATCCTGGCGACTTCCTCAAATATCACCAATTACAACGAATTCCGTTATAATGAGGATGATCACCTAATTCCCAATATCTTACTCCCACTCATCATCTGTAAAACCATACAGATATGAGAATGAAACCTGGTAAATACATACCCTTGGAGTAAGTGTCTAATCGGGAAAACAGTTTTTCTCTTAACAATGCACTGAAACATGAAAATGTTTCGTAGGGGTATCTTTGGTATTCATAGTAATGCCTCTTCCATAATCCAATTCATTACTTCAACCGTATACTTTATTGCCGTCTCTCCAAATCCCCTTACTTGTCTTTAGTCATTACCTTCTGCACACCATCGTTAGGCTAAATGGTTTTCTTCCTTCCCTACCGTTCGGCACCAGCCTATGGTTTGGAAGAAGACTATCCAGTAAGCATAATAGGTGTACCCTCCTAAACCAAGGAGTACTCGCAACTGAGAGAAGGTGATGATAAAAGACAACTGAATAATACCTTATTCTTTTAAAGGTGAAATAGGAGTGGCGATGAAGTACGCGGTTTTGGTCGTGAATGATATCAGTCGCAATTTACTTTGCCCTCTTTCTGATCCCTTTATTTTGTCTTTACATATTACCTTCTGCACACCTTACTTAGGCTAATTGGTTTTCTTCATTCCCTACCTTTCGGCACCAGCCTATGGTTTAGAATAAGACTATCCAATAGGCGTAATAGGTGTACTCTCCTAAACCAAGGAGCTCTCGCAACCTGAGAGAAGGTGATAATAAAAGACAACTGAATAAACCAATTCTATTTCTCCTGAACCTGGATCCATCCCCGAAGAAGTCCCTTCGAGTTCGTATATAACCATACGATGGATCTATCCAATGGAAGTGGATATCCGTAGTAATACGGGTGTTCTGAGAAATTCAAAGGGTAAAAGAAGGAGTGGCAATGACTTATGTAACATAGACAATCCAAAAGCCAGTATTTTAAGAAGGTTCGGTCAACCTGGTCACTGAGTCATAGTCTAGGGTCGGTCAAGGTCGCTGCCAAAGAGAGAGAGAGAAAAGAAACACTCTGCGTGCACTCTAACCTAGATTAGAATGGTCATCATTTTATCTAATCCGGAAACCTCCCACTGTCCTGTCAAATTCTCCTCCAAACCTAAAGAAGAATCAATCGGGATCACCCGAAGAGTAAACCAACTCATCAGTGGGAATCAGGATCCAACTCTCATCGCATGATAACGTGATGGAATGCATCCACGTTACTCATACTCCAGAAGGTATGTGCATACTCGGCAAGTTTCAGTTTCTTTAGAAACTCCTGATATTGTTTTTGCCCCATGCTCTTATAACCTTGGCTTTGGTCAAAATGTCATAAGTCACATGCCAAGTTCTACCCATCACTATCTTGTCAATTTGAACCCACCCGCACATGCCCCTGACTTTGGCCAATCGGCAGAACGACTGTCCCAAACTAACTCATCTATCTATGCAACAATTGAATACCCAGCAGCTACCAAACACTATGCCTTAACTTTGGCTAAAATGCATAGCTTGAATACTACTGAATACCCAAAAGAAGTGACGGAGGGCTACGGCTGGTTTTTGGCGAAAAACCTTTAGCGTAGTGAACTTGATATCGCTGAAGGAACCTGATAGTTTTTTAAAATATAGTGGCGAAAACCTTTTGCTAAAGAGGTCATTCCTGGTAAAGGGATCTCGGCTCTTTCCTCGTGGAATGAGGTGCAGGATATTCCACTGAATACCGCTATGCAAAGCAACTTGTAATCGACTATAGTGGAGTTATTACTCTGACGCAAACTTCTGTCCAAGGGGTCAGTCCCGGTGAAGGGATATCAGCCCTTGCCCCGTCGAATGAGGTGCAGGATATTCCACTGAATACCGCTATGCATAACAAAAGGAAACGTCTTTGCAATAACACTTTTTAAATTTGTTCCAACAACTGTAAACAGGTTTGTTTTAACTTTGCATTGATCAGAATCAACGCAGTCCCATCATTCGATCACACCAGAAAAGAACGAAAATAAAATGTACGTATATGCCATCCGCATTCGTCACTGGGTCCCGTCATCACCCGTTAGGTTACTTAACTAACGACAGAGCGGGGACTGGACTAGCGCGGGTGTAAAACATATATAACATCTAATAGTATATAAACCAATATACAATAATCGCTCCAGGCGTGATAATATGCAACATTACAGAAAAGTAATAAGCATCATAGAACAATACAGATATCTGGGATCCCCGAGTTTCACAGAGCCGCTGCTGAAACTCGACGTTCCCCTGTCGTGTGTAGCCTGTGCAATGAAACCTAGACCCCTACGGGTGCGGCAAGTTATCCGCCAAAACCTGAAGCGAGGCAGTCCCCACAGCATAGTGAATGGAACACCCGGCACTTCACGGAATCCGGTAAATTGAGCACCCCTCCTTGGGTCAACCTGTACCCCCTACAAGTGCGTCGAATAGTCTGCCAATTCTGAAGTGGGGTCCCTCTGCCTCTCAAAGCCATGAGATGCGGACCCGTTGCTTTCCCGAACCCGGCTATCCGTGCACTCCGTCGCGGGGCAAAACCTAGTACAGTAATGAAAAATAGTATAATAGGTACATCGACCGCAACCTGGCCGTGCCCTAAAAAGAATATTATACAACAGGCAGTGACGGCTGTCCACAAGTTGGACGCTCGCCCCGCAATATCAAATGTACAAATAAACTTAAACTGTACTACCATTGCACACTGCTATCCACCACGACAAATCCGCAACATCACAGCACAACACAGAACATCAACGCGAATGTCACGTTCGCAAACCCGTCTAAAAGAACTATAGCAGTTAAACGCGGTTTACCGATCAAATGACATTCCCGGTCGGAGATATAATGTAAGCACTGTAAACTAACGTGTTTAAATTATGATCGACCAAAAACCAAATTTCAAAAAGTGGGCCCCACTGCTTACTGGTGAACAGTAACAAAACCTGGGCCAAAAATATATATACCAAAAATCACAAAACCCAACACAGAACACACTGACCAAATTTGGGAGCACGTGCTCCTCACATGGCCGCGGAAGCGCGGCCAAACTATGGGTTTGGCCGCCCTTCCGCGGCGACTTGGAGGAGTCACGACTCCAAATTTCGTCGTGGTTCTTAAATATGCCTGCACGGATTTTTAAGACATCCAGAATTCAATTTTGAAACCGTTTAAAATCAACAGAAACTGTCGGCATAGGATTTTGTAGTTTTCGATTTCCGGTTCGATCGATATTTTAAACGCGTTAGCACAAGTTAGTATAGCAAAATGGTTAGGCTCTGATACCACTGTAAGTCTACGCTAGTGCCCCGGCAGTCTACAGACGCCAAATGCGGAACAAAAACTTTTAACTTGGCGCTATCGTATACTTTAACCCGGATCTGCCATTATTGCTAAACTAACAAACTGTAAAGAGTATAGAATGGTTATACCGAACGATCCGAGTCCTTCGTTCTTCAACCATCATCCCACGCTCCGTTGCGGCTGCTCCGATCTCGTCGATCTCCGATCTCCTCGTCGAGGTGGCACCACATGATCGGTTCTTTAAACGGGCTCCCGCCTCTGACTCGAGGCAACTCGATCGTCAAGTTTGCTAAAAAAGACGACCAAGATTGATGTAGAGAATGAGTAGATGACTTTGTCTCACTTCGTCCAAATCCGTGGACGATCGGTTAATGAAGTTGCCGAGGGAATTGGGTGATGGAATGAAATGAGCTGTGGATTCCATACACCCCAAATCTATCATAATCTTTTTCCCAACCATGAAAAACTATCAAGTGAGAGAGAGTATGAGGAGAGAGAGGGGTGTGCACTAATATAGAAGAGGGAGGTGACCGTAGGAGCAAGTGGTGACCATAAGGTATGAAGCTTCTCACTCAAAATATCTTAAGCAAAACAAGAATGCATTAATACAAAGCATGACTCACTAAACCTAGTCACCCTTTAATAAATGCAACCAATGAAAACCCTACACCAATAAGCCTAGTCACCTCATCTAGAATATTCTAGAACACTGACTCACCGCATCTGTAGAAAAGATAAATCCGTCTTTAACCAAATGTTAAAAGACGGCTGATAGAAAACTGGAAACTGGCAACTTCCAAAAGTGATCCTGAAACGAATTTCAGGACAACCCCGAATCTGTATAAATATACCCGCATTTGTATTACGACCGAATACAAATGCAACTGAGACAAAGATATTATACCTACTCAATATAATACTCGGATCCGGCTTAAACCAAAGCCGACCAGTATCATCTGCCCGAAAAATAACACGTGCGTAAACGCACGTGCATTTTCCGAACCCTGCCATAAAACCATACGGCCTCTACAACGTTTCGCCCGAACTTGGGAAACTGTCTGTGGGGGACTCTAATGACTCGTCAGCACCCTGGCAGTGGGTTTAACCACAAACCGTCAGCGGCACTAGCTATGCGTAACGGCTGCCCATGGACTGACCTCAAGGGTGAATGATGAGCGCACTCAAGGGTGGCCGATGAGCGAACTTATCCAGAAACCCTACTGAGCCTAACAGTGACAATGTATATACAGTCCGGTCCGTTCGTCAATGAGTATCGCATATCCGCCTAGGGGGCTAGCAACGTCAGACCCCCAATAGCAGTATAAGTCGTGTCGGAGTGAAGCCCAATAACACCCTGAGATACTACTGGAGTACCTACCAGTAAATCTCCTGCCACGGCCGTGGGCTTTGTGTAATGGCTCTCCTAGACACAGCACGACCTCGCCCCCAATACCGGGAGAGACGAATCCCCTGCCGATCCGCTCACGTGCCTCCATATGGCTCGGGACTGTACCCAAAAGCTACCTGTTTGCACGACTCCTTTGAGCCGTGGTAGGGTAGAAATCAAAGCACAGTGGGAACTCACACGAGACAAATGACGACCTCAGGTCGATGAACTAACCTGTACACATGTCACCAGGGAACTGCTATCTGACGGTAGATATAATACTAACTAGCAGATTCCCGGCGAGTCCTGTCCGGTGTACTCATAACCCAATGAGCACCTGTATACATCTTAGGTGATCCAACTACACCAGTGGCTTGTGAGACCGGCCACCGCCCCTCGTCGGGGTCTCGACTGTACACACTAGTCTACTCCGGAGTATCGATGCCCTGTCTCGAAACTCCCACGACCAGGAACCACAATTAAGGATATGCATATAAACTACCCAACTCTCACGTATATGATCTCCATCATACTGTTGGTAGTAAAGCAAGATCCTAAGGGCTCTATCAAAGTGTAACATGCAATCAGTCACCTGAACATGTACACGACTGATAAAGGCAAACCAGATAGCAAACTATCATTTCGAGTAAGACTGTCCTACCGGGATAGGTCCTCCGCAATCATTGCAATCACGTACCTGCGATCCAATAATTGACTATGAGGGCACTATCTCCAACATGGAGGGGCGGTGTGTTGGAAGAGCTCCAAACAGGAAACCGTTGCAGACTCGACTATGGAAGCGGAATACATTGCTGCATCTGATGCCGCAAAAGAAGCTGTCTGGATGAGGAAGTTCTTAAAAGAACTTCAGGTGGTTCCGTCCATTGTTGACCCAATACCTCTGTATTGCGACAACAACGAGGCTATAGCTTTAGCGAAGGAACCCAGGTCCCATCAGAGATCCAGGCACATCTTGAGGCGGTATCACCTGATCAGGGAGATCGTGGATCGCAAGGAGATCGAGGTTCGGAGTGTTGCTTCAGAAGAGAACACTGCAGATCCATTCACCAAGGCCCTACCCCAGACTCAGTTCGAGCGGCTGATCGAGATGATAGGTCTTCGATACGCCAGTACATGGCCTTAGTGCAAGTGGGAGATTGTGTTAGTGTATATGCCCTAGAGGCCATTACTGTATCATACTAGTTTGTATATTACTTAATGGATGCTTGGGATATTCACCTTGTATATACAATCTTGCTCAAAATAGTAGTATGCTACTTGGTTTGTCTCTACTTCAATGTGTACTTGTGTTTATTTTACTATATCACTTATACGCATTAGTGGAGCCCTTAGGATCTTTGCTTGATTACCAGCGTTGTGATGGCAGTCACACTAGTGGGGGCTGGGTAATCTATAAGCACATCCTTATACAGGTCCCTAGTCGCAGGACTATCGAGACAGGGCATCGATACTCCGGAGTAGACTAGCGTATGCGCTTCTCATCCCAGTGTGGGAGATGGTCTGTCCCACAGCCATCAGTACGTCGTACTGGAGATAGTATACGGATGCTCGTTGGGTTACGAGTACACTGGACAGGACTCGTCGGGAACTGACAGGTTGGTATTATACCTATCGTCAGTCATCAGTTCCCAGGTGACATGAGTACAGCTTAGTCCGCTGACTTGACACTGGCACTTCGCCTCGAGTGTGTTCCCACTGCACTTTGATCACTACCCTACCACGGCTCAAAGGAGTCGTGCAAACAGGTGGTGGTTGGGTGCAGTCCCGAAGCACTTGGAGGCAGTGACGGTTAGACAGGATTCGTCTCTCCCGGTATTGGGGGTTGACATCGCGCTGTGTCTAGGAGAGCCATTACACAAGTAGTCCCTGGCCAGGGCAAACGAGATATACTGGTAGGTTTCCAGTGTTATCTCAGGGTGTTTTGGGCTTCGCTCCGGCACGACTTGTACCGCTATTGGGGGACTGACGTTTACCGCCCCCTAGGCCCGCCATGCGATGTATCAGACGATCAGACCGGACTGTACGGAGACTGTCACATTCAGACTCAGTAGGAGTACAGATGGGGTTTCACCTCGTCAGCCTTCTTGTCGACATCTACCTGGGGATCGTTACGCACAGCTAGTGCCGCTTGCGGTCTGTGGTTAAACCCACTGCCAGCGTAGTGTCGAGTCTTTAGAGTCCCACACAGAGGGTATTCGCCTATGGGCAAAACAGAGTAGAGGTCGCATGGTTTTGCGACAGGGTTCGTTCTCATCCGCGCACTTGTGCACGTTTGGAGTCCGGACAGATATTACCAGCGGGCTCTGGTTTGAGCCGGATACTGGTATAGTATTTGGGGTTGCTTTTATCTCTCAGTATTCATGTTCCTCGGAACAAGAATGCAGGTGTGTATGCACAGTTATTTGAGGAGGAGGAAGATGATTTCCATTAGGGTTTCGGAACGGGTGCGTATGCACAGTTGACAGTCGTCTTTTTCCAAACCCTAATGGATTTGTATTATATCATTTAATAATATATAATAAAATGAAATTGTGTCATGGTTAGTTTTTGTTGACTTATTGACCATGGTTGACTTGTTGACCATGGTTGAACATTTGACTACCATCATTACAAATGCAAGATGCCTTTTCATTCTTGCTTTATTCATTTAATGCATGTAATGATATTAGTCATTCTAAACTATCCATCAAACCTTTTTCATTTTGATTATTGTTATTATTTGATTTTTCTTTTTCTTTTGTTATGGTTGCAAAAGGAAAAGAAAGAGCTCATTCTATCATTCTCACTCTCTCTCTTCACTTCATCTTCTTCTTCCTCTAGTCAAGAGAAACCTTCTCATGAGTTGAGAATCCTCCTCTTGAAAAAGAAAAGCAAACCCTAAACACTCTCTACTCACTCTAGGATCAAGGGTCTAGCAAGCCGGCGATTCTAGTTCACTCCAAGTACGAGAAAGAGCCCTAAGGTCGAGCCTTCGAGGTGGATCCATCTTCGACGGGAGAAGGCGACAAAGGAGAACCATCAACCTCTACAAAGTTTGAAGACGAAGGAGTTCAAGTCTAGGTATAACCATCTTCATCCGAGTAGCTAAACTTCTTTAGCTAGGTTGCTAGTTTTAGTTTAGGTAACGATCCCGACCATGCTTAGTCCATGTTGCCTCTTGCACTAAAAATTTGATTTTTATACCGTTTCCGCCTCCCCGTAAGAACCGGGGGTGGCAACGTGGACTTACAGTGGTATCAGAGCCTAACTAAACTTAAACTAGCTTAGTAGTGAAGTGTAACGAAGTTCGGAACCGTAAAAAACCCAAAAACCGTATTTTTCCAAAACCTGAGTTTCTGTTGAAATTTTTTGGGCTCGAAATGAAAAACTTTATATTTGTAAATTCATCTCAGGGTTTTTTAAAGACACCCATGAAAAACGACACAGAGATTCATCGAACCCGCCGTCCTTCCGCCGCGTGAGCCTTCTTGGCCGCCGCGCAAGCGCCGCGACTTGGTGTCCTCTCTGCATCGTTTTTCGTGCAGTGTGTGTAGGTGTTGGTTTTGGGATTTTTAAAATATATTATATGTGCCCAGATTTTCCAGAAAAGAAATTTCCTTTTGGGGTCCTATAATTTCGTATTTTTCCGAACTTCATTGCACTTTGTCTATGATGGTTATATCTGTGATGTTTGCATGTATTGAACGTCGGCTAATCGCTATAAGACGATTAGTCGGGGTTATACATGATCTGTAATGTGCTGGAATGTGTATATGAATGTGTTGGACTGTCGCGGGTGAATAGCCGGGGTGGATATGAGATGAGCTTTTGTTTTTCTTTCATTCATTGTAAATGTAAATTGATGTAATAATATTATTTGTTTGGCCGCACAACCGGGTCGGGGTTGTAGCCGTCATTGTATAATTCTTTTACTGTTTTTGCTCCTAGGATAGACCCATGGAGGGGTGCACGAACTACCGGGTATGCCGAAGTGTCGAGTGGCCTACTCATGGAGATGAGGGAGGTTGCTACGCTTCGGGTACTTGGCGGGTAGTTTGCCGCACCCGTAGGGGTCTTGGGTGGGGTATTTGGCTATTCACCGCGACCGTGTTATCCGCTTTTCGTTTCAGGCTCGAAAGGATTGCGGATTGCTAGTATATCCAATGCATTCATCTGTGATCTGTAATGTCTACTATTGCTATATCTATAACTATTTAGGCGTTGCTTATGTTTTACAGACGCGCTAGCCCAGCCCCCGCTCTGTCGTTAGTTAAGTAACCTAACGGGTAATGACGGGGCCCAGTGGCGAATGCGAATGGCATAAGCGTACGTCATATTTTGGTTGTTTTCTGCAATGGTAGGATTAAATGATGGGACGCATTAAAAGTACTAATGCAAGAATATCACGCATTAAAAGAACTAATGCAAGATAATAAACCAAGTTAAAGTCGTTGGAACACTTTCGAAAAACCACTCGGTTCTTTTCAAAACTAACTTTTAAAATGCGGAGCTTGAGCCACTCCATTTAAAAGCTATCTCGTTCCATCGACCAAATCAAGTTCACTACGTTCACGGTTTTGCCAAAACCATCCGTAGCCCTCCATCATTTCAGTTAAATATTCGGTAGTATTCAAGCTATGTATTTTGACCTCACGCCAAGGCATAGTGATTGGTAGCTGCCGGTTATTTATCTGTTGCATAGATAGAATGCGTTGGTTTGAAACAGTCGTATTGCCATTTTGGCCTACGTCAAGGGTATGTACGGGTGGATTCAAATTAACCTGGATAATGATGGGACGAACTTGACATGTGACTTATGACATTTTGACCTCACGCCAAGGTCATAAGAGCATGGGGCAAAAATCCACATCGGGAGTTTCATAAGTACTGAAACTTGCTAGATTTGCATACCATTTGGAGTGTGGTGATTCTGGTAGGATTCCTTCAGTTTCGTCACGCGATGATATTTGGATCCCGATCCTACTGTGAGTATATGCTACTCCTCGGGAAATTTCTCACTTAACGATCAATGCTATAAACCTAGTAGGTGCCTAGAAAGGTGTTAGCGGGGCTACGCCCCCAGGGAAAAGAGGTTCTTTAATTAAGGAACTTCGCGAAAGCGTTGGAAAACCTCCCTCGAAGTACCGACACCGGCCTGGCTAAACGGTTAAGCAAGTATTGTACGGTGGGATTGATCCTGGCTAATTCTTCCTTTATGGTTTGAGGAGGGATTCGAGAAACAGTGGGAGCCATCCTGTTTAGAAAAACTAAAAACCACTCTAAACTTGCAAGAGCATCATGCTGAGTGTTTCTTCTTCTCTCTCCTAATTGCAGCGACCAATCAACATGACTGGACTTAAGTTACTCCTAGATAAAAACAAGTTGACAGGGCCAAACTACAAAGATTGGCTCAGGAATGTCAAGATAGCAATCACTTATGACAAGCTGGGGTATCTTCTTACCACCAAAGCTCCCCCTGTCCCTGGTCCAACTTCCAGCGTCGCGGATAAGGAAATCCGCAAGACTTGGGAGATTGATAGCGTGAAGGCCAAGTGCCTCCTGCTTGCCTCGATGGACAACGAACATCAGAGGAGGCATGAGAATATGGACATGGAGTCCATATTGCTTCATACAAAAGAACTGTATGGAGAGCAATCACGTATCGCAAGATACGAAGCGTCGAAAAAGTTGTTTTCGACAAGAATGGCCGTCGGATCATCAGTAGCCGAGCACGTGCTAAAGATGATCGGCTACATTGAGGAGCTCGCTGACCTAGGGATCACATTGGAGAGTGAGCTATATACGGATATAGTTCTCCAGTCCCTTCCTTCCACTTACGCCCAGTTTATAATGAATTTCAACCTACAAGAAAAGGAGGTTGAACTTTCAGAGCTCCTCAACCTGCTGAGGAGCGCAGAGGGCACCCTACAGAAAGGTAGGGAAACATCCACTTTGTTTGTAGGAGGATCGTCTTCTTCTAGGTCCAAGGCGAAAGCTAAGGGAAAGAAGAAGAAAGCCCCCGCCAAACCAAAGGGCGGTGTTAGTAAAGTGGATACGAAGGGAAAAGGTAAAGCAACAAAGATAGCGGGGAAGCTTGTGGATAAGGAAGAATGCTTCTTTTGTCATAAGAAAGGACACTGGAAGAATGATTGCAGGGCCTGGAAGGCCAGAACACAGGAATTGAAGCAGGTTGCAGCTTCAGCTTCAGGTGTGTATGTTATTGAAAACTGTCTTTCAATAAACTCTACTTCCTGGGTATTGGATACCGGATCAGGATCTCATATCTGTAATTCTTTGCAGGCGTTGAGAAACCGTAGGGTTTTGAAGGCAGGTGACATGACCCTCAGAGTTGCGAACGGAGCTAGCATGGATGCTAAAGCCGTGGGGGACTATCACCTGGGAATGTCAGATGGACATGTTTTGGTTTTGCGTAATTGCTTTTTTGTACCCAACGCAACTTGTAATATCATTTCTGTATCTTTAGTTTCTAAAGAAGGTTATGAATTTGCGTTTGTAAGTAATGTTGTAAACATTCACCTTAATCAAGTTCTGATTGGGTCAGGTACATTGAGTAATGGTATATACGTATTGAACCAACCACAGATTTTCAATGTCCAGAATACACACAAAAGAAAGTCTCCAGAAATAAACCAGACTTTCTTATGGCATTGTAGATTGGGTCACATCAATGAGAGAAGGTTGACGAAGTTACATACAGAAGGGTATTTGAATGCGTTCGAATATCAGTCGTATGCCACTTGTCAATCCTGTCTCAAGGGAAAGATGACAAAGACTCCGTTTACTGGACATGGAGAAAGAGCGAGCGAGCTCTTGGGACTCGTACACAGTGACGTGTGCGGTCCAATGTCTACACATGCCCGAAGCGGACATTCTTACTTCATTACTTTTACGGATGACTTCTCAAGGTACGGTTATGTTTTCTTAATGAAACATAAGTCCGAGGGTTTTGAAAAATTCCAGGAGTATAAGAATGAAGTAGAGAAACAGACCGGCAAAAGTATTAAGATTCTAAGATCGGATCGAGGTGGAGAATACTTAAGTGCCGAATTCCTGAATTACTTAAAAGAGAATGGTATTCTCTCTCAGCTTACTCCTCCATACACCCCGCAACATAACGGTGTATCGGAGAGACGGAACCGAACCCTATTGGATATGGTTCGGTCCATGATGAGTAACGCTGAGTTACCGCGATCATTCTGGGGGTATGCGCTAGAATCGGCTGCATACCTTTTGAACCGAGTTCCGACTAAGACTGTGCCTACCACCCCATATGAAATGTGGAGTGGGAAGAAACCATATCTTCAATATCTGAAGATATGGGGATGTCCAGCTTTTGTCAAAAAGCAGCATGCGGACAAACTCGAGGCACGCTCAGTGCTGTGCAAGTTTGTGGGATACCCAAAGAGCACCAGGGGGTATCTTTTCTACGACGCAGAGGAACAAAAAGTCCTTGTTTCTCGCAATGCCCACTTTCTAGAACACCAGTTCTTGGAAAAGGAAATTAGTGGGAGCGCAGTAGAACTGGAAGAAGTTCCAGAACCACAGACTGTTACTGAAAGCTTAGTGGAACCAGAGGGTTCGACAGAACAGGACATTCCTACGCCGCTCCGCAGAAGTAGTAGGCAGTCTCATCCGCCCGAGAGATACTACGGTTTTCTCATAGACGGGGATAGAGAGGATTGCATCATAGATTATGATGAGCCTACTAGCTTCCAGCAGGCCGTTCAGAGCGTTGACTCAGTGAAATGGCTGGATGCAATGCGGACCGAGATGGAGTCCATGTACACCAACAAGGTATGGACGTTGGACATTGCTCCAGACGGGGTAAAACCCGTAGGATGCAAGTGGATCTTCAAAAGGAAGATTGGTGTAGATGGACAGGTTGAGACCTATAAAGCTAGGCTGGTAGCAAAGGGTTTTCGTCAAAGACCTGGCTTGGACTATGACGAAACCTTCTCTCCAGTAGCCATGCTGAAATCCATTCGGATCCTTCTTGCCATCGCTGCCTTCCACGATTATGAGATCTGGCAAATGGACGTAAAGACAGCTTTTCTAAATGGAAATTTATAGGAGTGTGTCTATATGGATCAGCCAGAGGGCTTCATTCAGAGTGGGAGCAGCGGAAAGGTGTGCAAGTTGCTTAAGTCCATCTATGGACTAAAGCAGGCATCGCGGAGTTGGAACATCTGCTTTGATGAGACGGTCAAAGAATTTGGCTTTATCAAAAATCCAGATGAACCATGCATCTACAGTAGATTTGTAGCGAGAACTGTAGTATTCCTCGTTTTATACGTGGATGACATTCTCTTGATAGGAAATGACATTCCTATGCTACAATCTGTCAAGGGGTTCTTGTCACACAGGTTCTCCATGAAAGACCTGGGTGATGCCTCATACATCCTGGGGATCCGGATCCATCGTGATAGATCCAAGAGGATATTGGGACTTTCACAGTCCAGGTACATCGACACCATACTGAAGAGATTCAGTATGGAAGATTCCAAGCGCGGTAACCTGCCGGCTTGTCACGGGATCACCCTCTCTAAAGAGATGTCTCCCAAGACTGATTTGGAGAGGGATCGCATGTCTATTATACCCTACGCTTCTGCGGTAGGCTCTATAATGTATGCGATGTTATGTACCAGACCGGATGTAGCTTATGCACTGAGTGTGGTAAGCCGGTATCAGTCAAACCCTGGGGAGAAACACTGGATAGCGGTAAAGAACATTCTCAAGTACCTGAGAAGGACTAAGGAGATGTTCTTGGTGTATGGCGGAAAAGACCTCCAGATCGAGGCCTTTGCTGACTCCAGCTTCCAGAGTGACAAGGATGATTCCAAGTCCATGTCGGGCTTTGTCTTTACCCTCAATGGAGGGGCGGTGTGTTGGAAGAGTTCCAAACAGGAAACCGTTGCAGACTCGACGATGGAAGCGGAATACATCGCTGCATCTGATGCCGCAAAAGAAGCTGTCTGGATGAGGAAGTTCTTGAAAGAACTTCAGGTGGTTCCGTCCATTGTTGACCCAATACCTCTGTATTGCGACAACAATGGGGCTATAGCTTTAGCGAAGGAACCCAGGTCCCATCAGAGATCCAGGCACATCTTGAGGCGGTATCACCTGATCAGGGAGATCGTGGATCGCAAGGAGATCGAGGTTCGGAGAGTTGCTTCAGAAGACAACACTGCAGATCCATTCACCAAGGCCCTGCCCCAGACTCAGTTCGAGCGGCTGATCGAGATGATAGGTCTTCGATACGCCAGTACATGGCCTTAGTGCAAGTGGGAGATTGTTAGTGTATATGCCCTAGAGGCCATTACTGTATCATACTAGTTTGTATATTACTTAATGGATGCTTGGGATATTCACCTTGTATATACAATCTTGCTCAAAATAGTAGTATGCTACTTGGTTTGTCTCTACTTCAATGTGTACTTGTGTTTATTTTACTATATCACTTATACGCATTAGTGGAGCCCTTAGGATCTTTGCTTGATTACCAGCGTTGTGATGGCAGTCACACTAGTGGGGGCTGGGTAATCTATAAGCACATCCTTATACAGGTCCCTAGTCGCAAGACTATCGAGACAGGGCATCGATACTCCGGAGTAGACTAGCGTATGCGCTTCTCATCCCAGTGTGGGAGATGGTCTGTCCCACAGCCATCAGTACGTCGTACTGGAGATAGTATACGGGTGCTCGTTGGGTTACGAGTACACTGGACAGGACTCGTCGGGAACTGACAGGTTGGTATTATACCTATCGTCAGTCATCAGTTCCCAGGTGACATGAGTACAGCTTAGTCCGCTGACTTGACACTGGCACTTCGCCTCGAGTGTGTTCCCACTGCACTTTGATCACTACCCTACCACGGCTCAAAGGAGTCGTGCAAACAGGTGGTGGTTGGGTGCAGTCCCGAAGCACTTGGAGGCAGTGACGGTTAGACAGGATTCGTCTCTCCCGGTATTGGGGGTTGACATCGCGCTGTGTCTAGGAGAGCCATTACACAAGTAGTCCCTGGCCAGGGCAAACGAGATATACTGGTAGGTTTCCAGTGTTATCTCAGGGTGTTTTGGGCTTCGCTCCGGCACGACTTGTACCGCTATTGGGGGACTGACGTTTACCGCCCCCTGGGCCCGCCATGCGATGTATCAGACGAACAGACCGGACTGTACGGAGACTGTCACATTCAGACTCAGTAGGAGTACAGATGGGGTTTCACCTCGTCAGCCTTCTTGTCGACATCTACCTGGGGATCGTTACGCACAGCTAGTGCCGCTTGCGGTCTGTGGTTAAACCCACTGCCAGCGTAGTGTCGAGTCTTTAGAGTCCCACACAGAGGGTATTCGCCTATGGGCAAAACAGAGTAGAGGTCGCATGGTTTTGCGACAGGGTTCGTTCTCATCCGCGCACTTGTGCACGTTTGGAGTCCGGACAGATATTACCAGCGGGCTCTGGTTTGAGCCGGATACTGGTATAGTATTTGGGGTTGCTTTTATCTCTCAGTATTCATGTTCCTCGGAACAAGAATGCAGGTGTGTATGCACAGTTATTTGAGGAGGAGGAAGATGATTTCCATTAGGGTTTCGGAACGGGTGCGTATGCACAGTTGACAGTCGTCTTTTTCCAAACCCTAATGGATTTGTATTATATCATTTAATAATATATAATAAAATGAAATTGTGTCATGGTTAGTTTTTGTTGACTTGTTGACCATGGTTGACTTGTTGACCATGGTTGAACATTTGACTACCATCATTACAAATGCAAGATGCCTTTTCATTCTTGCTTTATTCATTTAATGCATGTAATGATATTAGTCATTCTAAACTATCCATCAAACCTTTTTCATTTTGATTATTGTTATTATTTGATTTTTCTTTTTCTTTTGTTATGGTTGCAAAAGGAAAAGAAAGAGCTCATTCTATCATTCTCACTCTCTCTCTTCACTTCATCTTCTTCTTCCTCTAGTCAAGAGAAACCTTCTCATGAGTTGAGAATCCTCCTCTTGAAAAAGAAAAGCAAACCCTAAACACTCTCTACTCACTCTAGGATCAAGGGTCTAGCAAGCCGGCGATTCTAGTTCACTCCAAGTACGAGAAAGAGCCCTAAGGTCGAGCCTTCGAGGTGGATCCATCTTCGACGGGAGAAGGCGACAAAGGAGAACCATCAACCTCTACAAAGTTTGAAGACGAAGGAGTTCAAGTCTAGGTATAACCATCTTCATCCGAGTAGCTAAACTTCTTTAGCTAGGTTGCTAGTTTTAGTTTAGGTAACGATCCCGACCATGCTTAGTCCATGTTGCCTCTTGCACTAAAAATTTGATTTTTATACCGTTTCCGCCTCCCCGTAAGAACCGGGGGTGGCAACGTGGACTTACAGATTGTTAGTGTATATGCCCTAGAGGCCATTACTGTATCATACTAGTTTGTATATTACTTAATGGAAGCTTGGGATATTCACCTTGTATAAACAATCTTGCTCAATATAGTAGTATGCTACTTGGTTTGTTTCTACTTCAATGTGTACTTGTGTTTATTTTACTATATCACTTATACGCATTAGTGGAGCCCTTAGGATCTTTTGCTTGATTACCAGCGTTGTGATGGCAGTCGCACTAGTGGGGGCTGGGTAATCTATAAGCACATCCTTATACAGGTCCCTAGTCGCAGGACTATCGAGACAGGGCATCGATACTCCGGAGTAGACTAGCGTATGCGCTTCTCATCCCAGTGTGGGAGATGGTCTGTCCCACAGCCATCAGTACGTCGTACTGGAGATAGTATACGGGTGCTCGTTGGGTTACGAGTACACTGGACAGGACTCGTCGGGAACTGACAGGTTGGTATTATACCTATCGTCAGTTATCAGTTCCCAGGTGACATAAGTACAGCTTAGTCCGCTGACTTGACACTGACACTTCGCCTCGAGTGTGTTCCCACTGCATTTTGATCACTACCCTACCATGGCTCAAAGGTGTCGTGCAAACAGGTGGTGGTTGGGTGCAGTCCCGAAGCACTTGGAGGCAGTGACGGTTAGACAGGATTCGTCTCTCCCGGTATTGGGGGTTGACATCGCGCTGTGTCTAGGAGAGCCATTACACGAGTAGTCCCTGGCTAGGGCAAGCGAGACATACTGGTAGGTTCCAGTGCTATCTCAGGGTGTTTTGGGCTTCGCTCCGACACGACTTGTACCGCTATTGGGGGACTGACGTTTTACCGCCCCCTAGGCCCGACATGCGATGTATCAGACGAACAGACCGGACTGTACGGAGACTGTCACATTCAGACTCAGTAGGAGTTCAGATGGGGTTTCACCTCGTCAGCCTTCTTGTCGGCATCTACCTGGGGACCGTTACGCACAGCTAGTGCCGCTTGCGGTCTGTGGTTAAACCCACTGCCAGCGTAGTGTCGAGTCTTTAGAGTCCCACACAGAGGGTATTCGCCTCTGGGCAAAACAGAGTAGAGGTCGCATGGTTTTGCGACAGGGTTCGTTCTCCTCCGCGCACTTGTGCACGTTTGGAGTCCGGACGGATATTGCCAGCAGGCTCTGGTTTGAGCCGGATACTGGTATATGTTTTGGGATTGCTTTTATCTCTCAGTATTCATGTTCCTCGGAACAAGAATGCAGGTGTGTATACACAGTTATTTGAGGAGGAGGAAGAAGACTTTCATTAGGGTTTCGGAACGGGTGCGTATGCACAATTGACAGTTATCATTTTCCAAACCCTAATGGATTTATGGATTATCTATTAATAATAGTAATTAAATGAGAATTATGTTATGGTTGATTTTGTTGACTTGTTGACCATGGTTGACTTGTTGACCATGGTTGAATGTTGACCACCATCATGCTTTGTAAAGATCCTCCTTGATTCATGCTTACATTTCATTTAATGAAGCATGATAGTGGTCATTCCAAATTACCATCAACTATTCTTATTTTGAATCATTATTATTTAGATAATTCTTTTTCTTTTGGCATTATGGTTGCAAGAAAGAAAAAGATAGCTCATTATCTCATTTAGCTTCTCTCTCCTCTCTTCATCTTCTTCTTCCTCTAGCAAAAGAGAAACCTTCTCATGTGTTGAGAATCCTTCTCTTTTAAAATAAAAGCACCTCTTAAACACTCTCTACTCATTCTAGGTTAAAGGTTTAGCAAGCCGGAAACCCTAGTTCACTCAAAGCACGAGGAAGAGCCCAAAGGTTGAACTCTCGAGGTGGATCCATCTTCGACGGAAGAAAGCTACAAGGAAAGAACCATCAACCTCTACAAGGTTTGAAGAAGAAGGAGTTCAAGTTTACGTATAACCTTCATCCGAGTAGCTAAGTCTCTTTAGCTTGTATGCTAGTTTAGTTTAGACACGATCCCGACCTTGTTTAGTCCATGTTGCCTCTTGCGATAAAAATTTGTTTTTTATACCGTTTCCGCCTCCCCGTAAGAACCGGGGGTCGCAATATGGACTTACAGTTAGTGCACGACTAACTCACCCATGGTTCATATTCTCACCTTACTTGAGTTCATTCTCTCATTCTTCACTTGAGCTTCTTCTTCCTCATGAAAAGCTTTCTAGCTTTTGAAAATGGTGAGAAAATATTGTGAGATAAAGAAAACTAAAGAGAGCCCATTTCATACTTTATCATCTTCTACTATTAGCCATTTAGTTTAGGGTGTTTACTTCACTAAACCCTAATTTAGTGAAGAGGTAGCATGAGCTTGAGTCTTCTCGACGTAGATCATCTTCGGCCTCGAAGACTTCGAGCAAGTTTGCATCTTTCACCTTGTGGATCCTCTCAAGAGTTTAGGAGATTCTTACTTGCAGTGAAGGGACTTCTACACGGAGCATTTGAAGTGAAGGACCGGTCTACAAAGGTTGTATTCCTCATTCACTAGACTTGCAAAGTTGTTTGCATGATATTTTGTTTATATCTCTAGTTAAGATTCTTGGTTGGGGTTGTTTAGAACGGCAAATTTTTGAAAACGGCATGGACGATACCACCCGAAACCTTGCTGCCGCGCTAGGTAACCCAACACCTGCTACTCTTGCCTTACCCTTTGCTTCCACCTTACTAACACCGCCTCTCGGCTTGGTGGGAACCTTCTTCTTCTTTCCTTTGGCTTTCGCCTTGAATCTAGAAGAGAAAGCTCCACCAACAAGTAGAGCGGGTGTTTTCCTGGCTTTCTGCAGGGTGCCCTCAGTGCTCCTCAACATGTTGAGGAGTTCCGGAAGTTCAACTTCTTTACCTTGAACATTAAAATTCAAGATAAACTGGGCATAGGTGGAAGGGAGGGACTGCAGAATTAAGTCTGTATACAGCTCATTCTCTAACGTGGTCCCAAGGTCCGCGAGGTCCTCAATGTAGCTAATCATCTTAAGGACGTGTTCCCTTACAGATGATCCGACGGCCAACCTCGCTCGAAATAGCTTCTTTGAGGTCTCGTATCTTGCGATACGAGATTGCTCTCCATATAATTCCTTGGTATGGAGGAATATGGATTCTAGATCCATATTCTCGTATCACCTCTGATGTTCATTATCCATCGAGGCCAGCATGAGGCACTTGGCCTTCGCGTAGTCAATCTCCCAGGTCTTACGGATTTCCCTATCCGCAACGCTGGATTCTGGACCTGGGACGGCGGGGGCTTTAGTAGTGAGGATATACCTCAATTTGTCATACGTGATTTCCATCTTAACATTCCTGAACCAATCTTTATAGTTTGGCCCTGTCAATATATTTTTATCTAATAGTAACTTAAGGCCTATCATCTTTGGTTGCTACAATTAGGAGAGAGAGAAGAAACACTTTAGCATGATGCTCTTGCAAGTTTGGATTGGTTTTTAATTTATCTAAAGAGGATGGCTCCCACTATTTCTCGAATCCTTCCTCAAACCATAAAAGAAGAATTAGTCAGGATTTAATCTCACCGTACAATACTTGCTTAACTTTTCAGCCAGGCTAGTGTCGGTACTTCGAGGGAGGTTTTACGACGCTTTCATGAAGTTCCTTAATTAAATAACCTCTTTTCCCTGGAGGCATAACCCCGCTAACACTGTTCTAGACACCTACTTGGTTTATAGCATTGATCGTTTAAGTGGAAAAAATCTCCCGATGAGTAGCATATACTCACAGTAGGATCGGGACCCAAATATCATCGTGTGATAAAGTCGAAGGAATCCTACCAAAATTATCACACTCCAAATGGCATGCAACACTAGCAAGTTTCAGTTTCTTTAGAAACCCCCGATGTGGATTTTTGCCCCATGCTCTTATGAGCTTGACGAAGTCCAACATATCATAAGTCACATGTCAAGTTCTACCCGTCATTGTCCAGGTTAATTTGAACCCACCTGTAAATACCCTTGACGAAGGCCAAAATAGCAGTACGACTGTCCCAAACCAACGCATCTATCTGTAACATTTCAGTAAAAATAAAATATTATTTTGGGAATTTGTATAATTTAATATTATTTTAAGGAATATTTTAATATTTCGGTATAATTAAATGCCGATAAATGGGGAAAATTCTAAAATGGAGTTTTGGTAAAAAGTTTACCAAAATGGCTTTTAAATATTCTATCTGGTTTTATAGATATTTTATCGGAATTTTATCTGGACTGCACACACTTGTGCATGTTAACTTGGGTTAAGTCTAGGGATACGGTGATTAGATGAGCATGGTGGGTTAGCCAAGTTTAGGCAACCATGATGGGCTAACCCTTTGGTTAAGCCAATTGGGTTTAATTAAGGGTTTTGGTTTTTGTTTAAGGGTAATTAGGTTGGGGGTTGACTAAGAAGAGAGAGAGGGGGGGGAGGAGGCTCTAAGTTGTGTCACACCATCTCTTTTCAAAACTCTCACATCTCTCTTGACTGCACAGCAGCAGCAGCTGCTGAAACAATCCATCAGCCCCAATCTTGCATCAGCCAACACCTTTCAACAGCCACATGACATCAACACACACACCGGCCCCTATTACCATAGCCCAACACCTACGCACTCACATCAGCACAACTTCAGCCCCCTACATCTGGAGCTACATCAGCTGCTGAAAACATACATCAGCTCAACACATTTCATCCCCATTGCATCAGCATCTGCAGCAACAGCAGTAACACCATATACTACACCCCACACCCTCATCAAACAATACAACATCACTCTCCCACTTCACCAAAGCAAACACAACAACATCATCCCTTCACACCAAAACAACAGCCCCTGCAGTAGCTGCTGCAAACAGCAACAAAGATTAAGAGAAATTGCAAGCAGCAGATGCAGCATTAGCAACAGCAACAAGAAAGAGAACAGCCACAAGCAGGAGCTCAGCAGCAGCAACCCACCCTTCCACCTCATCCTCCTTCCCTTCTCCTACATCCTAGGTTTTCCTTGAGGTATAATCTTGCAACCCAACTCCTTTCTTGCTTGATTATGGTCATAACGCTGAAATTTAGTGTTTATATCGTGATTAGTGCTAGTTTAGGCAAATTTGAGTGAGACTTGACCAAGTGATGGTTTTGATGATTAGTGTAACCTTATTAGGTGTGTTTGAGACCAGTTCACCCAAGAATTTCCCCAGATTCCAGCAAAAATACCAGATTGTTCGATTTAGTGTCGGTTAGCGTTTTGTCGACTTTTTAAACCTTTCTGGAATCTGCTACAACCCGGGGCCACCTAAAATAAAATTGACTTGGCAGTATGCTGTGCAGGCACCCTGGAACCACCCCACAAAACCCTGGCCCCCACCCCCTTTCCCTGGCCGCCATTTTATTCCCTCTGGCCGCAATTTGCGGCCAGACCAGGGTGAAACCCTCTCGTTTTGCGTGAACGGCTCTTTTACCTGTAAATTTGACCCTAGGTATGTCTAGTTTTGTCTGGTTCCAACCAGGGTAGAATCTGGGTTGATTTTCTGAGTTGGCGCATGATTTACGACTTGTTTTCGTGTGGAATTTGGTATTCGATGATTCGTTTCTGTCGGGTGGCGTTTGAACGCCAACGGCAGAGAGATATTGGCCGTGTTTGCACGCAAGGCTGTAAGTTTTTACTTACGGACGTAGCGTGCACCATTTTGGTTTCCGACATGGTTTTCATGTGTTTTAGCGTGTGATATCCTTGTAGGTACCCCACGTGGCGTCAAGCGTTGGAGGTGCAAATGGCGACATCGGCACCAGCACGCATAAAGAAAGGTGAGTAGATTTATATCTACGGGAAGAAGTCGGGTGGATGGCGTATAGCACCCCCGCAGTTCGTAGTGATGTATACAGATGCGTATACACACTAACAATTAATATATGTTATTTAGGATTAATGATAATGTTAAAATGGATATAACCGTGTTGGATTGATAAAAGGTTACAAAACCCTAGGGTAGTGGGTGCACTACACATACATATACACATATACATACTTGCATACATCCTTATTACATATATGATTATGGGATTCTATATAGATATGTGTTCACGTGGGTATGGGACTATGTGTTCACATACGGATTTGAGGATGATATTTGGGATTGAGATGAGTCAATGAGAGTTGATCTGAGATTATGATATCGGTGATTGGCAGGATTCGTACTTGATATACGTCCTGATATGATAGCGGGTCTTGGATGATAATGCCATAGGAATAGTAATATATATAAAATGATCGACATGTGATTATGATACGAGATAGGATATGATATGAGATGACAAGATATTTATGATAGGCCGCCTTGGGCGTTGTTTACTCCTTGAGATGATATGTGCTGATGATATCGTTTTGCTAGAGGCTGTCAATCGGAAGCCGGATTATGATTATATTGACGATATATGATGATGATATCGATCTATACGAGACTGTCGATCAGTAGTCAGGTCATGACTATTGTGATGATATTAGCATTGTACTAGACATAGGTCAGTACCCCAGATGATGATCTTGATAAGAGGATACCAGATGAGTAATATAATGAATATGATTTTGACCCGTACCCAGATTTGGGGATGCCGTACGACGGATTCACGTACGAGCTATATTTTGATGTTTGATCCGCCCTCTTGACTTGGGAATAACCGATTATAGAGATATGGTATCGGACGTGATATGATCGAGGCGGTGTCACCGACTATATATATATATATATATATATCGACTCAGAGGTTAGGCGGTTTCCCTTACCTACTGTTAGCTTAAGCTCAGCCTATAGTGGTGTAGCTATATGACTCTTATGACATTAGATGCAGTTTAGCTATCATTGTATTTGGTATTCAGCTCCCGCACATTATTATTGTTGCTCTGCATCGCATACTTATCGTGATTCATATTCTATTGTTGATATCATGCTGTTAGGACACCAGCACCATTACCGATGATGCGTATGTACCACGTACACTTACTTGCCAGTTCACACACATCTTCATCGGTAATTGCTATGTCACTACACAGTAGTATTATTGCTGCAGGATATGACCCTTGTATGTTCATACTACTATTCCATGTTGCATCATATACTGTTATACTTGCACTTCATTGATATGTCACATACATCATGTTTTTTTATTATGCGCATTGAGATATGTTGTTTCTATGATATTTCTGGATTTGGGAACCGTGGGTATTTCAAAGAGATTATGTAATTGTTTTAAAAACCCGGTTACCCCTGATATGATATTTCAGTGCGTCCACCATGTGTTTTCTCAGTGCTGAGAGCGACATGTGAAACCCGATTCGAGAAGGCGGATGAGGCCGATTGCGGGTACATGGTGGGCCCGGTGCGGTACCCCGGGGCAAGAAGATCACAGGAGATGGCGTTGAGCCTGGCAGGGGAGCACTACCGACCGGTGATTTTACCCGACGCGTCGGATATCCGGAGGATACCGTCGTGGTCTTGACGGCGCCCTAGATAGTGAGACTTATCAGAGACATTGAGATATTGAGATTGAGGCTATGTTTGGTGCCGATGCTGGGCACAGGTTTCATGATGTTTTTCCATGATTTTGACTATATCCTCATATTTACATGCATGATGCTTATTGTCATTGGGTGACACGTGGACGGGATCCACCTGTATACAGACATTGATCACATACAGACTTGATTACATTGATCATACTTTTCATGCATTCATACATCATTCATATGATACATTGCTACCTGAGGCACTGCACTGACACGGGCACATGGGATTACATTTGGGTTAGATAGTTACCCTAGCCATTGTTATAGAATGCTGGTTATATATTTGAGGATTATATATTATGATCGTATGACCTAGGATTGCGTCATACATGCGATCTTCTGTTCGTAGATGTTTTTCTATTCACGAGTTGGCAACTCACCCCCGTTGTGCCCCAGTTTCTTGCAGGTGTTGCTGTATGGGTTATATTACGGCTTTGCGGGCACGGCTTCTTCAGGTGACTTACTAGTAGGTGGGTTATTTGTATCGTACCCATCATTATACATTGTATATTATATTTCGGTTGTATCTAGAAGTTCCATCATCCAAACATGTGCTTAGTTGAGATAGAGACCAGTGATGTTTATTCTTTCGACCTTAGAGTCGCGCGTTATATTTCTCTGGGTTTCCTGCTGTTGAGTTCCCTTTTCTGTTGTGGTCCTCGCCTTTAGGCGTTGTGTAATATGTTGCAAACTGGTTGATTTACATATGGTTTTTCCTTCACTCCACTACTTTTCTTGGTTTGGATTTCTGGGCTCGGCTTACTTAGAGCACCTACGCCTTGAGACGTTCGTAGCCTAAGTGCCGGTCATGTTCCGTACTTTCGGGTCGTGACACTATCTATGCTTCAGATGAATATTCAGCACCTACCAATCACTATGCCTTGGCGAAGGTCAAAATACATAATTTGAATACTACTGAATGTTCAACTGAAATGACGGAGGGCTACGTATGGTTTTGGCGAAACCGTGAACGTTTTCAACTTGATATAATCGAAGGAATCTGATAGCTTTTAAAAAGGAGTGGTTTAAGCTCCGCATTTTAAAAGTTTTACTATTTTGAAAAAACCGAGTGGTTTTAAAATTGTTCCAACGATTCAGCTTTGGTTTGTTTGCTTTGAATTAATCTAATGTAGTCCCATCAATTAAACCTATCATTACAGAAAAAGAAGAAAATACAACGTCCACTTATGCCATCCGCATTCGCCACTGGGTCCCGTCTAACACCGTTAGGTTACTTAACTAACTCCAGAGCGGGGGCTGGACTACCGTGGATGTAAAACATAAGTAACGTCTATTATATAACATATATAATAATAGCATTCGTCTGACGCAATAATAGGCATTACAGATCACAGATGAATATGTTGGATATACTAGGAATTCCTCGTTTCGTTTAAGCCTGTAACGAAAGACGGATTCCACGGTCGTGATGAATAGCCAAACCCTACCCCAGACTCCGACAGGTGCGGCAAACTACCCACCAAGTTCCAGAAGTGAAGCAACCTCCCTCAACAAAGTGAGCAGGCCACTCGGCACTTCAAAAAACCCAGTAGTTTGTGCACCCCGCCTTGGGTCTATCCTAGGAGCAGGATACAGGAAAAAGAAAATAATACAACGGTGGCTACAACCTCAACCCAGATGTGCCCCGCAAAATAATATTACATCAAATTACAATTTACATTGAATGAAAGATAAAAACACTCATCTCACATCCCCGGCTATTCATCATCGACGATCCAACAAAATTCATATACACAAACCAACAGATATGTGCAATCCTAGACTAACCGACATAAAGCAATTAGCTGAGATTTAAAAACACATATAACATTACAGAAGGACCAAATATCCAAGTACTATAGAAATTCGATCGAAACATATTTTCCGTAACCACCCAAAATGCAAACCAGCATTCAAAACCATACGGGGTAGAAACTAAATATTCCAAAAAAGAAAACACCAAAATTAAGAAATAACAGAAGAAAGATGATTTGAATCGGCCTTGACCCGGCCGCTACTCCACCGCAGAACGGTCTATTCAGCGGCGGTTTCGGGGTCGTCTCGTTGATTCAGTGGCTCATTTTTCTTGTGTTGTCTTAGAAAACCCTGCATATATTTTTCATAGTACCGAAATAATTTTCCAGACAGTTCTAAAATTCGACAGAAAGTAGGGTTTTCGGTGTTTAGTTTCCGGTTTTTCCGACGATCAAAGTTCTAATGCTTGCTAATATGCTAGAATAGGTTTAGTTGGCTCTGATACCACTGTAAGTCCATGCTACGCACCCCACGGGATCGCGGGAAGACGGAAACTATGAAATACGAAAATAATATACTTCGTAGCATCGACTAACCGCCAAGATCGTATCTAAACCTGAACTAGCACAAAGAAAATGAAGTATACACTACATGAACAGAAGTTATACCTCACATAACCGGTACTTCTTCTCCTCGCTGTCCTCCTCACCTGTGTGAGCTCCTTAGAGTGGTTTGGATGTCGTCTCCTCATCGGCTTTCTTGGATCGAAGATAATCCACCCGAAAGCTTGTGTACCGGACTCCATTACAATATACATCACATGTACAGTAATGGCCTCTAGAGCATACATATAACTAACAGGATTCTCACTCAGCTTACTCCTCCATATACACCACAGCACAATGGAGTATCGGAGCGGAGGAATCGCACCCTAATAGATTTGGTGCGCTCTATGATGAGTATTGCTGAGTTACCTATTTCCTTTTGGAGTTATGCACTTGAGACGGCTGCATACCTATTGAATCAAGTTCCATCAAAATCTGTGCCTAAAACACCATATGAGATATGGAGTGGAAAGAGACCATATCTTAAACGAGTTAAGATATGGGGTTGTCCGGCCTATGTTAAAAAACAAAATCCGGACAAACTCGAAGCACGATCAGTTCTTTGCCAGTTTGTGAGATGTCCAAAGAATTCACATGGATATATCTTCTACCACACCGAGGAACAAAAGTTGTTTGTTTCTCAATATGCCATCTTTTTAGAAAAGGAATTTCTTGTGAAAGAAATTAGCGGTAATGAGCTGGAGCTGGAAGAAGTTTCAGCTACACAAACTGCAACTGATAATTTGATAGAACCGGAGAATCCAATAGTCTCCGACGAACCTCAGCCACTCTGCAGATCTAGTAGGGTTCCTCATCCACCTGAGAGATGCTACGGTTTTCTCATAGACGGTGGGAGCGAGAATTGCATCATGGAAGATGATGACCCAACTAGTTTTTAGCAGGCCATCACAAGTGGGGACACTTTGAGATGGCTGGATGGTATGCGATCTGAGATGGAATCCATGTACACCAACAAAGTATGGACTTTGGAAGTTGCTCCTGAAGGGGTAAAACCCATCGAGAACAAATGGATCTTTAAGAAGAAAATTGGTGTAGATGGAAAGGTTGAGACCTTCAAAGCTAGACTTGTTGCAAAAGGTTGATTCTTTCCGGGCTGTCCCCGAGCACATCCGTTTAGTTAGCCCCTCGTGCTGTCCTCGTAAGGCCTGGTGTTGATTATGATGAAAAGCGTTATTTATAACCCATTCTGACGCTTGTCGGCTTTGTCGTAGCTTCCTAACTTTATTGTAGATAGTTGTAAGTCCATGCTACGCACCACACGGGATCGCGGGGAGGCAGAAACTATGAAATAAGAAAATAATATACTTCGTAGCATCGACTAACCGCCAAGATCGTATCTAAACCTGAACTAGCACAAAGAAAATGAAGTATACACTACATGAACAGAAGTTATACCTCACATAACCGGTCCTTCTTCTCCTCGCTGTCCTCCTCACCTGTGCGAGCTCCTTGGAGTGGTTTGGATGTCGTCTCCTCATCGGCTTTCTTGGATCGAAGATGATCCACCCGAGAGCTTGTGTACCGGACTCCTTCTTCAACAACTGAAGAAACTAGGACCACTAGTATGCTACACTAGATGACCTAGACTATGTAGAGTGTGTGAGTGGATTGGTTTATCTCTTTTTATCCTAGATTACTTAACACATGAGTATACTAGGGTTTTGAGGTTGATGAAGGTGAAGAAGGAAAAGCTAGTGAGCTCTTGCAATGAAAAATATAAAATGTGTCTCTCTCCTCATTTGTTGTGAACTGAACTCTATCTATTATCCATGAGATAAATCACAATGAATAATTAGTAAAAGAGTTGAATAGTCAACAAATAACTCATGGCTTGAAAAGGCAACAAGTGTCCAAAGAAGCCATGTCTAAATTCATGCAATATCCACCTCATTTCCTAATTACATAATGCATTATTAATTTAACCTAAAAAGAATAATGCAATTATGTCATGTCACCTTCATCTAGAATTTTACAAAAATGCCCCTCGTCTGTATATACATACCCGTATCCGTATTCCAAAAATACGAATACAAAAAGAGACGAAAATAATCCATCGGTATAATACTAGGATCTGGCTTAAACCAAAGCCCACTAGTATTATCTGTCCGCATCATCATTCGTGCACAAGTACACGTACGTGACCGAACCCTTGTCGTAAAACCATACGACCTCTACATATTTCGCCCGATGCAGGGAAACCCTTTGTGTGGGACTCTAAAGACTCGACACTACGCTGGCAGTAGGTTTAACCACAGGCCGCAAGAGGTACTAGCTGTACGTAATGGCCCCTAGGTAGATGTCGATCAGAAAGCCGATGAGCATAACTCATCCGAACCCCTACTGAGCCTGTCTGTGACAATCTCCGTACAGTCCGGTTTGTTCGTCTAAGAGTGTCGCATATCGGTCCTAGGGGGCGGCAAGCGTCAAACCCGTAATAGTGCAATAAGTCGTGTAGGAGTGCGGCCAAAAACACCCTGAGAAACTACTAGAATCCCTACCAGCAAATCTCGCTTGCCCTGGCCAGGGACTTTGTGTAATGGCTTTTCGAACACAGCGTGATATCAACCCCCAATACCGGGAGAGACGAATCCTATCTAACCACCACTGCCTCCAAGTGATTCGGGACTGCACCCAACTACTACCTGTTTGCACGACTCAACAGAGCCATGGTAGGGTAGTAATCTAAGAACAATGGGAACACACTTGAGGCGAAGTAGCAGTGTCAAGTCGACGGACTAAGCTGTACTCATGTCACCTAGGAACTGCTACCTGACGATAGGTATATTACCAACCAGCAGTTCCCCACGAATCTGTCCAGTGTAACTCATAACCTAATGAGCACCTGCATACTATCTCCAGTATGATGTACTGATGGCTATGGGACAGACCATCTCCCCTCCTGGGATGAGAAGCGTATACACTAGTCTACTCTGGAGTATCGATGCCCTATCTCGATAATCCTGCGACTAAGGACCTATGTAAAGATGTGCTTATAGACTACACAGCCCCCACTAGTGTGATTGCCATCACAACGCTGGTAGTCAAGCAAAGATCCTAAGGGCTCTATCAATATGTGTTGGCGATATGTTAAAAGAAACATATACACATATTAAGATAGATACAAACCAAGTAGCATACTACTATATCAAGGAATACTGTCATAAATCCATGTATATATCCCAAACTTCCAAAATGTAATATACAAACTAGTACTATACAATAATGGCATCTAGGGCATATTACACTAACAATAGCAATTTCGCGCTCTACAATTTGTGAACCCTCTTCGATAGCTTCCCTTATTAGGAAGTCATTCGGATTCTCTTGCGGCAGGGTTGAAGCACTTTTTGCAGGTCTTGCCCCCTGCTCAGCCATGCTATTTACTGACGGAGTGTCTTCATCTAATACTGGCGAAGCATCTTCATCCGGTACTGGAGGAGAATCTTCATCTGATACAATGGAATAGAAGACTATGTGGCAACTTTCCACACGCTCTTCTTCTTCATCATCATTACCATCTTCAAATAAATGCTGGAGGAATTCTTCGAGTGTGATGGGTATACGCTCCTTCTGGTTGTATTCTTCCGATGCATCAATATACTTCTGAAGATCCGTACGCTTGTCGATATATTCGTCAGGCTGTACGGGTTTCTTGGTCTCGGTCTTCTTCTTTTTATTCTTAGAAGAGTGAACTGGGAGGCTTTTCTCCTGTCACCCACCTTGAGCTTGGGATGTGGTATCAACATCCCTTCGATGATTTGCGACTCACGTGGACTTTTCTATTTGATTGTCAGGCAGGCATGTAGCTCCTTTAACATCTTTTTAGTTTTTGATGAAAGGATCATTTCCTATAGGCTTTTCACTACCATCGAGCAAGAGGCCCCTGCCGTGTCTGCTTTCTTGGAGACATGCTTCTTTGGTGGATCCACCTTTTAGCCATCCATCAACATGAATTTGCTCTGTTTGTACTGATCCTCTACCCAATTTTTGAATATGTAACAGTCTTCAATCAGATGACTTATAATCCGATGATATGGGCAATAGTTAAGGTCGTTGACTGTGTTTGCTTGTGCAGGTTGTCGGGGCTCAGGTAGCCACAACATGTGATTCTTCATGGCAAGGTCGAATAACTTCTTCGTCTTGTCACGAGGAAAGGAGTATTCATGCCCTATCTTCTCTTCAAGGGTGGGACCTGAACGATTATTATTTTGACATCCTAGTGCTTTAGAACCGCCTTGCTGCTATTGAGCACTGGGGACAAATGCTACTTTGTTTTTGCCTCTACTATTTTAAGATTCCCCTTTTGCAGAGGAGGAGTGTTCGGCACGATTTATTACATTTTAATACCACTCAAATCCTATCATGTTGTTAATAAACAATGTTATTTTATCTGTGTCTGTTCATTAGTACAAATTACAGGTACACAGATAAAAACACTGAAGACGGTACACAACAAGCACTGAAACGACGGTTTTTAGCCGGAACTGCAAACAGGACAGATAACAGATCAAGTCATTGAGTTTTGCAAACAAATTAAGTTGTGTACAATAAATAATTGGTTTTGATCCATCATGATCATATGTTAACAAATGTGAACAAGTATTGGATCATGGAAAAGTAGGCATGAGACATCAAGTTGCAAACACCATCATGGTGTCTTGCAAATAGGTACACAAGTGGCTTGGACAAGTGGGTATGGTTCAATATATGTGAGAAATAATTGAGTTGAAGTGTGAACACAACTCATACCCACTTGATCCCTTCTCTGTACATTATTCCAGATTACATTCAGGTGTGAATTAAAATAAATTGCAAACACAGAGAGATGCTCAAGAGACCAGAAAAGTACAGACCAAAGGTAGGCCCCATCCTCCAACTCTTGGCCGCAATTTAATTCAAATTGGCCGCAAATTATGGCCAATTCTTATTCATTTTGTCTCGTTCAATTATGGTGGGTCCCTAGTGGTCTTGTCATTCCAGTGTCATATGCAACCTTTTATTTTGAGTTGCTTATAAATAGAAGATCACAAATATAGTTCGGAGAGACTTTGGAGTGAGAAAACAGTTTGTAACATTTGATTGCTTCATCTTCTTCTCTCATTAAGCTCTCACTTGAGTGCTCCATTAAGGAGGTTGAAGTTGCTATCTACATTGTAGCTCAAGACCCTCCATTTTGTTAATAAAGAACTTGCACTTCCCTTTTCTTTAAATTCTTATTCTTGTTCTTGTGTTTTATGTTTTTCTTTTGTTTTTCATTTTTCTATTTTGTAATGCTTGAGTAAATCTATATGGTTGTGCTGATGGTGAGGATGTGAGATGAATGGCTTTGCCTTCCTCCATCTCTTGTGAATGTTTAATGTGCTCAAATCTTGATTATAACCTTAAGATTGCTAACTTGGATTGGTTTGATATGATATGTGATTTTATGGTTACTTGGTAAGCTCATCATACACCATATTCTCTCCAAGACCCTATGTTGCAATGTTAAAGTTAGAATCATAATAGTGTTAAGGTTGATAAGTGTTAGATAGGGTATTTTGTTAACAAGTTGTTTGACACACTTCTTCATTTCATATACCCTATACCATCACATTTCACTTAGCAAGTTTACTGCTAAAACCACTTGCTCTCATATGCTAATTTGTGTATTTTATGTTGATGTATGCTTACTAACCCTTGCTCTTAGTGTTGATACTTCAAGCTTGGATATACAAACGGTAATTGAGACAATACGGATTCGTTTCGTGTCTTGCGTCGAACTTCAATATCTTGATGACTTGTGCTTCACAAACGTCTTGAAAAGACATGCTTCATGTCGGATCAAACAAAATGATGGGACAACTCATAGTCAAGGGAGCGACGTAGAAATCGCCGCGATTCAACCATCCGAACCAAAGCCATGGCCACTTTTCTTAACTTTTTCTATAATTCCGCATTTTCTTATTTTTATGACAAAACCCAAATTCTTTCTTTGTAAACCTTAAACAACAATCTCTAATCACCAATTCCCTGTGGATCGACCTGTACTTGCCATCTCGCTACAACGTGTCGTGCACTTGTGGTTTATAAATTTTAAAACGAGACCGAGCTCGCGTGCGCCGTATTTCTAAAACCATTTCTTTTCAAAACGTAAATGCGCGTGTGGGTGATGTCCCAACAAGTTTTTGGCGCCGTTGCTGTGGAAGCGGTAGTTATTAAGGGTTGTTATTTCTGGTTCAATTGTATATACATACTAACAAATTAACTTTAACTAAAAAATTTCAAAACACAAAACAAACAAAACTAACTTTTCTAACAATTTTTCTCTGTCTTTTTGATCTACAGACACTCTGTATTTTATTTTAAAATTTTGCATTTAAAATTGGGACACTATAAGGATAGGAAGTACACGGTAAAAAGTTAGAGCACCCATTCAAAAATTTGTCCACTAATAAATCCTATTTGGCCGCAAATTGCGGCACATCTACCTCCACTTGCCCCAAATTTTTTGTGTTTTTTTTTCTTTATCCCATTTTGGCTCCATTCTTATATGCAAAATTTCACATTTGTGTGTGTGCTACTAATTGGCTATATATTGCTTTTTGCATTAAATATCGTATTTTCCGACATTTTCAGTTTTCAACGGAATTACGAGCAGCGATAGTGCGAAGCAAAGTTCAATTTCAATAATAAGGCGTTAGTGAAGTACAGCGCTAAGGATCCGGATAGTTTGACCCGCGCAAGCGAACATTCAAGTACTCATGATCACTTCAATAGGGGTTTCTTAACCCAAATCACATCGGTACGTATTTTTCGAACACCTTTTCTCCAATCCGATGCATTCCACTATTATATCTTCTACAGGATTCTTCGCAAAATTTGCCGCCAATAGAAGATAGAACTAACCCATATTTGTTGCAGCGCTTAACCCTAAAACGTAAAAGATTTGCTTAATTGATTGATTGATTTGCTTAAACTCTTTTATTGATTTGCGCATTTGCATCTTAATACGGATATTAAAGGCACGAGAACCAAACAAGATACGGTAAAAGATTTCATCACCTTTTTCCGTGGTCCACAAATCACAAAACTGCATTCTTGCAAACCCGCAGTAATTTTAAAATTAATTAGAACCCTGACTTTAAGGATCCGCGCTCAATAGGGCAAGTTAATTATGTTTAGAACACCGTTTAATGATATATTGTTCACGAGGTGTCTATGCAAGTGTTGGCGCAACCGCTAAAAGAGAAAGGGTTATTTTAATTAAGGAATTTTGCGAAAACGTTGGACAACCTCCCTTTATCACTGCACTTACCTGGCTTAGTGATCCGTATATCTTGAACCCGTTTCTCGACACAATTTTACTTCGACAATTAGGTTCTTGAGCACGTCTAGTTGACTTAGCATAATATAGACTGCTGGGGATGTGATATTCTTTGTTTTTGTGAATTTGTGAGTACTTATTGATATGGGTGATACACAGTTCGATTCAATTATTCACAATCCTTATTCTTTTGTTAATACTCAGACCCAATTCATTTATTCAAATTGCCAAGATTCTTCCCACATTCATGAAAACTGTCATTTCCTAGGGAGTGACCAACCATACAAGAATTTTGATATCGGTCACCCACCTAACACTCTTGAACCCAATACCACATCAAACATAAATCAAATAATTGAAAACTTGGAGAAAGAGGTCGACAAGATGACTGCTTTAGCATCACTACCGTCACAACCCTCCCTTCCTGAAATAGTTGACACGCAGATAGGGTATGATAGTGAGATGGATACTAGGTTGACCGCTTTAGAGAAAGGTATTGAAGTGCTGATTGCATTTGAGAATCAAACAGCTTCGACGCTAGCTATGTTCATACAACAATCTGATTAATTGTTTCACACTCAAGCTCAATCATTGGCTAAAATCGACGAACAAGTGAAACATTTAGCTGTGAGGATTCTAGGGAGTGAACACAGTCAATTTGAACCAAATAAAGTCAATATCTGTCATCTAGAAAGTCAGCTGAGTGAGATAAAAGATCAAACAAATTTTGATGATTTCATAGATGATGATGAGGTAATTAATTTGACTGAGTGTTACCAGGACAAGCAAGAAAACCCTCCGAGTCAGTCCGACACTACCCTTCAAGTATCAAATAGGCCTCCCATCACTTGTGATCTTGAGGATGATTTAACCAACATACTGCTTGAAGATGAAATTCTTGCACCGACTGATTTTTACGCTAAAATTTTAGAGGAGGGAACATGTGAATTTGACGGGTATGGTGTCAATGTAGTGTTCGATATAATTCACAATTAGGAACCCACAATTTTAGTATCACCTATTGATATAGTTTTGAACGAACCGTTAGTGTGGGAACCTATATTTTTAGATTACATGAACATACCCATATGTGATGAGGGAGAACTTGAGCTGGGAGATGTGAGCTGTAACAACGAGAGTAGGATTGTGCAGGATTATAGGGAGGAAGACAACCTTGAAAAACATTCTTTCATGCCGAGTTTTGAGAAGATATTTGCGGATGAACTTGATATTCTTTGTGAGTTTAAGTCAGGATCATTTTGGGAACATCCTACGGACCTTTCTTTTGCTGAAATTTTTGAGGATGAACTCCAGTTTTTAAACAAACTTGACATCATAACTCAACACATGCTTCTTGAACATACAATTCATTCGGGCAACAATTCTTTGACTCCTTCAAAACTTCATCTTCGCATTCAACGTCTTCTGATCCCTACTTTCACACACCCATGTCCTTTTCTAATATCTAGCCATACCACTGACATGTACATTTTTTTTTCTTTTTTTTACACTTTCTCTTTTACCAGCCCTGGTCTTATATTGACAAAATATTTGAATGGCCAGTACTAAGTTCTGGACTAACGCAATCTCTTAACTTGTGAATACTGTAATTAACTCTTAGAATTTTCTTTTTATGAATAAAATCTCACCCTGATGTCTAAGTCTAGCTACCAGAGATGAGGGCAACGATGAAGACATTGTAAAACTCAGGTTTGGAAGTGAGCACTGCGTTTATTTTGCCACATCATGTGTAAATTCTGCATTAAATATATTGAAAAACCCATAAAAATTTGAAAAAAAAATTCAAAACATAAAAACTTTGTCATCTTGTTAGCTAGCGGGGAAACTTAGACTCGATGTCTGACGGTTCGGTTGATAAGGTGGAAACAACTAAATCCTTTTCAAGAGATTGAAAACCCGAAAGATAACTCTCCTTTGAGTTTAACCGTGGATAATATACGTCTTTTATATCACTTTACACGTGTCGTGAGTTTTTGAGAATTAGATGAAATGCCTGAAATGTCTTTAAACTTTTAAAAATTGATAAACATCTTTAGGATCAAACGGGTTTTTTCTGAATTAAGTAATATTAAGAATAGTTCGTAAAGTGAAGTGGATATAAAGGATATTATTGAGGTTTTAATGGATGCTTAGCTCTGAAAAATAACCCATCTGGAATCTTATTGGAGTAATTACACACCTTATCTACAGAACACGTCTTTGGGATTAAAAAGAAAAACTGGCGATATCTCCAATCGCACCACTTTCAGAATATTTTAAACACAACAAAATAAGTCTTTTGTTTTGTGGACTTGGTGACTTGGGCAATTAAGTCCTAGGGGTGTCTCCACACCTAATACCCTAAAACCATCTGGTTTGGGAGTCATTGACCCAAAGCCCGCTAAGCCTCCAATCGCAAAATAAAACAAGCTAAGCAAGTATTCTCTCCGAGTTAAAAGTCCTCATGATTCTTTGTGAGAGAATAATCTTGGCGGAGACGAGTTTTCTATTATAACTGTTTTTAGCGGAGATATGAAGGTTTCATTTGTAAGTTTATAAGACTTTATGCACGATCACGAAAGGTGTGTATGAACAAAGACAGATGAAGGGTAAGAGTGAAGAATAAGACTTAGTTCTCTATTAAGAATGATTGAAATTCTGACTTGAAACTTAACTGGAGAACAAAACTTGAGAAAATTGTTGGGATGCGGTGCCCGCACCATGGAGGCCGCGACCGATGCGAAAGCAAAAACAAAAATTCAGACGAGCAGCGGACTCCCGTAATGCCCAAGATATGAACCATAGACCTAAACTAGCTAATCTACAAGTGCAAGGGTTGAAGAAATACAACTTTTGTCGCGTGTCCACCCAATTATGGAAGACCCCTCCAAGCTCGTAGCCGCCGAGATCGCGCTTGAGAATCGACCACCCTTGCCAAAGACGATCAACCCGAGGGAATGCGGAGGAGGCTCTAACCGACGATCCAAACTCACTAGGTTTGGATAGTCGGTGATGTAGGAATACTTCACTAAATTTTCTCTCTTGAACCATGATAAAAAAATGGAGAGCAAGAAGAAGAAGAATAGGAGCTAGAGGAGAGCATGAAGCATGAAGCTCAAAAAATGATGAATGAAGAAAAACATCAAGTCTTGAGAGTGAGCATGGCTTGCTCCTTTTCAACAATGCATCAATAGTGCACCCAAATGAATATATCATTTTTAAAAGATTCAAGCCATACCTCACTGCATGCATGCACCATGCTTCATAAATTTCCACTTTTCCACCTCATTTCCCTTTTATTTTTCTAAATAGAAAAATAAATATGAAGTGTTCTTCTTTTAGAAGCATTCCCGTATAAATACGGAATACTTCACCCGGTATATATATCGCTATACATAGGCGTATCCGTATAAAAATACGGATAGCACCAAAGAGAGAAAATGAATAGTAAACAATAATACTAAAATATGTATCAAAATACATATATAAATTATTAAATCAAAACCTGATTTAATAATCCGGCTTAATCCTGAGCCGGCTAGTATTATCAACCGTCCGATTAAAGTCCGTGTATCGTGTACACGTATTTAATCGGACCCCCTACACGTACCAATGTACGGCTCTTACAACAGTCGCCTGAACCGGGAAAACCCTCTGTGTGGGACTCTAAAGATTTGACAATATGCTAGCAGTAGGTTTAACCACAAGCACATCAGCGGCACTAGCTGTACGTAACGGCTACCCAGGTATTTGTCAAAAGGGGGGTCGACAATCAAGTGTGTCCTTACTTTACTGAGCCTGAATGTGACAATCTCCGTACAGTCCGGTCTCTTCGTCAAAGAGTATCGCATATCGGGTCTAGGGGTGGACAACGTCAGACCTTTACTAACTCGATAAGTCGTGTCTGAGTCAATCTCATCATCAACTGAGATACTACTGATCAACTATCAGTAAATCTCACCTACCGTGGCCACGGATTTCTGGTGATAGCTAACCGAACATAGCACAACATCGACTCCTAATACCAGGAGAGACGAATTCCTGACAGTTAACCACTGCCTCCATGTGGCTCGGGACTGTACCCAACTAAAACCTGTTTGCACGACTCCTTTGAGCCATGGTAGGATAGTAATCAAAGTACAGCGGAAACTCACACGAGAAAAATGACGACTTCAGGTCAAAGGACTAACTCGTACTCATGCCACCTGAGAACTTCCATCTGACGATAGGTATAATACCATCTAAAAGTTCTCAGCGAGTCTGTCCAATGTACTCACCTCCAGTGAGCACCTATATACTATCTTAGGTGTCACAACACCAATGGCTTGTGAGACCGGCCACCGCCCCTCGTCGGGTTCTCGAAGCGTATACACTAGTCTACTCCAGAATATCGATGCCCAGTCTCGATACTCCCATGACTAGGGACATTTAAGGATATGCTTATGGACAACCCAGCTCCTATATATATGATCACCATCACAATGCTGGTCGTCAAGCAACAATCCTACGGGCTTCATCAACGATGAAGATACACCAGATAGCATACTATCATCTTGAGTAAGATTGTTATACATGTATAAGTCCTCCCTCAATTAATATAATCGCCTACTCACAATCATTATAATTGCCTTGAGGGCACTATATCCAACAAAAATCTTAAGTATTTTCAAACTCGTGTGATCCTTTAGAAGTTGGTCCTGGTCCTGGTCCATATTTATGACATGATGACCCTAATCGTAATTCTTAAAACTTTACGACACTATTCGCACAATCACGTAAAGACGCATATGAACTTATGTTAAATGAGATGAGAGGAGTGAAAAATAAGGGTTGGACGTTTTTTTATTAGGGTAATAGAACTTCTAGCTTTAATTCTAACCTTAAAATTAGAATCAACTGTTTCTTCACGAAACTTACTTGACAGGATTTTGTGGGTGCAATCCGCTGAAAACCTTTAGGAGACAAAACTCCTACTAGAGACACCTAGAGGTTTAATAGCTTGTTGCACGGGCTCAGAGCAATTGCATTCCCTGCGAAAGTGAGGTTAGGACTTTGTTTTCCTCAGGACGAGCAAAAGATAGGTTTGGGAGTATTTGTTCGGCATGATTTATTACATATTAATACCACTTATTTCCTATCATTTTGTCAATAAATAGTGCTATTTTATCTGTGTCTGCTCATTAGTACAGATTACAGGTACGCAGGCAAAAACACTAAAGACGGTACATAACATGCACTAAAACGACGGTTTTTAGCCGGAACTGCAAACGAGATAGATAACAAATCAAGTCATTGAGTTTTGCAAACAAATTAAGTTGTGTACAAAAAATAATTGGTTTTGGTTCATCATGATCATATGTTAACAAATGTGAATAAGTATTGGATCATGGACAAGTGGGCATGAGCCATCATGAGACATCAAGTTGCAAACACATCATGGTGTCTTGTAAGTAGGTACACAAATGGCTTGGACAAGTGGGTATGGTTCAATGTATGTGAGAAAGAATTGATTTTAAGTGTGAACACAACTCATAACCACCTGATCCCTTCTCTGTACATTACTCCAGATTATATTCAGGTGTGAATTAAAAGAAATTGCAAATACAGATAGATTCTCAAGAGACCAAAAGAGCACAGACCAAAGGTGGGCCCCATCCTCCAACTCTTGGCCGCAATTTAATTCAAATTGGCCGCAAATTGTGGCCAATTCTTGTCCATTTTGTCTCGTTCAATTATGGTGGGTCCCTGGTGGTCTTGTCATTCCAGTGTCATATGCAACTTTTTATTTTGGGTTGCCTATAAATAGAAGATCATAGATATAGTTCGGTGAGGCTTTGGAGTGAGAAAACAGTTTGTAACATTTGATTACTTCTTCTTCTTCCCTCTTTAAGCTCTCACTTGAGTGCTCCATTAAGAAGGTTGAAGTTGCTATCTACCATGTAGCTCAAGACCTTCCATTTTGTTAATAAAGAATTTGCACTTCCCTTTTGTTTAAATTCTTATTCTTGTTCATTTGTTTTATGTTTTTCTTTTGTGTTTCATTTTTCTATTTTTTAATGCTTGAGTAACTCTATATGGTTGTCGTGATGGTGAGAATGTGAGATGAATGGATTTGCCTTCCTCCATCTCTTGTGAATGTTTAATGTGCTCAAATCTTGATTGTAACCTTAAGATTGCTAATTTGGATTGGTTTGATATGATATGTGATTTTATGGTTACTTGGTAACCTCATCATACACCATATTCTCTCTAAGACCCTATGTTGCAATGTTAAAGTTAGAATCATAATAGTGGTAAGGTTGCTAAGTGTTAGATAGGGTATTTTGTTAACAAGTTGTTTGACACGCTTCTTCATTTCATATACCCTATACTATCACATTTCACTTAGCAAGTTTAATGCTAAAAACACTTGCTCTCATATGCTAATTTGTGTATTTGATATTGATGTATTCTGGCTAACTCTTGTGCTTAGTGTTGATATTTCAAGCTTGGACATACAAACGGTAAGTGAGACAATACGGATTCGTTTCGTGTCTTGCATCGAACTTCGATATCTTGATGACTTGTCCTTCGCAAATGCCTTGACAAGCCATGCTTCATGTCGGATCCAACACAATGACGGGACAACTCATAATCAAGGGAGCAACGAATAAATCGCCACGATTCAACCATCCGAACCAAAGCCACTGCAACTTTTCTTAACTTGTTCTATAATTCCGTATTTTCTTATTTTTGTGACAAAACCCAAATTCTTTCTTTGTGAAGCTTAAACAACAATCTCTAATCACCAATTCCCTGTGGATCGACCCGTATTTGCCGGCTCGCTACAACGCGTCGTGCACTTGCGGTTTATAAATTTTAAAACGAGACCGAGCTCGCGTGTGTCTTATTTCTAAAACCATTTCTTTTCAAAACCGTAAAAGCGTACGCGGGTGAAGTCCCAACAAGGAGACGTGGTTGATCTACTCTAGTTAGACCAACTTATAAAGAAGTTCTTGATAGGTGGTCGGTTTGGCAAAAGACAGGAATGGGTAAACCTTTGATCGCGGATCTATGTTGCCTATAAACATTCCGATAGCTGGAGCTTCGGAGATTGGATGCTTACGCTTCGAGGCAAGGTTCCTCCACTGAATGGCATATTGTTCATATCTGATTTTTGCAGTATTATATCACCCATTCTTAATCACATTGCATATAAGTAGGTACATTTGATCCATGTCTGCTAAATAGTTGCAGGTTACAGGTTTTCAGCTCATTACAGTGAATTCGTGAAAAGTCGCTACAAATGTGAGACTACGACCAACAACAGATGAATCCGTATGATGCCGCCTACCAGTTCAAGGAACAAATGGAAAATCATTAGACAGTTCAATGCACAAAGCACAAGGGCAGCACAAGATTCAAGACTTCAACGCGAAGCTCAAGGCAAAAGTCCACATCATTCTGCACTGTTAGAAATCTGGAAGGAAATAGAAAAGATTCTGAGAAACCAAGTGAAGAAAACAGAAGATAAAAGCAATATGAAGCAATCCTGAAGAGATAAATGATCGGTCGAAAATATTGCATTTTTAACACATCAATTTCCCAACTCTTTGCAATCATCTAAAGGTGTTTGGTATGAATACAGCACATATTAGCAAATTTTCTATAAAATACCAAATAACTTGTGTTATATATTATAACCGGCATTTTGAGGGAAATTGGGTGTTTATCATTGCACGCATAATCTTTGTATATCGCAACACTTGTCTCGAGATTGTATGCAGGAAATTCCAGGTAAAAGAGCCGGAACTGCTAAAAGTGCTGATAAAATACATCAAGTCCAAGACTTGAGATCCGGCAGTAAACCAAGAAAAGAATAAAAGATTCCAGACATTCCATGAAGACCCAAATATCAACACAAAATACCCCTGAACTTTTCCTGCAGCAAGCTTCCTACATGGCCGTGGATCCGCGGCCAAGTTGGCCTATCCGCCGCGGATCTGCGGCCTGTTAGACACATCAGCGTGCCAAATTCCTCCACATGGCTTCTTGTAACGGCCTCAGCTTCCAGAAGACTCTTAAAGACCACGTGTCTTCTTCCAGAAGGCTCCCCCCAACAACCTTATCCTAGAATATTCCTTATTCTAGAATATTCCCTCCAACAAACTTCTTTTAGAAGACTCTCTCTAACAACCTAGCTTTGGAGGGAAGATTCAAATGAGTGGTTATAAAAATGGATCTAGATCTAGGGTTTTGGGGTTGTTCATTTTGGAGGGAAAAGTTGTTGAAATTGGAGGGAAAAATTGTAGATCCAAATCAAATCTAAATCAAATTGAGTGACACAATTTGATCCAAATCAAGATCTATCGAGTGCCGAGCCAAAGCAAGCATCCAACGAGCCTTTTTGAAGCAACGCCGATCTTCATCCGAGCAAGTGATCCAAGACGATCCGCGACTCACGAAAACGATGCGAAGCTAGTTCGACGATCGAGTTCTCTCCTCAATTCTTATAGTCTTTGAGTGAATTGTAACGAAACGTTGAATAATAAAAGGTGAAAATTCTTAATCTTGCTTTTCTTTACATTCTTGCGTTGTGGAATTTCTTGATCTTTGATTCAATTATTTTCATGATGCTTGAATAAATCTCCGCTTATGGAGGATTCGAGAGAATTGATAGATCTAATGATGATCAAATCTTAATACTAATTTTTAAGTCTTATGAGATTTGTGAACTCTAGGAAAAAGAATCATCAATGACCTAATTTGGATCGAGATCACATTCTTGTGAATTTCGTTGCAAATTAGGGATCAAATGATTGATGATTTTCTTTGCTAGAGGCTAGATCCGAATGATCATGATTGAAAAGATAAGGGATAGAAGGAGAAACCCTAGTTTCTTCAATAGATCCCTAATCTTCATTCATAATCATCAATCTAGCTATAAATTATCAATAGATAAGATTAGGAATTATTAGATTCATCATTAACTATTGATTCAATCGAATCCTACAAGCTATTCTTCATTATCTTGATAAATCAAAGTGATTGGGACATTTCTTGATTCTTGATTCTTGATCTTTATTTTCTTGATAATTCTTGAAACTAAATTTCACAATTCTTGAACAATTTTCTTTTCTCTTTTAATTTTCGACTCATCTAAAACAAGATCGATCAAAATATACATCTCAGTGGACGATCCGTATTCATTAACGTGCTACATCGACGCCGTTAATTGATTGCGGTATAAATATCTTTGATTGTGAACACTTTACATTTCATCACAACTAAGACGATCAATTAAATGGCGCCGTTGCCGGGGATGTGTGCTATTTTGTTCGTTTTTGTTATTTGAGCTGAAAATTTATTATTCCATCAAATTTTCATCCAAGATTCACTTCAAGTGCTTAACGATTAGTGTTTGAATTTTTGCGAGAGAATCTGGAATCATTTCAGCGGTGAGATCAAGATTCAGAGAAGATCTGAAGAATCCTGAGAAGCACAGGGACCTGTACAAAAATTTTGAAACCCTAATTCCCCCATAGCGCCGCGGATCCACGGCCATAGTGTTTTTTTGCGGCGGAACCGCCGCCGTTTAGGGTTTGCATTGTGCCAAAATTCTTAGGTCTGCTTTCTGTGTTCCCCTCTTCTCTCTGATCTTGTCCAATAATCAATTTCTTGCAGGATTCTTTGCAAAAATTCAGCGCCACTAAAATATAAATTTGTTGCGATTCTTGAAATTGGTTGTTTTGTGCATATTTTAATACGGAAATTAAGGGGCAAAGACCAAATTCAGATTAGGTGGGGAGTTCATTACCCTTCCTAAGCCCCGGAAATCACAAACTTGCATCCGCATCACCCTCATTAATTAAAAAATATCTAGACAAGACTCTAAGGACTGTCGCGCTCATTTAGGACAGAAGAAGGTCATGGGTAATCTATTGCTTATCCGCGTTTCTTTTGTGGTGTCTAGAAAAGTGTGTCTAAGGCAAGTGGTTACTTAATTAGGCCCACTACTTACGTAGTGGAGAACCTGGCACTTACCTGGCCACAGGAGGGAAAAAGAGGCAGTATGTAAGTCCATGCTACCTCTCCCGGTACTTTCGGGCATGCGGAATTTGATAAAAAAAAACGATTTTTATAGAGGTGGTAACATGGACTTATAACCCGGATCTTTGTTAAACATCTAACTAACAGCCTAACTACGAGTTGCTAACTACTCGGTTAGGGGGTTATACCTTGCTTGTCTTGAACTCCTTCGTCTTCAAACTCCGATGGTGGTCCGGATCGGCTTCTTCCCATCGTCTCCGTACGCCGAAGATAGATCCACCAGAAAGCTCCAACCTTTGGCTCCTTCTTCGAACTTTGAAGAAACTAGTTCACTCGGTTTGCTAAACCTTGTGAACTAGAGTGAGTAGAGAAGAGTTTGTATGGGATTTTATCTATGATTCTTGATTCTCAACTCATGAGACAAGTGAACCATAGAATCAAGAGAGCGAGCAAGAGGAAGAGGGTGAGAGCAAAAACAAGAGAGCTCAAGAACAAGAGAGAGAATGGTCAAGTGAGAATAAGCCTTTCTTTTGTCTTTCACCCTCTCATAATCCAAAGCAATGATAACAAATCATATCAATCAAGTGTTATGTGATGGTTGAAGCAACCATAACCATATCATTTCATGCACTCATTTTGCACAAATGAACAAGCAAGCAAAAGTCTTTGCCATGAAATGATGGCTATGGTTATCATGATGGTCAACTAGTCAAGCCTAGTCAACCGGTCAACAAGTCAACAAAGTCAACAAGTCAACAACCATGTCACCATAATACTTAATTAATATAATTGTTAATCATATATCATATTCTCATTAGGGTTGAGCAAAAAGTCAATAGTCAACGGTCAACTGTCAACAACCCTAATGAGAATCCGCTGCCTCTGTCTCCCCGTCAACTGTGCATACACACCCGCATCCGCGTTCCGAGGAACACGAATGCAAACTGGATAAATCCAATCCCAAAAGGTACACTAGGATCTGGCTTAAACCAAAGCCCGCTAGTGTAAACTGTCCAGACACTGTACGTGCACAAGTACACGGATGTGACCGAACCCTGTCGCAAAACCATGCGACCTGTCGTAAAACCATGCGAGCTCTACTCTTTTGCCTAAAGGCGAAAAGCTTTCTGTGTGGGACTCTAAAGACTCGACACTACGCTGGCAGTGGGTTTAACCACAGACCGCAAGCGGCACTAGCTGTGCGTAACGGTCCCCAGGTAATGCCGACAAGAAGACTGACGAGGCGAAACCCATCTGAACTCCTACTGAGCCTGAATGTGACATTCTCCGTACAGTCCGGTCTGTTCGTCTGATACATCGCATGGCGGGCCTAGGGGCGGTAAACGTCAGTCCCCCAATAGCGGTACAAGTCGTGCCGGAGCGAAGCCCAAAACACCCTGAGATAACACTGGAAGCCTACCAGTATATCTCGTTTGCCCTGGCCAGGGACTACTCGTGTAATGGCTCTCCTAGTAGACACAGCGCGATGTCAACCCCCAATACCGGGAGAGACGAATCCTGTCTAACCGTCACTGCCTCCAAGTGCTTCGAGACTGCACCCAACTACTACCTGTTTGCACGACTCCTTTGAGCCGTGGTAGGGTAGTAATCAAAGTGCAGTGGGAACACACTCGAGGCGAAGTGACAGTGTCAAGTCAGCGGACTAAGCTGTACTCATGTCACCTGGGAACCGATAACTGACGATAGGCATAATACCAACTAGTCAGTTCCCGACGAGTCCTGTCCAGTGTACCCGTAACCTAACGAGCACCCACATACTATCTCAAGTACGACGTACTGACGGCTGTGGGACAGACCGTCTCCCACACTGGGATGAGAAGCGCATGCGCTAGTCTACTCCGGAGTATCGATGCCCTGTCTCGATAGTCCTGCGACCAGGGACCTGCATAAGGATGTGCTTATAGATTACCCAGCCCCACTAGTGTGACTGCCATCACATCGCTGGTAATCAAGCAAAGATCCTAAGAGCTCCACTAATGTGTATAGGTGATATACTAAAATAAACACATGTACACATTGAAGTAGAAACAAACCAAGTAGCATACTACTATTTTGAGCAAGATTGTATATACAAGGTGAATATCCCAAGCTTCCATTAAGTAATATACAAACTAGTATGATACAGTAATGGCCTCTAGGGCATATACACTAACACAGTAGAGGATCTATCTTGCGACTTGTCTTCTGGAAGTCTAGGAGCGGTCTAGAGACTTGACCTAGGTGATCATTAGATATAGGGTTGCTTATGCATGTTTGTGTGAATTTTCATAAATCCGTCCTTTTTCAAAACAAGCCAATTATTTCTTCCCCCTTTTTACCCTTTTCCCCCTCTTCTCTTCTTATAATGGGTGACCCAAATAGAAGAACTCTTGCCGAACTTTGCTGTCCACAACCAGATATTTCTTGTTTTCATAATCCCTTCGGTATACCGTCCGACTCTCTCATGTCCTTAAGAGATCGGATAGAACAAGCGGGTAGAAACAGTTGGCCACCTCAGTCCAGGTCTTATCAACCGTATCCTAATTCTACATCCGTTTCATTTGATACTCCGAGTGAGGAAGCCCCTAGACGCATTTCCATTGCTGAGCATATAGCTATGGCTAGAGGCCAAAGTTTCAACCCGGACCAATATCAACCATCACCTCCACTTTCCAAAGAAGAATTTCATAATCGGTTTGTAGCATGTATGATGTCCAATAGCCAACTGACGAGCCAATATCAAAATTCTTCTTATCATAATGTTGACCCGACTCCTACCCAACTTTCACAACCATTATGTTCCTATCAATCCAATCCAACTTTTCCACCTTCTCTAAACGGTCCTTCTAATCAGTCATTGGGAGTTTTAATTATCCACAAGAATTTCAATCTTATCCTGAAACTCCTTATCGACCCAAGTCTAGTCTTGAGCAGACATTAGAAAAATATCTGGAATTGACAAGCCAATTTAGGAAGGTAACAACAGAGTGGATGCAAGCAAATAATTTCAAACCGGCCCAAAAATTTTCGGTACATAATTATGGCATTAGACAAAATGAGAATTTGAGTAGTGAGAGAGTGTTATACACCTTTCCTAATCAAGCATTCCCTTTCCAAACTGAAATCCACAACTCCAGTGTGATTGAAAACCATTCTTTGAATGAGGTGTTTGAGAATTTTAGCCTTCACTTGAATAAGGTGATTGACGTTGGGGATATATTGATTGATGAACCCAAAATTTTGGATGAGTTTGTTCCACCAATTCATCAGGTCCTTTCATTTTCTTGTGGTCATCATCTTGAGCCTTTAATTCTTCCCGAACCCCAAATGTGTCTTGAAGTTGATGATAATGGTATAACCGAACAGCAGACCGAAATTCAGCCTTCATCTCCCACATCTGGTTTAGCGACACTCGACACAACAATAGGTTTACCCATTTCATCTTCCACTCTCTCTGATTCTTCTTCTGTTCCAGAAATGATTGTGAGTGTTGATGAATCACAATCCGATAGTTCAAGTTCGACAATTCCATAAAGCCAACTTGATTTGGATATTTTTGAAAACGGGGAAGATGAGTTTTTCGAGTCTTCTACCTCCATGTATTTTGACAAATCAAGTATGGTAAAATCGGACACAAAATTTATTGACTACAAAATGTTTGATCTTACCATTGATAAAAGTTTTGAAGAACATTTTGCTGACGAACTTGAATTTTTAAACAATACGGATTTTGTGATTGATCAACCTTCACTTATAGAAGTTGAACAGCCACCACTCATTCTTCCTAATCATTCACATTCATCCTCATTCTTTCTTTTCTCTGATTTAAAATTCAAACCCTTTCCAGACCACCTCTTATTCCTTCCCCATTTTTTCCTGACTCGATTCAACACGTTCTTCCACCGACCTATACGCTATGCTGATAAAATCTTTGAATGGTTGGTGTTAACTTTTGGTCTTTGTAAAGTCTTATTTTGACTAAATGACTCACCCCCTCTTAAAATGCTTCATATTGTCTAACTCATGTTTGAGAGGGGGTGTATTTTTGGCTCTTGAAATAACTGTTGTCCTCAATGTTGAGAGCCAAAAATAAGTTTGGGGAGGATTTTCACTTTAATATATTTTGCCCCCGTTAATAAATGTCCTCCCAAGTTTACAGGTTTTTTGAGGTTTAGCAGATAGCAACAGCGAGGACACTGTTGAAAACAAGTTTGGGGGAGGTTTGAGCTTATTTACGTATCACTTTGCACCATACTTTGCATAAGCACAAAACATATCACAAAACATAAAAAAAAATTTAAAAAAAATTTAAACAAAAAATTTACATAAATAAGATAATAAAAGATTAGATAGTGAAAAATTACATCTAAAAGATTGGAAAATTTTAAGAAAACCAAGAAAATTAGAAGTTTTCTTAAACGAAACTAGTAATAAGTAGTTATGAGTCGTTGTCCCAAGGGTTAGTAAGATGAAGGAAGTCACTAATCTGAGGATAAAAATAAGTCCGAAAAATAGTTCCTATTCTCGAAGCCAAACATTTTGAATGTTGATACCCTACTATACGCACTTACACACGTCTTGAAACTCGGGATATTAGAGGATACCTTGAAATGCTCTTGTCTAAAAGCCAAAAGTATGAAGGAAATAATAAATGAATAAAATATAAAATGGTGTAGAAAAATGAACACTGGTTTTGTTATCGTTAAGGCAGCAATAAAAAAATATAGCGAGGGTGCTTCATCACCTAGTGCCGTAGACCAACTGGTCTGGGAGTCACTGCTAAGCCTTATGTGGTGCAAGACGAGGAAAAAGCTAATACACCTAATAAGCAAGCATATGAGTAATCGGTCGATTAGTACCTCAAGAAGTATTAACGGTCGCATGAAAAATGTGTGAGCAATCTCATTTAAATATTCATCGATTAAAAAGTACTGAGGCAGATGGACAAGAGTATGATAGCTTGAATTGAATTCTCCGAGTGTAGGGATGTCTTTTACACACACGTAGGGTTATATGATCAATGTTTGGAAGAAAGATAGGAATGAAGAATAAAGACAATGTTTTATTGAGGGATGATGTGATTTCTAACATCTTTTCATGACTATTAAGATAGGGCTCATGACAACCGAAAAGCTAGTATAGTTGGAAACTCTAATTTTCAAAGTCTTTCTTTTACAATTCTTATCTTTATATGTAAATTTCATGGTCTTTCTTTTATTATTGGATTTTGTGGGTGCAATCCGCTGAAAACCCTCAGGAGACAACACTCCTCCTACTAGGGACGTCTAGAGGTTTAAAGCCTTGTTGCACGTGCTCAGTGCAATCATGTTACCTAAGAAAGTGTGGTAGTTAGTTTTTCTTTTTCTTATATTTTCTCCTTCTCTTTTTAATAAAACAAGTTTGCTCGAGGCGACCAAAATTAAGTTTGGGAGAATTTGATCGGTCGAAAATATTACATTTTTAACACATCAATTTCCCAACTCTTTGCAATCATCTAAAGGTGTTTGGTATGAATACAGCACATATTAGTAAATTGTCTGTAAAATACCAAATAACTTGTGTTATATATTATAACCGGCATTTTGAGGGAAATTGAGTGTTTATCATTGCACGCATAATCTTTGTATATCGCAACACTTGTCTCGAGATTGTATGCAGGAAATTCCAGGTAAAAGAGCCGGAACTGCTAAAAGTGCTGATAAAATACATCAAGTCCAAGACTTGAGATCCGGCAGTAAACCAAGAAAAGAATAAAAGATTCCAGACATTCCATGAAGACCCAAATATCAACACAAAATACCCCTGAACTTTTCCTGCAGCAAGCTTCCTACATGGCCGCGGATCCGCTGCCAAGTTGGCCTATCCGCCGCGGATCCGCGGCCTGTTAGACACATCAGCGTGCCAAATTCCTCCACATGGCTTCTTGTAACGGCCTCAGCTTCCAGAAGACTCTTAAAGACCACGTGTCTTCTTCCAGAAGGCTCCCCCCAACAACCTTATCCTAGAATATTCCTTATTCTAGAATATTCCCTCCAACAAACTTCTTTTAGAAGACTCTCTCTAACAACCTAGCTTTGGAGGGAAGATTCAAATGAGTGGTTATAAAAATGGATCTAGATCTAGGGTTTTGGGGTTGTTCATTTTGGAGGGAAAAGTTGTTGAAATTGGAGGGAAAAATTGTAGATCCAAATCAAATCTAAATCAAATTGAGTGACACAATTTGATCCAAATCAAATCTAAATCAAATTGAGTGACACAATTTTATCCAAATCAAGATCTATCGAGTGCCGAGCCAAAGCAAGCATCCAACGAGCCTTTTTGAAGCAACGCCGATCTTCATCCGAGCAAGTGATCCAAGACGATCCGCGACTCACGAAGATGATGCGAAGCTAGTTCGACGATCGAGTTCTCTCCTCAATTCTTATAGTCTTTGAGTGAATTGTAACGAAACGTTGAATAATAAAAGGTAAAAATTCTTGATCTTGCTTTTCTTTACATTCTTGCGTTGTGGAATTTCTTGATCTTTGATTCAATTATTTTCATAATGCTTGAGTAAATCTCCGCTTGTGGAGGATTCGAGAGAATTGATAGATCTAATGATGATCAAATCTTAATACTAATTTTTAAGTCTTATGAGATTTGTGAACTCTAAGAAAAAGAATCATCAATGACCTAATTTGGATCGAGATCACATTCTTGTGAATTTCGTTGCAAATTAGGGATCAAATGATTGATAATTTTCTTTCCTAGAGGCTAGATCCAAATGATCATGATTGAAAAGACAAGGGATAGAAAGAGAAACCCTAGTTTCTTCAATAGATCCCTAATCTTCATTCATGATCATCAATTTAGCTATAAATTATCAATAGATAAGATTAGGAATTATTAGATTCATCATTAACTATTGACTCAATCGAATCCTACAAGCTATTCTTCATTATCTTGATAAATCAAAGTGATTGGGACATTTCTTGATTCTTGATTGTTGATCTTTATTTTCTTGATAATTCTTGAAACTAAATTTCACAATTCTTGAACAATTTTCTTTTCTCTTTTAATTTTCGACTCATCTAAAACAAGATCGATAAAAACATACATCTCAGTGGACGATACGTATTCATTAACACGCTACATCGACACTGTTAATTGATTGCGGTATAAATATCTTTGATTGTGAACACTTTATATTTCATCACAACTAAGACGATCAATCAATAAACCCACGATTCCACCAATTGGCCGTGTGGTGCACGTGTCAGTGGAGGTGTCAGTGCTTTGACCTGGTTTTCTTAGGGTAGTTTGGTAAATTCATGTATGGATCAGAATGTAACCGAGAGTTTTTTCTATCTATAAATAGGAAAGCCAAAAGCCTAATTAGGCATGCCTCTCTTTAGTTTTTATGCCTCTTTTTAATTCTTAGATCTAAATTTTAATTCCTATTGTAATGTATTATTGAAAGGTCATCAATAAAGTAAGTTTTATTTTTTTATCTCGCATTCTTTTTATCTGAATTTTAATTCCTGCAATTTTTTATCTGTTCTTTTATTATCTGCAATTTAGTTCATCTATTAAAATAAAAAAAATGAATTTTATTGTTATCTTCCTAATGAGTGAGTAATTCCTCACTTGTTAGGAATAGGAGAGGGAAGGTTTGAGAGAAGGAAATCTCTCTCACTCCTTTCTTTGCCCAAATAATTTTAATTAATGACTCTCTTTAAATCAACCATAATTCGCTCACTACGGCACCCTATCCTACATGATAGGGGTGATTCCCTAGTTAGACCGGTTGTGGTTGAATTAACCGGAGGTTAGGGCTAAGAACCAAGAATGGACGGACAAGGACCAAAAGGAAGAAACTAAGTTTCTTCCTGGTCGTGCTAATCCCCGTTGTTGACTATTACCCTAACACCTATATTCTTAACTAGGGCATTGAAAGAAGTGAGAAGAATCCCTATTTCGAACTAACATAATCCTAACCCTAGCAAGCCTTTATATCAATTTATTCTCATTCTTAGATCTTAAAACCAAACCTACCAAAGTTAGGACTTAACTCGTTAGAACTTAAAGAAAAGGACACCATTTCCCTGTGGATCGACTCGTACTCAACCGGCTAGCTACCAAGCAACACCGTCTTGATTGCGGTAAATTTAAACACAGAAAAACTCTACCAATCAAATGGCGCCGTTGCCAGGGAAACGGTAGCTTATTTCTTTTTGTAATTTCGGGTTAATTAAATAAAAATATATATATAAATTAAAAAATTAAAAACATAAAAAATCATCTTGTTATTTTTGATTGGTTTTTGTGCGAATTGTGCAGGAAAGGAAGACGGACTGATTCAGATCTGGAGTAAGCTCAGTGAACAAATCCAAAAACAGAGGATCTGAACAGACAGAGGAGAACCAAATCAGCACAGAGAAAATTTTCGAAGATCTGAACCTACTGATCCACCGCGGAACCGCGGCAGAAGTAGTCATTTGACCGCGGAACCGCGATCAAAATGTGACATCAGCAACTGAAAATCTCTGTGAGTATCTTTTTTCTTCTCTCCCACCTCCTGAACTCTACTGAAATAATTTTCCTGCAGGCTTCTTTGCACAGTAACTTCTTCTCCCTCTCCAATAAATCGTTTTGTGCAGGATTCTTTGCGCCGCAAATTAAAAAAAAATTGGCAAGTGTTTTAGATTTTGGTGTGTTATTGCTTTGCATATTTAATACGGAATCTAAGGGGCTATAACACCAATTAAGATTGGGTGGGGATTTCATTACCCTTCCTAAGACCCCAGAAATCACTAAAAGCATATGCATCACCCTTGAGTTAATTAAAAAATATCTAGACTCAGCCAATTAAGGACTGTCGTGGTCATTAGGACAGAGGAAGGTTGTGGGCATTCAGTCGTTTATCTAAACCTGACTTTGTTGTGCCTAGGCTAGACAAGTGAGAAAGGTAACTTTAAAAGGCCCATCTCACAGTGATTCGTGAGCGGAACCCTCCTTTCTTCATTTGTGCTTACCTGGCCACAATTGGCGGTGAAGAGGCGATTTGAGGGATACCTCACAACTTGTCACTTTGGAACAGTTAGGAGCAGTCTAGTTGACTTAGGAGACCCTAGCTCTAGGTTTGATTGTGCATGTTTAAACTATGGTTGTTTGAAATTGTGTTGTAGTTCCGTACAAATTTTTGCAAAACTTTTTATAAAAATAAAAAAACAACAACAAAATAAATTTTTATAAAAACTTGCACTTTGTCGCTAGAATCCCATTTCACCCACCTTTCATCCACATTTCCCCACTGACGTTTTCTTACCCTCACATTCTACGCTTTGACTACACTAAACGCGTTTAGTGTATGTCCGGTTGGATTCGGGACACTAGTGTCCGTTTAGTCCGTGTTTCGTTAGTCGCTACCGACTACGCGATCGACTCCGAAGTCGAAACTCCCTCCACTCCTTTTTCATCCTTACCTTTGTCGGCCAACTCCGACGTTGACCGGAATTATGTTCATACATCTTCACCTTCATCTTCATCTTCTTCTGAGATGTCAGGGTTCAATCCTAACAACCCTTTACCTACCTCGGGACTGATTCCACCTCAACTGGGTGCGAATAACCCGCAACAACCTCCTGTTGAAGCGCCACAACGAATTGCGCTCCAGGATCGTTTCTATCCTACCCGCTCCGCACTTCCTACTTGTCTTTCACTACCGCCGGCAAATGGGGATAATTTCGAAATTAAGCCCCACTTCATCAACATGTTGCCTAAATTTTACGGACTAGAATCCGAACATGCCTATATCTTCATCAACAAATTCCAGAACGTCTGTGCAATGATGAAGACAACCCAACTGTCTGATGATGCTATAAAGCTATGAGTCATTCCCTTCACTCTATGTGACCTAGCTGAAAAGTGGCTATATAGTACTGCATCGCATTCCATAAACAGTTGGGAAAAGTTTGTTAAAGCGTTTCTTAAAAATTTTTACTCAAATCACAAGACCGTGAGAATACGTAATGAAATTAACCAATTTTCCCAGCTTCCTTCCGAACCTTTTTAGAAGTGTTTAGAACGATATAAAGACATTCTTGTTCAGTACCCTCATCACGGTATTGAGAGATGGCAACTTTGCCAAACCTTATACGAAGGACTGAACCCGGCAACTAAGCAGTTGCTGGAGACCATTTGTCAAGGCCACTTCTTATCCAAATCTGACGAGGAAGCTTGGCAATTTCTCGATGATCTTGCTGAACAAACGCTTTAGTGGGAAAGCACTAGATTGACCACTTCGTCCACTTCATCTACTTCTTCCGGTCCGTCTAGGGCAGGCGTTCATCAACTTGATATGTTAATTGCAATGAAGGCCGAAATGGCAGCAATTACACGAAAACTAGAACCAATTGAGAGCAAATTCTCATCGCCTTCTCCTGCCCCTTCTTTACCCCCTCGCACTATATGCACTTATTGTTCGGATCCATCCCATTTGACCGAAGAGTGTCCTTACAACCCACCTACTCAAGGACAGGATCAATTCAATGCTGCCTTTCAGCAGAAACAAAGAAATGATCCATACTCTTCAACTTACAATCCTGGATGGAGGAACCACCCTAATTTCGCCTGGAATCAAAATCAACAACAATTCCAAGGCAACAACAATTTCCAAAAGCCTCCTCCTCAACAACAAGCTCATCAACAAACTCAATATCAGCAAGCTCTCCAACCCCAACCTTAGCAAAATCAAACGAACAATTTTTCACCCAACAATTCCTTTCCTCAAAACAATTTTGTTCCACCAAATAACGATAAGGTTTTCTCGTTAGAATGAAGTCTGGAGGCATTTTTAAAACAATCAACTCAATCCTCCGCCAACATCCAGTCTTCCATTCAGTCTTTGGTGTAACACACTGCGTCACATGGGCAAAGCATCAAAACCATTGAAGCCCAGATTGCATAACTGAATGCAGCTTTAAGCGAGCGAGAGAAAGGGAAGCTTCCATCCCAACCACTCCCAAATCCTGGTCACCCACAAAATGCACATGTTACTCTTGAACAACAAAACCATAATGTGAGTACCGTGACTACATTGAGATCTGGAAGGATGTTGCACAACAATGTTGGCACTGATGATGACACCCTGGCCGCCGCTTCTTCTTCTTCTTCTTCGTCTTCAGAGCCGGTTCTCCATGTAGGGTGTTTTTCGTCATCCCATTGAGATGGGAATACGCGCGCGCTTGTCAGGCGCATTACAGATTCCCCCTGCCTAGGGTAGGCCAGGGTTTATTGATTTTGGGGATCCAAATCTCCGGCAGCCGCGGACTAAGCTGCCGTTAATTACCCCTCGCTTTTGGGGCGAGGAACCTCCGATTAACGGGTTAAAATGGTCATGCGAACTCAATGTGCAGTGTACGTGTGTTGCGTTTTGAAAGGGGGGTTTGGATATATCGGGAGCCACGCAGAGTTTTTACGGGGCAGCGCCCTTGCGGGGTGCGGGGCAGCGCCCTTGCGGGGTGCGGGGCAGTGCCCCCTTAGAAATTTTTTCTAACAGGGACAGTGTCGCAGAGTATGTGTGTATGTAAATATGTATACATATGTGTATATATACATGTATATATATAAAAAGGGGAAAAGACATCCAAAGGATGCGTGGGGCAGCACCTTGGGCGCTGTGCGCCTAGGTGCTGTGCGCTCAGGCGCTGGAGTGCCACGTGTCGGCATGTGGGCGCTCTGCGCTTGAGCGCTCTGCGCTTGAGCGCAAGCGCGCCACGTGTCGGCACGGGGGCGACTTGCGCTTGAGCGCTTGCGCTTGAGCGCAAGCGCGCCACGTGTCGGCACGGGGGCGACTTGTGCTCGAGCGCTTGCGCTGGAGCGCAAGGGTGCCACGTGTCGGCACGGGGCGACTTGCGCTCGAGCGCTTGCGCTCGAGCGCTTGCGCTGGAGCGCAAGCGCGCCACGTGTCGGCACCGGGGCGACTTGAGCTCGAGCGCTTGCGCAGGAGTGCAAGCGCGCCACGTGTCGGCACGGGGGCGCTTTGCGCTCGAGCGCTGAGCGCTGGAGCACAAGCGCGCCACGTGTCGGCACGCGGGCGCTCTGCGCTTGAGCACCGGCGAGAAAAGGAGGCTTTTAGCCTAAGAAACAGAAGCTATGCTTCAGAAAGGAAATATTTATTATATATATATATATGTAAATATATGGAGTTAAACTCCTAAAATGTTTTGGTTGATGAAAGGGGTTCTTCCTCTTCCTCCTCTGTTGGCTGGATCTTGATGATTAAGAGATGTGAGATCTAAAAATCTCTCCTTTCTGAGATCTAATGGTAGATCCAAGTTCCCCTTTGTGGGTTTTGTGGTGGAAGACTTCTTAGTTTTTGAAAAGAAAGAGTAAAACTCTTGATTTAATTCAAAAGAAGTGAGAAGGTTTAGAACCTTAGAGAAGGAGCAGGAGGCACAAAAGATCTCAGATCTAAAATTTTTGTGGAGAGAATGAAAAGTTGTCCTTTTTTTTATTCATCATGTTGCCTTTTATAGGCTTACATATTTACATATAGCCCCTTGGGCTTCACAAAATGGCATTTTGCCTATCCCATGGCTCATGTGCTATTTCATTTTCGCACATAAGCCATGGGCTTACAAAAATTTGGCTTTATGCCCATTTTGCATACATTCATGTATAAAAAATTACATGAAAATTATTTATTACATGATCTATATTTTAGCATGGAGGAGGCTGGCCGCGGGCTTGACTTGGGCATGGGCCCGCTTGACCTGGGCTTGGGGTTGACCTTGACTTTGACTCGGTCAACGGGGGTGTAAATTTTTACCCCAACACTCCATTCTTCACAAGGCTCTACTTCTTCTGCTGCTCCAAACGGACCCACATCTCACTCCACGAAAACACCAACACTGGGATCCGTTCCAACTCCGCAATCTCCTCTACAAGCATTGGACTCAACCAATTTTCAAAATATTCCATTTCCAAACCGGTTGAGATCCAATAAACAAAATCCACAAATGGAGAAGATTGTGGAGTTGTTTAAACAGGTTAACATTAACATTCCCCTCTTGGATACAATCCAACAAGACCCTTCTTACGCAAAAATCTTGAAGGAATTATGCACTAAGAAAAGGAAATCACATGTACCTAAGAAAGTTTTCTTAGCCAGTGCTGTGAGTGATGCTCTTACCCAACCTTTACCTCAAAAACGAAAGGACCCTGGATGTATTACGATTTCAATAACTATTGGGGATAAAAACATCAACCGCGCACTTTTGGATCTTGGTGCCAGTGTTAACCTACTTCCTAATTCGGTATATAAGCAATTAGGTGTAGGAGAGCTGAAACCTACACATTGTACTCTCCAAATGGCCGACCGATATATCACCCATCCTAGGGGTGAGCTAGAGGATGTGTTAATAAAGGTAGGGGACTTCATATTTCCCATTGATTTTATTGTTCTCGATACACAACCTGTAGCTAACCCCCGGAATCAAATTCCGGTGATACTCGGTCGACCATTCCTTGCAACCTCGAATGCTGTGATCAATTGTCGCAATGGTTCGATGAACCTATCTTTTGGAAACATGAAAATTGAACTCAACATTTTTAAGTTGGGGAATCAGCCCTCTGAACCTAATGTTAATATGCTAGACGTTTGCTCGATCCAAGAGATCACCCCGGAGGACTGTGAATTAGAAAAAAAATTGTTCGATCACAGCAATCTTAACGCCACTAGTACGTTCCTCCTTGAATCTGATACTGTTTTTACTCCCGATAATGACTACGAATGTTTCACTTTCTTGAACAAACTTGAACAGTCACCACCCGAGTTTGAATCCTTTGAGTTTTTGGATGAGTTAGCCAAACCATCCGACTCGGTTGCTTACACTCGTTTTGAACCTCTGCTGGAATCCTTTGAGTTTGAGACAATTTCACCGATTTTACCTTCAATTGTTTCACCTCCAACGCTTGAACTCAAGTTGTTGCCGTCTCACCTTAAATACGCTTACTTAGGTGAGAACAAGACCCTCCCTGCTATCATCTCGGCTTCTCTAGCCTCAGAGCAAGAGAAAGCCCTTCTGACGGTTTTGCAAAGCAATCGGCAAGTTTTTGGCTGGACTATGGCGGACATCAAGGGGATTAGTCCCCTAATAGTTGAACATCATATTCATATGATGGATGATGCCAAACCAGCCAGGGATCCACAGAGACGACTCAACCCAGTCATGAAGGAGGCTGTTAAAAAGGAGATCGTAAAGTGTCTTGATAGTGGTATCATTGACCCTATCTTTGATAGTCAGTGGGTTAGCCCCATTCACGTTGTCCCCAAGAAATCAGGTATAACAGTCATAACAAATGAGGCGAACGAGTTAATTCCTACTCGCACCCAAACTGGGTGGTGAGTATGCATCGATCATAGAAAACTCAACGCCGCGACACGGAAAGACCACTTTCCATTATCTTTCATTGACCAAATGCTTGAACGATTGGCTGGGCATGAATACTACTGCTTTTTGGATGGCTAATCCGGCTATAATCAAATCCCCATCGCCGAAAAAGATCAGGACAAGACCACATTCACTTGTCCTTTCGGCACATTTGCATATCGTCACATGCCCTTTGGGTTATGCAATGCGCCCGCTACTTTCCAGCGATATATGATGGGAATTTTTTCAGACATGGTGGAAAAATTCTTGGAGATCTTCATGGATGATTTCTCCATTTTCGGCGACTCCTTTGATGAGTGTTTTCTACATCTCGACGCTATCCTTACCCGGTGTAAGAATAAGAACCTTACTTTATATTGGGAGAAGTGCCACTTCATGGTACGTGAAGGTATTGTCTTAGGACATATCATCTCGCAAAATGGCATTGAGGTAGATAAAGCGAAGATTGAAATCATTTCCAATCTCCCTCCTCCCAAATGCGTCCGAGACATTCGAGCTTTCCTTAGCCATGCTGGTTTCTATAGACGGTTCATCAAGGAATTTAGCAAGATTGCTAGGCCCTTGACTCTTTTGCTGGCCAAGGACACCACATTCAATTTCGACTCGAGCTGTATGAATGCGTTCGAGTCATTAAAAAACTCACTCACTTCTGCTCCCGTTCTTTCTTCTCCTGACTGGACGCATCCATTTGAGATTATGTGCGATGCATCAGATTTTGCCATTGGTGATGTCCTTGGACAGCACATCGATAAGATGCCGCATGTAATCTATTATGCTAGCCGAACCTTGAACAATTCCCAATTAAATTACACAACAACCGAGAAGGAATTCTTGGCTGTTGTGTTTGCCTTAGAAAAGTTCAGGCCTTATTTAATCGGCTCTCCAGTCATCGTATACACGTACCATTCAGCTCTTCGCCATCTTTTTGCGAAGAAGGACGCAAAATCCCGGCTGATACGTTGGATCCTCTTACTCCAAGAGTTTGACATTGTCATCAAAGACAAAAGAGGATGCAAAAACGTAGTCGCCGACCATCTTTCACGCCTCCCTTCCTCGCCGACGCTTCAATTTCCGATAAATGACGTTTTTCCGGATGAGCAGCTCTTGACAGTATCATGCGAACCTTGATTTGCAGATATTGTAAACTATCTAGCCACCGGACTACTGCCGAATGAATGGTCAAAACAGGACAGACTCCGATTCCTATCCCAGGTAAAACACTTTAACTAGGACGAACCTTATCTGTTTAAATACTGTCCCGACTAGATTATTCGTCGGTGTGTCCCCGATAATGAATTCAAGAGCGTGCTGTCATTTTGCCACGATCAAGCATGTGGCGGGCATTTTGGCCCTAGAAAGACAGCCGAAAAGATCTTGCAGTGTGGTTTCTACTGGCCACAACTCTTTAAAGATGCACATGATTACTGCAAGATATGCTCCCGGTGCCAACACTTGGGCCGGATATCCATGAGAAACGAAATGCCGCTCCAACCAATCTTAGTTGTGGAAATTTTTGATGTTTGGGGGATTGATTTTATGGGACCGTTTCCCAATTTTTTTACGAACTTGTATATTCTCCTCGCTGTTGATTATATTTCTAAGTGGGTCGAGGCTGTGCCCAGCGGAACTAATTACAATAAGGTTGTCGTTAGATTCCTCAAAGAAAATATTTTCTCCCGGTTTGGGCACCCCCGAGCAATCATTAGCGACAATGGAACTCATTTATGTAATAGGACTATCGAGTCCTTAATGCGGAAATATTCCATTAATCATAAGCTATCAATGCCCTATCATTCCCAAACATGTGGGCAAGCCGAGATCTCAAATCGGCAAATCAAGCAGATATTGGAGAAGACGGTTTCAAAAAACCGCAAGGATTGGTCTTTAAAACTTATTGATACCCTTTGGGCATTTCGAACTGCCTATAAGACCGACCTTGGCATGTCTCTATATCGGCTTATTTACGGGAAGGCTTGCTACCTTCCAGTAGAAATAGAGCATCGCGCATTTTGGGCGATAAAAGAGATGTATCTATCTATCGAAGATGCGGGCAACCATAAAAAGCTGCAGTTAAATGAATTGAACGAGCTTAGGGATGAAGCTTACGAAAACGCGGTTGTCGTAAAAAACCGAACGAAGATGTTTCACGATAAACACCTTATGCGCAAAACATTCACACCTGGTCAACATGTATTACTTTACGACACCCGGCTACATTTCCATCCCTGCAAGCTCAGATCTCGATGGAAAGGGCCATTTTTTGTACGTACCGTATATCCGCACGGTGCGGTCGATTTAGAAAATCCTGAGGACGGTTCACTATTCAAAATGAACGGACATAGATTAAAACCGTTCCTCACAGCGGACCCTTCGGAGGAGCTCCTGATGTTGCAGGAGCCGATTTACATTGACTGATTTACCTCCATCTACCCCCAAATTTCTGTTTCAAATAAGTTTGGGGGTATGTACCACTTGTAATTATATTTAAAAAAATAAAAATAAAAAATAAAAACAAAAAAAATTCAAATTTTTGGGGGTGTTTCTGTAAATTTTCAGTTTTAATAAATAATAAATAAAAAAATTCTTTACAAAATAAATTCCTCTTTTTAAAGGGTTCTTTTTGCAAATAACCAAAACACCCCCTATAAATACAACCCGACCCCTCCTCTGAATTTACAGAACCCTAAAATTTCCCTCTCTACAAACCCTAGCCGCCGCAGCAGAGAGATCTCTCCAGAGCACCGCGCTTCCGCTGCTGATACCCCCTTGTTGTCGCGCTTCCGCCGCCTGTTGTTGTCATCACCCTCTGAAATCTTCAGAGGAGCTTTCCAATTCTCTGATCCTCTCTGTTAAATTTAAATTTTTTTCAATTTGCTCTCTGTGATGGCACCCACTCTGCAGTTTGAAAGGGATTTTTTCCAAATGTTTGCACACACTGTCTATGGTAGTTACTTCGGTGATGAGATCCAAAGGCGTGGATGGAACTTTTTACTATTTAACCATCCGAATGCCTTCGCGCTTCCGGATCTTGTCACCCATTTTTATAAATGCATGGATGAGGGTAGTCTTGCACAACATGGGTACCTTAGATTAATATGGGGGGATAGAGAAATTATAATTGATAGGGACTTCATCCACAAAGTTACCCTAATTCCACGACTCCCAATTCATGACCAACCCCTCCGATTCGAGGACTACCTACCCTTAATGGGTAACGATTGTTCTAGGGAGCTACGAAAGGGTATTCAGGCTTGCACGTTGTTTGCGAATGTTTTGACTGTGTGCCGTTGGGCACAAAATAATATTTTTGGTAGTTCGCACAACACGGCATTTTTCACACCATCCCTCCATATAGTGCACACATTGATGACGTGAAACCCTAGTTATGATATGTGCACTGTTTTACTTCACTCAATTAGTGCGGGCAAGAGAGCTGCCAACTATCCTTGCCCTATATTGGTGACACAACTGTGTCGTCATTTCCTCCCTGTTGAGGAATTCAAATTTTATATGCATGATGGAATTCCAATTCGACCCCTTCTTGAGGGTGTCTCCACGTCCTATACACGATTACATGATTTATGGTCGCGCACCGAGCCGGCCGAAGACATGCCCGCAAAGACACCCAGCTCGAGCTCAACCGCGAGCGATGAAGAGCTTACCCCCGCTGCGCAAGAGCGCTTGATGAGACGAACAAATAGAGGGGTAGAAAGATTGATAGGGATGATGACTAACCTTAATCAGCGAGTGATGAGTTTGGAGCAGGGCATGACTACCCTGCTGGCAAGAGAGGAACGTTCCCGATCACAATCAAGAGGACGGGGGGTGAGACCAGTGAGGCTGCGTCTAGTAGACGCTGCAGGGAGCAGTGAGGACACTGCTTTCGATAAGTTTGGGGGTGGAGGTGGATTGTAAATAGTTATCTTTGCATTGCATTTGCATATTTTTATTTTTGTACATATTTGTTTTTTCTTTCTTTGCATATTTAATTCCGCATTGCATCTTTATAAAAAAATATAAAAACTAAAAAAAATTAAAAATGAAAAAAAAATTAAAAATAAAATCAATAAAAAATTGAAAAATTATAAAAATTGAAAAGTTCAATTTTGGCCATATTTGACTTAAGTTCAAATTAACGGTTGACTAGCTAGAAAAAACTATATCCTAAACTTGATAAATTAAAAACCCTAAAAATAATCTTTCTTAAAGTTTAATTATAGAAAATATATGTTCTTACAGTTTATTTAGAAATAGGTAAATTTTGAGTTCAGTTCTTAGGCTAAGTCAAAATAAGGGAAGAGTATTGAAATTTTTATTTGAAGTGTAAGTCTGAAAAATAATTCTGAACCATAAGTCTAAATTTTGAAAATATATACCCTACAATTTGCACATACACGCACCTTGAAACTTGGGATAGTAGAGGATACCTTGAAATGCTCTTGTCTAAATTCCTTAGTATGAAGGAAAATAAAGTAAAAGTATAAGTGTTGAATAAAGAGATAAAAAAAATGAACACAGGTTACTTAAGGCAGCCTAAATAAAAAAATATAAAGAGGGTGCTTTATCACCTAGTGCCTTAAACCAACTGGTTTGGGAGTCACTGCTAAGGCTTAGGTATTACAAGACGAGGAATTACGCCTAAATGCGCAAGCAAATTTTGTAATCGGTTGTTTAGTAACTCAAGAAGTATTAACGGTCGTATGAAGAATGTGTGAGCAATTTCTTCACCAACTAAAAATATTTTGGAAAATGGACAGGAGTATGATAGCTTGAATTGAATTCCCAAGTGTAGGGGTGATAATTACACACAGGTAGGGGTATATAATTGGAATTTGGATAAGAGATAGGAATGAAAGATAGGGCTTATACCTTCAGTAGAGATGATAAAAATTCCTAAGTTAAGATTGCGCCTTAGAAGGAAAACTTAGGAGATGTTAGAAGCATTATAAACTGGTAAAACGTATATGATCTTAAGTTAAATGAAAAAGAAGTATGAAAAATACGGGTTGATGGTTTCTAAATTGATGATAATAGAAATTCTTGCTAGAATACTGAAATGAGGAATTAGAGTCAATGGCCAAATTGATCGGATTTTGTAGGTAGTATCCGCTGAAAACCCTCAGGAGACAACACTCCTCCTACCAAGGACTCCTAGAGGTTTAACGGCTTGTTGCTCGAGCTCAGTGCAATCGCGTTCCCTGCGAAAGTGAGGCTAGGATTTTTCGAGAATAAAATTGACTTTGCTCGGGACGAGCAAAAGATAAGTTTGGGGGTATTTGTTCATATCAGATTTTTGCAATATTATATCACCCATTCTTAATCACATTGCATATAAGTAGGTACTTTTGATCCATGTCTGCTAAATAGTTGCAGGTTACAGGTTTTCAGCTCGTTACAGTGAAATTCATGAAAAGTCGCTACAAATGTGAGACTACGACCAATAACAGATGAATCTGTATGATGCCGCCTACCAGTTCAAGGAACAAATGGAAAAATCATTAGACGGTTCAATGCATAAAGACAAGGGCAGCACAAGATTCAAGACTTCAACGCGAAACTCAACGCAAAAGTCTACATCATTCTGCACTGTTGGAATTCTGGAAGGAAATAGAAGAGATTCTGAGAAACCAAGTAAAGAAAACAGAAGATAAAAGCAACATGAAGCAAACCTGAAGAAATAAACCCACGTGGTGAAACCAATTGGCCGCAGGACCGCGGCCAAACAGGCTATTCTACCGCGGAACCGTGGCCGTGTGGTGCACGTGTCGGTGGAGGTGTCGGTGCTTTGACCCGGTTTTCTTAGGGTAGTTTGGTAAATTCATGTATAGATCAGAATGTAATCTAGGGTTTTTTCTATCGATAAATAAGAAAGCCAAAAGCCTAATTAGGTATGCCTCTCTTTAGTTTTTATGCATCTTTTTAATTCTTAGATCTAAATTTTAATTCCAATTGTAATGCATTGTTGAGAGGTCGTCAATAAAGTAAGTTTTATTTTTTTATCTCACATTCTTTTTATCTGAATTTTAATTCCTATAATTTTTTATCTGTTCTTTTATTATCTGCAATTTAGTTCATCTATTAAAATAAAAAAAAATGAATTTTATTGTAATCTTCCTAATGAGTGAGTAATTCCTCACTTGTTAGGGATAGGAGAGGGAAGGTTTGAGAGAAGGAAATCTCTCTCACTCCTTTCTTTGCCCAAATAATTTTAATTAAGGACTCTCTTTAAATCAACCATAATCCGCTCACTACGGCATCCTATCCTACATGATAGCGGTGATTCCCTAGTTAGACCGGTTGTGGTTGAATTAACCGGAAGTTAGGGCTAAGAACCAAGAACGGACGGACAAGGACCAAAAGGAAGAAACTAAGTTTCTTCCTAGTCGTGCTAATCCTCGTTGTTGACTATTACCCTAACACCTATATTCTTAACTAGGGCATTAAAAGAAGTGAGAAGAATCCCTATTTCGAACTAACATAATCCTAACCTTAGCAAGCCTTTATATCAATTTATTCTCATTCTTAGATCTTAAAACCAAACCTACCAAAGTTAGGACTTAACTCGTTAGAACTTAAAGAAAAGGACACCGTTTCTATGTGGATCGACTCGTACTCAACCGGCTAGCTACCAAGCAACACCGTCTTGATTGCGGTAAATTTAAACACAGAAAAACTCTACCAATCACATATTGTACCAACGTTTCATTTGATCTCCTCTTTTCATTGATCAGAGAGGAGCTGGTAGTGCACTCGCTTGCACTGGCGAACCTCTGAGTAAACAGCAACTCTATGTCAGCGAAAGTCTCTACGGAGTCATTTGGGAGCTCTGAGTACCATTTAAAGGCTGTATCTGCTAAGCTTCTGACGAATTATCGGAAGATTAGCTTATCATCCCCTCTAGTGTTGTCGCACATTGATTTAAATTGTGCGATGTTTTGATGGGGATTCCCCGTTCACCTGAAGGTGTTAAACTTCGGGATCGTATATTCCGGAGGATACTGCTTCTAGTCATTCCATGCTGGATATGGTCGACCTGTTTTGACCAGCTTGATGGCTACCTCATTAGCGGTGTAGACTTTGATCCGCTGGGTGATGTACTCATTGAACTGGGCCTATAAGATCATGTCATCCTTTGCGGCTGACGAGGCTTTCAGAGGGCTTTTAGTGTCTGCCTTCTTATTATCGGGAACCACCGGCAATTCTTCTACCGACGGTTCCGACTGCTGAGCCATCATTCCACACATTTTTATAGGAAAAGGGCCATCTTGTTCGTGTCGGCGGTCGTTTCCGCTGCTTCTCTCTTATTTTTTTCAAGAGCGTGTTTTAAAGAGTCAACGTTAGGCTCTTCGCCTTTCGGGGCCCCTTGTTCATCCTCTGGATGTGCTTTTGACGGCGGACTGACAAGTGTCGCGGCTTGAGCGGCTATCTCTTGCAGATCTTGCTGTCTATGAACATGCAATGCAGTCAAAACCGAGTATGAGGTCTATGACTTGTGAAAGCATTATTTTCACTTCCGTTCACCATATGCACAGTATGAGTCATCTCGATCCTATGCTTAGAGCTTTTGATATTTCGCCTTTGGGGATTTTCCTTAAGCGATAGGGATCTTTCCGACATTTGCCTCTTAGGGAGAGGCGCTTTGGATTTGAAAGCCGGGTTGTCAGCCTTCGGCTGATTCTTGAATTCTCCGATTTCAAAGATGATTTGGTGTTAACGACAGAGCCACGTACTTCCCTTCAGAATTTGTAGATTCTTAAAGAAAGCCGCGGAGATATCACTTGCTTCTGTTCGTTCACTGCCTCCATAAGTTGTGGAGACTTCTTCAAGATGGCGGTAGGCGAGTTTTGCCTGATCTTTCTCAGTGGCTTGAACCTGTTTTCATTCAAGATAGCCATATTGATAGTTGAGCCAGGCATTGGTGGAGTTAGTCCTGATGGGGAGATTCCCCCATCCTGCCTTTGTCAGCGCCAGTAACGGCCTCGAGACCTCCTTAAAATAGGAACCTCATCAGCTTTAGCAGCCTCATAGTCATGCCCCCTGTATGGATCTTGACCCTGAAAGGGGGTCAGTTGCTTGAACACTGAATCCTTCGGCAGCATAGGGGTATTGGGTGTCAGCCTGTGGAAAACAAACTTGCTTGGACCAGCTGGAACAGTAGGTGTCAGCCTGTGGAAAACAGACTCTCTTGGAGCGTCCGGAACAATAAGAGCTGAAAGGGTCAACCTTTTGAAGACTGATTTCTTTGGTATTACAGGCTTCTTTGATGGGCATGCAGAGCTTGGTGTCAGCCTATTGAAGACTGACTTTTTTGAGGCCTGCTCCTTTGGCATTGTAGCACTAATAATAGGGAGGAGTGGAGGCATTTTCCCTAATTGGAGCCCGTTCCATTCTTGCATCAACTTGGCTGTTGGGATGCCGAGCAATGGAGCCATGACCTGCCCAGACAGGATTAGCTGAGGAGTGGTGATCTTAGAGTTGCAGTTGTTGCAGAAGGCCGTTGAAATGATCTGCATAGGAGAAAAAGCACCGGCTTCATTATACCCCGAAATCCAAAGGCAACCTTAAAAACCGTGATTTTGTTCGTGAAAACTCGATACACAAAGTGTGGAGTGTAAAGAGAAAAATGGTCCTTTCGGGCGTGCCAGAATCTATTTACCACCAAAAACGGGAGATGAACTGGGTTAGAACGTATTGCCTGAATTTGGGGCAGATGCATAGGTTGATCCATTCAGCTCTCCGAAGACACTGAGGGATTATAGCGCCATATATTGGAGGTTTGAATATATGCGACCGATGTAACTTGACTTCATATTCCCTCTTGAGGTGAGAGGTTTATTGATTGTAGGGACAAATTTTTCCTACAGGTGCAAGCCCCTGTAGTTAATTACGTTGTCACAAACGACAATAACTTTCTACACTCCAAGTTGTTTCTTTGTGAGTCATATTTATTTAGTTTATTTGGTTTGCCCTTGGATCGTATACGGATACTAATTTGGTCGTCATCCATGGGGCGCGGATTAATCCAAATCCGTATATATTTTTTCATATTTTTTGTCAAGCATAGCTTGACGAGACCCAGGTTGGTGTCTTGGTTTACCAACGGGAATGAACATATGATTCCATTCTCACATTGTGAGGTCCATAAGTTATACCGGGATTGGGTGTTGGATATGTATGGCCTAGAGGCCTGTATTGTATAGGATGCTAGGGATATATATGTACAGGACAATCTTTCTCAGTTGTATATAGTATATTATTTGAGTTGTTTTTATCTTGATATGTGTATTTCTTTCTATTGTGCTTTATATTGCTTGCACATATTGATAAAGACTTGATACAGTAGTATACTATTATGGTTTGACTTTATTGTAAAATGTGCATATGTTATACTCGATACAACATATGGCGGTTACATGTTGATAAAGCCCGTATGATTTTGCTTTACTGCCAGCGTTATGATGGCGATCATACTTGTGGGAGCTAGGTAGTCCATAAGCGCGTCCTTAAAGGTCCCAAGTCGCAGGAGTGTCGAGATCGGGCATCGATGCCAGAATAGACTTGTGTATACGTTTCTAGACCCTGACGAGGGGCGGTAGTTGGTCTCACAACCATTAGTGTGATCACCTAAGATTGTATACAGGTGCTCACTGGGGGTGAGTACACTGGACGGACTTGCCGAGAAACTCTAGATGGTATTATACCTATCGTCAGATAGCGGTTCTCAGGTGACATGAGTACAGGTTAGTCTTAGGATCTGAGGTCATCATTTATCTCATGTGAGTTCCCATTGTGCTTTGATCACTACCCTACTATGGCTCTACTGAGTCGTGCAAATAGGTTTTGGTTGGGTACAGTCCCAAGCCGCATGGAGGAAGTGAGTGATTGTCAGGGATTTGTCTCTCCCGGTATTGGGAGTCGATATCGTACTGTGTCCAGTTGGATAGAACCATAAGATCTTGGCCAAAGCAGTTGAGAACTATTGATGGTTAGATCAGTAGTTTCTTGGATTGGTCCTGATCCAAATCGATACGACTTATCGGGTCAGTAGGGGTCTGACGTTTACTACTTCCCTTGACCCGGTATGCGATACTCTTAGACGAAGAGACCGGACTGTACGAAGATTATCCCAGATAGGCTCATTAGGGGCCCGGATGAGCTTGCTCGTCAGCCTTCTTTTCGACAGGTAACTAGGTAGCCATTACGTACAGCTAGTGCCGCCGACGTGCTTGTGGTTAAACCCACTTCCAACGTACTTTCGAGTCTTTAGAGTCCCACACAGAGGGTTTCTCTGATTCAGGCGAAATGATATGGTGGTTGTATGTTTATACGTGCAGGATTTCGATCGAATGATAATACTAGCCGGCTTAGGATTAAGCCGGATTATTAAATCAAGTATTAATTTAATAATTTACGTGTACATATTTTAATATATATATTCTAGCGTTATCTAGATTTTCAATCGGACGGTTGATAATACTGGCGGGCTTAGGATTAAGCTGGTTCATTAAATCGGATATTGATTTAATGCTAGTATTATTTTAGTGGTATTATTCTATCTCTTAGGTGTTCGTATTTTGATATGAATACGAGTATGTATATACGGTAGAATGTATTCCGTATTTATACGAAAAGACATTTTAGAAGGGGGACACCTCATCATGTATTTTCCATTTTATTTGCAAAATGGAAAATGAGGTGTAAAACGGGAAATGAGGTGTAAAGGAGAGAATGGTGTGTGTCATGTACATGCTCTCTTCTAAATCACCATTTAGAAAAGCGGTCTTGACGTCCATCTGCCAGATTTCGTAGCCATGGTATGCAGCAATGGCAAATAGGATCCTGATGGACTTAAGTATAGCGACAGGAGAAAAGGTTTCATCATAGTCGACGTCGGGTCATTGACGAAAGCCTTTTGCTACAAGTCTAGTTTTGAAAGTCTCAACTTTTCCATCTACACCTATCTTCTTTTTGAAGATCCACTTGCTCCCAATGGGTTTTACCCCTTCAGGAGCAACTTCCAAAGTCCATACTTGGTTGGTGTACATGGATTCCATCTCGGATCACATAGTATCCAGCCATTTCACAGAGTCTCCACTCGTGATGTCCTGCTCGAAACTAGTAGGATCATCATCTTCCATGATGCAATCCTTGCTCCCACCGTCTACGAGAAAACCGTAGTATCTCTCAGGTGGATGAGGAACCCTACTAGATCTGCGGAGTGACTGGGATTCGTTGGGTACTATTAGATCCTATGGTTCCACCAAATCGTCAGTTGTAGTATGTGCTGCTGTAACTTCTTCCAGTTCTATCTCATTGCCACTGATTTCTTTAACAAGAAATCCATTTTCTAAAAAGGTGGCATGTCGAGAAACAAACACCTTTTGTTCCTCGGAGTGGTAGAAGATATATCCTCGCGAATGTTTGGGATATCCTATAAATTTGCACAGAACTGACATTGCCTCGAGCTTGTCTGGATTTTGTGTTTTCACATAGGCCGGACAACCCCATATCTGAATAAAATTAAGATATGGCCTCTTTCCATTCCATATCTCATATGGAGTGGTAGGCACTGTTTGGTCGGAACTCTATTCAATAGGTATGCAGCTGTCTCAAGCGCATAACCCCAAAAAGAAATAAGCAACTCAGTAGTACTCATCATAGAGCGCACCATATCTAATAGAGTGCAATTTCTCCGCTCCGATACACCGTTGTGCTGTGGTGTATATGGAGGAGTAAACTGAGAGAGAATCACATTCTCTTTTAGATAATCTCGGAATTCCCCGCTCAAGTATTCACCTTCCCGATCAGATCGAAGGATTTTAATACTTTTGCCTGTCTGGTTTTCGACTTCGCACTTATATTCTTTGAATTTCTCAAAAGTTTCAAACTTGTGTTTCAACAAGAACACATGTCCGAACCTTGAGAGATCATTGGTGGATGTAATAAAGTACGAAAAACCATTCCTGGCATGTGTAGACATAGGACCGCATACATGACTATGTATCAGTCCCAAGAGTTCACTAGCTCTTTCTCCGTGTCCAGTGAACGGAGTTTTGGTCATCTTGCCTTTGAGACATGACTGGAAAGTTTCATAAGATGAAAACTCGAATGGATTCAAATATCCATCTTTATACAACTTAGCCAGTCTTGTCGCATTAATATGACCTAGTCTACAGTGCCACAAGAAGGCTTCGTTCATTTCTGAACTTTTCCTCTTATTTGTGTTCTGTACGTTAAGAACTGTATTTTGATTAAAAACGTATATACCGTTACATAACGTACCAGATCCAAACAACACTTGATTCTGAAAAATGTTCATAACATTATACTCTAATATGAGATTATATCTTTCTTTAGTTAGCGAAGAAACCGATATAATGTTGCACATCATCTTTGGTACATAGTAACAGTCGTTCAGAATCAATGTATTACCAGTTGGTAATATAAGGTGATAATCGCCAACCGTCTTGGCTGCAACAATTGCACCATTTCCCACTGTTAGAGATTTATCACCCTTTTCCAGTTCTCTACCTTTCTTTAGCCCATGTAACAAATTACATACGTGGGATCCTGATCCGGTATCCAATACCCAAGATGTAGAACAAATTGAGAAACAGTTCTCGGTAACGAACACACCCGAAAAAAATGCATCAACATGCTTTTTCTTCGCACGGGTGGCATGGGAATCCTGATATACCCTTATCCCTTGCTCAGACTTATGACAGTCATAAGATAGAACGGGACCAACGTTCCCTAGCCCTGTATGAAAGGAGGGTTCGGTCAATACATCCATTTTATTATCTTGATTAAGGTGTGACATTGGTTGCTGCCTGGAGAGAGAGAGAGAAGGAAATGCGTTAGCGTGCGCTCTTTGCAAGATTAGATTGGTTATTATCTTATCTAATCAGGATGGCTCCCACTGTTCTTATTTAATCTTCCTTCAAACCCTAAAAGGTAAGATTAGCCAGGATTAATTACACCCTACAGGTTCGCCAATCGTTCAGCCAGGCAGGGATCGGTACTCCGAGAGAGGTTCTCCGTGCTTTCGCACGGACCTAATTAACATAAACCGCATTTCCCTAGAGGAATAACCCCGTTGACATATTTCTAGACACCTACTTGATTAGCTAATTGTAAAGTGCAAAATTCTTCCAGGAGTAACTTTTACTCGCAGTGGGTATCGGGATCCAACTATCATATAGAAGGTATGCAATCTCATTTCAAATTTCAACACTTGAAATTCCCGATAATAGTTTTTACCCCTAGCGTCCAATGACCTTGACGGAGGCCAAACAACCCATAGGTCGCTAGTCAAGTTCAACCCGTTCATTTCTTTATTAAATTAGATCCAATCGTACGACCCTTGACGGAGGCCAAACAACGTCGTACGACTACCCTAATCCAATCGCATCACATGCTGCAGATAAGTACTAATCAGCTACCGTACACTACGCCTTGACGGAGGCCAAACAACCGTAGCACAAATACTAAAATAGCACTTATCTGAAATGACGGAGAGCTACGCAGATTTTTAAGAAAACCATGAGCGTAATGAATTTGATATCGTTGTAGAATCTAATGATTTTGAAAAGGAGTGTTTTGAGGCTTTTGCTAGTCTCGCTAAAAAGTTCACTCCCGATGAGGGGATCTCGGCTTTTTCCTCATCGAATGAGGCGCAGGATATTCAGGAATACTACTATGCAAAGCAAGAACTAGAGCTACCCTTTTTGAAAATTTGATTCTACAACATCTTTTGGTTTCTTTCTTTTCATTAATCTCATTAATGAAGTCCCATCATTTATGTTTCCTAAACATTACAGAAAAATGAAACGAAAATAGAACGTACGCTTATGCCATCCGCATTCGCCACGGGGCCCCGTCATGCACCGTTAGGTTACTTAACTACCGGCAGGGCAGGGGATGGACTAGCGCGGATGCAAAACATAAGCAACATTTATTATATATCATATATATAATAGTACATTCGTCTCACGCAGTTATATGATCAACATCACAGAATCAAGCAGCAGAAGCAATATATGAAATATTAGATATACTAGGATGTCCGTGTTTTAAATTTAGCCAGTAATGTAAAGCATGGATTCCACGGTCATGATGAATAGCCAAACCCACATCCCTAGACCCCTACGAGAGCAACAAGTAACCCTGCCAATTCTAGAGTTAGGAGACCCGGTCTCAACTCTTTGAGATGGTCTCCCACTGGACTCTAGAACCCGGTTACTTGTGCTCCCCGTCTTGGGTCTATCCTAATGCGGAAAAATAAATAATATACAACAGTGGTGACATCATCCTCAACCCGGAAGTGCCCCAATAAAAGAATATTACATACAGATTTTACATGAATGAAAATAAAAACCCTCATCTCACATAAAAAAAAACGGCTATTCTTTCACGACGATCCAATAAATCTTATCAACAGCAACACATGATATCATATATCATCAACGTAAGCAAATATGTGTATTCCTAAAACTTGTTGATATATAGCAACGAGATTGGGATACCCCACATATTACACTTACGGTCGCAGAAAAGAAAACATAAAACTGCAATAATTAGAATCCGCAATATCCTTAGACATCATAAACCCGGAATATCTCATTTTCCGGATTTCATGCCTAACTTATAAAACTTGCATTTTAGTCTCAAATTGAAAACACTTTTCAATTGGTTGTCGGATAATTCAACAAGATTCCCGGCTTGGTGATCGCGTACAATACGCAATTGCGACGGAGTTTTGATCCGAATCAAAACTTCGTGGAAATCGATCAATTGAGACTAAACGGCTAGCTTTACAATATACTAACTAGTTTTCATAAAACTAATTAATCCGGATTCTAATAATTTTATCACACAAATCACAAAGGTTGTAAAGTAACCGCGACATTAGAATTCCGCACGCAATTAGCAAGCTTAACCAATTTTTCCAAGACTTGATAAATCTAGTGAGCTAAAGTTCCAAAACTGATCATTTTAAGTCAATCCGGGAGTTGAAATGAACTCGAAACCCGTCTGAATCTTCGCAGAGGCGAAGATCACAAAATTAACTGTCGAATGGGGGGCCTCGGGGGATACCCACCCCCAAGGGCCACCACAAAGTGTCCCCCTAGGGTAGGCAGACCCGAGAGCACCCAGTTGGGGTGCTCTCGGGTCACCCACCCCCAAGGCCACCTTGTGGTGGTCTTAGGGTGTGGGTCTGGCCTCTGGTCCCCCTCCGGGGGGGTCTCCGGGGTGAGCACACTCCTCCCCGCAGCTTCCCGGTTCAAACCGTGAGCCCACAGGGTGTGCAAACTCAAAATATCATTTTTGAAACTGTTTTCATCGGCAGTTTTTGCGCGACAAAAACGGCGGATTTCTAACGTCACTACAAGCTACTCTAATGTTCTAGTTTGGCTCTGATACCATGAAAGTCGACCCTAGCACCACCATGAGGTTTTAGTAGAATCAAGTATGCCAAATTTTAATTTTTATTAAGTGCTAAGTTAGACTATACAAGATCATTGCTAGAATATTAAGGTTTGCCTTTGTGATGTGATGAACTAAAGAGAAGAAAAGAGCATACAACCTTTGTAGTTCGAGTCATTCTCTTCAATAGCTCCGGGTTGAAGTCCACGCGACTCTACTAGGCTCCTCTTTGAGTTGAACGAACCTCTTTCATGATCTTCGCGCCAAAGACGATCCACCGGAAGTCCGCTAGCTCAAGCTAACCCTTCACTAATCTCATTAGTGACGGCAACACTCCACATCAAATTGCTAATCTAATATGAAATGGTGAAATAGGGGTTTATTTTGCTCACTAGGGTTTTCACAAGTTAAATGATTCATATCACATGTGAGGGTTTGAACTTGGAAGTGAGGTGAAGAAAATTGTAGAGAGTAAGAGGAAGCAAGAGCTCAAGAAAAAAATGGCTAAGGCATGAAGAATTAAAATGATGAGAGTAAACTCAAAATGGCTCTCTTTCCTCACTTATTCAAGCATAGAATAAAATTGCAATTCTAAATTGCAACCGTGCTTGAATAGTGAGTCAAGACTAATATACAAATAATAAAACCCATTCCTTGCTTATTCCACAAATATCTCCACAATTTACACCTCATTTTTCTATTTTCTAAAAATAGAAAAGCATGCCATGCTTCATATAATAATATATATATTTATATATATCAAACATACATTAATATATATATATATATAAATAAAGCAGTTAGTGAGCTAATGATATTAGTTAAGATATAGTTATATCACATATAATATATATCACATTATTAAATCAACACTTGATCTAATAATCCGGTTATATCACATATAACCGACTAATATCATTAATCTGAATGTCACATTATCAAACCAACACTTGATTCGATAATTCGGTTATATTACATATAACCTGACCGACATCAGATAACTGCCAGATTATAATACGGTATCACATAATCATATTTAATCAGGCCCATGCACATATCAACATATGTGCCCTACTTCGTTTCGCTCGAACCAGGAAACTTCTGTGTAGGACTCTAAAGACTCGTCAATACGCCAGCAGTAGGTGATGATCACATCAATCACCTACAAGCCGTCAGCGGTACCAACCGGACGTAACGGCCACCCGGGTATTGAGCGATATGAAGATCAACAAGCAAGCTCATCCATACTCTCCAAGAAGCCTATCAGTAACACTACCGTACAGTCTGGTCTCTTCGTCTGATATATCACATATCATGTCTAGGAGTGGTAAATGTCAGACCCCAGTAACGTGATAAGTCATGCCGATGTCTGGCCTATAACGGTTTGAGAAACCACTGATAACTCTTATCAGTAAATCTCAGCAGTAGCCCTAGTCAGGGACTTCCAGTTATAGCCAATCGAGCATAGCACAACATCAAACCCTAATACCGGGAGAGACGAAAGCCCTCCTATCGCTCATTGCCTCCAGATGACTCGGGACTGTACCCAAAACCCATATGTTTGAACGACTCCTTTGAGCCGTGGTAGGGAGAAAATCAAAGTACAGTTGGAGCCACACAAGACTCTATAATGATCTCGGGTCTACAGACTAACCTGTACCAGTGTCACCAGAGGACTGCTATCTGATAATATGTATACTACCACATAGGAGTCCTCGGCAAGTCTTGTTCAGTGTACCCATTCTCCAATGAGCACCTGTGTACAATCTTTGATGTCACACACTAATGGTCGTGGGATCAACCATCGCCCTCTAAGGGACAAGAAACGTACATACTAGTCTGCACTGGAATATCGATGCCCTAGTCTCGATATTTTCACGACTAGGAACTGATTAAAGGATGTACTTGTGGACCACCTTGGCCTTACTAGTATGATCTCATCATAATCATGGTAGTCAAGTACATATCCTAAGGGCTTTATCAACATGTGAGAGCAAGACAGTAAAGAATACCGATCAACATGTTAAGATAAAAAGTAACCAGATAGCATACTATCATGTCAAGCAAGAAAGTCCTCTATATATATATATATCCAAGCATCCACTATAATATACATCACATGTACAATAATGGCCTCTAAGTCATACATATTCCTAATAGTAACATATTACAAACATGGGATCCTGATCCGGTACCCAATACTCAGGACGTAGAGCATACTAAGAAACAGTTTTCAGTAACGAACACATCCGAAGAAGATGCATCATCATGCTCATTCTTTGTTCAGGTTGCATGGGAATCCTGATATTTCCCTATTCCTTGCTCAGACTTATGACAATCATAAGAAAAAACGGAACCAACGTTCTCCGGCTCATTATAATAAACAGGTTCGGTCAATACATCCATATTATTATCTTGATTAAGGCGTGTCATGGTCGCTACCTGGAGAGAGAGAAGAAAAACACTTTAGCATGCGCTCTTGCAAGATTAGATTGGTTATTATCTTATCTAATCAGGATGGCTCCTACTGTTTTTATCAAATCTTCCTTCAAACCCTAAAAGGTAAGATTAGCCGGAATTAATTATACCCTACAAGTTCGCCAATCGGTCAGCCAGGCAGGTATTGGTATTCCGAGGGAGTCTTCCCATGCTTTCGCATGGAACTAATTAAATAACCTCATTTTCGCAGGGGCATAACCCCATTAACACCTTTCTTAGATACCTACTGGATCAGCTAATTGTAAAGTGCAAAATTATCCCAGGAGTAACTCTTGCTCGCAGTGGGTATCGGGATCCAACTATCTCATAGAAAGTATGTAATCTCATTGCAAATTTTCAACACTTGAAATTTCCAGTATCTGTTTTTACCCCTAACGTCCTATAACCTTGACGGAGGCCAACAAACCATAGGCCGCTAGTCAAGCTCAACCCGTACATTTCGTGATTGAATTAAACTCACATGCACGACCCTTGACGGAGGCCAACAAAGTCGTACGACTACCCTATTCCAATCGCATCATATGCGGCAGATAAGCACTAATTAGCTACTGTACACTACGCCTTGACGGAGGCCAACAAACGTAGCACGAATACTAAAATAGTTCTTATCTGAAATGACGGAGGGTTACGACAGGTTTTTAAGCATAATGAACTCGATATCGTTGTAGAATCGAGTGATTTGAAAAGGAATGGTTTAAGCTCCGCTTTTAAAATCGAGTAGTTTTTAAAATAAACCGAGTGGGTTGTAGCATTTGCTAGCTCATGCTAAAGAGGTCACTCCCGGTGAAGGGATCTAGGCTCTTTCCTCATCGAATGAGGTGTTGGATATTCATAAAAAGAATACCGCTATGCAAAGCAATAACTAGATCTACCTTTTTGAAAAATTTGATTCTACAACATCTTTAGATTTATTTTTCTTTTCATTAATCTCATTAATGACGTCCCATCATTTATGTTTCCTAAACATCACAGAAGAAACGAAAATAGAACGTACGCTTATGCCATCCGCATTCGCCACGGGGCCCCGTCATGCACCGTTAGGTTACTTAACTAACGGCAGAGCCGGGGTAGGACTAGCGCAGGTGCAAAATATAAGTAACGTTTATTATATATCATATATATAGTATTCGTCTCAGGCTGTTATATGATCACATCACAGAACTCAAGCAGCAGAAGTCAACATATGAAATATTGGATATACTAGGATGTCCGTGTTTTAAATTAAGCTAGTAATGAAAAAACACGGATTCCACGGTCGTGATGAATAGTCAAACCCACATCCCTAGACCCCTACGAGAGAGGCAAGTGACCCTGCCAATTCTAGAGTTAGGAGACCCGATCTCGACTCCTCGAGATGGTCTCCCACTGAACTCTAGAACCCGGTTACTTGTGCTCCCCGTCTTGGGTCTATCCTAATGCGGAAAAGTAAATAATATACATCAATGGTGATATCATCCTCAACCCGAAAGTATCCCGGTAAAAGAATATTACATACACTTTATTACATGAATGAAAATAGAAAAACTCTCATCTCGCGTAAAAAAAACGGCTATTCAATCACGACGATCCAATATAACATATCACAAGCAACACATAACACTACAAGTCATCAACGTAAGTAAATATGCGTATCCCAAATATCGTTGACATATAGCAATGATATCGGGGATACACCACATATTACACTTACGGTCGCAGAAAAGAAAAAGAAAACTACGATAATTAGAATCCGCAACATCCTTAGATATCATAAACCCGAAATATCACATACTTCGAATTTCATGCCAAACATAATAAACCTTGCCTTTCAGTCTCGAATTGAAAACACTTTTCAATAACCAGTCGGGTAATTCAACAGGATTCCCGACTACCTGATCGATTGCTCGTCGGGAACTTTAGTGGATGGCCTCACCCCCGATGCCGTCGACGAAGTGCACTTAGGCGGAACACCGTGGCCGCGAGCACCCGAATGGATGCTTTTGGCAACAGGGTTCTCGTATAGTCACTTAGCCGGGGATATAGGGCATGGCTATCTAGTAGTGTTACCTGGCGAGTGTTCGCATACTATACGAGATTGTGACGGAGTTTTGATCCGAATCGAAACTCCGTGGCAATCTATCAAAAGAGAATAAATTGCTAAATTTACAAAACACAAACTAGTTTTCACAAAACTAATTATTGTGGATTCTAAATATTGCATCACATATCAATATAATCTAGACGATGTTAAATATTTCGATCGAATTATCAAACACCCACAAATCCCAGAGACGTCAACAACTTAAGCCTCACTAAAAATACTCAGAAAGTGCCAAATATCATTATGGAGCAGCATAAGAAACACAAGTCCACAACTCACCAATGTTGCCGCGCAACTGCGGCTAAACCCTAGGTTAGGCCGCGATTCCGCGGCCAAGTGGTCGAGTTGGGCCCTCTAATTTCTTGGGGCTCCACTATATACCCTACACGACTTTCTGCATATTTTTAATCTTAAAATTTTCAACTTTTGAAAAAATTTACAGAAACTAGGTAAATGTCGGGTTTTGAAGTTCGATCGAACACTTTAACGTCGTCTAGACCACTCCTAATGCTCTAGCTTGGCTCTGATACCATGAAAGTATGCCTTAGCACCACTACTAGGTTTAAACATGCATCGAGTATACAATTATAAAAAAACCTAGTGGACTAAGCTATACTAACCTAGAATCGAACTAGAGGGTTTATAAGCATGTAAACAAATATTACACTAAGTGAATAGGAAATACAACCTTTGTAGACCGTTCCTTCACTTCAATAGCTCTAAGTAGTAGTCCCTAAGCTCCAAGTAGTAGTCCCTAGAACCCTTTTTAGGCTCCACTTGGTGAAAGGAACAAGCTTGCTTCGTCGTCTTCAAGGTCGAAAATGATCCACTTTGAAGAAACTCTAACTCAAGCTACCTCTTTACTAATTAAGAAATTAGTGAAGTAAAAAACCTACACTAATGGGCTAGATGAGAGTAGGTTGATGAAGTGGGAATTTTGCTTACTTTAGAATTCTATTTCTCTTTTTCTTTTTCTCTCTAGAATAATCAAAAGGAGGAAGATGATGAACTTTGAACTAGGGTGAAGAAAAATATCTCAAGTGATATTTGTAGAGAGTTAACCATGGCTAAGAATAAAGGTTAGGTTATAAAATATATAGAGTAAAACAAAATTAGTGGGATGAGTCATGGCTTCTTGAAGCATCTTAAGCCATGCTCATTTTCCACTAATTTTCTTTTTACCTTAAATATAAATCACCCAACATTATCCTTGGATTGGTGTGAGTCCCATACACCCATATTCTATGTATCATCCACCATGATACAATAATAAATATAATATATATATATATATATGTATCACATAATTATATTTATATATATATATATCAACATATATATTCAAGAGAAGAAATTCTTTAGTAAGCTAATATTAGTTAATATATATTAATATATCAAACATATATATATATATATATATATATCAAATTATTAAATCAACACTTGATTCAATAATCCGGTTATATCATATATGACCGACTAATATCATTTATATGTATATCAATTTATCGAATCAACACTTGATTCAATAACCCGGTTATATCACATATAACCTCATCGATATCATATATTGCGAGATTAGAATACGATACCACATACACGTATTTAATTAAGCATCCGCACATATCACACATGTGCCCTACTTCGTTTCGCTTGAGCTAGGAAAGCTCTGTGTGGGACTCTAAAGACTCATCAATATGCCAACAGTAGGTAATGATCACATCAATCACCCACAAGACGTCGACTGTACTAGCTGAACGTAACGGCTACCTAGCTATTGAGCAAATAGAAGATCAACAAGCAAACTTGTCCAAACTCCCATGAAGCCTATAAGCAACACTTGCCGTACAGTCCGGTCTTTTCGTCTGATATGTCGCATATCGAGTCTGGGGGTGGAAAACGTCAGCCCCGGTAACTTAATAAGTCATGTCGATGTGTGGTCTATAACGATTCGAGAAACTACTGATAATACTTACCATTAAATCTCATCAGCCCTGACCAGGGATTTACTGTTATAGCCAATCGAGTATAGCGCAACATCAACTCCCTATATCGGGAGAGAAGAAACCCCTCCTATCGCTCATTGCCACCATGTGACTTGGTACCGTACCCAAAATCCACCTATTTGCATGACTCCTTTGAGCCGTGGTAGGGAAGAAATCAAAGCACAGTGGGAATCACACAAGACTCTATGACGATCTCGGGTTTACAGACTAATATGTACCAGTGTCACCAGAGAACTACTATCTGATGATAGGTATAGTGCCATCTAGGAGTTCTCGGCAAGTCCTGTTCGGTGTACCCATTCTCTAATGAGCACCTGTGTACAATCTTTGATGTCAAACACCAATGGTTGTGGGATTAACCATCGCCCCCATATAGGATCAAGAAACGTACACACTAGTCTACTCTGGAATATCGATGTCCTGTCTCGATACTTCTTCCACTAGGAACGGTTAAAGGATGTGCTTGCGGACTACACAAGCCCCACTAGTTTGATCTGCATCATAGTCCTGGTAGTAAAGATAGCATCCTAAGGGCTTTATCAACATGTATCAGAGAGACGGAATAATATAAGTGTACATGTTAAGATAAAGTGCAACCAGATAGAATACTATCATGTCGAGCAAGAAAGTCCTTTATATATATGTCCAAGTATCCACTATAATATACAATAATGGCCTCTAGGGTATACATATGACTAACAATCTAGAGTATATATACCTAACAGGCATAACACCTAGCACCGCGATCTGTTTTTAATAAAATCTTGTTTGAAATATAAGTTCTATGAAAGATGCGCATTTCTGTATTTAAGTTTTCCCCTAAAAGTTGATGTGAAATACGGTTTTGGCACTTCAAAGCTTGTAGCTCAAATTTGGAAATCTGGTCGGGCTGCTATGCGTAGTGACACGAAAACAAGCATAACTCCCTTTTATGGAACTCAAATGGGGCAATCCCTATGTGCTAATTCATCACAACAGAAAGCCCTACAACTCTTATATATACATTTTTATCTCAAAACGAATGGAAGTTTACCTAAATGGCCTCGCAAGTCGATGTTTCAAATCTGGACTGAATGCAGAACCCTTCTGCGCAGTCGTAGTAAAATGGGCATATCTCTCTCTGTAATTGTAGGGTTAACATGTTTTATACTATGTTCGTTACTTTTTTTCTTCTGCTGTTTGGATATTATTGTTTCACTATTCATATATGTTGTCACTCCCCGCTTCCCAAAAGACGGGAGCAGGCACATGACGAGGCCCGCGACATATTTATTTCGAGAAGGTCCTTTCTTGAAACAAATACGCTAAGCGTATATAAGCAATATAGAAATGGCAAGAAACGGTATGATAATGAAAATCCAATTTTATATATTTACATTCCAAACATTACAGAGTTTCTGAAACAAGAAACACAAATTGAAAGTGCCTAAATAGTGACATACAGAAAAGAAAAGCTGAAGTAAAGAACTAGTAGTCGGTCTGCTCCACAAGCTGAGAGTAATCTTCATCGGTCGGTTCCACCTTCTCTGTCCCAAAGTCACCTGACGAACATTCGAAAGATAGAAAGAAAATAGGGTGGAATGCCTGTCAGCGAACTTGCGCTCGTTAAGTCCCCAAAAAATATGAATATAAAAGTGATAAAGGATATGCATGTAAGTATAATATTAATTCTAATGTAGTTGCAGACAGGTAAGGGTGTCAAATAAACATGAGTATGTCAAGTATAAGCTTGGTTATTTTATTCTATCGTAATTGTTTGAAGTTTGATAAGGAAGGTATGCGTATATACGATAGTGGTCCGTCAAACCCTATGAACCTACGACATGTAGAAGTACAAAGCCCCGTCTAACCCCACGGAACAACGGCACACGATATTCAAGTTAGGTTATTTTTAGTGGACTCTCGTATAACGACATACGTTGTTTACCAAACTACCCCTTATCCCTGTGTATTTTAAATTATAGTTAAGTTACAAGTCTTGCCCGAATCCATGAAATACATAAAAGAGAGTGTACAAATTCAAATCAAGTCGAGTTCAAGTATCCAAGTCAAGTTCAAGTATTCAAGTCATGTTCAAGTGTTCATGCCAAGTCGTATTCATGGTTCGGGGCAAGTCAAGTCAAGCATGTAATAGGTTTGATCATGTAAGTCATGTAGATACAATTGAGTTCATGTCAAGATCAAGTATACAAGTCAAGGTGTAATCAAGTCAAGTTGAACTAACTTTATTTGACTAGGGAGATTAGGCAAATGATAACTCTAATTGTTCTGGCTTCCCGAGACTCAAGAGAGAATAGTTCACTTACACCCAACTGTTACCTAAATATCTTAAAGAATATTTGTTTTATAGATTCTATGTATTTATGTAAAATAGTTTATTAAAAGCTAGAGGGGGTTTTATATAACTACTTTATTTTAAAAATAAACCTCGAAGGTGTATTTTTTTGGTAAAAATATGTTAATTAGAATGTTGAGGGTTTTTAATAAAAATATATTTTATATTTTGCGGTGTTGTAGCGACAAAACCTAGATTTTAAGAGTTTATAGTATTTTAATGAAAAATCTATTTTTTGAAAAGCTTAAGGTATTTTAATAGAAATTTAAATCTTTTCGATTTAGGGGTATTTTATTTAAAATCTAATTTTTAACTTGGCTTTTCTTTAAGTTATGTATGTGTGAATATTAAATTAATTCATTATTAAAATTGTTTTAGTTTTGATCTAAAAACTGTATTTTCTTTTCCTTTCAAGACCATGCTCAATGAAGAGTTTTGTGTCTTATCCTACTAGACCCAAGATATATGATAATCCGTACCATCCACAATAGAGTTCCCCTAAAGAGGGTTATAGAGGCGAAATTGTAAAGGATAAAGGATTTAGGTTTAATTTCAATTTTTATAATTTGAGGGTATTTTAGTTAAAATATATTCTTTTAGAAAAACGTGATAAACATGTGATCGTGCTATGATTCAAAAGTGTGCGTGTAAGGTAGATCATTACCCGTGCTCTATCTACATTAACATGTCATAAAAAAACTAGTATCAACAAAATAAATAATTATGGTATTAATCCGTTATGTTTCATTCTAATATTGTTTAACATGGAAAATTCCATTTTAAATACACATAAAATTAGATGAGACATGTCTTATAAGGATGATAGGATAGTAATCTATATTTTCTTGGTATCATGTCATGAAAATTTATAACAAACATGTCAAGTTTGCAATGAATATTATCGAGTTAAAATTAGCTTATTAAAATCGTATTATGCTGATGATGAGAGGAGAAACAATAGAGAGAAGTTAAGGGGGACTTAGGATTTACCGCTCGTACAAGTACGTGCAAGGGAATGAGGAAGAAGTAGTCTCGGTTTAAAGAACCGAGACCGTTAAAACGACGAGGAAGGCGAGTTTGATCTTCCGGTTTTCTTTCAGCAACTTGTAGAGTAACATAAATGGAAGAAAGGGCGTCACGAAGACTTGAGACTTGAACTTAGGAGAGCTTGGGCTTGAGGGAACTTGGAGAGAACAATTTAGAGAGAAATTTGCATAGGAAATTTTATGAGAATTTTCAGTATAAAACAGTGGGGAAAGAGTTGAGATAGTCTTGGGTTTATATAGAAGATAGAAGAAGGGAAATGGGGTAGTATGGTGAATTAAAAGGGAATTAAAATGAATTAAAAAGGTGTTAATTGAGTAGCTGAAAAGACTGGGAGCTCTCTGTAATGAATTGGGAGTTTTTGAATATCAAAACGAGCTGTAGGGAAGCCAAGAGTCGCACGTGCACGAGCGGGGCCCGTGCAACAAAGTTTGGGCCGACCAAACCATGCTTTTGACCGACCTAGGCGGTCCAACTTAGGGTTTTGGTCTCGATTTCGTGTCATGTGTTCGGGTTAGTTCATTTAGTCCAAAAACATCTATCTTTTCTTTTATAAAATTCCTAAACTCCGTGAAACGCACGTGTAACTTTCAGGACTTCAAAAACGATAAAAAGAATTTAAAATAAAATAATTGGGATGAAAGAATTCAAACATGCAGGCTATGGGGCAGTGGTGTAGAGGCTTAATCAATGAGCTATAAGGTCATTCTTGCGCATATTTAACAAGAATTAAATATATGTCGTTGCATAAACAGGAAATGGGCTTAGAAAAAAGAAAAGGAAGGAATCGAATGGAACTGTCTTGGTGAGAGGATTGGATTTTGGGTTTTGAAAAAATTATAGGATAGGCAAAAATACCTTGAGGGAAAAAATAAACAAACATATACAATATGAAAGTATAGGAATTTTAGGGTAGTTACGTATGTTTAAATGTGGGACTTACCGAGCGTTAGTTCGCTGACGGACTTTTCTTTGTTTTTTGTTCTTCTTTGAAATGCCCATCAGGAGACATAGGTAGCACTGAAGAAGCGGCCTTTTAAGTTGGAACCCGTCAGAGAGGACATACAAGACTTCGCTACCCACGCAGATTTCTAGTTTCATAGTCGACTGTAAAGGTTTTGTTTTCAGCTCTTTTATTTATTGCAATTTAGAACATGTCAAATTTGTAATAAGTATTTGAACTTGTTTTGTAATAAGTATGGATGTTGGTGTGTTTTCAATTCTTATAATTATTATCTGTTTCCATACGCTTAGCGTATTTATACCGATAAGGTGTGCTTATCAGTATAAATACGCCGCGGGACTTGTAGTGTCTCCGTCCTATAATTTGGGAAACATGGCGTTACAAACGTGCGAAATATTAAAAATTTGAAGAAAACAAAAATTTCGGGGATTTTTAAAAAACTTCATGATTTTCCTGTGTGGTCAAGTTTCTCAGTCACCTAGAGTCTCATTCGTTCGGTCCGGATTTATTTGTTCTATTAAGTTCTAGGTAGCTATCAGCGACTATTTAATTATTTAATTCACATAGTTTTATTTCTTCTTGACACATAGAAGTTCTCCAAATGTTTGAGCAAGTAAAATACTAGAAAGCTGAAGTAAACAGAAAATTCTGAGATTTTTGAAATTTCATGATTTCGTGCAAAATAATGAAGAAAAAAAGAAAATAGAAATCTTTTGAGATTTTTGAAAATTTTGCGGCTTACATGTGCTAGATCATTATAAAATATTGGAAAATATAGAAAATATTAAGATTTCTAAAAATTTCGTGATTTTCATTAATTATAGCAAGTCAATGTTGAAAAACAGAATAAAAAATAAAATTTTGGTTTTAAAATATTGCAATTTTCATTCTTTATAGAGCAAGCAAAATAATAAAAAAACCGAAACAAACTAAAAAATTTGCTGATTTTTCAATTTTCGTGTACTATATGTAACTTACAAAAAATTATGACACCGAAGAAACAAAAAAATAGATTTTTTAAAATTTAATGATTTCCGTGTGATATAAGAAGCAAGATATTAAAAAAAAAAAGAAAAGGGAAAATTTTTATATTTTTTAAAAGTTCTCAATCTTTATGTGTTATAACAAGCAAAACAATGAAAACTGAATAAAATAGAAAATATTAAGATTTTAAAATTTCATTGTATTCATGTGCTGTATGGTATGCAAAACTTAGAGACTTGAAGAAAACGGAAAAAAAAAATTGAAGTTTTTAAAAAATCATGATTTCCGTGTATTATGCAAAATATTAAAAATTTAAAGAAAATAGAAAATTTTGAGATTCTTGAAGATATCACGAATTTCATGTGCTATATTAAGCGAACTGTTAAAATGCGGAAGAGCACAGAAAAGTTTGAAATTTTTACTATTTTCATTTCATGTAAATGCAAATTGAGCAGGGCCTTTGCTAGTATAATATATAGATGAGAAAAGATAGATAGATAGATAGATAGATAAGGGTTTTCTAGTATATGTATCACCTCAAAACTTGTCCATTCTCCATATAACACCTCCTGAGCTAAGAAATTCCATATTATCATCTCCAAATTTTTATCATTATATACATAACTGATGGAGGTCAGGATCTCCCTCAAATATTGTCCTCCGTCGATCAAGTAGCTAGCTAGCTGAACGGCTGAGATTGGTAGTGGAAGATTAGACACGTGGACTCAATAGGTTATCTGGTTGTTATTGACGTCGAGCTACCTGCAAAAGAAGTCCCGGTGTGGGAAACCACCGTAGGACCCTCCGACAATCAAGTAAGTACCGTGAAATAATTGGACAGAGTAGCAGCGTATTGGATTCAATTTCCGTTACCTGAATTGTCTAGAGAAGGGGTTTTTATAAGGGTCGCATTGAAGCGGGCCGATGCAAGATTCTCGTCATTCGTTATGCCCCCGCGTTACGTTCGCGTTGATGGTGGGATAAACCCATTAATGGCAAGATAATCTCATTAATTGCGAGATATACTAGCGTGGGATGCGGAACGTGGAGCGGCGGAGATCTCGTCGTGGCGAGATACACGGAGCCATTACCAGGGCGCCCGTGGTCGGTGCTCCCGGCCGAACAGGGACGCTGAGGAATCTCAGCTATAGGATAGCTCGGAGACGAGCAAGGACTCTGAGGAAACTCAGCTATAGGATAGCTCGGAGACGAGCTAGAGAGCTGAGGAAGCTCAACTCTAAGATTGCTCGGAGACGAGAAATGGCTAGTGGTTAGGCAAAGAGGGAACATACTCAGGGAAGGCCTCCAAAAGGTCGGGTGCAACCTCGGTGGCTAGGCGCCGAGGAATGTTCCTAATACATCATACATATTCCAGCTCCATAACCCTAGGAATCTAGTGGGCTTACACGGACAACATGTCATCTGCTAGGTGTCGTGATCTGGGGAATTCCCACTTATGAGTATCATCATTAGCCCCCCGCTCTTGTTCCAACCTATTAACTGATGAAGGTCGGATCAAGAGTGGTTTGCTCAGCCTTCTATGTTCAGCTTGGTCTGAGGAATCTTCGTGGTAAGTTTTCCGGGAACGGCATGGCGTTTGGCGGTTGTGTCTCTTTGATCCCCGAGTCCACGTGGCGTATCATCGGGCAGGAAGCTGTCCGCCGGCCTCGTGGTGAGGGCTAAGGATTCACGGGTTAGGCCGGGCAGGAATCTACCCGCTGTGAATGGGAGAGACGAGCAAGAAGCTATCTGTCGGCCTCAGAACCGAGCAGGAGTCTACTCGTGCGAGGGCTTAGGATTCACTGGTTAGACCGGGCAGGAATCTACCGGTCATGAATGTGTGCGATGAGCAAGAAGCTGTCTGCCGGCCTCAGAACCGAGCAGGAGTCTACTCGTGCGAGGGCTTAGGATTCACGGGTTAGGCCAAGCAGGAATCTACCAACCGTGAATGGTTGCAACGGGCAAGAAGTTGTCCGCTGGCCTCCGAACCGAACAGGAGTCTACTTGTGCGAGGGCATAGGATTCACGGGTTAGGCCAGGCATGAATCTACCCACTATGAATGGTTGCGACGGGCAGGAAGCTGTCCGCCGGCCTCCGAACTGAGCAGGAGTCTACTCGTGCGAGGGCTTAGGATTCACGGGTTTGGACGGGAATGAATCTACCCACTATGAATGAGTGCGACGAGCAGGAAGCTGTCCTCCGGCCTCTGAACTGAGCAGTAATCTACTTGTACGGGGGCTTAGGATTCACGGGTTAGGCCGGGCAAGAATCTACCCGCTGTGAATGAGTGCGACAAGCATGAAGCAGTCCGCCGGCCTCCGAACCGATCAGGAGCCTACTCGTGCGAGGGCTTAGGATTCAAGGGTTAGGCCGAGTAGGAATCTACCCGCTGTGAATGAGTGCGACGAGCAGAAAGCTTTCCATCGGCCTCCAAACCGAGCACGAGTCTACTCATGCGAGGGCTTAGGATTCACGAGTTAGGACAGGCAGGAATCTACCGCCCGTGAATGGTTGCGACGGGAAGGAAGCTGCCCGCCGGCCTCGTGGCGAGAGTTTAAGATTCAAGACTTATGTTGGGCAGGAATCTACCCGCTGTGAATAGTTGCGACGGGTAGGAAGCTGTCCACCGGTCTCGCATGAGGGTTTTCGATTCACGGCTTAGGTCGGGAAGGAATCTACCCGCTGTGAATGAGTGCAACAGGAAGGAAGCTGTCGGCCAGCCTCATGGCGAAGGCTTAGAATTCACAACTTATGTTAGGCAGGAATCTATCCGCGGTGAATGATGCGACGAGTAGGAAGCTGTCTACCAGCCTCCGAACCGAGCAGGAGTCTAATCGTGCAAGAGATTAGGATTCACGGGTTTGGTCAGGCAGGAATCTACCCGCCGTGAATGTGTGCGACGGGCAGGAAGCTGTCCGCCGGCCTCCGAACAGAGCAGGAGTCTACTCGTGCGAAGGCTTAGGATTCACGGGTTTGGTCAGGTAGGAATCTACCTGCCGTGAATATGTGCAACGGGCAGGAAGCTGTCCGCCGGCCTCGGAACCAAGCAGAATTCTACTCGAGTGAGGGCTTAGGATTCAAGGGTTTGGTCAGACAGGAATCTACCTACAGTGAATGTGTGCGACTGGCGGGAAGCTGTCCGCCGGTCTCGGAACCGAGCAGGAATCTACCCGCGTAAGGGCTTGGGATTCATGAGTTTGGTCGGGCAAAAATCTACCCACCGTGAACGTGTGCAACGAGCAGGAAGCTGTCCGGTGGCCTCTAAACCAAGCAGGAATCTATTCGCGTGATGGCTTGGGATTCACGGGTTTGGTCGGGCAGGAATCTACCCGCCGTGAATGTATGCGATGAGCAGGAAGATATCCGACAGCCTCAGAACCGAGAATTCACAACTTATGCGATGAGCAGGAATCTACTCGTGTGAGGGCTTAGGATTCACAACTTATGTTGGACAGGAGTCTACCCGCTGTGAATGGGTGCAAAGAGCCGGAACCTGTCCACCGGCCTCGGAACCGAGCAGGAATCTACTCGTGTGATGGCTTAGAATTCACAACTTATTTTAGGCAGGAATATACCCTCTACGAATGGGTGCGACGGGCAGGAAGCTGTCCGCTGGCCTCCGAACCGAGCAAGAGTCTACTTGTGCAAAGGCTTAGGATTCATGGGTTTGGTCGAGCAGGAATCTACCCTCCGTGAATGTGTGCGACGAGCAGGAAGCTGTCCTCCGGCCTCGGAACCGAGAAGGAATCCACTCGCGTGAGGGCTAGCTCAGAAACAAAAACAAGTTCAGATGACAGAAAAGCAGGAATCTCATTATTCAAGAGAATACAGGTCCTTCTATAGAATTAAAGATTTTCTGCATTGAATGGTCGCGAAAGGTTACGACCCAAGGAATCTTGGCGTCGATAGACTCCTCCGAGCAATACTTCGGTCATGAGAAATAGGCCGTCCCACTTTGGGGAACATCCAGGGTCATGATTGGCCGGATACGGCGGGTTTCCTCATTGCTCGGACTCGAGCCAATGGAGACGACCATGATCTATCCGAATGTCAGCTCTCTTGCAAGTTGTTGCTCGGCCTGCTCCCTATCCGCCTGACATTTGTCTTGTAGGTATTTCTCCAAGTGTCTGGAGCAGATCAGCTCCTTGATGTAATCACGTAGTTGTTTACAGTTCTCGGTCGGGTGTCCCTGTGACCAATGAAAGACACACTACGAGCCGCGGAGTCGCTTTCCCGGCCTATGTATCATCGGTGGCAGCTCGAAAAATATCTCGCTTTTCGCCTCCTCTAGCAGCTCTTCCTACGAGACGTTCAGAGGCGTGTACTCGTGAAACCTCGGAGAATAAAGTTCCGAACGATCAGCCTTCCTCTTCTTTTCCCGGTCCCTTTTCTTTCGATATGCCTGGTCTCCCGGGGAAGATTGTCATTTACCTCATACTCGAGTTGGATTCCCGTTCGGTCCAAACCTTTACCTCGGCCATAGTCTTAGATTGCGCCAATGCAAAAGAGCGGATCCACTCTTTGTGCCTGAGACCGGATCTTAGAGCAGTAATGACCGTCTCGTCCCGGTGTTCGGGTACCTCCAAGAGAGCATTGTAGAACCGGGTAATATAGCCCTTGAAAGATTCTCTGTCATCGCTCTTGATAGTGAACATATAGTCGGCCGTCCTCTTCTGTCGCCGATTGCCAATGAAGTGGTCAAGGAACTGAGTAGTCGGCTCGTTAAAAGTTGAGATCGAGCGCGGAGTCAGACCGCGGAACCAGTCTCGTCCGGCCCGGATGAGAGTGGTGGAGAAGACTTGGCACCGATCCGCATCCGAGTTATCTTGAAAGCTCATGTCCACGGTGAATGCATCCAAGTGGTCTTTCGGGTAAGACATTCAGTCAAAGATAGCCAATTTGGACGGTTTGTTCTGGGATGAGACCCGCTCCCTCAGTAATTGCTTGGTTAAGGGTTTCGTGAGAGAGTCCGCAGAGTATCTCGCCGATGCGCTGGGCAAACGGGTGGCGGGCCACATGTCCTCGATTTTCTTCTTGAGGACTTCGATTCGCTACTGGTACCCGACGATTCTTCATAATCGGATTGCCTGTTGTCCCTGCTTCGGGCCTGGGCAATGGAACAGCTTCGGTTTCGCTCTATCACGTTCCTCAGATTTTCTAGGTGAACCTTTTGTGGCTCCCCCGACGTATGTCCTAGGTACAGCCTCGATGATTATAGTGACGTCGGTCTTCCCTAATTAGGTGACCTGACCGACGTTGCCTTAAAGGGCTAGGAAACGTAGCGAGTGTTAAAGCGACCATGTGGTTGGTCCTAAGACCTCGGTGTTGGACTGTCCGGTGCTCAACGAGTCATGGAATCATTCCTCGTATGAGGGTCGTGACTGCCCGAATCGGCACGCCGGTGTTCCATGACGTCGTGGTTGGTACGAATGAGGTTGAGGATCTAAATGTGTCCTTCTGCCGTCTCGTGCACACCGCCACTCTAAGGACAGGGGCAGCGGTTTGCAGGGCGTGGCTGGCAGTTTGGACATGAGCGAGCACGTCCACCATCACTGTCAGTCGGTCGATCAGCGTCGATAAGTTTTCGACGATGTTGGGAGAAGGAGTGGAACCGCCCCCGCTTCTGTTGCGGAGGATGGGATGGCTCGTGCTAGGGTCTTCATTGCGATGATCGCTAGCCATCGTATCGAATGTGAAAGATCAACTTTTTTGGGTGGAAAATGGTTCCTACAAACGGCGCCAACTGATTGAGGTCGGGATATCCCTCAGATGTTGTCCTCTGTCTATCAAGTAGCCAGCTAGTTGAACGGCTGAGATTGGTAGTGGAAGATTAGACACGTGGATCTCAATGGGTTACCTAGTTATTATTGACGCCGAGCTACCTGTAAAATAAGTTTCGGGATGGGAAACCACCGTAGGACCCTCCAACAATGAAGTAAGTACCGTAGAATAATTGGGCAGAGTAGCAGTGTATTGGATTCAATAACAGTTACCCGAATCTTCTGGAGAAGGGGTTTATATAAAGGTCGCATTGGAGCGAGCCGATGCGAGATTCTCGTCGTCCGTTACGCCCCCGTGTTGCGTTCGTGTTGATGGCGGGATACGTCCATTAATGGCGAGATATGGGATGCGGGACGTGGAGCGGCGGAGATCTCGTCGTAGCGAGATACACGGAGCCGTTACAGGGCGCTCGTAGTCGACGCTCCCGGCCGAACAGGGACGCTGAGTAATCTCAGTTATAGGATAGCTCGGAAACGAGCAAGGACGCTGAGGAAACTCAGTTATAGGATAGTTCGGAGATGGGCTAGGGAGCTAAGGAAGCTCAACTCTAAGATTGCTCGGAGAAAGCCAATGGCCGATGGTTAGGCGAAGAAGAAACATACTCAGGGAAGGCCTCCAAAAAGTCAGGTGCAACCTCGAAGGCTAGATGCCGAAGAATGTCCCTAATACATCGTACCTATTCTAGCTCCATAGGTTTCAGGAATCCAGTAGGCTTACGCGGACGACACGTCATTTACTACGTGTCGTGATCTGGGGAATTCCCACTTATGAGTATCATCAATAACCCTTATGTTTACCTGTTATTCAGTATTTGATTTAACTTGACATCATGGCTATACGATCATGACTCGTACTTTTGTCAGTTCAATCGGGAGCCTACGACACTCTAGGCCTCATTTCCTCGTATAAAATGGCTTAGTTTTGGGCTTGGCACATAAGAAAATCACATAAAAATATTGCTTTAACCCTGTTACATTGCTAATTAAAATTTTAAGATTTAAAGTTCTATAAGTATTTTGATCTCAAAAGTTCAATGGAAATAGTTGTTATGTCTATACTTCGCATAAATTTATTTATTGCTTTCACGACCAACAAAAAAGGGTTAACTGTACAACAATTAGAATTACAACACCTGATACATATCTTACCAAAGCTTGAAGAAATCCATAAGAGGATTGTAAACAACCACTTTAGCATTAACACCCATAACAAAGTCGGCATGTGCATAGTCCGCCTCATACAGAACCTTTAACTTGTCGCTATCATGTGAATGGAGAGTGCTGACAAGGTGGAGCACGTCTGTCACATCCGCAAGCTCATCCGTCCCGCCGTAGCTCAAAAACAAAGGGAACCCGTCAGGGATGTTGGAAATGTTGTAGGCCGGGGGAGGTGTTTCGCCATAGTGGCTCCTGTTTTCGCCGTCGTTGTTGTTGTTGTAGTTGTATTTCATTATGGTCCCTGTCCGTACCACTGTTCGAGGAAAAGTAGAAAATGTTAGGGATCGGTTATTCGTGTTGGAAATATAATTCAATTCAGACTATAATTAGGAGAAGTGATTTGGTTAACGGTATATTTCACAACATATATAGAGGTAAAGAATATAGAATCTGAGAATTGAAGCAGTTCACGTTCAAATTGCACCTACTTTGAGCTATGTGGATCAAGTTCTTGGTCGCTGTTGGTTGCGGCTCATGATCCAAGAAAATATCGCTGGCGGATTCGTCGAGGCAATTGTTCCTTCAAAAGGTCGGTAGATTATTAAAAGCGATGACTTTATATGAAATAAAAGAGCATGGGATTTTATTACACAACTAAAATTACCTGTAAAAGACGACATCAGATGGAAACAATCGACTCCAGGTAGGTTGCAGAGTGGCTTAAGCAACTTAAGTGCATCGTTGCTATCGTAAAAGAACAAGGGGAATAAAAATTTATCTACATATTGAAATGCTATCTTTAATATTTTCTAAAACCGATCTTCACCTTTTCAGGTCAAATTCAACCCTGCCCGTCTTGTAAATTGCCTGCAAAAACAAGTGGTGCAAACATGTTAGTACCTATGAAACTGGAATTTTGCAGAAATCTACTTTAAAAGTTTATTAGTTTATTTAATTCTGCGAGGTGCATTTTAGCGCAGCTCCGTGCGAGTGGCGATGAGATTTGATCCATATAAGCAATTGGGCTAAGCATTGCAGTTGATCTCAACATGCTCAATAACGTGTCTTCGCTACATGAAGAAAACCAATTAAAGTTCCCTGAACAAATATTTGTATCACAAGATTAAGTTCATTCCAACAGAATTATTTTGGACTTATAATTAGCAACATAATCATGCATCTTGAACTAACCAAAGAATGCCCAACATAGTGCTTCTTTTGATTGCCAGTTTGTTGGTACACATACTCAAAATTAGCAGGAAGATCATAGGCTGCCAATTCATCCATGTCCAATCCCAATATGCCTACAAAGAGAAATTAAATCAAATAAATATTACTATCATTAATAGCCAAAAATTATTTACAAATAGGTTAATGTGATCATAGTGGAGAGAGAGAGAGAGAGACGGGTCATTTGGAGAGAGTGAAGTATGTCCTTGGCTAAAAATGGTCCCTCTAGTGTTGGCGATCCAAACATCGTATCCGTTATCTGCTAAAATATATCCTAACGATTCATCGGGTGAATTCAACAGCCATGCGATCCCGTCCTGAAGAAAATGTTGATACATGATTCAATCCCCGATATATGAGTTGCACTTACTTACCTTGTATCCATAACAACTACTGTAATCTTAATGGTCGAGCATTATTAGACATGAAACCATACCATGAAAAGGCCATGTTGTAGTAAGACCGGGATCTTATTTGCTCCCGAGGTTAAACCCGAACGGCCATTTGGAATTCTCTGCAGGCTCAGTATATATCCATCTATTGTTACCTGAAATATATAGTTATGAAAAATATATACTATCTAAATTCGAGGATATAACCAATATGTTAGGGATGTTTGAGGGGGAATAAGGTATGCTCTTCGCATGTGTATCCATAAATCTCGACCCTCGATGCGCATGCGCAACATCTGATGAGGGTGTTTGAGCTTTGCCTATTGAGATCGCAGCTGTCATAAGCTCTTTCCTCGCTGCAAATGCGATCTCAGATGCTAAGCCAATGCATAAGATCAATGAAAACGCATAACTAACTCTGTTTGCCATTTTTCTCTTCAGGTGAATCTCTTTGATTCTCACTAATCTTTTTTTTTATTTCATCTATGGCCAATGATTTGCTCTTAATTTTTCTTGTTTTGTCCATGCTTTAACTGTCAACCTTGTTTATTCATCCATCAAAACTCATGGGCATTAATCCATTCCATTTTTGGTTGTTTAGGTGAGGTCAATAGCTTGCATACATGAAGTTGCATTTAGGACTAAGAACAATTTGTTTCTTTTCAGCAAGTGATTAAAAAGACAGGTGGTAGAAGACAATTGCACAACCACATAGAATAAGATAGTGCATCAAGACTAACAAATTTTATAGAAGAAAAGGCATGAAAATGACATTCCTAAAACAATTGCTTGGTGCACCTGGCATGATAAGAAAACGGTGCATGAATAAGTTCATTCATTAAATTAATAAACATCTAACAAAACAGTAAAAATGTGATAATAAAAAAAAACTAGAGATACAAACCACTAGAAAAGTCATAGAGGGTGCAAACGGCATCCAATTTACACCAGCAAAGACACTGCCTCCCAAATTGGCCAAACTTTAAGCATGTTGTACAATATATAATTTTTATTTCAAATATTCCCTAGTTTCACATTCAAGAATTCATTGAAACATAAGGTCAACTACTGGTTAAAAATAATAATAATAATTGCTTCTATTATGCCACCATACATGAAATATATCAACCCACATAAAATGCGAAATAAAAATATATCAAGCTCTTATGAACTGTCTCACACAAGAAATATATAGCAATGTCAGAACATATGTACTACAGTGAAGACAGCTTATACAATTATCAAGAAACCTTAATAACAAGCTTTGGGACTAAAATATTACGGATATCACTCCAAACACTTTCAAACCGAGGCAACTAGTAAAGGTTGCCGACAAGAGCTGTTCAAATCTGACTTAGAAAACAAAAGCAACATTAGAACTGAGACTTGTCAAGGCTATCGAAGTAGGGATGATCCATTGCCTGCTTTGCCGAAATTCTGTTAGCCGGATCATACTGAAGCATTTTCTGCAAGGTTGATATACAAAAGAAGCATCAGGATTTGAAAGTTCATCACCGAGTTATAATCAAAACAATTCTGAGTTAAGTTGCGTAAAATTACAGATAAAAGGTCGAGGCCCCCAGGTTCCAGTGTTGGAACAGCGCGTGCCAAATTCTGGGGCTTCCACTGTGGATATTCATGCCAGTCTCTGAGCTTGCTCACTCCTGGCCATTGCTCGTCAGTCGGAGTCCCCAGCAACCTTTTAGAAAAATGTCAAGGTAAGGAAATGTTAAGTTGAGGATCGATGTCACTAGTTCAAGGAATGACTTCAATATAAAATAATAATTTCCTCCAATTATTAATAAGGGGAGGGGTGGTAAGACAATCTTCTAATATTCAGAAAAAGAAGGGAAAGACATATCACAATAATGTCAAGACTCAAGAGGGCATCTCTACTATTTTTAATCAAGAGGGCATCTCTATTATATTAAAAATCCAATTTACCTCTCAGCTGCTTTAAGAGCCTAAAATTCTAGTCAGGCTGCCTTGGTGCAAACTAGTCAGGCTTTAAGAGCCTAAAATCCAATTTACCTCTCAGCTCCTTTAAGAGCCTAAAATTCTAGTCAGGCTGCCTTGGTGCAACTATTAGGGTCGGACTACCCCTATAAAAGCCATAATTTCCCAAAGTAGGATTGGCCTTTCTCAGGTATTGATCGTATGTCATAGGCATGTGGCCCTCTCTTGCCACAATTCTCATTCCTTTCCAACTCTTCTCACTCCGTTGGCAGCTTATGTTAGCTTATGCTGGATCCAAGAAGTTTGATCAAGATATGTGTTTGTTTGTTTTGTTTTGTTTGTTTTTTGTTTTTTTTTTTTTTTGTGTGTGTGTGTGTGTGAGAGAGAGAGAGAGTAACAAAACAAGCATTACTTGGAACCAGCTCTAAATAACTTTGATAAAGATTTTGGCCCAAAAACCCCAAATTTTCCACAACTCCCATTTGCTCTTCCATTTCATGCATGAGACTCGAACAAATAGACCTTGAAGCATATGAAGGTCCTCGGCAACAAATGGAAGAGACATCAGTCACGTCACTTTACACTTCTAATTTATCTCTTGAGAGTAAGACGTCCCTAAATCCTCCCTTATTAGTATTAATGATTAATCTCTCTTTTTTTTAGTGAGATAAATTTGATATTGAATCAAAGAAACAATAATCTCTCTTTTTTTTGTCAGATAAATTTGTTGCTGAATCAAAGAAGCAATAGTAGGCTAGCAAACCCTTTTATTAATTAATCACAAGTAACCAGAGAAGCTACCAATCGAACAACAAAGAACATTGCTTATATATACTAAACTCTAACCGTAAAAGCAATTGAACATTTCTTTCATTCAAGTGAAGTTTGTATACATAGAGTGAATGTGCTTCAAACTCTGGACCTCATCCACGACAACAAGAGTCTGATTATTGATAACGGCATGTGCTTACTCACTTGAAATCATATTACCATCCTATAGTAGAAAATCAATGCACTTCCAAGCAACACTAATTCTATATGTTGATGAGCCATGTAAGTTTACTATGGATTGGTTATTAGACTTAAAATTTGATTTGACCCAAAAGTGAAACCCTTTATAGAGCCTTAATCCAAACTTATTTAACCATATATCCAAACATTTGCTTACTCGGCAACGAATTAATCCACATGTTACTTCATTTAGGTCGAACTCTATGAATACACCCCTAACATATGTCACCATATATTCAACTTGATATGGGATGCATGTATTAACAAACCCGCTGTGGCACTTATATCTAGACGAGTGCAACCTTCACATCTAGCAAAGTAAACTCACCTTTGAGTCGTTCTCATGTCATGGAGAAATTAGCAAGACATACTACTTTTAGCCCGCTACGAACACTATCATACATGAACATAATTATTGTTTTCTATGTACCTTCTTCTGTTAAATCCAATTTGACCCAAATAGGGGAAACTCAAATGAAGTCTTGGGTCAAAACTTATTTAACATTATATCCAACCATCTCCCTAATAGTTACGAAAAAATCTCACACATTATTGCCATTTAACCTAACTCGTCGATTAACCTTAAAAGGGCTACTTTACCCTAATCTGACTGGAAATAAACACATGTTCCAATAAACAAATTATGGCCATTAGTGACATTTTTCAAGGAGGATGTGGATCGTTTCACAGTGTACCATTGAAATGTATTCCGCACATGCTCAAGAAAAAATTGCATAATTGATTTGATAAGTTACCTAAAAATGTTAAGCAATTGTTGTAATTCTGAGTCACCAGGAAAAAGCGCTTGTCTTCTCACCATTTCAGCTGGAAAAAAATGTTATCTAATCAGAGAACGGAAGAATATTCAAGAATCAAACAATATCATTTTGCAAAGCAGTTGTAGTCAAAATTTTACTGTATGGAGAAGAATGAAAAATTGATATGCATGGATATGAGAGAGTTAAAGGCAGCTTAACTTAAGTTGCAGTGCCTTATTTCAAGAAATTGTTGGTTCCAACAATGTACATGTGGTATCTGTTAGGAATATATCCCACCGATTATGTGAGAAACGACGGATAAAGGAAACAATCGCACAAATAACGGAGACACGGGATTTTTATAGTGGTTCGGCAATTTGCCTAGTCCACTTTGCCACACTAGTTTTCTTATTCTTTCCTTGCAAATTCTCCAACACTCTCTTTATTTTTCCTCACACAAATTTTCTGAAAAATGAAGCCGATACTTCACAACTTGTGATTGGGTTTCTTGATACATAGAACGAATCAAACCCCTTTTAAATAGGCAAACAAGCAGCAAGCCCTCTTGGACCTTTTTTGCATCAACATCCATATCACATTAAAATCATTAGGCAAATCAAATCCCCCGGTTCAAACATGCAGTCACATCTACTTTCAAACAATTGTCATGGGTCACTTCCACTAATGAAAAACCCACCCTTCTCATTAAATGCATTTTGTCTTGCCTACACAGCACATGTTTCATCACATTTCATTTTCCTTTCAAACCACTATTTCCTTATCCCTTTCACATTCAATCCTCTTGCACGCCTAGCTTCTCTGCATACGGCCGACTTGTCGTCCGCGTGCGCTGATTATATATACATCAGCGCATGCGTCAGCTTCCTGGATCAGGACGGATTTTTTATGAGCTGGTTTAAATAGGACATTTTGGGCTGCTCAACAATCTTAAGTCATTTCCAACAATCACCATCTTAACTTAATAACCAGTGAATCTCGATATTTTCTTGAAACCTTTAAATGCCGTTTTCGTTGCCCTAGACTTTAACAATCTATCAAGTCAATAGAATTTTTACCGTAATCTTGTTTTCTTCTCATAATGCGAAGAATATTTCCTAGTGCAGCACCTTCTCATCATTAATCATGGAGGCCAACTGAGGCATTGCACAATCTCGGTTTCTCAATGGTGACAACTTTGGTAAACATGTCTGCTGGATTTTTTGATCCAAGAATCTTCTCTAATGATAATGTTACATCATCTACAAGCTCGCGAATAAAATGATATCTCAACTGGATGTGTTTTGTTCTTGAATGAAATATTGGATTCTTTGCAAGATGAATAGCACTCTGATTGTCACTGAAAAGAGCATTATTGTCTTACTCTTTGCCCAACTCCTTCAGAAAATTCTTCAACCAAATCATCTTTGTGACTTCAGATATAACCATATACTCTACTTCAGTGGTTGATAAAACAACACTTTTCTGGAATTTAGGTATTCAACTTACAGTCGTACAACCCAAAGCGAATACATAACCTGGTGTACTCTTCCAGCCATCCAAGTCACCACCTATATTTGCATCGGTGAATCCCTGCAAAGTCACACTGTTTTTCTTAAACTGAAGTGTCGTACCTGATGTGCCTTTGAGATATTGTAGAAGCTATTTCACAGCTTTCCAATGTATCTTTCTAGGATTCACCATGTATCTGCTTACTACTCCCACTTCATATGCTATGTCTGGTCCGGTACAAACCATAGCATATATCAAACTTCCAACAGCTGAGGCATATAGAACTTTTTCCATATGTTTTCACTCCTCATCTGTCTTGAATGACTGCTTCTTGGTAAGTTTGAATTGACTTCCCAAAGGAGTGCTTCTAGATTTTGTATCATGAAAATTGAATCTTCTCAGCACCTTCTCTATGTACTTCTCTTGGGATAACTCCAGAGTTCCTTCTGCTCTATCTCTGATGATCCTCATCCTAAGTATTTGCTTTGATGGCCCTAAATCCTTCATCTCAAATTATTTTGAAAATTGTAATTTTAGCTTGTTGATCTCCTTCATACTGGATCCTGCAACAAGCATGGCATCCACATACTAAAGCAAAATAATATAGGAGTCATCAAAATTCTTGAAGTAACAACAATGGTCCATTTCACTTCTTATGAAACCATTGTCACACATGAAGTTATCAAACTTCTTGTACCACTGCCTGGGAGCCTATTTCAAACCATACAAACTCTTCTTTAAACTACACACAAGATTTTCTTTACCAGGAACTTGAAAACCTTCTGGTTGCACCATATATATGTCCTCATATAGATCACCATGGAAAAAATCCATTTTCATATCTAGTTGCTTTAGATGCAAATCCTCAGCAACAACAATACTAAACACAAATCTGATAGTAGTTAATTTGACTACAGGAGAAAAAAATTCGGTGTAATCAATACTTTTCTTCTACTGAAAACCCTTCACTACTAACCTTATGTTGTATCTCCTGTTGCCATCATTCTCTTCTTTGATTCAGTAGATCCATTTGCTCTGCAGAGCTTTCTTTTTTTCTGGCAACCAAGTTAGTACTCATGTTTTGTTTTTTCTAGAAAATCCATTTCATCTTTCATGGCTAACTCACACTTGACAAAATCTTGCACCTACATTGCTTCATCAAAATATTCTGATTCACCAGTATCAGTCAACAGTAAATAATGTAAGGATGGAGAATACCGTTGTGTGGGTATGGACACCCTTTCCGATCTTCTTACAACCACTTGAGGAGTGGTTTGTTCCTGTTATATTTCCTGTTCCACTGTAGTGTTTTCAGAATTTTCTTGAGATCTTCTAACTATATCACTATATGTAATCTCTTCTAACACAACCTTTTCATATTCTTCTAGCTGCTTTCTTGTACTATCTGATTCTACTACAAGTCTATCTTTATACAATACATTTTCATTAAAAGTTACATCCTTGTGTCTTATGATTTTTTTTTATCATCCCAGAACCGATAACCAAAATAGTCCATAACCAATGAAATAACATTTTCTAGTTTTAGGATCAAGGTTGTTTCTTTTATTAGAATCTATTTGTACATATGAAACATAGCCAAAAACTTTCAAATGAGAAAGATTTACCTCATTCTCAGTCCATACCTCTTCTGGTATCCGGAAACCCAACGAAACTGAAGGTCCCAGATTTATTAAGTAAGCTGCTGTGTTGACTGCGTCTGTCCAAAAATGCTTTGGCAACCCTGAATGTAGCCTTATACTTCTAGCGAGCTCGTTCAAGATTCTTTTCATTCGTACGACACCATTCTGTTCTGGAGTTTCCGGAATCGTTTTTATCATCCTGATTCCGTTTTCTGCACAAATGCATTTAACTCGGTACTGTCATACTCACCACCATTGTCAGATTTCAAACACTTGATTTTTAAACCAGTTTGATTTTCAACTTCGGCTTTCCATCTTTTAAAAGTACACATCAGATTTATTTTTCAAAAAATAAACCCATACCTTTCTGGTGGAATCATCAATGAAGGTGATATAGTAGCAAGAGCCTTAAGAGACTGAACCGGGACTGGCCCCCATACATCTGTATGTACCAACTCCAACTTCTCTTTATTTGGTGATCTTCCAACTTTTGAGAAACTAACTCTTTTCTGCTTACCATAAACACAATCCTCACACAATCTGATATCGACAGTTTTCAATTCAGGCAGCCGGCCCTTTGATACTAGCAATTTCATTCCTGTCTCGCTCATGTGCCCGAACCTTTGATGCCACAGTTTAGAGTCACCACCACTTTTGGCCATTGCCACCGTGTCTTTGTATTCTACAGTCGTATACAAAGTTCCCAACTTATTGCCTCTTGCTACAACCATAGCACCTTTGGAGATCTTCCAAGCACCACCTCCAAATATTGTTGTGTATCCCATGCTGTCTAGCTGACTCATGGAGATAAGATTTCTTTAGGCCAGGAACATATCTGACATCATGTAACTTCCACTGGGTTCCATTAGCTGTCTTTATATGAACATCTCCTTTCCTGGTGATCTCTAAAAGTTCATCGTCAGCCAAATAAATCTTTCCGAACTTTCCTGCAGCGAAGTTGTGTGTGATAAGTCTTTGCACGGAGTTGAGTGAAACGAAACACCAGAGTCTATAATCCAGGACTCAATAGAACTGTCAACGCTACAAATAAGAGTATCATGAATCTCTTCAGTAGCAACATTTGCAGAAGAAGTCGGCGCTTCTTCCTAATGATCATTTTTCTGGTATTTTTGAAACTTCTTATTCTTCTTTAGTTTAGTACAACCATTGGAGAAGTGGCCCAGAATACCACAATTTCAGCAGTTGATATTTTTGCGAATCTTTGATTTACTCCTCTCTTTGGACTTAGATCTACCATTGCTCGGCCTATGTCCTCGTTGAAAACTCCTTTCTCTACTTTGGGTATTCAAAGCAGATCCCGAAGATTCTCCTGACTGTGGTCACAATTGCTCATTGCGGTCACAATTACCTTCTTACTCTCTCTGAATAACTGCTCACCGCGGTCACAGTTGTGGCCCAGTTTCCAGGTAAGGAGAACAACAGGATCAAAGTTTTGATCTCGTCATCGAAGTTTATTTCCACAGAACACAATTGAATTGTAATCACATTAAAATCAATAATGTGATCTGCAACAATAGATGCACCTTCTCTCATTTCCAGATTAAATAGACGACGCATCAAATGCACTTTGTTAGAAACAGATAGTTTTTCGTACATATTTGACAGCGCCTTCATCAGATCCATTGTAGTCATCTAGTTAATGATGTTGAACGCAATATTCTTTACCAACGTTAGACGGATCACACCCAAGGACTGACGATCTAATAGATCCCAATTTTGTTTCTTTGTATCTGCTAGTTTCGTACTCAATAAGGGTTCGTGAAACTTTTACTGATACAAGCAATCTTCAATCTGCATCTTTCAGAACACAAAATCATACCCATCAAATTTATCGATCTTCACTTTTCTTGCATCCGACGCCATCTTTTGCTTACCGCAAATTTAATTTTCTCACTCGGATCTTTAAGCCAGCACTTTCAAAACTACAATCTAAAAAGATGGAAAAGATGACACAAGCGTCGTTACCCACCATTAACCTAGATCGTAGAAGCGAAAGGCCCTTTGATTCCCTAACCACGCTATAATACCAGTTGTTAGGAATGTATCCTGCCGATTATGTGAGAAAACGACGGATAAAGAAAACAATCGCATAAATAATGAAGATGCGGGGTTTTTATAATGGTTCAGCAATTTGCCTGGTCCACTTCGCCGTACTAGTTTTCTTATTCTTTCTTTACAAAATACAAGATTAATTCTCCAAGATTCTCTCTTTATTTTTCCCTACATAAATTTTCTGGAGAATGAAGCTGATACTTCACAACTTATGATTGGGTTTCTTGATACATAGAACGAATCAAAACCCTTTTAAATAGGCGAACAAGCAGCAAGCCCTCTTGGACCTTTTTTGCATCAACATCCATATCACATTAAAATCATCAGGCAAATCAAATCCCCCAGTTCAAACATGCAGTCACCTCTACTTAGAAACACTTGTCATGGGTCACTTTCACTAATGAAAAACCCACCCTTCTTATTAAATGCACTTTTGTCTTGCCTACACAGCACATGTTTCATCACATTTAATTTTTCTTTCAAATCACTATTTCCATGTTCCTTTCACATTCAATCCTCCTACACGCCTAACCTCTCTGCATACGGCCGACTTGCCGTCCGCGTGCGCTAATTATATGTACGTCAGCGCATGCGTCAGCTTCCTGGACCATGACGGACTTTTTCTGGGATGATTTAAATAGGACATTTTAGACTACTCAATAGTTTTAAGTCATTTCCAACAGTATCATATGGGGAGAAGATGTTGTCTTCCAGAATAGGTAGAGCGTTTCATGCAAATCCGGGTACATGTGCAGCCTATGGAGAGAAATGACATTTCTAATTTTTTTCAATTTTTCTCTATGCATTTTTGGTATATTTAGAGAAGTGGCACTTCGGATCATTATATGTCTTCTCAGTATTATAGACAAGTCATTTTCTGTAACAAATGAATTCTCTGCTGTAGCAATAAACTGTTTGAGGCTTAAATGCATTTGTATAGTAAACATACATATTTTCTTACTAAATATAAGGGAAAATCATAGTTCTTAAAGCTTCTCCTTGATATGCTATTCAATTTAAAGCTCTGCAGATTATAGTTTAACTAGATCAAAGTGATACCATTCATGAAAGATAATTGAGTGAAAAGCACAACTGTGTGAAGAATGAGGTCATGGTCAACTTCATTGGCGAATATAATCGATCACACATGAATATTCTATAGCAAGAATTATAAAATTGTATTCAATTTAATCATCTCTAACGCATATTACCTAGATAGCACAAACGTAATAGTTTTCCACTGCTGTAATACTGGCAAATAAAAGATGTGACTAATGCATCAAAAATGGAACACTTATAAACGATTATACTGGCAAGTAAAAGATGTGACTAAGCACCTAATATGAAACAATTATAAATGATTCTATGTAGTTCACAAGATAGGAACGGTGTTGGCACCAAAAGAACACACATGAACATCGTAAGCAATCTCAAAGAAACAAATGTGATTTCATTATAGTCCAAGAAAGGATCGGCCATACCGAAAATGCACCCTACAGACCACATGTCTACTCCAGTTGAGTAATGAGTTATCCCCAATAGCACCTCAGGGGCTCTATACCAGAGTGTAACAATCTACAATTGGTAAAGAATCATGTGCTCAAGAGTCAGGAGATTAACACTAACTTTCGAATCCATTTCACAATAAATACTATTGACATGCATAAAAATACAAGACCTCATGAGTATAGCTCTTGAGAGGAACTGTGAAGGCCCGCCCGAGCCCAAGATCAGCAATTTTCAGGAGCCCTTTCTCTTTGTCCACCAATAGATTCTGAGGCTTCAAATCCCTGTTACGCTCGTATAATTTCACGTATCAGTTTACACAATAACTTAACTAAGGGCCAACGAGAGCAATCAATAAAAAAATATGGACCTGTGAAGCACTCCATGACTATGACAATGGGCAACTCCTTTCAATAATTGATACAAGAAGCTCTGTGAAGAAAATATAACATATGTTAAAAACATTGGTCTTACAGCGCAATAAGTTACTATTGCGGAACTTAAGAACTTTCACATATAACATCGATCTACATCAGCAAATCAATTCAGATTCAAGGGCAGCAACTTTTACCGAACAAATCAAGAAATGAGATAGAAACACTTGTACAACTAACATTTTTTTCCACTCCAAATTTAGCCTTTTTTCATTCCAATAACAATACCTGAACGACAGTAGAAGGAAGCGGCCTAGGGTTCGGCCCTTTGCGATACACATCAATAAACTTCTTCAAATCGGTATCCAAATACTCGAACACCAAATAAAGGATCGGCTTCCCATTCTTATCAGCATGCTCAACACTCAACAACCTACAAATCAACCACTAAATCAACCAAAATCCCCGAATCTAAAAACCAAATCAAATCAAATCTAGGGTTTCAAATCAAATTAAAAAAAAAAACAAAAAATCAAACCTAACAACGTAGATGCTATGAGAAAGCATTTGAAGCAGCGAGATCTCGCGAAGAGCAGTGGGCGGGATCCCCTCTTCGTTCATTTCGAGCCGAGTCTTTTTGAGGGCGACGAGTTGGCCCGTGGCTTTGTCTTGGGCCTTGTAGACTTTGCCGTAGGTGCCTTCGCCTACTTTCTCGAGCTTCTCGTACTTCTCCATGGCGATCGAAACCCTGGATCTGAGAAACGAAACCCTAGGTTTTGGGATTTGGGATGGGGGGTTAGTTTGAAATATTTGAAGGCGAGGGAAAAATTTAAGGGCAGTGACGATGTGGCGAGGGTAATGATGTAATTTTCACAACTTTTTTGGACTGTGGATTTGATGATGAGCAACGGTTCGGTTTTTGAAATTTGGATGCGAATCGATTTTGTAGGAACCCCTCAGAATCTCTGATGTTTACATATCTTTGCTCTAATATCCTAAAACTTTTTTCCAATCGACAAATACTTTTTCTATCAACCCGGTAGATTCCACATAGGCTGTCAGATTGATAATTAGATTAAGGGTTTTTTTTTAAATAGGGTAGTTTAGATTTAAAATTATAAAAATAGGGTATTTTTTTTAAATTTTATGGGAATAAGACGGTTTCTGGCCCCTCCCCGTATAGGGGGCGGGTTCCTAGAACCCGCCCCTATATAACCCGCCCTCTCTATATTTATATAGGGGGCTGTTCCCCTCCGAACGGCGGCCTAGACGTTAGGACGTCCTGTGCCTGAGGTTCGGGGCAGATGCTATTTGGTTTTATCCGTCTACCTCTCCGAAGATACTAAGTTGATTTATGGCACCTTGTTTCGGAGGTTTAGACGGATGCGGCCGATGTAGCAGACTTTGTCAGATTCCCCCTCAAGGCGAGGGGTTTTTGATTGTGGGGACGCTCTTCCCTGCAGGCGCAAGCCCCTGCAGTTAATTACGCTACCGCGTCGCGGTAACAACTTTCTCCTTCTCCAGAATTTCATTTCGTGTCGTGTGTGTCTGTTTTGTTTGTGATTGCCCGTGGATTGTATACGGAGACTGAGTGATGTCGTCACCCGTAGGACGTGGATTAATCCAAATCCGTATTTAGTTAGATTTGGGTTTAGTGTTTTTAGTTTAAGGATGCATTAGCCGCATTGCGGCTAAGACCGACTTAAACGTTCGTCAAGGATATGTTAGTCCTGTTTTGGACTACGATCGACCTGACGTAGTGATTGATTTAATTATCTGGTTGTCGAGACTCGTCGCCTCTCTGACATCGTTGAGGAATTACAACGACAGGCGTCAGAGGAGTTCAGAGGTGTACCCTTGAACCAAAATTGATTGTGAGTTTTATCGTTTATTTGAATATCTAAGGACACATTAACCGTATTTGGGGTTAAGATCAACTTAGACGGGACCGTTTAGATCCAACAAAAGAGCGTTTGGGCCCTATTGTGCCAGTTTAGGGACGTGGTGGTCCATCGCCAGTTTTAGGGACGTGGTGGTCCATTATTAGTTTAGGGACGTTTCGGTCCGTCGCCAGTTTAAGGACGTAGTGGTCCATATTCCAGTTTAAGGACGTGGTGGTCCGATATTAGTTTAGGGACGTTTCGGTCCGTCGCCAGTTTAAAGACGTAGTGGTCCATGTTCCAGTTTAGGGACGTTTCGGTCCGATATTAGTTTAGGGACGTTTCGGTCCGATATTAGTTTAAGGACGTTTCGGTCCGATGTTAGTTTAGGGACGTCTCGGTCCAATATTAGTTTAGGGACGTCTCGGTCCGATATTAGTTTATGGACGTTTCGGTCCAATATTAGTTTAGGGACGTCTCGGTCCGATGTTAGTTTAAGGACGTTTCGGTCCGATATTAGTTTAGGGACGTTTCGGTCCAATGTTAGATGAGTGGTCGATGGGACCCGTCGCCTCTTTGACGTCGTTGAGAAATTACAGCGACAAATGTCAAAGGAGTTCGGAGATGTACCCTCGGACCGGTCGTGACTTGGTTTACGAGAGGCATTTAATTTAAGGACTTACAGCCAGGATTGGGTTAAGTCCAATTTTTATTTTAGGCTCTGCCCGATTAAAGGAATCAACCTAAACAGGGCTCTGCCCCTCTTATTTTTCTGCAATTGGGCTAGGCCCTTTTAGATAATGAGTTACAAAAAACTCAGGAATTTTCTGAACAGGGCCTTGCCCTTTTATTATTCTGCAATTGGGCCAGGCCCTTTTAAATAATGAGTTGCAGAACTCAATAATTTTCTTGAGTTGGGCCAGGCCCTTTTGAATGATGAGTTGCACTTGTGCAGAAATTCTTGATTTGAGAACAAAAAGTGCATAGCACTTTTGATCTAAATTTAGATCAAAGGAAAACAAAATTCTTCTTGTTTTCCCTGATTTTACAGAACCAAGGGTTCATATCAAGTGCAAGGCACTATTTATTATTCTTTGATTTTTCAGAACCAGGGGTTCATATCAAGTGCAAGGCACTATTTATTATTCTCTTTTATTACTCCCTTTTTAATTTTCTGTTCTTCAGAAACTTTACCTTCTTTTTTTTTCTGATTAATCTTCAAGAGCTTTTTTTTTCCAGAAGTTTATCCTTCTCTCGATGATGATTGATGATGATCCCCTTTTGAATGAGGCTTGGGGTCTTATTTATAGTGCCCACAAGTTTGTTGGATTTGTTAACAAAATCTTTCCTGAATAATTTTGGGAATTTTCCCACCATTGGATCTTTGATCCAATGGTTCCTGTTTTACAGGAGAACAGAAAAGATTTATCTAAATCTTTATTCAGTTGCTGCGCAACTCACCAGCGTGTGACACGTGTCGCGCATCCGAGCGCTTGTGCAGTCGCGCTTGCGCAACTGCGCAGACACGTGTCGCGCATCCGAGCGCTTGCGCAACTGCGCAGACACGTGTCTCGCATCTGAGCGCTTGCGCAGTTGCGACTGCGCAACTGCGCAGACACGTGTCGCGCATCTGTGCGCTTGCGCAGTTGCGACTGCGCAACTGCGCAGACACGTGTCGCGCATCTGTGCGCTTGCGCAGACACGTGTCGCGCATCGGTGCGCTTGCGCAGTTGCGACTGCGCAACTGCGCAGACACGTGTCGTGCATCCATGCGCTTGCGCAGATTCGTGTCGCGCTGCCATGCATTTGCGCAGTTAAGTCTTTAATTGCGTTTTCTGAAGAGCCTTGCTCTGATGGGACGTGCCGTCTCGGGCGTTACGCTGCCGAATTGGCTTCTGCCATGTGGCAAATTGCGCACTGCGCACGGAAACCGAAGCGTTGCTTCAAATTTTGAATTTTCAAAATTCAGTAGAGCCTTGCTCTGATTGGGGGAAACAGATGCCCCCCCACCGTTGCGCTCACATGGCGCGCGCGTGAGTGCAGCGGTGGCAAGATCCTGACCGCCGGATCTAGGGGTCATCTGAACAGGCGCAGGCGCCTATAAATAGGACCCTTGGTCCTTGGTAATTTCTACCATTCTCAAGAAATTAAATTTCAGAGCCTTGCTCTTACTTGAGAACTTCCAGAGCCTTGCTCTTGCGATTCCTTAAGAACTTCCAAGTTCTAACCTTAGAACCATTCTAGGTAAAATTAAATTAAATTGATTAAATTTAATTAACAGAGCCTTGCTCTTATAGATCTTTGATCTAAAGGAAACCCCTTTGGGGTTTCTTCAACAGAGCCTTGCTCTCAAAATTTACAGAGACCCTGTTCTTGGGTTTTAACCCATGAACAGAGCCCTGCTCACAGATCAACTAGAAAACTTCTTAAAAGTTTCCATGGATCTTTAAGATCCCAAAATTTTAATTCTTAGGAGTTATAAATTTTTATTACTGCTACAGAGCTAGGCTCTTTTTTTTTCTTTTTAGAAGTTTTATTCTTTTGAAACAGGAGTTTGACAAATGTCACTCTGTGACAGAGCTTTGCTCTGAAAAGAGGAGACCTTCTCCTTGTCTCTAGGGGTCCCCCCCAATGAGGATACTCTCTTGGGGGTCTTCTCTTTTTTTTATTGACTGATAGTCCCATTCAATGGTGGGATTGTCTCATCAAATGATGCGCCGTCATCTTGATTTTGTGGGTCCCCCTTTTGTCCCCTACCTACTGCACCACAGTGTGGAGCCAGCTTTTTATTTATTATTATTATTTTTTTTTTTATATTATTTTTTATTGAATGTTAAGTGTCAGGCCACTAATGATATATATATATTTTATGCAGGAAGGATGTCTGACGACTTGTCTTTTCCCTTCGTTCGCTCAGAAGGAGGGTTCCCACACGCACCAGTGGACCGGGTAATGTTTGCCTTGATTAAAGATCGTGATCCTGAGTGCAAACATCTCCACCTATGGGGAAGGTGGTATAGCCAAATCATCCAGGGTCGTCGCAGTTTTAGTTCCGCCTCGCCCTCCGAACCTATAGTTACGATCCCCTATGCGGATAAACCCCCGGTGGAGTATGCCGTGGAGGTTAAAAATTGGAATTCGGACGATCTTCTCCAGCCTGCAATCGGCGCTATTCCGGTACAGCCGCCGCCGGCCATAAATATCTTAGGAAGGCGAATCTGTCAGGGTGAAGCACGCCCTTGGGGACAGGCCTACAATATTGGATTGAATCCGCGACCGCTTGCTGGATACCTGCCATGGGCCCGGTACATCTTAGCGGCGAAAAGAGCTCATCTGACGAAGATTGGTTTATATTCCGCCGTCTATGTCTCGCTTTTCGAATATCCTACTCCTCCAACGTGGTGGACAAGGGCTTTCATTGAACAATGGAATATCCCCACGCATACTTTCCTGACGGCGGATAGGGAAGTTTCCATTTCTCTAGAGGAGTTCGTTGAGCTTTCGGGTTTACCGGCGAGGGGGGAGCATTACGAGGAGCTGCTTCCTCCTGACGAGTACGTCTTTGCCACCAAGCAGGTGGTATTCGACTTAACTCCGGAAAACGCCATCCAGCATCAGCATCCGGGCCTGGTGAGGGTGTTGGAGATTTACGAGGAGCTTCATTTGGAACTGGGCGACCGAGGCGTTAGTTTCGCGGACTTCATTGCTCGCTTTATTCGCCCGGAATTTTTATCAGAGCAAGGTGATAAGTTTGCTCAACTTGCTGACCCTTTTGGTTTCGGTCTGGACCGCCGACCTTCATCAGAGATTGATCAGCGAAGTTTTTACCTTCCCGGCACTGCTAGCGTCCCTTTCTCAGAGATCGCCGTTCCTGGTATGGATGAGGAGACCTTCTTCATCGGGTTCTTAGGTCTGTGGCTGTGCAGCTTCGCGCTTCCCATGCACCCACGCCTTATGCGGTCTTCTGTCTTTTACCCGGCGCATCGAATGGTGGCCGGTCTGCAGTTATCAGTGGGGATCGCCGGGTTGGCTTACCTCTACAATGGACTTAGCGTAGCGGCGGACGCTAATGAACCTGGGGTACAGCCTGCTAACTTCCCGATGCACTACTTCACTTCTTGGATGGAGTTGCATGTTCGAGGAGTGTTCGGTGCCCATAAAACTCCTCCGTTCTTTGAGAGATTCAAACTTCCAAGAATCATGCGATTGGTCGGGGCTTCCATCGTGTTTGCATCCCCGCGGGAGTCCAGGGGACTGCTTCTGCGTTCGCATCTAGTCGGGGCGAAGACCTCTTTGGTGGATAAGGTCATCACCATGGGTTCCGAGACCACCAAGTCGGTGGTGCCGCTGCGCGATGATTTTAAGGGCGGTGTTTCCGTGTTGAAGGCTCGAGAGATTCTTCACCTTTATTCCATTCGGCCGGGCTATTTGGTATTTAGGCAGAATGAAACGGCCCTCTTCATGAGGTATAACCCGCATCGATTTGCCCGGCAATCAAGTCATAACCAAGGGGTCCCGTTGGAAGCCTTCTTGGGAACACCTGCCGTCGGTCCAGAGGGGGTACGGAATGCGATGCATCACTTCATCCGGCTAAATACAGGCTCTTACTTTTTCATCAGTGAGCCCAGCTGTACCCCCAAGATACTCAATTCGTATGTGGCCTGGTACGCGCACGCGATGGGACCAATCATCTTGATGGAGAAACGTCTATTGGTCGATCGTAGGGCTGCGCCTCCCGGCGGCAATCGCAAGGCTCCATTGCAGCCCAGGGTTTAGGTTATCCCTCCGACGAAAGAGGCTGGAGCTGATCGACCACGCGTGTTGGCCCCTCCGCGTGGACTGCCACTGCCCACTGCGGTGGATGCCCCAGCGGTACCCCGTGCTCCGACAAAGGCAGCTAAAGCGGCCTCGCCGGAGTCGGGTGTAGGAGCGGACATCGGGACTCGCCGCCCGAAAGTGACTGCCAAAACTGGCAAGCGCAAAGATGCTCCGAGTGGATCCAAGGCTGGTGAAAAGAAGAGGAAGAAGTCCACCTTGTCCCTCGACGCGATTCTTAACTTAGAGCCCGCAGCTCATCCTGCCGAGACTATATGTGAGTACGGCAGCAACGAGGGTTTCGTGGTGGACCCCGAGGACACCAACCTAGCCGCCGCCATTGCAGCTTCAGAGCGATCGGCGAGGCTCGAAGCAATGTTAAGCAGACTCGCTGAGTCGGGTAATCCTCAGCCTCCTTATTTGTCATTTTATCCCACTTTTTATTATTATCTTTAGCTAATATTTTCCTCATTTTCAGCAGGTGGATCTACTGAAGAGGCCGTTGCTGCCTCTCTGAAGACCTTCCAGGCGGAGGAGAAGAAGCGTGCCCTAGAAAGCGTCGGTATGTTTTACCCCGTTCTCTTTTATAAGGAAAGTTTGTTGTCTTTTTATGATAGTCGACCTGACCTTCTCTTGTTTCTTTACAGGGGTTGTATTAATCGGGGCAAGGACCCTTCCCAAGCCCGTCATCGAAGTCCCAGCTCCGTCGAAACTGCCGCAAGAGCCTCAGCTTGATAGAGCGACGAGGGATGCCTTGAAGGATTTAGAGGCATCCCTGTATACGGGCGAAGAAGCCTCCCTTAAGGAGGCCCTGGTGGCATCTGTCTCATCGGCTCGAGAGGAGCAGAAACGGTTTAGACGCGAAGCTAAGGCGCGCAGAGCTGCTTTGGCCGCAGGAGCGGGCCCTAGCACTATTCCTCACGATAATACTCCTTCTGAAGAGCCCCCTGTGGCCCTGTCTACTGCTCGTCGGCAAGTGGCGCGCGCGGTTCGGAGCGCCAATGATAAATCTGCTTCAGGTAGTACTTCCTTCAGAGCCTTGTTGTATGACTTGTAAAACTATTGGCTTATACATATCTCATCTCGTAGGGTCAAGTCCGACTGAGGGGGAGGGGGAAACGACCGTCGAACCCAAGGGAGCGGAGGAAGCGGTACTCGCCGAACCCGAACCGACAGTGGACAACTTTGTCGGGGTCATGGGGCTTGGAGCCGAGATTGAGGAACCTACCGCGGAGCAGGTCATTGATGCCGTACCCGAAGTGGCGGCAGATGAGATGATTGTCTCAACCGAGCCGAAGGCGGTAGAGGGCGAGGTACTTGAGGCTGGGAACCTCGTGGTGCCGATGGACGGGACAGCTGTAATCGTTGATCCTGAGGGAACAGCAGGTGATGCGGCCATGATTCCTGAAGACGAGCTAGGCGCTCCTTCTCAGGAATCGGGCAATGTTCCTATCTTGGCCCTCCCTGCCTATGGTCCCCCGCCGCCTGCAGAGCTTGAGAGCGTAACGACGGTTCCCCTTGAGTCGAGTGACGAAGCTACAGGCGGTGGTCTTCCGTCAGTGGAGGAAGGGACTACCTCAGTTTCTGCTGGCAGCTCGTCAGGTATATTTTCGAGTCACCAACGTTTCCATTTTTTATATATATCTTGTGATCTCTTCTAACAAGCTTGTCTTTGCAGGTGCGGTCAGTGCCGACGCTCCATTGCTTGAGGGAGCACCGTCAACTACTGCTTTGGCGGTGGTCACTTCCCCGTTTTCCCTCGTGCCGTCACGGATGTTGGAAGGTACGGATTCACAACTCATGCATTAATCTTTCAAAAAAAAATGTGGCTTTTGTACTAATGCTACACCATTGTGCCTTTTCAGGAGGGCTCTTTGATCATCTATATCAGGTGTTGCTCCCACACTTCTCCTTCCCATCCGAGCTCGCTTCTCCCTCTAAGGGTACCGGTAAGTGCTGTCTTGGTCTATTTCGAGGGAATATAGGATCGTATCTGACTTTTCCTCTTCCTGACTGCAGTGCCTCAGATCGAAGGAGGGGACGCCGGGCCTATGCTGCCACCGGCGCTTCCGGCTTTGACGTCCGTTGCGACTGGTACAGATATTCCTTTCCTCTTTTTATACGATCTTTCATCGACTTTTCGAATCATTGTTTGACCATGTTTCGTTTTTTTGCAGCTATTGTCCCAGCTCCAATTCCTTTTGAGTCTCATGTCCTCTCACCGGCGGGTCCTTTCTCGCGACGCCCGTCTTCAAAGGGTGCTGTAATGAGCCTAGGTATGTTGAGCGGGTATATCGAAGAGCTCAACATGGATGCCCTTCCTTCGGCCGTAGATTTCGCTGTGGACGTTAACCCAATGTTGGCGGCGCTCGTAACTTTCCATAACGAAGGCGTCGTCGAATCGTGGGTTAACCACTGCAGAGAGATCGAAGCTCGCCTGCATCGGTTGGAGTCGACACGCCCTTCTCCCGAGGCTTTGGCCGCGAGCGCCGAACGGACAGCTTGGCTTGAGCAAAGCACCTCTTATGTTCGCCATTTGGAGCAGAAGGCAGCTTTACGGCTAAAGGCGCATCAGGAATCTTCAAACGCGACCGCTTGCCTTCGTGCCGAAGTTAGGACGAATGCTGCTGAGGTGAAAGCTGTCTTTGAAGGTCTTCTTAAGCGCATATCTAATGGGCTAGCGCTGAAGCGGAAACTTGATGCTGCTGAGCGCGATGCCCAAGGCCAAGAAGCAGCTCATCAGGTTGTTGGGGAAGAGCTCGCATCCTTCACGCAACAGCGGGCTCAAGTAGAGGCGGAGCTGGCAGTGGCAGCTGATCAGGAGAAGGCATGGAAGGACGTATGCGAGCAATTGCTACATCTGTGCAAGACGCTTCCTTCCCCATAATTCTCCTTGTATCATTTGTCTTTGTAAATTGTATGTATATGTTTTTTTTTATTCTTTAGCACAATGTATCCTGTACTCAACCAATTTTTATGAATAAAAGATACACATTTTGTAATGTCTTGTGTCGTTTCTCAGTCTTTCTTTTCTTTTATTATCAGTACGCCTCCTTAATAACCATAATTGACGGACGATTGGGACGAGTATCCCGACCTTCTTAAGAAATAACGATGGCTTAGGCCGCAGGTTCAGATCTGCTGCCTAAGACTTTTCAACTCTATAAGCCGTGAGGGTCTCATAGAGACTCTTCTCCCTACGGATCGAGAGGATCTCGCAGGTGAATTTTCTCCTTAGGAATCGTGAGGATTCCCAAGTGTGGTTTCCTCTCATAAGTCGGAAAGATCCTATAAGAGAATTTCTCCCTCTTACGAGTCGAGAGGGCTCGTAAGCGGTTGTTTCCCTCTTTGTCGAGAATCGACTTCAGAGAGTGAGGCCCGTGGATAGTATTCAAGAGACCATTTAGGATTGACTTGCAGGGTCCCATTGTTCAGGAAGCAAGTTTTGAATCTTTACTGCCCAAGATGTGAGTCATAGAAGCTCTGGTCACGGAGTGTTTGTATCCGTGAGTTGAGAAGTTTTGCGAGGGATTATTTGTTTCCCAAGCGCCAAGGATTATTTGTGTCCTTGGGGTTTGAAACGAGTCGATGGTTCCCACGGAGGCACTGGTGGCTCTGCGGGTCGACGCGGATCAGGAGGCTCTCGTCAAGGAGTGTTTGTATCCGTGAGTTGAGAAGTTTGCCGGGATTATTTGTTTCCCGAGCGCCAAGGATTATTTGTGTCCTTGGGGTTTGAAACGAGTCGAGGGTTCCTACGGAGGCACTGGTGGCTCTGCGGGTCGACGCGGATCAGAAGGCTCTCGTCAAGGAGTGTTTGTATCCGTGAGTTGAGAAGTTTGCCGGGATTATTTGTTTCCCGAGCGCCAAGGATTATTTGTGTCCTTGGGGTTTGAAACGAGTCGAGGGTTCCTACGGAGGCACTGGTGGCTCTGCGGGTCGACGCGGATCAGAAGGCTCTCGTCAAGGAGTGTTTGTATCCGTGAGTTGAGAAATTTTGCGAGGGATTATTTGTTTCCCAAGCGCCAAGGATTATTTGTGTCCTTGGGGTTTGAAACGAGTCGAGGGTTCCTACGGAGGCACTGGTGGCTCGGCGGGTCGACGCGGATCAGAAGGCTCTCGTCAAGGAGTGTTTGTATCCGTGAGTCGAGGAATTTTCGTTGAAGTCACTGGCTTCTTCGGTTGAAATGAACCGTTGAGGCTTGGTTTCGTCATTTGACGGAATCCGCTGGGGAGATATGGTTTCTTCTTTGTTTACGCCCTTGGATTGTATACAGGGATCGATGTGATCTTAACTGTAGGGCCGAAGTTTTATCATTTCTTATTTTTTTTTGTTTTATTTTATTTCCGCGATGCTCTATCATTTCAGCTTTTATATCGCGAAGGTCGCGATTGCCCAAACATTTCGGCTATTTTTCGCGGTGCCCAATCATTTCGGCTTTTCATTATTTTGTTTTTTATTCGTTGCTCTTTATTACGAGTTGCCCGATCATCTCGGCTATTTTGCATGCATACATTTTACTTGCTGCTTTTTATTGCAAGTTGCCCTATTATTTCGGCTATTTCGTATGCATGAGCGGTCTACCGGCTTTCGCCGTCAACCTGAAATTAGACACCGATTTCGGCATCAGCACCGCTGCGACTGGGATATTACCAGGAGCGAATCATCATTTGCCTCTATCGTTGTTGAACAAAGGAGGCTTAGCGACCAGGGTTAGGATCCCGTCGGCTAAGGCTTTTGACTTCATGAGCCGTAAGGGTCTCGTGAAGGTATTTCTCCCTACAAGTCGTGGGGATCTTGTAGGTGCATTTTCTCCTTAGGAACCGTGAGGGTTCCTAAGTGTTTTGTTCTTCTGTAAGTCGTAAGGATCCTACAGGAAGGTTTTCTCCTCATAAATCGAGGGGATTTATAAGGGTTGTTTACCATACGAACGTATTCCCAGTCATGGATGGACCTTGGTTAGGGAAACGTTTATTCGCGCCCGTGGATTGTATACAAGGGTCAGTATTGAGCCACTTGTAGGGCAATATTGGAAGTTTGTGGGGGTTTGCTTAAGCACAGGTTTGGGTCTCTGTGACTTAAGACTTTCAAATCCTATGAGCCGTGAGGGTCCCATAAGAGAGTTCTCCTTACGAGTCGTGAGGATCTCGCAAGTGTATTTTCTCCTTAGGAATCGTGGGGATCCCTAAGTGTGTTGCTCCTTTGTGAGTCGTAAGGATCTCACGCAGGTGGTTTCTCCTTACAAGGTCGGGAGGACTCCATAAGGGTTCTTTAACGAAGTTGCGCCCTTTCGGGTTTTCACACACATTCGCCGGTAGTCCTGCTGTTTTTACTCACGGAGCCCTTTCGGGTTTTCATCCGTGCCCATTTTGCTTATGGACATACCGTTTTTTTTATTTTTTTTTTTATTTTATTTTTTTATTTTATTTTCTTTTTTCTCTTTTTTTTTTACGAGGTCGCGCCCTTTCGGGTTTTCACGAACACTCGCCGGCAGCCCTGCTGTTTTTACTCACGGAGCCCTTTCGGGTTTTCATCCGTGCCCTTTTTGCTTATGGACATACCGTTTATTTTATTTTATTTATATGTTTTTTTTTCGTCAGCCTAAGGATGCTGCGGTATTAGTTTAAAGACGTTTCGGTCTGCTATTAGTTTAAGGACATTTCGGTCCATCGTTGAGAGGGTTGGCTACTACTTATAAAGCTTGAGCTTAGGAAGATAGCGAGCGGACATAGTCGTCGTCATCTACCATTGACCTAGGCTGTGGCTCATTAAGCGTAGTATTTCTTTAGGAAGCGTCCGTTTATTGGCCTGAAAGGCCTTTCACCGTGCATGTCCATGAGTAGATAGGCCCCACCTTGGTAGACCTTATCAACGATATACGGTCCTTCATAGTTCGGCTCAAACTTTCCCCGCTTGGCGCGATTGGGGATCATGGGCCTTTTGACCACTAGCACGAGTTCGCCTTGGTGGAATGTCCTCGGGCGGCTCAATCTTTCATATGAGCGCGTCATCTTTGCTTTATAGGCTTCCAGACTTTGTTGTGCTAGAAGCCGGATTTCATCAAGGGCGTCAAGCTCTTCAAACCGAAGGTGAGCATTTTCTTCGTCTGTCAGCTCGTAGTGGACTGCCACTCGTAGAGAGGGTAATTCTATCTCGAGAGGGAGTACTGCTTCCGTCCCAAATACCAACGCGTATGGCGTTGTGTTTGTGGCCGTTTTAAACGTAGTCCGATACGCCCAAAGAGCCTCTTGCAATCTTTCGTGCCAATCTCTCTTATTTCGTGACACTGTTTTCTTTATGATCTTCGTCAAGGTCTTGTTGAAGGCCTCAGCTAGACCGTTAGCTCGCGGGTTATAAACTGAGGAATATCTCCAGTCTATATTGTGCTGCTGTGCGAAACGGCTAATTTTATGACTTCGGTAGGCTGGCCCATTATCAGAGATGATTCTTCTCGGGGTTCCAAACCGGTAGATGAAATGCGTTTTGAAGAAATGGAGGATGTTCTCCGTCTTCACTTCCCTCAATGGTACTGCCTCTGCCCATTTGGAGAAGTAATCAGTCGTCGCCAAGATGAAACGATGTCCCTTTGACGATGCTGGTTCGATGGGGCCGACTATGTCAGTTCCCCACATTTCGAATGGCCAACTAGCCATTGTCGGATGCAGTGGATTGGGATGCTGATGGATGAAGTCCCCATGAATTTGGCATGGATGACATTGCCTCGCATATTCTAGGCAATCCTGCATCATCGTGGGCCAGTAGTAGCCCATCCGCTTTATCTTCAATTTCATCTTAGGGCCTGCTTGGTGGGAACCGCAGAGTCCGTCGTGAACTTCTTGGACGACCCTTCTCGCTTCGTCAGGTCCTAAGCATCTCAACCACAGAGAGTCGAATGACCTCTTGTATAGAGTATCATTGACGAAGGCGAAAGACAGAGCTCGTTTCGTGAGCTGATGTCTTGTGGACGCCTGTTCAGGTATTCGGTGGAACTTGAAGTAATCTATGAAGACTTCTCTCCAGTCCTCGGTATTTTCCCTGTCTTCTATTTGCAGGGTTGTCTCCTCTTTCTCTCCTTTTCCTTCAGACGATTTCGGAGATATTTCTGTTGGGGTGAGCACTCGACGGCTTTGTATCACGATTCTAACGTCATCGAGGTTCTCGTCAGCCAATTCTTTAGCAAGTTTGGCCAGTGCGTCCGCTTTGCTGTTTTCCGCGTGCGGTATACTTTCCAAAGTGTAAGAGGGAATTTGGGTTAGCAGTTGCTGCACTTTTTCACCGTATTTTACCAATTCCGGTTTGCACGTTTGGTAGTCGCCGTTTACTTGACTAACGACCAGTTGGGAATCGCCGTATATGAGGAGGTCCTCAATTCCCATGTCAATGGCGATCTCGAGGCCTGCTATCAGAGCTTCGTATTCGGCTTCATTGTTTGTTCTCGGCTCCGTTAGGAAGAACGCGTAGCGCATTATCCCTCCTTGTGGAGTTACAAAGATGAGTCCTACCCCTGATTTAATTATAGGGGTACTTTGTTTACGTTTCTTCACGGAAGATGCTCCATCGAAATAAAGTTCCCATCGGATATTATCACCGTCGATCGCATCGAACGCATGTTCGTCTGGAAGATCACAATTCAGAGAAGAATCGGCGGGTATCGGATGCTCAGCGAGAAAGTTGGCGATGGCCTGGCCTTTCACTGCCTTGAGAGGTTGATACATTATCGAGAATTCCATCAAGAGCAGGGCCCATTTAGCGAGTCGTCCTGTCAATATGGCTTTTGACATTAGATATTTAAGAGGGTCCACTTTTGAAATCAGACGGACCTCATGCGCCAACGCGTAGTGCCTAAGCTTTGTTATTGCGAAGATCAACGCCAGGCAGTGTTTTTCAATGGGAGAGTAATTGCTTTCTGCCCCTAGCAGAACTCGACTTAAGTAGTAGAGCGCTCTTTCTTTCCCCTGATCGTTCTCTTGTGCCCATAATGCACCTAAAGAACCTTCGAGGGCGGTTGTATAAAGAATGAGAGGCTTCCCCTTAACCGGAGCAGCCTACACCGGCGGGTTCTGCAGGTATTGCTTGATCTCATCCAGTGCGCCTTGGCATTTTTGGTCCCAAACGAATGGGGTTCCCTTCTTCATCAGGTGGCTGTAAGGACGACACTTTCCTGAAAGGTTGGCTATAAATCGCCGTATATACGCGAGTTTCCCTTGGAGAGACCGCAGCTGTTTGAGAGTCCTCGGCGGAGGCATTTCCATGATCGCTTTGATCTTTGACGGATCTATTTCAATACCTCGGTGTCGAACGACGAATCCCAGGAATTTGCCTGAGGAAACCCCGAACGCACATTTAAGAGGATTCATCTTCAAGTTGTACTGCCGAAGGCGTTGAAATACAGTCTTCAGATGCTCGAGATGTTCTTCGTATGATTTGCTTTTGACCACGAGATCGTCGATATAGCATTCGACGATTTCGTGTATAAGGTCATCGAAGATCTTCGTCATGGCCCTCTGATAAGTGGCGCCGGCGTTCTTCAAATCGAAGGGCATCACTTTATAACAAAATATACCAAGCGGAGTCCTGAAGGCCGTGTGCTTCTGATCTTCAGGGTGCATTTTTATTTGATTATATCCAGATGAGCCGTCCATGAAGGAGAAAACCTCATGAGTGGATGTGTTGTCTATCATCAGTTCGGTGACTGGCAATGGGAAATCATCTTTTGGACAGGCTTTATTGAGATCCCGGAAGTCTACGCATATGCGCACTGTCCCATTTTTCTTCATTACCGGGACGATGTTGGCGATCCATTCAGGGTATTGGACTTCCTGGATGAAGCCAGAGTCTATCAGCTTTTTGACTTCGGCGTTGATGCTCATCTCAAGCTCGAGTCGCATTCTTCTCGGCGCTTGTTTGACTGGCTTAATGTCTGGGGATATCGCCAACTTGTGTACAGCAATTTCTGGATCTAGTCCCGGCATTTCGGAATAGTTCCACGCGAAGCAATCTTTGTGCTGCAGAAGCACATCCTTTAATGCAGCCACCCTTTCTTCAGATAGCCGCTCGCTGATGAATGTCGGTCGCGGGTCATTTTCCGTCCCCAACTCAATTTTCTTGAGATTATCTGCAGTGGTATGTATTCCGTCCTCCAGTTCTTTCGGAGCTGGGGGAAATTCTGAGATTACCTCATCGCTGCCGCTTTCAAAGCACCAAGGGAGATTGTTCATGTCTTCGGACCCTTCTTTTAATATTGTTATCACATGGCAGGTGTGAATTTTTTGCCAATCCCCATGCGGAGTTGGTTTTATTCTTGTGTTTTCGGGTTCGTGCTTTTGCGGCGGCGCTACCCTCCAACTGTCAGACAACGCGAATTTGCCAAGCTGATATTGGTCCTCAACCCAATTCTTAAAGGTGAAGCAATCTTCAAGCGGATGCCCTACTACTCGATGGTAAAAGCAATACCTTGGGTTGGAGATTTCGCCTGCTTGTTCAGGGTGCTTAAACTCTGGCAACGTAAGCATTTGATGTTTTAGAGCGAGATCGAATATTTTCCTTGTTTTGTTCCGAGGAAAAGAGTATGCTCGACCCATTTTCTTCCCGAGGGCTAAGTCAATAACGCTCGATTCTTGGATGCGCGGCTTCTTAGCTCTGCTTTGTAGTTGTCGAGCGCCTCTCTTGCCTTTCGACTTGTTTTTGTTCTCACGTCGTACCTTTTTTGTAGCAGGTTGACAAGGAGCGGCATCTTCGCTTTTTACTGCCTGTTGGAGGAGGCGCTGTGTCTTAGCTTTCTCATAGATTGCCATTTCACGATTGTGATCATCTCTGGCTTTTTGACTCGCATCCCTTATAAGTTTGCTCATCTGGCCTTTGGACGATAGACTGGGCGGTTTTGTATCAGGAACTTTTGCTGGTTCAGGATTAGCATCCTCCCATTGAGCGTCCTCCTCTCCGTCGAAGTCATACATGGCATAACAGCTGTTTACTAGCTCCTGCTTCTTTGGCCGGATGTACCCAAGCCCTTTGGTTTCTACTCTCCCGTTAGGTAGCTTGTGTTGAGTTCCGGGGACGTTCCAAACCCTGTCATAGAATCTGGCCTTCCTAACAGTCTGTTCGAAGGGTATCCCTTGGCGCTTTAGCAGTCGTTTCAAGCCTTCCGTATAATACCTAGGTAAACGAATGGGTTGAAGCCCGTCTAGCGTCGGATCTGCTCCATACCAGATTTCTCTCTCCACTTTATTTTCTTCAGAGCGGTAAAGCAGAATTGCTTTCTCTCTCTTTCTTCTGGGAGGGATATAGAATGTCCGCAACTCTTCTACACTGTAGCCATTAAGTGCATCCAGTTCTTTATGGTGTCTAGGCGGCACCATGGTTATTTGTAGATTTCGCTCTTCATCAGCAGAAGTTTGTATTGACAGTCGAGCAGGGAATACCGCATGAACTTCATCCTCTGAATCACTACCGAAGATCAGCGAAGGAACGGATGGTCCTGGCCTGGCAGATTGGGATGGACCTAAATAAATTATATCCTCCTCCTCGGTGTCACTGCCGAAGACAGGGATAGTGGCATTAGTTTTGTTCTCCGGTTTGTGACACCTTTCCGTGTCTTCGAAGCTCGGCAAGAAGTATTTGGCATCTTCATACTTGCGAACTTCGTTCACGGAAAACGGATTCAACTCTCCGGCCACAGTGTACTCGAGGCCATCCCTGGAATACTTCATGCACTGATGCTGTGTAGAAGGGATGATATTGTACTCGTGTAGCCATGGTCGGCCGAGCAGAGCATTATAGCATGTCTTGGCATCTATAACATGGAATTTGATGTCTGTGACGAGCAACCCGAAGCGTAGCGTCAATATCACAGATCCGAGAGTCTTTGAGGATTGAGAGTCGAAACCGGAGATAGTGATCTTGTCTCGGGCGAGGTGTTGGACACTCATGCAAATCTCCTTTAACACTCGTGCATTGAGTAAATTGACGGACGATCCGTTATCGACCAAGATTTTACCTATCTTTATGTCATGGCAGTACCCTGAGACATAAAGGGGGCGATTATGTTCACACGTCCCGAGGAGAAGGTCTTCATCACCAAAAGCAACGTCGGCTGTGTGCACTTCCTCCAATTCGTCTTTCATCTTTTCTTCGGCTAGGAAGGCTTGAAACTGGTCCGGGTTTTGTAGCGCCTTAATCAAAGAGTCTCTGGCTTCCTTTGATAGTAACAAGGCATCAAGGATACTGAGCTGAGAGGGCAGTTTCCTCAGATGTGCCAGAACGTTGTAATCCACCTTACTTCTCTTCGGCGGGTTCTTGGCGTTCAGCTCTTCCAGAACTTGGTCATCTAAAACGATGTCTTCAGAGACCTTTTCTTTCCCTTTATCTTTTCTATTCGAGGGTCCGAGGTTCTTTTCAGGCAGTGTCCGATTCCGCAGCCGGATATTTTCGCAAACCACTGGCTCCTCTTCTTTTCCCGAAGTCGACTCTTTAAAGAGAGGGGCAATCTCTAGCTCCTCATCAGAGTCGCTCCCAAATGTGGGCACTTGCGACGTGGTAGTGTTAACCATGTGACAGTTGCCGGCAGTTCTTTCAGGCACTTTGGTCGTGTTTCTTTGCTCCCGACGAATCTTACGCTTTTCCCGTTTAAAGCGTTGTTGATTAGCGACGTATCCTTGCCACCATCTATCGAACGCTTTGCACTCTTGGGTAGAATGTGAAACCTTCTGATGATATAAGCAATAAAAGGGGTGCATTTCTACCACGCTAGTAACTTTTTCTTCTGAGGGTGGTAGCTTCATGCCCATCGATATGGCCTTAGCGAACTTCTTTTTTATCTTGAATTGGCTTTTGTCAGCGGTGGAGGCATTTTGCTCCAGTGAGATCATCTCAGCTCCTCCCTCGAGTCGCTGGCGCTTGGCCGTTTCGAATATCGCCGTCTCGCGTTCTTGCTCAGCTTTACTTTTCAATCGAGCTTCACTAAGAAACGCGTCAATCATTTCTATTGATAATTCTGGAACCCTTGACTCAGTATTTGCCCCCGGCTTTTTAGTGCCGGAAGTCCCTTCATCGCTCGTGGTCGAATGGGAGATCATATGACAGCTCGCCACATACTCCTCGGATTCATCCGATGAACTTTCCTCCTCATCCTCTTTTTGAAAGACGTGATCAAGGAAATCTTGGAGGGTAATGGGAGTCCGCGCCTTTTGGTTGTACTCATCTAGTACGTCGATCTGCTTCTGTAAGTCCGTGCGCTTGTCGCCAGGCTTCACGGGCTTCTTAGATTTCTTCTTCTTCTTTTTCGAAGATTTTGACGGCTGGTTATGAAAGCTTGAACTGCCACCGTCGGCCTTCGGAGTCGGACGTGGTTTCAACATCCTCTCGATAACCTGCGGCTCCAAGGGGTTCTTCCATTTGACCGCTGGACAGGTCTGAAGATCATTTAACATTCTCCTCGTTTTGGCTGATAATACAACCTCCCAGGGAGCTTCTTCAATGACGGAGCATGTTGCCCCTGGCGTATTCGTCCCCTTATAGGTGTGGGGTTGCGGAGGATTCACCTTCCATTTGTCAGATAGCGCAAACTTGCCCTGACGGTACTGGTTCTCAAGCCAATTTTTGAAGACGTAACAGTCTTCGATTGGATGTCCTAGCACTCTATGATAAGGGCAGTAATTAGGATCGTTGACGTCACTTGGTTGCGACGGACGTTTTGGATCTGGCAGATTTATGAGCCTGTTGCGCAATGCCAGCTCGAATAGCCTCCTTGTTTTATCACGGGGGAAGGAGTAAGCACGTCCCATCCTGTCTTCAAGGGGTACGTATGGGCGCGTATTATTTGGACGAGCAACCGGCTTCGAGTCGTTCGGTTGTTGTTGGGCATTAGCGATGATGATCGCTTTTCCCTTTCCTTTATCATTTTGAGAATCCGGCTTCGGGAGAGGGGGTTTATGGCCCATCTGGTCCATCTGCGCCAATTTGTCGATCAAAGCCTGGAAAGAAGTCGGCTTGAAGAACATCATAAACTGCGAAATGGTTGCTTGTGGATCAAGGGTTCCAACAAACATTCCCACCGCAGGGGCTTCTTCTATACGCTGTTCACATTTAGACCATAAATTACACCACCGTATAGCGTACTGGACCCACATCTCGCCGGGCTTTACCCTGGCATTAATAAGCGCTGTCATTGGAGTACGCTCACTGGCACTTGCAAAGCGTTGGGTGAAGAGCAGCTCCATCTCTGCAAAGGTTTTAATAGAGTCGTTGGGGAGCTCGGAATACCACTCGAACGCCGTATCCGATAGGCTTCCAACGAACTGGCGCAGCAAGAGCTTGTCGTCGCCTCCAGTGTTACCACAAAGCGCCCTGAATTGGGCAACATGTTGATGGGGATTGCCGGTCCCCTTGTAGACATGAAACTTAGGAATTGTGTAACCTGGCGGGTACTTGATTTGGTCATACCAGCCCGGATATGGCCGCCCCGTTTTTACAACGTGGCCGGCTGCTTCGGCCGCGTGATGAACTTTTATCTGCTGGGCTATATATTCGTCCAGATCTGTTTTAGAGATTGTGTCTTCTTTAGCCGTCGATAGAACGGGCTGAGCGTTTGATGTTTCTCCCCTATCATCCCCAAGGACGATCGGGGGTTCTTCAGTCGGGGATTCTGGTTGTATCATCATCCCTATCATATCCTGGAAGAGAAGGCCCATGCGTTGTATATTGACTGCTTGTTCAGCAGCCTCTTTGTCCCTCTTTTCCAGTACTCTTCGAAGGAACTCGGCGTCGGTCTCTTCTTCTTGACGTTCATCTAAGGACGTCTCGGGATTCTCTTTTGGCCCCGTGAGTGCAGCCATTGTAGTCATCATCTCCTGGAGCTTTTGTTGCTGCTCCTGAGACTTGGTCACTGACCGGGTAAGCGGTCGGTGACCCATAGAAGTACGACTTTCTTCTTTCCCCGAAGCAATATAGACCGTATGAACTGTGATGCCCCCTGACTTGGGGCGTTTAGGTTCACCGCTCTTAGACTTTGTCAGCGTCATGGGAGCTTTTTCTGGCCTCTTCCTTTTATGGGCCCTTGAGGCTGAAGGAGCCGTTGAAGCGGGCATCTTAGCATTTGTTGCCCCCTGCCGTTTAGCGGGGCGGTTTTTGTCTTTTTCCACCCTTGCCCTGTTCTGGCGACGGAAGTAGTCTGAGTCAATCACGGAGTCTTGAACCCTTCGCCAGACTTTATAAACTTTCGCTGACAGCCGTTGAGGGGGCTGTTCCTGTTTCATCTCCGGAACTTTTTCCATGGGTGGAGGAGACCTTTTCAACGTAGCCATCGGGGAGTTCTTTCTCACCTTCCTCAGCATTTCAAAGCTGTTCCCAGTTGGATCAGCAGCATTGACCTCCACCGTCGGAGCAGGTGGGGTTAGCCCTGAGGGGGATTTGCCCCCTGTTTTCCTTACTCGCTGCCAATGGCGACGTCGCGCACGAAGAGCCGTTGGGACTGGCTCGGAAATCGAGATAATCTCTTGTTGCCCCCTGTTTGAGCGTGGGGTAATTGTTGATGTCATCCTATCGAAGACTGATGCCTTCTGACCAGCTGGGGGAGGAGTAGGGACCGTCAATCTTGTGAAGACTGACTCTCTGATAGGAGAAGCCGCTTTAATGACTTCCAAAGCAGCGGCCGTTGCCCTCTTTGGGACAGCCACCTTATAGTTCTGACCCAGCCTGGTGAAAACGGAGGCTGTTGGTCCAGTAGCAGGCGACCCGTTGACAGGGGTCGTGGTAACAGTGAGCCGGTCGAACACCGACTTCTTGTTCGCTTCTGATGTGGGTATCGGCGCAGAGAAGCTTGTAGGTGGGACCATGGTCCCGAAAAACAAGCCGGTGGTGGCCTGAGTCACCTGGCCTACCGGCAGAGTCAGGAAGGAAGCCGCCTGGGGCCCATATGATACACCTCTCGGTGAGGTGGAACGTCCGTTGCACTGGCATTTCGAGCAGTTGGTGCAGTTGGTGGCCATTGAATGCTTGAGTTCTGTACCAAACAAAAGACCAAATCTTAGCAACTTGAAATCCGAAGGCAATCATTTAACAAACCGCGATTGGTTCGCGAAAACGACACACGAAGTGTGGAGTGGAAAGAGGAAGAGGTCCCACCGGGCGTGCCAGAATCTGTTCCCCTCCGAACGGCGGCCTAGACATTAGGACGTCCTGTGCCTGAGGTTCGGGGCAGATGCTATTTGGTTTTATCCGTCTACCTCTCCGAAGATACTAAGTTGATTTATGGCACCTTGTTTCGGAGGTTTAGACGGATGCGGCCGATGTAGCAGACTTTGTCAGATTCCCCCTCAAGGCGAGGGGTTTTTGATTGTGGGGACGCTCTTCCCTGCAGGCGCAAGCCCCTGCAGTTAATTACGCTACCGCGTCGCGGTAACAACTTTCTCCTTCTCCAGAATTTCACTTCGTGTCGTGTGTGTCTGTTTTGTTTGTGATTGCCCGTGGATTGTATACGGAGACTGAGTGATGTCGTCACCCGTAGGACGTGGATTAATCCAAATCCGTATTTAGTTAGATTTGGGTTTAGTGTTTTTAGTTTAAGGATGCATTAGCCGCATTGCGGCTAAGACCGACTTAAACGTTCGTCAAGGATACGTTAGTCCTGTTTTGGACTACGATCGACCTGACGTAGTGATTGATTTAATTATCTGGTTGTCGAGACTCGTCGCCTCTCTGACATCGTTGAGGAATTACAACGACAGGCGTCAGAGGAGTTCAGAGGTGTACCCTTGAACCAAAATTGATTGTGAGTTTTATCGTTTATTTGAATATCTAAGGACACATTAACCGTATTTGGTGTTAAGATCAACTTAGACGGGACCGTTTAGATCCAACAAAAGAGCGTTTGGGCCCTATTGTGCCAGTTTAGGGACGTGGTGGTCCATCGCCAGTTTTAGGGACGTGGTGGTCCATTATTAGTTTAGGGACGTTTCGGTCCGTCGCCAGTTTAAGGACGTAGTGGTCCATATTCCAGTTTAAGGACGTGGTGGTCCGATATTAGTTTAGGGACGTTTCGGTCCGTCGCCAGTTTAAAGACGTAGTGGTCCATGTTCCAGTTTAGGGACGTGGTGGTCCGATATTAGTTTAGGGACGTCTCGGTCCGATATTAGTTTAGGGACGTCTCGGTCCGATGTTAGTTTAGGGACGTCTCGGTCCAATATTAGTTTAAGGACGTCTCGGTCCGATATTAGTTTATGGACATTTCGGTCCAATATTAGTTTAGGGACGTTTCGGTCCAATATTAGTTTAAGGACGTTTCGGTCCAATATTAGTTTAGGGACGTCTCGGTCCGATGTTAGTTTAAGGACGTTTCGGTCCAATATTAGTTTAGGGACGTTTCGGTCCAATATTAGTTTAGGGACGTTTCGGTCCAATGTTAGATGAGTGGTCGATGGGACCCGTCGTCTCTTTGACGTCGTTGAGAAATTACAGCGACAAATGTCAAAGGAGTTCGGAGATGTACCCTCGGACCGGTCGTGACTTGGTTTACGAGAGGCATTTAATTTAAGGACTTACAGCCAGGATTGGGTTAAGTCCAATTTTTATTTTAGGCTCTGCCCGATTAAAGGAATCAACCTAAACAGGGCTCTGCCCCTCTTATTTTTCTGCAATTGGGCTAGGCCCTTTTAGATAATGAGTTACAAAAAACTCAGGAATTTTCTGAACAGGGCCTTGCCCTTTTATTATTCTGCAATTGGGCCAGGCCCTTTTAAATAATGAGTTGCAGAACTCAATAATTTTCTTGAGTTGGGTCAGGCCCTTTTGAATGATGAGTTGCACTTGTGCAGAAATTCTTGATTTGAGAACAAAAAGTGCATAGCACTTTTGATCTAAATTTAGATCAAAGGAAAACAAAATTCTTCTTGTTTTCCCTGATTTTATAGAACCAAGGGTTCATATCAAGTGCAATGCACTATTTATTATTCTTTGATTTTTCAGAACCAGGGGTTCATATCAAGTGCAAGGCACTATTTATTATTCTCTTTTATTACTCCCTTTTTAATTTTCTGTTCTTCAGAAACTTTACCTTCTTTTTTTTTCTGATTAATCTTCAAGAGCTTTTTTTTTCCAGAAGTTTATCCTTCTCTCGATGATGATTGATGATGATCCCCTTTTGAATGAGGCTGGGGTCTTATTTATAGTGCCCACAAGTTTGTTGGATTTGTTAACAAAATCTTTCCTGAATAATTTTGGGAATTTTCCCACCATTGGATCTTTGATCCAATGGTTCCTGTTTTACAGGAGAACTGAAAAGATTTATCTAAATCTTTATTCAGTTGCTGCGCAACTCACCAGCGTGTGACACGTGTCACGCATCCGTGCGCTTGCGCAGTTGCGGTTGCGCAACTGCGCAGACACGTGTCGTGCATCCGAGCGCTTGCGCAGTCGCACTTGCGCAACTGCGCAGACACGTGTCGCGCATCCGAGCGCTTGCGCAGTCGCGATTGCGCAACTGCGCAGACACGTGTCACGCCTACATGCGCTTGCGCAGTTGCGACTGCGCAACTGCGCAGACACGTGTCACGCATCTGTGCGCTTGCGCAGTTGCGACTGCGCAACTGCGCAGACACGTGTCACGCCTACATGCGCTTGCGCAGTTGCGACTGCGCAACTGCGCAGACACGTGTCACGCATCTGTGCGCTTGCGCAGACACGTGTCGCGCATCGGTGCGCTTGCGCAGTTGCGACTGCGCAACTGCGCAGACACGTGTCGTGCATCCATGCGCTTGCGCAGACACGTGTCGCGCTGCCATGCATTTGCGCAGTTAAGTCTTTAATTGCGTTTTCTGAAGAGCCTTGCTCTGATGGGACGCGCCGTCTCGGGCGTTACGCTGCCGAATTGGCTTCTGCCATGTGGCAAATTGCGCACTGCGCACGGAAACCGAAGCGTTGCTTCAAATTTTGAATTTTCAAAATTCAGTAGAGCCTTGCTCTGATTGGGGGAAACAGGGGCGGGTCTAGGAACCCGTCCCATTAATTAAATTAAAAAAAAATTAAAATAAATAATCGGAAAAATGAAGGAAAAAAATTAAATAAAATAATAAAATTGTATTATATGAATGTAGTGTACAAAATTAATCCGTCAAATTTACAATACAAAAAAATCCTATCTGTTTGTAAAATGTAAATTCTATCTCGACCATCAAATTTATAATATCAAAATGAATCCGTCAAATTTACAATACAAAAAAATCCTATCTGTTTGTAAAATGTAAATTCTATCTCGACGGTCAAATTTATAATATCAAAATGAATCCGTCAAATTTACAATACAAAAAAATCTTCCGGTGCACTTGTCACGATCTCGAAGGTCCCGGCCCTGATGACTGTCCTGGACATCTGGTCCTATAATGACCTGGTTGTTTGCATAGGCTACATCTGGCGTGCCTTTGCTGAGGATCAGCATCCATTGTCATTCGATCTCGACGCACCTTAGGTCTTCCGGGCCCTATATTTTTTTCCGGCGGTAATACAGTCGGTGTTTGTCTGTTCCCAGTATAATAGTGCCAATAGCGACTGTCCGGTATAGGATAAAATTTTGGATCGTATGCGCCTTGGTAATTGGAAACTGTATAGTAATGGGAAGCAAAATTGTAATGTGAGTTATGCATGCTGCTCGCAGCAGCAATTGCGTGGGCACAAGGTAAATGTTGTTGTTGGAAAACACCGCATGTGCATGAAGAGAGCCCTTCATCTCTAAAGTTTACGGTATATTGATGCCCATTACTCCCCGTTATTTGAAACTCCACCGTGTCAAACCTTTCGGATCTGTAGTATTGTGCTCTGCGCTCTCTTTTCCGGAATATATCTTCGTAATACGCGGTGAGCGGAGTCTCCATCGCCAAAAACGTTTCTCTTCTTTGCACAAAGTAAGTATTCACCCGGAAAAAGGTTCGAACAATCAACCCCTGTATCGGTAAGTCTCTAACACCTTTAAGGACCCCGTTGAAGTTTTCAGACATATTAGTGGTCATTAGTAGATATCTGCATCCATTATCATGTGCTTGTGACCACATGCGTACTGGATACTCATCTAACCACGCTTTCGCGGTTTGACTCATCTCCCCAATTTTCGTCATGGACATGTCATGGACATTAGGGTCAGACGCTTCACCGGCTTTGTACATAAGCTTATATAGATCTGAATTTTTAAATTTTCTATCAAAATTTTGCCTGAAGTGCCGCAGAAAAAACCTATGTGGGATGGTCGGAAATACAGCTCTCATTGCAGCTAGTATTCCTAGATGTCTATCAGATATGATGCATAAATCTGTTTTATCAATAACAGATGGGATACTTTTGAGTTGACGGAAAAACCATGACCAGGATGAAGAATTTTCACCCTCGACAATGGAAAATCCCAACGGAAATATACCGTTATTAGCATCTGCACCTGTAGCGATTAACATGCAGCCTCTGTACTTACCGTATAGATACGTTGTAGGGTTGCTATGCACGCACACAAGGTTCTACGAGGCATCAACCATGCCCGATTTAAAAATTAGCCGTGCCAACAACCCGAAGCCGGATCTTTAAACTAGAGATTAGGCGAAAACTAGCATGTTAACAACTTTAACACTAAGTGAGAGGGATTACAACCTTTGTAGATCCGGTCCTTCACTTCATAAGCTCCGTGTTGTGGTCCCTTCACTGCGATCATCGGGTTCCGGACTCTCGAGAGGTTCCACGAAGAGAAAGATGCAGTCTTGCTTCCGATCTTCGATACAAAGATGATCTACCTTGAAGTTTCATTAACACAAGCTAACACTCACTAAAATTGAGTGAACACTCTCATCTAAAGGGCAAGGGAAGATGAGGATGATGAAGTAGGATTTTTGCTCTCTTTATTTATCTTTTTCTCACATTTATTCATCACTTGGAAAAAGCTAGTAAGCTTTTTCCATGAAGAAAGAAGAAGGAAGAAGATGAAGAATCATTTGTGATGAATAATCAAATGTTATCATAATCATTTATGCAACCATGGTTGTAGTAACCAATGTAGAGAGTTTACTAGGGTTAGGGTTTGGGTTGGGTTAAAGGGTGAGTCACAAAGAAATATCTATCATAATATCTTAACAAATGACAAAGTAAAAACATCTAGAAACATCTAGAATGCATTAACCCAAATCAAACCCTAAACTTGTTTAAACTCCTCTAAACATGTTGCATTAATAATTATAATATGTTACAATATTATATATCACATATACAATATTTATTGTAACAAAATAAAATAATACATTTAACATATATCGCATATATATCAATGTATTACCCGAGTGAGAAAAAGAATCTTTTAGTGAGCTAATATTAGTTAATGTAGTTTAATATATCATATATATTATTATATATTAAATTATCGAATCAACACTTGATCCGACAATCCGGCTATATCGCATATAACCGACTAATATTTATCCGTACCGATTCATCGAATCAACACTTGATCCGATGACCCGGCTGATATCAAATATTGCGAGAATAGAATACGGTATCTCATATCGCATTATCCTCGGTCCCGCACATATCACATATGTGCTCCTACTCCGTTTTGCCTGAGCCAAAAAAATCTCTGTGTAGGACTCTAAAGAATCGTCAATACGCCGGCAGTAGGTGATGATCATATCAAACACCCACAAGCTGCAAGCGGTCAGCTAAACGTAACAGCTACCCAGGTATTGAGCGCTCAGAAGATCAACAAGCAAGCCTGTACATTCTCCTGTGAATCCAAACAGTAACACTCCCGTACAGTCCGGTCTCGTCGTCTGATATGTTGCATATCTCACCTAGGGGTGGTAAACGTCAGACCCCAGTAGCTCGATAAGTCGTGTCGATATGAGGTCTATAACAGTTCGAGAAACTACTGATAACACTTACCAGTAAATCTCAGCAACCCTGACCAGGGATTTCCGGTTATAGTCAATCGAACACAGCACAACATCAACTCCCTATACCGGGAGAGACGAATCCCCTCCTATCGCTCATTGCCTCCATGTGATTCGGGACTGTACCCAAAAGAAACCTTTTTGCACGCCCTCTTGGACGTGGTATGATGGAAATCAAAGCACAGTGGGAATCACACAAGACTCTATGACGATCTCGGGTCAACAGACTACTATGTACCAGTGTCACCGGAAAACTGCCATCTGACGTGAGGTATAATACCATCTGGGAGTTCTCGGAGAGTCCGTCCAGTGTACCCAGTCTCCACTGAGCACCCATACACCATCCTTGATGTCAAACACCGATGGATATAGGATCATCCATCGCCCATCATATGGGTCAAGATGCGTATACGCTAGTCTACTCTGGTGTATCGATGCCCTGTCTCGATACGCCCTCGACTAGGAACAGTTATAGGATGTACTCGTCGACTACCGTGGCCCCACTAGTATGGTCTCATCATAGTCCGAGTAGTCGAGTATATATCCTAAGGGCTTTATCAACATGTAATATAGAGACAATCAGAGTACGTGTTAAGATAAAGTACAACCAGATAGCATACTATCATGTCGAGCAAGATAGTCCTCCCTATATATGTCCAAGCATCCATTACAATATACATCGTATGTACAGTAATGGCCTCTAGGGCATACATATAACTAACATACGTCCCATCAACGCACAATACCAGCCGATATTGTGTGAAACCAGCCGCACTTGGACCAAAGCACCAGAAAATTCTTCGAAACCTGACAGAGCCATCGACATCCGTTTCTGTGGTTTTTAACCGGTATACAGTCCCCGGATTTGATACTTTCATGGCTTCCATAAAAGAAACTAGTGAGTTGTACGAGCTTTCCCAGTCCCCAAATATCTTGCATAAAGCCTTTCTACGAGCATCCCATGCCTTCATATACAAAATCTGAATTTTGTGCTCTCCGCTAACGTAGAGTCGTATCTCTCGGGGAGTCATCGCCACATTTGTACGGATTAGTGGCATGATTAGTGAGCAAATGTAAGATGAAGTGCAATTCCTGTGATCTTGTAACATAATAGAATTGATGCATGTATGTTCTTGGTTGTATTTCGTGACCTTCCAAGCATTGGCTCTTTTGGAACAACATGCATGCAATCTCCACTTACATTCAGGAGCTTTCGTACATACCACGGTATAGTACGTCTTATTTGACTCTTCGATTTTAAATGTAACGTTTTGCTGAATAGACCACGACTTCAGCTTACAGATAAGATCTCCTTTTTCCTGAAATAAATCTCCAACAGTGACGCAATCTTCGCTTGCTACTGTCGCTTCCAAATAGGGTGTCGTATTTACTTCTGCCACGGCTAAGTCTACCCAACTATCATCTTCTAGCGGATCGAGGCCGGGATCTTATAGTTCGACGAAATCATTGTTCACAACCATATCATCAAACAATGCTACCTCATTCAATCCAGCGGCATATTCCACGCTATCCTCCCCTTGATGACCTTCACCAGTATCATCATCATCACTGCCACACATATCAATGTCACCCGTAGCAACATATGGCTCGGGTGCAATATATGATGGTTGTGGTCGGTGTAATGTGGATGGTTCGGGATGAGAAGACCGGAAGTCTGTGGACGGACATGCTTGGAATGCGCTACTTGGATCGTGTTGGAATGATGCGGAGGTATGGGAAAATCTGCGTTTAGTATATAAATTGTTATTATACTATTATTCCTTAATATTTTCATAAATAAATCACCACTTGTTTCATATTTATTTACCTTTGGAAGGTTGTGTATGGTAATCCTTGTTGTTCTTCTACGGTGCATGTAACTGCAGCAGTTGATTGGGAGAACCTGTATTCAATATATAAAACATATTAGTATTTTGGTATTACTAAAATATTTGAATGTGGATTTATAAAATGTTTACCCTTGAGTTTGAAGGTTTGAATAATGTTGTGTATAGTCATATCCACTGAGACTGACGGTATCATCATTAACCATGTGACCGTACCCCCAGGAACTACCTCCAGCATTACCATCAAAATTACCCGTTGGAGGGACATCTGATACTTCCAATTGTTCCTTCTGAACCAAAAGTTCAAAAGAATGCTGGGTGTTTGACGGACCGAAGTCTATCATCGAAGATATTGATGCATCGTCTATAATTTCAACCAATGCATTTCCATTAAACATAGGCCATATACAACTTAACTTAAGCCTAATTTCACGGGGATCGTATTTCGTGATTTTGAACACTTTATTCTCGATTTCATTATAAGTCGTTGATGGTTCTAATCGCATGATTCTTGCGGACCCGCCCATATACTCGGGACCTTGTGCACTTGTGATAATCCGGCCATCGTATTTACATACAACAAATAAACTTGAACTTGCCATAATCTGCATCAAACAATATCAAGCCAATAATAAAAAAAGCGTTAACAACTTCATATAATCACAGTCAAAACATGCACAATCATACCTAGAGCTATGGTCTTCAAAGTCCACTAGACTGCTCCTAACTGTTCCAAAGTGATAAGTTGTGAGATAACCCTCAAATCGTCTCTTCACTGCCAATTGTGGCTAGGTAAGCATAAATGAGGAAAGGAGGGTTCCGCACACGAATCACCGTGAGACGGGCTTTTTAAAATTGCCTTTCTCACTTATCTAGCCTAGGCACCACAAAGTCAAGTTTAGATAAACGATCGAATGCCCACAACCTTCCTCTGTCCTATTGAGCACGACAGTCCTTAGTTGGCTGAGTCTAGATATTTTTTTAATAAGCTTAAGAGTAATGCGTATGCTTTTAGTGATTTTTGGGGTCTTAGGAAGGGTGATGAAATCCCCACCCAATCTGAATTGGTGTTATAGCCCCTTAAAATCCGTATTATTTAAGCAAAACAGTAACAAACATAAATCGAAAACACTTGCAAACAACTTATTTGGCAGCGGCGCAAAGAATCCTGCACAAAAACAGTTTTATTGGAGAGAGGAAGAGAGTTTGTGCAAAGAATGATGCAGGAAGAATAGTTCAGAGGAGGGGAGAAGATGAGGGAAATACTCACAGAGAATTTGGAACATCAAATTTCTTCCGTGTGCTTGTTTTGGTCTCCTCTTCCTGTTTAGAGCCCCTGAACCTTGGTTTGGTCACTGAATTTGCTCCAGAAATTTACAGCAAGCCGTGGTTCCGTCTTGATCCTATCTAGTAGCTCCTCACGACTATGATACTGAACTTGATCTTCTTCCTAAACTCCACACTTGCACAAAATAAGGGTAAATGGAGAGTTGCTGTATAGTAGAGAGCTATTTATAGGAACACGCTGGCATTTAATTATGTAATACATAATATGAGGGCGGGTTCCTAAAACATGCCCTCATTTAATTATTGAAGAGGGTAGGTTCTAAGAACCCGCCCTCTTCGTTCTGATAAAAATATAAAACATTAAAAAACTGATTTGACTTTACACTATAATAAAACTGATTTGACTTCCCGGGAATCCAACAAATATGAGGGCGGGTTTCTGGAACACACCCTCATTTAATTATTGAAGAGGGCGGGTTCTAGACCCCGCCCTCTTCGTTCTGATAATCTGATTTAACTGATTTGACTTCACACTAAAACAATTGACACGATTTGACTGATTTGACTTTCCAGGAATCCAACAAATATGAGGACGGGTTCCTAAAACACGCCCTCATTTAATTATTGAAGAGGGTGGGCCGCCCTCTTCGTTCTGATAATCTGATTTAACTGATTTGACTTCACACACACTATAATACAACTGATTTGACTTCCCGGGAATCCAGCAAATATGAGGGTGGCTTCCTGGAACACGCTCTCATTTAATTATTGAAGAGGGCGGGTTCTAAGAACCCGCCCTCTTCCTTCTGATAATAAAAAACTGATTTGACTTGACAATCCCGGGAATTCATACAATACTAAACAATAAAAAAACTGATGTGACAAAGCATTGAAGAGGGCGGGTTCCTAGAACCCGCTCTCCTTTCCCTATAAAACCCCGCCCTCTTCGGTGTGGTTTTGGTTAAATTAACTCTATCCAAAACCCCTTATCGTATCTAAAATATCAAAATTGTCTCAATGGAGAATCAACCATTCGAAAAATCTCTACTCGTTGATCAAAACGAACACAGATCTTTTAATATATTACACGAAGAGAAAAGATTCAAAACTTATTAATTTTTTTTAATTACCCCTTTCTTTTAATTCTAATAGTTGAAAATAACATGATTTAATTTTGCAGGATGGAGATAATCTCATCGTCGTTGCCCATAGTTCTGACAAGTGGATAGTTACCGACCAGTGAATAATCGAGCGGATTCGAAGGGTCGGATTTTATGAAGCTTCATTGCTTCGTCATATCCAAATCGACCATGCTCTCGTTACCTCTCTAGTTGAGCGCTGGAGAAAAGAGACCCACACTTTTCATCTAAGATGGGGTGATGCCACTATCACACTCCAGGATATTGGCCTCTTACTCGGTTTACGGGTCAATGGGCTTGGATTGGTCGGAGGAAAAATTGTTGGTCCGGATACCGACCACCCATACTGGGATACATATGCCGAGTCTGCTCTCGGACAGGTAAAAAAATTCATTTTGTTTCCCCTCTTTAGTGTACCTATTGCATGGACATTTTGTACATTATTTCTAGTTTTAATATTTCACAAAAAATGCTAATATCAGGCACCAGGAGGCTATAGTAAGGGGTATAAGATCAGTTTAAACTGGCTGAAAGATATATTTACTAATATCCCTGATGAAGCCACCGATGAAGTCTTGGATAGACATGCACGTGTCTACATTCTGTACATGATCGGTTCTTGGTTGATACCGGACCAATCGGCAACGCATGTCCATCCGTTATACCTTGGCTTCCTTACGGACTTTGATGTGTGTGGCCAATATGCTTGGGGAGCAGGGGTCCTGGCCTTTCTTTACAAGGAACTCGATAAGGCATGTGCTCCAACGAAGAATAAAATTTGTGGCTGCATTACATTACTTCAGGTAAATTCCTTGTTTTTCACAGCTAGAAATTTGCAAAATTGTAATATTGGTTCTTTCTCTTACCATCTGACACTTTATTTATAGATTTGGTCATGGGAGCATATGTGTATGGGAAGACCGGATCGAGTTAAAATAACTGCCTTGGATACCCCTGGAAAGCCGCTCGGCTCTTGGTGGAATGGCAAGAAAGCGTATAAGGCTCCTCGTCGAGTACTTAGGTACTATAGAGATGAGTTGGATCGCATGGAGGCGACTCAGGTAACCATAACTTAGGTAATTAAGTTTGCTTTAAAATTTTGAAATACCTTCATCACAATTTTTGTACTATGTTATTTGCGCAGTTCACGTGGACGCCTTATACAGCAGATCATATGCAAAGATTACCCGGCATCTATATCGAAGGAGAGTCGGTTTGGCGGGCTCGATGCACACTCATCTGCATTAATATCGTTGTCATGCACCACCCGACCGGGTGTTACGACAGTTTAATAGATCGCAACATATTCCTGTCCCGCCGCCTTCGCCTATGACAATAGAGGGAGACATGAGAGGAAAGGCGGAGCGTGATTGGAGGGAGCATCATCATCAATATTTGCTGAGATAGAAGGATAGGCAGCGTAATATTGCCTTACAACAAATAGGTGACCAAACAGCCACCGATGCTACCGAAGCATATCTACAGTGGTATAAGCGTGTCACCATAAGATATCTTTCTGCTCCCCCTAACGACTTCCCAAACATCGCGCGGTACGAGCCTAAAGGCCACGTGGAACGAGATTTGGTAAGTTGAATTTTTTATATTATATTACTTTTTAACATCCGGCGGTATGAGTCAATACTTATTTCTTATTTCTAATGTAACGACAGGCTCGTGGGTTGCATCTTATACAAACAATGGTGCAGGATCCATACCCGACTGATGCTGGTCCGGAAACTCAGGCTCTATTTTCAAGTGTAGACCAATTAATTAGTGGTGTATTCGGTTCATATAATATTCTTCCACATTTATCGCCGGCACCAGAGCAGCAGTATGAGCCAGCACCGGAGCCGCAGCATGAGCCGGCACCGGAGCCGCAGCATCACGGAGATCCAGCGCAGCAGGATCAGTGGTTTGGATCACCATATCGTCAGCAGCAACCCTGGCATACCGGACAAGCGTAACAACCGGAGGAACAACAGTTTTGGGGGACCGGTTTTGCGCAACAACACCAGTCTTGGGGGTCAGGTTTTGCAGAACAACCGTCTTGGGGGTCAGTTTTTGCGCAACAATAGCAACCTTGGGGGTCAGGATTTGCGCAGCCATGTGGCCTAGGTTTTGTGCAACAGCAGCCGCATGAAACCGGGACAGGTTCTTCGCTACAACTGCCCAGTTGGGAGAAGGATTTTTCGTCCTACGTACAGTTGTTGGGAGGCAGCACATATCCGACACATGTCTCACATTCAGGATTTGCGGAACAACAGCCTGTCCAAGACGTTGCTAAAGTCGAAACTGAAGCCGAAGCCGAAGCAAAAGAGTAGACGCCGCCACCCCCGTCTACCCAAGAAACGGGTGGGTCCTCCAGTCATCCCAAGAGGCATAGGCTTATGTCAAGTCTTCTCGGATTTCATAAGAGAAAGGGAAAACGAAAACGATAGTTTTTTACATTTTACAAACAGATAGGATTTTTTTGTATTGTAAATTTGACGGATTCATTTTGATATTATAAATTTGACCGTCGAGATAGAATTTACATTTTACAAACAGATAGGATTTTTTTGTATTGTAAATTTGGCGGATTTATTTTGTACACCAAAGTCATATAAAACAATTTTATAATTTTTTCAAATTTTTTTCATTTTTCCGTTTATTTATTTTAAATTTTTTTTATTTAATTAATGAGGCGGGTTCTTAGAACTCGCCCCCTATATTGGGGAGGGGGATGGGGGCCAGAAACCGCCTTATTCCCATAAAATTAAAAAAAAATCCTACTTTTATAATTTTAAATCTAAACTACACTATTTCAAAAAAAAAACCTTGGATTAAAGGTGAAATATAAAGTGTAACTTCCACCTATCTAACCGATCATCAACCCGGTAACCTACATAAAGTCTATCTAGTTGGTGAGTAAAGTATTTCTTTTTACAATCCAAATCAATTGTCTTTTCCGTATATGTAGATAGGTTTATGTGGTGCGGATCTCTACATGTGCAATGGATGTGTGTAATTGTTAACTCCATGTCGAAAAAATTTGATAAGATTTTTATACAATATTAGCTAAGATAATTAAAAATTTTAACGAATTTAATAGAAATTATATAAATTAAATTTATTTTTGCATTTTAATAAGTTGAAATGCATATTTCTTTAATTTCACGTGCATCGCACATGCAAGAAATACTAGTATGTATACTTGTTGGATGGGTATTTACAAAAAAGAAAATTTAAGAAAACTTATTTGGCAATGTCATTGTTTTAACAATTTTATTTGATTCTAACTGTTTTAACAATTTTTATTGCTATTATGCTTTTAAATCTTTAGGGCATGTTTGGTTGCAGGATTATGGAATTTGGAATCCAAAATAGTACAGTTGAAATTTCTAGATATGGTAATTTGTTGTTTGGTCGATTTTGGATTCCTAGTATTGGATTTGTAGATTCTTGTAATCATTGTTTGGTTGGTGGAAAAAAAATAGGCCCTTAGGGCCCGTTTGGTTGCAGGATTATGGATTTGGATTTGGATTTTGGATTGTGGAATCGTGGAATTCCATAATTTTGTGTTTGGTTGAGAGATTTGGATTTCTAGGATTCCTTTATTTTTTATGGGGGGGCCTACCACAAAACAAGGATTTTTGAATCCTAAAAATCTTCAAGGATTTGGCACTATTCATTATATTTTTAGATGGGACCCGTGTACTTTATTTATTTAATAGTCCTCTCTCTCTCTATCTCTCTCTAAAATCCTCAAATCCAAATCCCATTTTATTTTCACCAATCAAACAAAAATTACAAGGATCTACAAATCCAATACTAGGAATCCAAAACCGACCAAACAACAAATTACCAAATCCAGAAATTTCAACCGTACTATTTTGGAATCCAAATTCCATAATCCTGCAACCAAACAGGTCCTTACAAACATATTTTAACTGAAAATATCTTAAGAAACAACTAGTATTTAAAGTACAAATCTAATAAATATCTTCTCAACCTTTTTTTATACATTACCTGCGTGGCTCTTGTAAGAAAAAGTAGTTCATTCAAAACCAAAATGAATGAAAATTGAGCAAAGCAACAAGTATCATAGGTTGATTGTCATTGGAGAAACAGAAATAGATCGTGAATATTCCTGTGCATATCAGTAACGAAGAAGGCGATGAAGGCTTGTGATGATGCTCATAAGTGGAAGCTCTCCAGATCATGACACATGGCAGAAGACGTGTCTCGATGCACACGGAAACATGGCAAGGACTACACACTGGAAGCGTCCCCGAGGCTATTGTCCCGCTGCCTGGACTCGACCTTCGAGGATTCCCTGAACAGTCCTGTGGTCAGTGGGTATACGACCATTGGCTCGCCTCCGAGCCCTCCTACATGCTGAGCTTCCTCGGCCTTCCTAGCTCGCCCCGAGCTATCACAGAACCGAGCTTCCTCAGCCTCCCGCCCGCCTCCGAGTCTCCCGCCCGCCTCCGAGTCTCCCGCCGAGTTAAGCTTCCTCAGTCCTATTGAGTGACCCAGAACGCAGATCACAAGCGTCTCTGCCACGGCTCCGCGAATCTCGCCAGACGCGAGATATCTGCCGCCCCATGATCTCGCGTTCCACGCCGTCGCATCCCTCCATCAACGAGCGTATCTCGTCATTAATGGGGGATCCCGCCATTCTCGCAGGCGTAACGCCAGGGGCGTAACAGCCGGCAAGAATCTCACGCCCGCCAGCCCATGGCTGCCGCTATATAAACCCCTCTCTCAGACGACTCATGCAAGGCAATTCTTATCCAATAGGCCGCTATTTTGCCCAAATACCTCAACTAACTTGATCGTCGGAGGGTCCATGGTGGTACAACCACCCCGGGACTTCTTTGCAGGTAGCTCGGCTTCACACCAATCCAAACCCATTGAGATCCACACGCCTCAGGAGACAGTCCTCAAACCCATTCTCAACCGTTCGCCAACGCTATCGGCAGATCGTCGAAAAACAACATCTGAAGGAGCGTCCCTTAAGAGCTCCATCAGCTGGTGCCGTCTGTGGGAACCTCGAAAATTCCACTCATCGAAAGTTGATCTTCCGATCTCGAGCTGATGGCGAGTGATCATCGTGACGATCCCAACACTAACCGCCGTCCTCCCCACAATGGAGGCGCGAATGGATCCTCTCCTCCCCCTAACGCCGCTCACGCCCTGTCTGCACGGATCGACATGCTCGCGTCCATCGTGGATGCCCTTGTCCGTGTCCAAACAGCTGAACAAGCCCCCCAGGCCGCCGTTCCCCCACCTCGGGGCCGTGACCTCCGCAGAGGGGAGGATGGCACTGCCCACGCTAGCACGACTGAACAGCGTCTCGCTATTTCCGGCGGCAATAGATCCTCCATGGCGACCAATTCAATGACCCACTGGGCACCTTACAGCTCCACGCCGAGGTCTCATGAAAGAGCACCCCGCCCTGAGGCCCACCGCGCTCCTGTCCCTCTCGAGGAGGTGTAGGTCAGCTCGCATACTCCCAAGCATGGCCGGCACCCTCTCTCTCGACAGGGTCGCGTGGATGGCACTCACCATGGTGGCTCGAGGACGACCTCGCCAGGGGACCTGAGGAACCACATAGAACGGAACCGGAACCACAGCCGGGCGCAGGCCGCCAGCGGGAGGGGCCATAACTCCGAGTACGCTGAATCCTCAGGATACCACGACCGCCTCAATGCCCTCGAAAAGAAGATCGAAGGTATACATCGGGAGAGTCGTTCTTCAAGCGAGGGGACCAGGTATGCCACCGTCTCGCTTACGAAGCCCTTCACTAAAGAACTGCTCGCTGTCCGCGTCTCCTCCAGAAACAAGCCTCTAAAGGTGGCCCTCTTCGACGGAAAGTCCGATCCGAAAGACCACCTAGACGCGTTCACGGTGGGAATGAGCTTCCAGGACAACTCTGACGCCACCCAATACCGAGCGTTCCCCGCCACTCTCATCCGCGCCGGACGAGATTAGTTCCGAGGACTCACGCCACGCTCCATCTCTACCTTCGATGAGCTGGCCTCCCAGTTCCTCGGGAATTTCGTCGGGAACTGACGGTAGAAGCGGACCGTTAACTACCTCTTCACTATAAAGAGAGGGGACAAGGAATCCTTCAAAAGATACGTCACCCGCTTCTACAACGCTTTTCTTAAGGTCCCGGAGCAGCGGGACGAAACTGTCATCACGACCCTTAGGTCGGGTCTTAGGCACAAGGAGTGGCTCCGCTCCTTTGCATTAGCGCAAGCTAAGACCATGGCCGAGGTCAAAGCCTGGACCGAGCGAAAAGTCCAGCTCGAATCCGAGGTAAATGCGAACATGCCCCGGAGCGACCAGGACGATCAAAAGAAAAGGGGTAGAGAGGAGAAGAAGAAGGTTGGCCGGCCAAAGCCATACTCCCCGAAGTTCCAGGAGTATACTCCGCTCAACATCTTCCAGACTGAGCTGTTGGAGGAGGTAAAGGGCAAGCAATTTTTTAAGCTCCCTCCGGTCACCAATAGGGCGGCCAAGCGGACACGAGGCTCTTACTGTGCCTTCCACAGGTCACAGGGACAACCCACCGAGAACTGCAAACAGCTCCGCGACTATATCGAGGAATTAATTAGCTTGGGGCACCTGGCAAAGTACTTGCGGGAAAAGCGACAAGCAAACTCGGATCAGGAGAACCATCCCCTCCCGGCGAGTTGACGATCGGCCAAATCATGGTCGTATCAACAGGAAGTGCACCTGGAGCTGGCGAGATTCGACGCCTCCTGCCGGTCGAGGGGATTAGCAACCAACCCTGGAAGAAGAGCAAAGCAGCCGAGCCCATCACCTTCACCGACGAAGACCTCCACGGGATATCCTTGCCTCACAACGACCCCCCTGGTGATTATAGCACGGGTCTGCCGCTATGAGGTTCAAAGGATACCGGTCGACTCAGGGAGCGCGGCAGACATCCTTTTCTACGACTGCTTTTTACATATGGGGCTCGGCCCGTCGGACTTGAGGCCGACCGCCCATATTATGTCGGGGTTTACTAACCACTCCATCCCGGCACTGTAAGTCCACGTTACCCGTCCCCGGTTCTTTAGGGTTGCGGAAATGATGAAAAACGATTTTTCTTTAGGGTTAACATGGACTCAAAATACGGATCTTTGTTAAACAACTATCTAATAACCTAACTACTAGAAGTTTTACCTACTCGATTAGGGGGTTATACCTTAACTTGAACTCCTTCTCTTCGACTCCTTGTGGTGGTCGGATGGTTCTCTCCTCGTCGTCTCCTTGTGCCGAAGATGGATCCACCTGAAAGCTTCTAACTTTGGCTCCAACCTCAATCTTGAGGAAACTAGAACACTTGGTTTGCTAGATCTTGTATACTAGGATGAGTATAGAAGTGTTTTGGGTTTTATCTCTATGGTTCTTGCTTCTCAACACATGAGACAATAGAACCATGAACTAGAGAGAGAGCAAGAGGGAGAGGGAGAGCTTGAGGATGAGAGAGAATGAAAATGATAGAATGAGCAAGACTTTTCTCACCCTTGCTCTCATAATCCAAAATAATCATAACAAATAATAATAATTGAGTATCATGTGATGGTTGTTATCATATCAAATGGCAATATCATTTCATGCATTAAATGCAATTTGTGAACAAACAAGCAAGTAAAGGTCAATGTCAAGAAATGATAGCCATTGTCATGATGATGGTCAACAAGCCCATCCTAGTCAACCGGTCAACTAACTCAACAAGTCAACAAAGTCAACCTTTCAACCCAACCATGGCACAATAATACTTAATTAATATTATCATTAATCATATTTCTTATTCTCATTAGGGTTTAGCAAAAGTCAACAGTCAACAACCCTAATGAGAATCCTCTGTCTCTGTCTCTGTCAGCCGTGCATACACACCCGCATCCACGTTCCGAGGAACACGAATACAAACAAGATAAAACCAATCCCAAAACGTACACTAGGATCTGGCTTAAACCAAAGCCCGCTAGTGATAACTTCCCGGACACTAAACGTGCACAAGTGCACGGATGTGACCGAACCCTGTCGCAAAACCATGCGGCCTCTACTCTTTTGTCTAAAGGCGAATAGCTCTCTGTGTGGGACTATAAAGACTCGACACTACGCTGGCAGTGGGTTTAACCACAGACCGCAAGCGGCACTAGCTGTGCGTAACGGCCCCCAGGTAGATGCCGATAAGAAGACGGACGAGGTGAAACCCATCTGAACTCCTACTGAGCCTGAATGTGACAATCTGCTTACAGTCCGGTCTGTTCGTCTGAGAATATCGCATGGCGGGCCTAGGGGGCGGTAAACGCCAGTCCCCTAATAGCGGTACAAGTCGTGTCGGAGTGTAGCCCAGAACACCCTGAGATAACACTGGAAACCTACTAGTATATCTCGCTTGCCCTGGCCAGGGACTTTGTGTAATGGCTCTCCTAGACACAGCGCGATATCAACCCCCAATACCGGGAGAGACGAATCCTGTCTAACCGTCACTGCCTCCAAGTGCTTCGGGACTGCACCCAACTACTACCTGTTTGCACGACTCCTTTGAGCCGTGGTAGGGTGGTAATCAAAGTACAGTGGGAACACACTCGAGGCGAAGTGACAGTATCAAGTCAGCGGACTAAGCTGTACTCATGTCACCTGGGAACTGATAACTGACGATAGGTATAGTACCAACCAACAGTTCCCGACGAGTCCTGTCCAGTGTACTCGTAACCTAACGAGCACCCGCATACTATCTCAAGTACAACGTACTGACGGCTGTGGGACAGACCGTCTCCCATGCTGGGATGAGAAGCGCATACGCTAGGCTACTCCGGAGTATTGATGCCCTGTCTCGATAGTCCTACGACTAGGGACCTGCATAAGGATGTGCTTGTGGATTACCCAGCCCCCACGAGTGTGACTGCCATCACAACGCTGGTAATCAAGCAAAGATCCTAAGGGCTCCACTAATGTGTATAGGTGATATACTAAAAGAAACACATGTACACATTAAAGTAGAAACAAACCAAGTAGCATATTACTATTTTGAGCAAGATTGTCAATACAACTGTGAATATCCCAAGCTTCCATTAAGTAATATACAAACTAGTATGATACAGTAATGGCCTCTAGGGCATATGCACTAACAATCTCCCACTTGCACTAAGGCCATGTACTGGCGTATCGAAGACCTATCATCTCGATCAGCCGCTCTAACTGAGTCTGGGGTAAGGCCTTCGTGAATGGATCGGCAGTGCTATCTTCTATAGCAACTCTCCGAACCTCGATCTCCTGGCGACCCACGATCTCCCTGATCAGGTGATACCGCCTCAAGATGTGTCTGGACTTCTGATGGGACCTGGGTTCCTTCGCTAAAGCTATAGCCCCGTTGTTGTCGCAATACAGAGGTATTGGATCAACAATGGACGGAACCACCTGAAGTTCTGTCAAGAACTTCCTTATCCATACGGCTTCTTTTGCGGCATCTGCAGCAGCGATATATTCCGCTTCCATCGTCGAGTCAGCAACGGTTTCCTGTTTGGAACTCTTCCAACACACCGCCCCTCCATTGAGGGTAAAGACATAACCCAACATGGACTTGGAATCATCCTTGTCACTCTGAAAGCTGGAGTCAGCAAAGGCCTCGATATGGAGGTCTTTTCCGCCATACACCAAGAACATCTCCTTAGTCCTTCTCAGGTACTTGAGAATGTTCTTTACCGCTATCCAGTGCTTCTCCCCAGGGTTTGACTGATACCGTCTTACCACACTCAGTGCATAAGCTACATCTAGTCTGGTACACAGCATCACATACATTATAGAGCCTAACACAGAAGCGTAGGGTGTAATAGACATGCGATCCCTTTCCAAATCAGTCTTGGGAGACATCTTCCTGGAGAGGGTGATCCCGTGACAAGCCGGTAGATTACCGCGCTTGGAATCTTCCATACTGAATCTTCTCAGTATGGTGTCGATGTACCTGGACTGTGAAAGTCCTAATATCCTTTTGGATCTGTCACGATAGATCCGGATCCCCAGAATATAAGAGGCATCACCCAGGTCTTTTATGGAGAACTTGTGTGACAAGAACCCTTTGACAGATTGTAGCATAAGAATGTCATTTCCTATTAAGAGAATGGCATCCACGTATAAAACGAGGAATACGACAGTTCTTGCTACAAATCTACTATAGATGCATGGTTTATCTGGATTTTTGATAAAGTCAAATTCTTTGACCGTCTTATCAAAATAGATGTTCCAACTCCGCGATGCCTGCTTTAGTCAATAGATGGACTTAAGCAACTTGCACACCTTTCCGCTGCTCCCACTCTGAATGAAACCCTCTGGCTGGTCCATATAGACACACTCCTCTAAATTTCCATTTAGAAAAGCGGTCTTTACGTCCATCAGCCAAATCTCATAATCGTGGAAGGCAGCAATGGCAAGAAGGATCCGAATGGATTTCAGCATAGCCACTGGAGAAAAGGTTTCGTCATAGTCCAAACCAGGTCTTTGACGAAAACCCTTTGCAACAAGTCTAGCCTTATAGGTCTCAACCTGTCCATCTACACCAATCTTCCTTTTGAAGATCCACTTGCATCCTACGGGTTTTACCCCATCTGGAGCAACGTCCAACGTCCATACTTTGTTGGTGTACATGGACTCTATTTCGGTCCGCATTGCATCCAGCCATTTTACCGAGTCAATGCTCTGAATGGCCTGCTGGAAGCTAGTCGGCTCATCATAATCAATGATGCAATCCTCTCTATCCCCGTCTATGAGAAAACTGTAGTATCTCTCGGGCGGATGAGACTGCCTACTACTCCTGTGGAGCGGCATAGGAATGTCCTGTTCTTTTGAACCCTCTGGTTCTACTAAGCTTTCAGTAATAGTCTGTGGTTCTGGAATTTCTTCCAGTTCTATTGCGCTCCCATTTATTTCATTTTCTAAGAACTGGTGTTCCAGAAAGTGGGCATTACGAGAAACAAAGATCTTTTGTTCCTCTGCGTAATAGAAGAGATACCCCCTAGAGTTCTTTGGGTATTCCACAAACTTGCACAGTACTGAGCGTGTCTCGAGTTTGTCCGCATGCTGCTTTTTGACAAAAGCTGGACATCCCCAGATCTTCAGATATTGAAAATAGGGTTTCTTCCCACTCCATATCTCATATGGTGTGGTAGGCACAGTCTTAGTTGGAACTCGGTTCAAAAGGTATGCAGCTGATTCTAGCGCATATCCCCAGAATGATCGCGGCAACTCAGCGTTACTCATCATGGACCGTACCATATCCAATAGGGTTCGATTCCTTCTCTCCGATACACCGTTATGTTGCGGAGTGTACGGAGGAGTAAGCTGAGAGAGAATTCCATTCTCTTTTAAGTAATCCAGGAACTCGGCACTCAAGTATTCACCATCTCGATCAGATCTCAGTGTCTTGATACTTTTGCCGGTTTGTTTTTCTACTTCATTCTTATATTCCTGGAATTTTCCAAAGGCTTCGGATTTATGTTTCATTAAGAAGACATATCCGTACCTTGAAAAGTCATCCGTAAAAGTAATGAAGTAAGAATAACCGCTTCGCGCATGTGTAGACATTAGACTGCACACGTCGCTGTGTACGAGTCCCAAGAGCTCGCTCGCTCTTACTCCGTGTCCAGTGAACGGAGTCTTTGTCATCTTTCCTTTGAGACAGGATTGACAAGTTGCATATGATTGATATTCGAACGGATCCAAATATCCTTCTGTATCTAACTTTGTCAAGCTTCTCTCATTGATGTGACCCAGTCTACAATGCCATAAGAAAGCCTGATTTGTTTCCGGAGACTTTCTTTTGTGTGTATTCTGGACATTGAAAATCTGTGGTTGGTTTAATACGTATATACCATTGCTTAATGTACCTGACCCAATCAAAACTTGATTAAGGTGAATGTTCATAACATTACTTACAAATGCAAATTCATAACCTTCTTTAGATAATAAAGATACAGATATGATATTACAAGTTGCATTGGGTACAAAATAACAATCACGCAAAACCAAAACGTGTCCATCTGACAATCCCAGGTGATAGTCCCCCACAGACTCAGCATCCATGCCAGCTCCGTTTGCAACTCTGAGGGTCATATCACCTGCCTTCAAAACCCTACGCCTTCTCAGTGCCTGTAAAGAATTACAGATATGAGATCCTGATCCGGTATCCAATACCCAGGATGTAGAGTTTATTGATAGACAGTTTTCAATAACATACACACCTGAAGCTGAAGCCGCAACTTTCTTCAGATCCTGGTTTCTGGCCTTCCAAGCCCTGCAATCCTTTTTCTAGTGTCCACTCTTGTGACAGTAAAAGCACTCTTCCTTCCCCACAAGCTTTCCCGCTACCTTTGTTGCCTTTGTCTTTCCCTTCGTATCCACTTTACTAACACCGCCCCTTGGTTTGGTGGGGGTTTTCTTCTTCTTTCCCTTGGCTTTCGCCTTGGACCTAGAAGAGGAAGATCCTCCTACAAACAAAGTGGATGTTTCCCTACCTTTCTGTAGGGTGCCCTCTGCACTCCTCAGCATGTTGAGGAGTTCTGAAAGTTCAACTTCTTTTTCTTGCAAGTTGAAGTTCAGGATAAACTGGGCGTGAGTGGAAGGAAGGAACTGGAGAATCAAGTCCGTGTAGAGCTCATTCTCTAACGTGGTCCCAAGGTCCGCGAGCTCCTCAATGAAGCCAATCATCTTAAGCACGTGTTCCGCTACCGATGATCCGACGACCAATCTCGCCGAAAACAGCTTTTTCGAGACTTCGTATCTGGCGATACGGGATTGCTCTCCATACAGTTCTTTTGTATGGAGAAATATGGATTCAAGGTCCATATTCTCGTGCCTCCTCTGATGTTCATTGTCCATAGAGGCAAGCACGAGGCACTTGGCCTTCGCGCAGTCGATTTCCCAGGTCTTACGGATTTCCTTATCCACGACGCTGGTTTTGGGACCTGGGACAGGGGGAGCTTTGGTGGTAAGGAGATACCCCAACTTGTCATAAGTGATTGCCATTTTGACATTCCTGAGCCAATCTTTGTAGTTTGGCCCTGTCAGTATGTTTTTATCTAGTAGTAACTTAAGTCCAGTCATGATGTTTGGTCGCTGCAATTAGGAGAGAAAGAAGAAACACTTTAGCATGATGCTCTTGCAAGTTTAGAGTGGGTTTTAGTTTGTCTAAACAGGATGGCTCTCACTGTCTCTCGAATCCCTCCTCAAACCAAAAAGGAAGAATTAGTCGGGATCAATCTCACCGTACAATACTTGCTTAACCGTTCAGCCAGGCCAGTGTTGGTACTTCGAGGGAGGTTTTCCAACGCTTCCGCGAATTTCCTTAATTAAATAACCTCTTTTCCCTGTGGGCGTAGCCCCGCTAACACCTTTCTAGACACCTACTTGATTTATAGCATTGATCGTTAAGTGAGAAAGTTCCGGAGGAGTAGCATATACTCACAGTAGGATCGGGATCCAAATATCATCGTGTGACAAAACTGAAGGAATCCTACCAAAATCATCACACTCCAAATGGTATGCAGCGCTAGCAAGTTTCAGTTTCTTTAGAAACTCCCGATGTGGATTTTTGCCCTATGCTCTTATGACCTTGGCGTGAGGTCAAAATGTCATAAGTCACATGTCAAGTTCTACCCATCATTATCCAGGTTAATTTGAACCCACCCGTACCTACCCTTGACGTAGGCCAAAATGGAAGTACGACTGTCTCAAACCAACGCATTCTATCTATGCAACAGATAAATATCCGGCAGCTACCAATCACTATGCCTTGGCGTGAGGTCAAAATACATAGCTTGAATACTATCGAATATTTAACTGAAATGATGGAGGGCTACGAATGGTTTTGGCGAAACCGTGAACGTAGTGAACTTGATATAATCGATGGAACGAGATAGCTTTTAAAAGGAGTGGCTTAAACTCCGCGTTTAAAAGTTGTTTTTGAAAAGAAACCGAGTGGTTTTGAAAGTGTTCCAACGACTCTACTTTGGTTTATTTTCTTGCATTAATTTAATGCGTCCCATCATTTAATCCTACCATTGCAGAAAACAACGAAAATATGACGTACGCTTATGCCATCCGCATTCGCCACGGGGCCCCGTCATTACCCATTAGGTTACTTAACTAACGACAGAGCGGGGGCTGGACTAGCGCGGATGCAAAACATAAGCAACGCCTAAATAGATATCATATATAGATATACACATTCGACACATGCAATGATAGCCATTCCAGATCACAGATGAACACATTGGATATACTAGGAATCCGCATTCCGTACGAGCCTGTAACGAAGAGCGGATTACATGGTCGCGATGAATAGCCAAGACCCCACCCTAGACCCCTACGGGTGCGGCAAACTACCCGCCAAGTACCCGAAGCGAAGTAACCTCCCTCAACACCGTGAGTAGGCCACTCGGCACTTCGAGATACCCGGTAGTTTGTGCACCCCACCTTGGGTCTATCCTATAAGCAAAAACAGTAAAAGAAATTATACAATGACGGCTACAACCCCATCCCGGTTGTGCGGCCATATAAATAATATTACATCAATTACAAATTACATGAATTGAAGGAAAAAGAAAACTCTCATCTCACAACCCCCGGCTATTCATCCGCGACAATCCAATGAATTCATATACACATACCATCAACATTACAGATCACAGATATGTATAACCCCCACTAATCGACGTATAGCGATTAGCAGACGTTCAATACATATATCACATCACAGATATAACCCGTTAGCTTAAGTCTTTAGAAGTTCGATCAAAATACGGATTTTTAAACCCCAAAAACAAATTTTGCTTTCTGTAAAATCTGGGCAGAAAAAACATATTGTAAAAATCCCAAAACACCCCCAGAAAAACACTGCAGGAAAATTGTGCCACGACCGAGTCAACTAGGCCGCGGATCCGCGGCGGGAGCATGCTCCTGCCGCGGTTCCGCGGCGCCTTGACCGAGTTAGTGGACCATTTTTCTTGCTTGTTCTTTAAAAACCCTGAGCCAATTTTTAGTACATGATTTATTATTTTTTGAACAGAAAACAAAATCGGCAGAAAGTTTGTGTTCTGGGAATGTTTCGTGACTTTTTCTCCGATCGAACTTCTAGTTACTTTGCTAACATGTTAGATAGTGTTTAACCTGGCTCTGATACCACTGTAAGTCCACGTTACCCGTCCCCGGTTCTTTGGGGTTGCGGAAATGATGAAAAACGATTTTTCTTTGGGGTTAACATGGACTCAAAATACGGATCTTTGTTAAACAACTATCTAACAACCTAACTACTAGGAGTTTTACCTACTCGGTTAGGGGGTTATACCTTAACTTGAACTCCTTCTCTTCGACTCCTTGTGGTGGTCGGATGGTTCTCTCCTCGTTGTCTCCTTGTGCCGAAGATGGATCCACCTGAAAGCTTCTACCTTTGGCTCCAACCTCAATCTTGAGGAAACTAGAACACTTGGTTTGCTAGACCTTGTATACTAGGATGAGTAGAGAAGTGTTTTGGGTTTTATCTCTATGGTTCTTGCTTCTCAACACATGAGACAATAGAACCATGAACTAGAGAGAGAGCAAGAGGAAGAGGGAGAGCTTGAGGATGAGAGAGAATGAGAATGATAGAATGAGCAAGACTTTTCTCACCCTTGCTCTCATAATCCAAAATAATCATAACAAATAATAATAATTGAGTATCATGTGATGGTTGTTATCATATCAAATGGCAATATCATTTCATGCATTAAATGCAATTTGTGAACAAACAAGCAAGTAAAGGTCAATACCAAGAAATGATAGCCATTGTCATGATGATGGTCAACAAGTCCATCCTAGTCAACCGGTCAACTAACTCAACAAGTCAACAAAGTCAACCTTTCAACCCAACCATGGCACAATAATACTTAATTAATATTATCATTAATCATATTTCTTATTCTCATTAGGGTTTAGCAAAAGTCAACAGTCAACAACCCTAATGAGAATCATCTGTCTCTGTCTTTGTCAGCCGTTCATACACACCTGCATCCGCGTTCCGAGGAACACGAATACAAACGAGATAAAACCAATCCCAAAACGTACACTAGGATCTGGCTTAAACCAAAGCCCGCTAGTGATAACTGCCCGGACACTAAACGTGCACAAGTGCACGGATGTGACCGAACCCTGTCGCAAAACCATGCGGCCTCTACTCTTTTGTCTAAAGGCGAATAGCTCTCTGTGTGGGACTATAAAGACTCGACACTACGCTGGCAGTGGGTTTAACCACAGACCGCAAGCGGCACTAGCTGTGCGTAACGGCCCCCAGGTAGATGCCGATAAGAAGACGGACGAGGTGAAACCCATCTGAACTCCTACTGAGCCTGAATGTGACAATCTGCGTACAGTCCGGTCTGTTCGTCTGAGAATATCGCATGGCAGGCCTAGGGGGGCGGTAAACGCCAGTCCCCTAATAGCGGTACAAGTCGTGTCGGAGTGTAGCCCAGAACACCCTGAGATAACACTGGAAACCTACTAGTATATCTCGCTTGCCCTGGCCAGGGACTTTGTGTAATGGCTCTCCTAGACACAGCGCGATATCAACCCCCAATACCGGGAGAGACGAATCCTGTCTAACCGTCACTGCCTCCAAGTGCTTCGGGACTGCACCCAACTACTATCTGTTTGCACGACTCCTTTGAGCCGTGGTAGGGTGGTAATCAAAGTACAGTGGGAACACACTCGAGGCGAAGTGACAGTGTCAAGTCAGCGGACTAAGCTGTACTCATGTCATCTGGGAACTGATAACTGACGATAGGTATAGTACCAACCAACAGTTCCCGACGAGTCCTGTCCAGTGTACTCGTAACCTAACGAGCACCCGCATACTATCTCAAGTACGACGTACTGACGGCTGTGGGACAGACCGTCTCCCATGCTGGGATGAGAAGCGCATACGCTAGTCTACTCCGGAGTATCGATGCCCTGTCTCGATAGTCCTACGACTAGGGACCTGCATAAGGATGTGCTTGTGGATTACACAGCCCCCACGAGTGTGACTGCCATCACAACGCTGGTAATCAAGCAAAGATCCTAAGGGCTCCACTAATGTGTATAGGTGATATACTAAAAGAAACACATGTACACATTAAAGTAGAAACAAACCAAGTAGCATACTACTATTTTGAGCAAGATTGTCAATACAACTGTGAATATCCCAAGCTTCCATTAAGTAATATACAAACTAGTATGATACAGTAATGGCCTCTAGGGCATATGCACTAACAGAGGGAGTGGTCACCCTCTTACTTAACATCGGGAAGGCAGGCCGTACGCAAACCGTACCGGTGGAGTTCATCATCGCTAGAATTCCATCGACCTACAATATCCTCCTGGGACGCCTGACGCTAAACTTCCTTCGGGCCCAGATCTCAACCTACCACCTCGCGATCAAGTTCCACTTGACCAAGGCGGAATAGACCGGGCCTATGGGAACCAGCAAACCGCAAAATTTGCTTCACAGCGACATCTACGCCCGAGGAACAAAGCGACGACCTTGAAAGCGTGGGTGATTTCCAGGGGTCCTTAGATACTCAGGACGAACAAAAAGAAATCCGAGGGGCCCGGGTGGAGCCGCTAATAGAGGTCCCCCTCATCGAAGGGGACAATGAACGAACCGTCCAAATTGGGTCACTCTTAACGGGGCCCGGCGTGACGACTTGGTCCACTTCCTCATAGGGAACTCGGACGTGTTCGCTTGGGCGCCCGCCGACATGCCCGGGATCGACCCCAAGGTAATATCACATAAGCTCAAGGTCGACCCGACGGTCCAACCCGTCAGGCAAAAGAAACGAAGCTTCGCTCCGATCAAATAAAAGACGATTGGGGATGAAGTTGACAGGTTTCTTGCAGCCAACTTCATTCGGAACGTGGCCTACTCAGAATGGTTGGCGAATGTGGTAATGGTTAAAAAGGCAAGCGGGAAGTGACGCATGTGCGTCGACTTCACAGATCTCAACAAGGCCTGCCCGAAAGATAACTATCCCCTCCCTCGAATAGATCAACTCGTCGACAGTTCGGCAGGCCACGAATTACTCAGCTTCATGGATGCTTTCTTCGGCTACAACCAGTCCCTGGTGCCCACCGTGGGGCTCGAACCCACGACCACAAGCTTCCCTGCTCGGGCCATCCATGGCTGGTAGTTTACTACCCACCGACACCAAGGATCAAAAGCCCTCATCAAGAGGCCACCGAGCAGCTTCCCTGCCCGATCCATCCATAGCTGGTAGTTTACTATCCACCGACGCCAAGGATCAAAAGCCCTCATCAAGAGGCCACCAAGCAGTTTCCCTGCTCGGTCCATAGTTTACTGGTAGTTTACTGGTAGTTTACTACCCACCGACGCTAAGGATCGAAAGCCCTCCTGAAGAGGCCACCGAGCAGTTTCTCTGCTCGGTCCATCCATGGCTGGTAGTTTATTATCCACCGATGCCAAGGATCAAAAGCTTTCATCAAGAGGCCACCGAGCAGCTTCCTTGCTCGGTCCATCCATGGCTGGTACTACCCACCGACGCCAAGGATCGAAAGCCCTCCTCAAGAGGTCTCCAAGCAGTTTCCCTGCTCGGTCCATCCATGGCTGGTAGTTTACTACCACCGACGCCAAGAATCAAAAGCCCTCCTCAAGAGGCCACCGAGCAGTTTCCCTGCTCGGTCCATCCATGGCTGGTAGTTTACTACCCACCGACGCCAAGGATCGAAAGCCCTCATCAAGAGGCCACCGAGCAGCTTCCCTGCTCGGTCCATCCACGACTGGTAGTTTACTACCCACCGACGCTAAGGATCAAAAGCCCTCATCAAGATGACACCGAGCAGCTTCCTTGCTCGGTCGATCTATGGCTGGTAGTTTACTACCCACTGACGCCAAGGATCGAAAGCCCTCCTCAAGAGGCCACCAAGCAGTTTCCCTGCTCGGTCCATCCATGGCTGGTAGTTTACTACCCACCGACGCCAAGGATCGAAAGCCATCATCAAGAGGCCACCGAGCAGCTTCCCTGCTCGGTCCATCCATGGATGATAGTTTACTACCCACCGACGCCAAGGATCAAAAGCCCTCATCAAGAGGCCACCGAGCAGTTTCCCTGCTTGGTCCATCCATGGATGGTAGTTTACTACCAACCGACGCCAAGGATCGAAAGCCCTCCTCAAGAAGCCACCGAGCAGTTTCCCTTCTCGGTCCATCCATGGCTGGTAGTTTACTACCCACCAACGCCAAGGATCGAAAGCCCCCATCAAAAGGCCACCGAGCAGCTTCTCTGCTCGGTCCATCCTTAGTAGGTAACTTCTTACCCATTTACGCTAAGGATCAAAGCCCTCCTTAAAAGGCCACCAAGTATCTTCTCTGCTCGGTCCATCTCTGGCTGGTAGTTTACTACCCACCGACGCCATAGATCAAGCCCTCATCAAAAGGCCACCGAGCAGCTTCCCTGCACGGCCAATCCTGAGCGGGCAACTTCCTACCCATCTGTACTAAGGATCAGAAGCCCTTAACCTCGGCAAACGCCGACCAATCCAAACTAGGCACTTGTCTAACTCATTCTAAGGAAGTGGTCGCCGGTCCAACTCAAAGGAATGGGCAAACCTATATCTTTCTACTCGAAGGAGCCAACCGATGTACCTTAAGTGAACGATCGCCACCTCGACTTCAGAGCCATAAGGACACCGGCCTTAGTACACTTGACAAATAATTGGATTTCACTCGACGCGCGATCGCCAACTAAAGGACCGGTCACCGACCTGCGGTCTGACTCATCAGGCGAGGAAAACGCTAACAGGATCACACAAGAAAACATTGCCACGCAAAAATTTGCAAAACGGCTTTATTCACAACTTGGGAGTCTTTACAAAAGTATTATAGGCTCCTCAGCCTTATAAAATCGCTCGAAGGCTTACAAGATTCCAAAACAAAAAAAAAGAAGGCAGAAAGGCTCAGGCCTCGGGACCGAGGAGGACCTCGATTTGCTCCGTGCCAGCATCGGTAGCCGGGGTGGTGGCCAGGAGTTTCGGCACTGGGAGCCGGGATGATCGCCTTATCCCCAACACTCCCACCGGGAGCCTCTCCCCCGGCGGCACTTCCGGCAGCATCCCCCTGCGTCTCATCCTCGAAGGGGTACTTGAGCCGGAGCCCGCCGTCGGCAAACTCCGGCATCAGCGCCTTGACGGCATCGAGAACCTGATGCCAGACGAGGGCCGAGGCGTCAGCAAGATCGGTGTAGAATTGATCCGACGTCTTGTACCTCTCCACCACCTTTGCGGCCCGGAGATCAGCGAGCTTCATCCCTTCCTTCGCCGCCTCTTTTTCCCTCTTAAGGGTGCCCCGCGTCTTCTTCATCGTGGTGTTGAGCACCCTGGCCTCCTCCAACTTAACCTCGACGGCCTTGTTGGACTCCTTCAAAATCCGGATGGACTCCCTGCATTTGGAGTTCACCTCCTCCTCAGCGGCCACCCGATTTTCAAGGGTGGCGATCTTCTCCTTCGCCTGACGCAGCTCCCGACACAGGCCTTCCTCCCGCGAAGAAGACTCGCTAGCCATCTGCATCGCCGGGGCAATTTCCTCGTGCTCCATATTGGCAATAAAGGCTCAGTGCTGGAGGACCTAGGGAAGATGAAAGGGGAGGTTAGAAAAATATCCAAAGCAAGAACCTAAACGGAAAGCGAATACTGACCTGAACAGCCTCCTGAGCAATAGCGGCGACTTAGGCCTTGAGGATCCCCCGGGGAATTTTGCCCCCAGCCGATTGTTCCATCTCCGAGAGCAAGTCGTCGGCAACAGAAAGCCTCGAGGGCACTTCGAAACAAACATCCCCTTCTTGCACGAAGATCGGGAAGGACGTTGATCGAGATACCGTCCTCTTGTGCCTCTTGAAGGGGACCTCAGGGAGGTCAGCCTCGTCCTCCACCTCCAAAACCCGGGGCTCCGGCTCCCGAGCATACTTACGGCCCTCCCCGCGGCTGGTCTCCGAAGCCCGGGGCGTGGTAGAACGCCTAGCCGAGACGGCCGTCGGTGGGGTCGGGCTCGTAGCGGGGCGGGGCGGGACGGGCCGGCACCCGCGGCCTTTCTCCCCTTCTTCTCGGCCATGGCAGCCAGGAATTTGGATCAGTCCATCGGTTCTGCAAAAAAGGAAAATACACAAAGGGAGTTAGTGACGCCAGAAAGAACAGGAGAAAATATGCAAGTTTAGACAGGTCGCCTAGGCTCCTAACTTACCCATAAATCGAGCGGGGCTGAGCCCGGCCCAACCGAGGGCCTGCTCGGAAAGCAAAATATCGGCCCGTTGGATAAGCTCTCACGCCGACACCGCCCTCGCTTCGAGAGAGGACGACCGCTTCACCCGCGGGCAGTCGGCCCTATGCCACTGTACAGGCACAGGCCAATCTTCACCCTCGGGTGGCCCGACAAATATGAACTTCTTCCATTCATGGATGGAAGAAGGAACTGCTACGACTCCCGACCCGGCCATCCCTCCCTTATGTTTTCTAAAGGAAATATACACCCAGCTTGGCTCGTCCTTACGGGCGCTAGGATGATTTTTATAGCAAAGGGAGTAAAGGAAAAGGGTAAAGCTGAAGGGGATTTTTTCGAGTCTCAACAGGACCAGGAACCCGAGGAGAATCCTCCACGAGTTCGGCACTAGCCGGCCCGGAACTAGTTGAAAACAACACAGCGTCCCGCATACCTCGGGGAGGAAGGGCAGACGCATTCCAGCCCAAAAGGCATCCAGGTAAATGGCAATCTCCTTGCCCTGCACCTGGTCCGCCCCCTCTCCCTCCCTAGCCAAGTGAAGCGAATAGCTAGGGGGAATGTGGAAGCGAGCCCGGATTGTGGTGAGCTCGTCCACATTCCTTAGGAGGGAGGGCGCATCGCGAGCATTCCTGATGCGCGCTTTGGGGATCCTCCCCGTCACATGACCACGGGAAGCACGAGTAACCCTAACTTTACGGGGGAAATCCGACTCGGAAGGGGCAAAGGAAGAAACAACGGGAGACTCCCTAAACTCTACCCTAACTATCTCAACAGACTCCTCCGAGGAAGACATCTAACTTGAGTTAAAGAAGGAGTCCTCCGAGAAAAGAGCGCGAGAGATCCGACCTAAAGGAAAGAGTGCCGAGCTAACTCTCGCGGCGATGGAGAAATGATAGCGAAGTGTGGACCCTGGGGGGATCCCACCTCTATTTATAGCGTTTTGGCAAACGCATCCAACGACGTAGATCGTTTCCCGCCAAAACAACGCTTCGCGCGTGATGGCCGTCGACGTTCCACGCGTCGCACGACCATTGAACGCGTCCCTTCGAGCGCAGAGGACAGTGGCGACCCGTCACGTCAGCCTACTAGCGTCGGACACATGGCCTGGCGCCTCAACGAACGTACGATCGAATCGGCTCTCTCTCTTTAATGCACGATCTCCTCTCCGCTGACGTCGTCAAAAGATACGCCTAACTGCCTTGGGAATCTGTGCCGATGAGATCTTCAACTACGAACTGAGCCCGGGTGACCGATCGGACTACTCTCCACCCGACCCATAAATAGGTCGGGACAAGAGTGGGGAGCTAATGATGATGCTCATAAGTGGGAGCTCCCCAGATCATGACACGTGGCAGAAGACGTGTCCCGATACACACGGAAACAGAGCAAGGACTACATATTGGAGGCGTCCCCCGGGCTATTATCCCGCTGCCTGGACCTGACCTTCGAGAATTACCTGAACGGTCCTGTGGTCGGTGGGTATACGACCATTGGCTCACCTCCGAGCCCTCCTACACGCTGAGCTTCCTCAGCCCTCCCAGCTCGCCTCCGAGCTATCACAGAACCGAGCTTCCTCGGCCTCCCGCTCGCCTCTGAGCCTCCCGCCGAGTTAAGCTTCCTCAGTCCTATTGAGCGACTCAGAACGCAGATCACAGGCGTCTCCGCCACGGCTCCGCGAATCTCGCCAGACACGAGATATCCGCCGCCCCACGATCCCGCGTTCCACGCCGTCGCATCCCCATTAACGAGCGTATCTCATCATTAATGGGGGATCCCGCCATTCTCGCAGGCGTAACGCCAGGGGCGTAACGGCCGGCGAGAATCTCGCGTCCGCCAGTCCATAGCTGCCGCTATATAAACCCCTCTCTCAGACGACTCAGATAAGGCAATTCTCATCCAATAGGCCGCTACCCTGCCCAAATATCTTGACTAACTTGATCGTTGGAGGGTCCACGGTGGTACAACCATCCCGGGACTTCTTTGCGGGTAGCTCGGCTTCACACCAATCCAAACCCATTGAGATCCACACGCCTTAGGAGACAGTCTTCAAACCCAATCTCAGTCATTCATCAATGTTGTCGGTAGATCGTCGGAAGACAACATCTGAAGTAGCGTCCCTTAAGAGCTCCATCAGCTTGGATATTAAGCAGCGTGCAAATGCAAGGCTTTCGACAGCATGAGGTTGTAAGAATACTATGTAATTGATGGATTCCGCTGCGATGATTGATTTGTCGAGATAAATTCATGACAGATTCTCCATGGTAAATAAATGTGCATAGTCCCGACCGACCCGACATTTGAAGTCAGCTTTACTAACTTTTAGAGAGATCTCAAGTTGACAAAATATAAATTTGATTTTCAACAAGTATGAAAGAGAGAAGCCTTATACCTAGGGAGGATCAAACAACCTTCACTCGGCCACGCGGCCCAAAAAGTAAAAGAAATGGCAGAAAAATGAAAAATTCTAAAGAAACACATAAAACATAGCAATTAACTGCAGAGATAGTAAAAAGGGCAAAAGAAACTAATGCCTTCAGCACCATTTTGTAATCAGAGTCCCAAACCTCGGTATTAATTATTTTAACAATCAGCACCATGGTGCACAACTATAATTCCATCCAGCAAAAACTAAAACATGATGACGAAAAATTTAATACCAAAAGAGCAAACACATAGTAGTAGAATTATTGTAGGGAACACTCTTCCCCATATAATAATAATTATATTACAAGATGTCCAAAAATGCTAAAAAGCTCCTATATAAATCCAGGAGAAAATTTTTAATATCGCCAAAACATTATTCAGGCCTCACTGATAGAAAGTTTTGATGGAATGATACCATACTCGTCATGCTCTAAAATATTGCAAAAGTTAGAATCAGTTGTCAACTACTTCAATCAGAGTAGTTTCATAATCGCTGGGTGCCACAAAACCGTGGAGATTCATCACGGTCGCAGCAACATTCGCAAGACCACCAGTTGGAACGTCGCTGCGGAATCTGACTCCTGGTGTGAGCCCAGGACCTCCAATGGCAAGTGGAACCTGAAAAATAATTTTTGTAGTGAGAGATAATTACAAGAATCAATTTACAAAATTAGGGAAACAATAGCCAAGGGATTGTGCCATGGAGAACTCATCGATTATGTTGGGAAATGGAACAATGAATAGGATCGTGCATGGCTGGGTATCAAGATTTTATTAATTCAAAAAAAACGGTGGCCAAGACCCGTCATTCCAATAAAATTTCTTAACCAAAACAAGTGGAAATAACTGTCACATTGAAATAACTATTTCACGACAATACTCAGTCTACTTTGTCACATTTTAAAACTGTGTAAAGTCACAGCTATTGTTGACAGTTTATCTTCGGTTTAGTTACGCATCTAGATGTCTCATTAGAAACTGTTCATCAAAAACTACTTTTTGCAAGCACCTCATGGCTGAGTGGGAAATAAAGTACAGAGATGAATGGAAAATAGAGGTCGCCGGCCCAAAATGTCGGGATAAGAAGGTTGCATGTAGCTAAACCACCAAATGCTGGAAAAAGAAGGATCCATGTAGCCAAAGCCCTGAAGTTTGGGGAAAAGGGTTTTGTTGTTTTTATTGTTTCAGTTGTTGAAGGACCTTGGACTTCACCAAGACAAGAACATGGTTGCCAATATAATAGCATCTAGAAATACCAATTGATTTATAAAAGCAAGACATATTCACCAAACCACCAACTGATTTATAAAAGCAAGCCATGTCCCGAGGAAAAAGTCTGACGCCCTTATTCATTGAACAAAAAGAACAAACTTCTATATTTGTCTTTTCTGAATCTTCTACTAAATCTTAAACAGCAAGCAAAAATATCATTAATTGCTAAATAATTAAAGATGACAGGAGGAGAATCACAGAATACCTCAAAAAGGAAAAAGGAAGAAATTAGAGCTAGTTCAGTTACAGTCTTACAACCATATAATTATTAAAATATATTGCAATAAACATTTTAGATATAGCACACGGTCGTCATGTAGTCAGCATATATCACATAATGGTAAGAATACATAGATAATAGAGAAAAGCTTTAGCCTTTCTACAAGATTTGCATGCAGCATGGTGCTGATTTATGCCAAATTATGTATTCTAAAATAGCAATGCTGCTGAAATCTGTAAGAATAACTACGACCATATCGGACGCACAGGAAGAAAAACCAAAGTACGAGGTGTTTAGATAGGCCGAAATCAAAGACTAATTCTCTGGCAATAAAAAAAGATAGAAACCAAAAAAATAAAATTTGATAAGGCACAGAAAACTATGCTACCTTAGATACAAAACAAACTTTATAATTTATCATCCATTTTCTGCTAGAAGTAACTATTCAATAAATAAAAACTTTAAGAAATTGGCATTTGTTTACTTACTGGTTCAAGAGTATGGGAGGTGAGAATCTGAATTTTCCCGGCTTTGTCAAGCAAGGGTTGGCCAGATTTGTTTCTCTTTACCATGTCCTCGGCATTTCCATGATCAGCAGTGACAACATAGATCCCACCCACTTGTTCTATGGCATCCAAGATCGTCTGTGCAAAAGTCAATCAGTTCTAAGGTTAATAATACAGTAAGGTTTTCAGATTCAGAATTAAGTCCACAATGCGTCACTTTATTCCAACTCCTGTATGCTGATGCATATGCTGGTCGGTTATAAAGGTATAATAATATAAATTTCCATGCACCAAAAGTTAAATCTTTTATTTTGAATTCATTGGTATGCAGAAAAAAAATATAGATAATATAGAAAGAGAGGTGAAAAAAAGGCATCACCATATTAGATGAAAAAGGTCGGCATTTACTAGTTTGAGAAACATCAAGTTTTCCCTGCCTGCTGTCTATATCATTAGTTAATTTGTATTAATATCTTGAGGACATTCAAAGACCCATTCTAAACTATTTAAACCATTACTCAAGCAGTCAACATTTAGTCGGTCCTTCCCAAGCCTGCTAGGCTTGGTTTTGCTCCAGATGCCATAGCTAAATTTCAATTGAAAATGAAACTGCAAAGAATCCACCAGGTTTTTTTATTGGAACAATCTTTATGAGATGTGTGACTCCAGGGTTCAAAAATTGAGCCAGATCCATATATAGGAGTAAAGCTTCAATGAAATGCAAACATGTGCCTAAATGAACACAAGGAACATGGAAGGTTTAACTATAATTGAAAATTATACCAGCATAGCCGCAACTTTAATTTGAAGAAGGAGAATACCAAAGGGAAGTTAATATTTTATCGATCATGAATACATTGGTCTGAGCAACCTATAGCTCCAATTTTATCGATCATGAATACATTGGTCTGAGCAACCTATAGCTCCATGAAATGTAACTAAAGACAGATCACATATATTACCTTAACTGCTTCATCAGCAGCCTTACAAGCCACAACTGTAGCCTCAATATCACCAGTGTGTCCCACCATATCTCCATTAGGAATGTTAACTCGAACCTGAAAGTTCGAAATTCAGAAGAAGACCTACGAGATTGTACACCTGAAAGATATATAGTGCTTTACCTGATCAAATTTCCCACTAAGGATAGCATCCCTTGCTTTCTCGGCTATTTCCAAGGCCTTCATTTTGGGCTGAACGTTAAATGTGATTCCACTGTCGCTTGGAACTTCAACATATTCCTCCATACTTTCATCAAAATATCCAGAACGATTCCCATTCCAGAAAAAGGTAACATGACCAAATTTGACAGTTTCACTGAAAAATGTTACAAAAAGAAACATCTTTAATTATTATTTTACTTTTATCATAAGATGGAAAGAAATCACAAACAGAATCCTATTGTGACAATAATACTTCCATTAATTATGATAGATATCAATCACGTAGAGAAAAAATACAAGAGAAAAATATATAACAATAGTCTTCAAAATAATACTGCTAAACTAATGACTGTAACAGCATAAATCAGTATTATGGAAAACCACCAAATGTACTCATCATGTAATGGTATGCACTGAAGAAGATTTCTAACTTTAGACTTAACATGTCAGAAACTGGATTTAACAATTAGATACTTAATAATTCCACAGTGGATAACATGAAAACCAGAGAGCAATCATTACATATTAGTCATTTACATAGGCAAGACTCAGTCCATTAACAATGAGGGGAATGCTTCAAAAATCAACTAGTAAAAACACAGATAACATAACAAGGGAAACTTCATAATGAAATAATAAAGAATTAGATCTGTAAACAATCATCACCATAAAGATTGTTAAAATATACCCCAAAAATTCTAGAACTGTACTTTCGGACATCAAACATCTAGAATAAATGTAACCTCACAGATTTGTGGTTAATGAACTTGCTCCAAATAACCCAATTGCAGTGCTAATTACCAAGTTGAGACTTGAGAACCATGTACCACAGTACCAGTATTGGGAAACCAAAGATGTGACAATTGTGGCAGTAAGCATCTATATAGATTGCTTGTGCGCTACCATATTTCAACACCATGATCTTTCAAAACAAACATGCCAAGTATCATATAATGAAAAGCACTTCTTTAATTGTTGAAAATATCCAAATGAACTAAGTACTAGTTTCCACGTGCTGAAGCAAGCTAGATGTTAAGAAAGAAATGAAATTTAAGATAACGAAAGTCATGTATTTGGCAGATGCTGCACTTCTTTCAATGACTAATAAAGCAAAAAGTTCGTTAGGGCCTAAAGTGTCATGCTGTGTATAAGAGTACCTGCAAGCAAAAGTACGGACGCCATTTTTCACCAAGTATTCACCAGAGGTCCTCTCTATCTCTGGAGGAGAAACAAGATATTGACTTGGAAGCTTCAATTCCCCATCATACTGAAGCATTCCAGCATATCGTATCTTCGGAAAGCGGACGCGGTCAAACTTATCAAAGTCTTCATATTCAAGTGCTTTAGCAAGCATAGTCATACGATCAGCTCGGAAGTTAATTGTTACAACCGCATCACCATCCACTATAGGCCCAACTGCTTTGCCAGCCTCATCAACAATAACAAAAGGAGGCAAGTACTGGTCATTGGTTTTAGGATCCTTCCGGAGCTCTTTCACAGCTTCAACAGCATTACGGAACTTGTACGGTGCTTCACCTAAAACCTGGGCATCCCAACCACGTTTCACAACACTCCAGTCGTTCTGCAATAGAAAATAAACAAGTTAATAAATTAGGTCGAATATTACTATGTTGATATCTGGATGCAGCAGTCCCACTAACAATTTTTTTAAAAAAATATACATTGAAAATATATGAGTTCCTTAAATATTAGTAAGAAAAAACTTCAAAAAGGATATCTCCTAGTAAAAATATTTACTGTTAAAAAAATGTGCTTTACAAGATAATAAACATTCCAGTAACATAATATTGGTTTACTTATTAAAAAACCAAAGAGTTATGAACAAAATATCAAATATAGACTTGAAAGATATGCCTTATGATGACATAAGAAGAAGCATGCCTCTCCATGTAGGACAGAAGCAAAACATTCTAGATACATAAAAAAGAAGTTCAGTTTATATTTATTATTGAAATCAATATTAAATTATATATATTACTTCAAGGAATTAAAAGGGAATAAATACATATAAAAATCAGATATATTTTAGGAAAATCTTAAGATGCACAGTATACGAAGAGCATTCAAGAATTCTGCAGTGTTATACACAGACAGATATATATAAGTTTGTGACACTTAACCATCTATTTCGTTCTTTTTTTAATAAATAAACATCACCGTATTTCATACCACATGCAGATAGTATTTGCAGAAGGGAATAACAAATTACCTCATATCGGTCCATAGTAACATACATCCGCCCCCCACCAGAAGCAACTTGTGCATCAATGCCTTTAGCTCGTAACTCTGAAAGGTCATTTTCAAGAGTTTCTACAAAGCCTACACTTGATCCGTCCAGAACATCACGACCATCAGTAAGAATATGCACTCGAATTCTTTTAGCACCACGCTCGCTAACACCTTTCAGTAACAGCTGCAAGTAAAAAATGGTCAGTAATGAAGAAAAATTGAGTAAGATTGAGATGAAAGTGAACATGATAAAAAATACCTGCAACTGATCAAGCCGAGAGTGGACACCCCCATCACTCAATAAACCAATGAGATGTAAAGTGCCTTGATCAAAACTTTCCTTAATGTACTTAAAACCTTCTCCATCATATATCTTCCCCGAAGCAAGGGCCAGATCAACTAGCTTAGCACTGTAATGAGAAAAAAACTGAGTTCAGTATGTAGTAAACGTGGATTGGCAATGATAAATTCAATACACCAACTGGAGAAAGAAGTTAGAGATCACAATCGGCAATATCCAGTAGTTCAAAATCATAGAAAGGGATATGTCATAGAACATCAAAATTTTGGTCTGCATTGAATGCTTGTGATTTTCTAGGTTAGAGAAACTGATAAAGGCCACTTAATGTCAATTATTTTTATGTTCTAATTTTCGTGTCAGCAATAACCATTAAATGCTGCAACTTGTTTGTTATTTATCCAACTCTAAACATTGTTAGGCATGATTAGAGCGTAAATTAATGAACTGAGCTCTTTGTAGTGGTAGATATATCAAGATAACCTTCAAAAATTTCACAAGTAGCAAGAGAAATACATTTCCCTTGTGATATCCACTCAATCGGTATATCTTTTGAAGTCGGTATCATAGGATTATAAGAGCCGATGCCTCAAAAGAATTAAACCCGCTGAAATATAACTATATCTAACTAATGTAAGCCATTGTAGAAATGTTGATGCTTGTTGAATGAAAGAATTTGCTTTGTGCACACTGCACAATACCACTACTATTAATTGGAGTATACAAAATAATTACACACAGCATTAGGTAATTAGATACTTGCTCTAAAAGAATAAGATGAGAGACATTTCTTGTTCAGGAAAAATCCAGTTTCTGCATAATGCTTGTGGATCAGTTGCAGAGTGAACCCTTGTCCTTTAATATCCCAAAAACTTAAAAGTATGACAAAATTCAGTGCGTGGATCATGATTACATGTTGCTGGATTAGGGTAACAATGTAAAGCAACTATTGTGAAGTCCTGCAATGAGTACATATAATTGAGGAAATTGTGTGCCGTCCACAGGGCAGTAAGCATGAACAGTACAGAACATATGCAACAGAAGTATCTATCTTAGACTCTAAAGGGCATTATTTAACATAGTTAATTGGTAATGTTTTTTTCCTTAATTCAATAAACCACTGCAAAATAAGTTATTTTCCCTCTCTTGATGCATTTCATAAAAAAGGCAGGAGATGTGAATCGGTTATGATTTGTAGAGATATAAAAGCAATTAGAAAGACAGCGAGACTAAATTTTGCTCCTCCAAAAAGCAACGATTATATTTATCAGATATATGAGTGAAGTACCAACATAATAAGAAACCAAAGCATCCTTATACAAGATGCAAAAAGTTATTCTTTCCGGACAATATGTATTGAAATAAATCATATCTATGTATTCATAAAAGTTAACTAAAAAGTTGTACGTGCAAGAGCAGCCTAAGTATAACAAAGAGACTTCAGACAATCTAAACAGAATTAGCTCTCACAATCGACACACAATACCTGCTCTACCCTTGATACCGACTTCCATGGGAAATGTGGAATAAACGTTCGGAGGATTAAGCGAGAAGTAGGTATGCTTGGAAAATAATACAGGACCGTTTTCCAACTTTAATGTTTGTCTTTAAGCATATCTATTGATTTAAGAGAAGCGAGAAAGTCTTGAAAGGTGGGAAAATAATGCCTAAACAAAGCACAAGAATTCATAGGAATCAAATCAAGTTTTATAATTAGCCATGTACAAATAACTAATGTGACACTTGAGTAAGCAGGGCTAAAAGGATTTTTCAAGACACTACATGGCATAATTGCATCCAGGTTTAATAAGCCATTTTCAGGTATGGTATTTCATTTGAACAACAAGATGGAAATGAAGAAAATTGCCACAGTAGTACAAGTAGGAGTAGCAATATTTATCCAAGCAATAAACACGAAGGAAAGAAATATACCCTTGGGCATATATCCGTCCAGCACCTAACGCATTGTGGCCGACTTCACTGTTACCCATGTCATCCTCAGTTGGAAGACCCACAGCTTTACCATGAGCTCTTACCAACCTCCATTTCTCAGGAGCACCCTGCAGGAAGAAGCTGAACAATCAATAACTCATCCCCACGTCGAAGTAAAACATGAGTCAATCTAAGCAATCAAATAAAACCAAAGCACTAGCCTATCAACCACTTCAAATCATAAGCTCAATTTAGCCAGTTTTCCCATCAATGGAATCCGATCGCCACCGTCCACATTCATTTTATACATGAGACAATCAAATTAGTTAGCATATTTTATAGGTGGAAGATTAAGCCCAAAAAAAGGCCTAAATTTATTTACTAAAGGTCTGAATCCAGCATGTGACTCATATTAGTACAAGAACAAGATGATAGATTCAATGTACTAATTGGGAAGCTTAGGGTCCTTCAATCAACACTACTAATTGCAATCTAATTAATTAAAAAAAACTCATATTAAAAAGGAAAAATAACAACAGGTCTGGATTTTGCCAACAGATCAAAGTAATTTTTTTACTTCTACGACTAAAAAATCTATTCAAAACACCAATCTAATGAAATAAAAACACAATAATCAAAGGATCTGCAGCTGAATCAAACTTCATCAAAAAACAAAACTCTAAGATCAAAAAGTATACATTTTTAAGCGAATCCATAGTAGGCGTCTCTGCCACATGAATACAATTGTACTTATCAGGATTGGCCTCGCCCCATCCATCCAATACGATCAAAGCGATCGTCTTTCCTTTTGATAACTTCGGGTGATCCGCTAACTTCCATGAGAAACCTGAGCTCCCCATTCTCTAAATATCTTCTAAAATTTAACGATAAAACTCAAAAATCATAGATGACAAGCGATAAAACGCGATCAGATCTGAGAAAAATCGTACCTTTTTTCTGGGTTAGGGTTAGGGTTTCGTCGAATGCGATGAGTTGAGATCTGAAGAGGGAGATTGGGCGATGATATTTATAAAAGAAAAGTTGGGTTGGTTTCCTTTGGCGAGGGGTAAAGAGTCAGAAACGAGGGTGCAAATACCATAGTTTATGGTTTTTTAATGTTCCAGTTGGCGATAAGGGCGTGCTTTCTGGACCAATGGTCGTACTTTTTTTTCTAGAATTAAATTTCTATTTATTATTTGGTATTTTATATAACCGTAAAAACATCTAAATCTAATTGTTATCAAATTTAGGGCTACAAATTATTGCATAAATAACTTTATTATTGTTAATTGCAATTATTTGTTTTCAAACTTCCACCAAAACTAATGATAAAGATGAATATGTATAAAATATTGTGATGAAATATGTAAATTATAACTCCTTTATAAACATGAAAGGGTGCCCCTATAAGAATTATTTCGTTTATTTTATGATTGTTTCTAATAAAAACTTTAGATGTAAGGTACAATTCTAAAATAATCGAACCTTACTTTAAAATTCGTTCGAGTTTATATTAATTTTTTTATGCATGAGAAAACAAAAAAAGATTTAAAAAATTGAAGAGCCCTATAGAATAAAAGGCAACGGCTGGCATATTAAAAAGAAAAAGAAGAAGAACGTGAAATGTGTCAACCGTTGATCAGAACTCTGAAGTTAAGATGATAGTTGGGTGAATATATTTTACATTTTAATATGCTCCAGTAGGCTGGAAGCCTTTTGGATCGTGCCTCCGCTTTTTATGTAATAACCACTGAGCAATTGCTCAGTTGATATGGCGCATCCCCTTCTGGCCCCATATGAGAAAGTCATGCTATTGGGGCATAATTTGCATGCGTGTAAACTGTATGGATGTGGGCGCTTTACGGGCCGGTTAAAAAAAAACATATTAGTTTTACATCTGTAATTAAACGGCGCGTCATGTACGAATCGAACCCGGGTTGTTCTATTACCATGTGAATTGTGAAATGTGTCTTTTGCTGCATCAAAAATCCGATGCTAAAAATGTGGGTCGAGCGAATGTATTTTGAAATGAATGAAGAAGCTCTTCCATGGTTGGAGCTATAGTCTTCCTTTTTAGGCTGTGCCGGCATGAATTCACACCTCTTTCTTTTATAGTTTCTGAACGAGTGATATTTTTCCTATCTAAGTGTTTTTATCATATAGATTATATGGATTCTCATTGGATATAAGATGGGCTATGTTATCCACTATCTAAGTGTTTTTATCATATTCCCCCTTATATCTAATGGAAATCTAGACGGTCTATATAAAATCCAACGCACGGTAGGAAAAGTGTCAATCTTTCTGAAAGTCAGCAGAAGTGCACCCACGTTGCGGGCCCACAAGAAAGCAAGCAATGTGAATATTTTAGTGCAAATTGTTGAAATGTTTTTCAATCACGAGACTCATTTGATTGGAGGAGCTGGCGTCAGATGTCCTGCGAGTCGGATGATCTTCGAATATTCCGCCCGCATATTCGAACACGTGTCCTTCTTGATTTTTTAATGGCGGCGGAAATGTTTATGCATGCGACATGGTCACGTGTGAGCCGGTCCAAATCGGGTCATGAGACAAGATGGAATTGGGCCGAATCGCCCTATGGATTGTATGATGTCGGGCAAAACCTTCGACATGTATTGCGATCATCTAGTGAAACCGATAAAAATGTCTAGAGTTGAATGAATGTGGAACACAAGCTTTTCTATCACTCGAGCCATATACCATGTACATAAATGTGGGCATGAATAGGTTGGCGGGCCAATCATATGTTGCAAATAAAACACAGGCATACGGATAATTACAAATTATCAGAACAGTTATAAAATCCATTTTCAGATTTAGAAAGCAAATCAAACCGAGCAGGAATAAACAGAAGGAAACATACATGATCGGGTTTGTGAAATTAACCAAACGAAGTAATACAAGTTACCAAGACGAACTGAACCGCCTTTCAGATGAAGACTAGCCTTGAATAAAGTATTGCCCCGTCAATCTGGTTGTGCCGAGCATTGCAATATTCTTCGCAGGATGAGACAGCTTCAGCCAACAGCGCACTTGCAGCTAGCATTTCGAAAGCTGCTTCAGAGAGCACAGACTTCAAAACTCAAGACTATGAATGAGATTGTTTTTTTTCCCGGTGTGTCAAGAATGAGAGAATTTCAGTGTATTTTGGAAGAGAATAATGGAGGAAAGAGGCCATAGTAGAGGATTTTCTCTTATGGCGTCGAAAAAATACAACCTCCACCATTTTTTCCGACGATAAGCATCCATCATCATCATCGCTACCATCTAAGATGTGCATACACCAAATTTCATGCGATTCCACCACTTTTTCACCGTTGAATTAGCAATGTAAAAAGTTCTATTGTCAGTAAATCATTAATTTTGCACCAACTAAATCAATGGTAAAAAAGGTATAATCACATAAACTTTGGTGCATCCACGTCTTAGATGATAAAGATGGAAACGATGTATGCCGATCATCGAAAAAAATCATGGACGATGCATTTTTCCAACACCATAGAAGGAAATTCCCTCCGATGTCATATTTCCTCCATTAACCCTATTTTGAAATGAGAGGCTCAGCTCTTATATATAGGTGCAGAGAGGGGGTTTAAAATTCGAATTAACTGCACAATTCAATTTTGAATTTACATCAATTAACCACACAATAAAAATTAACCGCGGCCATTAAACCTGCACAATTCAAATTCGAATTTGCAGTCATTAATTGCACAATCAAACAATTAAAATTCGAATAACTGCACAATTCAGTATAACTGCTATGCCTATTTCTCTGCAGTCCGGGTTCATATTTTCTGCACTAAAATCTGTAGCAAAAAGATTATCCCGAGACAATTTGCCCGACGTGGCGCACACGCGTGGTTCGACACCTAGCACTTTAGCTGTTTGAACATAATTCTTACAACCCATATGTTATTTAAACTCCTTCTTTTTCTACTCCACCGCCGACGTGGGACTAAAGCTTTATTACACAAGAACTTTTCTAAAATTCATATTTTTCATCCAACCTATAGATTTCCTTTCTTGTAATACAACTCAAATAACCCATTAAATTCCAAAATCATAAACAAGATAATGGGTGAATGTTCTTGTGAAACGTAATTGCATTGCTTCATCCAAAATAATTGCACTAGAAGTCCGAACTAAAAGACATGGATGCGAAGTGTAGCCCAACAGGAGGGTCGTAGAGAGAAGTTTCTTAACAATTGGATCAGATTATATAATAATTGGGTTCCATTGACCGCTAACTACACCTTTTACTCCCAATTAAGCCTTGGCCCAGTTAATTAAACAATTGGATCCAACAGGTTTATACAATTTTACCCAAAACTTCACATTAAGAAGCATTAAGGCCTTGGCCCAAAGACCTTTATCTTCATTTCATAACATAACTCTATTTCTTTTCTTTTCCCCCCCTACTTATTTACTGAAAACTCTCTTTAAGCCAGAACCGAAAAAATTTCATTACCTTTGAAATGATAAAAAAAACTATCATAATTTAGACAGCCAACATTACTGTTCATATCAAATGACCATTTTGCCCGTTCCATAAATATATTTAATTAATTATAACTTACATTTTAAATAATTTTAATAACTGCTAAATATTAATTAAATCATTAGTGTATTCTTTAGGGGGAAACCGGAGAGGGGGCCGGTGCCGGAGGAGGAGGAGGAGGAGGAGGAGGGGGGGTGTGTGAAAGGGGCCAACAGTTGAGGATGAGAAAGATGATGATGATGATGGGAGGTGGTGGTGATGAAGATGCGACGAAGACGAAGACGATGGGAGTCAACAGTGGCAGTTGCAGTGGCAGATGGAGGAGGAGGATGGCAGAGGTGGGAGGAAGGGGATTTTGAGGTCTTGAGGATAGCAAGAAGAAGAAGATGAGAAAGATGGTGGTGGTGGTGGTGATAACGGGGCTGCAGAGGAAGGGGGAGGTCGAGAGTGGTGGCGCCGGCGACGGAGCCATTGTTGGCGATGATGGCCAAGGGGGGAAGGAAGCAGGTGTGTTTATTTATTTTATTTTATTTTATTGAAATTAGGATTCGGGTTAAAGAGATGTATTTTCGGTATTGACTCGGGTTCGGCTCGATCACACAGTTTGAAAAAAAAACATTAATATGTAATATAGAGCAGATTTTATACAACTTTCGGGATACTTAATTCAATTAAGGGATAATATATAAAGTGCAACTGAGGTGAATATAAAACCCAATAGTTAGACCCATTCTATGTTCTAGATGTTAATTTTTTTAATCTTTCCATATCTCAAAGCCATGGGTTTTAAGCTCTATAATTGTTGTTCTCAGCCTAATCTTTTATAAAATACTTTCATTTTTTCTTCTGAAACATCTGTAATGGCCATCGACCTATCCTAAGCCTCCACCAAACGTCTTTTTGTCGTTTTCTTTTCAGAAATCGCCTAATAGAAGATGCATCCGAGCTCGACTTTGGCTCGTTTAATGCTCGGTAAGCTAACGAGCCGAACATGAGTCAGACCTGTTCAGCTTGAGACGAGCTTGAGCTAGCATAAACTAAACCAAGCCAAGCTTGGACAAGTGTCGGCTTGTTTAAGCTCGGCTTGGTTACACCCCTTAATCATGACAAAGAAAAAAAAAATCATGGATCCATAAGCTAAGCCGTGCGAAATTAAAATTGACCAAAACTTTCCATCCCTTTATCTCGTATATATCAGGATGTTTTTCTTTTGAGCAAAATGAAAGCTCGAGAGCCCGCGTTTCATTAAAGATATTTTAACAAAATAATAGAATAGCCATAAAGGTACAAAGTTAAACCAAAGTGCAAGGGCTGGAAACAATCTCTATACAAGTCAAATCCAAAATTGGAGAACAAACCTCATATTAGAAGTAAATCCAACAACAGAATCAGGACATGTACACTCAAGCGGACGAGGGATAAGTCAAAATCATGCCCCAGAACCAGGACATATATATCTGGATGTTGGATGAATTGCCCCTGTCATGTTAAATAATTTGTTCATTTTAGTGATAAGCAAAGAATAAGAACATTTCATGAGTTATCAAATTGCAACTTTTCCGTAACATCAACCCTCCTGCATAAGCCCACTAAATTCTCTTTATCTATCAATCCTTATTTCTCTTTATATACTACACAATAAAACAGGTTGACAAAAAATTGGACAACCAAGCTTGCCATCAATTCCATAAAAATGATACCAAAAAGATTTCATTTCACATTCATATAACATTTACAAAGCAGACAAATTTCTCCTAATCATATGATCCACAACTCGAATCATACATGTCAAAAAAGGGAAAAAGTGATTCATAAATCTCCAAAATCCATGAATATATAAAGCATACCTCAAATCTTACAATTTCGAGATGCAATGATCATATGACAGAACGAATGTATTGACCTAAATGGTATGAAGTCAAACTCTGAATGTATTGACCAAATGCATTAGCCTCTTCTGCAGTCATCTTTCGGGTCAGCTTTATGCATGGAACATCTTTACTCTACTACAAATACAAAACTAATTCCAGCTACTACCTATGTATTTCCTCCAATGCAATAACCATCGCCATGGACAACGCCGAATCAAAACCTGGTTTCACAATGAGACGGAAGACGTCGCCGCCAAGTGTGACCCCCGCGGCAGTTTCTTTTTGTTGAATCTCGGCCACCACATGTCTGAAACTATCGTAGATTTTGCACGTGCGCTGAGTGTATGAGCCTTCAACAATGTAAGAATTAGGATTATGGTTTTGTGACCGGCTTGGGGTCACGTGAGCTAGGCCTTTGGAATGGAGCAGGGTCACGTGCCTTTTTAAGGAGTACAGAGGGTTGGCTCTCTCGTCTCCTTCATAGATTAGCCAGCTGTCACCTAGGCTCAGCCTCTGCGAGAGATTGTTTGTTTTGTTATCAATAACATGCAAGTTCAAAGTTTACCTATGCTTTTATGTAATTACATCTTCTATGAGCATAACGGAGGACAAAAGCCTTACGGCGATGATCAACCCCCCATCGTTTTTAAAAAAAAAATAATCCACAATCAATACATTTTTCGGAATCTCTACTGTTCTTCACCCTGCTATTCTGGCACATCACACGTGAAAAGCACGTGAAAAACACCAACACCAAAGCTCATGTTTTAAGCCGTTTGACAGCCGACTATGACCGTTGATTTTAAGATCAAAAAATCATGATCTTGATAGCAGGAGTGAGAACAGCAGGGACTTCTCGTCGTCTTGGCCTTTACCACACAAACACACTAGAACAAAAAAGAAGAAGGAAAAAAGATTCACCTTTCTTCTAACAGTGTAGAGAGAATTCCCACAAGCATCCATGAGCACAACCTCTCCTCTACGCCCAGCCAAGTAACTATCAACCCTAAAACGAAGGTCCCCTCTCCCATCAAACACCGTGAACCCCTCACAGTTGAACAGCAACGACTTCCGCCACACCGTCATCGCCGCCTCCTCCACCTCCCCGACCACCGCCGTCAGCTCTAACGACGGTAACGGCGACGAATAATTCGGGTGAACCCTCGTCATGAGATCGCCGAATAGTAATTCAGACCAAAAGGTTCGTTGAAGATTCAGGGGGCTGTTGGGAGTTTTGGAGGGGCGCCAGGGGCGGCTATTTATGGGATTGGTTCCGGACGAAAATGCCCCTTGAGAGGGACACGCACGTGCGTGGCGGTGGCGGTGGCGGTGACAGGAGCTGATAGCGACAGGGTGGGGTGAGAAAAGCGGTGACGATAAGTGCTTTGGGCGGCTATTGCCTGTTTGGGGGTCTTCGTGCTGTAGAAGAAGAAGCGTGACGTGATGCTTATTAGGAGCCTAATTGGAGACGCGGAGACTTTCAGGCTTCGATTGTGTGTTTTGTGTTTTGGTGCATAGTATGCCTAAAGCAGTGAAGCAGATGCCTGCTACAGGCCAAGCAGCCAAAGGAAAAGAAAATGTAACGAACAGTTTTGCTACCATGGTGTAACCTTTGTTAGCAGATTCGTTTATCGAGACATACATCGGCAAATTTTACGTAGAGGTAGAGGTGGTGTCGGACGATTTGATTCAGGCCATCCGTGAACGTGTCATTGCAGGAATGGGTAAACTTACCAACTGTTTAACGAGTGATAAATTATGGGTTCACGACCCGACCCGTAAACAACGGATGGGTATATATGCGAATAATCCGTGTATGAATAAGCGAGCCATCCATGAACGGATAAGCGGGTAACTTATAATATACATGATTGAAAAATAATCATTCTAAACATTTCATTAAAATATACTGGTTACAAAGCATGCAAATTTTGAGATAATTTTGAGACCGTGTGGTTTTGTGAAGTCCAGAGAACTGTAAAATACTGTCAAGGTTCAAAATGTTTTCAAGGAATTGAATGTGCCGCCTCACTAATTGATCAGATAAGACTCTATACCATATAGTTTTAGTGTATAGAAATGTCACAGGTAGATATTTGCATTAGACATGAATGGAATGAAGAATAACAAAGAGAAAGTAAAGAAGTTTTATTTTGAAGGACTTGCTACAAGATAGTTGTAGTTTAGGTGATTTCTCGGTTTACATCCCTTTGGTCTCCTCTTGAGGTAACCATAGTCATAAATGACATCTGTAATAAATATTTAGATATTTTTACTATCAAAACCTTCTACATAGACCTAAGAGATATATAATTGAGCTTACTACAACTTTCTTTCTATATCATCATTTAATGGTTATATTAGCATGCATCATGTCTCCCAAATCTGTAGTTGGAGTTAGACGAGACTTGAACCCATGTCTGCACCACACCTAAGACTACGTTTTTTGTTTTATTTCTGAGTTCACATGAGTTGAGTAACTATTAGTTTTCAGTATTTCTTTATGTTATTGTTCTGGTTTATGCTTGTGGATATTTCACTTTGTATCTTTTGACGACATGCAAATTCGACATGAACTTCGTGAATACACGTATTCTTGAATCCGTGACTTGACATGAAATCATACAACATGTATCCATGGACCCATATTTGATTCATATATGATACCAGTACATTAGAAACGGGGTTGAGGTAGTTTGGGAAATGAGATACTTTCAATTTACATCGGGTGTCTCCTTACTGACACTGTAACAACCCTAAATTTCCTGTACAATTTTCTATACAATTTTTTAAAAAATCCAGAAAGGAGTATTTTAGCCTGAGCACAAGATATAAGTAATTAATTTTCTTTTTAATTACAAGTTAAAATAATGTAACAACTTCATTTTTAATGTACAAAATCTGCTTAAAAAATAATGTATACTTGGGGTATTTTCATTTAATGTTATTATTTTAAGTAATTAATTAGCTCCATAATTACAAGAAGGAGCTTGTAGCTCATTGGTAATACCTTGCACTGCTGAATCAAGCCACCAGAGTTTAAATCCTATACCCCACATTATTTTTAATATTGTTTTATTTTAAACCTTTAGAATACCAAGGGTTTACACGTGCATATCTCACAAAAACCCCACTACACCCAAAATGTAACATTGCCAGAGGATAGATGAACCGTTGGGGGGTACCTCAATCACTCAACTTTTATTATATTTTAATATATTTTTAATATATTTTTTCAATTAAACTCTTCATCTATCCTAACCCTATAAATACAACCCCTAAACATTACCCCCTCACTCCAAAATTCTGATCAAAACTCTCAAGAAAACCCTAGTGTACTTTAGAAGAAGCAAGAGGCGGAGCTCCGACAAATTTCCGACGACAACCCAAGGAGATCCCGGCGACGAAACAACGCACCGGCGCCTCCTCCCGACTCCTATTACTCTCCTCTAAGTCCTAAGCCAGTAAGTCCCACTTTTCCCCTTCTCTACTCTTTCTAAAAATACAGAATTACAAAACCCGACGGAATCGGAGCAAACCCAATTTCCGATTCGGTTTCTTCATAAAATCTCACTTTTCCCTTAATACAATCTTGTTAAACCATTACATGTTGACTATTAATCACTACTAAATATGTTGAACAAGTTTCATGACAATCTAATTCCATTTGTAACTTTTACCGTATTTTTTTCATTAAAATACCATGTAGTTTCATTTCGACATTTAACCATCTTAAACTTGCTATACTTTTAAGTAGACCACGAGGTAATGACCTACCTCCTCACAAACTCATATGCAACATATCACAATACCCTCGGGAACATAGAATACGGGAAAATGAAACATTGCAAATAAATACCATTTACTAATATAACCATTTTTCTAAAAGATTAGTATTTTACACAAATCTTTGTAAAGCGCCGCTACAATCCATTTGGGGAACCCGTTCGGGATGGTGCGGATTATCGCACATCCTCGAGATTAGTAGTGTGAGATGCAGACCTCCACAAGGAGCATTCGGTCTCGAAAGATTTAAAATACGACATCTTAAGAAAATGAGTTTTTTTAGAAATATAATATATATTAAAAATTATTTTTATATAAATAAATATATATATATATATATATATATATATATATATATATATATATATATATATATATATATATATATAAGTAACATTAAAATATCTATTTTGCAAATAATATAAATATTCTAACTCTTTTCAAAAATCACAAGAATCACTTTACATTAAAATACCATGAATTCCATGCAAGATCAATATTACAAGTTAATACCGTATGTTATGGAAATTAAGTCATTCTTACTAGAAATGTCACATGTATAAAATCTACATTCATGATAACTTCAAAGACGATAACTAAATACTTAGGGAGTATTTTGAAAAGCATATAAAAGTATTTTTACATAAAACCCCCTCAAGTTCTATAAATTACCCTAAAGACCCTAGTAAACATAGGTTTAAGCGGGACCAATCTCTTGAGCCTCAGGGAGCCGGAGAAGTGGGTGCTTGCCTATCTAAGTTAAATAATTAACAAACGGTGTTATCAACACGGTAATCGTTTTTGAAAAAGACACAAATCCCGCCTCCCATATGCAGCGGTTACCGATAACATCAAAACAATCAGGACTTCAATTTACTTTTCTAATTGTCTGACTCAGATTGAGTCTCTCTATAATCTGATTTGAATATGATTCAAGTACAATCTACAATCTACAATATTAAAATTCAACACGAATCCATGAATCCATTATTCCATATATTCAATCTATCAATCTATACAACTTGACCGAACCGAACCATGTATATACATTCCATTTACACGATCATCCAGTTTACATGATTCTCCAGTTACAGACATGATTCTACAGTTACATCCGTTTACTGATATCATGGTTTCGGCAAGTCATCCAATTATACAATTCAATTTACAAGACATTACAATGCAATACAATACTATCAATACAATAACTACACGGGGTATTGGGGTAGTTCATTCGTGAATCCAACAGAAGCTCAAGAGTCCCCCTAGATCATGAATCCATGTCTACCAGACAAGCAAGCAATCATGAGGGCCCGTGTTTCCATGCTTCTGGACTGTGGCCTGTTGAGTTTGGAATACTTCGGCGACGGTCGAAGTCCCGCTACTAACATATTATTCGGGCCCGTGGTTCCCTACCCCTGGACTGTGGCCTGTTGGGTTTGAGAACACTCTTGAGATTAGTTAACATTCACCCTTGAACTTACGATAATAACAACATTAACATTATAACAATATAATACAACTTTAAAAGCTACACTCTCTCTTTCTTCTTTTCTACTTCTCCCTTATTTTTTGGACTTACCGAGCGATTTGTTCGCTGATGACATTCTCTTTCTTTCTTCTTTGAATGTCGTCAGGTGTTTCGGACCTTCTGGAGACGGAGCCCAGCATCGAGGACTTGGACCAGATTATTGAAGACCCAGAGCTCTAGTTTCATTGTACACATTTCATTCCAGTACTTTTCTTTTTCTGTTATGCCATTGTTTAGGCATTGTTTTCATCAGATTTACATTTCCATGCTTTGTACAGAAAGAATGTGAATAAATAAAGTTGTTGTTTTATTATATCTTGTCTCTTGTGCTTTTACTTTTATATTGCTTAGATACGCTTAGCGTATTTACTTCACAGTAAATACGTCGCGGACCAGTCATGTCCTCCGCCCGTATACCGGGAAGCGGGGCGTGACAAACACATGAATCCGTGAATCCGTATTATTGTGGTAACGAGTCGGAATGGTACATTACTAACTCATAAATCCATATTATTGTAGTATCGGGCTGAAATGGTACAGCTCTTGTAGCGGGTTGAACTCTCACGAATCTAACTCACATTAGAATAGCAAAACTTATTATGTGCTTATTCATTCTTAACATGCGCATTACCCTGATTACATACTTAGACATTTCATGCTCATTACCATGCCTACCTGTATACTTCATACTATATTGTTCACATATTTATATTACCGCTTTAAAGTTGTTTTTAAAATAAATATGTTTTAAATGTGAGACTTACCGAGCGCAAGTTCGCTGACGGACATTTCGTTTCGTTTTTTTCTATTTTGGAATGTTCATCAGGGGATATAGGGACAGACGAGGTAATGGAGGAGGATTTCTTTTCGCTACCATCCTAGACAGACTTTTAATCGCTCTCTAGTTTTGTTTTAGTATGCCTAGTTAAGGCTTTCTTTTGTTTCAACTTTCAATTGTATCGGATATTTGGTTTTGCATCGACTCTTGTTTATTGTGCGATTTGAAATGTAATAATTTACTTGGATTTCATTCTTTTATTAAATTCTTGTTATATTAAATATGCTTACTATAATGCTTAACGTATTTTTTCGAGAAAGACCCATTTCTCGGTATAAGTACGCCGCGGTCCTAGTTATGTACCTGCTACCGTCTTTTGTGAAGCGGGACGTACAACTACTCTAGAATTCTCCCACTTGTCCTCACATCCAATCGGATACAATAATAACAAAATTATTTATGTCTTACCAAAAACCATTTAAGAAAATAACTAAGTAAATCATTTGTTCATGTTGTTTTGCAGCTATCTTTTATGTTACTATATCAACTTATCCCAAATAGACTTTATATAGTTGGAATATAATATTAAATTTTATCTAATGAAATTATACCAAATTTATCAACAAGCATATTTTTCTAAACTTTCTTTTTGGTATTTTCACTTCCGCTACACATTCTGCTTATAATGTGGAAATTTCATAACATTTTATTTCTTACGTTTATAATTAAATGTACCACTATAAGTTATTCTACATATTTCAAAATAGACTTTTTATTTTTGAAGTCGGATTGGAAATCTAAATCGGAACATTCTTAAATACTCAGAAACATCCGCATCATAACTAAACAACGGTTTTAGTTAAATGCTTAAATATGGTTTTCATTTTAATCCAACGTTCTTCTTTAGGGTTGGATTACACTCTACTTATAAAACTCTATCATATCGTGTATTTAGAATCTTCTAAGGATCTTATCCACATAGGTAGATTTCAACTACAAGTCTTTACTCTATCTTATATAAAGAACGGGTTTATATAACCAAGATCTTTCATAAAAAACTTATCTAAAAACCATAACTTAAATGTTGTTATTGTACCTACATCATTCTAAATGATTAGTATATCGGAAACATAATAGAATCATTTTGCCGTTTATTTGCACACAAAACTTTTTAAGATTTGGGATGAAATCAAATTTCTTAATCAGTTTTATCAAAATGAATACTCCAATTCCTAAACATTTGTTTGTCAATATATTGAACTATTCAATTCGCTTCATATTTTTAAAAATTTACATGCAAAAACCATTGAGTTATTGCGTGTAAATATCTTCATTAAGATATCATTTAAGAAAACAACTTTCTCACATATCTGCCATATTACACAGTCACAATATGTTGGTATGACTAATAGGATATTAATAGACTTTATTATTACAACAGGAGTCAAAGTTTACTTATAATTAATAGCCGCTAAGTATTAAATGTCTATATATTTTAAGGAGCTTCAAATTTTTAACATAGATATCCACTTGCGTCCTATGGATTTAACTACATCTGATGGATCTACAAAGGTCCAAATCTTGTTATAATATATAAAGTCTATTTCCGCTTTCACGTCATCAATCTACTTACTAAATTTAACATAAATCTTTCGTAAATTTATATTGAATCATTATTTTTTTCGACACTACTTATCAAATATGATATTATTGAGATATCTGTACTTTACAGTAAATAAATAATCTTATTTAAACTCCTTGTTGCAATCAATGCATCAACAACAATCTCTAGCGATAGTTCAGTATCTCCACTATTAGTTGAACCTCCCACAGAATTAATTGAATCTCTTAATCAAATTAGGATTTTTCCCCATTGGAACAAAGGACTCTCTTACCGTAGGAAACAACCCTTCATTAAGAGTTGCATATCCTTGACCGACAATTTGGTCTTACATACAGAACACATTTATAATAATGGTGATTCTATGAAAGTAGAATATAAATATAATCCTAGTGCATCCATAGGATAACCTACATTTAGGAATCTGTCTATTCCAAATTCCGATTTTTCCAATACATGTTTTCAAACTGAATTGGACAACATTAAATTCTTTTTAAATGTCTTACATTTGGTCTTCTCACTTTCCATTTCTCATATGAAGTAGAAAACAGATTTGGCAGGAATTATTTTAATAGATGGTCAACAATATATATTGCAAAAGTCCTATGAGCAAGCAGAAAAACCATTAATGATCAAATCATTAATTTAACTATATCAAATAAGATTTTCTTTTTTCTTTTCGAATACATCATTTTATTGTGGAATACATAGTGGTGTCAACCTTTTAACACTTATAATTTTCATTTATAAATATCTTAAACTCTATCCATCACGATAAAATCAAATGGACTTGATACTTTTACCAAGTATGTTTTAATTATGGTTTTATTCTTTTTGAATTTTTCAAAGTATTTAGAAATGTGCCGAATTAGATAATTATATTTATATTTTTGTCTCATCTATATGAGCACAATATATGAATATTCTCTCCAGTTTTAACAATTAAAAATCGACATACATCTTTATATACGAAACATTATTTTATACTTAATAACGTTTTTCTTTAAAACAGTTTAGTTATCTTGTCATAAAGACAATATCTATAAACTAGTAATTTCTCCACGATAGAAATTATAAATTACCATACTTTATCAATTTATTGATCTTATCAAACATTAGCATAACCAAATCTCATGTGCCAAAATTGATTGTCAGATTACATTAATCCACATGATGTTTAAGACATTTATCATATTCAATCACATTGGATAAGAAACAAGGACGTTCGCACTTATTTAAATGCGCATTAATATAAAGTGCGCACTTGAAAAGAAAGGCCAAGAATATTGCGTAAGCGTCAAGTATGCACATGGCAGAAGTAACTTTGATGACGTGCACACCTATATACATGCCCATATGAAAGCTAATGCATGGGATAAGCGACATGTGCACAGCATGTGTGCGTATCCTTGACGTGCGCACTTGCAGCCAATGAAGCATGCGTCGCTTTTAAAAATTGTTATAAGAATTTAAACCTTTGTTTAGAAGAAAAAATATTCTGTTAATTGACAATTTAACAAACTAAAACAAATCAATCTTGGATCAAGATCAAACGGTGCGTAGGGCCTCCAAAGTGATATGAATCAATTTAAAGTTAATCTAAAATCAAATTAAAATCAAACGGATCTCTAGCTAATTGCAACAAACCCTTAATATTTCTACACTATAAACAGAGACCTAAAAAGAGAGGGAAAAAATCCACAATCTATCAAAAAAGAGAACAATCTATTAAGAGTGGCCAACAATCAAATACGCATTTCCTCTCGATCAAGAAATCTTCATCTTCTTCTTCGATTTTTCTCACAAATAGGTAAAAAAAAAGAAGAAGAAGAAAAGAGAAAAAAGAGAAAGATCCATCTGTTGATAATTAAAGCTTTTGGTTTATATAAAAGTGTTTGCTTTTTGCTGAATTTTTTGATTCATTATATGAAAGATCGAAACATCTTAGGGCCGATCTCTCTTATATAAAATTTCATACTTTTACGAGAGATTAATTCTAAAATTTAAAGCTTTTATCGATAGATATTTTGATACAGATGATAAAAAGCAAAAGCTTTTTTGCTTCTTTTTAATATGGACTCTTTATAAAAAAAAAATCAGAACTTTTCATAAAAAAGATGCGCACCATAGCTTTCTGATGAGCAGTGCGCACTTGATCTTAGGTTGAACTTAAGAAGAAGTTTGCCCATACAGAAGTGCACTAATAAGCATTTAGATAAAATAATGCTTCTAGAAAGGTGCGCATCACGTGATACTTACGTGCGCGTAAGTGGAACATATCACCCTTCAATATATGCACACATAGAGATTTAAACTGATAATAAGTGCACAAACGCGTGATATGCATGTGCGCAACTCGTCACAACCGCAAACAAATGCGCATCATATGTAAGGCACGTGCATATATGCACATTTGGACTAACAAGTTTTTGCTTGATTACTTAATTAGAATAAATTAATTATAGAAGCGTTTGCTTCTCATATGTGATCCTATGATCAAATAAAATATATTTTCTAAGTAGATTTCAATCGAAAATAAGATTAACGATTCTCACCCCATATTTTCTAAGTTGATCTTAATCGCATACACGACTAACGATCCTCACCCCATATCATCTAAGTTGATCTTAGTGTCATATACGACTAACGATTCTCATCCCATATCATCTAAGTTGATCTTAGTCACATATACGATTAGCGATCATTAAATCAAACCTAAATATGCCGTGAATTAATAGAACTCATTTATATGAGATATACTACCTAAGTTCACCCCAAATCTAATATGTACGGATTTGGACTAATTCACGCCCCACGGGAGACGTTATATATATATACAATCCAAGGGTAACCCCAAAATAAACAAACCATTATATGACACATGAAGATTTCTGGAGTAGAGAAACTTGTTGTCACTTGGAAGGGCTTGCGCCTACAAGAAAAAGCGCCCCCGCAATCAAAAACCCCTCATCATTGAGGGGGAATCTGAAAGTTCAGTTACAGCGGTCGCATCCATCAAAACCTCTGATATATAGTGTCATAAATCAACTTGGTATTTTCAGAGAGGTGGATTGATATGTTCTATATAACATCTGTTGGGTTACGGCAGCGCCCCGGCCTTCAATCCGTGACCAAATGCGGAACAAAAATTTATAAAACTTGGCTCTACCACAACCAATTACCCGGATCTACCAATAAGTCCTAGATAACAAAACATGCAAATGAGTTAGAATGGTTATACCGAATAGATCCGTGTCCTTCGGTCTTCAACCATCATCCCAAGCTCCTAGGGGCTTCCTTGATCAAGCTTGATCTCCGGTCTCCCTCCATCGAAGATGATCCACCCGAAAATCTATGCAACGAGCTCTAACCTCATATCCAAGGCAACTATGTCACCTAGATCGCTACTTTAGATACCGTAGATGAAGTAGAGAGTGATGAAAGATTAATTTGTCTCAAGACACCCAAGAATTCTCAACCCATGAGAGGGTTTGGGTGGAGCTAGAGGAAGAAGAAGATGCCATGAGAATAAGGTGTTGAGAGCAACTCAAGAAAGAGAAAAAGAAATGAATAATGGCTTGTGTTTTTGTTTGTAGTGTGATAAGAAATAATGGAGCCATCACATAAATGTCCATGTCTCCAAAATATCTTAGTCAACAAAAAATATCTCAAGTCAACATAATCTCACAACAAACAAAAACCCTAAGCATGCTAGAATAGTAACCATGGGTCACTAATTAGCCATGCCACAAAAATGCAATAAACACCTCATCCTACACCTCAATAACCTTTTAATCCAAAAAGGTCTAAACCATGATGAGGTGTAATCTTCTAAAAGTAATCTTGTAATAAATTACAAGAATACCCTCAACCGTATATACATACCCGCATCCGTATTCCAAAGAATACGAATACAAAGAGACGAAAATAATCCAACAAATATAATACTAGGATCCTTCTTAAACCAAAGCCCACTAGTATTATCTGTCCGAACATCATCCGTGCACAAGTACACGTATGTGATCGAACCCTGCCGTAAAACCATACGGCCTCTACATTGTTTCACTGAAGCAGGGAAACCCTCTGTGTGGGACTTTAAAGACTCGTCAATACGCTGGCAGTGGGTTTAACCACAAGCACGTCAGTGGCACTAGCTGTACGTAACGGCTACCCAGGTATTGAGCGAAAGGGAGGTCGACGAGCAAACTCATCCTGGAACCCCTACTGAGCCTGACAGTGACAATATCCATACAGTCCGGTCCGTTCTTCTATGAGTATCGCACATCAAGTCTAGGGGGGTGGATAAAGTCAGACCCCTAATAACGCGACATTTAGTGTCGGTATGAAGCCTATCACCACCTGAGAAACTACCGATCCTAGATCAGTAATTCTCGACTACCTTGGCCAAGAATTTCTAGTGATGACCACCCGTGCACAACCGCGACATCAACCCCCAATACCGGGAGAGAAGAATCCCCCGACGATCCGCTCACTGCCTCCATGTGGCTTGGGACTGTACCCAACTAAAACCTGTTTGCACGACTTCTTTGGGCCATGGTAGGGTACTAATCAAAGCATAGTGGGAACTCACACGAGACAAATGACGATCTCAGGTCGATAGACCAACCTGTACATATGTCACCAGGGAACTGCTATCTGATAATAGGTATAATACCAACTAGCATGTTCCCGGCGAGTCCGTCCGGTGTACTCATAACCCAATGAGCACCTGTATACATCTTAGGTGAACAAACTAACACCAATGGCTTGTGAGACCGGCCACCGCCCCTCATCGGGGTCTCGATCAGTATACACTAGTCTACTCTTGGAGTATCAATGCCCAGTCTCAAAACTCCCACGACTAGGGACATTTTTAAGGATGTGCTTATAGACCACCCAGCTCCCACGTATATGATCGCCATCATACTGCTGGTAGTCAAGCATGAATCTTATGGGCTCCATCAACATGTAATAGTGATCTGTAATGTCACCTGAAGCATATACACGATGATAAAGACAAACCAGATTGCATACTATCATCTCGAGTAAGACTGTTCTACCGGTATAGGTCTCCCCTTAATCATTGCAATCACGCGCCTGCGATCCAATAATTGACTTGAGGACACTACAGCCAACAACATCCGTCCTCAGATTCAGGCTGGATGCGCTCTCTGCGCCTCAGTCCGGTTTCCGGCGGTAAAAAAAAGGATAATAAGAATCTTCTTTATCTATTATTAAGTAATGATCAAATTACCAAATTTAATAGAATTTCTGCTGCTAAAGCAAACATTATTATAAAGTTTCAAAAAAGAAATAAAATTTCTTATTATTGTAGAAACAAAAAGACAATATTTAAGTTCAACCACATGTACTCGATTTATATACAAATAGTTAGTTTCTTTGTTACTGTTGAAACTATGGTCACACTTCCATTATAAATATGATAACTTAATCAATAGGTTTTGGTCTTTTCTTATACTGTTTACAAGAAACTACCAATATCGATGATAAAATAGGAACAACTCACAATATAGTCTATATTATGAAATGATCATGTTAACCTTCTAAATATTGCTCCTTTTTCTATAAAAAGATTATTTTTTTATTGTTCATCCTATGTCTAATTCTTTTGTAATAGAAATGACATTTATTATCACAATGTGATCTCTTTTTAGAAATGCACTTTATTTTACCAACAAAATTATTCTTAAGATAATTTTTCTTTTCTTATAGCCATACTATCTAGCATTATCGCCGACCATTGTTATGGCCATGCCTTAATTCATAAGGTTCATAATCATTTTCAACAAATTGATGAAATCAGTCAAGATAAAATTAGAATGTAGAATACTAATATTAATTTTGAACAGATTAAATAAATAAGACAATTATAAAAATGACATATACTTCGAATTTATAATCCAATTTCAGTTAATAAACTTTCCAATACATTAGCTTACTCGATCATTTTATAATTATGGATTTAAAAATGAATACCTTTAACCATCTAGGTGTACATAAAAATTCTCATTACAATTTAATGAGTTGCACTTATTTTCTTGTACATGGCTTTCGAGAATGTAATAGCCCAGACCATTTATTTTCTTCTACAAGTTTCAACCATGTGACAATTTCCAACTAATTTGATTTACTTTAAATAAACAAAACCCTCACATTATTATGAGCATGGTGTGAGTCTCATACACCCATGTAGCATGTGGTATCTAGCATGACACAAAAGATATACATTAATATATATCACATATATACCAAGTGTACACTAGTGAGAAAAAGAAAACTTAAGTGAGCTAATATTAGTTAATATAAGATAATATATCAAATATATAATTATACATTAAATTATTAAATCAACACTTGATTTAATAATCCGGCTATATCACATACAACTGACTAATATCAAAAGTATCAATTTTTCGAATCAATACTTGATTCGACAGCCCGGCTATATCACATATAACCGGCCGATATCACATACCGCGAGAATAGAATACGGTATCACATACACGTATTAATCTCGGTCCCGCACATATCACATATGTGCTCCTACTTCGTTTCGCTTGATCTAGGAAACCTCTGTGTAGGACTCTAAAAACTCGTCAATACGCCGGCAGTAGGTGTTGATCATATCAGTCACCCACAAGACGCAAGCGGTCTACTAAACGTAACGGCCACCCGGGTATTGAGCGATCAGAAGATCAACAAGCAAGCCTGCTCATATTTCTGCGAATCCAATCAAGTAACACTACCGTACAGTCCGGTCTCTTCGTCTGATATGTTGCATATCACAGCCTGGGGGTGGTATAACGTCAGACCCCAATAGCCTGATAAGTCATGCCGATGCAAGGTCCATAACGGTTCGAGAAACTATTGATAACACTTACCGGTAAATCCCAGCAACCCTAGCCAGGGATTTCCTGTTATGGCCAATCGAACATAGCGCAACATCAACCCCCAATACCGGGAGAGACAAATCCCCTCTTATCGCTCATTGCCTCCATGTGACTCGGGACTGTACCCAAAAATCACCGTTTTGCACGATCTCTTGAACGTGGTAAGGTGGAAATCAAAGCACAGTGGGAATCACACAAGATTCTATGACGATCTCGGGTCGATAGACTAACCTGTATCAGTGTCACCAGAGAACTGCTATCTGACGATATGTATAATACCATCTAGGAGTTCTCGGCGAGTCCGTCTAGTGTACCCAGTCTCTACTGAGCACCCGTATACCTTCTCTAATGTCAAAAACCAATGGATGTGGGATCATCCATCGCCCATCACATGGGTCGAGAAGCGTATACGCTAGTCTACTCTGGAATATCGATGCCCCGTATCGATACTCCCACGACTAGGAACAATTAAAGGATGTACTTACCGACTACCTCTGCCCCACTAGTATGATTTGCATCATAATCCCGGTAGTCAAGTACTTATCCTAAGGGCTTTATCAACATGTAATAGAGAGACAATAAGTGTACATGTTAAGATAAAGTGCAACCGGATAGCATACTATCATGTCGAGCAAGAAAGTCCTCCCTATATATGTCCAAGCATCCACTACAATATATATCGCATGTACAGTAATGGCCTCTAGGGCATACATATAACTAACAATCTCCCACTTGCACTAAGACCATTTGTTGTAGTATCTCATACTCAACGTCCTATAGAAGTCTCTCTAGAGAAAAGGCCTTTATAAGTGGATCCGCCGTGTTATCCTTCGCGTCAACTCTCCTGACCTTGATCCCCTGGAGATCAACCATCTTCATGATCAGGTGATACTGTCCTCAGAATATGTCTGGATCGCTGATGGGACCGGCGTTCCTAGGCCAAAGCCACAACTCTATTGTTGTCACAATAACAGTTATTGGACGCTCAATGGTAGGAACCATATTCATCTCATGAACAAGAAATATCCAGACATCCACTTTGGTAGTATCGTTGGTAGCGATGTATTCAGCCTTTATCGTCTAGTTTGCCATGGTATATAGCTTGGAACTCTTCCAACATACCTTCCCTCCACTGAGGGTAAAGACAAAGCCCATGACTGACTTTCAGTCGACCTTATCACTCTGGGAGCTCGAATTGGTAAAGGACTCCCACTGGAGTCCACCGTTACCAAATACCAAGAACATTTCTTTAGTGCTTCTCAAGTACTTAAGAATGTCCTACACAGCTATCTAGCGATTTTCCCAAGATCCGATTGATTCCTAATCACTACACCTAGTGAGTCAGCTACATCTGGTCTTGTACATAATATCGCATACATGATAGAGCCTAGTGCCGAAACATAGGGTATCCCTTGCACGCGAGCTCTCTCCAAATTAGTCTTGGAAGACATCTTTTTGGAGAGAGTGATTCCTGAGTAAGTGGGCGAACCACCACGCTTAGAATCTTCTATACTAAACCCTTTAGTACGGTGTTAATGTACCTGGATTTGGGACACTCCCAACATCCACTTAGATCTATCACCATAGATCATAATCTACAAGATGTAGTAGGTATCATCCAGATCTTCCTTGGAGAATCCTCTTGATAAGAGGAGCTTGACCGAGTGTAGCATAGGAAACCCTTTCCTATCAAGAGTATGTTATCTATGTATAATACGTGGAAGACAACCTTACTCTCTACAACCTTCTTGTATATACAAGGTTCATCTACCTTTTTGATGAAGTCAAACTCTTTGATTGCCACATCAAAACAGATGTTCTAAATCCGCGATGCGTGCATTGATCCTGATGGACTTAAGCATAGCCACTGGAGAAAAAGTTTCATCATAATCCACACTTGGTTGCATGACGAGAACCTTTTACTACAAGTCTAGCTTTGAAAATCTCAACTTTTCCATTTACACCAAGAATCTTCTCAAGATCCATTTGCTCTTAATGATTTTTACCCGGTGCAATATTCAAAGTCGTACTTTGTTGGTGTACATGGATTCCATCTTTGATCGCACAGCATCCAGCCTCTTCACAGAGTCCCCACTCGTGATGGCCTGCCTGAACCTAGTTGGGTCATCATCTACCATGATGCAATCCTCGCTCCCACCGTCACCGAGGAAACCGTAGTATCTCTTAGGTGGATTGAGGAACCCTACCAGATTCGCGGAGAGGCTGAGGTTCGTCGGGTACTATTGAATCCTTTGGTTTCACCAAATTATCAGCTGTTAGTTTGTCAAGCTGGAACCCCTTCCAGTTCTACCTCATGACCACTAATTTCTTCACAAGAAATTCCTTTTCTAAAAGGGTGGCATGCTGAGAAACAAAACACCTTTTGCTCCTCAGTGTGGTAGAAGATATACCCTCGCGAATGTTCGGGATATCCAACAAACTTACAAAACTGATCTTGCCTCGAGCTTGTCCGGATTCTGCCTTTCAACATAGGCCGGACAACCCCACATCTTAACTCGTTTAAGACACGGTCTCTTCCCATTCCATATCTCATATGGAGTGGTAGGCACTGATTTGGTTGGAACCCCATTCAATAGGTATGCAACTTCTCAAGTGCATAACGCCAAAAGGAAACAGGCAACTTGGCATTACTCATCATAGAGTGCACCATATCTCATAGGGCGCGATACCTCCGCCCCGACACACCGTTGTGCTGTGGTGTATACGAAGGAGTAAGCTGAGAGAGAATCCCATTCTCTTTTAAGAAAATCCAGGAACTCCATGCGCAAGTATTCTCCTCCTCGATCACATCGTAGGACTTTAATACTTCCACCCGTTTGGTTCTTAACTTCAAGCTTATATTCCTTGAATTTCTCAAAAGTTTCAGACTTGTGTTTCAACAGGAACATATTTCCGAATCCTGAGAGATGATCAGTGAATATAATGAAGTACGAAGAACCAACCTTGGCATTTGTAGACATAGGACCGTATACATCATCATGTATCCGTCCCAAGAGTTCAGTAACTCTTTCTCTGTTTCCAGTAAACGGAGTATTGGTCATATTACCTTTGAGACAAGACTGGAAAGTATTATAAGATGAAAATTCGAACAGATTCTCATATTCATCCTTATGTAACTTAGCTGGTCGTGTCGCATTGATATGACCTAGTCTACAATGCCACAAGAAAAATTCGTTCATTTCTGAACTACTCCTCTTGTGTGTGTTCTATATACTTTGAACCGTGGTTTGATTTAGAATGTATATGCTATTTCATAACGTGCCTGATTCAATCAACTCTTGATTAAGGAAAATGTTCTCAACATTATCCTCTAATACAGAATTATATCCTTCTTTAACTGAATAAAGAAACTGATGTAATGTTGTATATCAGGTTCGGTATCTAATAACATTTGTTCAGAATCAATGTATTCACCATTTGGTAATACAAGGTGATATCTGCAAACTAATTTGGCTACAACAATTGCACCATTCTCTAACTCTTAGAGACATATCATCTAATCCAAGTTCTCTACCTTTCTGTAGCCCATGTAACATGTTACATATATGGAATCCTGATTCGGCATCTCATACCTAGGACGTAGAGGATACTGAGAAACAGTTCTTGGTAATCGAACATACCCGAAGAATATGCATCAACATACTCATTCCTCGTTTGGGTTGCGTGGAAATCAGGATATTCCCCTATTTCCAGCTCAGACTTATAACAATTATAAGAAAGAGCGGAACCAATGTTCCCCAGCTCAGTATAGTAAGAAGGTTCGGTCAATGCATCCATATTATTATCTTGATTAAGGCCTGACATGGTCGCTACCTGGAGAGAGAGAAGAAAATACTCTGCGTGCGCTCTTGCAAGATCGGATTGGTTATTTATTTTATCTAATCAGGATGGCTCCCACTATTTTTATCAAATCTTCCTTCAAACCCTAAAAGGTAAGACTAGCCGGGATTAATTACACCCTACAAGTTCGCCAATCTTTCGGCCAGGCCAGTGTCGCCAGCGTCGGTACTTTGAGGGAGGTTCCCCGTGCTTTCGCACGGACCTAATTAAAATAAACCTCGTTTTCCCACGGGCGTAACCCCGTTAACACTTTTCTAGACACCTACTTTGATCGGCTAATTGTAATGTGTTAAACTCTCTCAGGAGTAACTCTTACTCGCAGTGGGTGTCGGGATCTAACTATCTCATAGAAGGTATGCAATCTCATTGCAAATTTCAACACCTGAAATTCCCGATAATATTTTACCCCTAGTGACTTATGACCTTAACTATGGTCAAAAAATCATAAGCACTAGTCATGTTCTACCCCGTCATTTCGTGATTAATTAGACCCACCCACATGACCCTTAACTATGGTCAACAAAGTTATACGACTGTCCTAATTAATCGCATCATATGCTGTGTAGGAAGACATCACTTAGCTACCGCACACTGCGTCTTAACTATGGTCAAAAAACGTAACACGAATGCTAAGCACTCTACTTCCTAAAATGACGGAGGGTTACGACAAGTTTTTAAGAAAACCTTTTGCGTAATGAACTTGATATCATTGTAGAAATGAGTGATTTGAAAAGGAGTGTTTTTGAGGCTTTTACTAGTTTTGCTAAAGAGGTCACTCCCGGTGAAGGGATTTCGGCTCTTTCCTCATCGAATGAGGTGCTGGATATTTCACAAATACCACTATGCAAAGCATGAACTAAAAAAGCAATCAAAAGACAAAACCGAGTGGGTTGTAGCATCTGCCAGTTTCGCTAAAGAGGTCACTCCCGGTGAAAGGATCTCGGCTCTTTCCTTATCGAATAAGGTGTTGGATATTCTATAAGGAATACCGCTATGCAAAGTAAGAACTAGAGCTACCAGTTTTTAAAACAAGATTCTACAACATCTTTAGGTTTCTTTTATTTCATTAATCTCATTAATGAAGTCCCATCAATTATGCTTCCTAAGCATCACAGAAGAAACGAAAGCAGCAATATTTATTATATATCATATATATAATATAAGCATTCGTCTCAGAATATCAAGTGATCACATCACAGAATATCAGCAGCAGAAGAACACATATGAAATATTGGATATACTAGGAATTCCGCGTATTAAATTAAGCCAGTAAAAAACACGGATTCCACGGTCGCGATGAATAACCAAACCCACATCCCTAGACCCCTACGAGAGCGACAAGCGACCTTACCAATTCTAGAGTAAGGAGACCCGGTCTCGACTCCTCGAGATGGTCTCCCACTGGACCCTAGAACCCGGTTACTTGTGCTCCCCTCCTTGGGTCTATCCTAATACGGAAAAGTAAATAATATACATCAATGGTGACATCATTCTCAACCCGGAAGTGCCCCAATAAAAGAATATTACATACAAGTTGTTACATGAATGAAAATGAAAAACTCTAATCTCACATAAAAACTCCCGGCTATTCAAAACACGACGATCCAATATAACATATCACAGCAACACATAACATCACATGTCATCAACGTAAGTAAATATGCGTATCCCAATTGTCGTTGACATATAGCAACGAAACCGGCGATACACCACATATTATACTTACGGTCGCAGAAAAGAAAGTGAAAACTACAACAATGGCAAGCATGATCCGGATGGATCTAAGCATAGCCACTGGAGAAAATGTTTTGTCATAATCCACACCTGGTCGTTGACGAAAACCCTTTGCAACAAGTCTAGCTTTGAAAGTCTCCACTTTCCCATCTACACCAAGTTTTTTCTTGAAGATCCACTTGCTCCCAATGGGTTTTCCCCCTTCAGGAGTATCTTCCAAAGTCCATACTTTGTTGGTGTACATGGATTCCATCTCGGATCGCATTGCATCCATCCACTTCACAGGGTCTCCACTCGTGATGGCCTGTTCAAAACTAGTTGGGTCATCATCCTCCATGATGCAATCCTCGCTTCCACCATCAATGAGAAAACTGTAGTATCTCTCAGGTAGACGAAGAACCCTACTAGATCGGCGGAGAGGCTAGGGTTCGTTGGGAACTATCGAATCCTCTGGTTCTACCAAATCATCCGTCGTAGTTTGTATTGCTGGAACTTCTTCCAATTTTACCTCCTCGCCACTAATTTCTTTTGCAAGAAATTCCTTTTCTAAAAAGGTGGCATGTTGGGCAACAAACACCTTTTGTTCCTTAGGATGGTAGAAGATATGTCCACGCGAATGCTTGGGATATCCTACAAACTTGCATAGAGCATACCTTGCCTCGAGCTTGTCCGGATTTTGCTTTTTAATATAAGCCGGGCAACCCTATATCTTAATAAAATTAAGATACGGTCTCTTCCCCTCCCATATCTCATATGGAGTGGTAGACACGGATTTGGTTGGAACTCTATTCAATAGGTATATGGCTGTCTCAAGCGCATACCCCCAGAAGAAAATAGGTAACTCAGCGGTGCTCATCAAAGAGCGTACCATATCTAATAGGGTGCGATTCCTCCGTTCTGATACACCGTTGTGCTATGGTGTATACGGAGGAGTAAGCTGAGACAGAATCCCATTCTCTTTTAGAAAGTACAGGAATTCCATGCTTAAGTATTCACCTCCTCGATCAGATCGTAGGATTTTAATACTTTTACCCGTTTGGTTCTCGATTTCGGACTTATATTTTCTAAATTTCTCAAAAGCTTCAGACTTGTGTTTCATCAGGAACACATGTCCGAATCTAGAGAGATCGTCAGTGAATGTAATGAAGTACGAGGAACCATTCCTGGCATGAGTAGACATAGAACCACATACATCACTATGTATCAGTCCCAAGAGCTCACTAGCTCTTTCTCCGTGTCCTGTAAACGAAGTTTTGGTCATCTTGCCTTTGAGACATGACTGGCAAGTGTCATAAGATGAAAATTCGAACGGATTCAAATATCCATCTTTATACAACTTAGCTAGTCGTGTCGCATTGATATGAGCTAGTTTACAATGCCACAAGAAGAATTCGTTCATCTCTGAACTCTTCCTCTTATGTGTGTTTGTTATGCTCAGAACTGTTGATTGATTTAGAACATAAATGCCACTGCACAACGTGCCCGATCCAACCAACTTTTGGTTTAGGAAAATGTTCATAACGTTATCTCGTAATACAAAATTATATCTCTCTTTACTTCATAAAGAAACTGATATAATGTTGCATATCAGGTTCGGCATGTAATAGCATTCGTTCAGAATCAACGTATTACCACTTGGTAATACAAGGTGATATTCCCCGACGGATTTAGCTGCAACAATTGTACCATTTCCAACCCTTATGTCTTTATCACCTTCTCCCAGTTCTCTATCTTTCCTTAGCCCATGTAACAGATTACATATATGGGATTCTGACCCGGTATCCAATACCTAGGACGTAGAGCAAAGAGAGAAACAGTTCTCCGTAACGAACACATCTGAAGAAAATGCATCAACATGTACTTTCTTCAATCAGGTGGCATGGGAATCCTGGCATTCCCTTATATCCTGTTCAGTCTTATAACAATTATAAGAAAGAACGGAACTAACGTTCCTCTACACAGTATAACATGTGGGTTCGGTCAATACATCCATATTATTATCTTGATTAAGACGTGACATGGTCGCTACCTGGAGAGAGAGAGAAGAAAACACTTTAGCGTATGCTCTTGCAAGATCAGATTGGTTATTATTTTATCTAATCAGGATGGCTCCCACTTTTTTAATCAAATCTTCCTTCAAACCCTAAAAGGAAAGACTAGCCGGGATTAATTACACCCTACAATTTCACTAATCTTTCAGCCAGGCCCATGCCGGTACTTTGAGGGAGGTTTCTCGTGCTTTCGCACGAACCTAATTAAAATAAACCTCGTTTTTCCAGGGGTGTAACCCCGTTGACACCTTTCTAGACACCTACTTGATCGGCTAATTGTCTTGTGTAAAACTCTCCCAGGAGTAACACTTATTCGCAGTGGGTATCGGGATCCAACTATCTCATAGAAGGTATGCAATCTTATTGCAAATTTCAACACTTGAAATTCCAGATAATATTTTGCCCCTAGCGTCTTATGACCTTGACGGAGGTCAACAAACCATAGGCTGCTAGTCAAGTTCAATCGGTCATTTCTTGATTGAATTAAACCCACCCGCACGACCCTTGACGGAGGTCAACAAGGTCGTATGACTACCCTAATCCAATCTGCATCATATGCATAAGCAGATAAATACTAGTCAGCTACCGCACACTACGCCTTGACGGAGGTTAACAAACGTAGCATGAATACTAAGTAGGACTTATCTGAAATGACGGAGGGCTACGACAGGTTTTTCTGAAAACCTTTTGCGTAATGAAATTGATATCGTTGTGGAATCGAGTGATTTTGAAAAGGGGTGTTTTTGAGGCTTTTCCTAGATCGCTAAAGAGGTCACTCCCGGTGAAGGGATCTCGGCTCTTTCCTTATCGAATAAGGTGCATGATATATCACATATATCACTATGCAAAGCAAATACTCCAAAAGCAATCAAAAGACAAACCGTGTGTTGTAGCATCTGCCAGTTACTGCTAAAAAGGTCACTCCCGGTGAAGGGATCTCGGCTTTTTCCTTATCGAATAAGGTGCAGGATATATCACATATATCACTATGCAAAGCAGATGCTGTAGCTACCCTTTTTGAAAATTTGATTCCACAACATCTTTTAGGTTTCTTTCTTTTCGTTAATCTCATTAATGAAGTTCCATCATTTAAGCTTCCTAAGCATCACAGAAGAAACGAAAATACAACGTACGCTTTGTTGGAGATAGTGCCCTCATAGTCAATTATTGGATCACAGGTATGTGATTGCAATGATTGCGGGGGACCTATCCCGGTAGGACAGTCTTACTCGAGATGATAGTATGCTATCTGGTTTGCCTTTATCAGTCGTGTACATGTTCAGGTAACTGATTGCATGTTACACTTTGATAGAGCCCTTAGGATCTTGCTTTACTACCAACAGTATGATGGCGATCATATACGTGAGAGTTGGGTAGTTTATACGCATATCCATAATTGTGGTCCCTAGTCGTGGGAGTTTCGAGACAGGGCATCGATACTCCGGAGTAGACTAGTGTATACAGTCGAGACCCCGACGAGGGGCGGTGGCCGGTCTCACAAGCCACTGGTGTCAGTTGGATCACCTAAGATGTATACAGGTGCTCATTGGGTTATGAGTACACCGGACAGGACTCGCCGGGAATCTGCTAGTTAGTATTATATCTATCGTCAGATAGCAGTTCCCTGGTGACATGTGTACAGGTTAGTTCATCGACCTGAGGTCGTCATTTGTCTCGTATGAGTTCCCACTGTGCTTTGATTTCTACCCTACCACGGCTCAAAGGAGTCGTGCAAACAGGTAGTTTTTGGGTACAGTCCCGAGCCATATGGAGGCACGTGAGCGGATCGGCAGGGGATTCGTCTCTCCCGGTATTGGGGGCGAGATCGTGCTGTGTCTAGGAGAGCCATTACACAAAGCCCACGGCCGTGGCAGGAGATTTACTGGTAGGTACTCCAGTAGTATCTCAGGGTGTTATTGGGCTTCACTCCGACACGACTTATACTGCTCTTGGGGGTCTGACGTTACTAGCCCCCTAGGCGGATATGCGATACTCATTGACGAACGGACCAGACTGTATATACATTGTCACTGTTAGGCTCAGTAGGGTTTCTGGATGAGTTCACTCATCGGCCTCCCTTGAGTTCGCTCATCAGCTTCCCTTGAGGTCAGTCCATGGGCAGCCGTTACGCATAGCTAGTGCCGCTGACGGTTTATGGTTAAACCACTGCCAGGGTACTGACGAGTCATTAGAGTCCCCCACAGACAGTTTTCCAAGTTCGGGCGAAACGTTGTAGAGGCCGTATGGTTTTATGGCAGGGTTCGGAAAATGCACGTGCGTTTACGCACGTGTTATTTTTCGGGCAGATAATACTGGTCGGCTTTGGTTTAAGCCGGATCCGAGTATTATATTGAGTAGGTATAATATCTTTGTCTCAGTTGCATTTGTATTCGGTCGTAATACAAATGCGGGTATATTTATACAGTTTCGGGGTTATCCTGAAAGTCGTTTCAGGATCACTTTTGGAAGTTGCCAGTTTCCAGTTTTCTATCAGCCGTCTTTTAACATTTGGTTAAAGACGGATTTATCTTTTCTTGGATGAGAGTGAGTCGTGCTTCTAGAAGGTTCTAGATATGGTGAGGTGTCTTGTGACTCATGCTTTGATTTCTTATCATTCTTGTTTTGATTAAGATCTTTATGCTTTGATATTAATGCTTCTTGTTTTCCTTAGGATATTTAGTGAGAAGCTTTTTGCTTGTAGTCACCCCCTCTCTCCTACGGTCACCCCCCTCTTGCTATAAGTGGCCGGCCCCCCCCCCTCTCTCTCTCACTTGATGATTTTTCATTGGAAAAAAGATTATGATAGATTTGGGGTGTATGGAATCCACAGCTCATTTCATTCCATCACCCAATTCCCTCGGCAACTTCATTAACCGATCGTCCACGGACTTGGACGAAGTGAGACAAAGTCATCTACTCATTCTCTACATCATTCTTGGTCGTCTCTTTTAGCAAACTTGACGATCGAGTTGTCTCGAGTTAGAGGCGGGAGCCCGTTTAAAGAATCGGTGATGTGGTGCCACCTCGACGAGGATATCGGAGATCGACGAGATCGGAGCAGCCGCAACGGAGCGTGGGATGATGGTTGAAGAACGAAGAACTCGGATCGTTCGGTATAACCATTCTACACTCTTTACAGTTTATTAGTTTAGCAATAATGGCAGATCCGGGTTAAAGTATACGATAGCGCCAGTTAAAAGTTTTTTGTTCCGCATTTGGCGTCTGTAGACTGCCGGGGCGCTAGCGTAGACTTACAGTGGTATCAGAGCCTAACCATTTTGCTATACTAACTTGTGCTAACGCGTTCAAAATATCGATCGAACCGAAAATCAAAAACGGCAAAATCCTTGCTTGACAGTTTCTGTTGATTTTAAATGGTCTCAAAATTTATTTCTGGATGTCTTAAAAATCTGTGCAGGCGTTTTTAAGAGCCACGAAAAAATTTGGGGTCGTGATTCCTCCAAGCTACCGCGGAAACGCGGCCAAACCCATGGTTTGGCCGCGCATCCGGGCCACGTGGGGAGCACGTGCTCTCAAATTTTGTCAGTGGGTTCTGTGTTGGATTTTGGGGTTTTTGGTAAATATCATTTTGGCCCAGGTTTTGTTACTGTTCACCAGTAAGCAGTGGGGCCCACTTTTTGATATTTGGTCTTTGGTCGATCGAAATTTAAACACGTTAGTTTACAGTGCTTACATTATATCTCCGACCGGGAATGTCATTTGATCGGTAAACCGCGTCTGATTGCTATAGTTCTTTTAGACGGGTTTGCGAACGTGACATTCGCGTTGATGTTCTGTGTTGTGCTGTGATGTTGCGGGTTTGTCGTGGTGGATAGCAGTGTGCAATGGTAGTACAGTTTGTGTTTATTTGTACATTTGATATTGCGGGACGAGCGTTCAACTTGTGGACTGCCGTCACTGCCTGTTGTATAATATTCTTTTGGGGCACGACCAGGTTGCAGTCGATGTACCTATTGTACTATTTTTCATTACTGTACTAGGTTTTACCCCAAGACGGAGTGCACGGATAGCCGGGTTCTGAGAAGCAACGGGTCCGCATCTCATGGCTTTGAGAGGCAGAGGGGTCCCACTCTAGAATTGGCAGACTATTCGCCGCACTCGTAGGGGGTACAGGTTGACCCAAGGAGGGGTGCCCAAGCTTACCGGATTCCGTGAAGTGCTGGGTGGTCCATTCACTATGCTGTAGGGGGCTGCCTCGCTTCAGGTTTTGGCGGGTAACTTGCTGCACCCGTAGGGGTCTTGGTTTCATTGCACAGGCTATCCACACGACAGGGGAACGTCGAGTTTCAGCAGCGGCTTTGTGAAACTCGGGGATCCCAGATATCTGTATTGTTCTGTGATGCTTATTACTTTTCTGTAATGTTGCATACTATCATGCCTGGAGCGATTATTGTATATTGGTTTATATACTATTAGATGTTGTATAAGTTTCACACCCGCGCTAGTCCAGTCCCCGCTCTTTCGTTAGTTAAGTAACCTAACGGGTGATGACGGGACCCAGTGACGAATGCGGATGGCATATACGTACATTTTATTTTCGTTCTTTTCTGGTGTGATCGAATGATGGGACTGCGTTGATTCTGATCAATGCAAAGTATAACAAACCTGTTTGATGTTGTTAGAACAAATTAAAAAAGTGTTGTTACAAAGACATTTCCTTTTGTTATGCATAGCGGTATTCAGTGGAATATCCTGCACCTCATTCGACGGGGCAAGGGCTGATATCCCTTCACCGGGACTGACCCCTTGGGCAGAAGTTTGCGTCAGAGTAATAACTTCACTATAGTCGATTACATGTTGCTTTGCATAGCGGTATTCAGTAGAATATCCTGCACCTCATTCCACGAGGAAAGAGCCGAGATCCCTTTACCGGGAGTGACCTCTTTAGCAAAAGGTTTTCGCCACTATATTTTAAAAAAGCTATCAGGTTCCTTCAACGAGATCAAGTTCATTACGTTAAAGGTTTTTCGCCAAAAACCAGCCGTAGCCCTCCGTCGTTTCTTATGGATGGTCAGTAATATTCAAGCTATGTTTGTTGGCTTTCGTCAAGGCATAGTGTTTGGTAGTTGCTGGGGTATTCATTTGTTGCATAGATAGATGTGTTGGTTTGGGACAGTCGTATTACCTTGTTGGCTTTCGTCAAGGGTATGTACGGGTGGATTCAAAGTAACAAGATAATGACGGGCAGAACTTGACATGTGACTTATGATTTGTTGACTTTCGCCAAGGTCATAAGAGCATAGGGCAAAAATCATATCGGGAGTTTCTAAAGAAACTGAAACTTGCCAGGCATGCGCATACCTTCTGGAGTGTGATAACGCGAGTGGATTCCGTCACGTTATCATGCGATGAGAGTTGGATCCCGATTCCCACTGATGAGTTGGTTTACTCTTCGGGTGATCCCGATTGATTCTTCTTTAGGTTTGGAGGAGAATTTGACAGGACAGTGGGAGGTTTTCGGATTAGATAAAGTGATGACCATTCTGATCTAGGTTAGAGTGCACGCAGAGTGTTTCTTTTCTCTCTCTCTCTTTGGCAGCGACCTTTGACCGACCCTAGACTATGACTCAGTGACCAGGTTGACCGAACCTTCTTAAAATACTGGCTTTTGGATTGTCTGAGTTGCATAAGTCATTGCCACTCCTTCTTTTACCCTTTGAATTTCTCAGAACACCCGTATTACTACGGATATCCACTTCCATTGGATAGATCCATCGTATGGTTATATACGAACTCGAAGGGACTTCTTCGAGGATGGATCCAGGTTCAGGAGAAATAGAATTGGTTTATTCAGTTGTCTTTTATTATCACCTTCTCTCAGGTTGCGAGAGCTCCTTGGTTTAGGAGAGTACACCTATTACGCTTATTGGATAGTCTTATTCCAAACCATAGGCTGGTGCCGAAAGGTAGGGAATGAAGAAAACCAATTAGCCTAAGTAGGGTGTGCCGAAGGTAATATGTAAAGACAAAATAAAGGGATTAGAAAGAGGGCAAAGTAAATTGCGACTGATATCATTCACGACCAAAACCGCGTACTTCATCGCCACTCCTATTTCACCTTTAAAAGAATAAGGTATTATTCAGTTGTCTTTTATCGTCACCTTCTCTCGAGATGAGAGTACTCCTTGGTTTAGGAGGGTACACCTATTATGCTTACTGGATAGTCTTCTTCCAAACCTTAGGCTGGTGCCGAACGGTAGGGAAGGAAGAAAACCATTTAGCGTAACGATGGTATACAGAAGGTAACGACTAAAGACAAATAAAGGGATTTGGAGAGATGGCAATAAAATATACGGTTGAAGTCATGAATTGGATTATGGAAGAGGCATTGCTATGAATACCAGGATACCCCTACGAAACATTTTCATGTTTCAGTGCATTGTTAAAGGAAAAACTGTTTTCCCGATTAGACACTTACTCCAAGGATATGTATTTACCAGGCTTCATTCTCATATCTGTATGGTTTTACAGATGATGAGTGGGAGTAAGATATTGGGAATAAGGTGATCATCCTCATTATATCGGAATTCGTTGTAATTGGTGATATTTGAGGAAATCGCCAGGGTACAGTTTTCCACCTACAACGCACAGGTTTTGAGTTGTTCAACTCAGCGGACTTATACAGAGTATTGTATGTTGTCCAAGTGTCCATCAGGACAAAGGGGTAGGTCCTCGTACTATGTTCTGTTTACTTGTAACTTCTCTAGTATTTAGACAAGTGTTTCGTAGAAACACATGGTCTAAGTTTTGAGAAGTTGTGGGTATAAGAATAAAGTAGAGAACCAGGTGTCACAAGTATCGGGATTCTTCAAAGAGATCGAAGATGTAGATTCTTGTGATTGGTATTCTGATGATAGTGATGGTTTTGAGAAACGAGTTTTCTCTTTCAGGTTACTCATAATTGGATGGATTCCTAAGTTGAGTAATGCTGATTAGCCTTTTTCCATTAAGTTGATATGCACTGGAGACAGCTGCATGATTTGAATATGGTTCCAATTAAATTAGTGCCAAATTTTCTGTATTGGATATAGAATGGATCGTACCTTAAAAGAAATTAAGGTATGGGGAGTTGTCCAGCTTATGCTTAAAACCAGACACTGGATAACGCAGGGCACGTTTCTGTAGTGGCTGTTTGTGGGTTGACCCTGGCTATGACGAGGGTTGATATTCTACCATTTGGAAGATCAATAGTGATATTGTTCTTGACTTGCCACAGTTTTAGTAAAAATGGATCTTTTTCAGAAAACAGTAGTGGGAGTATGGTAGAACTGGAAGAGATTCCAGAACCGCGAACGATTACGGAAAATTTAATAGGACCTATATATTCAATCAGGTTTGACATTCCAATAGCCACTCCGCAGATATGGTAGGTAACCTCAGACATCCGAGAGGTACTTCGGTAGCCTCAAGGACGGTGACAGGGAGGTTCTTATCTACCCAGACTTGACACTACTGTTGTTCCAGGATATGAGACCCGGTAGGAGGGTTGTCGTAGTCAGTGGGAGCAACGGAAGCATGGTGGGCAAGTAGCTTATGTCTATTTATAGACTAGAGCAGTTATAGCGGAGATAGATCATCTAATTTTGATGTGACAGTCATGGGTTTGACTTCAATCAGAATAAGGGATGGATCAGGTAAGAAGGTAGTAGGGTGTGATGTCATGGTATCTGGATGACATACACAGAGTAGGAAGTAAAATTCCTATACTACGATCGGTTGGACTGTGGTCGTCACACAGTTGTTTCTCCAGACAGGATATGGATATAATATTTGACATTCTGGTTTCTAGATCTATGGTTTTAGATCTGGATTTGGGTAGTTTCCCAATGTGGGTACTTTGACAGATATTCTAATGGTTTTTGGAATAGTTGACTCCTAGCATGGTGGTGTACCTGCAGGTGATGGAGTCACCCTCTCTAAAGGTGTCGTATAGACTAAAGGGGAGAGGGATGTGCATGATTGGCAGATCACTTGCTTAGGCAATTGAGTCAATCATGAGATGTCAAGTACCACACCAAATGTTGGTTTTGCACTAGATGCAATAAGTTTGTATTAATCCAATCCTGGAGAAACATAAGGAAGCAGTTTTAGAACATAAGTACATGTTCTACGGATTTGATGACGGCAGCCTCCTTCGGGAGACGGTTATCATTCCAAGCTTCAAAGGTGACATGGTTGACAGAGTGATTGTCAGAGTTATAGTTTTCCCTCTGACGAAGAGGGACAGTATTATGGACAGGTGGTTCAAGAGGATACTGTGGGTGGCATGGTGCCGGATATTGATTAGGTTCAGTGATCCAAACAGTCTAAGAAGTTTGGATTTGGAGTTCATTTATGAACTAGGTCCCATCAGATATCCAGACATATTCTAAGACAGGTATTACTCAATTCGGGAGATGGCTTTCTCCGCGAACTTGAGATTAAGAGAGATATAGAAAGAAACTTCTAGGCGGATCCACTCACTGAGGCTATTTCTCGAACACAATAGTTTTACAAACGGGCTTTGTGAAACTGATTAGTAGAGGAGTTGGATGTTCGGTTTCACACGGGCTGTGAGTAGTCGACATCGCAATATTAGCCTTGAGTGCAAGTGGGAGATTGTTGGAGATAGTGCCCTCATAGTCAATTATTGGATCGCAGGTATGTGATTGCAATGATTGCGGAGGACCTATCCCGGTAGGACAGTCTTACTCGAGATGATAGTATGCTATCTGGTTTGCCTTTATCAGTCGTGTACATGTTTAGGTAACTGATTGCATGTTACACTTTGATAGAGCCCTTAGGATCTTGCTTTACTACCAACAGTATGATGGCGATCATATACGTGAGAGTTGGGTAGTTTATACGCATATCCATAATTGTGGTCCCTAGTCGTAGGAGTTTCGAGACAGGGCATCGATACTCCGGAGTAGACTAGTGTATACAGTCGAGACCCCGACGAGGGGCGGTGGCCGGTCTCACAAGCCACTGGTGTCAGTTGGATCACCTAAGATGTATACAGGTGCTCATTGGGTTATGAGTACACCGGACAGGACTCGCCGGGAATCTGCTAGTTAGTATTATATCTATCGTCAGATAGCAGTTCCCTGGTGACATGTGTACAGGTTAGTTCATCGACCTGAGGTCGTCATTTGTCTCGTATGAGTTCCCACTGTGCTTTGATTTCTACCCTACCACGGCTCAAAGGAGTCGTGCAAACAGGTAGTTTTTGGGTACAGTCCCGAGCCATATGGAGGCACGTGAGCGGATCGGCAGGGGATTCGTCTCTCCCGGTATTGGGGGCGAGATCGTGCTGTGTCTAGGAGAGCCATTACACAAAGCCCACGGCCGTGGCAGGAGATTTACTGGTAGGTACTCTAGTAGTATCTCAGGGTGTTATTGGGCTTCACTCCGACACGACTTATACTGCTCTTGGGGGTCTGACGTTACTAGCCCCCTAGGCGGATATGCGATACTCATTGACGAACGGACCGGTCTGTATATACATTGTCACTGTTAGGCTCAGTAGGGTTTCTGGATGAGTTCACTCATCGGCCTCCCTTGAGTTCGCTCATCAGCTTCCCTTGAGGTCAGTCCATGGGCAGCCGTTACGCATAGCTAGTGCCGCTGACGGTTTGTGGTTAAACCCACTGCCAGGGTACTGACGAGTCATTAGAGTCCCCCACAGACAGTTTCCCAAGTTCGGGCGAAACGTTGTAGAGGCCGTATGGTTTTATGGCAGGGTTCGGAAAATGCACGTGCGTTTACGCACGTGTTATTTTTCGGGCAGATAATACTGGTCGGCTTTGGTTTAAGCCGGATCCGAGTATTATATTGAGTAGGTATAATATCTTTGTCTCAGTTGCATTTGTATTCGGTCGTAATACAAATGCGGGTATATTTATACAGTTTCGGGGTTATCCTGAAAGTCGTTTCAGGATCACTTTTGGAAGTTGCCAGTTTCCAGTTTTCTATCAGCCGTCTTTTAACATTTGGTTAAAGACGGATTTATCTTTTCTTGGATGAGAGTGAGTCGTGCTTCTAGAAGGTTCTAGATATGGTGAGGTGTCTTGTGACTCATGCTTTGATTTCTTATCATTCTTGTTTTGATTAAGATCTTTATGCTTTGATATTAATGCTTCTTGTTTTCCTTAGGATATTTAGTGAGAAGCTTTTTGCTTGTAGTCACCCCCTCTCTCCTACGGTCACCCCCCTCTTGCTATAAGTGGCCGGCCCCCTCCTCTCTCTCTCTCACTTGATGATTTTTCATTGGAAAAAAGATTATGATAGATTTGGGGTGTATGGAATCCACAGCTCATTTCATTCCATCACCCAATTCCCTCGGCAACTTCATTAACCGATCGTCCACGGACTTGGACGAAGTGAGACAAAGTCATCTACTCATTCTCTACATCATTCTTGGTCGTCTCTTTTAGTAAACTTGACGATCGAGTTGCCTCGAGTTAGAGGCGGGAGCCCGTTTAAAGAATCGGTGATGTGGTGCCACCTCGACGAGGATATCGGAGATCGACGAGATCGGAGCAGCCGCAACGGAGCGTGGGATGATGGTTGAAGAACGAAGGACTCGGATCGTTCGGTATAACCATTCTACACTCTTTACAGTTTGTTAGTTTAGCAATAATGGCAGATCCGGGTTAAAGTATACGATAGCGCCAGTTAAAAGTTTTTTGTTCCGCATTTGGCGTCTGTAGACTGCCGGGGCGCTAGCGTAGACTTATAATGCCATCCGCATTCGCCACAGTGTCCCATTATGCACCGTTAGATTACTTAACTAACAGCATACCAGGACGAGACTAGCGCGGGTGCAAAACATAAGCAACGTCTACTATATATCTCATATATATAATATGTATGCATTCGTCTCAGAATCCACAGTGATCACATCACAGAGCAGCAGAAGAAACATATGAAATATTGGATATACTAGGGGTCCGTGTTTTATTTTGAGCCTATATAAAACACGGATTCCACGGTCGCGATGAATAGCCAAACCCACATCCCTAGACCCCTACGAGAGCGGCAAGCAACCCTACCAATTCTAGAGTTGGGAGATCCGGACTCGACTCCTCGGTTGGTCTCCCACTGGACTCTAGAATCCGGTTACTTGTTCTCCCATCCTTGGGTCTATCCTAATACGGAAAAGTAAATAATATACAACAATGGTGACATTATCCTAAACCCGGAAGTGCCCCAATAAAAGAATATTACATACATTGAATTTTACATGAATGAAAATAAAAACTCTCATCTCACATAAAACCCCCGGCTATTTAAAAACGCGACGATCCAATATAACATATACAACAACACATAACATCACATGTCATCAACGTAAGTAAATATGCGTATCCCAATTGTCGTTGACATATAGCAACGAAACCGGCGATACACCACATATTACACTTACGGTCGCAGAAAAAAAGTCAAACTACAACATTTGGAATTCATAATAACCTTAGACATCATAAATCCGAAATATCACATATTACGGATTTCATGCCTAACCATATGAATTCCACATATTGTATCACATTCCACAAATAGATAGACGATGTTGAACCTTTCGATCGAATTATCGAACTCCCAAAATTTCCCAGAAAGCTCAACACTTGAGCAGTATTAAAAAATACCCAGAAGTATGCCCCAGTACTAATGGACCAACCGTTGAAGTGCCGTCCCTTGCCTCCTTAGCGGCGCCGCGGAACCGCCGCCAAAACCATGTTTTGGCCGCGGTTCCGCGGCCACTAAAGCGAGTTAGGGACTCGTTCTTCAAGAGGGTCCATACAATTACCTGCATGATTTTCTGAGGATTTTTAATGTGAAAATTCCAACATTTTGAAAAATTTCCAGAAAGTGGGCTATTTCGGGTTTTCGGAGTTCGTTCGAACTTCTAACTTCGCCTAGACAACACCTAATGCTCTAGCAAGGCTCTGATACCACTGTAGGGTTCTTAGGCATAACCACAAGGTTTCACAAGACATCAAACATGCTATATTTAAAATTTTAGTGTGCCAAACAACCCTAACCAAGGATCTAACTAGAGTTTTAGGAGCTAAACTAGAAAATAAACATCTTTAGTTCTAAGTGATAACGGAATACAACCTTTGTAGACCGGTCCTTCACTTCATTTGGTCCTTGTAGTGGTCCCTTCGCTGCGATCATGAAACTCCCGGACTCTTGCATGGATTCCCAAGGCGAAAGGAACGATCTTGCTTGAAGTCTTCGAGACCGAAGATGATCTACGTCGAGAAGACACTAACTCAAGCTACTACTTCACTAACGAGAGATTAGTGAAGCTAACACCCTATACTAAAGTGCTAATCTAGTAGAAAATGATGAAGTAGAAAGTGAGCTCACTTTAGTTTTATTTTTCTCACTTTGCAAAAAGCTAGTGAGCTTTTTCTCAAGGTTGAAGAAGATGAAGCAAAAAAATGAGAATGAACTAATGAGGTGAAAGAATCAACCATGGACGAGTTTCTATCATATAGCTAACTCATGTAGAGACATAACCATGGCTAAATTATAATGGTTAGGTTAATAAATATTTTAAGTAAAACAAAATTAGTGGACCAAGTCAATACATCCACAAGTTTCTACAAGCTTCATGCATGTGACCATTTATCCACTAATTTGGATTTACTTTAAATAATTAAACCCTACATTATAATTAGTATGGTGTAAGTCTCATACACCCATGTAGTGTGTATCAACAACCATGACACAAAAATAACACAATTAATATATATCACATATATATTAAGCGTGCACATATGAGAAAAATAAATGCTTAAGTGAGCTAATATTAGTTAATGTAAACTAGTATATCAAATATACAATCATACACTAAATTATTAAATCAACACTTGATTTAATAATCCGGTTATATCACATATAACTGACTAATATTATATGTACCATCTTATCGAACCAACACTTGATTCGATAACCCGGCTATATCACATATAACCGACCGATACAAAAATCGCGAGAATAGAATGCGGTATCACATACTCGCATCATTCTCGGTCTCGCACATATCACATATGTGCTCCTACTTCGTTTTTCCTGAGCCAGTAAAACCTCTATGTAGGACTCTAAAGACTCGTCAATATGCCGGCAGTAGGTGATGATCACATCAAACACCCACAAGCCGTCAGCGGTACTAGCTGGACGTAACGGCCACCCAGGTATTGAGCGATCAGAAGATCAATAAGCAAGTCCACTCTAGCTCCTGTAAAGCCTGTCAGTAATACTACCGTACAGTCCGGTCTCTTCATCTAAGATGTTGTATATCAAGTCTAGGGGTGGTAAACGTCAGACCCCAATAACTCGATAAGTCATGCCGATACGAGGCTCATAACGGGTCGAGAAACTACTGGTAACACTTACCAATAAATCTCTAAATCAGCCCTGGCCAGGGACTTCCAGTTATAGCCAATCGAGCACTGCACGACATCTATCCCCAATACCGGGAGAGACAAAATCCCCTCCTATCGCTCATTACCTCCATGTGACTCGAGACTGTATCCAAAAACCACCGTTTTGCACGTCCTCTTGAACGTGGTAAGGTGGAAATCAAAGCACAATGGGAATCACACAAGACTCTATGACGATCTCGGGTCTACAAACTAACCTGTACCAGTGTCACAAGGGAACTGCTATCTGATGTCAGGTATAATACCATCTAGGAGTTCTCGGTGAGTCCGTCCAGTGTACCCAGTCTCCACTGAGCACCCATATACCATCTCTGATGTCAAACACCAATGGATATGGGATCATCCATCGCCCATCACATGGGTCGAGAAGCATATACGCTAGTCTACTCTGGTATATCGATGCCCCGTCTCGATACACCCATGACCAGGAACATTAAAGGATGAACTTATGGACTACCATGGCCCTACTAGTATGATCTGCATCATAATCCTGGTAGTCAAGTACACATCCTAAGGGATTTACCAACATGTAACCATAAGACAGTATCAAGAGACAAGTATACATGTTAAGATAAAGAGCAACCAGATAGCATACTATCATGTCGAGCAAGAAAGTCCTCTCTCTATATGTCCAAGCATCCACTATAATATACATCATATGTACAATAATGGCCTCTAGGGCATACATACAACTAACAGAAGAGAAGCGATAAGATCATTAACACCCTTTGATCGGAACCAATAATTAAAATGTCGTCTATATAGATCAAGACATAGATCCGTGAGCGATTGGTCCAACAAAAGAACAATGAAGTATCTGTTTTGGAACCAAGGAATTTGAGCTAAAAGAGTTGGGTACTCAGGCGTTTAAACTAAGCACGAGGAGCCTGATGAAAGTCGTAAAGGAAGCGATATAGTCGGAAGACATGGTTGGGGAACTATGGGTGAGTGAAGCCCGGGGGTTGGTCCATATAAACCACCTCCTCGAGATGGTCATGTAGAAATGAATTTGAGACATCTAACTATCGAACAGGCCAACCCGAGCTTATCGCAATGGCAAGAATCATGCGAACCTGGTGATCTTGATGACTGGACTAAAGGTGTCGAAGTAGTTGATATAGGGTTGTTGGCGAAACCCTTTGGCCACGAGTAGGGCCTTGTGGCGCTCAATTAAGCCATCATCGCAATATTTTAGCTTAAAAATCCATTTGCACACAACGACATTGAAATGAGATTGGCGAAGGACCAACGACCAGGTACCATTATGAAGTAGAGCATCGAATTTCGAGGACATAGCCGCACGCCAAGATGGGTCCTAGGATTCCCGTGTGAAGTCGGTGGGCTCGACCGAGGCAGAGGTAAGGAGTGTTGCAGGTAACGCGTGACTGCCGGTGAGCGCACAAGGCGACAGAGAGTCAACTATCGGGTCAGTCAAGGTATAGATGTCGGCAAGAGAGCGCATGCGAAGAATTGGGGACTTATCAGAAATGCTCTGCGAGGATGCGGAAGGTGAGCTCGGGGGCGTGGAGGACTGTGCTGGATGCTGTGGGTCAGTATCATGCGGAGGTGACGACCGAGTAGCACTAGTGTGAGTAGGAGTGGAGGTTGGTAGTGGGGAGGTCGCGGGAGTAGGAGCGGCCATACATGAGTGGATAGGTTGCGCGCGGTGCGGCGGATGGCTGAAGGAAGGCCCAAGGATGCTGTCCATGCGAGGTGTGGCGGTGGTGGCCACTAGCGGGATTGCTAGATTCGGACCAGGGCTAGAGCCTAGGATTCCCGCACGTGGTAGGGGCACAGTATATGGCGGCAATGGTTTGGTATATTCTGAACCTGCAAAGGGGAATCAATCTTCATAAAAAATAACATGCCTAAATACATACATATGACCGGATTGCACGTGGAGACAACGGTATTCATGGTGTTGAGTACTATAACCCAAGAACGCACAATGATCAGAACGATTAGCAAGTTTGTGTTTGGCGCAGGGACGGAGCCAAGGATAACCTGCACAACCAAATGTGCTTAGGAAGGTATAGTTGGGCTGGTGACCAAATAATTTGTAGAGAGGAGTGTCGTTACGAATGGATGGTGTGGGGAGACGATTGATTAGGAACACGGCAGTACTCACGGCCTCATCCCAGTAATGAAATGGGATGGAGGCGTGAGCAAGAAGAGCACTAGATGTTTCTATTGTTGGATATAGTGCCCTCAAGGCAATTATCGTATTTGCAGGAATGTAATTACTGAATTCAATGAGGGCCTATACCAAGAACAATCTTTCTCGAGATGATATTATGCTATCTGGTTTGTATTTATCATCTATGAGTATACGTTTTACTTATTATAATGTATCACTAATACATGATGATAAAACCCATAAGATCTTTGCTTGATTACCAGGATTATGATAGGGATTATACTAATGAGACCTAGGTAGTCCATAAGCACATCCTTAAAAGTTCTTACTCGTAAGAGTATCGAGACCGGGCATCGGTATTCCAGTTTAGACTAGTGTATACGTTTCTTGACCTCATAAAGGGTGATGGTTGATTGTTCACACCATAATATTGCATTTTATATTCCCCATTCTTATGCATTTTACAATGAAAACAGGTGCTTTTGACGCATGTCTGTTACATGTTACAGGTTACAGGTTCTTGGAGCGAAAACAGTGAAAACGATGTAAAGACGATGAAAAAGTGGACTTTAACCAATAAACAGAAGATCTTGATCAAAGCCTACATAAGAAACAGTTCACAAAGCAAGATTCAAGACATCGACTCAAAGCGAACGGGTAGAAGTCCACTACAATGTTCACATGAAATCTGGAAGAGAACCAGAAGCCCAGTTGATAAAAGAACCAAAGAATCAGTAGCCCAAAATGACCCAGAAGCATACCCAAACTTTTCAGCACTTGAACCAACAAATGGGCCGCGGAACCGCGGCCCAAGCCCGCCATTGCCGCGGTTCCGCGGCCGTATAATGCCCGGAGGTTGAAAATTTTACCAAAACTCGTGACGGCTCTGAAAAGATTTCCTAAGGGTATATTTGTAATTGTAGACATGCGGATCAAAATGTAACCTAGGGTTTCCTATTCTCTATAAATAGGAACTTTAATCATTGTAATTTCTTATGCCTCCCTTCATTAATAAAATTCAGAATTCTTTATGGAGAGCATCGGTGTTTCTTTTCAATTCATGAATTCAGATCTGACAACCCTGCGTTGATGATTGGAGAGATGCATCTGTAAGTAGATTTAATTCCTTGGTCTAGTTTAGATTTCAATTCTTGCCGTAGGTAATTTTCATTCTCTGCCCTAGATAAATGTTCTTCAATTCCCTAATGAGTGAGTAGTCTCCTCGCTTATTAGGGTTAGATCTGGGGAAGGTTTGAGAGACGAAGATCTCTCATCCCCTTTCTTGCCCGTCATATATTTTCATAGGACTTCATGCATACCTTCTTATTCCGCTCCCTATGGCACTTTACCCACGAGGTAGCGGTGATACCGTAGTCTAAAGGTCCGGATTTTAAGGTTTTCCATGGAGGTTAGGGTAAAGATTAAAAAAGGAAGGACAAGGATCTAGAGGAAGAACAATCTTCCCAATCATCCTAATCCCTTTTATTAATATTTACCATAACACCTAATTAGATCTTCATATGGGTATAGAAAGCGGTGAGATTTATAGACTTTCCAAACTTAACCTAGACCTAACCCTAGCAAGACTTAGATATAGATTAATTTAGTTTTTAGATTTAATAATCAATCCGAACACCCTTCGGAATTAACTCATAAAAGCGATTAGGAAATTCACAACATCCCTATGGACCGACCCGTATTCACCGGCTAGCTACATGCGACGCCGTTCTTGATTGCGGTTACTAGATAGTTTTTGAGATCAATCAAATGACGCCGTTGCCGGGGATGGCATGTTATTTCCTTTTTGCAATTTCGGGTTAATCTTAATTAAAAAAAATCATAAAAATCTGAAAAATCCAAAAAATATAAAAATATTTCATCAGTTATTTTTGGAAGGGATACTTTGTTGTTTGAATTTTGCAGGATATACAAAATCGGATCTGGAAATTTCCAGAAAGCGAAATAGAAATCAGAAGATCAGAACAGAGGGGGATTTTCAAAATGAAACAACAGAAAAATTCTCGTGACGTGAGCCGCCAACTAGACCGCGATTCCGCGGCAAAAACCGCCTTCTGCCGCCCTTCCGCGGCACTCTGGTGAAATCTCGGGATCTGCGCCCGCTCCGCCGCCGCGTTTCCGCCGCACCAACCGCCTTAGACCGCGGATCCGCGGCTCCCCTGTGCCTTCAGCGCAGAAAAATTCCTCTGTAAGCTTCCCTGTACATTCTCTGGAAATCTAGATATATTTTTCTGAAAAATTCCTGCAAGATTTTGTGCGCTTTAAAAATCTTTATCTTTCCAAATAACAAGTCTTATGCAGGATTTTTGGGCCCCGCTTAAAATAGAAATTGATTGCAAGTAATCTTTTTTGTTGCATATCTTTTCTCGAATATCTTTTTGCAACAATTTTTTTTTTCCAAATAAAGATTCTTTGTGATATGCTTAAAGATAATTACTGATTGCAGGTAATATTTTTCTGTTGCATATTTTTTATTAAAAATCTTTTTGCAACAATTTTCAAATAAAGAAAAAGAAAAAGGAAAATTAGTATTAGAAAACTTGCAAACTTTTGCCGCAAATAAATCCTTGCACAAACCAACTTTCTTTCTTTCACCCTTTCCTCTTACAACATGGGTACCCCACATAATAAATCACTTGCCGAACTTTGGTATCCCGAACCTAATTTTGCGTCGTTCGGCAATTTGTTCGATCAATTTAAAGACGACCCTTCCATGCCTAAAATATCTTTGAAAGATCAAATAGAGACGTCTAGGAGAAACAATTCGACTTTTCTACCCACTTTGTGTCAACCAAGTCAACCTTTACCACCTCCATATGTTGATACCACCTTTTCAAGTCCTTCTGTCACTCCTAGGCCGATGTCCATTGCTGAGCATATTGCTAAATCTCGCAGCCGATCTTTCACCCTTCTTCACTCATCAAGTTCTAGGGATCCGCACGAATATTCACCTTTTTATCCATATGTTGACCCTACCCCTGTCCAATCACCCACTTCCTACCAGTCCTACCCGACCTTTCCACCTTCACTAGACACTGCTTCTACACAGCCTTTTGGGAGTTTCACATACCCAAACAATTTCGAATCTTTTGCCGAAACCCCCTTACCACCAAAGTCTAGTTTGGAAGAGGCGTTGGAGGCATATATCACAGCAACAAACAAAATGGTTAGGAATGTGGAAGCGTCCGTGGCCACCCTTATGCAACCTAGTGAACCGGTAGCTAGTTTCCAACTAGCTCCAAATTTTTCAATGTATGAGGAGGCAGTTGGACAGAATGAGAATGTGAGAGGATTTCCAAATCAAACCTACCCTTACCCAATTGAAGGCCACAACTCCAGTTTTCCCTCGAATGTCCTAAATGATTCACAAGTTCAAAATAAAAACGAGTTGTGCGACTTTATAGTGTTTGATTTGCCAAATTGTGAAGAACCCCTTTCGAGTGAAACCACACTTAATCCTTTCGATCTTTACACCTCCACTCTAGAACCTAAATCGATAAATATCCATGCTTTTGATGAGGTGTCGGAAAAAATTGATTTTCACTTGATTGAGGATATAGACGCCGGGAATATTTCGGATGATGAACCTGTCGATTTGATTGAAATTTTATGTCCAATTCATCATCCCGAGTCATTACATATTTCTCCCGAACTTCATATGCGTCTTGATTTTGATGATATTGGCATGGATAAGCAAATTTTTGAGGAAAATATTGAGGAGAATTATGAGGATAGTACTGAGGATAATATTGAGGTTGAACCATTTTCGTTTGATGTGTCGAATTTTCCAATACACCCTCCTAAATCCCTAACTGATACCCTTCCACACTCACTTCCTTCCGTCCTTCCTATTGTTCCGACCGTGCAAGTGACCGTTACGCTTTCATCTCCTATACCAAGTTCGGCGTACCCATGTTTTCTTGCGAATCTTGAGGGATTTGACCCTATTGCACGACGAGTTGATAGATTAGCACAATCAGTTTTCACACTTCGATCATCCCAAATTGCGTTAATTTATTCACTCGATTTACACCCTCAAGATCGTGCTCCACTTCTTTCTCTTTTCCGCCATTCTTCTCCCCCACCGAGACCATATTCTCTTCTTCCCATTCGGTCTCGTGTGTTTCTCATCTTTCTTCTTTCTACTCCATTCTTTCACCAACTTGACCATTACCACGATAAGATTTTTGAATGGTTGGTGTTAACCTTTGGCTTGTGTAAGGCCAAGCTTAAGTTTGGGGGGACCTTTGTATATATGTATATATATTTTTTGTTTTCTTTTTCTATAATAAATAAAAAACAAAAACAAAAAAAATTTCAAAACAATAAAATAAAAAAAAATATAAATAAATAAACAGGGGAGTGCCGATATTTTGACCCTCTTGGTTTAGCATGACAGTGAGGACACTGTCAAATTCAAGTTTGGGGGTATGCTCGGTACGTCTTCTTCCTTCGCATTCATTTGTATATTTTTGCATTTGCATATTTATTTGAAAACCCATAAAAATTGAAAATTTTCAAAAATTATAAAAATTATTGTATTCAATTTTGGCCATATTTGATTTGAGTTTGACAAATAGGTCAACTGGTTAGGAACAACTAGATCTTAGAATTAGTAAATTAAAAACCCTAAAGATAGCCTTCTTTAAAGTTTAACAATAGAGAGTATTTGTCTTTGTAGTTTATTTAGAAATAGGCAAATTTTGGTTCACTTCTTGAGCTAAGTCGAAACAAAGGAAAAGTATTGATATTTTATGAGAGTATAAGTTTGAAAAATAATTCCTAGCTTAAATCTAGATTCTGAAAATGTATACCCTACAAATTGCACAATCACGCACCTTGAAACTTGGAATAGTAGAAGAGACCTTGAAATGCTCTTGTCTAAAGTCCTTAGTACAATGAAAATAAAAGAAAAAAAAGTGTGAATAAAGAATAAAAAAATGGACACTGGTTTTTGTGATTACTTAAGGCTGCAAAAATAGAAAAACATTTAGCAAGGGTGCTTCATCACCTAGTGCCTTAGACCAACTGGTTTGGGAGTCACTGCTAAAAGCCTTGGGTGTTGCAAGACTAGGAATTACGCTTTAATGTGCAAACACATCTTGTAATCGGTTGTTGGTACCTCAAGAAGTATTAACGGTCGCATGAAGGATGTGTAAGCAAAAATTCAATTAAAAATTCACCTACTAAGAAGTGCTTTGGACAACGGACAAGAGTATGATTGCTTGATTTGAATTTCCAAGTGTAGGGGTGATTTATACACACACGTGGGGATATGTGATTGGAGTTTAGATAAGAGAAAGGGGTGAAGAATAAAACTTGTATCTTTAATAAAGTTGATAAAAATTCCTAAGTGGAGATGGAACCCTAGAAGGAAAATTTAAGAGATACCGAAAGCTAAGTCTGTCTATATAGCATATATAATCTTAAGTTAGATGATGAGGAAGTGTGAAGAATATGGGTGGATAATTTGCAAGACGAAGATAATAGATTTCCTTGCTAGAAAAACCTAATTGGAGAACAAAAGTCGAAAAGCCAAATTGATAGGATTTTGTGGGTGTAATCCGCTGAAAACCCTCAGGAGACAACACTCCTCCTACTAGGGACACCTAGAGGTTTAACGGCTTGTTGCACGAGCTCAGTGCAATCGCGTCTCCCTGCGAAAGTGCGGCTATGTTAGATTTTTATCGAGAATAAAAAAATAAGTTTGCTCGAGGACGAGCAAAAGATAAGTTTGGGGATATTTGTTCACACCATAATATTGCATTTTATATTCCCCATTCTTATACATTTTACAATGAAAACAGGTGCTTTTGACGCATGTCTATTACATGTCACAGGTTACAGGTTCTTGGAGCGAAAACAGTGAAAACGATGTAAAGACGATGAAAAAGTGGACTTTAACCAATAAACAGAAGATCTTGATCAAAGCCTACATAAGAAACAGTTCACAAAGCAAGATTCAAGACATCGACTCAAAGCGAACGGGTAGAACTCCATTACAATGTTCACTGGAAATCTGGAAGAGAACCAGAAGCCCAGTTGATAAAAGAACCAAAGAATCAGTAGCCCAAAATTACCCAGAAGCATACCCAAACTTTTCAGCACTTGAACCAACAAACGGGCCGCGGAACCGCGGCCCAAGCCCGCCATTGCCGCGGTTCCGCTGCCGTATAATGCCCGGAGGTTGTGAAAATTTTACCAAAACTCGTGACGGCTCTGAAAAGATTTCCTAAGGTATATTTGTAATTGTAGACATGCGGATCAAAATGTAACATAGGGTTTCCTATTCTCTATAAATAGGAACTCTAATCATTGTAATTTCTTATGCCTCCCTTCATTAATAAAATTCAGAATTCTTTATGGAGAGCATCAGTGTTTCTTTTCAATTCATGAATTCAGATCTGACAAACCTGCGTTGATGATTGGAGAGATGCATCTGTAAGTAGATTTAATTCCTTGCTCTAGTTTAGATTTCAATTCTTGCCGTAGGTAATTTTCATTCTCTGCCCTAGATAAATGTTCTTCAATTCCCTAATAAGTGAGTAGTCTCCTCGCTTGTTAGGGTTAGATCTGGGGAAGGTTTGAGAGACGAAAATCTCTCATCCCCTTTCTTGCCCGTCATATATTTTCATAGGACTTCATGCATACCTTCTTATTCCGCTCCCTACGGCACTCTATCCACGAGGTAGCGGTGATACCGTAGTCTAAAGGCTCCGATTTTAAGGTTTTCCATGGAGGTTAGGGTAAAGATTAAGAAAGGAAGGACAAGGATCTAGAGGAAGAACAATATTCCCAATCATCCTAATCCCTTTTATTAATATTTACCATAATACCTAATTAGATCTTCATATGGGTATAGAAAGCGGTGAGCTTTATAGACTTTCCAAACTTAACCTAGACCTAACCCTAGCAAGACTTAGATATAGATTAATTTAGTTTTTAGATTTAATAATCAATCCGAACACCCTTCGGAATTAACTCGTAAGAGCGATTAGGAAATTCACAACATCCCTGTGGACCGACCCGTATTCACCGGCTAGCTACATGCGACGCCGTTCTTGATTGCGGTTACTAGATAGTTTTTGAGATCAATCATTGATCCCATAGCCATTGGTATTTGACACTGAATATTGTATACATGTGCTCATTGGATGAGTTACACAGGATGGACTCGTCGAGAGCTCCTAGATGGTATTATACCAATCATCAGATAGTAATTCTCTGGTGACATGAGTACATGGTAGGCCCTAGACCCAAGATCGCCATAGTGTCTTCTGTGTATTCTCACTATACTTTGATTACTACTCTACCACAACTTTAAAGAGCCGTGCAAACAGGTTTTATTTGGGTACAGTCCCGAGGAATTCATCTCTCCCGGTATAGAGAGTTGATGTCGTACAGTGCATAACTGGCTATGAACATAAGTACTTGGCCAAGGAAGAAGAAATTTACTGATAAGGGTTATCAGTAGTTTCTCTGGTGGTCATGAGCTTGACGTCGGCACGAATTATCGAGTTATTGAGAGTCCCACCTCCTAGACCCGGTATGTGACAGTCTTAGAAGAAGAGACCGGACGTACTGTTGGAGATAGTGCCCTCATAGTCAATTATTGGATCACAGGTACGTGATTGCAATGATTGCGGAGGACCTATACCGGTAGGACAGTCTTACTCAAGATGATAGTATGCTATCTGGTTTGCCTTTATCAGTCGTGTACATGTTCAGGTGACTGATTACATGTTACACTTTGATAGAGCCCTTAGGATCTTGCTTTACCACCAATAGTATGATGGCGATCATATACGTGAGAGTTGGGTGGTTTATACGCATATCCTTAATTGTGGTCCCTAGTCGTGGGAGTTTCGAGACAGGGCATCGATACTCCGGAGTAGACTAGTGTATACAGTCGAGACCCCGACGAGGGGCGGTGGCCGGTCTCACAAGCCACTGGTGTCAGTTGGATCACCTAAGATGTATACATGTGCTCATTGGGTTATGAGTACACCGGACAGGACTCGCCGGGAATCTGCTAGTTAGTATTATATCTACCGTCAGATAGCAGTTCCCTGGTGACATGTGTACAGGTTAGTTCATCGACCTGAGATCGTCATTTGTCTCGTGTGAGTTCCCACTGTGCTTTGATTTCTACCCTACCACGGCTCAAAGGAGTCGTGCAAACAGGTAGCTTTTGGGTACAGTCCCGAGCCATATGGAGGCACGTGAGCGGATCGGCAGGGGATTCGTCTCTCCCGGTATTGGGGGCGAGGTCATGCTATGTCTAGGAGAGCCATTACACAAAGTCCATGGCCATGGCAGGAGATTTACTGGTAGGTACTCCAGTAGTATCTCAGGGTGTTATTGGGCTTCACTCCGACACGACTTATACTGCTATTGGGGGTCTGACGTTACTATCCCCCTAGGCATGTTCCCCTCCGAACGGCGGCCGGGACGTTAGGACGTCCGTGCCTGAGGTTCGGGGCAGATGCTATTTGGTTTTATCCGTCTATCTCTCCGAAGATACCAAGTTGATTTATAGCACCTTGTATCGGAGGTTTAGACGGATGCGGCCGATGTAGCAGACTTCGTCAGATTCCCCCTCAGGGTGAGGGGTTTTTGATTGTGGGGACGCTCTTCCCTGCAGGCGCAAGCCCCTGCAGTTAATTACGCTACCGTATCGCGGTAACAACTTTCTCCTACTCCAGAATTTCACTTCGTGTCGTGTGTGTTTGTTTTGCTTGTGATTGCCCGTGGATTGTATACGGAGACTGAGTGATGTCGTCACCCGTAGGACGTAGATTAGTCCAAATCCGTATTTTACTTAGATTTGGGTTTGGTGTTTTTAGTTTAAGGATGCATTAGTCGCGTTGCGTCTAAGATCGAATTAAACATTTGTTAAGGATACGTTAGTCCTGTTTTAGACTAAGATCAACTTAACATCATGATTGATTTAATTATCCGGCCGTCGGGACTCGTCACCTCTCTGACGTCGTTGAGGGATTACAACGACAGGCGTCTGAGGAGTTCAGAGATGTACCCTTGAACCAAAGTTAATTTGGAGTTTTATTGTTTATTTAAATGTCTAAGGACACGTTAACCGTATTTGGGGTTAAGATCAACTTAGGCGGGACCGTTTAGATCCAACAAAGGAGCGTTTGGGCCCTATTGTGCCAGTTTAAGGACATGGTGGTCCATCGCCAGTTTTAGGGACGTGGGGGTCCATTATTAGTTTGGGGACGTTTCGGTCCGTCGCCAGTTTAAAGACGTAGTGGTCCGTATTCCAGTTTAGGGACGTGGTGGTCTGTCGCCAGTTTAGGGACGTAGTGGTCCATTATTAGTTTAGGGACGTTTCGGTCCGAAATTAGTTTAGGGACGTTTCGGTCCAATATTAGTTTAGGGACGTTTCGATCCGATATGAAACGTCCGATATTAGTTTAGGGACGTTTCGGTCCGATATTAGTTTAGGGACGTTTCGGTCCAATATTAGTTTAGGGACGTTTCGGTCCGTAATTAGTTTAGGGACGTTTCGGTCCGATATTAGTTTAGGAACGTTTCGGTCCATCGCCAGTTTAGGGACGTAGTGGTCCATATTAGATGAGTGGTCGTTGGGACCCGTCACCTCTTTGACGTCGTTGAGGAATTACAACGACAGACGTCAAAGGAGTTCGGAGATGTACCCTCGAACCGGTCGTGACTTAGTTTATGAGAGGCATTTAATTTAAGGACTTACAGCCAGGATTGGGTTAAGTTTAATTTTTATTTTAGGCTCTGCCCGATAAAAAGAATCAATCTAAACAGGGCTCTGCCTCTTTTTATTCTTGCAGTTTGATTTGGGCCAAGCCCTCAAGCATTTCCAAACAGGGCTCTGCCCTTTCATGATTTGATTTGGGCCAGGCCCTCAAGAATTTTTTAAATAGGGCTCTGCCCTTTTATTTTTGTGATATGATTTGGGTCAGGCCCTCAAGAATTTTTCCAAATAGGGCTCTGCCCTTTCATGATTTGATTTGGGCCAGGCCCTCAAGAATTTTTCCAAATAGGGCTCTGCCCTTTTATTTCTGATTTGGGCCAGGCCCTTTTAAATAATGAGTTGCAGGAACTCAAGAATCTTCTGATTGAAGAACAAAAGTGCATAGCACTTTTGATCTACATTTAGATCAAAAGAAAACAAGTTTTTCTTCTTGTTTTCTTTTCATAGAACCAAGGGTTCATATCAAGTGCAAGGCACTATTTATTATTCTTTTTCCTTTTTAGAACCAGGGGTTCATATCAAGTGCAAGGCACTATTTATTTTTTTTTATTTTCTGTTCTTCAGAAATTTTACCTTCTTCTTTTTTTTGTTCTTGATTAATCTTCAAGAGCTCTCTTTTTCCAGAAGTTTTTTTCCTTCTTTCGATGATGATTGATGATCTGATTATCTGATTCCTCCCTTTTGAATGAGGATTGGGGTCTTATTTATAGTGCCCACAAATTTGTTGGATTTGTTAACAAAATCTTTCCTGAATAATTTTGGGAATTTTCCCACCATTGGATCTTTGATCCAAGGGTTCTTGTTTTACAGGAGAACAGAAAAGATTTATCTAAATCTTCATTCAGTTGCTGCGCAACTCACCAGCACATGACACGTGTCGCGCATCCAAGCGCTTGCGCAGTTGCGATTGCGCAACTGCGCAGACACGTGTCGCGCATCCGAGCGCTTGCGCAGTCGCGATTGCGCAACTGCGCAGACACGTGTCGCGCATCCGAGCGCTTGCGCAGCTGCGACTGCGCAACTGCGCAGACACGTGTCACGCATCTGTGCGCTTGCGCAGACACGTGTCGCGCATCGGTGCTTTTGCGCAGCTTAGACTGCGCAACTGCGCAGACACGTGTCACGCATCTGTGCGCTTGCGCAGACACGTGTCGCGCATCGGTGCTTTTGCGCAGCTTAGACTGCGCAACTGCGCAGACACGTGTCACGCATCTGTGCGCTTGCGCAGACACGTGTCGCGCATCCGTGCGCTTGAGCAGTTGCGATTGCGCAACTGCGCAGACACGTGTCGTGCATCTATGCGCATGCGCAGACACGTGTCGCGCTGCCATGCATTTGCGCAGTTAAGTCTTTAATTACGTTTTCTGAAGAGCCTTGCTCTGATGGGACGCACCGTCTCGGGCGTTACGCTGCCGAATTGGCTTCTGCCTTGTGGCAAATTGCGCACTGCGCACGGAAACCGAAGCGTTGCTTCAAATTTTGAATTTTCAAAATTCAGTAGAGCCTTGCTCTGATTGGGGGAAACAGATGCCCCCCCATCGTTGTGCTTACGTGGCGCGACGTAAACGCAACGGTGGCCAGGGTCAGTTGAAGGGGCGCAGACGCCTATAAATAAGACCCTTGGTCTTTGTTAATCTCTTCATCATCTTCAAGATTTCTCATTTTCAGAGCCTTGCTCTTGCCTTCAAGAACTTCAGAGCCTTGCTCTTGCTTCCAAAGTTAGAACTTTTTAGAACAACTTAGGTAAAGAAATTAAACCTAAATTAAATTAATTTTAATTAATAGAGCCTTGCTCTCATAGATCTTTTGATCTAAGGAAAACCCCTTTGGGGTTTCACCAACAGAGCCTTGCTCTTAAGAACCTGTTCCAGGGTTTCTTAACCCATGAACAGGGCTTTGCTTTTTTGGCAAAACATAGATCTTTTGATCTAAAAAAAAGAACTCTTAAGAGTTTTCATGGGTCTTTAAGATCCCAAATTTTTTTAAATTTTTAATTTTCAAAAATTAATTTCCCTTTGATGGATATTTCCATCATTATCACAGAGCCAAGATCTTTTAAGGAATCTTGATCCCCTGGAACCAGAGTTTGACATGTGTCACTCTGTGACAGAGCTTTGCTCTAAAAGAGGAGATTTTCTCTTTGTCTCCAGGGACTTCCCCACCAATGGGTGTATTCTATTGGGCCCTTTTTATGAATTGACAGTCCTATCCAATGATGGGATTGTCTTATTAAGTGATGTACATCACCCGGATTTTGTGGGTCCCCTTTTTGTCCCTTACCCACTGCATCACAGTGTGGAGCGAGGTTTTTTTTATATATATACTTTTTTTTTAATGCTAAGCGTTAGGCCACTAATGATGTATGTTTCTTTGTCTTTCCACAGAACATGTCTGACGACTTGTCTTTTCCCTTCGTTCGCTCGGAAGGAGGATTCCCTCATGCGCCAGTGGATCGGGTGGTATTCGCTCTTATTAAAGATCGCGACCCTGAATGCAAACAGCTCCACCTGTGGGGAAGGTGGTATAGCCAGATCATCCAAGGCCGCCGTAGTTTTAGTTCCGCCTCGCCTTCTGAACCCATAGTCACGATCCCCTATGCGGACAAACCCCCGGTGGAGTATGCCGTGGAGGTAAAAAATTGGAATGCAGATGACCTTCTCCAGCCTGCAATCGGCGCTATTCCGGTGCAGCCGCCGCCGGCTATAGATATCTTGGGAAGGCGAATCTGTCAGGGTGAAGCACGCCCTTGGGGACAGGCTTACAATCTTGGACTGAATCCGTGACCGCTTGCTGGATACCTGCCATGGGCTCGGTACATTTTAGCGGCGAAAAGAGCTCACCTGACGAAGATCGGTTTATACTCCGCCGTCTACGTCTCGCTTTTCGAATATACTACTCCTCCAACGTGGTGGACAAAGGCTTTTATCGAACAATGGAATATCCCCACGCATACTTTCCTGACAGCGGATAGGGAGGTTTCCATTTCTCTGGAGGAATTCGTTGAGCTTGCAGGTTTACCGGCGAGGGGGGAGCATTACGAGGAGCTGCTTCCTCCTGACGAGTACGTCTTTGCCACCAAGCAGGTGGTATTCGACTTAACTCCGGAAAACGCCATCCAGCATCAGCATCCGGGTCTGGTGAAGGTGTTGGAGATTTACGAGGAACTTCATTTGGAATTAGGCGACCGGGGCGTTAGTTTCGCAGACTTTATTGCTCGCTTTATTCGCCCGGAATTTTTATCAGAGCGAGGTGATAAGTTCGCCCAACTTGCTGACCCTTTTGGTTTCGGCCTGGACCGCCGGCCTTCATCAGAAATTGATCAGCGGAGCTTCTACCTTCCCGGCACTGCTAGCGTCCCTTTCTCAGAGATCGCCGTCCCTGGCATGGATGAGGAGACCTTCTTCATGGGGTTCTTAGGTTTGTGGCTGTGCAGCTTCGCGCTTCCCATGCACCCACGCCTCATGCGGTCTTCTGTATTTTACCCGGCGCATCGAATGGTTGCCGGTCTGCAGTTATCAGTGGGGATCGCCGGGTTGGCTTACCTCTACAACGGACTTAGCATAGCGGCGGACGCTAATGAGCCTGGGGTACAGCCTTCTAACTTCCCGATGCACTACTTCACTTCTTGGATGGAGCTGCATGTTCGAGGAGTATTTGGTGCCCACAAAACTCCTCCATTCTTTGAGAGATTCAGACTTCCAAGAATCATACGATTGGTCGGGGCTTCCATCGTGTTTGCACCTCCGCGGGAGTCTAGAGGACTGCTCTTGCGTTCGCATCTAGTCGGGGCGAAGACTTCTTTTGTAGATAAGGTCGTCACTATGGGTTCCGAGACCACTAAGTCGGTGGTGTCGCTGCGTGATGAATTTAAGGGCGGTGTCTCCGTGTTGAAGGCTCAGGAAATCCTCCACCTTTATTCTATTCGGCCGGGCTACTTGGTATTTAGGCAGAATGAAACGGCCCTCTTCATGAGGTACAACCCGCATCGATTCGCCCGGCAATCGAGTTATAACCAAGGGATCCCGTTGGAAGCCTTCTTGGGAACGCCCACAGTCAGCCCAGAGGGGGTACGGAACGCGATGCATCACTTCATCCGGCTAAATACAGGCTCTTACTTTTTCATCAGTGAGCCCAGCTGTACCCCCAAGATACTCAACTCGTATGTGGCCTGGTACGCGCACGCGATGGGACCAATCATCTTGATGGAGAAACGTCTATTGGTCGATCGTAGGGCTGCGCCTCCCGGCGGCAATCGCAAGGCTCCATTGCAGCCCAGGGTTCAAGTTATCCCTCCGACGAAAGAGGCTGGAGCTGATCGACCGCGCGTGTTGGCCCCTCCGCGTGGAATGCCATTGCCCACTGCGGTGGATGCCCCAACGGTACCCCGTGCTCCGACAAAGACGGCTAAAGCGGCCTCGCCGGAGTCGGGTGTAGGAGCGGACATCGGGACTCGCCGCCCGAAAGTGACTGCCAAAACTGGCAAGCGCAAAGATGCTCCGAGTGGATCCAAGGCTGGTGAAAAGAAGAAGAAGAAGTCCACCTTGTCCCTCGACGCGATTCTTAACTTAGAGCCCGCGGCTCATCCTGCCGAGACTATATGTGAGTACGGCAGCAACGAGGGTTTCGTGGTGGACCCTGAGGACACCAACCTAGCCGCCGCGATTGCAGCTTCGGAGCGATCGGCGAGGCTCGAAGCAATGTTAAGCAGACTCGCTGAGTCGGGTAATCCTCAGCCTCCTTATTTGTTATTTTATCCCACTTTTTACTATTATCTTTAGCTAATATTTGCCTCATTTTCAGCAGGTGGATCTACTGAAGAGGCCGTTGCTGCCTCTCTGAAGACCTTCCAGGCGGAGGAGAAGAAGCGTGCCTTAGCAAGCGTCGGTATGTTTTACCCCATTCTTTTTTATAAGGAAAGTTTGTTGTCTTTTTATGATAGTCGACCTGACCTTCTCTTGTTTCTTTACAGGGGTTGTATTAATCGGCGCAAGGACCCTTCCCAAGCCCGTCATCGAAGTCCCAGCTCCGTCGAAGCTGGCGCAAGAGCCTCAGCTCGATGCAACAACGAGGGATGCTCTGAAAAATCTGGAGGCATCCCTCTACACGGATGAGGAGGCTTCATTCAAGGAAGCCCTGGTGGCATCTGTCTCATCGGCTCGAGAGGAGCAGAAGCGGTCTAGACGCGAAGCTAAGGCGCGCAGAGCTGCTCTGGCCGCAGGAGCGGGCCCTAGCACTGTTCCTCACGCTAGTACTCCTTCTGAAGAGCCCCCTGTGGCCCTGTCTACTGCTCGTCGGCAAGTGGCGCGCGCGGCTCGGAGCGCCAATGATAAATCTGCTTCAGGTAGTACTTCTTTCAGAGCCTTGTTGTATGGCTTGTAAAACTATTGGCTTATACATATCTCATCTCGTAGGGTCGAGTCCGACTGAGGGGGAGGGGGAAACGACCGTCGAACCCAAGGGAGCGGAAGACGCGGTACTCGCCGAACCCGAACCGACAGTGGACAACTTTGTCGAGGTTATGGGGCCTGGAGCCGAGATTGAGGAACCTACCGCGGAGCAGGTCATTGATGCCGTACCCGAAGTGGCGGCAGATGAGATGATTGTCTCAACCGAGCCGAAGGCGGTAGAGGGTGAGGTATTTGAGGCTGGGGACCTCGTGGTGCCGATGGACGGGACAGCTGTAATCGCTGATCCTGAGGGAACAGCAGGTGATGCGGCCATGATTCCTAAAGACGAGCTAGGCGCTCCTTCTCAGGAATCGGGCAATGTTCCTATCTTGGCCCTCCTTGCCTATGGTCCCCCGCCGCCTGCAGAGCTTGAGAGCGTAACAACAGTTCCCCTTGAGTCGGGTGACGAAGCTACAGGCGGTGGTCTTCCGTCAGTGGAGGAAGGGACTACCTCAGTTTTGGCTGGCAGCTCGTCAGGTATATTTTCGAGTCACCAACGTTTCCATTTTTTTTGTATACATCTTGTGATCTCTTCTAACAAGCTTGTTCTTGCAGGTGTGGCCAGTATCGATGCTCCATTGCTCGAGGGAGCACCGTCAACTACTGCTTTGGCGGTGGTCACTTCCCCGTTTTCCCTCGTGCCATCACGGATGTTGGAAGGTACGGATTCACGACTCATGCATTAATCTTTCAAAAATGTGGCTTTGGTACTAATGCTACACCATTGTGCCTTTTCAGGAGGGCTCTTTGATCACCTATATCAGGTGTTGCTCCCACACTTCTCCTTCCCATCCGAGCTCGCTTCTCCCTGTAAGGGTACCGGTAAGTGCCGTCTTGGTCTTTTTCGAGGGAATATAGGATCGTATCTGACTTTTCCTCTTCCTGACTGCAGTCCTCAGATCGAAGGAGGGGACGCCGGGCCTGTGCTGCCACCGGCGCTTCCGGCTTTGACGTCCGTTGCGACTGGTACAGATATTCCTTTCCTCTTTTTATATGATCTTTCATCGACTTTTCGAATCATTGTTTGACCATGTTTCGTTTTTTGCAGCTATTGTCCCAGCTCCAATTCCTTTTGAGTCTCATGTCCTCTCACCGGCGGGTCCTTTCTCGCGACGCCCGTCTTCAAAGGGTGCTGTAATGAGCCTGGGTATGTTGAGCGGGTACATCGAAGAGCTCAACATGGATGCCCTTCCTTCGGCCGTAGATTTCGCTGTGGACGTTAACCCAATGTTGGCGGCGCTCGTAACTTTCCATAACGAAGGCGTCGTCGAGTCGTGGGTTAACCACTGCAGAGAGATCGAAGCTCGCCTGCATCGGTTGGAGTCGACACGCCCTTCTCCCGAGGCTTTGGCCGTGAGCGCTGAACGGACAGCTTGGCTTGAGCAAAGCACCTCTTATCTCCGCCATTTGGAGCAGAAGGCGGCTTTACGGCTAAAGGCGCATCAGAAATCTTCAAACGCGACCGCTTGCCTTCGTGCCGAAGTTAGGACGAATGCTGCTGAGGTGAAAGCTGTCTTTGAAGGTCTTCTTAAACGCATATCTAATGGGCTAGCGCTGAAGCGGAAACTTGATGCTGCTGAGCGCGATGCCCAAGGCCAAGAAGCAGCTCATCAGGTTGTTGGGGAAGAGCTCGCATCCTTCACGCAACAGCGGGCTCAAGTAGAGGCGGAGCTGGCAGTAGCAGCTGATCAGGAGAAGGCATGGAAGGACGTATGCGAGCAATTGCTACATCTGTGCAAGACGCTTCCTTCCCCATAATTCCCCTTGTATCATTTGTCTTTGTAAATTATATGTATATGTTTTTTTTATTCTTTAGCACAATGTATCCTGTACTCAACTAATTTTTATGAATAAAAGATACACATTTTGTAATGTCTTGTGTCATTTCTCTGTCTTTCTTTTCTTTTATTATCATTATACCACCTTAATAACCGTAATTGACGGACGATTGGGACAAGTATCCCGACCCTCTTAAGAAATAACGATGGCTTAGGCCGCAGGTTCAGATCTGCTGCCTAAGACTTTTCAACTCTATAAGCCGTGAGGGTCTCATAGAGACTCTTCTCCCTACGGATCGAGAGGATCTCGCAGGTGAATTTTCTCCTTAGGAATCGTGAGGATTCCCAAGTGTGGTTTCCTCTCATAAGTCGGAAGGATCCTATAAGAGAATTTCTCCCTCTTACGAGTCGAGAGGGCTCGTAAGCGGTTGTTTCCCTCTTTGTCGAGAATCGACTTTAGAGAGTGAGACCCGTGGATAGTATGTAAGAGACCATTTAGGATTGACTTGCAGGGTCCCATTGCCCCTCTTACGAGTCGAAAAGGCTCGTAAGTGGTTGTTTCCCTCTTTGTCGAGAATCGACTTCAGAGAGTGAGACCCGTGGATAGTATGCAAGAGACCATTTAGGATTGACTTGCAGGGTCCCATTTGTTCAGGAAATAAGTTTTGAATCCTTATTGCCCAAGATGTGAGTCAAAGAAGCTCTCGTCATGGAGTGTTTGTATCCGTGAGTTGAGAAGTTTGCCGGGATTATTTGTTTCCCGAGCGCCAAGGATTATTTGTGTCCTTGGGGTTTGAAACGAGTCGAGGGTTCCTACGGAGACACTGGTGGCTCTGCGAGTCGACGCGGATCAGAAGGCTCTCGTCAAGGAGTGTTTGTATCCGTGAGTTGAGGAATTTGCCGGGATTATTTGTTTCCCGAGCGCCAAGGATTATTTGTGTCCTTGGGGTTTGAAACGAGTCGAGGGTTCCTACGGAGGCACTGGTGGCTCTGCGGGTCGACGCGGATCAGAAGGCTCTCGTCAAGGAGTGTTTGTATCCGTGAGTCGAGGAATTTGCCGGGATTATTTGTTTCCCGAGCGCCAAGGATTATTTGTGTTTTTGGGGTTTGAAACGAGTCGAGGGTTCCTACGGAGGCACTGGTGGCTCTGCGGGTCGACGCGGATCAGAAGGCTCTCGTCAAGGAGTGTTTGTATCCGTGAGTCGAGGAATTTGCCGGGATTATTTGTTTCCCGAGCGCCAAGGATTATTTGTGTCCTTGGGGTTTGAAACGAGTTGAGGGTTCCTACGGATGCACTGGTGGCTCTGCGGGTCGACGCGGATCAGAAGGCTCTCGTCAAGGAGTGTTTGTATCCGTGAGTCGAGGAATTTGCCGGGATTATTTGTTTCCCGAGCGCCAAGGATTATTTGTGTCCTTGGGGTTTGAAACGAGTCGAGGGTTCCTACGGAGGCACTGGTGGCTCTGCGGGTCGACGCGGATCAGAAGGCTCTCGTCAAGGAGTGTTTGTATCCGTGAGTCGAGGAATTTGCCGGGATTATTTGTTTCCCGAGCGCCAAGGATTATTTGTGTCCTTAGGGTTTGAAACGAGTCGAGGGTTCCTACGGAGGCACTGGTGGCTCTGCGGGTCGACGCGGATCAGAAGGCTCTCATCAAGGAGTGTTTGTATCCGTGAGTCGAGGAATTTGTCGTTGAAGTCACTGGCTTCTTCGGTTGAAATGAACCGTTGAGGCTTGGTTTCGTCGTTTGACGGAATCCGCTGAGGAGGTATGGTTTCTTCTTTGTTCACGCCCTTGGATTGTATACAGGGATCGATATGATCTTAACTGTAGGGCCGAAGTTTTATCATTTCTTATTATTATTTTTTTTTTCTTTATTTTATCTCCGCGATGCTCTATCATTTCAGCTTTTATATCGCGAAGGTCGCGATTGCCCAAACATTTCGGCTATTTTTCGCGGTGCCCAATCATTTCGGCTATATTTTTTTTATTTTTACTCGTTGCTTTTTTATTACGAGTCGCCCAATCATTTCGGCTATTTTGCATGCATACATTTTACTTGCTGCTTTTTATTGCAAGTTGCCCTATCATTTCGGCTATTTCGTATGCATGAGTGGTCTACTGGCTTTCGCCGTCAACCTGAAATTGAACACCGATTTCGGCATCAGCACCGCTGCAACTGGGATATTACCAGGAGCGAATCATCATTTGCCTCTATCGTTGTTGAACAAAGGAGGCTTAGCGACCAGGGTTAGGATCCCGTCGGCTAAGGCTTTTGACTTCATGAGCCGTAAGGGTCTCGTGAAGGTATTTCTTCCTACAAGTCGTGGGGATCTTGTAAGTGTATTTTCTCCTTAGGAACCGTGAGGGTTCCTAAGTGTTTTGTTCTTCTGTAAGTCGTAAGGATCCCACAGGAAGGTTTTCTCCTCATAAATCGAGGGGATTTATAAGGATCGTTTACCATACGAACGTATTCCCTGTCATGGGTGGGCCTTGGTTAGGGAGACGTTTATTCGCGCCCGTGGATTGTATACAAGGGTCAATATTGAACCACTTGTAGGGAAATATTGGAAGTTTGTGGGGGTTTGCTTAAGCACAGGTTTAGGTCTCTGTGACTTAAGACTTTCAAATCCTATGGGCCGTGAGGGTCCCATAAGAGAGTTCTCCTTACGAGTCGTGAGGATCTCGCAAGCGTATTTTCTCCTTAGGAATCGTGGGGATTCCTAAGTGTGTTGTTCCCTTGTGAGTCGTAAGGATCTCACGCGGGTGGTTTCTCCTTACAGGGTCGAGAGGACTCCATAAGGGTTCTTTAACGAAGTTGCGCCCTTTCGGGTTTTCACAACATTCGCTGGTAGTCCTGCTGTTTTTACTCACGGAGCCCTTTCGGGTTTTCATCCGTGCCCATTTTGCTTATGGACTTACCGTTTTTTTTTTTTTTAATTATTATTATTATTATTATTTTTATTTTTATTCATCTCGTCAGCCCAAGGATGCCGCAGTTTTAGTTTAAAGACGTTTTCGGTCTGCTATTAGTTTAAGGACATTTCGGTCCGCCGTTGAGAGGGTTGGTTACTACTTATAAAGCCTGAGCTTAGGAAGATAGCGAGCGGACATAGTCGTCGTCATCTACCATTGACCTAGGCTGTGGGTCATTAAGCGTAGTATTTCTTGAGAAAGCGTCCGTTTATTGGCCTGAAAGGCCTTTCACCGTGCATGTCCATGAGTAGATAGGCCCCGCCTTGGTAGACCTTATCAATGATATACGGTCCTTCATAGTTTGGCTCAAATTTTCCCCGCTTGGCGCGATTGGGGATCATGGGCCTTTTGACCACTAGCACGAGTTCGCCTTGGTGGAATGTCCTCGGGCGGCTCAATCTTTCATACGAGCGCGTCATCTTTGCTTTATAGGCTTCCAGATTTTGTTGTGCTAGAAGCCGGATTTCATCAAGGGCGTCAAGCTCTTCAAACCGAAGGTGAGCATTTTCTTCGTCTGTCAGCTCGTAGTGGACTGCCACTCGTAGAGAGGGTAATTCTATCTCGAGAGGGAGTACTGCTTCCGTCCCAAATACCAACGCGTATGGCGTTGTGTTTGTGGCCGTTTTAAACGTAGTCCGATACGCCCAAAGAGCCTCTTGCAATCTTTCGTGCCAATCTTTCTTATTTCGTGACACTGTTTTCTTTATGATCTTCGTCAAGGTCTTGTTGAAGGCTTCAGCTAGACCGTTAGCTCGCGGGTTATAAACTGAGGAATATCTCCAGTCTATATTGTGCTGCTGTGCGAAACGGCTAATTTTATGACTTCGATAGGCTGGCCCATTATCAGAGATGATTCTTCTCGGGGTTCCAAACCGGTAGATGACATGCGTTTTGAAGAAATGGAGGATGTTCTCCGTCTTCACTTCCCTCAACGGTACTGCCTCTGCCCATTTGGAGAAGTAATCAGTCGTCGCCAAGATGAAACGATGTCCCTTTGACGATGCTGGTTCGATGGGACCGACTATGTCAGTTCCCCACATTTCGAATGGCCAACTAGCCATTGTTGGATGTAGTGGATTGGGATGCTGATGGATGAAGTCCCCATGAATTTGGCATGGATGACATTGCCTCGCGTATTCCAGGCAATCCTGCATCATCGTGGGCCAGTAGTAGCCCATCCGTTTTATCTTCAACTTCATCTTAGGGCCTGCTTGGTGGGAACCGCAGAGTCCGTCGTGAACTTCTTGGACGACCCTTCTCGCTTCGTCAGGTCCTAAGCATCTCAACCACAGAGAGTCGAATGACCTCTTGTATAGAATATCATTGACGAAGGCGAAAGACAGAGCTCGTTTCGCGAGCTGATGTCTTGTGGACGCCTCTTCAGGTATTCGGTGGAACTTGAAGTAATCTATGAAGACTTCTCTCCAGTCCTCGGTATTTTCCCTGTCTTTTATTTGCAGGGTTGTCTCCTCAGTTGCTCCATTTTCTTTATATGATCTTAGAGATATTTCTGTTGGGGCAAGCACTCGCCGGCTTTGTACCACGATCCTAACGTCGTCGAGGTTTTCGTCCGCCAGTTCTTTAGCAAGTTTGGCTAGTGCGTCCGCTTTGCTGTTTTCCGCGCGCGGTATGCTCTCCAAAGTATATGAGGGAATTTGGGTTAGCAGTTGTTGCACTTTTTCACCGTATTTTACCAACTCTGGCTTGCATGTTTGGTAGTCGCCGTTTACTTGACTAACGACCAGTTGGGAATCACCGTATATGAGGAGATCTTCAATTCCCATGTCAATGGCGATCTCGAGGCCTGCTATCAGAGCTTCGTATTCGGCTTCATTGTTTGTTCTTGGCTCCGTTAGGGAGAAGGCGTAGCGCATTATTCCTCCTTGTGGAGTTACAAAGATGAGTCCTACCCCTGATTTAATTATAGGGGTACTTTGTTTGCGTTTCTTCATGGAAGATGCTCCATCGAAATAAAGCTCCCATCGAATATTATCGCCGTCGACCGCATCGAACGCATGTTCGTCTGGAAGATCGCAATTCAGAGGAGAATCGGCAGGTATCGGATGCTCAGCGAGGAAGTCGGCGATGGCCTGGCCTTTCACTGCCTTGAGAGGTTGATACGTTATCGAGAATTCCATCAAGAGCAGGGCCCATTTAGCTAGTCTTCCCGTCAATATGGATTTTGACATTAGGTATTTAAGAGGGTCCACTTTTGAAATCAGACGGACCTCGTGCGCCAACGCATAGTGCCTAAGCTTTGTTATTGCGAAGATCAACACCAGGCAGTGTTTTTCAATGGGAGAGTAGTTGCTTTCTGCCCCCAGCAGGACTCGACTTAAGTAGTAAAGTGCTCTTTCTTTCCCTTGATCGTTCTCTTGTGCCCATAATGCGCCTAAAGAACCTTCGAGGGCGGTTGTATAAAGAATAAGAGGCTTCCCCTTAACTGGAGCAGCCAACACCGGAGGGTTCTGCAGGTATTGCTTGATCTCATCCAGTGCGCCTTGGCATTTTTGGTCCCAAACGAATGGGGTTCCCTTCTTCATCAGGTGGCTGTAAGGACGGCACTTTCCTGAAAGGTTGGCTATGAATCGCCGTATATACGCGAGTTTCCCTTGGAGAGACCGCAGCTGTTTGAGAGTCCTCGGCGGAAGCATTTCCATGATCGCTTTGATCTTTGACAGATCTATTTCAATACCTCGGTGCCGAACGACGAATCCCAGGAACTTGCCCGAGGAAACCCCGAACGCACATTTAAGAGGATTCATCTTCAAGTTGTATTGCCGAAGGCGTTGAAATACAGTCTTCAGATGCTCGAGATGTTCCTCGTATGATTTGCTTTTAACCACGAGATCGTCGATATAGCATTCGACGATTTCGTGTATAAGGTCGTCGAAGATCTTCGTCATGGCCCTCTGATAAGTAGCGCCGGCGTTCTTCAAACCGAAGGGCATCACTTTATAACAAAATATACCAAGCGGAGTCCTGAAGGCCGTGTGCTTCTGATCTTCAGGGTGCATTTTTATTTGATTATATCCCGATGAGCCGTCCATGAAGGAGAAAACCTCATGAGTGGATGTGTTGTCTATCATCAGTTCGGTGACTGGCACTGGGAAATCATCTTTTGGACAGGCTTTATTGAGATCCCAGAAGTCTACGCATATGCGCACTGTCCCATTTTTCTTCATCACTGGGACGATGTTGGCGATCCATTCAGGATATTGGACTTCCTGGATGAAGCCAGAGTCTATCAGCTTTTTGACTTCGGCGTTGATGCTCATCTCAAGCTCGAGTCGCATTCTTCTCGGCGCTTGTTTGACTGGCTTAATGTCTGGGGATATCGCCAACTTGTGTACAACAATTTCTGGATCTAGTCCCGGCATTTCGGAATAGTTCCACGCGAAGCAATCTTTGTGCTGCAGAAGCACATCCTTTAATGCAGCCACCCTTTCTTCAGATAGCAGCTCGCTGATGAATGTCGGTCGCGGGTCATTCTCCGTCCCCAACTCAATTTTCTTGAGATTATCTGCAGTGGTATGTATTCCGTCCTACAGTTCTTTCGGAGCTGGGGGAAACTCTGAGATTACCTCATCGCTGCCGCTTTCAAAGCACCAAGGGAGATTGTTCATGTCTTCGGACCCTTCTTTTAATACTGTTATCACATGGCAGGTGTGAATTTTCTGCCAATCCCAATGCGGAGTTGGTTTTATTCTTGTGTTTTCGGGTTCGTGCTTTTGCGGCGGCGCTACCCTCCAACTGTCAGACAACGCGAATTTGCCAAGCTGATATTGGTCCTCAACCCAATTCTTAAAGGTGAAGCAATCTTCAAACGGATGCCCTACTACTCGATGGTAAAAGCAATACCTTGGGTTGGAGACTTCGCCTGCTTGTTCAGGGTGCTTAGACTCTGGCAACGTAAGCATTTGATGTTTTAGAGCGAGATCGAATATTTTCCTTGTTTTGTTCCGAGGAAAAGAGTATGCTCGACCCATTTTCTTCCCGAGGGCTAAGTCAATAACGCTCGATTCTCGGATGCGCGGCTTCTTAGCTCTGCTTTTTAGTTGTCGAGCGCCTCTCTTGCCTTTCGACTTGTTTTTGTTCTCGCGTCGCACCTTTTTTGTAGCAGGTTGACAAGGAGCGGCATCTTCGTTCTTTACTGCCTGTTGGAGGAGGCGCTGTGTCTTAGCTTTCTCATAGATTGCCATTTCACGATCGTGATCATCTCGGGCTTTTTGACTCGCATCCCTTATAAGTTTGCTCATCTGGTCTTCGGACGATGGACTGGGCGGTTTTGTATCAGGAACTTTTGCTGGTTCAGGATTAGCGTCCTCCCATTGAGCGTCCGCCTCTTCATCGAAGTCATACATGGCATAACAGCTGTTTATTAGCTCCCGCTTCTTTGGCCGGATGTACCCAAGCCCTTTGGTTTCTACTTTCCCGTTAGGCAGTTTGCATTGGGTCCCGGGAATGTTCCAGACCTTGTCATAGAATTTGGCTTTTCTAACGGTCTGTGTGAAGGACATCCCCTGGCGTTTTAGCAGTTTCTTCAAACCTTCGGTATAATATCGGGGAAGACGGATAGGCTGAAGCCTGTCGAGCGTGGGATCCGCGCCATGCCAAACTTCTTTTTCTACTTTGTTTTCTTCAGAACGGTAGAATAAGATTGCCTTCTCGCCTCTTCGTCCGGGAGGGATATAGAATGTCTGCAATTCTTCTACGCTGTTGGTGTCGAGTACATCCAGTTCTTTGTAATGTTCGAGTGGCACCATGGTTATTTGCAGACTTCGCTCTTCATCATCGGAAATCCGTATCGAAGGCCGAGCAGGGAATATAGCATGAACTTCATCCTCTGAATCACTACCGAAGATCAACGAAGGAACGGATGGTCCTGGCCTGGTAGATTGGGATGGACCTGAATAAATTATATCCTCCTCCTCGGTGTCACTGCCGAAGACAGGGATGGTGGCATTAGTTTTGTTCTCCGGTTTGTGACACCTTTCCGTGTCTTCGAAGCTCGGCAAGAAGTATTTGGCATCTTCATACTTGCGAACCTCGTTCACGGAAAACGGATTCAACTCTCCAGCCACAGTGTACTCGAGGCCATCCCTGGAATACTTCATGCACTGATGCTGTGTAGAAGGGATGATATTGTACTCGTGTAGCCATGGTCGGCCGAGCAGAGCATTGTAGCATGTCTTGGCATCTATAACATGGAATTTGATGTCTGTGACGAGCAACCCGAAGCGTAACGTCAATATTACAGATCCGAGAGTCTTTGAGGATTGAGAGTCGAAACCGGAGATAGTGATCTTGTCTCGGGCGAGGTGTTGGACACTCATGCAAATTTCCTTTAACACTCGTACATTGAGTAAATTGACAGACGATCCGTTATCGACCAAGATTTTACCTATCTTTATGTCATGGCAGTATCCTGAGACATAAAGAGGGCGATTGTGTTCACACGTCCCGAGAAGAAGGTCCTCATCACCAAAAGCAACGTCGGCTGTGTGCACTTCTTCCAATTCGTCTTTCATCTTTTCTTCGGCTAGGAAGGCTTGAAACTGGTCCGGGTCTTGTAGCGCTTTAATCAAAGAGTCTCTCGCCTCCTTCGATAGTAACAAGGCATCGAGGATGCTGAGTTGTGAGGGTAGCTTCCTCAGATGCGCTAAGACATTGTAATCCACCTTACTCCTCTTTGGCGGATTTTTGGCAGTTAACTCTTCCGCGACTTGGTCATCCAAAGTGATGTCTTCAGAGACCTTCTCTTTCCCTTTATCTTTTCTATTCGAGGGTCCGAGGTTCTTTTCAGGCAATGTCCGATTCCGCAGCTGTATATTTTCGCAAGACTTCGGTTCTTCTTCTTTTCCCGAAGTTGACTCTTTAAAGAGAGGGGCAATCTCTAGTTCCTCATCAGAGTCACTCCCAAATATGGGCACTTGTGACCTGGTAGTGTTAACCATGTGACAGTTGCCGGCAGTTCTTTCAAGCGCTTTGGTCGTGTTTCTTTGCTCCCGACGAACCCTACGCTTTTCCCGTTTAAAGCGTTGTTGATTAGCGACGTATCCTTGCCACCATTTATCGAACGCTTTGCACTCTTGGGTAGAATGTGAGACCTTCTGATGATATAAGCAATAAGAGGGGTGCATTTCTACCACGCTAGTAACTTTTCCTTCTGAGGGTGGTAGCTTCATGCCCATCGATATGGCCTTAGCGAACTTCTTTTTTATCTTAAATTGGCTTTTGTCAGCGGTGGAGGCATTTTGCTCCAGTGGGATCATCTCAGCTCCTCCCTCAAGTCGCTGGCGCTTGGCCGTTTCGAATATCGCCGTCTCGCGTTCTTGATCAGCTTTACTTTTCAATCGAGCTTCACTAAGAAACGCGTCAATCATTTCTATTGATAATTCCGGAACCCTTGACTCAGTATTTGCCCCCGGCGTTTTGGTGCCAGAAGTCCCTTCATCGTTCGAGGTCGAGTGAGAGATCATATGACAGCTTGCCACATATCCGTCGGATTCATCCGATGAAGTTTCTTCCTCATCTTCTTTTTGAAAGACGTGATCAAGGAAATCTTGGAGCGTAATGGGAGTCCGCGCCTTTTGGTTGTACTCATCCAGTGCGTCGATCTGCTTCTGTAAGTCCGTGCGCTTGTCGCCAGGCTTCACGGGCTTCTTAGATTTCTTCTTCTTCTTTTTCGAAGATTTTGACGGCTGGCTATGAACGCTTGAACTACCACCATCGGCCTTCGGTGTCAGACGTGGTTTCAACATCCCCTCTATAACCTGCGGCTCCAAGGGGTTCTTCCACTTGACCGCTGGACAGGTCTGAAGATCATTTAGCATTCTCCTTGTTTTGGCTGATAATACAACCTCCCAGGGAGCTTCTTCAATGACGGAGCATGTTGCCCCCGGCGTATTCGTTCCCTTATAGGTGTGGGGCTGCGGAGGATTCACCTTCCATTTTTCAGATAGCGCAAACTTGCCCTGACGGTACTGGTTTTCAAGCCAATTTTTGAACACGTAACAGTCTTCGATTGGATGTCCTAGCACTCGATGGTAAGGGCAATAATTAGGCTCGTTAACGTCACTTGGTTGTGACGGACGTTTTGGATCTGGCAGATTTATGAGCCTATTGCGCAATGCCAGCTCAAATAACCTCCTTGTTTTATCACGGGGGAAGGAGTAAGCACGTCCCATCCTGTCCTCAAGGGGTACGTATGGGCGCGTGTTATTTGGACGAGCAACCGGTTTCGAGTCGTTCGGTTGTTGTTGGGCATTAGCGACGATGATCGCTTTTCCCTTTCCTTTATCGTTTCGAGAGTCTGGCTTCGGAAGAGGGGGTTTATGGCCCATTTGGTCCATCTGCGCCAATTTGTCGATCAAAGCCTGGAAAGAAGTCGGCTTGAAGAACATCATAAACTGCGAAATGGTTGCTTGAGGATCAAGGGTTCCAACAAACATTCCCACCGCAGGGGCTTCTTCTATACGCTGTTCACATTTAGACCATAAATTACGCCACCGTATAGCGTACTGGACCCACGTCTCGCCGGGCTTTACCCTGGCGTTAATCAGCGCCGTCATTGGAGTACGTTCGCTGGCACTTGCAAAGCGTTGGGTGAAGAGCAGCTCCATCTCTGCGAAGGTTTTAATGGAGTCGTTGGGGAGCTCGGAATACCACTCGAAAGCCGTATCTGATAAGCTTCCAACAAACTGGCGCAGCAAGAGCTTGTCGTCGCCTCCAGTGTTACCACAAAGCGCCCTGAATTGAGCAACATGATGATGGGGATTGCCGGTCCCCTTGTAGACATGAAACTTTGGAATTGTGTAACCTGGCGGGTACTTGATTTGGTCATACCAGCCCGGATATGGCCGCCCCGTTTTTACAACGTGGCCGGCTGCTTCGGCCGCGTGATGAACTTTTATCTGCTGGGCTATATATTCGTCCAGATCCGTTTTAGAGATTGTGTCTTCTTTAGCCGTCGATAGAACGGGGTGAGGGTTTGATGTTTCTCCCCTATCATCCCCAAGGACGATCGGGGGTTCTTCAGTCGGGGATTCTGGTTGTATCATCATCCCTATCATATCCTGGAAGAGAAGGCCCATGCGCTGTATATTGGCTGCTTGTTCAGCAGCCTCTTGGTCTCTCTTTTCGAGCATTCGGCGAAGGAACTCGGCGTCGGTCTCTTCTTCTTGACGTTCATCTGAGGACGTCTCAGGATTCTCTTTTGGCCCCGTGAGTGCAGCCATTGTAGTCATCATCTCCTAGAGCTTTTGTTGCTGCTCCTGAGATTTGGTCACTGACCGGGTAAGCGGTCGGTGACCCATAGAAGTACGACTTTCTTCTTTCCCCGAAGCCATATAGACCGTATGAACTGTGATGCCCCCTGACTTAGGGCGTTTAGGTTCACCGTTCTTAGACTTTGTCAGCGTCATGGGAGCTTTTTCTGGCCTCTTCCTTTTATGGGCCTTTGAGGTTGAAGGAGCCGTTGAAGTGGGCATCCTAGCATTTGTTGCCCCCTGTTGTTTAGTGGGGCGGTTTTTGTCTTTTTCCACCCTTGCCCTGTTCTGGCGACGGAAGTGGTCTGAGTCAATCACGGAGTCTTGAACCTTCCGCCAAATTTTATAAACTTTCGCTGACAGCCGTTGAGGGGGCTGTTCCTGTTTCATCTCCGGAGCTTTTTCCATGGGTGGAGGAGACCTTTTTAACGTAGCCACCGGGGAGTTCTTTCTCACCTTCCTCAGCATTTCAAAGCTGTTCCCAGTTGGAACAGCAGCATCGACTTCCACCGTTGGAGCAGGTGGGGTTAGCCCTGAGGGGGAGTCGCCCCCTGCTTTCCTTACTCTCTGCCAATGGCGACGTCGCGCACGACGAGCCGTTGGGACTGGCTCGGAAATCGAGATAATCTCTTGTTGCCCCCTGTTTGAGCGTGGGGTAACTGTTGATGTCAGCCTATCGAAGACTGACGCCTTCTGACCAGCTGGGGGAGGAGTAGGAACCGTCAATCTTGTGAAGACTGACTCTCTGATAGGAGAAGCCGCTTTAACGACTTCCAAAGCAGCGGCCGTTGCCCTCTTTGGGACAGCCACCTTATAGTTCGGACCCAGCCTGGTGAAAACGGAGGCTGTTGGTTCAGTAGCAGGCGACCCGTTGACAGGGGTCGTGGTAACAGTGAGCCGGTCGAACACCGACTTCTTGTTCGCTTCTGGTGCGGGTATCGGCGCCGAGAAGCTTGTAGGTGGGACCATGGTCCCGAAGAACAAGCCGGTGGTGGCCTGAGTCACCTGGCCTACCGGCAGAGTCAGGAAGGAAGCCGCCTGGGGCCCATATGCTACACCTCTCGGTGAGGTGGAACGTCCGTTGCATTGGCATTTCGAGCAGTTGGTGCAGTTGGTGGCCATTGAATGCTTGAGTTCTGTACCAAACAAAAGTCCAAATCTTAGCAACTTGAAATCCGAAGGCAATCATTTAACAAACCGCGATTGGTTCGCGAAGACGACACACGAAGTGTGGAGTGGAAAGAGGAAGAGGTCCCACCGGGCGTGCCAGAATCTGTTCCCCTCCGAACGGCGGCCGGGACGTTAGGACGTCCGTGCCTGAGGTTCGGGGCAGATGCTATTTGGTTTTATCCGTCTATCTCTCCGAAGATACCAAGTTGATTTATAGCACCTTGTATCGGAGGTTTAGACGGATGCGGCCGATGTAGCAGACTTCGTCAGATTCCCCCTCAGGATGAGGGGTTTTTGATTGTGGGGACGCTCTTCCCTGCAGGCGCAAGCCCCTGCAGTTAATTACGCTACCGCATCGCGGTAACAACTTTCTCCTACTCCAGAATTTCACTTCGTGTCGTGTGTGTTTGTTTTGCTTGTGATTGCCCGTGGATTGTATACGGAGACTGAGTGATGTCGTCACCCGTAGGACGTAGATTAGTCCAAATCCGTATTTTACTTAGATTTGGGTTTGGTGTTTTTAGTTTAAGGATGCATTAGTCGCGTTGCGTCTAAGATCGACTTAAACATTTGTTAAGGATACGTTAGTCCTGTTTTAGACTAAGATCAACTTAACATCATGATTGATTTAATTATCCGGCCGTCGGGACTCGTCACCTCTCTGACGTCGTTGAGGGATTACAACGACAGGCGTCTGAGGAGTTCAGAGATGTACCCTTGAACCAAAGTTAATTTGGAGTTTTATTGTTTATTTAAATGTCTAAGGACACGTTAACCGTATTTGGGGTTAAGATCAACTTAGGCGGGACCGTTTAGATCCAACAAAGGAGCGTTTGGGCCCTATTGTGCCAGTTTAAGGACATGGTGGTCCATCGCCAGTTTTAGGGACGTGGGGGTCCATTATTAGTTTGGGGATGTTTCGGTCCGTCGCCAGTTTAAAGACGTAGTGGTCCGTATTCCAGTTTAGGGACGTGGTGGTCCGTCGCCAGTTTAGGGACGTAGTGGTCCATTATTAGTTTAGGGACGTTTCGGTCCGAAATTAGTTTAGGGACGTTTCGGTCCGATATTAGTTTAGGGACGTTTCGGTCCGATATTAGTTTAGGGACGTTTCGGTCCGTAATTAGTTTAGGGACGTTTCGGTCCGATATTAGTTTAGGGACGTTTCGGTCCATCGCCAGTTTAGGGACGTAGTGGTCCATATTAGATGAGTGGTCGTTGGGACCCGTCATCTCTTTGACGTCGTTGAGGAATTACAACGACAGATGTCAAAGGAGTTCGGAGATGTACCCTCGAACCGGTCGTGACTTAGTTTATGAGAGGCATTTAATTTAAGGACTTACAGCCAGGATTGGGTTAAGTCTAATTTTTATTTTAGGCTCTGCCCGATAAAAAGAATCAATCTAAACAGGGCTCTGCCTCTTTTTATTCTAGCAGTTTGATTTGGGCCAAGCCCTCAAGCATTTCCAAACAGGGCTCTGCCCTTTCATGATTTGATTTGGGCCAGGCCCTCAAGAATTTTTTAAATAGGGCTCTGCCCTTTTATTTTTGTGATATGATTTGGGTCAGGCCCTCAAGAATTTTTCCAAATAGGGCTCTGCCCTTTCATGATTTGATTTGGGCCAGGCCCTCAAGAATTTTTCCAAATAGGGCTCTGCCCTTTTATTTCTGATTTGGGCCAGGCCCTTTTAAATAATGAGTTGCAGGAACTCAAGAATCTTCTGATTGAAGAACAAAGGTGCATAGCACTTTTGATCTACATTTAGATCAAAAGAAAACAAGTTTTTCTTCTTGTTTTCTTTTCATAGAACCAAGGGTTCATATCAAGTGCAAGGCACTATTTATTATTCTTTTTCCTTTTTAGAACCAGGGGTTCATATCAAGTGCAAGGCACTATTTATTTTTTTTTATTTTCTGTTCTTCAGAAATTTTACCTTCTTCTTTTTTTTGTTCTTGATTAATCTTCAAGAGCTCTCTTTTTCCAGAAGTTTTTTTCCTTCTTTCGATGATGATTGATGATCTGATTATCTGATTCCTCCCTTTTGAATAAGGCTTGGGGTCTTATTTATAGTGCCCACAAATTTGTTGGATTTGTTAACAAAATCTTTCCTGAATAATTTTGGGAATTTTCCCACCATTGGATCTTTGATCCAAGGGTTCCTGTTTTACAGGAGAACAGAAAAGATTTATCTAAATCTTCATTCAGTTGCTGCGCAACTCACCAGCACATGACACGTGTCGCGCATCCGAGCGCTTGCGCAGTCGCGATTGCGCAACTGCGCAGACACGTGTCACGCATCTGTGCGCTTGCGCAGCTGCGACTGCGCAGACACGTGTCACGCATCTGTGCGCTTGCGCAGACACGTGTCGCGCATCAGTGCTTTTGCGCAGCTTAGACTGCGCAACTGCGCAGACACGTGTCACGCATCTGTGCGCTTGCGCAGACACGTGTCGCGCATCCGTGCGCTTGCGCAGTTGCGATTGCGCAACTGCGCAGACACGTGTCGTGCATCCATGCGCTTGCGCAGACACGTGTCGCGCTGCCATGCATTTGCGCAGTTAAGTCTTTAATTACGTTTTCTGAAGAGCCTTGCTCTGATGGGACGCACCGTCTCGGGCGTTACGCTGCTGAATTGGCTTCTGCCATGTGGCAAATTGCGCACTGCGCACGGAAACCGAAGCGTTGCTTCAAATTTTGAATTTTCAAAATTCAGTAGAGCCTTGCTCTGATTGGGGGAAACAAGGCAGATATGCCATACTCATAGACGAACGGACCGGACTGTATATACATTGTCACTGTTAGGCTCAGTAGGGTTTCCGGATGAGTTCGCTCATCGGCATCCCTTGAGGTCAGTCCATGGGCAGCCGTTACGCATTGCTAGTGCCGCTGACGGTTTGTGGTTAAACCCACTGTCAGGGTACTGACGAGTCATTAGAGTTCCCCACAGACAGTTTCCCAAGTTCGGGCGAAACGTTGTAGAGGCCGTATGGTTTTATGGCAGGGTTCGGAAAATGCACGTGCGTTTACGCACGTGTTATTTTTCGGGCAGATGATACTGGTCGGCTTTGGTTTAAGCCGGATCCGAGTATTATATTGAGTAGGTATAATATCTTTGTCTCAGTTGCATTTGTATTCGGTCGTAATACAAATGCGGGTATATTTATACAGTTTCGGGGTTATCCTGAAAGTCGTTTCAGGATCACTTTTGGAAGTTGCCAGTTTCCAGTTTTCTATCAGCCGTCTTTTAACATTCGGTTAAAGACGGATTTATCTTTTCTTGGATAAGGGTGAGTCATCATTCTAGAAGTTTCTAGAAGTGATGATGAGGCTAGTGAGTGATTAGTGCATTAATGGTGTCATTAATGCAATGGTGACTAAGGGTTTAGATTCAATGTTTCTTAATGAGTCATTGTTATTCATTTATGATAATGATATGCTTCTTGTTTATTATCACCCCCCCTTGATTGCTCCTACCCTCACCTCCCTCCTTGAATAAAAGTGGCCGGCCCCCCTCTCCTCCTCACTTCACTCATGAGAGAAAATTATGGTTGCTAAAAAGAAAAGAGTATAGTTTTGGATGCATGGAAATTTCATAGTTCATTTCTTGTTCCATTTCATTTCCATCGGCAACTTCATTTACCGATCGTCCACGGACTTGGACGAAGTGAGACAAAGTCATCTACTCATTCTCTACATCATTCTTGGTCGTCTCTTTTAGCAAACTTGATGATCGAGTTGCCTCGAGTCAGAGGCGGGAGCCCGTTTAAAGAACCGTCGATGTGGTGCCACCTCGACGAGGATATCGGAGATCGACGAGATCGGAGCAGCCGCAACGGAGCGTGGGATGATGGTTGAAGAACGAAGGACTCGGATCGTTCGGTATAACCTTTCTACACTCTTTACAGTTTGCTAGTTTAGCAATAATGGCAGATCCGGGTTAAAGTATACGATAGCGCCAGTTAAAAGTTTTTGTTCCGCATTTTGGCGTCTGTATTCGGCCGGGGCGCTAGCGTACACTTACAGTGGTATCATAGCCTCACCATTTTGCTATACTAACTTGTGCTAACGAGTTTAAAATATCGATCCGACCGGAAATCGAAAATTGCAAAATCCTAGCTCGACAGTTTCTGTTGATTTTAAATGGTCTCCTAAAATTTTTCTGCATGTCTTAAAAATCTGTGCAGGCTTTTCTAAGAACCACGACAAAATTTGGGGACATGACTCCGCCAAAGCGCCGCGGAAACGCGGTCAAACCCATGGTTTGACCGCGCATCCGCGGCCACTTGGTGAGCTCATGCTCCCAAATTTGTACAGTGGGTTCTTCTCTGGATTTTGTGGTTTTTGGTAAATATCGTTTTGGCCCAGATTTTGTTACTGTTCACCAGTAAGTCATGGGGCCCACTTTTTGATATTTGGTCGATCGAAATTTAAACTTGTTAGTTTACAGTGCTTACATTATATCTCCGACCGGAAATGTCATTTGATCGGTAAACCGCGTTTGATTGCTATAGTTCTTTTAGACGGGTTTGCGAACGTGACATTCGCGTTGATGTTCTGTTTTGTGCTGTGATGTTGCGGATTTGTCGTGGTGGATAGCAGTGTGCAATGATAGTACAGTTTGTGTTTATTTGTACATTTGATATTGCGGGGCGAGCGTCCAACTTGTGGACAGCCGTCACTGCCTGTTGTATAATATTCTTTTGGGGCACGACCAGGTTGCGGTCGATGTACCTATTGTACTATTTTTCATTACTGTACTAGGTTTTGCCCCGCGACGGAGTGCACGGATAGCCGGGTTCTGGGGGGCAACGGGTCCGCATCTCATGGCTTTGAGAGGCAGAGGGGTCCCACTCTAGAATTGGCAGACTATTCGCCGCACTCGTAGGGGGTACAGGTTGACCCAAGGAGGGGTGCCCAAGCTTACCGGATTCCGTGATGTGCTGGGTGGTCCATTAACTATGCTGTAGGGGACTGCCTCACTTCAGGTTTTGGCGGGTAACTTGCCGCACCCGTAGGGGTCTAGGTTTCATTGCACAGGCTATCCACATGACAGGGGAACGTCGGGTTTCAGCAGCGGCTCTGTGAAACCCGGGGATCCCAGATATCTGTATTGTTCTATGATGCTTATTACTTTTCTGTAATGTTGCATACTATCACGCCTGGAGCGATTATTGTATATTGGTTTATATACTATTAGATGTTGTATATGTTTTACACCCGCGCTAGTCTATTCCCCGCTCTGTCGTTAGTTAAGTAACCTAACGGGTGATGACGGGACCCAGTGACGAATGCGGATGGCATATACGTACATTTTATTTTTCGTTCTTTTCTGGTGTGATAATTAATGGGACTGCGTTGATTTTGATCAATGCAAAGTAAAACAAACCTGTTTGCAGTTGTTGGAACAAATTTAAAAAGTGTTATTGCAAAGACGTTTTCTTTTGTTATGCATAGCGGTATTCAGTGGAATATCCTGCACCTCATTCGACGGGGCAAGGGCTGATATCCCTTCACCGGGACTGACCCCTTGGGCAGAAGTTTGCGTCAGGGTAATAACTTCACTATAGTCGATTACATGTTGCTTTGCATAGCGGTATTCAGTGGAATATCCTGCACCTCATTCCACGAGGAAAGAGCCGAGATCCCTTTACCGGGAGTGACCTCTTTAGCAAAAGGTTTTCGCCACTATATTTTAAAAAAAAAGCTATCAGGTTCCTTCAGCGATATCAAGTTCACTACGTTAAAGGTTTTTCGCCAAAAACCAGCCGTAGCCCTCCGTCATTTCATATGAATGGTCAGTAGTATTCAAGCTATGTTGGTCTAGCTCTTAGCTAGGACATAGTGATTGGTAGCTGCTGGGGTGTTCACATGTTGCATAGATAGATGAGTTGGTTTGGGACAGTCGTACAGCCTTGTTGGCCCTTAGTCAAGGGCGAGTACGGGTGGGTTCAAATTAACAAGATAATGATGGAAGAACTTGACATGTGACTTATGATGGGCTGGCCCTTAGTCACGATCATAAGAGCATGGGGCAAAAACTATATCGGGAGTTTCTAAAGAAACTGAAACTTGCCAAGTATGCGTATACCTTCTGGAGTATGAGTAACGTGGATGCATTCCATCACGTTATCATGCGATAAGAGTTGGATCCCGATTCCCACTGATGAGTTGGTTTACTCTTCGGGTGATCCCGATTGATTCTTCTTTAGGTTTGGAGGAGAATTTGACAGGACAGTGGGAGGTTTCCGGATTAGATGAAGTGATGACCATTCTGATCTAGGTTAGAGTGCACGCAGAGTGTTTCTTTTCTCTCTCTCTTTGGCAGCGACCTTTGACCGACCCTAGACTATGACTCAGTGACCAGGTTGACCGAACCTTCTTAAAATACTGGCATTTGGATTGTCTGAGTTGCATAAGTCATTGCCACTCCTTCTTCTACCCTTTGCATTTCTCAGAACACCCGTATTACTACGGATATCCACTTCCATTGGATAGATCCATCGTATGGTTATATACGAACTCGAAGGGACTTCTTCGAGGATGGATCCAGGTTCAGGAGAAATAGAATTGGTTTATTCAGTTGTCTTTTATTATCACCTTCTCTCAGGTTGCGAGAGCTCCTTGGTTTAGGAGAGTACACCTATTACGCTTATTGGATAGTCTTATTCCAAACCATAGGCTGGTGCCGAAAGGTAGGGAATGAAGAAAACCAATTAGCCTAAGTAGGGTGTGCAGAAGGTAATATGTAAAGACAAAATAAAGGGATTAGAAAGAGGGCAAAGTAAATTGCGACTGATATCATTCACGACCAAAACCGCGTACTTCATCGCCACTCCTATTTCACCTTTAAAAGAATAAGGTATTATTCAGTTGTCTTTTATCGTCACCTTCTCTCGAGATGCGAGTACTCCTTGGTTTAGGAGGGTACACCTATTATGCTTACTGGATAGTCTTCTTCCAAACCATAGGCTGGTGCCGAACGGTAGGGAAGGAAGAAAACCATTTAGCCTAACGATGGTGTACAGAAGGTAACGACTAAAGACAAATAAAGGGGATTTGGAGAGATAGCAAAGAGATATACGGTTGAAGTCATGAATTGGAATATGGAAGAGGCATTACTATGAATACCAGGATACCCCTACGAAACATTTTCATGTTTCAGTGCATTGTTAAAGAAATACTGTTTTTCCCGATTAGACACTTACTCCAAGGGTATGTATTTACCAGGTTTCATTCTCATATTTGTATGGTTTTACAGATGATGAGTGGGAGTAAGATATTGGGAATTAGGTGATCATCCTCATTATATCGGAATTCGTTGTAATTGGTGGTATTTGAGGAAATCGCCAGGGTACAGTTTTCAACCTACGACGCACAGGTTTTGAGTTGTTTAACTCAGCGGACTTATACAGAGTATTGTATGTTGTCTAAGTGTCCTTCAGGACAAAGGGGTAGGTCCTCGTACTGTGTTCTGTTTACTTATGACTTCTCTAGTATTTAGACAAGTGTTTCGTAGAAATACAAGGTCTAAGTTTTGAGAAGTTGTGGGTATAAGAATAAAGTAGAGAACCAGGTATCACAAGTATCGGGATTCTTCAAAGAGATCGAAAATGTAGATTCTTGTGATTGGTATTCAGATGATAGTGATGGTTTTGAGAAACGAGTTTTCTCTTTCAGGTTACTCATAATTGGATGGATTCCTAAGTTGAGTAATGCTGATTTTCCTCTTCCATTAAAGTGATATGCACTGGAGACAGCTGCATGATTTGAATATGGTTCCAATTAAATAAGTGCCAAAGTTTCTGTATTGGATATAGAATGGTTCGTACCTTAAAAGTTGTTAAGGTACGGGGAGCTGTCCAGCTTATGCTTAAAACCAGACTCTGGATAACTCAGGGCACGTTTCTGTAATGGCTGTTTGTGGGTTGACCCTGGCTATGACGAGGGTTGATATTCTACCATTTGGAAGATCAATAGTGATATTGTTCTTGACTCGCCACAGTTTTAGTAAAAATGGATCTTTTTCAGAAAACAGTAGTGGGAGTATGGTAGAACTGGAAGTGATTCCAGAACCGCAAACGATTACGGAAAATTTAATATGACCTATATATTCAATCAGGTTTGACATTCCAATAGCCACTCCGCAGATTTGGTGGGTAACCTCAGACACCCGAGAGGTACTTCGGTAAGCTCAAGGACGGTGACAGGGAGGTTCTTATCTACCCAGAGTTGACACTACTGTTGTTCCAGGCTATGAGACCCGGTAGGAGGGTTGTCGTAGTCAGTGGGAGCAGCGGAAGCATAGTGGGCAAGTAGCTTATGTCTATTTATAGACTTGAGCAGTAATAGCGGAGATAGATCATCTAATTTTGATGTGACAGTCATGGGTTTGACTTCAATCAGAATAGGGGATGGATCTGTTAAGAAGGTAGTAGGGTGTGATGTCATGGTATCTGGATGACATACACAGAGTAGGAAGTAAAATTTCTATACTACGATCGGTTGTACTGTGGTCGTCACACAGTTGTTTCTCCAGACAGGATATGGATATAATATTTGACATTATGGTTTCTAGATCTATGGTTTTAGATCTCGATTTGGGTAGTTTCCCAATGTGGGTACTTTGACAGATATTCTAATGGTTTTTGGAATAGTTGACTCCTAGCATGGTGGTGTACGTGCAGGTGATGGAGTCACCCTCTCTAAAGGTGTCTTACAGACTAAAGGGGAGAGGGATGTGCATGATTGACAGATCACTTGCTTAGGCAGTTGAGTCAATCATGAGATGTCAAGTACCACACCAAATGTTGGTTTTGCACTAGATGCAATAAGTTTGTATTAATCCAATCCTGGAGAAATATAATGAAGCAGTTTTAGAACATAAGTACATATTCTACGGATTTGATGACGGCAGCCTCCTTCGGGAGACGGTTATCATTCCAAGCTCCAAAGGTGACATGGTTGACAGAGTGATTGTCAGAGTTATAGTTTTCCCTCTGACGAAGAGGGACAGTATTGTGGACAGGTGGTCCAAGAGGATACTGTGGGTGGCATGGTGCCGGATACTGATTAGGTTCAGTGATCGATACAGTCTAAGAAGTTTGGATTTGGAGTTCATTTATGAACTAGGTCCCATCAGATATCCAGACATATTCTAAGACGGGTATTACTCATTTCGGGAGATGGCTTTCTCCACGAACTTGAGATTAAGAGAGATATAGAAAGAAACTTCTAGGCAGATCCACTCACTAAGGCTATTTCTCGAACACAATAGTTTTATAAACGGGCTTTGTGATACTGATTAGTAGAGGAGTTGGATGTTCGGTTTCACACGGGCTGTGAGTAGTCGACATCGCAATAATTAGCCTTGAGTGCAAGTGGGAGATTGTTGGAGATAGTGCCCTCATAGTCAATTATTGGATCACAGGTACGTGATTGCAATGATTGCGGAGGACCTATACCGTTAGGACAGTCTTACTCAAGATGATAGTATGCTATCCGGTTTGCCTTTATCAGTCGTGTACATGTTCAGGTGACTGATTACATGTTACACTTTGATAGAGCCCTTAGGATCTTGCTTTACCACCAACAGTATGATGGCGATCATATACGTGAGAGTTGGGTGGTTTATACGCATATCCTTAATTGTGGTCCCTAGTCGTGGGAGTTTCGAGACAGGGCATCGATACTCCGGAGTAGACTAGTGTATACAGTCGAGACCCCGACGAGGGGCGGTGGCCGGTCTCACAAGCCACTGGTGTCAGTTGGATCACCTAAGATGTATACAGGTGCTCATTGGGTTATGAGTACACCGGACAGGACTCGCCGGGAATCTGCTAGTTAGTATTATATCTACCGTCAGATAGCAGTTCCCTGGTGACATGTGTACAGGTTAGTTCATCGACCTGAGATCGTCATTTGTCTCGTGTGAGTTCCCACTGTGCTTTGATTTCTACCCTACCACGGCTCAAAGGAGTCGTGCAAACAGGTAGCTTTTGGGTACAGTCCCGAGCCATATGGAGGCACGTGAGCGGATCGGCAGGGGATTCGTCTCTCCCGGTATTGGGGGCGAGGTCGTGCTGTGTCTATGAGAGCTATTACACAAAGTCCATGGCCATGGCAGGAGATTTACTGGTAGGTACTCCAGTAGTATCTCAGGATGTTATTGGGCTTCACTCCGACACGACTTATACTGCTATTGGGGGTCTGACGTTACTAGCCCCCTAGGCAGATATGCGATACTCATAGACGAACGGACCGGACTTTATATACATTGTCACTGTTAGGCTCAGTAGGGTTTCCGGATGAGTTCGCTCATCGGCATCCCTTGAGGTCAGTCCATGGGCAGCCGTTACGCATTGCTAGTGCCGCTGACGGTTTGTGGTTAAACCCACTGCCAGGGTACTGACGAGTCATTAGAGTTCCCCACAGACAGTTTCCCAAGTTCGGGCGAAACGTTGTAGAGGCCGTATGGTTTTATGGCAGGGTTCGGAAAATGCACGTGCGTTTACGCACGTGTTATTTTTCGGGCAGATGATACTGGTCGGCTTTGGTTTAAGCCGGATCTGAGTATTATATTGAGTAGGTATAATATCTTTGTCTCAGTTGTATTTGTATTCGGTCGTAATACAAATGCGGGTATATTTATACAGTTTCGGGGTTATCCTGAAAGTCGTTTCAGGATCACTTTTGGAAGTTGCCAGTTTCCAGTTTTCTATCAGCCGTCTTTTAACATTCGGTTAAAGACGGATTTATCTTTTCTTGGATAAGGGTGAGTCATCATTCTAGAAACTTCTAGAAGTGATGATGAGGCTAGTGAGTCATTAGTGCATTAATGGTGTCATTAATGCAATGGTGACTAAGGGTTTAGATTCAATGTTTCTTAATGAGTCATTGTTATTCATTTATGATAATGATATGCTTCTTGTTTATTGTCACCCCCCCTTGATTGCTCCTACCCTCACCTCCCTCCTTGAATAAAAGTGGCCGGCCCCCCTCTCCTCCTCACTTGACTCATGAGAGAAAATTATGGTTGCTAAAAGAAAAGAGTATAGTTTTGGATGCATGGAAATTTCATAGTTCATTTCTTGTTCCATTTCATTTCCATCGGCAACTTCATTTACCGATCGTCCACGGACTTGGACGAAGTGAGACAAAGTTATCTACTCATTCTCTACATCATTCTTGGTCGTCTCTTTTAGCAAACTTGACGATCGAGTTGCCTCGAGTCAGAGGCGGGAGCCCGTTTAAAGAACCGTCGATGTGGTGCCACCTCGACGAGGATATCGGAGATCGACGAGATCGGAGCAGCCGCAACGGAGCGTGGGATGATGGTTGAAGAACGAAGGACTCGGATCGTTCGGTATAACCTTTCTACACTCTTTACAGTTTGCTAGTTTAGCAATAATGGCAGATCTGGGTTAAAGTATACGATAGCGCCAGTTAAAAGTTTTTGTTCCGCATTTTGGCGTCTGTAGACGGCCGGGGCGCTAGTGTAGACTTACACGTACGGTGAGTGTCACCGATAGGCTCTAGCAGGGTATGGAAGAGCTTTCTTGTCGACCGGATTTTTGTTCAATACCTGGATAGTCGTTACGTACAGTTAGTACCGCTGACGTGCTTATAAGTTGACCCTGTGGGGGATTGATTTGAAAGTGTTTCAGATCAATCGGATATGATCATGACCTTCTGCCAACGTATTATCGAGTCTTTAAAGTCCCACACAGAGGGTTTTCCGATTCTAGCAAAATGATGTAGTGCACGTACGACGATGCGTGAGAGAGTCTAATTAAATATGTGTTTGTGATACTACGTGTGTTAATCGGACGGATAATAATATTACCCGGTTTATGATTGAACCAGGCCATTAAATCAAGTGTTGATTTAATGATATTATTTATATATGATGATTCATATATAAACTAGTATTATTATGTTATTTTCATTCTCTCTCTTCTCATGTTACATGATATGTTATGTAACATGATTTGTGCATGTTACATGTTTTAGTGCATGTACACTTGTATGTATAAAATTGTTATACATGTATTTATCTTTTCATCTTAATATTTCTTTATGCATGTTATGAAATGACGTGGAAACTCATGAGCACTCCACTCTCATTTTCATGACATATGGATGGTAAGAAAAAGAGAGTGATACAAGAGAATATGACATTATTCTCTCATAACACTCATGCTTTTTCTCTCTCATCCAAGAAAAGAAAATATGAAAATAAAGAAGAGAGAAAATAAAGAAGGGAGAGAAAGAGAGGTAGCCATAGAGATCTACATCTCTATCATTTCATCTCTAGCAAATATGAATGAGAGTTACTTCAATTTGATTGAAGTTGGAGCTATCATCGGTGGCTCTCGCGTGGATCATCTTTGGCCAAGCAGATCGGTGAGCAAGCGCGATCCGGAGTACTCGGAGCTTAGCCGGAGTCCAAGAAGAGGTGGCCAATACACCACAAAGGTTATATCTCCTTGTTTTAGCTTATTTGTTGTTTGCAAGTTTTGTTTCTATGGATATTTTCTTGGGTGATGATGTTTTTCTTTCTAGGATTTTTCGTTTTTCGATTCCGCTGCGTCCTAAAACCCTACTAGCGAGCACGTCGTCTTTACATCTATAATTTGAAGATGTTTGCGTTCCGCTGTCCCGTTTTGTTCGGGAGTGTGTGGGCAGGAAACACGATGGAGGATTCCCTCCGTAGTAAGATACGATGAAGGGATTGGTACTCACCACCCCAATCAGAGTGAAATATATGTATTTTTCTATTAAAATAGCATTCAACATATGTTTGAAAGTGACAAAAGATATCGAATACATCAGACTTATTACACATTAGAAATAGCCAAGTAAATTTGCAATAGTCATCAATAAAAGTAACATATAGCGAAAACCAAAGCGAGATAAAATAAGAGCAGGGCCCCAAACATCGGAATAAATTAAATCAAAAGGTGCTAAAGACACTTTTGATGACAATTTAAAAGAAAGTTTGTGGCTTTTAGCCTTCATGCAAGTAGAACAAATTGACTCTTTTCGACGCTGAACAGTTGGTAGATTAAATTGAGACAAAATCCTAACTACGGTTTTTAATGTAGGATGAACTAAACGAGCGTGCCTTGAGAAAGTGGATGTATGTTCGCCAACATGCGTGGTAGGAGATGAGAAGTGTGGAGGAGGCAATTGGTAGTCCATTATTGAGGTGGCCTTGAAGTAGAACTGTCCCTGACTTCCGATCTTTCAAAAAACAATCAAACGGGTGAAAGTCAAAAATAACATAGTTATCTTTAGTAAATTAGTGAACAGAACAAAGATTTTTCGTTATTGAAGGAACATGAAGAACATTGTGCATTTGAAGTAATCGAGAAGACCAAGGAATTGCTGTGTGGCCATAGTTAAGAATACAGAAAGCTATACCATTACCTACTTATACTGTATCCGTACCTTTGTAAGGGGCTGCTGTGAGGAGCTGATTGTAATCTGGCGGATGTGATGAGTTGCCCCTCGAGTCAGGATACCATTCAGAAGAAACGGTGCTTGGACCACTCAATGGAAATGATGGAGATGTATGTGAGAGCATGGCATATGGTATGTGCCCTTGATATTGCCTATCGGATCTTGAATTTGGGGGTTATGAAGTACCCCTTAGACTGCCAGAAAACACCTCTGATTGAAGCGTCGTGGACAACTATTACCATAGTGTCCAGTTGTCATGCAAATTTGGCATCGAGGAGGACCACGACTGCGGCAGGCTCGACCACGATCTCGACCATAGTGTCCATTACGACAACCATGACCGTTGCGCTAGTTGTTATAGCCACGTTGATATTGATCTGAAAGTACCCTTCCATGACCCATTGTTGCGGAGTTGACGGATGAAAAGGGAGTGAATTCGATGGACTTTTCTTGGTGCTGAGAAAGGCACTCGTGTGCAAGGAGCATGCCATGTAAATCTTCAAGAGAGATGTCGTCCATGCGGGTTGTGATAGCAGAAATAAAGGAATCATAGGCCGATCCTAGGCCGGCAAAAACGTGTATAACGAGATCGACATCGGAAATGCTATGTCCAACAACCGCAATATTATCGAAGACAGTCTTGATATTATGAATGTACTCCGTTATTGAAACTGATTCTAGTTTGATTTTTTGAAGTTGTGTCTTCAATTGAAAGATGCGGGCCTGAGAGTGCAATGCGAAGGCTTTGGCAAGTGTCTCCCAAACCGCATGAGACGTAGTTTTACCGACCACTAAGGGAATCAGGAATTCAGTCAGGGATGCTAACAATCAATTGATCCTTTTGGACCTATACAATGTGTGCTGGATTGTGTACTGCCACAAGCGGATTTTGTACTGCCACAAGCGGATTTTGCTCGTCGGAAACAGTCATGGGCGAGCACTTTTCTTTGCTATTGATGATGCCCATATATCCTTGCGGTCTGAGTACCGCTTCAAATTGCATCTTCCAGCCGAGGTAGTTGTCGCGGGTGAGTTTTATGTGAAGAAGTGACATGACATTTGGTTCATGTGTTGAAAAGGACGAAGGTACAGTGGGGTTAAGGAGCGGTGTTGGGGTGAGGAGCGGGGTTAATGAGAAAGAGAATTGATCTTGGTTGGTTGACATTGTAGAAGAGGTAGAGAGAATAAAATGGCGTTACCCTGATTGCTCTGATACTGTAACGCCCCATGCCCCAGTACATATGGTATTGTCCGCTCTGGTCGAAACCACACGGTTTTGCCCTTCAGAGCGAATCGGACCCGATCAGGGACCACTTCCCAGGAGATCACTCATCCCAAGACTTCCCTGACCTGAGCATGCTTAACTACGGAGTTCTCAAATTCCTGTAGTGCCGATTCATTTAAAAGGCGTTTTTGTAATTGAGGGTGGTATCATTACATTTATAATGCAGTTCGATCCTCTTTCGGAATGTGTTCCGAAGATTCCCCATTGTTCTACAGTGGGTCCCACGGACTCAAGAGACGGCCCTCACGGATTCAAGAGGTGGCCCCCGCCCCCTTGGTATGACAATTGGCGCGACACTTTGTTCCATGAGTAAGAACCAGGTCCCTACAGATACCATAAAAGAGTTGTGAGAGAGAGATAAGAGAGAGAGAGAGAGATTAGGAAGAAGAATAAGCCAAGAGAATTTCTCTCTCTATGGTTGACTTTTCTTTTATATTATTATTGTATGCATCTCTTATTACAATCGGATCGATCCTATACAATCTCTTCAAATATATTTGTTACAACCAAATCTGTCAACAATCTCCAATCAAATCTCCTATGATATTTCCGCATCTTTCAGGTCCAGACGTTTGACCCATATATTGGCAGACGTCTGCGTACTCTCTGTATCTTATGCTTAAGATGGACAACCGTTTGATCCATAAGGCCCAGACGTCTGCGAACGCTATGTAGATTATGCTTGTCATGGTCAGACGTCGGTCTGGAGACTCTCTGGATCCATGTTTGGATGGATCACAAACGTCTGACTCGAAAAGCTCAGACGTTTGATTATGGATCTCGTGATTTTGGTTCTCTATTACAACTTTCCTAAGCCACAAAAATTGTGAAGTAGTCTTTAAGCAACATATAAATGCCCACATCACAAAGGTGTGCATTTGTCTAAATATTCCTAAATAAGAATGCTCAATCACATATAAACAAGAACAAATAACATATATAGGAATTCGCAACCTAAGAAGAGCATGATAGAAGCCACAAAGACTTTAAACATCACGCCGAGAAAGATATATAGAAAAGCGTGGCAACTTTTTTCTTTTATCTTTTGGACTAGGATGACACACGAGAAATTAACTTATTTAGCTAACCAAGTCAAAATATCAAAACTTTTTGCTTGTTTCCATAATGTTGTCTATCCATTATTTGTCATGAGGATTCCACTCAAGATTTGAAGGAAAACTCAATGATTTCCGACCGAAAAATCTTGCCGACAAAATCGATCATAATATCTTCTCTGCCATTGAATAATCAAAGAATTGCAAGAAAACTTTGTTCAGTTCTCATATTCTTCATGGCTTATAGCTTTTTGTTGAATAAAATATTTATCTTGAGTTTGAGCTTTCGGCTGAGAGTCTCACATCTAAAAGATGTGCCGTCCAAGTCCAAACTTCTCTTCACTGGTCATTTTGACGGATAAACATCTTGTAGAATCCATATTTGAAGTAAGAAAACGTAGAAGAAGCTTATCCACCATCCCTGATGTGATACACGGACGATCAAGATTGAAAAGACAAACAACTCATACTTTTAAGGTTATTATTTATTTCTTTTCAATTTCGACAGTCCGTGTACTATAGCAGAGCGAGTGGATAAACTGCTTTAGCTGCTTCTAGGATTTTACTTCAAATGATGATTATACATGATTTTTATCCCATTTTGGCAAATGCATGCACATCTGTGCATGTCTCAGCAATCAAATATTTGATCACGAGGCTAGCTAGCTGGATTAGTAACCTCTGCAATTTTAATTTCCTGCTATTAATAGATCCTTGTCACGAATCACAACAACATCTGAACCTTTTATCCCAAACATATGGGGTGGTCTACATGAACCAACATGAGAATCATGCCGGGTCCAGCACATGAATCCTCCGCCTCCACTCACTCCTATCGAACAATATACTTTCATTGAGGCCTTTAGCAACCATATCTTTTCGTATCACCTCCATCCATGTTTTTTCCGGTCTCCCTTTCGCCCATATTGCTTATATCGAGAGTATCCATTCGTCGAACCGGTGTTTTCATAGGTCTGTGTCTCACATAACCAAACTATCTTAGCCGGTTTTCCCGCATCTTCTCCTCCACAGATGCTACAACAACTTTTGCCCTTGTCACACATCACAGATAAAGAAAAAACAGCCCTTTGTTGTACCCATGCACTCATTACTGTTCGGTTTAATAGTTTTTAAATATTAAAGGGGTGATAACGTCTAGCAGGCACGCCAACTCTATTGTTTTGTCATGCCGTGTTAAATGTTTACGTTCGAAATTTCAGTCACAATGATACATATATGCGGGAATGCCAGGCAATTTACTTTACTATTTGTTTTATTATTTGTTTTATCGTGTATATCGAAGAGATGAATACACCAGGTTCCATTGCCTCTTTAAATACTCTTTGGAATGCATGCATCATGACCAAAACCGATAATGTTTTTGATCATATGAGTCGATTAAATTTAACTTGCAAGAGGTGAAGAGACAAGTAATTTTGTTCCTACCGCAGACTAAGAATTGATATCAATGTACATAGTACAAGCATATAAGTAAATCGGATCACTGTTGATAACTCCGGCCCATCCATGGTTGGTTATGGTGGCAAGACCCAATCGCGGAGTCCACCACCATGAATTAACCGCAAGAACACCCAATTATACATAGCCAAATCTTTAATAAAATAAAGGAAAGATTGCTTCCGCACTAAATATTGAACGTGATTTATTTTTATGCCCATGTATTTCCATGCATAATCGTTAAAATAACCTAATATACGATTATGTATTTATTTTAAAAACCCGGACCTACATTTAATACATATTTTGATGTATTCTATAATTTGCTACAAAATTTGACAACATTACCCTTCTTCTAAAATTATGAAAACCCATCGAACATATTTGTCCTCAGAGTCCTTTTTTCATGCATGCCCTAATATTTGCTAGATCTAATTAAAATTTCGATGAAAGGGTAAAACCTATCTAATTATCAATCCTTCTTCTAAAAACATGATAACCCATCTAAAATAAATTACTCTCTCAATCTTTTTTCTCATGCCCTAATTTCCAGTGGATCTAATAAACTTTTGATGAAAACATGAAACACCCATCTAATTGACATTCTTTTTACTAAAAGCATGAAAACCCTTTTAAAATAAAAATCTTCATTAGGAATCTTTTCTCTTTTGTCTTAGTCTCCGGGCGCATCTAATTAAATTTTGATGTAAGCATGAAATCCCATCTCATAGCCCTTCCTTTTTCTAAAAATATGAAAACCCCATCTAAAATATATTCTTCTTACCTTTCTCTCATGCCCTATTCTTCAGTTGCTTTACTTAAAATATTGATGATGCTATAGTCACTAACTGTTCACTATTGCCCCTAAACTAAATTCTTAGATTGAAAAAAGATTCAACATTTATTTTGGTAATTACGTCTTTCTTTTTTCTCTAATGTTTCTTCACTGATTTGTTCATTTCGGATATATTTTGTAAGTTTAACCTTTCAAAATACTTTTGAGTTAGGGCTCTCTCTCTTTCTTTCTTTGAAGAAAAACAAAGAGAAATTGATTTGATTCTCTCTCTCTCTCTCAATTGATTTGATTAGACAATTAAAATAATAACATGTTTCACTAAATCATGTTTAAACAAATAGTAGTTTGTTTCAAAAAATTTAAAACACTTTTTAACTAGTAACATATTTTGTATGAGTAATAAGGTGTTAAAAAAATACTAACATATTTAAATATGTAAAACATATTTTTATAAATAGTAACATATAAGAGATATCTTCTTCTAATTAAAAAACGGAGGGTAAATATGTAATTTCAGAAAGTATTCTTATGTATTATACATTTTGAAAAGAATTGGGTTTAATTAAAATATATGTATCTTTGGGCTTTTGGAATATTTTGAATTTATTTTCGGTTTAAAAATAAATCAATTTCTAATTTTGTTCCCGTAAACAAATTTCCCTAAAATAAAATATACCATCTTAAGAGTCATTGCTAAGGATGTGTCCTAAGCACAAAACAAAAATTCCCTTGTATACATGCACACAGTTGGGGTCACGTCCAAGCTACCGGTAGAAATCATCACCTTTCGCTACTTGGATCCCCGCTAATATACCTCATCCATCTCGAAAGACAACATATATATATATATATATATATAGATATATAGATATGAATCCAACGTTAAACGAACTTAATTAATCCCTGTTTCTGTATTGTGAAAGCCGTTAATACCAGGAAATTTCTTAATATATATATATAAAAAGTTCTATTGTCAACGGTGAAAAAGCGGTATAATCGTTTAACATTGAATTAGCAATATAAAAAGTTTTATTGTCGGTAAAACATTAATTTTGCACTCACTAAATCAATGGTGAAAAAACAGAATCGTATGAAATTTGGTGTATCCACATTTACATGATAAAGATGATGATGAAGATACCGATCGTCGAAAAAAATCATGATGGGTATATTTTTTCGACGTCATATAAAAGAATTCCCTCCTATGTCACCTCTCTCTCTCTCTCTCTCTCTCTCTCTCTATATATATATATATATATATATATATATATATAAGATTAATGGAGGAAAGAGGCCATAGGAGGGGATTTCCTCCTATGGCGTGGAAAAAATACAATCTCCACTATTTTTTCCGACGATCGGCACCCATCATCATCATCGTTATCATCTAAGATGTGCGTACACCAAATTTCATGTGATTCCACAACTTTTTCACCGTTGATTTAGTGGGTTCAAAATTAACGGTTTACCAACAATAGAACTTTTTACATTGCTAAATCAACGGTGAAAAAATTGTAGAATCATATGAAATTTGGTTTACCCACATCTTAGATGATAACGATGAAGATGATGGGGGCCGATCGTCGAAAAAAATGGCGGAGGTTGTATTTTTTCCACGCCATAGGAGGAAATTTCCTCCTATGGCATCTTTTCTCCATTATTCTTTATATATATATATATATATATATATATATATATATATATATATATATATGAGAATAATGGAGGGAACATGCCATAGGTGGGAATTTCCTCAGAATAATGGAGGGAACATGCCATAGGTGGGAATTTCCTCCTATGGCTTCGAAAAAATATGTTCTCCATCGTGTTTTCCGACGATCAAAATCAATCAACTTCATCGTTATCATCTAAGATGTGAGTACGCCAAATTTCATATGATTCTACAACTTTTTCACCGTTGATTTAGCAATGTAAAAAGTTCTATTGTCGGTAAACCGTTAATTTTGAACCCACTAATTCAACGGTGAAAAGGTTGTAGAATCACATGAAATTTGGTGTATCCATATCTTAGATGATAACGATGAAGATAATGGATGCCGATCGTCGGAAAACACGATGGAGATTGTATTTTTTCGACGCCATAGAAGGAAATTCCCTCCTATGGCCTCTTTCCACCACATTATATATATATATATATATATATATATATATATATATATATATATATATATTATGAGAATAATGGAGAAAAGATGCCATAGGATGGAATTCCCTCTTATGGCGGCGGAAAAATACCCTCTCCACCAATTTTTCCGACGATCGGCCCCCATCATCTTCATCGTCATCGTCTAAGATGTGCGCACACCAAATTTCATGTGATTCCACAACTTTTTCACCGTTGATTTAGTGGGTTCAAAATTAACGGTTTACCGACAATAGAACTTTTTACATTGCTAAATCAACGGTGAAAAAGTTGTAGAATCACATGAAATTTGGTGTACGCACATCTTAGATGATGACGATGAAGATGATGGGGGCCGATCGTCGGAAAAATTGGTGGAGGGGGTATTTTTCCGCCGCCATAGGAGGGAATTCCCTCCTATGGCCTCTTTCCTCCATTATTCTCATATATTATATATATATATATATATATATATATATATATATAATATGAGAATAATGGAGGAAAGAGGCCATAGGAGAGGATTTCCTCCTATGGCGTCGAAAAAACACCCATTTCCTAGTTTTTTCCGACGATCGGCACCCACCATCTTCATCGTCATCATCTAAGATGTGGGTATACCAAATTTCATGTGATTCTACAACTTTTTCACCGTTGATTTAGTGGGTTCAAAATTAACGGTTTACCGACAATAGAACTTTTTACATTGCTAAATCAACGGTGAAAAAGTTGTAGAATCACATGAAATTTGGTGTATCCACATCTTAGATGATGACGATGAAGATGGTGAGTGCCGATCGTCGGAAAAAACTAGGGAGGGGGTATTTTTTCGACGCCATAGGAGGGAATTCCCTCCTATGGCATTCCCTCCTATGGCATCTTTTCTCCATTATTCTCTCTCTCTCTCTATATATATATATAAAATGGAGGAAATGTCTCATATGAGGGAATTTCCTCCTATGGCGTAAAAAAAATACGTCCTCCATGATTTTATCTGATGATTGACACCAATTATTTTCATCCTCATAATCTAAGATGTGGATACACTAAATTTCATACGATTTTACCATTTTTTCATTATTGAATTAGCAATGTAAAAAGATCTATTGTTGGTAAACCATTAACTTTGCACCCACTAAATCAACGGTGAAAAAGTAGTAGAATCACATAAAATTTGGCGTATCAACATCTTAAGATAATAATAATGAAGATGATGGACGCAGATCATCGGATAAAATATTGGAGGGTGTCAAGAAAATTCACTATTATGGCATCTTTCCTACGTTGTTCTCTCTATATATATTAGAAAAATGCCTACATCATCTAGCCTACAACTCAGTCTCCGCCACTGCTTTTCCCTTGTAGTCAAGCTCTTCGCGCTGTTGAAGGAATACTACTTTATGAAGATTTTGGACACAAGATGGAAAGAAACTGGAGGGTGGCAAAAGACAACAGTTCTACCGGTTTTTCATCATTGAATTAAAAATGTAAAAAGTTCTATTGTTGGTAAACCATTAGTTTTGCACTCACTAAATCAACGGTGAAAAAGTAGTAGAATCACATAAAATTTGGCGTATCAACATCATAAGATAATAATAATGAAGATGATGAACGCAGATCGTCGGATAAAATATTGGAGGGTGTCAAGGAAATTCACTATTATGACATCTTTCCTACGTTGTTCTCTATATATATATATTAGAAAAATGCCTACATCATCTAGCCTACAACTCAGTCTCCGCCACTGCTTTTTCCTTGTAGTCAAGCTCTTCGCGCTGTTGAAGGAATACTACTTTATGAAGATTTTGGACACAAGATGGAAAGAAAGTGGAGGTTGGCAAAAGACAACAGTTCTACAGGGACATGTAAAACGACGCTCATGAGGTCGACCCTACAACAAAACAACTAATATCTCATTATATACAGTCTCTGATTGTTGGAGGAAAAAGGCTCTCCAATTATATATATCAGCTGCCTAACTTTCATTTTCCACTATCAAGAATATGCAGGCTTAATCATGAGAGAGTTAGAAAACTATGTATGTGTGTTAAAAAAAATTGAAGAAAGCTACTATAATAATATTAACAAGAGAAATTATTTTGCTGGCCACCGTGTCCTTGAAAATTTAATATTTATGGAAAATTGTTTTCAAGCACAGTTTTAAACAGTGATTTATTTTAAAACTCACATATTAAACCAATACTTATAAAGTACAAATTGCTTAGACCCAAAGTAGGTATTAGGTAGAATACTTTGCTTATTTATTTTTTTCCAAATTCCAAGTTTACCCCTCAGGGCCTGTTTGGTTGTAGGATTATGAAAGATTTGGATTGTGCAATCCAAAAATTTGAGAGGAATTCATAATTTTGTGTTTGGTTGTAGAATTTGGATTTGTAGGGTTCCTTTATTTTTTATGGGGGGTCACCGCAAAACAAGGATCCTTGAATCCTAAAAAATTTGGAGAATTTGCAAGGATTTGACACTATTCATTGTACTTTTAGATGGGACCCGGATACTTTATTTATTTAATAATCATCTCTCTCTCTCTAAAATTATCAAATCCAAATCCCACTTTCTTTTCATCAACTAAACAAATATTACAAGGATCTACAAATCCAATACTAGGAATCTAATACCAACCAAACAACAAATTACCAAATCCAGAAATTTTCAACCGTACTATTTTGAAATCCAAATTTCATAATCTTGCAACCAAACAGCCCGTAAAGAGATATGCATATGTTTATTCTCTTTCTATTCTCACCGCTCCGCACTCGCTCCTCTCTCGTTCTTGTTTACAAAACTCCTCATCTTTCTTGCTCATCTTCGAATCCGGCGTATCCTCTTAAATTTCTCAATCTTCACTGCCCATTGTCCTCTTCTCTCCTAATTTCAGGACCTATTTCTCATATTCCTTTTTAATTTATCGTCTTCTTCCATAAATCTATGGCCTTGCTCTCAATTTTTCATCTCCTTTTCCTCTCGGTGTGTCTTTCTCCTAATTCTCCCTCCCATTCTTGACTTTATATATCTCCAGGCCCAATCCCGAGATCATCTCAACCAATTTCTCCATCGCTTGCCTTAATTATCCTAACCCTAACATCGACTATAGCTTTTGTAAGAGAATTTTGATACGAGGGCGACAATTTTTCACCCAAATGATTTACTATTAGGTATGCCACACATTTAGATCCATGAAGATTTCCTATTTTGAAGATCCGGCAATATCACGAATCAATTTGAAGATCTGAGCTTATCTACAGGTCAGACGTCTGGTAGTCTCAGCGTCAGACGTCTGCCTCTGCTATATATACACGAGTATACTGAGGTTCAGACGTCTGTAAACGCTCTGTTATTTTGGATGTGAAATCCAGACGTTTGCTATTCCTTACGCAGACGTCTGGTAAGCGCTCTGGAGTTTCGTGATATAATTGCAGACATCTGCATATTCCATGTGCAGACGCCTGCCAAACTGGGCTGGGCGATATTTCCTTTGTTTGGAAATTGGATTTTTAGGAAAATCTTTTGTATGTTATTTATATAATAGTTTGTATTAGCCATAGATCTGATAGCTTATTGTTAATTTCAGAGAACCCATTGTTATTTTGAGAGAGTTAGGTTTTGAGAGGGATTTGTATTATCCATCGATTTGTACGCCTCCGGATATTTGATTATTAATAAAGTTTCGCTTTCTCCTATTTGTTTTGTAGTTAGTATTCATATTTCTATCTTGCATGTGGTATGATTTTCTTCTTGTTATCGATTGTGTGTTTGCTTCGTGATTGTTTCGTATTCATAAAAAACTGGTATCAGAGGTATTGTTGCGTTGTTGTGGGATTTTTGGTTGAACCATTAGGTCTTTAATTTTGCGATCTAGATTAACGGTGGATAAAAACAACTATGTTCTCTTTCCCATTTTCTTAGATTGTGATTTTGAAGTTTTAGTGTTCGTTAGTGTAAGATCGGCCGCACTCGCGCGAAGGCGCAGCAGAAGCGTAACTGATCGGATAACAAAAATTCCTAAGAGCACGATCGACCATCCGGCAAGAAATTGTCCAAACACTAGTCTAGGAAACGAAAAGAGCATAGAAAGAGTAGAGAGCGTGCTACAACATTTTTGGCATGTCCGACTGATCCCGAAAGACCCCATCTAAACTCTTTGAGCTTTCGGATGCGTAGAAACGCCGACTGTCTCACCGTAGTTGATCCGCGTTGAAAGCGGGCTGTCCGAACTCCAACTCCATCACCAGTCGGAGAAACTTCCTCCAGAGACTTGCAATGCGTAGAGAAAAACCATGTGGGTTTTTTGGTACTCTCTCCTTTTCCCACTCTCTTACCATGGAAACATTTGCCATTAACCAAAAGAGCTTAATTTTCATGAAGAAGGAAGAAGAAGATGTTTTTGATGGCTTGAAAAAAGAATGAACCCCTTTTTGCTTTTTCAACCATGTCATATAAATATGACATATATCACTCTCCCACTCTCTCTCATGTGTGTGTCACACACTCAAGAGAGAGGATAGGTCCACCATTATGTTAAATATAATAAATAAATAATATATACACATTAATGTGTGTGTGTGTTTTTTTTTTACATACACATACATATGTATATTTACACACAAACACACACATATATAATAAAAAAGAGTGGGAATTAATATAAATATATATATATATATATATATATATATATATATATATATATATATATATATATATATATATATATATATATATGAGGTTAATGGAAGAAAGAGGTCATAGGAGGGAATTTTCTCCTATGGCGTCGAAATAATACACCCTCCCTCATTTTTTTCGACGATCGGCATCCACCATTTTCATCGTTATCATCTAAGATGTGGGTACACCAAATTTCATGTGATTCTACAACTTTTTCACCGTTGATTTAGTGGGTTCAAAATTAACGGTTTACCGACAATAGAACATTTTACATTGCTAAATCAACGGTGAAATGGTTGTAGAATCACATGAAATTTGGTGTCACAACATCTTAGATGATAACGATGAAGATGGTGGGTGCCGATCAGCGGAAAAAATGTTAGAGGGTGTATTTTTTCGACGACATAGGAGGAAATTCCCTCCTATGGCATCTTTCCTCCATTATTCTCTCTCTCTCTGTATACACACACACACACACACACACACACACACATATATATATACATATACATATACATATACATATATAATAAGTATTAGTATATGTATCCCATACACATACACATTATGTATCACATACACGAAATGCCATCAATATCTTCTCAGTATCATATACTGTAGAGAGTGTGTATCATATACACTATACTAGAAACAGCATCATAAATACGGTTATCAAGTCAACACTTGATTTGATATTCCAGCTTTTAAACCGTCTAGTATAACCGTCGTCCGGTTAAATACGTATATCCAATATACATGTCTAATCAAACTTATGCACGTATCCCTATACGTACATCACTTCGTATTTTTCCTGGGCATGCACTTTCGTTGCGGGACTCTAAAGACCTATCAATATGCTGGCAGTAGGTTATATAAGATCGCATTCGATTGAATCTGAAATACTTTCAGATTCAACCCCCTCTCGGGTTAACCCACAAGCTCATCAGTGGCCCTATCTGTATGTAACGGCTACCCAAGTATGAGCAAGATAAATGCAGGTAGACTAGCGAACTCATCCGGACCCGATTAAATCTATAAGTGACCATCACCATACCGTCCAGTTTCTTCGTCAAAGAGTATGTCGGGTCTGGAGGGTGCAATCTATCAGACCCCCAATAACCCGATAAGTCATGCTGACAGATGACTCATAACCAAAGAGATACAACTTGTAACACTTACCAGTTTATCTCTATTGCCGTGGCCATGAACTTATGGTTATAATCGTGTCCTGCACAGCGCGATATCGACTCCCAATACCGGGAGTGATGAATTCTCTCGACCGCTCTTACCTCCATGTGCTTCGGGATTGTACCCAACTAAAACCTATTTGCATGACTCAGTACAGCCATGGTAGGGTAGTAATGTAAGTACAGTGGGAACACACACAAAACACTTTGGCGATCTCAGGTCTAGGGACTACCCTGTACTCATGTCACTAGAGAATTGCTACCTGACATTGGTATAACACCAACTAGGTGTTCTTGGCGATTTCGTTCTGTGTAACTCATCCAATGAGCACATGTATACAATTCTCGGTTTCAAACACCAATAGCTATAAGATCATCTATCGCCCTCCAACCTGGTCAGGAAACGTGCACACTAGTCTAAACTGGAGTTTCGATGTCCTATCTCGATACTCCTACGACTAGGGATATTTAAGGATGTGCTTATAAACTATCAGGCCCCACTAGTATGATCCCTATCATTAATCCTGATAGTCAAGCAAAGATCCTATGAGCTTTATGTCATGTATTAGAGATACGTGATAACTAGTAAAACGTATATACATGACAGATAAAGGCAAACCAGATAGCATACTATCATCTCGAGTAGGACTGTTATCTGTATAGGTCCTCTTGAATTTAGTAATTTCATTCCTACAATTACAATAATTGCCTTGAGGGCACCTATATCCAACAGTTAGTACTCAAGGTATTTTGATTTGATCTCATATTATATCTTCGACAATCATGAAGCTCTATATCGAGAAGTTCTATGGAAATATAAGCTTCTGTTTGTAGCAAGTACGTATGGTTGCCGTTTTGACTCAAAACAATTTGAAGAAGGCGATTCATGGGAAGGATAAAAAGCATTCCACTATGATGGAGGAATCTTGGGAGGAGATGAATGAAAAAGCCCTCACGACTATCCACTTGTGTCTAAAAAATGAAGTTCTACAAAAAGTTTTGGTAGAAAAGACGATGACTGGTTTGTGGAATAAATTGGAGGAGTTATATTTAAGGAATTCTCTCAAGAATCGACTCCTGTTGAAGTAGCATCTCTACACACTTCGCATGTCAGAAGGCTCTCCAATAAAATCTTACATTGGTGAGTTTAATGCGATCATTATAGATCTGGATAAGATCGACGTTAAGATTGATGATGAAGATCAAGTTCTTATCTTATTGTTTTCGTTTCCATCCTTTTATAAGCACTTCCGTGACACCATGGATTATGTACGAGACACGATCTCAATCAAGGATGTTAAGGAGAATTTGATGAATAAAGAGAATATCGATAAGGAGTCGACTTCCACTGAAGCGGATGGTTCATCGTTTGGTTTATTTGTTTGAGGGCGAGCGAAGAAGAGAGATCCGGAAGTAAATAGAAAGAAGTCACGGTCAAAATCTAAGGCTAAAAACGTTACCTGCAATTATTGTAAGAAGAAGTGGCACTTTAAGGTCGATTGCTTAAGTTTCCGAACAATCTTAAACAGGAAGACAAATCAAAAAATGAGTTTTCGGCTGAAGCGAGTATAGTGGAAGGAGAAGGAGATCTTCTTGTGGTCTTTAACAACACACAGCGATCTATAGACGAGTGGATCATGGATTCGGGTAGTTCTTACAACATGTGTCCCAATAGGGATTTTTTTCACCACGTATGAGTCCGTTGATGATGGAGTAGTTTTGATGGGAAACAATAGTTCGTGTTGAGCTATTGGCAAATGGGCAATCCAAGTCAAGATATTTGATGGTGTTGTGAGGATATTGGCGGAAGTCTGGCACGTACCTGACTTGAAGAAGAATCTTATCTCTTTGAGTGCACTCGACGACAAGGGTTACATGTTTTCTGCTGAAGGTGGAGTTTTGAAGGTAACCAAAGATGCTCTCGTTGTGATGAAGGCATGAAAAAAGTGTCCTGTATTCATTGCAGGGTTCGACGACTTCCTGATTAGCGACTATTTCATCATCCAAATCTATGACTAATTCGGAAACTACCAGATTATGGCACATGAGGCTCGGGCATATGAGTGAGAGAGGTATGGCAGAGTTGTCGAAGCAGGGTCTACTTGGTGGCAAGAGTACGAAGAAACTGGAGTTTTATGAACATTGCGTCTTTAGGAAGCAAAAGCGCGTTAGCTTCAGTTCGACGGTGCACAACACAAAAAATACTCTTGATTATATTCATTTGGATTTGTGGGGACCTTTCTATTTGCTTCTAAAGGAAGCGGTGCTAAGTATTTGCTTACCTTCATTGTTCCCCTCCGAAAGGCGGCGCAGACTTCGCGTCCGTGCCTGAGTTTCGGGGCAGATGCTATTTGGTTTTATCCGTCTATCTCTCCGAAGATGCCAAGTTGATTTATGGCACCGTGTATCGGAGGTTTAGACAGATGCGGCCGATGTAGCAGACTTCGTCAGATTCCCCCTCAGGGTGAGGGGTTTTTGATTGTGGGGACGCTCTTCCCTGCAGGCGCAAGCCCCTGCAGTTAATTACGCTACCGCATCGCGGTAACAACTTTCTCCTTCTCCAGAATTTCACTTCGTGTCGTGTGTGTTTGTTTTGTTTGTGGTTGCCCGTGGATTGTATACGGAGACTGAGTAATGCCGTCGCCCGTAGGACGTGGATTAGTCCAAATCCGTATTTACTTAGATTTGGGTTTGGCGTTTTTTTAGTTTAAGGATGCATTAGTCGCGTTGCGACTAAGATCAACTTAAACGTTCGTTAAGGATACGTTAGTCCTGTTTTAGACTAAGATCCACTTAACGTAGTGATTAATTTAATGTATGGCCATCGGGACTCGTCACCTCTCTGACGTCGTTGAAGGATTACAACGACATGTATCAGAGGAGTTCAGAGATGTACCCTCGAAACAGAATTGATTGGGAGTTTTGTAATCCATTTGAATGTTTAAGGATACGTTAGCCGTGTTTGGGGCTAAGATCAACTTAAACGGGACCGTTTAGATCCGGCAAAAGAGCATTTGGAAGCTCTGTTGTTCCAGTTTAGGGACGTGGTGGTTCATCGCCAGTTTAGGGACGTAGTGGTCCATATTCCAGTTTAGGGACGTGGTGGTCCGATATTAGTTTAGGGACGTTTCGGTCCGTCATTAGTTTAAGGACGTTTCGGTCCAACATTCCCATTTTGGGGTAAATATTAGTTTAAGGACGTTTCGGTCCAATATTAGTTTAGGGACGTTTCGGTCCAATATTAGTTTAAGGACGTTTCGGTCCATCGTTAGTTTAAGGACGTTTCGGTCCAACATTCCCATTTTGGGGTAAATATTAGTTTAAGGACGTTTCGGTCCAATATTAGTTTAGGGACGTTTCGGTCCAATATTAGTTTAAGGACGTTTCGGTCCATCATTAGTTTAAGGACGTTTCGGTCCAACATTCCCATTTTGGGGTAAATATTAGTTTAAGGACGTTTCGGTCCACGAGTTTAAGGACCCCGCAGTCCATATGGGTGTGTGGTCGTTGGGACCCGTCACCTCTTGGACATCGTTGAGGAATTACAACGATGGATGTCAAAGGAGTTCGAAGATGTACCCTTGAACCGGATGCAGATTGATTTAGGAGAGCCATTTTGCTCAGTCAATTTAATTTAAGGACTTATGGCCATGATTGGGCTAAGTCCAGTTGAAAATGTCCAACATTTATTTGCTTTTGCATTGCATTTATTTTTATTTTTTATTTGGGCTTTGCCCAAAAAATATGCAGAGCATCAATTTGTTTTGGGCTCTGCCCATTATAAATGATGCAAAGCATCAATTTCATTTGGGCTCGGCCCTTTTTATTGCTTTGCAATTTATTTTGGCCTGCTAGGTATTTTTGATTTGGGCCTGGCCCTTCAAGTAATGCATTGCATTTATGCAAAGCACCAAGAATCTTTTAGATTCAAGAACAGAAGTGCAAGGCACTTTTTATCCCTTGATTTGGATCAAAGAAAAACAAGTTTTTCCTTGTTTCAGAGAACCAAAGATTCATAGCAAGTGCAAGGCACTATTTTTATTATTTTTATTTATTTGTTGAAGATCACTGATCTTTTTCTTAGATCAATGATCTATTCCTAAGAAAATTCTCTCTTGTTCTAAAGGTTTTTACCTTCTTTTTGTGTTCTCAAGGAGTTCTCTTCTCTCTTCTCTTTTTTTTTAAAACCAGATGACCCTCCTTAAATGGGGTCTGGGGTCCTTTTTATAGTGCTCATAAATTATTTAAATTTATTACATAAATCTTTTCCTGAGTGATTTGGGGAATTTTCCCCACCGTTGGATCTTTGATCCAAAGGCCCCTGTTTTACAGAAGAAATCTTCTTGTTTTAACAAGAACAGAAAAGATTTCCTTAAATCTTCATTCTGTTGTTGCGCAACTCACCAGCGCGTGACACGTGTCACGCAGTGAGGCGCTTGCGCAGTTGAGCTTGCGCAACTGCGCAGACACGTGTCGCTCAACGGTGCACTTGCGCAACAGTGTTTGCGCAACTGCGCAGACACATGTCGCGCATAGGTGCGTTTGCGCAGTTGTGCTTGCGCAACTGCGCAGACACGTGTCACGCTGCAGTGCACTTGCGCAACAGTGTTTGCGCAACTGCGCAGACACGTGTCGCGCAGCGGTGCGCTTGCGCAGTTGTGCTTGCGCAACTGCGCAGACACGTGTCGCGCTGAGGTGCACTTGCGCAACAGTGTTTGCGCAACTGCGCAGACACGTGTCGCGCACCGGTGCGCTTGCGCAACTGCGCAGATACGTGGCGCGCTGTGGTGTACTTGCGCAACAGCGTTTGCGCAACTGCGCAAACACGTGTCGCGCAGCGGTGCGCTTGCACAGTTGAGCGTTGCTTTTGCTTTTTTAAAGAGTCTTGCTCTGATTGGACGCACTGCCTTGGGCGTTGTGCTGCCGAGTCAACTTCTGACACGTGGCAAATTGCGCGTAGTGCACGGGATCTGAAGCGTTGCTTCAAAATTTTGAATTTTCAAAATTCAAACAGAGTCTTGCTCTGATTGGGGGAACAAATGCCCCCCACCGTTGCGCTCACGTGGCACGCACGTGAGTGCAGCGGTGGCAAGATCCCGACCATTGGATCATAGAGGTCAGGTGAAGAGACGCAGGCGTCTATAAATAGGACCCTTGGTCCTTAAAATTTTTTTTTACCGTTTCAAGAACTTTGATTCAGAGCCTTGCTCTTGCTTAAAAACTCTTAGAGCCTTGCTCTTGCTTCTTCCCAAGAACTTTGAAGTTCAGAACTTAGAATCACTCTTAGGTAAAAATTTAAATTAATTTAAATTAATTTTAATTAACAGAGTCTTGCTCTTATAGATCTTTGATCTAAAGAAAACCCCTTTGGGGTTTCTTCAACAGAGCCTTGCTCTCATAGATTTTTGATCTAAAGAAGACCCCTTTGGGGTTTCATCCACAGAGCCTTGCTCTCAAAAATTTACAGAGATCTTGTTCCTGGGTTTTAACCCATGAACAGAGCCCTGCTCATAGATCAAATAGAGAACTCCTAAAAGTTTTCATGGATCTTTAAGATCCCAAAAATTTTAATTCTTAGGAGTTATAATTTTTCATTACTACTACAGAGCTAGGCTCTTTTTTAAGAAGTTTTATTCCTTTGAGACCAGAGTTTGACAAATGTCACTCTGTGACAGAGCTTTGCTCTAAAAAGAGGAGATTTTCTCCTTGTCTCTAGGGATTCCCCCCCAATGAGGATATTCTCTTGGGGGTCTTTTTTATTGACTGACAGTCTCATCCAATGATGGGACTGTTTTATTAAATGATGCGCCGTCATCTTGATTTTGTGGGTCCCCCTTTGGTCCCCTACCCACTGCATTGTAGTGTGATGTAGGACTTTGAAATGTGAAGCATTGGAACACTAACGATTATATTATTTTATTTTTTTTCTTTTCTACAGGAAACTTGTCTGAAGATCTGTCTTTCCCTTTCGTTCTCTCAGAAGGAGGGTTCCCACATTCACCAGTGGACCGGGTGGTGTTCGCCTTGATTAAAGATCACGATCCTGAGTGAAAGAGACTTCACCTGTGGGGAAGGTGGTACAGCCAAATCATCCAAGGCCGCCGCAGCTTCAGCTCCGCTTCGCCCTCTGAGCCCATAGTTACGATCCCTTATGCGGACAAGCCCCCGGTGGAGTATGCCGTGGAGGTTAAAAATTGGAATTCCGACGACCTCCTTCAGCCTGCAATCGGTGCCATTCCGGTGCAGCCGCCGCCGGCTATAGATATCTTGGGGAGGCGAATCTGTCAGGGTGAAGCACGCCCTTGGGGATAAGCGTACAATATTGGACTGACTCCGCGACCGCTTGCCGGATACCTGCAATGGGCCCGGTACATCTTATCGGCGAAAAGGACTCATCTAACGAAGATTGGTTTATATTCGGCCGTCTACGTTTCGCTTTTCGAGTATCCTCTCCTCCAACGTGGTGGATAAAGGCCTTTATTGAACAATGGAATATCCCCACCCACACCTTCTTGACAGCGGATAGGGAAGTCTCCATCTCTTTGGAAGAATTTGTTGAGATTTCAGGTCTACCAGTGAGGGGGGAGCACTACGAAGAGCTGCTTCCTCCTGATGAGTACGTCTTTGCCACCAAGCAGCTTGTATTTGACTTAACTCCAGAAAATGCCATTCAGCATCAGCACCCGGGCTTGGTGAAGGTGTTGGAGATTTATGAGGAACTCCATTTGGAATCGGGCGACCGGGGCGTCAGTTTCGCGGATTTCATCGCTCGTTTTATCCGCCCAGAGTTCCTATCAGAGCAGGGCGAGAAGTTTGCTCAGCTTGCTGACCCCTTTGGTTTCGGCTTGGACCGCCGACCTTCATCGGAAAATGAGCAGCGGGATTTTTATCTCCCCGGCACTGCCAGCGTCCCTTTCTCAGAGATCGCCGTTCCTGGCATGGACGAGGAGACTTTTTTCATAGGGTTCTTGGGTCTATGGCTATGCAGCTTCGCGCTTCCCATGCACCCACGCCTCATGCGGTCCTCTGTCTTTTACCCGGCGCATCGAATGATGGCCGGTTTGCAGTTATCGGTAGGGATCGCCGGATTGGCTTACCTTTACAATGGACTTAGCGTAGCGGCGGACGCTAGTGAGCCTGGGGTACAGCCTGCCAACTTCCCGATGCACTATTTTATTTCTTGGATGGAGATGCACGTGCGAGGAGTGTTTGGTGCCCACAAGACTCCTCCGCTCTTCGAGAAATACAGACTCCCGAGAGTCATGCGGTTGGTTGGGGCTTCAATTGTGGTTCCAGCCCCGCGGGAGTCTAGAGGGTTGCTCCTTCGTCCACATCTGGTCGGAGCGAAGGTTTCCTTTGTGGATAAGGTCATAACCATAGGCTCAGAGACCACCAAATCAGTGGTGCCCCTGCGTGATGACTTTAAAGGCGGGGCTTCTGTACTGAAGGCTCGGGAAATCCTCCATCTTTACTCCATTCGGCCGGGCTACCTAGTATTTAGGCAGAATGAGACGGCTCTCTTTATGAGGTATAACCCACATCGATTTGCCCGACAATCGAGCTACAATCAAGGGATCCCGTTGGAAGCCTTTCTGGAAACACCCGCGGTCGGCCCAGAGGGGGTAAGGAATGCGATGCATCATTTCACCCGGCTCAATACAGGCTCCTATTTTTTTATCAGTGAGCCTAGCTGTGCCCCTAAAATAATCCATCCGTATGTAGCCTGGTATGCGCATGCTATGGGCCCAATCATCTTAATGGAGAAACGCCTGCTGGTCGACCGTAGGGCTGGGCCTCCTGGCGGTGATCGCAAGGCTCCCTTGCAGCCAAGGATCCAGGTCATCCCCCCGATAAAAGATGCCAGAGCTGACCGACCACGCGTGTTGAGCCCCCCGCGTGGATTGCCATTGCCCACTACGGTGGATGCACCGCCGGCGCCCCGTGCTCCCACGAAGACGGTTAATGTGGTATCACCAGGGTCTGGCGGAGGGGCAGAGATCGGGACTCGCCGCCCTAAAGTGGCTGCCAAGCGCAAATCCGCTCCGGGTGGATCTAAAGCTGGTGGACAACAGAAAAAGAAGAAGTCCGCCCTTTCCCTCGATGCGATCCTCAGCTCAAAGCCTGCGGCTCCTCCTGCCGAGGCCATATGTGAGTATGGCAGCAATGAGGGCTTTGTGGTGGACCCTGAGGACACCAATTTAGCTGCCGCCATTGCAGCTTCGGAGCGATCGGTGAGGCTTGAAGCGATGTTAAGCAAACTCGCTGAGTCCGGTAATCATCAGACGCTTTATTTGTCATTTTACTGCATTTTTATTATTATCTTTAGCTAATATTTGCTTCGTTCTCAACAGGCATTTCTACTGAAGAGGCCATTGCTGCCTCTTTGAAGACCTTCCAGGAGGAGGAGAAGAAGCGTGTCCCAGCAGGCGTTGGTATGTCCTACCCTTTTCCTTTTCATAATGAAAGTTTGTCATCTTCTCTGATGGTCAACTTAACCTTCTTTTGTTTCTTTGCAGAGGTTATATCAGTTGACGCGGGGATCCTTCCTGAGCCTGTTACCGAAGTCCCAGCTTCGTCGAAGTTGCCGCAAGAGCCTCAGCTTGACAAAACGACGAGGGATGCCCTGAAAAACCTAGAGGCCTCCCTATTCACGGACGAGGACACCTCAATTAGGGAAGCTCTAGTGGCATCCGTCTCAACGGCTCGGGAGGAGCGGAAGCGGTTGAGACGTGCAGCAAAGGCGCGTAGAGCTGCTTTGGCTGCGGGAGCGGGTCCCAGTACCATTCCTCGCGCTGACACTCCTTCTGAAGAGGCCCCTGTCGCCCTATCTACTGCTTATAGGCGAGCGGCGTGCACGGCCCGAAGTGCAAATGATAAATCTTCTTCAGGTAGTACTTCTTTCAGAGCTTTGTTGTAAGAATTATAAAGCCATTGGCTCATATGTGTTTCATCTGGCAGGGCCTAGTCCGACTGAGGGGGAGGCGGAGACCGTTGGACCCCAGGAAACGGCGGAAGCGGCGCCTACCGAACCTGAGCCGACAGTGAGGCGCGTCATTGGGGCCACGGGATCTGTTACAGAGGTTGAGGAGTCCGCCGCCGAGAGGGTCATTGATACCGCTCCTGACGTGGCGGTAGATGAGATGATTGTCTTAACCGAGGCGAAGGCGGTAGAAGGCGAAGCGCTCGAGGCTGGAGACCTCGCGGTGACGGTGGATGAGACAACCGTGACCGCAGGATCCATAGGAGTAGCGGCTGAGGTCGCCACGATTCCTGAGGACGAGCCAGCTGCTCTTTCTCGGGAATCTGGCAACGCTCCAATCATGACCCTCTCCGCCTATATTCCCCCGCCTTCTCCAGGGCCTGCAAGTGTAACAACGGTCCCTATTGAGTCGGGTGACGAGGCTACGGGTGGTGGCCTGATGTCAATGGAGGAAGGAATTGCCTCAGTCTCGGCTGGCAGTTCGTCGGGTAAGTTTCGGGTTACTATCGTTTCCCCCCTTTTTTATATATCTTGCGATCTCTTCTAACAAGCTTGTCTTTGCAGGTGCGGCCAGTGCCGACGCTCCATTGCTTGAAGGAGCACCGTCAACTACTGCTTTGGCGGTGGTCACTTCCCCGTCTTCCCTCGTGCCATCGCGGATGTTGGAAGGTATGGATTTGCGACTCACAAGTTAATCTTTTAAACGTGTAGTTCATGGACTAATGCCATACCACCGCATCTTTTCAGGAGTGCTCTTTGATCATCTATATCAAGTGTTGCTCCCACACTTCTCCTTCCCATCCGAACTTGCTTCTCCCTCTAGTGGCGCTGGTGAGTGTACGTTCACTACAATATCTTTGTTCATCCCCTTTTTTCTAGCAATTGAATGATTTCTGACTTTTCCCTTTCTTTATTGCAGTGCCACAAATCGAAGGAGAGGATGCAAGACCTGCCGCGCTACCGGCCCTTCCGGCTTTGCCGTCTGTTGCTGCTGGTATAGCAAATTCCTTTTTTGGTAACCCTTAAACATCTCTTGAACCATCGTTTAACCATGTTTTTTTTGCAGCTATTGTTCCGGCTCCGGTCCCTTTTGAGTCTCGCATCCTTCCACCGGCAGGCCCTTTCTTGAAACGCCTGTCTTCAAAGGGTGCTGTGATGAGTTTGGGCATGCTGAGCGGGTACATCGAAGAGCTCAACATGGACGCTCTCCCTTCTGCCGTAGATTTCGCTGTGGAGGTTAATCCAATGTTGGCGGCGCTCGTAAATTTTCATAACGAAGGCGTCGTCGGATCTTGGGTTAATCACTGCAGGGAGATCGAGGCCTGTCTATACCGGCTGGAGTCGACGCGCCCTTCTTCCGAAGTTTTAGCCCTGAGCACCCAACGTACAACTTGGCTCGAGCAAAGCACTTCGCACTCCCGCCACTTGGAGCAAGAAGCAGCTTTAAGACTAAGGGAATGCCAAAAGACCTCGAACGAAACGGCCCATCTGCGCGCTGAGGTTGAGGCAAATGCTGCCCAAGTGAAGACTATCTTTGAGGGTCTCTTGGAGCGCATCTCCCATGGGCTAAACTTGAAGCGGAATCTTGACGTAGCTGAGCGCAATATCCCAAGTCGGGAAGCTGCTTATCAGGTCGTCAGGGAGCAGCTTGCGTCGGTCTTGCAGCAACGAGCCCAAGTGGAGGCAGAGCTGGCGGTGGTAGCTGACCAAGAGAAGGCATGGAAGGACATATGCGAGCAATTGCTACACCTATGCAAGACGCTTCCTTCCCAATAATTCTTCTTGTATCATTTGTCTTTGTAAAGTATATGTATATATTTTTTATTCTTTAGCATAATGTATCCTGTACTCGATCAATATTTATGAATAAAAGATGCACATTTTTGTAATGTCTTGTGTCATTTCTCCGTCTTTTCTTTCTTTTATTATCAGTATGCCACCTTAGGAACCATGATTGACGGATGATTAGGACGAGTATCCCTGACCTTCTTAAGAAATAGCGATGGCTTAGGCCGCGGGTTCAGATCTGCTGCCTAAGACTTTTCAACTCTATAAGCCGTGAGGGTTTCATAGAGACTTTTCTCCCTACGGATCGAGAGGATCTCGTAGGTGGATTTTCTCCTTAGGAATCGTGAGGATTCCTAAGTGTGGTTTTCTCTCATAGGTCGTAAGGATCCTATAAGAGAATTTTTCCCTCTTATCGAATCGAGAGGACCCGTAAGTGGTTGTTTCCCTCCTCGTCGAAACTCGACTTTGGAGAGTGAGACCCGTGTATAGTATACAAGAGACCATTTTAGATCGACTTGTAGGGTCTCATCATTCAGGAAGTAAGTTTTTCCACCTCTGCTGCCTGAGGCTTCATCTTGCAAATTGAGAAGCAAATTCGATTTATTAGAGAAATCCCTTTTCTGAATGACCTGGGGGAATTTCCCCTCACCGTCGGATCTTTGATCCAGAAGCAAATCTTTTTATTTTAAAAGAGTAGGAACGATTTCACCAGAATTTTTAATTTTGTTTAGCGCAAATGCTTCAGGGTATGACACGTGTCGCACAGCGCACAGTGCAGCGCAACTGTGTTAGCGCCTCTGCGCTGTGTCGTGTAGCGCACGACGCAGCGCAGCTGAAGCGTTGCTTCCTTTAATTTTGAAAAGGAGCCTCGCTCTGATTGGGTGCGCTGCTTTGGGCGTTGCGCTGATGTGTCTGCGTCCGCCACGTGGCCCGTTACGCAGCGCAAACAATCCGAAGCGTTGCTTCATTACATTGATTTTTAAAAACAGAGCTTTGCTCTGACTGGGGGAAGACGAAGCGTTGCTTCGTCTCCCGCCTCGGGATTTGAACAGAAATTCGCTCTGATTAGGGTGAACCGCCGTGATGACTTTTGGAAGTCGAGGAGGCATTTAATGCCTATAAATAGGACCTTTGGTCCCCTCCAGATACTTATCATCTTCCAGATTTCCATCTTCGAAGACTTCGGAGCTTTCCCCTTGCCTTTAAGAACTCCGTTGCTTTGTTCCCCTTTTTTAAAGTTTTTAGAAAACAACTTCTTTAGGTAGAATCGATTAACCAGCAGAGCTTTCGTTTGGGGGATTTCATCCTTGAACATAGTCTTGCTCCTCAGGAATTTAGTCCTTTATGTATGTTATTGCTTTTCTATTGCCGATCTTCCTGTAATATTTCTTTTAGGTATAATGGCGGCGGTGCATCTATACAGTCTTCACGAGTTCATTACCTACGACGATATCCGCGCTCAGGGTCGTCAACAAAACCAGGAGTTTACGGACGCTGAATGTGCGGAAATCATGGGTCGTCTGAACGCAAGCGGTGGTTGGCTGTTGCCTCATCGTTCGGCCCTTCTGAAAGTCGTGTTGGGAGCTATATGGAGAGCACTTCCGGATCTTCATGAGGCCTTATCGCTTAACGCACTGGATGATGCCGAAGACAAGGTGCATTCAGTGTACCTGACAGCGCTGATCTCAAAGAAACGGCGGAACAACCTCGTTGACATCCTACACCAAGTCTTCTAGCAGACGACGATAGTTGCCGCTTATCGAAGGCCAGGGGGGCTTGCCGATGATATCGACACAGAGGAGCGCGAAAGACTGCGCATAAGAATAATTAGAAAGGCCAGACGAACTCTGGATGGCCTTACTTTCGATTTCCTCAATCCGTGCCCCGGATCTGAGGTTATTCCATTGTAATAATTTGAATAATGTGTTTTTTTTATTTATCTTTCTTATGATTGTAAAAAGGAATTTTCTAGCAGTATGAATGGAAACTCTTTGGCTTGTCTTATTTCTCGTCCTGAGTCTTCTGCCCATGCATAAATGAGTGCGTCACGCACGCCAGATCAAATGTAGACCGGATATTCTTTCTGTCATCTCTTTTTAATCGTCAGCAGGCTGTCTTAATAACCATGGTTGGTGGATATCCAACACGAGTATTCTGACTTCCTTAAGAAATAGCGATGACTTAGGCCGCAGGTTCAGGTCTACTGTCTAAGACTTTTCAACTCTTTGAGCCGTAAGGGTCCCATAGAGGCTTTTCTCCCTACGGGTCGAGAGGATCTGCCCGAGACTTTATCTTGCAAGGTGGAGCGAAACGGGAATTCTCTCACGGAGACTGTGGTGGCTCTGTGAGTTGACGCGGGTTGGGAGGCTCTCGTCACGGAGTATTTGTATCCGTGAGTCGAGGAGTTTGCTAGGGATTATTTGTTTCCCAAGCGCCAAGGATTATTTGTTTCCTTGGGGTTTGAAACGAGTCGAGGATTCCTACGGAGGCACTGGTGGCTCTGCAGGTCGACGCGGATCAGAAGGCTTTCGTCAATGAGTGTTTGTATCCGTGAGTCGAGGAATTTTGCTAGGGATTATTTGTTTCCCAAGCGCCAAGGATTATTTGTTTCCTTGGGGTTTGAAACGAGTCGAGGATTCCTACGGAGGCACTGGTGGCTCTGCGGGTCGACGCGGATCAGAAGGCTCTTGTCAAGGAGTGTTTGTATCCGTGAGTCGAGGAATTTTGCCAGGGATTATTTGTTTCCCAAGCGCCAAGGATTATTTGTTTCCTTGGGGTTTGAAACGAGTCGAGGATTCCTACGGAGGCACTGGTGGCTCTGCGGGTCGACGCGGATCAGAAGGCTCTCGTCAAGGAGTGTTTGTATCCGTGAGTCGAGGAATTTTGCCAGGGATTATTTGTTTCCTAAGCGCCAAGGATTATTTGTTTCCTTGGGGTTTGAAACGAGTCGAGGATTCCTACGGAGGCACTGGTGGCTCTGCGGGTCGACGCGGATCAGAAGGCTCTCGTCAAGGAGTGTCGTGAGTCGATGAATTTTGCCAGGGATTATTTGTTTCCCAAGCGCTAAGGATTATTTGTTTCCTTGGGGTTTGAAACGAGTCGAGGATTCCTACGGAGGCACTGGTGGCTCTGCGGGTCGACGCGGATCAGAAGGCTCTCGTCAAGGAGTGTTTGTATCCGTGAGTCGAGGAATTTTGCTGAAGTCACTGGCTTCTTCGGTTGAAATGAACCGGTGAGGTTTGGGGTTCGTCGTCTGACGGAATCCGCTGGGAAAGTATGGTCCATTCTTTGTTTACGCCCTTGGATTGTATACAGGGATCGATGTGATCTTAACTGTAGGGCCAAAGTTTTATCATTTCTTCTTTTTATTTTATTTTATTTCCGCGATGCTCTATCATTTCAGCTTTTATATCGCGAAGGTCGCGACTGCCCGATCATTTCGGCTATTTTTCGCGGTGCTCAATCATTTCGGCTATTTGTTTTTTTATTTTTACTCGTTGCTTTTTATTATGAGTTGCCCAATCATTTCGGCTATTTTGCATGCATACATTTTACTTGCTGCTTTTTATTGCAAGTTGCCCTATCATTTCGGCTATTTCGTATGCATGAGCGGCCTACTGGCTTTCGCCGTAAACCTGAAATTGGACACCGATTTCGGCATCAGCACCGCTGCAACTGGGATATTACCAGGAGCGAATCATCATTTGACTCTGTCGTTGTCGAACAAAGGAGGCTTAGCGACCAGGGTTAGGGTCCTGTCGGCTAAAGCTTTTGACTTCATGAGCCGTAAGGGTCTCGTGAAGGTATTTCTCCCTACAAGTCGTGGGGATCTTGTAGGTGTATTTTCTCCTTAGGAGTCGTGAGGATCCCTAAGTGTTTGTTTCTCTGTAAGTCGTAAGGATCCTACAGGAGGGCTTTCTCCTTGTAAGTCGATAGGATTTACAAGGGTTGTTTACCATGCAAACATATCGCTAGTTTCAGATGGGACTTAGTTAGGGAAACGTTTATTCGCGCCTGTGGATTGTATACAAGGGTCAATATTGAACCACTTGTAGGGCAATATTGGAAGTTTGTGGGGGTTTGCTTAAGCACAGGTTTAGGTCTCTGTGACTTAAGACTTTCAAATCCTATGAGCTGTGAGGGTCCCATAAGAGAGTTCTCCTTACGAGTCGTGAGGATCTCGCAAGTGTGTTTTCTCCTTAGGAATCGTGGGGATCCCTAAGTGTGTTGCTCCTTTGTGAGTCGTAAGGATCTCACGCAGGTGGTTTCTCCTTACAAGGTCGAGAGGACTCTATAAGGGTTCTTTAACGAAGTTGCGCCCTTTCGGGTTTTCACAAACATTCGCCGGCAGCCCTGCTGTTTTTACTCACGGAGCCCTTTCGGGTTTTCATCCGTGCCCATTTTGCTTATGGACATACCGTTTTTTTTTTCTTCTTATTTTCTTTTTCTCTTTTTTTTTACGAGGTCACGCCCTTTCGGGTTTTCACGAACACTCGCCGGCAGCCCTGCTGTTTTTACTCACGGAGCCCTTTCGGGTTTTCATCCGTGCCCTTTTTGCTTATGGACATACCGTTTATTTTATTTTATTTTTATATGTTTTTTTTATATCTCGTCAGCCTAAGGATGCTGCGGTATTAGTTTAAATACGTTTCGGTCTGCTATTAGTTTAAGGACATTTCGGTCCGTTGTTGGGAAGGTTGGCTATTCTTTATGAAGCTTGAGCTTAGGAAGATAGCGAGCGGACTTAGTCGTCGTCATCCATCATTGACCTAGGCTGTGGCTCATTAAGCGTAATATTTCTTTAGGAAGCGACCGTTTATCGGCCTGAAAGGCCTTTCACCGTGCATGTCCATGAGTAGATAGGCCCCACCCTGGTAAACTTTATCTATGACGTACGGGCCTTCATAGTTTGGCTCGAATTTTCCCCGCTTGGCGCGATTGGGGATCATAGGCCTTTTGACCACTAGCACGAGTTCGCCTTGACGGAATGTCCTTGGTCGGGTCAATCTTTCGTATGAGCGCGTCATCTTTGCTTTATAAGCTTCCAGATTTTGCTGTGCTAGGAGCCGGATTTCATCAAGGGCATCAAGCTCTTCAAACCGAAGGTGAGCATTTTCTTCGTTTGTCAGTTCGTAGTGGACTGCCACTCGTAGAGAGGGTAATTCTATCTCGAGAGGGAGTACTGCTTCCGTCCTAAATACCAACGTGTACGGCGTTGTGTTTGTGGCCGTTTTAAATGTAGTTCGATACGCCCAAAGAGCCTCTTGCAATCTTTCGTGCCAATCTCTCTTATTTCGTGACACCGTTTTCTTTATGATCTTCGTCAAGGTCTTATTGAAGGCCTCAGCTAGACCATTAGCTCGCGGATTATAAACCGAGGAATATCTCCAGTCTATATTATGCTGTTGCGCAAAGCGACTAATCTTGTGGCTTCTGTAGGCTGGCCCGTTATCGGAGATGATCCGTCGCGGAGTTCCAAACCGATATATGACGTGCGTTTTGAAGAAGTGGAGGATATTTTCTGTCTTCACTTCTCTTAACGGTATTGCTTCTGCCTACTTAGAGAAGTAGTCAGTCGCCGCTAGGATGAAACGATGTCCCTTAGACGATGCTGGTTCGATAGGGCCAACTATATCAGTCCCCCACATTTCGAATGGCCAGCTAGCCACTGTTGGGTGTAGCGGATTTGGATGTTGATGGATGAAGTCCCCATGAATTTGGCATGAGTGGCATTGCTTCGCATATTCGATGCAGTCCTGAATCATCGTGGGCCAGTAGTAGCCCATCCGTTTTATTTTCAACTTCATCTTAGGGCCTGCTTGATGAGAACCGCAGAGTCCGTCGTGAACTTCCTGGACGACTCTTTTCGCTTCGTCAGGTCCTAAGCATCTCAGCCACAAAGAATCAAATGACCTCTTATACAGGGTATCGTTGACAAAGGCGAAAGAAAGGGCTCGTTTCGCGAGCTGATGTCTTGTGGACGCTTCTTCAGGCACTTGGTGGGTCTTAAAGTAGTCTATGAAGACTTCCCTCCAGTCCTCGGCCTTCTCATGGTCTTTTATTTGTAGGGTCGTCTGCTCAGTCGCTCCCTTTTCTTTATATGATTCTGGAGGTATTTCTGCCGGGGCGAGTACTCGACGGCTTTGTACCACGATTCTAACGTCATCGAGGTTCTCATCAGCCAATTCTTTAGCAAGTTTGGCCAGTGCGTCCGCTTTGCTGTTTTCCGCACGCGGTATGCTTTCCAAAATATAGGAGGGAATTTGGGTTAGCAGTTGTTGCACCTTTTCACCGTATTTTATCAATTCCGGTTTGCACGTTTGGTAGTCGCCGTTTACTTGACTAACGACCAGCTGGGAGTCCCCATATATGAGGAGGTTTTCAATTCCCATGTCAATGGCAATCTCCAAGCCTGCTATCAAAGCTTCGTATTCAGCTTCATTATTCGTTCTCGGCTCTGTCAAGGAGAAGGCGAAGCGCATTATTCCTCCTTGTGGGGTTACGAAGATAAGGCCTACTCCCGATTTGATCATTGACGTATTTTGTTTGTGCTTTTTCATGGAAGATGCCCCATCGAAATAAAGTTCCCAACGGGTATCACCACCGCCGATTGCGTCAAACGCATGCTTGTCTGGCAAATCGCAATTCAGGGGAGAATCGTCAGGTATCGGGTGCTCAGCATGGAAGTCAGCTATGGCCTGACCCTTCACTGCCTTGAGGGGTCGATACGTTATCGAGAACTCCATTAAGAGCAGGGCCCATTTAGCGAGTCGTCCCGTCAGTATGGCTTTTGACATTAGATATTTGAGAGGGTCCACCTTTGAAATGAGATGGACTTCGTGCGCTAATGCGTAATGTCTAAGCTTTGTTATTGCGAAGATCAACGCCAGGCAGTGTTTTTCAATGGGAGAGTAGTTGCTTTCTGCCCCCAGCAGAACTCGACTTAAGTAGTAGAGTGCTCTTTCTTTCCCTTGATCGTTCTCTTGTGCCCATAATGCGCCTAAAGAACCTTCGAGGGCGGTTGTATAAAGAATGAGAGGCTTCCCCTTAACCGGAGCAGCCAACACCGGCGGGTTCTGCAGGTATTGCTTGATCTCGTCCAGTGCGCCTTGGCATTTTGGATCCCAAACGAATGGGGTTCCCTTCTTCATCAGGTGACTGTAAGGACGACACTTTCCTGAAAGATTAGCGATAAACCATCGAATGTATGCAAGCTTTCCTTGGAGAGATCGCAACTGTTTAAGAGTTCTTGGCGGAGGCATTTTCATGATCGCCTTAATCTTAGACGGATCTATTTCGATACCTCGGTGTCGAACGATAAATCCTAGGAATTTGCCCGAGGAAACCCCGAACGCACATTTTAAAGGGTTCATCTTCAAATTGTATCGCCGAAGGCGTTGAAATACGGTCTTCAAATGCTCGAGATGCTCTTCGTATGACTTGCTTTTAACCACGAGATCGTCGATATAGCATTCGACGATTTCGTGTATAAGGTCGTCGAAGATCTTTGTCATGGCCCTCTGATAAGTAGCACCGGCGTTCTTCAAACCGAAGGGCATTACTTTATAACAAAATATCCCTAAAGGAGTCTGGAAAGCCGTATGTTTCTGATCTTCAGGATGCATTTTTATTTGATTATACCCCGATGAGCCGTCCATGAAGGAGAAAACCTCATGAGTGGATGTATTGTCTATCATCAGTTCAGTGACTGGCACTGGGAAATCATCCTTCGGGCAAGCTTTATCAAGATCCCGGAAGTCTACGCATATGCGCACTGTCCCATTTTTCTTCATCACTGGGACGATGTTGGCGATCTATTCAGGGTACTAAACTTCCTGGATGAAGCCAGAGTCGATTAACTTTTTGACTTCGGTATTTATGCTCATCTCAAGCTCTAGTCGCATTCTTCTCGGTGCCTGTTTGACTGGTTTGACATTTGGGGATATTGCTAGTCTATGTACAGCGACTCCTGGATCTAGTCCTGGCATCTCGGAATAGTTCCATGCGAAGCAATCTTTATGCTGCACAAGGACGTCTTTTAACGCAGCCACCCTCTCTTCAGACAGCAGTTCGCTGACGAATGTCGGTCGCGGATCATTTACCGTCCCCAACTTGATTTTCCTGAGGTTATCTGCGGTGGTATGTATTCCATCCTCCAGTTCTTTCGGAGCTGGGGGAAATTCTGAGATTACCTCATCATTACTGTTTTCGAGGCACCAAGGGAGGCTGTCCAGGTTCTTGGGTTCTTCTTTTAATATTGTGATCATATGACAGGTACGAATTCGCTCCCAGTCCCAATGTGGAACTGTTTTTTCTTTCGTGGCCTTGGGCTCGTGCTTTTGTGGTGGCGTTACCCTCCAGTTGTCAGACAGAGCAAACTTGCCGAGCTGGTACTGATCTTCGACCCAATTCTTAAAGGTGAAGCAATCTTCAAGAGGATGCCCTATTACTCGGTGGTAAGAGCAATAGTTTGGATCAGAGACTTCACCTGCTTGTTCTGGGTGCTTGGACTCCGGCAATGTAAGCATTTGATGTTTCAGAGCAAGCTCAAGTATCTTCTTCGTCTTGTCTCGAGAAAACGAGTATGCTCGACCCATTTTCTTCATGAGGGATTGGTCAATAACGCTCGATTCTCGCTTGCGTGGCTTCTTAGCCCTGCTTTGTTGCTGTTGAGCGCCTCTTCGGCCTTTCGACTCATTTCTGCTTCCGCGTCGAGCCCTTTTTGTATCAGGTTGACATGGGGCAGCATCTTCGTTCTTTACTGCCTGTTGAAGGAGGCACTGTGTCTTGGCTTTCTCATAGATTGCCATTTCACGATTGTAATCATCTCGGGCTTTTTGACTCGCATCCCTTATAAGTTTGCTCATCTGGTCTTCAAACGATGGACTGGGCGGTTTTGTATCAGGAACTTTTGCTGGTTCAGGATTAGCGTCCTCCCATTGAGCGTCCGCCTCTTCATCGAAGTCATACATGACATAACAGCTGTTTACTAGCTCCCGTTTCTTTGACCGGATGTACCCAAGCCCTTTTGTTTCTATTCTCCCGTTAGGCAGTTTGCATTGAGTCCCGGGAACGTTCCAGACCTTGTCATAGAATTTGGCCTTTCTAACGGTCTGTGTGAAGGATATCCCCTGGCATTTCAGCAGTTTCTTCAAACCTTCGGTATAATATCTGGGAAGACGGATAGGCTGAAGCCTGTCGAGCATGGGATCCGCGCCATGCCAAATTTATTTTTCCATCTTGTTTTCTTCAGAACGGTAGAATAGGATTGCCTTCTCGCCTTTTCGTCCGGGAGGGATATAGAATGTCTGCAATTCTTCTACGCTGTTGGTGTCGAGTGAATCCAGTTCTTTGTAATGTTCAAGCGGCACCATGGTTATCTGCAGACTTCGCTCTTCATCAGCGGAAACCCGTATTGAAGGCCGAGCAGGGAATACAGCATGAACTTCATCCTCTGAATCACTGCCGAAGATCAATGAAGGAACGGATGGTCCTGGCCTGGTGGATTGGGATGGACCTGAATAAATTATATCCTCCTCCTCGGTGTCACTGCCGAAGACATGGATGGTGGCGTTAGTTTTGTTTTCCGGTTTGTGACACCTTTCCGTGTCTTCGAAACTCGGTAAGAAGTATTTGGCATCTTCATACTTGCGAACTTCGTTTACGGAAAACGGATTCAACTCTCCCGCCACTGTGTACTCGAGGCCATCCCTAGAATACTTCATGCACTGATGCTGTGTAGAAGGGATGATATTGTACTCGTGTAGCCATGGTCGGCCGAGCAGAGCATTGTAGCACGTCTTGGCGTCTATAACATGGAATTTGATGTCTGTGACGAGCAACCCGAAGCGTAGCGTCAATATCACAGATCCAAGAGTCTTTGAGGATTGGGAGTCGAAACCGAAGATAGTGATCTTGTCCCGGGCGAGGTGTTGGACGCTCCTGCAAATTTCTTTTAACACCCGCACATTAAGTAGATTGACAGATGATCCGTTATCGACCAAGATTTTGCCTATCTTTATGTCATGGCAGTATCCTGAGACATAAAGGGGACGATTGTGTTCGCACGTCCCAAGGAGAAGGTCTTCATCGCCGAAAGCAACGTCGGCCGTGTGCACCTCTTCTAATTCATCCTTCATCTTTTGTTCGGCCAGGAAAGCTTGGAATTGGTCAGGATCTTGTAGGGCCTTAATCAAAGAATCCCTCGCCTCTTTTGATAGTAATAGGGCATCGAGAATGCTGAGTTGTGAGGGTAGCTTTCTCAGATGCGCCAAGACATTGTAATCCACTTTATTCCTCTTCGGCGGGTTCTTGGCGGTTAACTCTTCCGCAACTTGGTCATCCAAAGCGATGTCTTCAGAGACCTTCTCTTTCCCTTTGTCTTTCTTGTTTAAGGGTCCGAGATTCTTTTCGGGTAATGTTCGATTGCGTAGCTGTATATTTTCGCAAGCCTTCGGTTCTTCTTCTTTTCCCGGAGTGGATTCTTTGAAGAGGGGGCCAAGCTCTAGCTCCTCATCGGAATCGCTCCCAAATGTAGGCACTTGTGACCCGGCAGTGTTAACCATGTGACAATTGCTGGCAGTTCTTTCAAGCTCTTTGGTCGTGTTTCTTTGCTCCCGACGAATTTTACGCTTTTCCCGTTTAAAGCGTTGTTGATTAGCGACGTATCCTTGCCACCATCTATCGAAAGCCTTGCACTCTTGAGTGGGATGCGAGACCTTCTGATGATATAAGCAATAAGAGGGGTGCATTTCTACCACACCAGTCATTTTTCCTTCAGAGGATGGTATCTTCATACCCATTGATATGGCCTTAGCAAACCTCTTTTTTATCTTGAATTGGCTTTTGTCAGCGGTGGAGGCATTTTTCTCCAGCGGGATCATCTCAGCTCTTTCCTCAAGTCGCTGGCGCTTGGCCCTTTCGAATATAGCCGTCTCGCGTTCTCGATCAGCTTTACTTTTCAATCGAGCTTCACTAAGAAACGCGCCAATCATTTCGATTGATAACTCTGGAACCCTTGACTCAGTATTTGCCCCCAGCGTTTTAGTGCCAGAAGTCCCTTCATCGTTCGTGATCGAATGGGAGATCATATGACAGCTCGCCACATATTCCTCGGATTCATCCGATGAACTTTCCCCTTCATCTTCTTTTTGAAAGACGTGATCAAGGAAATCTTGGAGCGTACTGGGAGTCCGCGCCTTTTGGTTGTATTCATCCAGTGCGTCGATTTGCTTTTGTAAGTCCGTGCGCTTGTCGACAGGCTTCACGGGCTTCTTAGATTTCTTCTTCTTCTTTTTCGAAGATTTTGACGGCTGACTATGAACGCTTGAACTACCACCATCGGTCCTCGGAGTCGGACGTGGCTTCAACATCCCCTCAATAACCTGCGGTTCCAAGGGGTTCTTCCACTTGACCGCTGGACAGGTCTGAAGATCATTTAGCATTCTCCTCATTTTGGCTGATAATACAACCTCCCAATGAGCTTCTTCAATGACGGAGCATGTTGCCCCTGGCGTATTTGTCCCCTTAGCGGTGTGGGGCTGCGGAGGATTCACCTTCCATTTGTCAGATAATGCGAACTTGCCCTGTCGGTACTGGTTTTCAAGCCAATTTTTGAAAACGTAACAGTCTTCGATCGGATGTCCTAGCACTCGATGATAAGGGCAGTAATTAGGCTCGTTGACGTCACTTGGTTGCAACGGGCGTTTTGGATCTGGCAGATTTATGAGTCTGTTGCACAACGCCAGCTCGAATAGCCTCCTCGTTTTATCGCGGGGGAAGGAATAAGTACGTCCCATCCTATCCTCAAGGGGTACGTACGGGCGCGTATTGTTTGGACGAGCAACCGGTTTCGAGTCGCTCGGTTGTTGTTGAGCGTTAGCGACAACGATCGCTTTTCCCTTTCCTTTGTCATTTCGGGAATCTGGCTTTGGGAGAGGGGGTTTATGGCCCATCTGGTCCATCTGCGCTAGTTTGTCAATCAAAGCCTGGAAGGAAGTCGGCTTGAAGAACATCATAAACTGTGAAATGGTTGCTTGTGGATCAAGGGTTCCAACAAACATTCCCACCGCAGGGGCTTCTTCTATGTGCTGTTCACACTTCGACCATAGATTACGCCACCGTATAGCGTACTGAACCCATGTCTCGCCGGGTTTTACCCTAGCGTTAATCAGTGCCGTCATCGGGGTACGTTCACTGGCACTTGCAAAACGTTGGGTAAACAGCAGCTCCATTTCCGCGAAGGTTTTAATAGAATCATTAGGGAGTTCAGAGTACCACTCGAACGCCGTATCTGATAGACTTCCAACGAACTGGCGGAGCAAGAGCTTGTCATCACCGCCGGTGTTACCGCAAAGCGCCCTGAACTGGGCAACATGCTGATGGGGATTGCCGGTCCCCTTGTAGACGTGGAACTTGGGAATTGTGTAACCCGGCGGGTACTTGATTTGGTCATACCAGCCCGGATATGGCCGCCCTGTTTTTACGACATGGCCGGCTGCCTCGGCCGCATGATGAACCCTTATTTGCTGGGCTATGTATTCGTCCAGATCAGTTTTAGAGATTGTATCCTCTTTAGCCGTTGATAGAACGGGCTGAGGGTTTGATGTCTCTCCCCTATCATCCCCAAGGACGATCGGGGGTTCTTCAGTCGGGGGATCTTGTTGTATCATCATCCCTATCATGTCCTGGAAGAGGAGGCCCATGCGCTGTATATTGGCTGCTTGTTCAGCAGCCTCTTTGTCTCTCTTTTCCAGTACTCGGCGGAGGAACTCGGCGTCGGTCTCTTCCTCTTGGCGTTCATCTAAGGACGTCTCAGGGTTCTCTTTTGGCTCCGTGAGTGCAGCCATTGTAGTCATCATCTCCTGGAGCTTTTGTTGCTGCTCCTGAGCCTTGGTCACTGATCGGGTAAGCGGTTGGTGACCCGTAGAAGTACGACTTTCTTCCTTTCCAGAAGCCATATAAACCGTATGAACAATTATGCCCCCTGACTTGGGGCGTTTAGGTTCGCTGCTTTCAAACTTTGCCGCTGACGCGGGAGCTTTCTCTGGCTTCCTTCTTTTGTGGGCCATCGAGGTCAAAGGAGCCGTTGGAGTGGGCGTCCTAGCAATTGTTGCCCCTGCTGTTTAATGGGACGGTTTTTGTCCTTTTCCATCTTTGCCTTTTTCTGGCGATGAAGGTGGTCTGGGTCAATCACGGAGTCTTGAACCCTCCGCCAAACTTTATAAATTTTTGACGACAGCCGTTGAGGGGGCTTTTCTTGTTTTGTTTCTGGAACTCTCTCCACAGGTGGAGGAGATCTTTTCAAGGTAGCGGTTGGAGAGTTCTTACGCACCCTCCTCAGTAGTTCAAAACTGTTCCCAGTTGGAACAGCAGCGTTGACCTCCACCGTCGAAGCAGGTAGAGTTAGCCCCGAGGGGGAACTGCCCCCTGCTTTCCTCACTCGTCTCCAATGGCGACGTCGCGCACGACGAGCCGTTGGGACTGGCTCGAAAATCGAGATGGTTTCTTGTTGCCCCCTGTCTGAATGAGGTGCCGCCGGTGTTAACCTCTTAAAGACCGAGGTCGTCTTTTGAGGGGTGATAGTCAACCTGTCGAAGACGGATCCTCGAGCAGGGGCAGGAGCTGGAATCATCAGTCTTGAAAAGACCGACTCTTTGGCGGGAGAAGCCGCCTTAACGACTTCCGGAACAGCGGCCGTTGCCCTCTTTGGGACAGCCAATTTAGAGTTCCGATTCAGCCTGGTGAAGACAGAGGCTGTCGGTTTGGTAGCGGGCGACCCGTTGACAGGGGTCGTGGTAGCAGTGAGCCGGTCGAACACCGACTTCTTGTTCGCTTCCGGTGCGGATATCGGCAAAGAGAAGCTTGTAGGTGGGACCATGGTCCCGAAAAACAGGCCGGTGGTGGCCTGGGTCACCTGTTCTACCGGCAGAGCGAGGAAAGAGGCCGCTTGGGGCCCATATGTTACACCTCTCGGTGAGGTGGAGCGTCCGTTGCAGTGGTGCTTCGCGCATTTGGTGCAGTTAGAATCCATGGATGCTTGAGTTCTGCGCCAGACAAAAGACCAAATCTTAGCAACTTGAAATTCAAAGGCAACCATTTAACAAACCGCGATTGGTTCGCGAAGACGACACATGAAGTGTGGAGTGGAAAGAGGAAAATGTCCCACCGGGCATGCCAGAATCTGTTCCCCTCCGAAAGGCGGCGCAGACTTCGCGTCCGTGCCTGAGTTTCGGGGCAGATGCTATTTGGTTTTATCCGTCTATCTCTCTGAAGATGCTAAGTTGATTTATGGCACAGTGTATCGGAGGTTTAGACAGATGCGGCCGATGTAGCAGACTTCGTCAGATTCCCCCTCAGGGTGAGGGTTTTTTGATTGTGGGGACGCTCTTCCCTGCAGGCGCAAGCCCCTGCAGTTAATTACGCTACCGCATCGCGGTAACAACTTTCTCCTTCTCCAGAATTTCACTTCGTGTCGTGTGTGTTTGTTTTGTTTGTGGTTGCCCGTGGATTGTATACGGAGACTGAGTAATGCCGTCGCCCGTAGGACGTGGATTAGTCCAAATCCGTATTTACATAGATTTGGGTTTGGCGTTTTTTTAGTTTAAGGATGCATTAGTCGCGTTGCGACTAAGATCAACTTAAACGTTCGTTAAGGATACGTTAGTCCTGTTTTAGACTAAGATCCACTTAACGTAGTGATTAATTTAATGTATGGCCATCGGGACTCGTCACCTCTCTGACGTCGTTGAAGGATTACAACGACATGTATCAGAGGAGTTCAGAGATGTACCCTCGAAACAGAATTGATTGGGAGTTTTGTAATCCATTTGAATGTTTAAGGATACGTTAGCCGTGTTTGGGGCTAAGATCAACTTAAACGGGACCGTTTAGATCCGGCAAAAGAGCATTTAGAAGCTCTGTTGTTCCAGTTTAGGGACGTGGTGGTTCATCGCCAGTTTAGGGACGTAGTGGTCCATATTCCAGTTTAGGGACGTGGTGGTCCGATATTAGTTTAGGGACGTTTCGGTCCGTCATTAGTTTAAGGACGTTTCGGTCCAACATTCCCATTTTGGGGTAAATATTAGTTTAAGGGCGTTTCGGTCCAATATTAGTTTAAGGACGTTTCGGTCCATCGTTAGTTTAAGGACATTTCGGTCCATCGTTAGTTTAAGGACGTTTCGGTCCAACATTCCCATTTTGGGGTAAATATTAGTTTAAGGACGTTTCGGTCCAATATTAGTTTAGGGACGTTTCGGTCCAATATTAGTTTAAGGACGTTTCGGTCCATCATTAGTTTAAGGACGTTTCGGTCCAACATTCCCATTTTGGGGTAAATATTAGTTTAAGGACGTTTCGGTCCACGAGTTTAAGGACCCCGCAGTCCATATGGGTGTGTGGTCGTTGGGACCCGTCACCTCTTTGACGTCGTTGAGGAATTACAACGATGGATGTCAAAGGAGTTCGGAGATGTACCCTTGAACCGGATGCAGATTGATTTAGGAGAGCCATTTTGCTCAGTCAATTTAATTTAAGGACTTATGGCCATGATTGGGCTAAGTCCAGTTGAAAATGTCCAACATTTATTTGCTTTTGCATTGCATTTATTTTTATTTTTTATTTGGGCTTTGCCCAAAAAAGATGCAGAGCATCAATTTGTTTTGGGCTCTGCCCTTTATAAATGATGCAAAGCATCAATTTCATTTGGGCTCGGCCATTTTTATTGCTTTGCAATTTATTTTGGCCTGCTAGGTCTTTTTGATTTGGGCCTGGCCCTTCAAGTAATGCATTGCATTTGTGCAAAGCACCAAGAATCTTTTAGATTCAAGAACAGAAGTGCAAGGCACTTTTTATCCCTTGATTTGGATCAAAGAAAAACAAGTTTTTCCTTGTTTCAGAGAACCAAAGGTTCATAGCAAGTGCAAGGCACTATTTTTATTATTTTTATTTATTTGTTGAAGATCACTGATCTTTTTCTTAGATTAATGATCTATTCCTAAGAGAATTCTCTCTTGTTTTAAAGGTTTTTACCTTCTTTTTGTGTTCTCAAGGAGTTCTCAAGAGTTCTCTTCTCTCTTCTTTTTTTTTTTTAAAACCAGATGATCCTCCTCAAATGGGGTCTGGGGTCCTTTTTATAGTGCTCATAAATTAGTTAAATTTGCTACATAAATCTTTTCCTGAGTGATCTGGGGAATTTTCCCCACCGTTGGATCTTTGATCCAAAGGCCCCTGTTTTACAGAAGAAATCTTCTTGTTTTAACAAGAACAGAAAAGATTTCCTTAAATCTTCATTCTGTTGTTGCACAACTCACCAGCGCGTGACACGTGTCGTGCAGTAAGGCGCTTGCGCAGATGTGCTTGCGCAACTGCGCAGACACGTGTCGCGCAGTGAAGCGCTTGCGCAACTGAGCTTGCGCAACTGCGCAGACACGTGTCGCTCAGTGAAGCGCTTGCACAACTGAGCTTGCGCAACTGCGCAGACACGTGTCGCTCAACGGTGCACTTGCGCAACAGTGTTTGCGCAACTGCGCAGACACGTGTCGCGCAGAGGTGCGTTTGCGCAGTTGTGCTTGCGCAACTGCGCAGACACGTGTCGCGCTGCAGTGCACTTGCGCAACAGTGTTTGCGCAACTGCGCAGACACGTGTCGCGCAGCGGTGTGCTTGCGCAGTTGTGCTTGCGCAACAGCGTTTGCGCAACTGCGCAGACACGTGGCGCGTTGTGGTGCACTTGCGCAACAGCGTTTGCGCAACTGCGCAAACACGTGTCGCGCAGCGGTGCGCTTGCGCAGTTGAGCGTTGCTTTTACTTTTTTAAAGCGCCTTGCTCTGATTGGACGCACTGCCTTGGGCGTTGTGCTGCCGAGTCAACTTCTGACACGTGGCAAATTGCGCGCAGCGCACGGGATCTGAAGCGTTGCTTCAAAATTTTGAATTTTCAAAATTCAAACAGAGCCTTGTTCTGATTGGGGGAACATTCATTTATGATTTTTTGAAGAAGGTTTGGGTCTATTTCTTGAAGCAAAAAAGTGATGCGTTTATTATATTCAAGCAATGGAAGAAGTTGCCGGAGAGGTAGACAGAAAAGCAGATCAAGAGACCGAGGAAGTAAAATGGGTTAGAGTTTTGCGGTGGAGATTTCAACAATTTCTGCAAAAATGAAGGAATAATTCTGTTTACCGCTGAAAACCGGGAAGACGAACGTCTTGCCTGCATTTTGGGGCAGATGCTATATAGAACATATCCATCCACCTCTCCGAAAATACCAAGTTGATTTATGGCACCGTCTATCGGAGGTTTGGATAGATGTGACCGTTTTAGCAGACTTATCAGATTCCCCTTCATTTGTGAGGGTTTTTTGATTGTGTGGACGCTTTTTCCTATAGGCACAAGCCCCTGCAGTTTAATTACATTATCGCAATGCGATAACAACTTTCACTTTCTCAATAAACATCACTTCGTGTCGTGTTATAATTTGTTTATTTTGGGGTTGCCTGTGGATTGTATATGGAGACTAATTTTGTCGTCGCCTGTAGGGTGTGGATTAGTCCAAATCCGTAAATTTCATATTTAGGATGAACTTAGGTAATTTCTACCATCATATTAAGGATTTAAGGATCATTAATCTTTTTTTAGATTAAGATCAACTTAAAATAAGATTAAAAACCGTTAATCTTGTTTTGCATTAAGCTCGACTTAAAATATGTATGATCATGATTCATTTTCCTTTGAAAATAATTTTTTTTTGAAACTTTAGGGACTTAGTCTAATTTTAGACTAAATGCCAGGCTATATTTTTATCCAACAGTGCTAAGCACTAGGCCATATATTTTGTTTTGGGCTTTACATAACCCAACAGTGCTAAGAAATGGGCTCAGAAGATTAAGCTCCATCAAGGATGTAACATCCTCCCCGCTTCAGTATTCACGTGCTCTTCATGTGAGTAGCTTGGTATCTTTGATGTTCACGTGCGTTTCACGTGAATAGTGCTAAGCACAGATTCGTATGGCACTCATGTGCTTTTCACGTGAACCGCTATGTTTCATGGTCTCTCACGTGTCTTTCACATGAGTAGTGCTAAGCACTAATTCATCTGGTGCTTATATGAATGTCACGTAAAGCACTCCTGTTTGTTTTCCTCCCAGCGCTTACGTGCTTTTCACGGGAGACTTTAAGTCTCGGCGCTCACGTTCCTTCTATGTGAGATCTATCTTCAGGGCTTCTTTTGAGCACTCACGTGCACATCGCGTGAGATGCTGTTTCATGTTTTTCCTTTAAATGCCTACATACCTTTCACGTGGGTCTTTATTGTCTTTGTCTTCCAGGATGTTCAAGGGTTTTTCACGTGATTATGTTCATATAGAGATTAACTCTGAAAATTAGTGGTAAACTCTAAAAATCTGCATATCTTGCAAGAACTAAGTTCTTTATCATATCTTAAAGGAACTAAGTCCCGGGAATATAAATTCCATCTTTTCTTCTTGTTCTCCCATGTTCTTTTTTTTGTTCAAATTGGGTGGTAAAACATCATAGTTCTTCCCAGGATCTTAAATATGAAGAACATGATCTTCCCGATGAGAATTAAATTCTCACATTTATTTGAGATTTTTCTTATGGATCTCAGATCCAGAAGAAGAACTAAGTTCTTTTTAAAGGGTTAAACCCTTATTTCATACATAAGATAGGCAAGAAAGAAGATAATTTTATCTCTGTTTTTACCTAGGGTTTGAACAAGGGATGATCTTCTTCAAAAAGAAAATTAAATTCCCTGTTGTTTTTGTGGAAGTCTGTGGAGGGGATTCTCTCTTTTGCAAAAGCTTAGGGGGTGTATTGTCTATCGCAGAATTTCTTTATCTTTTTTTTCTTGAAGTTTCTGGTCCTTTATGTAGGACATTTATATAGGAGAGGGCTATCAATTAGTTTGAGAAAATCTCTCATTGAGAGATATCAATTGATCTAATTGATGTTAAAGATCACCTGGGGAAGCCTTGGATTTTTGATCTAGTGAGTTTTTGTTTAACAGAAGATATTTTCTGTTAGTTTTAACAAGATTAGGAATATGTTTTCCTAACAAAGAATTTGATTCTATCTTCTGATCTGATCGGTGATATTATAATCACAGTTAGATTTTAAATCCAAATATTATCTTTTTTAACAGAGAAAATCTTTCTAATATTAGAAAGATCATGGGCAATATTTCCCAAATAGAATTTAATTCTATATAGAATTTAATTCTATTAGAAGCCAGCGCTTCAAATTGATGCACTCACGTGGATATCACGCGAGTGCTGTCTTATACATATATAGCATCAGCGCTCACATTCTTTGCACATGAGCGCTCACGTGTTTAACACGTGGGGCCTGTTTATCGCCGAAAACCGAGATGAACCGGAATAGGTTGTCTTGCCTGAATTTGAGGGTAGATACTATTTGGAACATATCCGTCCACCTCTTCGAAGATGCCAAGTTGATTTATAGCACCGTATATCGGAGGTTTGGATAGATGCGACTGTTGCAGCGTGACTTCATCAGATTCCACCACTTTAAGGGGGTTTTGATTATGGGGATGTTCTTCCCTGTAGGCACAAGCCTTGATTATAGGGATGCTCTTCCCTGCAGGCATAAGCCCCTGCAGTTAACCATGCTATCGCGTAGCGATAAAAACCTTCACCTTCTCTAGTAGGTCACTTTATGTCGTGTTATATATATTGTTTACTATGGTTTCCTGTGGATTGTATATGGAGACTAGTTTATGTCGTCGCCCGTAGGGCGCGGATTAGTCGAAATCCGTATATATATTATGAATTTGGGTTTGAAGCTAAGTCATATGTTCCATCAGTTCATAGGTTTAAGGATCGTTAATCTTGTTTTAGATTAAAATCGACTTAAAATATATGAGCGTATGGGCTAAGAATACGTTAGTCTTATATTAGACTAAAATCAACTTAGAACATGGGTGAGCATATGGTCTCAGTTTCAGTGAGCATATGGGCTCATCTGATTTACAATAACAGAAGTTTAACTTCAGAAAAGCTTAGTCCCTTTTGGATTGAGTATTGGGCCTTCTATTGCCCGTCCAGTGCTGAGCACTTAGTTTATGAGACTCACGTGTATATCACGTGAGACGATCAGGCTTGGGCGTTGCCCTATCAGTGCTAAGCCTTTAGTCATTTAGAATATGGATATAATATCCAACTCATATCTAACGCTCACGTGGGTATCATGTGGGACGCTCATGCTTTGGCGTTCACACGAGTATCACGTGAGACTCTTAGGCTTGGGCATATTCTTATCAGTGTTAAGCACTTTTATACAACGTTCACGTAAGTATCACATGAGGCGCTCAGGCTTTGGCATATTTTAAACCCTCACGTGTATGGCACGTGAGGCGCTGTCTTCATGGGCCTTCTGTGCGCTCACGTGGATATCACGCAAGACGCTCTTCTCATTATTTCTTTTGAGTGCTCATGCGGATATCATGTGAGACTCTATGTTTTTTTAGAGATTTAATCTCTGTCCAAGTTTTTGAGAGAAGTTAAATTTCTGTTAATTGTATTTTGACCATTAATGTCACTATTTTAAGAACTAAGTTCTTGATTATAAAGGTATTAAGTTCCCGGAGTATGAACTCCATATATTTTCATGTTGTTTCCTCTATTATTCTTTTCAACCTCATTCTCCCCTGAATCTCTGATTCTCAAAAACAAAATCTTCCCGATAATAATTTAAATTCGTAACTTGTGGGAGACTTGTCTTGTGGAACTTAGATCCAGAGAAAGAACTAAGTTTTTTTAGAGGGTTAAACCCTTATATGTGTGTGTGTGTGTGTGTGTGAAGGAGATATTTTGAACTCTTTACTTTCTTTACCTAGGGTTTGAAAAGAGCAAAAAGATGTTCTTCCTTCGAAAAGAGAATAAAATTCTATGTTTTTGCTTTTTTCTTTTTATGGGGTTGTTTCTGTATTTTGCAGAAGCTTATAGAGGGTTTTTCTCTCTCCGAGACTTGAAGTCTCGGTTCTTTTATATAGGTGAAGAAAAACCATTGATTAGTTTGAGAAAATCTTTCATTGAGAGATATCAATTGATTTAATTGATCTCAAAGATCACTCGGGGAATTTTATTCGCCGTTGGATCTTTGATCCAGTAGCTTTCTGTTTAACAGAAAATATCTTCTGTTGGTTTTAATACGATTAGAAAAATATTTTCTTAACAAAGGGTCTTCTGATTTGATCGGTGATATTGTAATCACCGTTAGATTTTAAATCCAAAGTTTCTCTGTTTAACAGAGAAAATCTTTCTAGTTTTAGAAAGATCAGGGGAAGATATTTCCTAAATAGAATTTAATTCTATCCGAAGCTAGTGCTTCAAACAGATGCGTTCACATGGCTTTCACGTGAGGGCTGTCATATATAAACGATAGTAGCGCTCACGTGCTTTGTACCTAAGCGCTCATGTGCTTTGCACTTGAGCGCTCACGTGGGGCCCTGCTTATGTTTTTGATTTATTTGTATTTAGTGCTTACATACTTCGCATGTGAGCGCTCACGTGTTTAACACGTGAGGCTTATATCCCAGGTTCAACCCTCACTGATGTCTGAGGTCACATGCAAAGCATGTGAGCCCTCACGTGCTTTGCACATAGAAGGCTATTTCATACGATTTAATCCTCTTTGATGCCGGCAGTCACATGCTTTGCATATGAGCGCTCATGTGCTTTACACATGGGAGGTTTCGTTTCCTTTCCTTGTGATTTTCTAGGCCATCCTTTTCTTTTCCAACGATTTCTTTTGGTCAGAGCTTAGGAATAGTTCCAACTGACACCATGCACAACATTTTCTTTGCCGAAACTTGAATGCTTCTCTTTATAATTTGAAGAAATGTTCATCTTCTCCTACACTTTCTCAGTGAGAGAATCATGGCTTGCGCTAGCCTCCATGATCCTCGACAGCCATGGGAGGTGCCTATCGGGAAGATTATTCCTCATTTTGCTGCACGTCTGGCATATCCTGCTCTCACGGATGATCAGTGCGATATAGTGATACATGAGCTCATGATTCATAGGGAATCTCCTCTTTCTGCCGGTTCCATCTGGATTCGCACGATTTTCCTCGCTGTTCTCGGCGACATTCCTCCCCACTCGGCAGAGATGACTTTGGCGATTCTCGATGCAGTGGAGGACAAAGTTGACTGCTTTCAGGGGCCGGTCTGATCATGAAGTCTTTAAGGGACCGCTCCGTCTATTTGCTGAGTCAGATACGAGTTTGGCGGGCCGTCATGTTTTCTTTCGCCGACACGCACGGCGCTGATCGGCGGGGAGCGACTTTTCGCGAGAATCGTCCTTTTGACATGATTGAGAAGGCAGAGAGAGAGAGAGAGTTAGAGAATTTTGTATATTGTTTCAGTAATCCCTATAGTCTAGATCCTGTGTTTGGTGATCTTTTCCCCATGGAATAAAATGTTTATTTAAATGCATGTTTTATTGTTGACCACTGATTGCATCATTTGAACATATGCACATCTTGCATGCACGAACATGCATGTGGCAAGCGTTTGCTCATGTGTTTTGCTTGTGCACTTTACCCTTAGAAACTTCTACCGAGTGCGAACGCCAATGGTGCGCGCGATTGCTGCGCACGTGTCACTCACCAACCTTCACACACGCGCATATAAGTGTGCATACTTTCAACGTTATTTTTTACTCAAACGCACACATATATGTAAGTGAGCACTAAACAGGTGTGAACAAATGTCCCCGTCGACTGTGCACACGTGTCTTTCACGTGTGCGCAGCGGTGTAAAACTGCCCACTGTTCAATCTCCCTTGGGATTTCGTAAGTAATCGGACCGTCGCAATCAAGTGAGAAGTTGCACCGTCATGCAGTTGAACCATCACAGCTTTCTTATAAATAAAGCCTAACTCCCGATCGTATTTGCACTTTTCCTGTGCACCTGCTCCCTCGAAACATTAGCCTCTCATTCTTTCCCCCAAGTACCATGGATGATCACTTGTATACTATTAGGGACATCGTTTCTTACAATATCATTCGTTATTATGGGCCAGACTATACCGACGATCAGTGCAAAGCCGTACTGCATCGCTTAGAAGCTCATTGCGGATGACTGCTTCCTCGCCGCTCTTCCCATCTGCAGGTGGTGTTTGAAGCGATCTAGGATGCCTTGCCCGGAAACCTTGAGGTGATGCTACTCCAAGCGCTTGATCAGGCTGAAGACAAAGTGCACTCGATCTACTTGATGGTCTTGATCTTGAAACATCGAAGGGATGAAGTGATTACTCTTTTGCATCGCATATACCAATAAAGAGTAATCCTAGCTTCTTATGCTAGGACGGAAGATATTAGTGGCGACCCCGAGGCCTGCCTCCGCGAACAGAAGCACAAAAAGATGGAGGATGATGCTTGGGAAGCCTTGCTGGGCTTTATTTTTGAGTTTATGAACCCATGTAGTTTAGGAACCCATGTACTGATGCTAGTATCTTACCACTGTAAACTTTGTGCGATGGGTTGTTTTATTTGTCTTCCGCACTTTTCAGTAGTCTGTTATCCATCTTTTGACGTATGAATGAAAAATACCTCTTTTTATATCCGCACTTTTTATTTGGTGTTGCAATGGCTTGACTTAGTTTATGTACTCGTTTCAGAGTGTTTAGTTTATCCTTCCCTTAGGTTTTTGGGCAAAATTGTCCTAACGTTAAATATAGATAACCCCTTTTTATGATAGGATTCCATTAGGTTTGTGATACTAGGTTAAGTCCATCGTACCATCGCGTTGACTGATATTTTCCAATATGCAATCCTTTGAGTCGCGGCTTGAGTAGCCACGTGTTTTTCGTATCTCCGATCCTTTCTGAGACTGGACAAGACATCTTTAAGTAATCTTCTTAGCTTGGAATATCTATATTACCATTGGAAGATCAAGCGTTAGGTATTTCCGTGGCGCTTTACCTGAGGTTAGGCCCGATTTGAAGCCTCGATTAGTCATAACCACACCTTTCTGGGGTGGGATGACATCCAATGGTCTTTAGGCTTGCCATCAAGACCCAAACTTAGGCATATGACATCACTTTGATTTTACTTTGATGATGTCATGCGATTCTTCGCTGAAGTAAGGTAGAAATCCGAATGACCTCTGTGCTGTACGTATCACCATCGAGATCTAGAGTTAGGAATATGCCATTGCTCCAATTTTATTTGATAGTTGTGCCCACACCCTGTTGGAATGAGGAGGGACGTCAAGATAGTCTCAAGGTTATAGATGTACCGTCAAGACTTAATTCTTCTTTTGACGAAGTATGGTGGGAAAATATGGTTCTCTTTCTTTCATTTGTGCTCATGGATTGTATACAAGAGTCAATATGGACCTAATTGCAGGGCAGAAAATTTTTATTTTCTCCTTTTTTAAAATTTATTTCCGCGATACTCTATCTTTTCAGCTTTTTATATTGCGAAAGTCGTGATTGTCCAATCATTTCGGCTTATTTTATTTGCGGTGCCCAATCATTTCGGCTATTATTTTTTTTATTTTACTCCCTGCTTTTTATTGCGAGTTGCCCTATCATTTCGGCTATTTTTCTTTTTCACATTCATCAATTTTGTTATGAGTAGAATACTTGGTATAATGATACCTTATTTGACATCAGAATTGCTATGACTGAAATATTGCCAGGAGCACCTCATCATACGCCATTGCCAATTTCGGCCAATGGTGGCTTAGGTAACAGGTTTAAATCCTTGTTAGCTAAGGCTTTTTCGACTCTACGAGCCGTAAGGATCTCATAAAAGTATTTCTCTCTACGAGTCGAGAGGATCTCACATGTGTAGTTTTTTCTCAGGGGTCATGAGGAATTGTTCAGTCAAAAATATTGCACATTTGATATAACATTTTTCTTACTTTTCTTAAATATTTAAAGATGTTTGTTATAAATATAGAACATATTTGGGTTTATCTGTAAAATACTTTTTACCATATGTTTATATATTATAATTAACATTATGAAGGAAAATTTATGCATATTATATTTATATAATATTTTAGTAATTAAAAGATGCATAGCATATCAAGTTTCTTAAAGATTTATTACCATATAAAGTAATTAAGATACTCTCTCTAATTTAATAAATAGTACTAACATTATTCATGGAGATATTGTGCAAGATTTAGCTCAGGTCAGGAGATTAAGATTTTCAAGATGTCAGGATAAAAAATCTGCCAAAATCATAGAATCGATACTGTTAGAGACTCAATAAATATCTGATGAATCCAGGCATAGAAAAGATCTCCACGTGTCAACATGAGGCCACAGAAGAAATTTCAAATCCTAAATCCTCCAGAGCGCGGCGCTTCCGCGACCAAAGTGCCCAATTAGTGGCGGATCCGCGGCTTAATCATGGTCGTAGGATCTGAAAACTTGGAAATGGGATCTTTATGGCAAGTCTAAACCTATGAGATCTAGGGTTTCTGATTTGAGGGCTATATAAAGGACCGATGGCTAAAGTTAGAAGGCATCATCTTTAACACGAAGAAAATCACCGTCAAAGAACAAGAGATCCATGACAGGTCCACGATTCGACATGATAGAACGACGTGAATATCGACGGAGCAAATACTTCCTACAAGGCAGAGATCGAGAGGAACTTCTTCCTCTTGTAATCTAAATTCGAAGGATTTGTACTTGTAATGTTGATTAATAAAGGTAGATCATTTGTTTAATTATTTCTCATTTACTTTCCGCATTTAAATTTCTGCATTATGATTTCCTTCTCTATCCCTTTTTCTTCTTCTTCTCCAAACATGCATGAGTAATTCTCCGTTTGATAGGGTTCGTATGATTAGGGTAGATCAATGGATGACAAAATCTCTTAACTTCTTTTACATCTTATAAAGTTTATAAACTTTATCAAAAGAATCGTTAACATCCTAATCAGGAGCGCCATCAATTTGTTGATAGTCTCGACCGCGATTTTAGATCAGATTAACAATTTTTTTGGTAGAGGCTAGACATGAATAGAGGTCAATGAAAAGATAAAGGTTAAGAGTGGGAACCCTGTTCCCTCCAAAAACCCCAATCTTCATTCATCACTATCGATCTAGTTTTAAATCTATTAAAAGGTAAAAGGAGTCATCTTTATTTAATCATCCGTTACTACTAAATTCTAACGAACCCTACAAGCCTTCTTCTTATATATTCTACATCCGTGTTCAATATAGATCTAGAATCACTCTCCCCTATTTCTAATCAACTCGTCTAAAACAAGATTAAAAGTTCCACGCATCCTTGAGGACGACCCGTACTCATCTCGGCTAGCTCCTCGCGACACCGTTATTGATTGCGGTTACTTTACAAAAACACTTTTTCAACCAATCAAATGGCGCCGTTGCCGGGGATACGTGCGTAATTTTTTTTTCTTGCTATTCGGGTTGAATTCTTATCCGATCCATAAAAGATAACCAAAACCGCATCTTGCATATTTAACGATTATTGTGCGACTTTTTGCGAGGGAATGCGGAGTCACTGTAGCGAGGAGATAAAGTTTCAGAGACTTTCAAAGTATTCCAGAGGAGCATAGGAGGGCACGGGAACAATTTTTTTCAAACGATCCCACCAAGGCGCCGCGGAAACGCGGCAATAGGGTGCAATTAGCCGCGGAAGGGCGGCGGTTCTGGGGAGTTGTGCTTCCAAACTCCATTGGTATCTTTCTCTGATTCTTCTCTCTCCTCTGAAATCCAATAATATATTTTTCTGCAGGATTCTTTGCAAAATATTGCCGCTCAAAAATGTTTTGCGCGTTTTGTAATTGGTTTGTTTTTGCATATTTTAAAACGGACTTTAAGGGGCAAGAACAAAATTCAGATTAGGTGGGGATTTCATCACCCTTCCCAGGCCCCAAAAATTGCAAAACGAGCATCCGCATAACCCTACATTAATTAAAAAATATCTAGATCAAGACTATAAGGGCATCGCGCTCAATTAGAACAGAGGAGGGTCGTGGGTAATCTATCGCTTATCCGCATTTCTTTTATGGTGTCTAGGCAAGTGTGACTAAGACAAGCGGTTACTTAATTAGGCCCGCTATTTTCGGTGATTCGTATAGCGGATACCTCCCACTTACCTGGCACTTATCTGGCCACAAGAGTAATAAAAAGATGGTAGAGGATTGATCCTGCGACTTGTCCTTTGGAAGTCTAAGAGCGGTCTAGTGAATTGACCTAGGAGACCTTAGTTCTAGGGTTGATTGTGCATTTTTTGTGTGATTTGTCTCACGTCTGACACTTTTCAAAACAAACCTTTTTAGTTCTCACACATGCTTCCATGTGCGCTAAAGCCGCTTAGTGCATGATCGGCTGGACACGGGATTCTAGTGCCCGTCTTGTCCGCGTTTCTGCTATCGACTCCGAAGTCGGTACTTCTTCATCTTCTATTTCCCCTTCATCCACCACATCGGCCGAGATGGACGGTTCTCCATCAGATTTTACCAACACACCCCTGCCTCCACCCGTAGGTGCGCAGAATACACTGCGCATCTCTCTCCAAGAGAGATACTACCCGATACGTGGTCCTTTTCCTACTTGTTTATCTATTCCACCAGCCAATGTGGATAGTTTCGAAATTAAACCCCAATTCATCAAACCGTTGCCTGAATTTCATGGGCTTGAATTCGAAGACGCATACGTTTTCAAAACCAAATTCGAAAACGTATCTGCAATGATGGGCACTTCATAACTTTCTGTGGATGCTATAAGATTACGTCTTCTCTCTTTTACCTTGTGCGATCTAGCATAAAAATGGCTTTATAACACTGCCGCACACTCTATTGGCAATTAAGATGAATTCGTTCTAGCATTCCTTAAGAAATTTTATCCCAATCATAAGACCGCCCGTGTTTGAAGCGAGATTAACCAGTTTACCCAATTCCCAACGAACCATTTTGGAAATGCTTTGAATGGTTTAAAGATCTACTAGTCCAATGCCCACATCACGGAATTAATTGTCATGCCCCGCTTCCCAGTATACGGGCAGATGATGCGACGAGGCCGCTACGTATTTACTCTGAAGTAAACATGCTAAGCGTATCTAAGCAATATAAGTAAAATGCACAAGAGACAGTGACGATAGATATAATTGAACAACAACTTTATTTATTAACATTCTTTTTACAATACATCTAAAAAGTAAATACATGGAATGGAAAGCAATGCCTAAACAGTGGCATAACAGAAATGGAAAATACAGAATGTAAATGTGTACAAATAACTAGAGCTCCGGGTCGAAAGCTAGCTGGTCCAAATTCTCGCTGGTGGGCTCGATCTCCAGTGAGTCCGAATCACCTGACGACATTCCAAAGAAGAAGAAGAATGAGAATGCCGCCAGCGAACAAATCACTCGGTTAGTCCCGTAAATAGACAAGAATGGAATAGACATAATAGAGTATATATTGTTATAATGTTGTATTTAGTGTTAACGCTGTTGTATGTAGCTTGGTATAGAAGAGGCCAGTGTATACGAGAGAAGTCTCACTAGACCAGACACTATGGTATATGGAGTACAAGGAACCGTTCAGCCATGGTAGAACGACAATTGAATTCAGGTTAGGTGTCTTTATGGTTGCTGTCACGTACCACTTCTAACACTTTCCGTACCAATCTACCCCTTATAAACCCCACGATGTCTTGATTGTATTGATGTATTGTTTGAATTGTATATTGTATATAGATGGATGACTTGCTAAAACCATGATATCAGTAAATGGATGTAACTGGAGAATCATGTAGATGGATGTATATCCATGGTTCGGTTCAGTTAATATAGATTGATTAGATTGAATAGACGGATTCATAGATCCATGTTGTATTGAAGTTTGATACTTGAATCATATTCAAGTCAGATTGATTATATCGAGACTCAGTCCGAGTCAGACAATTAGAAAAGAAATTGAATCCTGAATTATGTTTGGTGCTATCGGTAACTGCTGCACACTGATGGTAGGATTTGTGTCTTTTTCAAAGACAATTACCGTGTTGATAACACCGTTTGTTAAGTCGTCTATCTTAAATAGGCAAGCACCCATATCTCCGGCTCCTTGAGGCTCAAGAGACTGGTCCCGCTTAAACCTATGTTTACTAGGGTCCTTATTGTAATTTAGTATAACTTGAGGTGGTTTTATGTAAAAATAATTTTGTATAATTTTCAAAATACACCTCAAGTATTTTATTATCGTCTTTAGAGTTTTCATGGATGTATATTTTATCAATGTGACATTTCTAGTAAATAAAACCTAATTTCATAATATATGTGTAACAACCGAGTCCAATTCTACAAATTTCAGTTACTGTATGTATGGTGTGTGGTATTTATTTCATTTGTCTTGCTTGACTGTTGCTAGTTATAAATTTACCCTGATAATTCAAATTCTACATATAACAATTTAAGTCATCTAAAGTTAAATTAAAAATACTTGTCATGGCCTGCTTGATACCCCTAACCCTGTGGTAGTGTCCTTGCATCGTGTTCTCGTCCCGTTCAGTGAAACAGACGTGTTTGGACGTCTACGCGCACGTACGTGCGTCCGTTCTTAGGGGTATGCCTTTTAATTATAAAATCCTTCATTTTGATTTTTGGAACCCACCAATAATTTTCATTTTTTGGATTCAAATTTTTGGACCCGACCCGGGCGCAATTCTGAAATATTTTGTATTTTCGCCAAATCTTATATTCTAATATTTTTTAAAAACCAGCGAAATTAAAATTCTTTCAACCAGAAAATATTTCCCATTTTTTTAAAATCCTTTTTAAATTTTTCCTCTAACCACTCAACCCCATAAATCTTTCTCAGAATTTCTCCCCTAACTCCCTTAGCCAATCACAATCCTTCATTTTACCCCGGGCCCCACACGTCTCTATCCCTCTCTCCTTCCTCTTTCTCTCTCTTCTCTCTTTCTCTCTCTGTGAATAAGGCCAAAACTATATCTCCTTATTGTTCCTCTATCTCTCTCTCTCCTCTCGAAGATTTTCTCTCTCCTCTCGATCTTTCTCTCTCTCTCTCTCCTCCCGTTATATATTCTTCTTCTCTTTTTTTTCTTTCTCCAGCGAAAGAAAACCCAACCCCTGAAAACCCTAGCTGCCGTCTCCTCTTGTCGTTGCTCTAACGCCGACGACATCGTCGCAGTCCTCGTCGCCCTCGTCACCTCCACCTCCTCTTCTTCCTCCTTCCTTCTCTCCCGAGCACCCTGCACCAACAGCCGCGCCCCTGGACCCGTGCACGCTGCTGCACCGCCGGAGGATCGCCGTCGGTAACTCGTCCCCGTGCCTTAGCCTTGTGCACAACCCAGTATGCCTGCACCCTTACTTCCTCCCTTCTTCTTTCCCTCTTCATTGCTTCTCTGTTCTTCAGTTTGATCATTGCCGATGTTATCTGCAGTTGTTCGCCGGAGCATCGTCGACGCCATCGACCACTTCACGGTTGTTGAGGATCCACAGTGAGTCTCTTTCCTCCTCTCCCTCTTCTCTTCTTCTTCCTTTTAGCATTTTTCTTTGGATTGCTCACAGTTTCTTGGTGCGCCGGATTCCGGCCGTGACGTCGACAATTCCCAACGATCCAGCTAGGAACTCCGACCCGCGTGACTCTACTGTTCGTCGTTTAGGCTCTTTCTGTGTACCGTGCGCGCGTCGTGATTTTTCCCCGCCGACGCGTAACGTTCCGTTTTTCGTTTCGCGACCCGTCAAGGCAAGTAAAACTTGCTACATGCTAATTAATATATTACATATACATTTTATGGCTTATTAAACCCGTAGTCTAACCTTAGTACCATGATTTTCCTTTTTCATGCTCGATGTCGCGTTATATCATTTTATTTTCCAAACTTGAAACCTACCATGTGCATTTACTTTATTAAACCCAATAACCACATTTATATATTTTAATCACATTTTAACTATTGACACGGCCTATGGTATTCTCTATATAGTTTTGCTCCATCATACACTCATGTGCATTTTAACATGTTTTAGCTAGGATTTCATCCAGTGAACATATTTATATATCATTGCATCCCTAAAATTTCTTAATACCTGATAACATGAGTAAACATCCATTTTAGTTATGCTGTAGTTAAGTAATGTTGACACCATCCCTTAAACGCAAAGTGATAACCATGCATCGTTATAATTTAATCAGTACCTAATTTCTTATCATATCACCTGATCTGGTTTATTTGCTGATATTACTCATGCTTGTTCATTTATAACCATTATTATGTTAGTTTGTTTTACGAGCACCCACATAGCATTTTGTGTTTCCTGACATGACCTGTTGCACCTCCTACGTGACACGACATGGTACCGTGCGACTCTTGATATGTCATGACACTTATATACACTACCCGGGTTGACCTGATGCACCATGGTCTTACCCGTTACATGATCTTGTGTCTAATGCCAACAAACCTGACCTGTTGTCCTTACGGACCGTTCTGTACCTGCCTGATCCTGAGTTGGCCTTAGCTCCAGATTATTTAATACCTGACTTGAACACATATAACTTGGGGGTATGGGGAAATCAATGATGAAACCTGACTTGTAACTCGACAGTGTGCTACCTTTACCGACTAGTTTTAGTGGCTGGACCAGCCTTGGGATGATGCTGCTGACATCATCCATCGTTATCCATTTCCTTTTAGAGGCTAGGCCAGCCTTGGGATGATGCCATGGACATCATTCATCTTTACCCTTTTCCTTTAGTGCCTAGCGGCATGTCTCGGTTTCATCCCGAGAATCTTCACCGTGATCCCGGGCACGCACGGGATGCTATTGAGTTACATCGATGATTCATCAAGTTGATTTCAAAGACTTTCGAGTAGAAAACCCAATAGAACAGTTTAGTTTACTCACTGCACACTACCCTGCACTGCCTGATTTATATTACCGTTACACATGCTTTTCATTCATGTTTATACTTGCATTGCCTGTTACCCTGTTTATTCTATTACTTGATGACATGACGCGCTGACGTCTGGGTTTTGCATGGCCCAGATTCCGTACCTTTGCTGCAGTCCGAGCAGTAGTACTTCAGCCAGCAGGCTGAGCAGTGAGGATCCGGTAGAAGTTAGTTCTTTTACTTTTCTGCATTTTATTCCTGATGTGAGCCCGCATTATGGGACATACATTCCAGCTATTTTGTATTGGATCTTTTGCTTCCGCATTTTATTATTCTTGACTCATTTTTTCTTGGCTTATGGACATGTATTAGATAGTTTTATTTTGTTCTTGATATCTCTACAGCCGTAATGTGATTGTGGATGGATACTTCCTACCCACAGGTAGCATGGTTGGCTATGTCATGTGCCCACTTTAGTGTACTCTGGGAAGCGGGGCGTGACATGGTTCTTTTGGTATCAGAGCCATAGGTTAGTCGGGTTGATTCTTTTGTAGTTGGGTATTGTACCCAATACACGAATCAGAATACTCGTGTTTAGGAAACATGTCCTGCCATCTTGCCATTTTACCGTTCTTGAATCTAACTTCCTCTTTATTATATCTTTTACGGCGTGCAAACTTCCTTTGCATATTGACTCGAAACCTGATTCCTTGTTATCTCTAGAACTTAGGCGACTTGGGTGGAGTTATGTAATTGTAGCTATGATACCGCGGCATAGTTACGATGCGGTACTCTATTTAAGTAACTTGGAGTTCTAGCCTTGATCTATATTTTGAATCTGTTATCATGCTAATTTTGGGTGTTTTGGTTTCAGGAGTATGGCAGACAAGAATCTAAAGACGTACCAAAAGCGTGTTGACGAAGCCGCCATGCTTGGAGTGATACGGGGAATGATGGAGAATCAAAAGAGACAGACCGAGCTGATCAGCAGCAAGCTGAATCGTTTCAGGAAGGTTTGCGGACCGTTCAGCAGTCCGTGAACAATGTGGGAACTAAGCCAGTTGATCGTGTGGGGACCGTAGCAGATTTCAAGCGTTTGGGTCCGTCTGTTTTTACTGGTTTGGAGGAGCCGTTGACAGCGGAACAGTGGCTAGTTGACACGGAGAACTTACTTATTGCGGCACAGATTCCAGATGATAAAAGAGTGGATGTGGTGCGCATTCAGTTAGTGGACTATGCCCGTGAATGGTGGCTTGTGGAGGAGACCCGCTTGCCCAAGCCGATCAAGTGGGCGGATTTTTCGAAGAGTTTCCTGGAGAAGTTCTTCCCGCGGACTGCACGGGAGGAGATAGAAGAGAGGTTCATCAATCTGAAGCAGAATGGTGCCGCCGTAGATGTACATGCGGCTGAGTGGACACGGCTCAGTAAATTCGCTGGACCTTTAGTTGTCGACGATGCAGACAGGGCAAGAAGGTTCATGCGCAGCTTGGATGTGGACATCCAGAGGCAGATTGTCTCCCTGGGTTTGTCCACTTTCTCACAGGTACTTACGGCAGCACGAGAACAGCAGAGCTTATCTGGGAAGACTGGGAGTTCACAGCAGACAACAATTACAGTAAGGAAGCCGACTTTTGCACCGAACCGAGCATATGGACACAGGGGTGTTCCAGTGAACCGTCGTGGCGTAACACCGATGAAGAAGTCTGCTGTTGTTGACCAGAGAAAGAGCGCGACTTGTAACAACTGCCATTTACCCGGTCATGTGCAAAGAGACCGTCGAAGGAGGCAAGGGCTTTGTTTGGTTTGTGGAGCGGCGGATCACACTATCAACGCTTGTCCGTCGAAGCTTCGCACGAGGGATGAGATGCAGAAGCCTCCGAAGAAACCGTTTTAGGGACAGAAGCAGCTGACTCAAGGATCTAATCAGGCTCGAGCTTTTACCTTGACGGCTGAGGAAGCTAAGGCTTCGAGAGAAGTTGTTTCAGGTATTCTACTCGTTCATGGTTTTCCCGCATTAGCGTTGTTTGGTTCTGGTGCATCCCATTGTTTTATGTCGTCCAAGTTTATAGCTACACACTTGATTACTTACACGACCCTGTCTAGTTTCTGGGACATACACACTGGGAATGGGAAAATCATATCTAGTAGGGAGTGTAAAGATTGTACGGTTGTTGTGTGCGGACGGGAGCTTTTTGCAGATTTCTTGGTGATTGATACGGGCAGCTACGAAGTCGTCTTGGGAATGGATTTTCTTGGCACTTTCCACGCTCACATTGATTGTAGGGCAAAGAAAGTAATTTTCCAGATTCCCGGACATCCCGAGTTTACCTTCACTGGAGGAAGCAGTTCTGTCGGGCCAGTCGAGTTTAGGGCTTGGCCGACAAATAATATTCTTGCATCAATGGAGGTTGATGAAAGTGAAGAGCCAGCTGTTGTTCGTGATTTTATGGACGTGTTTGAAGATATATCGGGATTACCGCCGAAGCGAGACGTTGAGTTCGCAATTGACCTTATTCCTGGTGCAGCGCCAGTATCTAAAGCGTTTTATCCAATGGCACCAGTGGAGTTGGAAGAAGTCAAGAAACAGGTTACTGAACTGCTTGAGAAGGGTTGGATTCGAAGCAGTAACTCGCCTTGGGGAGCTCCAGTTCTTCTAGTTAAGAAGAAGGATGGCACAAGAAGGATGTGCATCGACTATCGAGAATTAAACCGGGTGACTATTAAGAACAAGTACCCGATCACTCGTATTGGCGAACTTTTTGAGCAGCTCAGTGGCGCGAGAGTATTCTCGAAGCTGGATTTGTGATCCGGATATCATCAGGTCCGAGTGAAAGCAGAAGATATTTGCAAGACGGCATTTCGAACTCGGTATGGACATTACGAGTACTTAGTGATGCCCTTCGGAGTAACGAATGCACCGGCAATATTCATGGACTTGATGAACCGAATCTTTTCACCATTCTTGGACCAGTTTATTGTGGTGTTCATTGACGATATTCTGGTCTATTCAAAGAGTTTTGAAGAGCATGCAGAACATTTGAAGATCGCACTGCAGACGTTGAGACAGGAAAGTTATTTGCGAAGATGAGCAAGTGCGAGTTTTGGCTCGAAGAAGTAAAGTTTTTGGGGCATGTTGTGTCTGGCGATGGAATCGCCGTCGATCTAGAAAAGATTGCAGCAGTTCGAGATTGACCAATTCCGAAGAATGTTGCAGAGATAAGAAGTTTTCTTGGACTAGCCGGGTATTACAGAAGATTTGTGGAGAACTTTGCTCGTCTGGCGGAGCCGTTGACCAAGCTTACGCGCAAGGAGGTACCTTTTGTTTGGACAGATAGTTGTGCGTCATCTTTTGAGATGTTGAAGCAAAGATTGATAACCGCTCCTATTCTGACCGTACCAGACAATTCCGGAGGATTAGTGATTCACAGCGACACATCTGGAAAAGGATTGTGATGTGTTTTGATGCAGCATGGGAAGGTTGTAGCGAACGCATCGAGACAGTTGAAGACCCATGAGAAGAATTACCCAACTCACGACTTGGAGCTTGCAGCTGTGATTTTCGCTTTGAAGATTTGGAGACACTACCTTTTGGGCGAAAAGGTCGAAGTTTTCACGGATCATAAGAGTTTGAAGTATGTGTTCATGCAGAAGGAGCTTAATATGAGGCAGCGTAGATGGTTAGAGCTGATGGCTGATTACAATCTTGATCTTAAGTACCATCCGGGGAAGCTTAATGTCATACCGGATGCACTCAGTCGGTTACCAGCAATTCAGATGTTGACTACGCAGAAGGAACTCGTTGAAGACTTTCGAAGATTTGATTTGGAGGTTGTGCTACCGCATTCTTCGGGGCAGTTGATGCAGCTACAAGTACATTCGTCGCTGATTGAGAATATTAAAGAAGCGCAACCGCAGGACCCTAGACTGCGAAAGTTTCGAGAACAGGTTGAAGCCGGACTACGAACAGATTTACTGGTCCATGAGGATGGTTCGTTGAGATATGGTATCCGTTTGTGTGTGCCAAAGGGAGATATTCGCGAAGAGCTTATGAAGGAGGCACACAGTTCAGCTTATTCCGTACATCCAGGAGGCACGAAGATGTACCGAGATTTACGACAACATTTCTGGTGGGAAGGCATGAAACGAGAGATTGCTCGCTTTGTGGCAAAGTGCTTGGTGTGTCAGCAAGTCAAGGCTGAACATCGAAGGGTTGCTGGTTTATTGCAACTACTTCCGATTCCTCAGTGGAAGTGGTAACATATAACCATGGATTTCGTGACAGCTTTGCCGCGGAGTCCAAAAGGCAACAATGCAGTATGGGTGATTGTTGATTATTTGACCAAGGCAGCTCATTTTATTCCTTTTCGGGTTGTTCAGTCAACAGAGACTTTGGCAGAGCGGTACATGCAGGAGATTGTAAGATTGCATGGAGTACCGGTAAGCATCGTGTCCGATTGTGACACTCGGTTCTTATCACACTTCTGGAGGAGTTTACAGGAAAGTTTGGGGACTCGATTGAAGTTTAGCACAGCTTATCATCCTCAAACTGATGGTCAGTCGGAGAGAATGATCCAAACTCTTGAAGATATGTTGAGAGCGTGCATGTTGGATTTCAAGGGTTCTTGGGAGGATCATCTACATTTGGTGGAGTTTTCTTACAACAACAGTTTCCAGGCAACTATTCAGATGGCTCCATTCGAAACTTTGTATGGTCGCAAGTGTCGTTCACCTGTTTGTTGGGACGATGTCGGTGAACGAAGATTGTTGGGACCAGATTTGGTTATGCAGACGGTTTAGAAAGTTAACGCTATTCGGAATCATATGAAAGCAGCTCAAGACAGACAAAAGAGTTGGGCAGATACGTCGAGAAGGCCTCTAGAGTTCGCCGTGGGAGATTTGGTGTTCTTGAAGATATCACCGACTAGAGGGGTGATTCGTTTTGGAAGTCGAGGAAAGCTCAGTCCTTGATTTGTTGGACCCTTTGAGATCTTGGAGCGTGTTGGCGAGGTAGCGTATCGTTTGGCGTTACTGTAGTACTTGGCGAATGTGCACGATGTGTTTCACGTATCTCAACTCCGTAAGTATGTTCGAGATGAAACACATGTATTGGATCATTCGGAGCTGACGGTACGAGAAGACTTGACTTTTGAGGAGCGACCGGTTGAAATTGTCGATCGAAAGGAAAAGGTTCTTAAGAACAAGGTTATCCCTCTTGTACTTGTTTCTTGGGGTAATCGCTCACATGGAGAGTCCACTTGGGAACGAGAAGATGAAATCCGGCAGAAGTTTCCTCATATTTTCTTGTAGTTTGATTTTCATCTATCATTTGAATTCTTGGAATTTCGAGGACGAAATTCTTTTTGTAGTTGGGTGTTGTTAGTTATATGTATGCCCTAGAGGCCATTACTGTACATAGGATGTATATTGTAGTGGATGCTGGGACATATATAGGGAGGACTTTCTTGCTCGACATGATAGTATGCTATCTGGTTACTCTTTACCTTAACGTGTACACTGATTGTCTCTCTGTTACATGTTTGTAAAACCCTTAGGATGTGTACTTGACTACCTGGACTATGATGCGGATCATACTAGTGGGGACATGGTAGTCCATAAGTACATCCTTCAAGGTCCCTAGTCGTGGGTGTATCGAGACGGGGCATCGATATACCAGAGTAGACTAGCGTATACCTTCTCGACCCATACAGATGGGCGATGGATAATCCCATATCCATTGGTGTTTGACATCAGAGATGATATACGGGTGCTCAGTGGAGACTGGGTACACTGGACGGACTCGCCGAGAACTCCCAGATGGTATTATACCTTACGTCAGATGGCAGTTCTCTGGTGACACCGGTACAAGTTAGTCTGTAGACCCGAGATCGTCATAGAGTCTTGTGTGATTCCCACTGTGCTTTGATTTCCACCTTACCACGTCCAAGAAGGCGTGCAAAACGGTGGTTTTTGGGTACAGTCCCGAATCACATGGAGGCAATGAGCGATAGGAGGGGATTCGTCTCTCCCGGTATAGGGAGTTGATGTTGCGCTGTGTTCGATTGGCTATAACCGGAAATCCCTGGCAAGGGTTGCTGAGATTTACTGGTAAGCGTTACCAGTAGTTTCTCGAACTGTTATAGACCTCATATCGACACGACTTATCGAGCTACTGGGGTCTGACGTTTACCACCCCTAGGCAAGATATGCGACATATCAGACGAACAGACCGGACTGTACGGTAAGTGTTACTGGTTGGATTCACAGGAGTGTGAGCGGGCTTGCTCGTCGATCTTCTGATCGCTCAATACCCGGGTGGCCGTTACGTTTAGCAGACCGCTTGCGGCTTGTGGGTGCTTGATATGATCATCATCTGCTGCCGGCGTATTGACGAGTCTTTAGAGTCCTACACAGAGGTTTCCTGGCTCAAGCGAAACGAAATAGGAGCGCATATGAGATATGTGCAGGACCGAGAATAATACCAGTATGTGATACTGTATTCTATTCTCGCGATTTGTATCATGGGACGGTTATATGTGATATAGCCGGGTTACTGAATCAAGTGTTGATTCGATACATTGATACACATGATGTTAGTCGGTTATATGTGATATGACCGGATCATTGAATCAAGTGTTGATTTAATGATTTAATGTATAATTATATATTTGATATATTACTTTACATTAACTAGTATTGGTTCACTTAAGATTATTTTCTCACTTGAATGTGCACATTGTATATATATGATATAGTTTTGTGCACTAGTTTGTATTATGTTTGATGATACATGCAAACTTGGGTGTGTATGCATTAAACCATGGTTTAGGTTAATGGTTAAGGTATTATTTTCTTTTCTTTATTCATTTTTGGAAAAACAAAATGGTGGCTTTTCTTATTTTTGGCAAGAAGCTTCATGACTTTTCTAGTATCTTTGAATAAGTCTTACCATTTTGTTTTCTTCCTAAACCCTAACCATTTAGCTTAACCCTAGTTCATTCTCTACATGAGTTAGCCTCACCCATGGTTGCATTATGATAACTCTTCACTTGATTTTTCATTTTAAAAAAATTTAATTGATATTCTTTTCTTCTTCTTCTTCTTCATGAGAAAGAAAAGAAAAGCTTGCTTCAAAAATGTCAAGTGATGATTCCAAGTGAGAAATCCAAATCCAAAGTGAACGCACTTCCTATTTCTTTATCCTCTACCACTTGCCAAGTAGTATAGGGTGTTTTCTTCACAAGTTTCATGACTTGGTGAAGTTGGAGCTTGATCTTGTGTTGTCTCGACGTAGATCATCTTCGGCATCGAAGTCGACGACCTAGCCCGATCATTTCTTCGACGAAACCAACGCTAGAGTCCAGGATCCGATGATCGCAGCGGAGGGACATCATCATGGAGCTAAGGAAGTGGAGGACCAGATCTAAAAATGTTGCATTTCCATTCACTTTAGAGTAAAGTTGTTTACTTGCGTAGTTTTCGCCTTTACCTCTAGTCAACGATTGCTTTAGGGTTTCACGGCACAAGAAATTTTTTGAATTTGGCATGGTTGATGCCTTGTGAGACCTCCTTAGTGTGCCTAGGAACCCTACAGTGGTATCAGAGCCTAGCTAGAGCTTTAGGCGCAGTGTAGACGAAGTTAGAAGTCCGATCGAATCCGGAAACCCCGACAAAACCCTTCTCTGTACATTTTTCAAAACAGTGGATTTTTGTGAATTAAAAATGCTCAGAAAAACAAGCAGGAAAAACTAAGAATTACTGTGAAGTACGGTCCACTAAGTCAATAATTTGACCGCGGAACTGCGGCGAAACCAGGGTTTTGCGGCGGTTCCGCGGCCAAAATTTGGACTTAGTCCCTGAAATTTCATATATTTATTCTTAGGTCCTTTCTTGGCAATTTTTTATGGGAATTTTTTAATTCCACTCAAGTGTTGAGTTTTCTAGGGTTTTATTGGGGACTCGTTAATTCGATCGGATAATTTAACTTCGTTTATGTTTTTCCGGATAATTTAGAATATGTTAAAAAGTTCGACTTGATATAAATACCCAATTTTTCCCCTGCCGGAAAATTTCCAAGTGTTGGATTTTTCCGTGGTTTAAGAATGTTCTAAGTAGTGCAAGTAACGCGATGGACCCTCTAGAAGACAACAAACCTTAACTCGATTATGTGACCGTCTTGAACTGCCCTTTGAACCTTAGGGTTTGGGGCAGTACGGCGTGCCACATGTGAGGCGTTGGCTTGACCTTTCTACGGCTGGACCGTTGGTACTGAGGCATGAAGTGAATGTTTTTAAACTTATATCATGTGTTGATCTGTTTCGGGAAAACTTGGGTGTTTGATTGTTCGATCGGAAAGTTTAACATTTTCTATTTATTTGGAATGTGATACAATAATTGGAATTCACAAGTAGTTATGAGATAACTGAATGAATGTTATAAACACAGCACTTTAGTCTCACTTGATCGGTTGCCACGGAATTTTGATGTGATCAAAAGTCCGTCGCAATCACGTAGCGTACGCGGATACTCGCCGGGTAAACTTAACAGACAGCCTCACCCCATAGCCCGACCAAGTGACTGTAGGAGAACCCCGTCGCCGAAAGCATCCGTTCGGGTGCTCGCGGCAGCGATGTTCTGCCTTGGTGCACTTTGTCGACGGCATCGGGGGTGCGGCCGTCTACTAAAGTTTGCGACGAGCATTCGATCAGGATGTCGGGAATCTTGTTGAATTACCCGACTTGATATTGAAAAGAGTTTTCGATAATGAGACTAAAATGCGGGGTTTATAATTGTTAGGCATGTGATGTCTAAGGAATTCATTTGATTAGGCATGCGATGTCTAAAGAGCTTGCGGATTCCAACTGTTGTAGTTTTACACTTTCTTTTCTGTGACCGTAAGTGTAGTATGTAGTGGTATTGCCGATTGTCGTTGCTATACGTCGACAACAATCGGTGTATGCATGCTTACTTACGTTGATGACATGTGATGTTATGTGTTGCTGGATATGTTATATTGGATCGTCGTGTTTGAATAGCCGGGGTTTTTTATGTGAGATGCGTGTTTTTTCATTTTCATTCATGTAAAAACTTGTATGTAATATTCTTTTATTGGGGCACTTCCAGGTTGCGGATGATGTCACCGTTTGTATATTATTTACTTTTCCGCACTAGGATAGACCCAAGGAGGAGGGCACAAGTAACCGGGTTCTGGAGTCCAGTGGGAGACCAACTCGAGGAGTCGAGTCCGGGTCTCCTAACTCTAGAATTGGTAGGGTTGCTTGCCGCTCTCGTAGGGGTCTAGGGGTGTGGGTTTGGCTATTCATGGCGACCGTGGAATCCGTGTTTTATACTGGCTCGTATTGAAAACACGGACGTCCTAGTATATCCAATATTTCATATGATATTTTCTGCTGCGTTATCTGTGATGTGATCATGTGATATGTTCAGATAGATGCTGTATATAGTATATATGATATATTATATAGACGTTGCTTATGTTTTACAACCGCGCTAGCCCTGCCTCGCTCTGCCGTTAGTTACCTAACCTAACGGTGCAGACGGGACATCGAGACGAATGGGGATGGCATAAGCGTACGTCGTATTTATCTGTGATGTTTAGGTGAATTAAATGATGGGACTTCATTAATGTGATTAATGAAAGAAAAGAAACCTAAGATGTTGTGGAATCGAATTTTCAAAACCAGGTAGCTACAGTTCTTGCTTTGCATCGCGGTGTTCCTTGTAGAACATCCTGCACCTTATTCGATAAGGAAAGGACCGAGATCCCTTCACCGGGAGTGACTCCTTTAGCAATAACTGGCAGATGATCATCACCTACTGCCGGCGTATTGACGATTCTTTAGAGTCCTACACAGAGGTTTCTTGGCTCAGGCAAAATGGAGTAGGAGCACATATGTGATATGTGCGGGACCGAGGATAATGCGATATGTGATACCGTATTATATTCTCGCGATATATGATATCAGCCGGTTCATCGGATCAAGTGTTGATTCGATAAATCGGTACGGATAAATATTAGTCGGTTATATGTGATATAGCCGGATTGTCGGATCAAGTGTTGATTCGATAATTTAATGTATAATAATATATATGATATATTAAATTAAATTAACTAATATTAGCTCACTAAAAGATTCTTTTTCTCACTCGGGTAATACATTGATATATATGCGATATATGTTAAATGTATTATTTTATTTTGTTACAATAAATATTATAAATGTGATATATAATATTGTAACATGATATGGTTATTAATGCAACATGATTAGTGGAGATTAAACATGGTTAGGGTTTGATTAGGGTTAAGCTCTTCTAGAAGTTTCTAGAAGGTTTTTGTTTTGTTTTGTGTAAGATATTTTATGAAGATATTTGCTTAACCAAACCCAAACCCTTGACCATGGTTGTTTCTCTACAAGGGTTAATGATTCATTCCTCACTAATGAGTTATTCATTATTCATCACAAAAGGATTCCTTCTTCTTCTTCATCTCTTTTCATGGAAAAGTTTTCTTGATTTTGATTTTGTGATGATAAATGAGTGAGAAAAAGATAATAAAAAAGAGCAAAAATCCTACTTCATCATCCTCATCTATCCTTGCCATTTAGATGAGGGTGTTCACTTCATATTATGAGTGTGAGCTTGTGTTAACGAAACTTCAAGGTAGATCATCTTTATATCGAAGATCGGAAGCAAAGGCTGCATCTTTCTCTTCGTGGAACCTCTCGAGAGTCCGGAACCCGATGATCGCAGCGAAGGGACCACAACACGGAGCATATGAAGTGAAGGACCGGATCTACAAAGGTTGTAATCCCTCCCACTTAGTGTTAAAGTTGTTAACATGCTAGTTTTCGCCTAATCTCTAGTTTAAAGATCCGTATTCGGGTTGTTCGGCACGGCTAAATTTTTAATCGGGCATGGTTGATGCCTCGTAGACCCTTGTGGCAGTGCATAGCAACCCTACAGTGGTATCAAAGCCAAGCTAGAGCTTTAGGCAAAGTCTAGACGAAGTTTAAAGTCCGATCGAACCCGGAAAACCCGATATAACCCCTTCTCTGGAAATTTTTCGAAAATGTGATTTTTTGTGAATTAATACTCAAAAAAATCAGCAGGGAATTATAGGAATTACTGTGAAACCCGACCCCCTAAATCCCCCAAAGCACCGCGGAACCGCGGCCAAACCTAGGTATTGGCGGCGGTTCCGCGGCAAGAAGGAAGGATTGAGGGATAGGGTTTACACAGTAGCCTCCGTAGCTAATTCCTGATTCTTCTGGGAATTTTTTATTTTCACTCCAGTGTTGTGTTTTCTGGGTTGTATTGGGGACTTAAAGATTCGATCGGATATTTTAACTTTGTTTAGTTTTGTCCGGATAACTTTTAGAAACTGTTAAAAAGTTCGAACGGATATCAATAACTCACTTTTTCCCCTGTCGGAAATTTTTTCAAAAGTTGGATTTTTCCTCATGTTTAAGAACGTTCTAAGTCGTGCAAGTAACGCGGTGGACCCTCTAGAAGACAACAAACCTTAACTCGATTATGTGACCGTCTTGAACTGCTTCTGAACCTTAGGGTTTGTGGCAGTACGGCGTGCCACATGTGAGGCGTTGGCTTGACCCTTCTACGGCTGGACCATTGGTACTGTGGCATGTGATGGATGTTTTTAAACTGATTTCAAGTGTTGAGATATATTGGGGAAAACTTGGGTGTTTGATTATTCGATCGGAAAGTTTAACATTGTCTATTTATCTGGAATGTGATACAATATTTGGAATCCACAGGTAGTTATGAGATAACTGATTTGAATATTATAAACATAGCAGTTTAGTCTCAGATGATCGGTTGCCACGGAATTTTGATGTGATCAATGTTAGTGTTTATGCCCTAGAAGGCCATTACTGTATCATACTAGCTTGTATATTACTTAATGGAAGCTTGGGATATTCACATGTATATAACAGTCTTGCTAAACATGGTAGTATGCTACTTGGTTTTTCTATCTTAATATGTGAGTATACGTATTGATAGAGCTCTTAGGATCTTGCTTGTCTACCAGCGTTGTGATGGCAGTCACACTAGTGGGGGCTGGGTAGTCTACAAGCACATCCTTATTCAGGTCCCTGGTCGTTGGATTATCGAGACAGAGCATCGATACTCCGGAGTAGACTGGTGTGTACGCTTCTCATCCCAGTTGGGGAGATGGTCTGTCCCACAGCCGTCAGTACGTCGTACTGGAGATAGTATACAGGTGCTCGTTAGGTTACGGGTACACCGGACAGGACTCACAGGGAACTGTTGGTTGGTTTGATACCAGTCGTCAGTGAACAGTTCCCAGGTGACATGAGTACAGCGTAGTCCGCAGACTTGACACTGCTACTTCGCCTCAAGTGTGTCCCACTGTTCTTAGATTGCTACCCTACCACGGCTCTATGGAGTCGTGCAAACAGGTAGCAGTTGGGTGCAGTCCCGAGCACTTGGAGGCAGTGGCGGTTAGACAGGATTCGTCCCTCCCGGTATTGGGAGTAGATATCGTGCTGTGTCAGAGAGCCATTACGCAAAGTCCCTGGCCAGGGCAAGCGAGATTTGCTGGTAGGTTCCAGCAGTTTCTCAGGGTGTAATGGGCTTCACTCCGACACGACTTATACCGCTATTAGGGGACTGACGCTTGCCGCCCCCCTAGGCCCGATATGCGATAGTCTTGGACGAACGGACCGGACTGTATGGAGATTGTCACATCAGACTCAGTAGGAGTTCGGATGGGTTTACTCATCGGCCTTCTTATCGACAACTACCTGGGGACCGTTACGTACAGCTAGTGCCGCTTGCGGTCTGTGGTTAAACCCACTGCCAGCGTAGTAGTCGAGTCTCTAGAGTCCCACACAGAGAGTTTCCTACTCCAGGCGAAACGATATAGAGGTTGCATGGTTTTGCGACAAAGGGTTCGGACGCATACGTGCGTTTACGCGCGTACGACTTTCGGACAGTTTTTACCAGTCGGCTTTGGTTTAAGCCAGTTACTGGTATCCGGTTATTGGATTTTTACAGTCTAAAGTTTTTCCGTATTTTTACGGATCGGAGGGGCGTTCTCGTAATTACTCGAGAAGCTTCTAGAAGATGTGACTAAGGAGGTTTCTTTTGGACAAGAGAGTGAGTCATGGTGGTGATTCATTCACTTCATTAATGCACATTTATTGCTTAATGACTCATGTTAATGAATCATCACAAGATATTTTGTGAAGCATGCTTATTCATTTCCTTTATTGATTATTTGATAATAAGAATGCTTCATAATATTATGATACACTCTCTCTCTTCTCTCATTATCATATCACACATTCTCTCTCCTCAAGCTCTCATCTTCAAACCCTAATCCTTAATCCTCATGTGTTGAGATCAAAGGATTAGTTAGACTAAACAATCCATAACCTTCACTCTATATCATCCTCTCATCTTTGATTAGCAATCAAAGTTGATTAGTTACCTCAAGTTAGAGGTTTAGCTTGGTGTTTTGCTCTCGGGTGGATCGTCTACTACCTAGAGAAGGTCGAGGAGAACAAAGGAGGACGTAAAGAAGAAGGACCGGTTTCATTAGGTATAATCCCTTATCACTTATGAAAAGAAACTCATAGAATACGGTTTTTTAGAGTTTAGCTTCGATTCAAGCGGTTAGTCGATGTTCGTTGTTTAAACTTGATAGTTTTTGAAAATTCCGCCTCCCCATAAGTACTGGGGTGAACTACATCGACTTACAGTGGTATCAGAGCCTCGCTAAACACTAAATAACTTAATCGCAAATTTGTACGAATTTCGAACGAAAAAACGAAGCCGGAAAACCCTAATTCTGTTTAGTTTCTGTCGAACTTAAAATGAAGTCCTAAAATTTTTCTGGTGTGTTCAGAGAGCTTGACATGACCACTGGAGAACACCCAAGAAATTCGAGCCAATGATTCGACTAAAGCGCCGCGTAAGCGCGGCGGATCCCACCGATCCGCCGCGCTTCCGCGGCCGAGTTGCCGAGTCATGGGCTCAATTTTTTTGGGTGGGTCCCCTGTGATATTTGGGGTTTTCTGGAATATTTAATTATTGCTCAGGTTACTGTTTAACAGAGCAGATTTTAGAGCAATATTGATGTTGTTTATTCGATCGAATTGTACAGTATTTGCGTATTGGATTATATCTGTGATTGTTTAATGTGTTCGTAAACCTCCCCCAACTGCTAGTATGTCGGTTGGCAGGGGGTTGCACATTTCTGAAATGGTTATATCTGTTTGTGCATATAAACTGTATTGGACTGTTGTGGTGTATAGCCGGGGTTAGCAATGGGTTATTGGATAATTCATTTGTTGTAAATGTAATTTGTTGTAATATTATTTTCGCGGGGCACTTCCAGGTTGCGGTTGTAGCCACCGTTGTATTATTTCATTTTACTGTTTTTGCTCCTAGGACTGACCCAAGGTGGGGTACACAGACTGCCGGGTGGGTAGTTTGCCGTACCCGTAGGGGTCGAGGGTGGGGTAAACGGCTATTCATCACAACTGTGTAATCTGTCTTTTCTTGCAGGCTCAAAAGAAATACAGATTGCTTGCAAATCCAATACTGTTTATCTGTGTTCTGGAATGAATATCATTGCGTCAGACGAATGTAAAATATCTATATTTATTATAGCTATTTAGACGTCACTTATGTTTTACACCCGCGCTAGCCCAGCCCCCGCTCTGTCGTTAGTTAAGTAACCTAACGGGTGATGACGGGACCCCGTGGCGAATGCGGATGGCATAAGAGGACGTTATATTTTCGTTGTTTTCTGCAATGATAGGTTAATGATGGGACGCATTATCTATAATGCAAAGTAAAACAAACCAAAGTTTAAATCGTTGGAACAATTTAAAAGAAACCACTCGGTTATTTTTAAAACAGATATTTTTAAATGCGGAGATTTAACCACTCCTTTTAAAAGCTATCAGGTTCCTTCGGTTATATCAAGTTCACTACGTTCACGGTTTCGCCAAAACCATTCGTAGCCCTCCGTCATTTCATCTGGGTATTCAGTAGTATTCAAGCTATGTATTTTGACCTAACGCCAAGGCATAGTGTTTGGTAGCTGCTGGATATTCATTTGTTGCATAGATAGATGAGTTAGTTTGGGACAGTCGTATTATCATTTTGGCCGAACGTCAAGGATATATACGGATGGGTTCAAACTGACAGGATAATGATGGGTAGAACTTGACATGTGACTTATGACATTTTGACCTAACGCCAAGGTCATAAGAGCATGGGGCAAAAACTTATATCGGGAATTTCTAAAGAAACTGAAATTTGCAAAGAGATGCATACCATTTGGAGTTTGATGAATGTTGGTAGGATTCCTTCAACATTATCATACGATGATATTTGGATCCCGATCCTACTGTGAGTATATGCTACTTATCAGGATATTCGTCGCTTAACGATCAATGCTATAAACCTAGTAGGTGTCCAGAAAAGTGTCAGCGGGGTTACGCCCCCAGAGAAAAGAGGTTATTTAATTAAGGAACTTCGCGAAAGCGTTGGAAAACCTCCCTCGAAGTATCGACACCGGCCTGGCTGAACGGTTAAGCAAGTATTGTACGGTGAGAATAGTCTTGGCTAATTCTTCTTTTATGGTTTGAGGAAGGATTTGAGAAACAGTGGGAGCCATCCAGTTTAGATAAACTAAAAACCACTCTAAACTTGCAAGAGCATCATGCTAAAGAGTTTTCTTCTCTCTCTCCTAATTGCAGCGACCCTGAAATTGACTGGACTTAAGTTACTTTTAGAGAAAAATATACTGACGGGGCCAAACTATAAAGATTGGCTGCGGAATGTCAAGATGGCTTTGACCTATGACAAACTGGGGTACGTCCTCACCGCTACAGCACCTGCTGTCCTTGGTCCCAAATCCAGCAATGCGGATAAGGAAATCCGTAAAACCTGGGATTTAGATTGCGCGAGAGCCAAGTGCATCGTGCTTGCCTCGATGAACAATGAACATCAGAGGAGGCACGAGGATATGTCCCTTGATGGCATATTTCTCCATACAAAGGAACTTTATGGAGAGCAATCTCGTATAGCAAGATACGAGACCTCTAAGAAACTGTTTCGAGCGAGGTTGGCTGTCGGGTCATCGGTAGGTGAACATGTCCTACAGATGATCGGCTATATTGAAGAGCTCGCGGACCTTGGGACGACTTTGGATAATGAGCTCTATACAGACCTTGTTCTCCAGTCCCTTCCTCCCACCTACGCCCAGTTTATCCTCAACTTCAATCTTCAAGGAAAAGAAGTTGAACTTGCGGAACTCCTAAACATGTTAAGGAGTGCAGAGGGCACCTTGCAGAAGGCAAGGGAAACACCCGCTATGTTTGTTGGCGGTACATCTTCTTCCGGGTCCAAGGCTAGGGCCAAAGGAAGGAAGAAGAAGGCCGCACCCAGACTTAGAGGAGGTGTTAGTAAGGTGGGAAAGAAGGGAAAGAAAAAGTTTACAGCACCGGTAGTTGGCCTGGATGAGTGCTTCCATTGTCACAGGAAAGGGCACTGGAAGAAGGATTGCAAGGCGTGGAACGCCAAGAACCAGGAACCGAAGCAAGCTGTGGCTTCGACTTCAGGTGTGTTTGTAATTGAGAATTGTCTGTCAATCAACTCTACTTCCTGGGTATTGGATACCGGATCAGGATCTCATATTTGCAATTCTTTGCAGGCACTGAGAAACCGTAGAGTGCTGAAGGAAGGTGATATGATCCTCAGGGTTGCTAACGGAGCTAGCGTGGGAGCTGCGTCCGTCGGGGATTATCACCTAGGATTGACGAGTGGACACATTTTGGTTTTACATAACTGTTATTTTGTACCCAGCTTAACGTGTAATATCATATCTGTTTCCTTGTTATCAAATAAAGGTTATGATTTCACGTTTGTAAGAGATGTTGTCAACATCCACCTTAATCATGGTTTGATTGGGTCCGGTACTCTAAATAACGGCATATATGTGTTAAACCAACTCCAAATTTTCAATGTCCAGAACACACTAAAAAGAAAGTCTCCAGATTTAAATAAAGCTTTCTTATGGCATTGTAGACTGGGTCACATCAATGAGAGAAGGTTGACTAAGTTGCATAGAGAAGGATATTTGGACACGTTCGAATATCAAACTTATGACACTTGTCAATCTTGTCTCAAAGGAAAGATGACAAAGACTCCATTTACTGGACAAGGAGTAAGAGCGAGCGAGCTCTTAGGACTCATACACAGTGATGTATGCGGTCCAATGTCTACACATGCGAGAGGTGGTTATTCCTATTTCATTACTTTCACGGATGATTACTTAAGATACGGATTCATTTATCTGATGAAACATAAATCCGAGGCTTTTGAGAAATTCCAAGAGTATAAGAATGAAGTAGAAAACCAAACCGGCAAAAGTATAAAGACACTTAGATCTGATCGAGGTGGAGAATACTTGAGTGCCGAGTTCCTAGGTTACCTAAAAGAGAAAGGAATTCTCTCTCAGCTTACTCCTCCGTACACTCCACAGCATAATGGTGTATCGGAGAGACGGAATCGAACCCTATTGGATATGGTACGATCCATGATGAGTAATGCTGAGTTACCGCAATCTTTCTGGGGACATGCGCTAGAATCAGCGGCATATCTTTTGAACATGGTACCTACCAAGACTGTGCCTACCACTCCATATCAGATGTGGAGTGGGAAGAAACCCCATCTACAGTATGTAAAGATTTGGGGATGTCCAGCTTTTGTTAAAAAGCAGCATGTGGACAAGCTCGAGGCACGATCAGTAAAGTGTTTGTTTGTGGGATATCCAAAGCACTCCAGGGGATATCTATTCTATTACGCAGAGGAACAGAAGGTATTTGTTTCTCGTAATGCCCATTTTCTAGAACATCAGTTTTTAGAAAAGGAATCAAGTGGGAGCGAAATAGAACTGGAAGAAATTCCAGAACCACAAACTGCTACTGAAAGTTTGGTAGAACCAGAGGTTCAAGAAGAACAGAACATTCCCGCACCCCTCCGCAGGAGTAGTAGGCCGTCTCGTCCGCCTGAGAGATACTACGGTTTTCTCATAGGTGGGGATAGAGAGGATTGCATCATAGATGATGATGAACCTACTGACTTCCAGCAGGCCATCCAGAGCGGCGACTCGGTACGATGGCTAGATGCAATGCGGACCGAAATGGAGTCCATGTACACCAACAAAGTATGGACTTTGGACTTTGCTCCAGATGGGGTAAAACCCATAGGATGCAAATGGATCTTCAAGAAAAAGATTGGTGTAGATGGACAGGTGGAAACCTATAAGGCTAGACTTGTTGCAAAGGGTTTTCGTCAAAGACCTGGTTTGGACTATGACGAAACTTTTTCTCCAGTGGCTATGCTCAAATCCATTCGGGTCCTTCTTGCTATTGCTGCCTTCCATGATTATGAAATCTGGCAGATGGACGTAAAGACGGCTTTTCTGAATGGAAATTTAGAAGAGAGCGTCTATATGGATCAGCCAGAGGGTTTCAATCAGAGTGGGAGCAGCGGGAAAGTGTGCAAGCTGCTTAAGTCTATTTATGGACTAAAGCAGGCATCGCGGAGTTGGAACATCTGTTTTGATGAGACAGTCAAAGAATATGACTTTATCAAAAATCCAGATGAACCGTGCATATATAGTAAAGTTGTGGCCAGAAGTGTCGTATTCCTCGTCTTGTACGTGGATGACATTCTATTGATAGGAAATGACATTCCTATGCTACAATCTGTCAAAGGATTCTTGTCACACAAGTTCTCCATGAAAGACCTGGGTGATGCCTCTTACATTCTGGGGATCCGGATCTATCGTGATAGATCCAAGAGGATGTTGGGACTTTCGCAGTCCAGGTATATCGACACTGTACTGAAAAGATTCAGTATGGAAGATTCTAAGCGCGGTAATCTACCGGCTTGTCACGGAATCACCCTCTCCAAAGAGATGTCTCCCAAGACTGATTTGGAAAGGGAACGCATGTCTATTATACCCTACGCTTCTGCGGTAGGCTCTATAATGTATGCGATGTTGTGTACCAGACCAGATGTAGCTTACGCACTGAGCGTGGTAAGCCGGTATCAGTCAGACCCAGGGGAGAAACACTGGATAGCAGTAAAGAACATTCTCAAGTACCTGAGGAGGACTAAGGAGATGTTCTTGGTTTACGGCGGAAAGGACCTCAGGTTGGAGGCCTTTGCTGATTCCGGCTTCCAGAGTGATAAGGACGATTCCAAGTCCATGTCGGGTTATGTCTTTACCCTCAATGGAGGGGCGGTGTGCTGGAAGAGCTCCAAGCAGGACACCGTTGCTGACTCGACGATGGAAGCGGAGTATATAGCTGCTTGCGATGCCGCAAAAGAAGCAGTCTGGATGAAGAAGTTCCTAACAGAACTTCAGGTGGTTCCTACCATAGTTGATCCAATACCTCTGTATTGCGACAACAACGGAGCTATAGCTTTAGCGAAGGAACCAAGGTCCCATCAGAAGTCCAGACACATCTTGAGGCGGTATCACCTGATCAGGGAGATCATTGATCGTCAGGAGATCGAGGTTCGGAGAGTTGCTTCAGAAGAGAACATTGCTGATCCATTCACGAAGGCCCTTCCTCAGATTCAGTTCGAGAGGCTACTCGAGATCATTGGTCTACGATATGCCAGTACATGTCCCTAGTGCAAGTGGGAGATTGTTAGTGTTTATGCCCTAGAAGGCCATTACTGTATCATACTAGCTTGTATATTACTTAATGGAAGCTTGGGATATTCACATGTATATAACAGTCTTGCTAAACATGGTAGTATGCTACTTGGTTTTTCTATCTTAATATGTGAGTATACGTATTGATAGAGCTCTTAGGATCTTGCTTGTCTACCAGCGTTGTGATGGCAGTCACACTAGTGGGGGCTGGGTAGTCTACAAGCACATCCTTATTCAGGTCCCTGGTCGTTGGATTATCGAGACAGAGCATCGATACTCCGGAGTAGACTGGTGTGTACGCTTCTCATCCCAGTTGGGGAGATGGTCTGTCCCACAGCCGTCAGTACGTCGTACTGGAGATAGTATACAGGTGCTCGTTAGGTTACGGGTACACCGGACAGGACTCACAGGGAACTGTTGGTTGGTTTGATACCAGTCGTCAGTGAACAGTTCCCAGGTGACATGAGTACAGCGTAGTCCGCAGACTTGACACTGCTACTTCGCCTCGAGTGTGTCCCACTGTTCTTAGATTGCTACCCTACCACGGCTCTATGGAGTCGTGCAAACAGGTAGCAGTTGGGTGCAGTCCCGAGCACTTGGAGGCAGTGGCGGTTAGACAGGATTCGTCCCTCCCGGTATTGGGAGTAGATATCGTGCTGTGTCAGAGAGCCATTACGCAAAGTCCCTGGCCAGGGCAAGCGAGATTTGCTGGTAGGTTCCAGCAGTTTCTCAGGGTGTAATGGGCTTCACTCCGACACGACTTATACCGCTATTAGGGGACTGACGCTTGCCGCCCCCCTAGGCCCGATATGCGATAGTCTTGGACGAACGGACCGGACTGTATGGAGATTGTCACATCAGACTCAGTAGGAGTTCGGATGGGTTTACTCATCGGCCTTCTTATCGACAACTACCTGGGGACCGTTACGTACAGCTAGTGCCGCTTGCGGTCTGTGGTTAAACCCACTGCCAGCGTAGTAGTCGAGTCTCTAGAGTCCCACACAGAGAGTTTCCTACTCCAGGCGAAACGATATAGAGGTTGCATGGTTTTGCGACAAAGGGTTCGGACGCATACGTGCGTTTACGCGCGTACGACTTTCGGACAGTTTTTACCAGTCGGCTTTGGTTTAAGCCAGTTACTGGTATCCGGTTATTGGATTTTTACAGTCTAAAGTTTTTCCGTATTTTTACGGATCGGAGGGGCGTTCTCGTAATTACTCGAGAAGCTTCTAGAAGATGTGACTAAGGAGGTTTCTTTTGGACAAGAGAGTGAGTCATGGTGGTGATTCATTCACTTCATTAATGCACATTTATTGCTTAATGACTCATGTTAATGAATCATCACAAGATATTTTGTGAAGCATGCTTATTCATTTTCTTTATTGATTATTTGATAATAAGAATGCTTCATAATATTATGATACACTCTCTCTCTTCTCTCATTATCATATCACACATTCTCTCTCCTCAAGCTCTCATCTTCAAACCCTAATCCTTAATCCTCATGTGTTGAGATCAAAGGATTAGTTAGACTAAACAATCCATAACCTTCACTCTATATCATCCTCTCATCTTTGATTAGCAATCAAAGTTGATTAGTTACCTCAAGTTAGAGGTTTAGCTTGGTGTTTTGCTCTCGGGTGGATCGTCTACTACCTAGAGAAGGTCGAGGAGAACAAAGGAGGACGTAAAGAAGAAGGACCGGTTTCATTAGGTATAATCCCTTATCACTTATGAAAAGAAACTCATAGAATACGGTTTTTTAGAGTTTAGCTTCGATTCAAGCGGTTAGTCGATGTTCGTTGTTTAAACTTGATAGTTTTTGAAAATTCTGCCTCCCCATAAGTACTGGGGTGAACTACATCGACTTACAATCAAAAGTCCGTATCAATCACGTAGCGTACGCGGATACTCGCCGGGTAAACTTAATAGACAGCCACGCCCCATAGCCCCGACCAAGTGACTGTAGGAGAACCCCGTCGCCGAAAGCATCCGTTCGGGTGCTCGCGGCAGCGGTGTTCCGCCTTAGTGCACTTCGTCGACGGCATCTGGGGGTGCGGCCGTCTACTAAAGTTTGCGACGAGCATTCGATCAGGACGTCGGGAATCTTGTTGAATTGCCCGACTTGATATTGAAAAGTGTTTTTGATAATGAGACTAAAATGCGGGGTTTATAATTGTTAGGCATGTGATGTCTAAGGAATTCATTTGGTTAGGCATGCGATGTCTAAGGAGGTTGCGGATTCCAACTGTTGTAGTTTTACACTTTCTTTTCTGTGACCGTAATCGTAGTATGTGGTGTATCGCCGGCTTCGTTGCTATACATCAACGACAATCGGGATACGCATACTTGCTTACGTTGATGATATGAGATATTATGTGTTGCTGTGATATGTTGTATTGGATCGTCGCGTTTTGAATAGCCGGGGTTTTTATGTGAGATGAGAGTTTTTTCTTTTTCATTCATGTAAAATTTATTTGTATGTAATATTCTTTTATTTAGGGCACTTCCAGGTTGCGGAAGATGTCACCGTTGATGTATATTATTTACTTTTCCGCATTAGGTAGACCCAAGGCGGGGAGCACAAGTAACCGGGTTCTAGGGTCCAGCGGGAGACCATCTCGAGGAGTCGGGACCGGGTCTCCTAACCCTTGGATTGGCAGTGTTACTTGCCGCTCTCGTAGGGGTCTAGGGATGTGGGTTTTGCTATTCATCGCGACCGTGGAATCCGTGTTTTATACAGGCTCATATTGAAAACACGGACGTCCTAGTATATCCAATATTTCATATATGTTTCTTCTGCTGCAATGTTCTGTGATGAGATCATATTACTGCCTGAGACGAATGTTTATATTATATATATGAGATATATGTTATATTGCAGATTTTGTTTCAAATGTGATGCTTATGAAGCATAATAAAATGGGACTTCATTAATGAGATTAATGAAATAAAAGAAACCTAAGATGTTGTAGAAACTTGTTTAAAAACTGGTAGCTCTAGTTCTTGCTTTGCATAGCGGTGTTCTTTGTAGAACATCCAGCACCTTATTCGATAAGGAAAAGACCGAGATCCCTTCACCGGGAGTGACTCCTTTAGCAATAACTGGCAGATGCTACAAACTCGGTTTGTCTTTTGATTGCTTCTATAGTTCTTGCTTTGCATAGTGATATTTGTGAAATATCCTGCACCTTATTCAATGAGGAAAGGGCCGACGATCCCTTCACCGGGAGTGACCCCTTTAGCAAAACTAGAAAAGCCTAAAAAACACTCCATTTAAAATCACTCGATTCTACAACGATATCAAGTTTATTACGCAAAGGGCTTTCTGAAAAACCCGTCGTAGCCCTCCGTCATTTCAGATAAGTACTTCATAGTATTCGTGCCGCGTTTGTTGACCTTGTCAAGGCGTAGTGTGCGGTAGCTATTTATGCTTATCTGCATAAGCATATGATGCGATTGGATTAGGGTAGTCGTGCGACTTTGTTGACCTTGTCAAGGGTCATGCGGGTGGGTTTAATTCAATCAGGATATGACGGGTTGAACTTGACTTGCGGTCTATGGTTTGTTGATCTTGTCAAGGTCATAGATCGCTTGGGGTAAAATATTATTAGGAATTTCAAGTGTTGAAATTTGCAATGAGATTGCATACCTTCTATGAGATAGTTGGATCCCGATACCCGCTGCGAGTAAGAGTTACTCCTGGGAGAGTTTTACACATTACAATTAGCCGATCAAGTAGGTGTCTAGAAAGGTGTTAACGGGGTTACGCCTCTGGGAAAACGAGGTTTACTTTAATTAGGTTCGTGCGAAAGCACGGGGGACCTCCCTCAAAGTACCGACACTGGCCTGGCTGAAAGACTAGCGAACTTGTAGCGTGTAATTAATCCCGGCTAGTCTTTCCTTTTAGGGTTTGAAGGAAGATTTGATTAAAACAGTGGGAGACATCCTGATTAGATATATTAGATAACCAATCTAATCTTGCAAGAGCATACGCTGAGTGTTTTCTTCTCTCTCTCTCCAGGTAGCGAACATATCACGCCTTAATCAAGATAATAAAACGGATATATTGACCGAACCCGCTTGTTATACTGAGCTGGGGAGCGTTGGTCCCGCTCCAACTTATAATTGTTATAAGACAGAGCAGGAAATTGGGGAATACCAGATTTCCCGTGCCGCCCAAACGAAGAAAGTGCATGTTGATGCATCATCTTCGGGTGTGTTCATTACACAGAACTGTTTCTCATTATTCTTTACGTCCTGGGTATGTGATACCGGATCAGGATCCCGCATATATAATCTGTTACATGGGCTACAGATAAGTAGAGAACTGAGAACGGGTGATAAGTTTCATGAGACAGAAAACGGTGCAAGTGTTGCAGCCAAGTCTGTTGGTCACTATCACCCTGTATTACCTGAATATATTGATTCTGAACGAATGTTATTAGATACCGAACCTGATATACAACATCATATCAGTTTCTTTATTAGTAAAGAAGTGATATAATTTTGTATTGTTGGATAATGTTTTGAACATTTCCTATATCAAAAGTTGATCGGTTCAGGCACGTTATCTAAAAGCATTGATGTTCTAAATCAAACTACAGTTCTTTAGTATACGGAACACACACAAGAGGAAGAGTTCAGATATGAACGGATCCTTCTTGAGGTATTGTAGACTAGGTCATATCAATGCGACCCGACTGGCTGAAGTTACATTTAGATGCATATTTAAATTAGTTTGAATTTACATCTTGTGAAACTTGCCAGTCATGTCACAAAGATTAGATGACCATAGCTCTGTTTACTGGAAACAGAGAAAGAGTTAGTGAACTCTAGGGATTGATACATGCTGATGTATGAAAGTCTCCTGTCTACACATGCCAAGACCGGTTCTTTGTACTTCATTACATTCTCTGATGATCTCTCAAGATTCAGACATATGTTCCTGTTGAAACACAAGTCCGAAGCTTTTGAGATACTCACAGAATATAAGTTAGAAATAGAGAACCAAATACGGGTAAAAGTATTATGTCCTTTGATGTGATCAAGGAGGAGAATACTTGAGCACGGAATTTCTGGACTATTCTAAAGGAGAATGAGATTCTCTCTCAGCATTACTCCTTCGAATACACCACAGCACGTCGGCGTATCGAGGCGGAGCAATATCACCCTATGTGATATGGTGTGCTCTATGATGAGTACTACTGAGTTTCCTATTTCCTTTTGGGAGTTATGCACTTGAGAAGCTGTATACCTATTGAATAGGGTTCAAATCAAATCAGTTGCCTACCACTTCATATATGATATGGAAAGGGAAGAGCCCATATCTTAAGTTTGTTAAGATTTGGGGTTGTCCGGACTATGTCTAAAAGCAAAATCCGGACAAGCTCGAGGCAAGGTCTGTTATGTAGAACTGGAAATGTTCCAGCTACACAAACTACAGCTGATAATTTGGTAGAACCAAAGGATTCAATAGTTTCTAACGAACCTCAGCCTCTCCGCCGATCCAGTAGGGTTCCTCACCCACCTGAGAGATACTTCGGTTTCTCTATGACAGTGGGAGCGAGGATTGCATCATGAGATGATGACCCAACTAGTTTCGAGCTGGCCATCAGGAGTGGGACTCTGTAAGAATGGATGGATGCTTATCGATCTGAGATGGAATCCATATACACCAACAAAGTATGGACTTTGGTTGCTTTATCTGAAGGGTTAAATCCCCATCAGGAGCGAGTATATCTTGAGAAGATTACTTGGTGTACATGGAAAAGTTGAGACTTTCAAAGCTATGCTTAAGTCCATCCAGATCCTACTTGCCACGGCTACATACCATGACTACGATATCTGGTGGTTGGGTGTCATGACTGCTTTCCTAAATGATGTTTTAGAAAAGAGCGTCTATAAGTACACAGCCAGAGGGCTTCGTAGACAGTAGGAGCAGCGGAAACGTGTGCAAGATGTTTTATATGATAAAACAGGCATCGCGGAGTTGGAACATCTATTTTGATGTGGTAGTCATAGAGTTTGACTTCATCAAAATGGTAGATGAACCTTGTATATACAAAAAGGTAGTAGAGAGTATGGTGGTGATCCTCGTAGAGTGCGTGGATGACATACTCTTGATAGGGAAGGAGTTTCCTATGCTACGCTCGGTCAATCTCCGCTTATCACAAGTATTCTCTATATAGGATCAAAATGATACCTCCTAAATCCTGGATTTTGGATCTATGAGATAGATCTAATTGGATGTTAGAATACTCACTAGTTGTAGTGAGATGGTATCAATCGATCCTGGGGAGAATCACTGGAAAGGTTCCAGGGTGATAAGAACGACTGAATGTCAGTCGCAGGCATTGTCTTTACCCTCAGTGGAGGGACGGTATGTTGGAAGAGTTCTAAGCTAGATACCGTGACATACTAGATGATTAAAGGCAAGATACATCGTTACCAATGATGCTACCAAAGAGGCAGTCTGGATAGATATAAGTTCATGAGATGAACTTCGTTCCTACCATTGTGTGACAATGGAGTTGTGGCTTTAGCCAAGGAACTACCGTCCTATCAGAAATCCAGATATAATTCTTAGGCAGTATCACCTGATCATGGAGATGGTTGATCTTCAGGGAGATCGAGGTTAGGAGAGTAGACACAGAGGACAACAACGCGGATCCACTCACAAAGGCCTTTTCCCCAGTAGAGACTTTTATGGGATGGTTGAGTATGAGATATTTCAACCGCAGCTAATTGTTGGGTATGAGATACCACAACAGATGGCCCTAGTGCAAGTGGGAGATTGTTAGTTATATGTATGCCCTAGAGGCCATTACTGTACATACGATGTATATTGTAATGGATGCTTAGACATATATAGGGAGGACTTTCTTGCTCGACATGATAGTATGCTATCTGGTTGTACTTTATCTTATCATGTACTCTGATTGTCTCTATATTACATGTTGATAAAGCCCTTAGGATGTGTACTCGACTACTGGGACTATGATGAGATCATACTAGTGGGGCCACGGTAGTCGACGAGTACATCCTATAACTGTTCCTAGTCGAGGGTGTATCGAGACAGGGCATCAATACACCAGAGTAGACTAGCGTATCCGCATCTTGACCCATATGATGGGCGATGGATGATCCCATATCCATCGGTGTTTGACATCAAGGATGGTGTACGGGTGCTCAGTAGAGACTGGGTACACTGGACGGACTCGCCGAGAACTCCCAGATGGTATTATACCTCACGTCAGATGGCAGTTCTCCGGTGACACTGGTACAGTGTAGTATGTTGACCCGAGATCGTCATAGAGTCTTGTGTGATTCCCACTGTGCTTTGATTTCCATCATACCACGTCCAAGAGGGCGTGCAAAAAGGTGGCTTTTGGGTACAGTCCCGAATCACATGGAGGCAATGAGCGATAGGAGGGGATTCGTCTCTCCCGGTATAGGGAGTTGATGTTGTGCTGTGTTCGATTGGCTATAATCGGAAATCCCTGGCCAGGGTTGCTTAGATTTACTGGTAAATGTTATCAGTAGTTTCTCGAACTGCTATAGACCTCATATCGACACGACTTATCGAGCTACTGGGGTCTGACGTTTACCATCCCTAGGCGAGATATGCAACATATCAGACGACGAGACCGGACTGTACGGGAGTGTTACTGTTTGGATTCACAGGAGAATGTACAGGCTTGCTTGTTGATCTTCTGAGCGCTCAATACCTGGGTAGCTGTTACGTTCAGCTGACTGCTTGCAGCTTGTGGGTGTTTGATATGATCATCACCTACTGCCGGCGTATTGACGATTCTTTAGAGTCCTACACAGAGGTTTCTTGGCTCAGGCAAAACGGAGTAGGAGCACATATGTGATATGTGCGGGACCGTGGATAATGCGATATGTGATACCGTATTATATTCTCGCGATATATGATATCAGCCGGTTCATCGGATCTAGTGTTGATTCGATAAATTGGTACGGATAAATATTAGTCGGTTATATGTGATATAGCCGGATTGTCGGATCAAGTGTTGATTCGATAATTTAATGTATAATAATATATATGATATATTAAATTAAATTAACTAATATTAGCTCACTAAAAGATTCTTTTTCTCACTCGGGTAATACATCGATATATATGCGATATATGTTAAATGTATTATTTTATTTTGTTACAATAATTATTATATATGTGATATATAATATTGTAATATGATATGGTTATTAATGCAACATGATTAGTGGAGATTAAACATGGTTAGGGTTTGATTAGGGTTAAGCTCTTCTAGAAGTTTCTAGAAGGTTTTTGTTTTGTTTTGTGTAAGATATTTTATGAAGATATTTGCTTAACCAAATCCAAACCCTTGACCATGGTTGTTTCTCTACAAGGGTTAAGGATTCATTCTTAACTATGGTTGCATTTCTAACCTCACTAATGAGTTATTCATTATTCATCACAAAAGGATTCCTTCTTCTTCTTCCTTCTCTTTTCATGGAAAAGTTTTCTTGATTTTGATTTTGATTTTGTGATGATAAATGAGTGAGAAAAAGATAATAAAAAAGAGCAAAAATCCTACTTCATCATCCTCATCTATCCTTGCCATTTAGATGAGGGTGTTCACTTCATATTATGAGTGTGAGCTTGTGTTAACGAAACTTCAAGGTAGATCATCTTTGTATCGAAGATCGGAAGCAAATGCTGCATCTTTCTCTTCGTGGAACCTCTCGAGAGTCCGGAATCCGATGATCGCAGCGAAGGGACCACAACACGGAGCATTTGAAGTGAAGGACCGGATCTACAAAGGTTGTAATCCCTCTCACTTAGTGTTAAAGTTGTTAACATGCTAGTTTTCGCCTAATCTCTAGTTTAAAGATCCGTATTCGGGTTGTTCGGCACGGCTAAATTTTTAATCGGGCATGGTTGATGCCTCGTAGACCCTTATGGCAGTGCATAGCAACCCTACAGATCCCAGATATGTAATCTGTTACATAGGGCTACATGAGGGCAGAGAACTGAGAACGGATGATAAGTTTCATGAGACAGAAAACGGCGCAAGTGTTGCAGCCAAGTCTGTTGGTCACTATCATACTGTATTACCAATACATTGATTCTGAACAAATGCTATTAGATACCGAACCTGATATACAAAATCATATCAGTCTCTTTATTAGTAAAGAAATGATAAAATTTTGTATTGTTGGATAATGTTTTGAACGTTTCCTATATCAAAAGTTGATCGGTTCAGGTACGTTATCTAAAAGCATTGAAGTTCTAAATCAAACTACAGTTCCTAGTATACAGAACACACACAAGAGGAAGAGTTCAGAAATGAACGATTCCTTCTTGAGGCATTGTAGACTAGGTCATATCAATGCGACCCGACTGGCTGAAGTTACATTTAGATGCATATTTAAATCAGTTTGAATTTACATCTTGTGAAACTTGCCAGTCATGTCACAAAGATAAGATGACTATAGCTCTGTTTATTGGAAACAGAGAAAGAGTTAATGAACTCTTGGGATTGATACATGTTGATGTATGTAAGGTCCCCTGTCTACACATGCCAAGACTGGTCCTTTGTACTTCATTACGTTTTCTGATGATCTCTCGAGATTCAGACATATGTTCCTGTTGAAACACAAGTCCGAACCTTTTGAGATATTCACAGAATATAAGTTAGAAGTAGAGAACCAAAATACGAGTATAAGTATTATGTCCTTTGATGTGATCAGGGAGGAGAATACTTGAGCACGGAATTCCTGGATTATTCTAAAGGAGAATGAGATTCTCTCTCAGCATTATTCCTCCGCATACACCACAGCATGTCGGTATATCGGGGCGGAGCAGATACACTCTATTTGATATGGTGTGCTCTATGATGAGTACTACTGAGTTTCCTATTTCCTTTTGGGAGTTATGCGCTTGAGAAGCTGCATACCTATTGAATAGGGTTCAAATCAAATCAGTTGCCTACCACTTCATATGTGATATGGAAAGGGAAGAGCCCATATCTTAAGTTAGTTAAGATTTGGGGTTGTCCGACCTATGTCTAAGAGCAAAATCCGGACAAGCTCGAGGCAAGGTCGGTTATGTAGAACTGGAAAGGTACCAGATATACAAACTGCAGCTGATGATTTGGAAGAACCAAAGGATTCAATAGTTACCAACGAACCTCATCCTCTCCGCCGATCTAGTAGGGATCCTCACCCACCTGAGAGATACTTCCGTTTCTCTATGACAGTGGGAGCGAGGATTGCGTCATGAGATGATGACCCAACTAGTTTCGAGCTGGCCATCAGGAGTGGGACTCTGTAAGAATGGCTGGATGTTTATCGATCTGAGATGGAATCCTTATACACCAACAAAGTATGGACTTTAGTTGCTTTATCTGAAGGGTTAAATCCCCATCAGGAGCAAGTATATCTTGAGAAGATTACTTGGTGTAGATGGAAAAGTTGAGTCTTTCAAAGCTATACTTGTTAAAAGTTTGCATCATTGACCAGGTATGGATTATGATGAAACCTTTTTCCAGTGGCTATGCTTAAGTCCATCCAGATCCTACTTGCCACGGCTACATACCATGACTACGATATCTGGCGGTTGGGTGCCATGGCTGCTTTTCTAAATGATGTTTTAGAAGAGAACGTCTATAAGTACACAGCCAGAGGGCTTCGTAAAAAGTAGGAGCAGCGGAAACGTGTGCAAGATGTTTTATGTGATGAAGAAGGCATCGCGGAGTTGGAACATCTGTTTTGATGAGTTAGTCAAACAGTTTGACATCATCAAAATGGTAGATGAACCTTGTATATACAAAAAGGTAGTAGGGAGTATGGTAGTGATCCTCGTAGAGTACGTGGATGACATACTCTTGATAGGGAAGAAGTTTCCTATGCTACGCTCGGTCAATCTCCGCTTATCACAATGATTCTCCATATAGGATCAAAGTGATACCTACTAAATCCTGGGTTTTGGATCTATGAGATAGATCTAATTGGATATTAGGATACTCACTAGTTGTAGTAAGATGGTATCAATTGGTCCTAGGGAGAATCAATGGAAGGGTTCCAGAGTGATAAGGACGACTGAAAGTCAGTCACAGGCATTGTCTTTACCCTCAGTAAAGGGACGGTATGTTGGAAGAGTTCCAAGCTAGATACTGTAGCAAACTAGACGATAAAGGCTGGATATATCGCTACTTAAGATGCTACCAAAGAGGCAGTCTGGATGTATATTAGTTCATGAGATGAACTTCGTTCCTGCCATTGTGTGACAATGGAGTTGTGGCTTATGCCAAGGAACGTCCGTCCCATCAGTGATCCAGACATATTCTAAGGCAGTATCACCTGATCATGGAGATGGCTGATCTCCAAGGTGATCGAGGTTAGGAGATTAGACTAAGAGGACAACACGGCGGATCCACTCGCAAAGGCCTTTTCCCAGAGAGAGACTTTTATGGGATGGTTGAGTATGAGATACTGCAACCACTGCTACAGATGGCCCTAGTGCAAGTGGGAGATTGTTAGTTATATGTATGTCCTAGAGGCCATTACTGTACATAGGATGTATATTGTAGTGGATGCTGGGACATATATAGGGAGGACTTTCTTGCTCGACATGATAGTATGCTATCTGGTTACTCTTTACCTTAACGTATACACTGATTGTCTCTCTGTTACATGTTGGTAAAATCCTTAGGATGTGTACTTGACTACCTGGACTATGATGCGGATCATACTAGTGGGGACATGGTAGTCCATAAGTACATCCTTCAAGGTCCCTAGTCGTGGGTGTATCGAGACGGGGCATCGATATACCAGAGTAGACTAGCGTATACCTTCTCGACCCATACAGATGGACGATGGATGATCCCATATCCATTGGTGTTTGACATCAGAGATGATATATGGGTGCTTAGTGGAGACTGGATACACTGGACGGACTCGCCGAGAACTCCCAGATGGTATTATACCTTACGTCAGATGGCGGTTCTCTGGTGACACTGGTACAGGTTAGTCTGTAGACCCGAGATCGTCATAGAGTCTTGTGTGATTCCCACTGTGCTTTGATTTCTACCTTACCACGTCCAAGAGGGCGTGCAAAATGGTGGTTTTTGGGTACAGTCCCGAATCACATGGAGGCAATGAGCGATAGGAGGGGATTCGTCTCTCCCGGTATAGGGAGTTGATGTTGCGCTGTGTTCGATTGGCTATAACCGGAAATCCCTGGCCAGGGTTGCTGAGATTTACTGGTAAGTGTTACCAGTAGTTTATCGAACTGTTATAGACCTCATATCGACACGACTTATCGAGCTACTGGGGTCTGACGTTTACCACTCCTAGGCAAGATATGCGACATATCAGATGAACAGACCGGACTGTACGGTAAGTGTTACTGGTTGGATTCACAGGAGTGTGAGCGGGCTTGCTCGTCGATCTTCTGATCGCTCAATACCCGGGTGGCCGTTACGTTTAGCAGACCGCTTGCGGCTTGTGGGTGCTTGATATGATCATCATCTGCTGCCGGCGTATTGACGAGTCTTTAGAGTCCTACACAGAGGTTTCCTGGCTCAAGCGAAACGAAATAGGAGCGCATATGAGATATGTGCGGGACCGAGAATAATACCATTATGTGATACTGTATTCTATTCTCGCGATTTGTATCATGGGATGGTTATATGTGATATAGCCGGGTTATTGAATCAAGTGTTGATTCGATACATTGATACACATGATATTAGTCGGTTATATGCGATATGACCGGATCATTGAATCAAGTGTTGATTTAATGATTTAATGTATAATTATATATTTGATATATTATTTTACATTAACTAGTATTGGTTCACTTAAGATTATTTTCTCACTTGAATGTGTACATTGTATATATATGATATAGTTTTGTGCACTAGTTTGTATCATGTTTGATGATACATGCAAACTTGGGTGTGTATGCATTAAACCATGGTTTAGGTTAATGGTTAAGGTATTATTTTCTTTTCTTTATTCATTTTTGGAAAAATAAAATGGTGGCTTTTCTTATTTTTAGCAAGAAACTTCATGACTTTTCTTGCATCTTTGAATAAGTCTTACCATTTTGTTTTCTTCCTAAACCCTAACCATTTAGCTTAACCCTAGTTCATTCTCTACATGAGTTAGCCTCACCCATGGTTGCATTATGATAACTCTTCACTTGATTTTTCATTTTAAAAAAATTTAATTGATATTCTTTTCTTCTTCTTCTTCTTCATGAGAAAGAAAAGAAAAGCTTGCTTCAAAAATGTCAAGTGATGATTCCAAGTGAGAAATCCAAATCCAAAGTGAACCCACTTCCTATTTCTTCATCCCCTACCACTTGCCAAGTAGTATAGGGTGTTTTCTTCACAAGTTTCATGACTTGGTAAAGTTGGAGCTTGATCTTGTGTTGCCTCGACGTAGATCATCTTCGGCATCGAAGTCGACGACCTAGCCCGATCATTTCTTCGACGAAACAATCGCTAGAGTCCGAGATCCGATGATCGCAGTGGAGGGACATCATCATGGAGCTAAGGAAGTGGAGGACCGGATCTACAAAGGTTGTATTTCCATTCACTTTAGAGTAAAGTTGTTTACTTGCATAGTTTTCGCCTTTACCTCTAGTCAACGATCGCTTTAGGGTTTCACGGCACAAGAAATTTTTTGAATTTGGCATGGTTGATGCCTTGTGAGACCTCCTTAGCGTGCCTAGGAACCCTACAGGTATAATGTAACAACCGAGTCCAATTCTATAAATTTCAGTTACCGTATGTATGGTGTGTGGTATTTATTTCATTTGTCTTGCTTGACTGTTGCTAGTTATAAATTTACCCCGACAATTCAAATTCTGCATATAACAATTTAAGTCATCTAAAATTAAATTAAAAATAGTTGTCATGGCCTGCTCGATACCCCTAACCCTATGGTAGCGTCTTTGCATTATGTTCTCGTCCCGTTCAGTGAAACGGACGTGTTTGGACGTCTACGCGCACTTACGTGCATCCGTTCTTAGGGATATGCCTTTTAATTATAAAATCCTTCATTTTGATTTTTGGAACCCGCCAATAATTTTCATTTTTTGGATTCAAATTTTTGGACCCGACCCGGGCGCAATTCTGAAATATTTTGTATTTTCGCCAAATCCTATTTTCTAATATTTTTTAAAAACCAGCGAAATTAAAATTCATTCAACCAGAAAATATTTCCCATTTTTTTAAAATCATTTTTAAAGTTTTCCCCTAACCACTCAATCCCATAAATCTTTCCCAGAATTTCTCCCCAAACTCCCTTAGCCAATCACAATCCTTCATTTTACCCCGGGCCCCACACGTCTCTCTCCCTCTCTCCTTCATCTTTCTCTTTCTCTTTCTCTCTCTTCTCTCTTTCTCTCTCTGCGAATAAGGCCAAAACTATATCTCCTCACTGTTCCTCTCTCTCTCTCTCTCCTCTCGAAGATTTACTTTCTCCTCTCTCTCTTTCTCTCTCTCTCTCTCTCTCTCCCTGTTATATATTCTTCTCTTTTTTTTTCTTTCTCCAGCGAAAGAAAACCCAACCCCTGAAAACCCTAGCAGCCGTCTCCTCTCGTCGTTGCCCTAATGCCGACGACATCGTCGCAGTCCTCATCGCCTCCTCGCCCTCATCACCTCCACCTCCTCTTCTTCCTCCTTCCTTCTCTCCCGAGCACCCTGCACCAACAGCCGCGCCCCTGCACCCCTGCACGCTGCTGCACCGCCGGAGGATCGCCGCCGGTAACTCGTCCCCGTGCCTTAGCCTTGTGCACAACCCAGTAAGCCTGCACCCTTATTTCCTCCCTTCTTCTTTCTCTCTTCATTGCTTCTCTGTTCTTCAGTTTGATCATTGCCGATGTTCTCTGCAGTTGTTCGCCGGAGCATCGTCGACGCCATCGACCACTTCGCGGTTGTTGAGGATCCACAGTGAGTCTCTTTCCTCCTCTCCCTCTTCTCTTCTTCTTCCTTTTAGCATTTTTCTTTGGATTGCTCACTGTTTCTTGGTGCGCCGGATTCCGGCCACGACGTCGACAATTCCCGACGATCCAGCGAAGAACTCCGACCCGTGTGACTCCACTGCTCGTCGTTTAGGTTCTTTCCGTGTACCGTGCGCGCGTCGCAATTTTTTCCCGTCGACGCGTAACGTTCCGTTTTCCGTTTCGCGACCCGTCAAGCCAAGTAAAACTTGCTACATGCTAATTAATATATTACATATACATTTTATGGCTCATTAAACCCGTAGTCTAACCTTAGTACCATGATTTTCCTTTTTCATGCTCGATGTCGCGTTATATCATTTTATTTTCCAAACTTGAAACCTACCGTGTGCATTTACTTTATTAAACCCAATAACCACATTTATATATTTTAATCACATTTTAACTATTGACACGGCCTATGGTATTCTCTATATAGTTTTGCTCTATCGTACGCTCATGTGCATTTTAACCTGTTTTAGCTAGGATTTCATCCAGTGAACATATTTATATATAATTGCATCCCTAAAATTTCTTAATACCTGATAACATGAGTAAACATCCATTTTAGTTATGCTGTAGTTAAGTAATGTTGACACCATCCCTTAAACGCAAAGTGATAACCATGCATCGTTATAATGTAATCAGTACCTAATTGCTTATCATATCACCTGATCTGGTTTATTGTGCTGATATTACTCATGCTTGTTCATTTATAACCATAATTATGTTAGTTTGTTTTACGAGCACCCACATAGCATTTTGTGCTTCCTGACATGACCTGTTGCACTTCCTACGTGACACGACATGGTACCGTGCGACTCTTGATATGTCATGACACTTATATACACTACCCGGCTTGACCTGATGCACCATGGTCTTACCCGTTACCTGATCTTGTGTCTAATGCCAACAAACCCGACCTGTTGTTCTTACGGACCGTTCCTGTTGTCCATCCAGACAAACCTGTACCTGCCTGATCCTGAGTTGGCATTAGCTCCAGATTATTTAATACCTGACTTGAACACATATAACTTGGGGGTATGGGGAAATCAATGATGAAACCCGACTTGTAACTCGACAGTGTGCTACCTTTACCGACTAGTTTTAGAGGCTGGGCTAGCCTTGGGATGCTGCTGCTGACATCATCCATCGTTATCCATTTCCTTTTAAAGGCTAGGCCAGCCTTGGGATGATGCCATGGACATCATTCATCTTTACCCTTTTCCTTTAGTGCCTAGCGGCATGTCTCGGTTTCAGCTCGAGAATCTTCACCGTGATCCCGGGCATGCACGGGATACTATTGAGTTACATCAATGATTCATCAATTTGATTTCAAAGACTTTCGAGTAGAAAACCCAATATAACAGTTTAGTTTACTCACTGCACACTACCCTGCACTGCCTGATTTATATTACTGTTATACATGCTTTTCATTCATGTTTATACTTGCATTGCCTGTTACCCTGTTTATTCTATTACTTGATGACATGACGCGCTGACGTCTGGATTTTGCATGGCCCAGATTCCGTACCTTTGCTGCAGTCCGAGCAGGAGTACTTCAGCCAGCAGGCTGAGCAGTGAGGATTCGGTAGAAGTTAGTTCTTTTACTTTTCTGCATTTTATTCCTGATGTGAGCCCGCATTATGGGACATACATTCCAGCTATTTTGTATTGGATCTTTTGCTTCCGCATTTTATTATTCTTGACTCATTTTTTCTTGGCTTATGGACATGTATTAGATAGTTTTATTTTGTTCTTGATATCTCTACAGCCGTAATGTGACTGTGGATGGATACTTCCTACCCACAGGTAGCATGGTTGGCTATGTCACATGCCCAATTTAGCGTACTCTGGGATGCGGGGCGTGACAATATGGTATTTATTTGTAATATTGGAATTATATGGTATTTTCTTGTAAATGAGATGTTTTTCTTGAATTTTGGAAATGTGGAATATTATAAATATTAAAAATAGATATTTTGATATTAATTACATATATATATATATATTTATTAAAAATATAAGTTTTATTTATAATAGAAATCACATTTTTTAAAGAAAATTGTATTTTAAATCTTTCGAGATCGTATGCTCCTTGCGTAGGTCTGTATCTCACTCTATTAGGCCCGAGGATGTGCGATAATTTGCACCATACCAAACGGATTCCACGAAATGGGTTATAGAGACATAATTGCAAACATTTGTTAAAATACACTTCTTGTAGAAAAATATTTTAATAGTTGAAGATAGTTATATGTAAAGTCGTATTTTTCGAATCTTGGTTCCCAAATTCTATCATGCTATGTAGATATGTGTGTTGTGAGGAGGTAGGTCATTACCTCATGAACTATCTATAGGTATAACAAGGAATTATGATGGTTTATGTCGAAACTAAATTATATGGTATTTTTCTGAAAAAAGTATAATAAAAGTTACAAAAATGATTAGTTTGATGTGCAACTTGTTTTATTAAGTTTTTTTAATATTTATTAATCAATATATAAGAGTATGGTTTTATTTCGTTAAGGAAAAGTGTAGTTTTTACAGAAAACCGAATCGGAAGTCGGACTAACTCCGCTTCCGTCGGGTTTTAGTTTTGAATGTTTTTAGAATGGAGAAAAGAAGAAGAAGTAGGGACTTACTTGATTATTGGTTATAGGAGAGAAAGAGGAAGAGATGGGAGTTTCCGGTGCGTCGTTTCGTTGTCGGAAACTCCTCAGATTGCAGTCGGAAGTTGGTCGGAAGTTGGTCGGAGTTTCGCCCTTTTGCTAACTCCACCTGCACACAAAATACTTGGGAATTTTCTTGAGACTTTGGGCAGGGATTTGTGAATGAGGGGGGTGATTTGAGGGTGGTATTTATAGGAAAAATTAGGGTTTTAGGTTAGTGAAAGGGTGTATTAAAAATTTGTATTAAAACGGATTAAATGGGGGTATTTTAATTCTCTGGTTAATTGTAGAGAATTTAAACAGCGCAGGGGAGTGGGGTAGGCCAAAGGGTGCAAGGGGTTAAAGAAAAATTGGGATCGGACCGAGTTGGACTGGCGGCACCGGCCAAGTCAACCGTTTCGCCGGCCCGAGTCAGGCCAGTCGGGGCTCGTCTTGGCGCCACGTGTCCCTGACGCTTGATCTACTGCAGTGGACTCGTTTGTTTTATGTGTGACTCTTGGTTTTACGTGTTGTGCACGTGTAGACCTTTAGGCTTCTAAAAGAATAAAAGAATTTAATTAAAAAAATGTGTGGCTGATGGGATTTGAACTCTGGTGCTTTGGTTCAGCAGTGCAATGTCTTACTAGTGAGCTACAAGCTCTTTCTTGCTGTTCAAAAGTAAGTCAAAATTTCGTCCCTCCTTATAAAAATTTCGTCCTCAAAATTTGTAGAAGGAAAGTGTAACAGATTTAAGGAAAATGTTGATGATAGAAGTACTGATAGTGTATGAAAAATAACAAGGTGGTACAAGGGTTTGAAAAGGTTGAAGAGAGTTACCAGTGTTACCTTGGTCTACAGTCTTGGCTTCTTCGGCTGCTAAGGTGAAAGCCTGACGCCGGGGGACATTCCTCCTAGCCGGAGGCACATTCCTCTGTCCTTGTGTAACAACCTAGTCCAGTTTTACAAATTTCTGTTACCGTATGTGTGGTGTATGGTATTTATTTCATTTATGCTGCTTTGACTGTTACCAGTTATAGTTTACACCGACATATCATATTCTGCACATAACAATTTAAGTCATCTAAAATTAAATTAAAAATACTTGTCTTGGCCTGCTCGTTACCCCTAACCTTGTGGTAGCGTCTTTGCATCGTGTTCTCGTTCCGTTCAGTGAAACGGACGTGTTTGGACGTCTACGCGCACGCACGTGCGTCCGTTCTTGGGGGTATGCTTTTTAATTATAAAAACCTTCATTTTAATTTTTGGAACCCGCCAATAAATTTCATATTTCAAATTCAAAATTTTGGACTCGACCCGGGTGCAATTCTGAAATATTTTGTAGCCCGCCAAATTTGATTATTTAATATTTTATTTAACATTTTCAGCTGCATAGAATATTTTTAGTTGGGTTGGAAATCCTTTCTCCAGAAATAAATCTTTCTAAAATTTTTTTATACCTAAACAAAAATTTTCCCCTCACCAATCAGAGCACTCCTTTCCTCGTCGCTGGCCCCACCTTCGTCTCTCTCTCCTCACGCTTCTCTCCCCCTGTCTCCTTTCTCCTTCTCTTTCTCTCTCTTCTCTCTTTCTCTCTCTGCAAACGACAATTTCATCTCTCCTCAAATCTTTCTCTCTCCTCTCGATCTCTCTTTTCCTCTCTATCTCTCTCTCTCTCTCTCTACCGCGTCTCTCTCTCCCTCTCTCTCTTTTCTTCTCGTTATATTGTTTCCTTCTTCTTTCTTTTCTTCAGAAAAAAAAGAGAAACCCATCGCCAAGAGAACCCTAGCCGCCGTCCTTCACCTCTGCCTAGCGCCGACGCCGCCGCACAAGCCTCGTCTCCCCTCACCCTCGTCGCAACCGCCTCCACCTTCTCTTTTCCTCCTTCCCCGAGCACCCAACACCCTGCACCAAGCAGCAGCGCCCCTGCACACTTCTGCACCGCCGGAATCTGCCGCCGGTGACCTCGTCCCCATGCCCTGGCCTTGGTACACCCCAGTGAGCCTTATCTCTACACCGTCTCCTTCTTTCCTTCTTCTTTCTTCTTCTCCCATTCTTTATGCTCTCGGGTGGGTTTTCCATAACTGCCGGTGGTCGCTGCAGGTACCTCGTCGGAGCTCCGTCGACGCCGTCGACCCTCACGATCCGTATCCAGACCATTATAAGCCTCCTTACTCCTTCCTTTCTCCTCTTCTTTTCTTCCATTTCGATTCTTGAAAAACTTATGTTTACTGTTTTTGGGATTGCCGGAGTCCGACCGTGCCGGCGACGTTTCCCGACGACCCAGCAGGTACCTCCGACCCGTGTGACTCTTCTGTTCGTCGTTTGGGTTCGTTCCGTGAACCGTGCACGCGTCGCGATTTTTCCCCGCCGACGCGTAACGTTCTGTTTTCCGTTTCACGACCCGTCGAGATAAGTGAAACTTGCTACATGCTACTATATTATTTATACAAATTTATTTCATGATGGAACCTGTAAATTGATCTAATTGCTTTTAGTTTCCATTCGTACGTTTTGATGTCAAAGTACAACATTTAAAAGAATCGGGTTTAAATTATAACTTGTTGCACCTTGAAGTACACTATCATATACTCACATACGTGGTTAGATTGTTTACTAGTTAACTGCATAATACATAGCACCGTTAAATAGTTTCTACCCTGAATATCCGGTTGCATCCATTGAACAGATTATACATGTCGTCGCATCCATAGATTAGTCAGTACTTATTAACCTGGTTTTTAGCATTCACATCTAGCATACTGTATTCGTATAATGCTGATACCATCTGATAAACACAACTGATAACTGTACGGCTAATTGATTAAATATGCTTTATTGCTTAACTTATTGCGTAGATCGTGTTGTTGATAACCATGCTTGATTATTTATAACCATGACTATGCTAGCTGTTTATGAGTACCCACATGTTATCTTTTACACCCTGGCCTGACTTGCTACACATATATTGATTGACCCGACATGGTACCGTACACTACTTGACTTGACCTGTTGTACCATGGCTTGACCCGTTGCCTGATCTTGTGTCTAATGCCAACAAAACCTGACATGTAGTCCTCACGGACCGTTCCCGTTGTCTATCCAGACAAACCTGCTCTTACCTGATCCTGTGTTGGCATTAGTTCTTGATTACGGAATACTTGACTTGACACATATAACTTGGGGGCATGGGAAAATCAATGATGACATCCTGACTTGTAACTTGACAGTTGCTCGCTTATACTGATCAGTTTTTGAGGGTAGGCCCGCCTCGTGACGATGCTGCTGACATCGTTGGTCTGTACCCTTTTCCTGTTAGTGCCTAGCGTCACGTCTTGGTTCAGCCCGAGAGTCTGAGACCGTGGTCCCGAGCATGCACGTGATACTATTGAGTTATATCGATGATTCATCAAATTGATTTCAAGGACTTTAGAGTAGAAAGCCCAATAGAACAGTTTAGGTTACTCACTGCACACTACCCTTCACTGCCCTGATTTATATTACTGTTACACCTGCTTTTCATTCATGTTTATATTTGCATTGCCTGTTACCCTGTTTATACTTTATTACTTGATGACATGACACGCTGACGTCTGGGTTTTGCATGGCCCAGATTCCGTACCTTTGCTGCAGTTCGAGCAGGAGTACTTCAGCCAACAGGCTGAGCTGTGAAGTTTCAGTAGTAGTTAGTTCTTTTATTTTCTGCATTTCATTCCTGATGTGAGCCCGCATTATGGGACGTACATTCCAGTTATTTGTATTGGATCTTTTGCTTCCGCACTTTTATTATTCTTGACTCATGTTATCTTGGCTTATTGACATGTATTAGATAATTACATCCTGTTCTTGATATCTTTACAGCCGTAATGTGACTGTGGAGGGATACTTCCTACCCACAGGTAGCATGGTTGGTTATGTCAGGTGCCTAATTTAGCATACTCTGGGAAGCGGGGCATGACATGGTTCTTTTGGTATCAGAGACATAGGTTAGTCGGGTTGATTCTTTTGTAGTTGAGTATTGTACCCAATACATGAATCAGAATACCCGTGTTAAGGAAACATGTCCTGCCACCTTGCCGTTTTACCGTTCTTGAATCTAGGTTCTTCCTGATTATGACTCTTACAGTGTGCAAACTTCCTTTGCATACCGACTCGAAACCTGATTCCTTGGTATCTCTAGAACTTAGGCGACTTGGGTGGAGTTATGTAATTGTAGCTACGATACCGCGGCATAGTTACAATGCGGTACTCTATTTAAGTAACTCGAAGTTCTAGTCTTGATCTACATTTTGAATCTATTATCATTCTAATCTTTGGGTGTTTTGATTTCAGGTTTATGGCAGAAAAGAATCTGAAGACGTACCAAAGGCGTGTTGACGAAGCCGCCATGCTTGGAGTGATACGGGGAATGCTGGAGAATCAAAGGAGGCCGACCGAGCTGATCCAGCATCAAGCTGAATCGTTTCAGCAAGGTTTGCGGACTGTTCAGCAGCCCGTGAACAATATTGGAGCTAAGCCAGTTGATCGTGTGGGGAGCGTAGCAGATTTCAGGCATTTGGGTCCTTCTGTCTTTACTGGTTTGGAGGAGCCGTTGCGAGCGGAGCAGTGGTTAGTTGACACGGAGAACTTACTTATTGCGGCACAGATTCCAGATGATAAGAGGATGGATGTGGTGCGCATTCAGTTAGTGGACTACACCCGTGAATGGTGGCTTGTAGAGGAGACCCGCTTGCCCAAGCCGATCAAGTGGGCGGATTTTTCGAAGAGTTTCCTGGAGAAGTTCTTCCCGCGGACTGCACGGGAGGAAATGGAAGAGAAGTTCATCAGTCTGAAGCAGAATGGTGCACCCGTAGATGTACATGCAGCTGAGTGGACACGGCTCAGTAGATTCGCTGGACCTTTAGTTGCCAATGATGCAGACAGGGCAAGGAGGTTCATGCGCAGCTTGGATGTGGACATCCAGAGGCAGATTGTCTTCCTGGGTTTGACCACTTTCTCACAGGTTCTTACAGCAGCCCGAGAACAGCAGAGCCTATCTGGGAAGACTGGGAGTTTGCAGCAGATAGCAGTTGCAGTAAGGAAGCCGGCATTTGTACAAAACCGAGCTCATGGACGCAGAGGTATTCCAGTGGACCGTCGTGGTGTAACACCGATGAAGAAGCCTGCTGTCGTTGATCAGAGGAAGCACATAGTTTGTAGCTATTGCCACTTACCCGGACATTTGCAAAAGGAATGTCGCAGGATGCGGGGACTTTGTCTGGTTTGTGGATCGGCGGATCATACTGTTAGTTCTTGTCCGTCGAAGCTACGCACAAGGGATGATACTCAGAAGCCTCCGCAGAAACCATTTCAAGGACAAAAGCAGCTGACTTAAGGACCTAATCAGGCTCGAGCTTTTACCTTGACGGCTGAGGAAGCTAGGGCGTCAGGAGAAGTTGTTTCAGGTACTCTACTTATTCATGGTTTTCCCGCATTAGCGTTATTTGATTCTGGTGCATCCCATTGTTTTATGTCATCCAAGTATATAGCTACACACTCGATTACCTGCACGACCCTGTCTAGTTTCCGGGACATACACACTGGGAATGGGAAAATCATATCTAGTAGGGAATGTAAAGATTGTTCAGTTGTTGTTTGCGGACGAGAGCTTTTTGCAGATTTCTTCGTGATTGATACGGGCAGCTACGAAGTCGTCTTGGGAATGGATTTTCTTGGCACTTTCCACGCTTACATCGATTGTAGGGCAAAGAAAGTAATTTTCCAGATTCTCGGACATCCCGAGTTTACCTTCACTGGAGGAAGAAGTTCTTTCGGGCCAGTCGAGTTTAGGGCTAGGCCGACAACTAATATTCTGGCATCAATGGAGGTTGATGAAAGTGAAGAGCCAGCTGTTGTTCGCGATTTTATGGACGTGTTTGAAGATATATCGGGATTACCGCCGAAGCGAGACGTGGAGTTCGCAATTGATCTTATTCCTGGTGCAGTGCCAGTATCTAAAGCGTATTATCCAATGGCACCAGTGGAGTTGGAAAAAGTCAAGAAACAGGTTGCTGAATTGCTTGAGAAGGGTTGGATTCGAAGCAGTAACTCGTCTTGGGGAGCTCCAGTTCTTCTAGTTAAGAAGAAAGATGGCACGAGAAGGATGTGCATCGACTATCGAGAATTAAACCGGGTGACTATTAAGAACAAGTACCCGGTACCTCGCATTGGCGAACTATTTGAGCAGCTTAGTGGTGCGAGGGTATTCTCGAAGTTGGATTTGCGATCCGGATATCATCAGGTCCGAGTGAAAGCAGAAGATATTTGCAAGACGGCGTTCCGAACTCGGTATGGACATTACGAGTACTTAGTGATGCCTTTCGGAGTAACGAATGCACCGGCGATATTCATGGACTTGATGAACCGAATCTTTTCACCATTCTTGGACCAGTTTATTGTGGTGTTCATTGACGACATTCTGGTTTACTTGAAGAGTATTGAAGATCATACAGAACATTTGAAGATCGCACTGCAGACGTTGAGACAAGAGAAATTGTATGCGAAGATGAGCAAGTGCGAGTTTTGGCTGGAAGAAGTAAAGTTTTTGGGGCATGTTATGTCTGGCAATGGAATCTCCATCGATCCAGAAAAGATTGCAGCAGTTCGAGATTGGCCGATTCCGAAGAATGTTGCAGAGATAAGAAGTTTTCTTGGACTAGCCGGGTATTACAGAAGATTTGTGGAGAACTTTTCTCGTCTGGCAGAGCCGTTGACCAAGCTTACGCACAAGGAGGTACCTTTTGTGTGGACGGATAGTTGTGCGTCAGCTTTTGAGACGTTGAAGCAGAGATTGATAACCGCCCCTATTCTGACTGTGCCAGATAGTTCCGGAGGATTGGTGATTCACAGCGACGCATCTGGGAAAGGATTGGGATGCGTTTTGATGCAACATGGGAAGGTTGTTGCGTACGTATCAAGACAGTTGAAGACCCATGAGAAGAATTACCCAACTCACGACTTGGAGCTTGCGGCTGTGATTTTCGCTTTGAAGATTTGGAGACATTACCTTTTGGGCGAAAGAGTCAAAGTTTTCACGGATCATAAGAGTTTGAAGTATGTGTTCACGCAGAAGGAGCTTAATATAAGGCAGCGTCGATGGTTGGAGCTAATGGCTGACTACGATCTGGATCTTAAGTACCATCCGGGGAAGGTTAATGTCGTGCCGGATGCGCTCAGTTGGTTACCAGCAATTCAGATGTTAACTACGCAGAAGGAACTCATTGAAGACTTTCGAAGATTTGATTTGGAGGTTGTGCTACCGCATTCTTCAGGGATGTTGATGCAGCTACAAGTACATTCGTCGTTGATCGAGAATATTAAAGCAGCGCGCAACCGCAGGACCCTAGACTGCTAAAGTTTCGAGAACAGGTTGAAGCCGGACTACGAACAGATTTACTGGTCCATGAGGATGGTTCGTTGAGATATGGTATCCGTTTGTGTGTGCCAAAGGGAGATATTCGCGAAGAGCTTATGAAGGAGGCACACAGTTCAGCTTATTCCGTACATCCAGGAGGCACGAAGATGTACCGAGATTTACGACAGTATTTCTGGTGGGAAGGCATGAAACGGGAGATTGCTCGCTTTGTGGCGAAGTGCTTGGTGTGTCAGCAAGTTAAGGCCGAACATCAAAGGGTTGCTGGTTTATTGCAACCACTTCCGATTCCTCAGTAGAAGTGGGAACATATAACCATGGATTTCGTGACAGCTTTACCGCGGAGTCCAAAAGGCAACAATGCTGTATGGGTGATTGTTGATCGTTTGACCAAAGCAGCTCATTTCATTCCTTTTCGGGTTGGTCAATCAACAGAAACTTTGGCGGAGCGGTACATCCAGGAGATTGTAAGATTGCATGGAGTACCAGTAAGCATCGTGTCCGATCGTGACACTCGGTTTTTATCACACTTCTGGAAGAGTTTACAGGAATGTTTGGGGACTCGATTGAAGTTTAGCACAGCTTATCATCCTCAAACTGATGGCCAGTCGGAGAGAACGATCCAAACTCTTGAAGATATGTTGAGAGCGTTCATGTTGGACTTCAAGGGTTCTTGGGAGGATCATCTACATTTGGTGGAGTTTTCTTACAACAACAGTTTCCAGGCAACTATTCAGATGGCTCCATTCGAAGCTTTATATGGTCGCAAGTGTGTTCACCTGTTTGTTGGGACGATGTCGGTGAACGAAGATTGTTGGGACCAGATTTGGTTGTGCAGACTGTTGAGAAGGTTAATGCTATCCGGAATCATATGAAAGAAGCACAAGACCGACAGAAGAGTTGGGCTGATACGTCAAGAAGACCTCTAGAGTTCACCGTGGGTGATTTGGTATTCTTGAAGATATCATCGACTAGAGGGGTGATTCATTTTGGAAGTCGAGGAAAGCTCAGTCCTCGATTTGTTGGACCCTTTGAGATCTTGGAGCGTGTTGGTGGGTAGCGTACCGTTAGCCGTTACCGCAGTCCTTGGCGAGTGTGCACGATATGTTTCACGTATCACAACTCCGTAAGTATGTTCGAGATGAAACACATGTGTTGGATCAATCGGAACTGACGGTACGAGAAGATTTGACTTTTGAGGAGCGACCGGTTGAAATTGTGGATCGAAGGGAAAAGGTTCTGAAGAACAAGGTTATCCCTCTTGTACTTGTTTCTTGGGGTAATCGCTCACATGGAGAGTCCACTTGGGAACGAGAAGATGAAATCCGGCAGAAGTTTCCTTATCTTTTCTTGTAGTTTGATTTTCGTCTATCTTTTGTATTCTTGGAATTTCGAGGACGAAATTCTTATTGTAGTTGGGTATAATGTAACAACCTAGTCCAGTTTTACAAATTTCTGTTACCGTATGTGTAGTGTGTGGTATTTATTTCATTTATAATGCTTTGACAGTTACCAATTATAGTTTACACCGACATGTCATATTCTGCACACAACAATTTAAGTCATCTAAAATTAAATTAAAAATACTTGTCTTAGCCTGCTCGTTACCCCTAGCCCTGTGGTAGCGTCTTTGCATCGGTTCTCGTCCCGTTCAGTGAAACGGACGTGTTTGGACGTCTACGCGCACGCACGTGCGTTCGTTCTTGGGGGTATGCTTTTTAATTATAAAATCCGTCATTTTAATTTTTGGAACCCGCCAATAAATTTCATATTTCAAATTCAAATTTTTGGACTCGACCCGGGCGCAATTCTGAAATATTTTGTATCCCGCCAAATTTGATTATTTAATATTTTATTTAACATTTTCAGCTGCATAGAATATTTTTAGTTGGGCTGGAAATCCTTTCACCAGAAATAAATCTTTCTAAAATTTTTTTATACCTAAACAAAAAATTTCCCCTCACCAATCAGAGCACTCCTTCCCTCGTCGCTGGCCCCACCTTCATCTCTCTCTCCTCACGCTTCTCTCTCCCTCTCTCCTTTCTCCTTCTCTTTCTCTCTCTTCTTTCTTTCTCTCTCTCTGCAAACGACAATTTCATCTCTCCTTAAATCTTTCTCTCTCCTCTCGATCTCTCTCTCTTCCTCTCTCTCTCTCTCCTCTCGATCTCTCTCTCTCTCTACCGCGTCTCTCTCTCTCTCTCTCTCTTTTCTTCTCATTATATTGTTTCCTTCTTCCTTCTTTTCTTCAGAAAAAAAAGAAACCCATCGCCAAGAGAACCCTAGCCGCCGTCCCTCACCTCTGCCTAGCGCCGATGACGCCGCACAAGCCTCGTCGCCCCTCACCCTCATCGCAACCGCCTCCACCTTCTCTTTTCCTCCTTCCCCGAGCACCCAACACCCTGCACCAAGTAGCAGCGCCCCTGCACGCTTCTGCACCGCCGGAAGCTGCCGCCGGTGACCTCGTCCCCATGCACTAGCCTTGGGACATCCCAGTGAGCCTTATCTCTACACCTGATTAAGTGATTTAGCGTGCTTGCGTTTTCTAAAAGGTAGATCAAAGATATATGTTAACCGCAATCAAGAACGGCGTCGCATGTAGCTAGCCGGTGAATACGGGTCGGTCCACAGGGATGTTGTGAACTTCCTAGTCGCTCAAACGAGTTAATTCCGATTGTGGTCGGATTGATTATTAAATCTAAAAACTAAATTAATCTATATCTAAATCTTGCTAGGGTTAGGTCTAGGTTAAGTTTGGAAAGTCAATAAATCTCAGCGCTTTCTATACCCATATGAAGATCTAATTAGGTGTTATGGTAATTATTAATAAAAGGGATTAGAATCATTTGGAAAGATGTTTCTTCCTCTAGGTTCTTGTCCTTCCTTTATCAATCCTTACCCTAACCTCCATGGAAAACAATCACAACCGGGCCTTTATACTACGGTATCACCGCTAGCTCGTGGGATAGGGTGCCGTAGGGAGCGGTATGTGCATGTATGCATAGAGTCCTATGAAAGTATATGACGGGCAAGAAAGGGGATGAGAGATCTTCGTCTCTCAAACCTTCCCCAGATCTAACCCTAACAAGCGAGGAGACTACTCACTCATTAGGGAATTTAAAAACATTTATCTAGAGCAGGGAATGAAAATTACTTAGGGCAAGAATTGAAATCTAAACTAGGGCAATTAAATAAATCTACTTACTTTACAGATGGCCTTCTCCAAACATTTACACAGGGTTGTCAGATCTGAATAGATGATATGAAAAGAGGCATCGATGCTCTCCAAAAGAATTCTAAATTTTATTCATAAAAAGAGGCATAGGGAGGCATAAAGAATTACAATTATTAGAGTTCCTATTTATAAAGAATAGGAAACCCTAGGGTTACATTTGTTTCGCATGTCCGAAATTACAAAAATAGCCTTTAAGAAAAGATCTAATCAACTCCAGCGCACCGCCATAATTTTCCGCGCCAACACGGTTTTAGACGGCCGCGGTTCCGTGGCCAAAGGCATGACTTGGCCGCGGAACCGCGGCCAAGTAGGGAGATCAATTCTTCATTTTTTCAACATTGCTTCCCTATTTCTTTGGTTCTTTTCTCAGTTTGTCTTCTAGGTTTGTTCCAGATCCTACAGTGAATAATTGTAGTGAACTTTAACCCTTCGTTTTGAGTCGACGTCTTGAATCTTGCTTTGTGAACTGTTTCTTATGTAGGCTTGATCAAGATCTTCTGTTTATTGGTTAAAGTCCACCTTTTCATCGTCTTTACATCGTTTTCACTGTTTTCTGTCCAAGAACCTGTAACCTGTAACATGTAGCAGACATGCGTCAAAAGCACCTATTTATTTATAAAAAGAATAAGAATGGGGAATATAATATTGCAATATTATGGTGTGAACAAATACCCCCAAACTTATCTTTTGCTCGTCCTCGAGCATACTTATTTTTATTCACTAAAATCCTAACCACACTTTCGCAGGGAAACGTGATTGCACTGAGCTCGTGCAACAAGCCGTTAAACCTCTAGGTGTCCCTAGTAGGAGGAGTGTTGTCTCCTGAGGGTTTTCAGCGGATTACACCCACAAAATCCTATCAACTCGACCCATTGACTTTTGTTCTCCAATTAGGTTTTCTAATAAGGAATTCTATTATCTTTTGACTCGCAAATTATCCACCCACATTCTTCACGCTTCCTCATTATTTAACTTAAGATTATATATGTTATGTAGACCTACTTAGCTTTCGGCATCTCTTAAGTCTTCCTTCTAGGGTTCCATCTCCACTTAGGAATTTCTATCAACCCTTACTAAAGATACAAGTTCTATTCTTCATCCCTTTCTCTTATCTAAATTTCAATCGCATACCCCCACGTGTGTGTATAAATCACCCCTACACTTGGAAATTCAAATCAAGCAATCATACACTCGTCCGTTGTCCAAAGTACTTCTTAATTGGTGAATTTTTAATTGAATTTTGCTTATACATCCTTCATGCGACCGTTAATACTTCTTGAGGTACCAACGACCAATTACAAGATGTGTTTGCACATTAAAGCGTACTTCCTAGTCTTGTAACACCCAAGGCTTTAGCAGTGACTCCCAAACCAGTTGGTCTAAGGCACTAGGTGATGAAGCACCCTCGCTAAATATTTTTCTATTTTTGCAGCCTTAAGTAATCACAAAAACCAGTGTCCATTTTTTTATTCTTTATTCACACTTATATTTTTTTTTCATTTTCATCATACTAAGGACTTTAGACAAGAGCATTTCAAGGTCTCTTCTACTATTCCAAGTTTCAAGGTGCGTGATTGTGCAAATTGTAGGGTATACGTTTTCAGAATCTAGACTTAAGCTAGGAACTATTTTTCAAACTTATACTCTAATAAGAATATCAATACTCTTCCCTTGTTTAGACTATTTCTAAATAAACTACAAGGCATATACTTTCTACCGTTAAACTTGAAGGAATGTTATTTTTAGGGTTTTTAACTTACTAAGTCTAAGATCTAGTTGTTCCTAGCTAGTTGACCTATTTGTCAAACTAAAGTCAATTAGCCAAAATTGAATACAATAATTTTTATAATTTTTGAAAATTTTCAATTTTTATGGATTTTAAAATAAGTATGCAAATGCAAAAATATGTACAAATGAATGCGAAGAAAGAAGACGTACCGAGCATACCCCCAAACTTGAACTTGACAGTGTCCTCACTGTCATGCTAAACCAAGAGGGTCAAAATACCGGCACTCCCATGTTTATTTATTTATAATTTTTATATTTTTAATGTTTTGAAAATTTTTTTATTTTTTTTATAGAAAAGAAAACAAAAAATATAAACATATATACAAAGATTCCCCCAAACTTAAGCTTGGCCTTGCACAAGCCAAAAGTTAGCACCAACCATTCAAAAATCTTATCGTGGAAATGGTATAGTTGGTGCAAGAAAATGAGAAGCACCCGAGACCGTGTGGAAAGAAGAATGGTAGAATATGGTCTCGGTGGGGGAGAAGAATGACGAAAAGAAGAAGGAAGTGGAGTACGATCTTGAGGGTGTAAATTAAGTGAATAAATTAGCGCAATATGTGATGACCGATATGTTATAAGCGATTGCGCTAACCTATCTACTCGTCGAGAAATGGGATCAAATCCCTCAAGATTCGCAAGAAAACATGGGTATGCCGAACTTGGTATCGGAGATGAAAGCGTAACGGTCATTTGTACGGTCGGGACAATAGGAGAGACGAAAGGGAGTGAATTAGGGATAATATCTTTCTCACCGTAGTAAACTGTTTCGAACTTGAAAGATTCCATTAATGGTTCGAAACTACTATAATCAACCGAGTCTGATGGCTCATCTGAAAATGTAAAGGACTCAAACTCGGGCGGTGAGTCATCAACATCGTCCGAAAAAGTGAAACACTCGTAAGTGTTATTATCTGTGAGAACAGTATCTGATTCAAAGGAAAATCTTTCAAGCTCACAGTCTTCAAGCGGGGTCGGAACGACGGGAAGGAGGGAGGGTGATATAACAGTCAAAGGTTTAGGAGGATGAATTGGAAAATCTGACACATCAAACAAAAATGATTCAACCTTAATATTATCCTCAAGACTCTTCTCGATACTATCCTCAATATTCAACTCATCCATGCCATTATCATCAAAATCTAGACGCATATGAGATTCGGGAGAAATATTTAATAACTCAGGATGATGATTTGAACATAAAATTTCAAGCAAATCGACAGGTTCATCATCCGAAATATTCCCGGCGTCTATATCCTCAATCAAGTGAAAATCAATTTCTTTAGACACCTCATCAAAAGCATGGATATCTATCGATTTAGGTTCTAGAGTGGAGGTGTAAAGATCGAAAGGATTAGGTGCGGTTTCACTCGAAAGGGGTTCCTCACAATCTGGCAAATCATACACTACAAAATCACACAACTCATTTTTATTTTCAACAGGTGAACTATTTAGGGCAATCGATGGAAAACAGGAGTTGTGGGCTTCAATTGGGTAAGGGTAGGTTTGATTTGAAAATCCTATCTCATTCTCACTCTGTCCAACTGCCGCCTCATACATTGAAAAATTTAGAGCTAGCGGGACACTAGCTACCGGTTCACTAGGTTGCATAAGGGCGGCCATGGACGCTTCCACATTCCTCATCATTTTATTTGTTGCGGCAATATATGCCTCCAACGACTCTTCCAAACTAGACTTGGATGGTGAGGGGGTTTCGGTAAAAGATTCAAAATTGGTTGGATATGTGAAACTCCCTAATGGCTGTGTCGAAACAGTGTCTAGTGAAGGTGGGAAGGTCGGGTATGACTTGTAGGAAGTGGGTGGTTGGGCAGGGGTAGGGTCAACATATGGATAAAAAGGTGAATAATCGTGCGGATCCCTAAAACTAGATGAGTGGAGAGGGGTGAAAGATCGACTGCGAGATTGAGCAATATGCTCAGCAATGGACATCGGCCTAGGAGTGACAGAAGGACTTGAAGAAGTGGTATCAACATATGCAGGTGGTAAAGTTTGACTCGGTTGACACAAAGTAGGTTGAAAAGTCAAACTATTTCTCCTAGACGCCTTTATGTGATCTTTCAAAGATTTTTTAGGCATGGAGGGATCGTTTTTAAATTGACCGAACAAATTAACATATGACGCAAAATTAGGTTCGGGATACCAAAGTTCGGCTAATGATTTATTGTGTGGGGTACCCATGTTAGAAGAAGAAAGGTGACAAGAAGGAAGGTTGGGTGGTGCAAGGATTTATTTGGGGCTAAAAAATTTTCCAAGTTCTATAAAATATTTGTCCTTTTTATTTTCATTTTTCATTGATTTTTTCTTTCTCTTTATTTGGAAAAATTTTGTTGCAAAAAGATTTTAGAGAAAAGATATGCAACAGCAAAATATTTTATAGAAAAGATATGCAACAGCAAAATATTACTTGCAATCAATTTAGTTCAAGTGGGGCTCAAAAATCCTGCACAAGATTGTTATTTTGGAGAGGAATATATTTTTAAAGCGCACGGAATCTTGCAGGCAGTTTTCAGAAAATAAATTTCAAAATATACAGAAAAGAGACAGTGGGCTTACAGAAAAATTTGCATAAGATGTTGTCACTGTACCGCCGCCTTTCCGCGGTAAAAACGCGTTTGTGCCGCGTTTTCGCGGCGAGATCATCGGCTCGAGTCCCCACAAAAATTTTGCCGCTCTGATTCCACTAGAAGGCCGCGGTTCCGCGGCCTAAGGTGGGTTTTGGCCGCGGAATCACGGTGGGTTGGGGGAGTTGGGTCTCCAAAATTTTTGTGCTTCTCTGTTTTTTTAAAATCCCTTCTGTTGCGATATCTCTTTTTCCGTTTCGCTTTCTGGAAATATCCAGATCCGAATTTGTATATCCTGCAAAAATTCAACCACAAAGTATCCCTTCCAAAAATAACAAATTATATATATTTTTATATTTTTTTTTCCAGATTTTTCAGATTTTTTTAATTTTGTGATTAACCCGAAATTGCGCAAAGGAAAGTTCTACGCCATCCCCGGCAACGGCGCCATTTGATTAAGTGATTTAGCGTGCTTGCGTTTTCTAAAAGGTAGATCAAAGATATATGTTAACCGCAATCAAGAACGGCGTCGCATGTAGCTAGCCGGTGAATACGGGTCGGTCCACAGGGATGTTGTGAATTTCCTAGTCGCTCAAACAAGTTAATTCCGATTGTGGTCGGATTGATTATTAAATCTAAAAACTAAATTAATCTATATCTAAATCTTGCTAGGGTTAGGTCTAGGTTAAGTTTGGAAAGTCAATAAATCTCACCGCTTTCTATACCCATATGAAGATCTAATTAGGTGTTATGGTAATTATTAATAAAAGGGATTAGAATCATTTGGAAAGATGTTTCTTCCTCTAGGTTCTTATCCTTCCTTTATCAATCCTTACTCTAACCTCCATGGAAAACAATCACAACCGGGCCTTTATACTACGGTATCACCGCTAGCTCGTGGGATAGGGTGCCGTAGGGAGCGGTATGTGCATGTATGCATAGAGTCCTATGAAAGTATATGACGGGCAAGAAAGGGGATGAGAGATCTTCGTCTCTCAAACCTTCCCCAGATCTAACCCTAACAAGCAAGGAGACTACTCACTCATTAGGGAATTTAAAAACATTTATCTAGAGCAGGGAATGAAAATTACTTAGGGCAAGAATTGAAATCTAAATTAGGGCAATTAAATAAATCTACTTACTTTACAGATGGCCCTCTCCAAACATTTACACAGGGTTGTCAGATCTGAATAGATGATATGAAAAGAGGCATCGATGCTCTCCAAAAGAATTCTAAATTTTATTCATAAAAAGAGGCATAGGGAGGCATAAAGAATTACAATGATTAGAGTTCCTATTTATAAAGAATAGGAAACCCTAGGGTTACATTTGTTTCGCATGTCCGAAATTACAAAAATAGCCTTTAAGAAAAGATCTAATCAACTCCAGCACACTGCCATAATTTTCCGCGCCAACACGGTTTTAGACGGCCACGGTTCCGCGGCCAAAGGCATGACTTGGCCGCGGAACCGCGGCCAAGTAGGGAGATCAATTCTTCATTTTTTCAACATTGCTTCAGGATGTTTTTGTCTCCCTATTTCTTTGGTTCTTTTCTCAGTTTGGCTTCTAGGTTTGTTCTAGATCCTACAGTGAATAATTGTAGTGAACTTTAACCCTTCGCTTTGAGTCGACGTCTTGAATCTTGCTTTGTGAACTGTTTCTTATGTAGGCTTGATCAAGATCTTCTGTTTATTGGTTAATGTCCACTTTTTCATCGTCTTTACATCGTTTTCACTGTTTTCTGTCCAAGAACCTGTAACCTGTAACATGTAGCAGACATGCGTCAAAAGCACCTATTTATTTATAAAAAGAATAAGAATGGGGAATATAATATTGCAATATTATGGTGTGAACAACACCTTCTCCTTCTTTTCTTCTTCTTTCTTCTTCTCCCATTCTTTATGCTCTCGGGTGGGTTTTCCTTAACTGCAGGTGGTCGCTGCAGGTACCTCGTCGGAGCTCCGTCGACGCTGTCGACCCTCACGATCCCTCTCTAGACCATTGTAAGCCTCCTTACTCCTTCCTTTCTCCTCTTCTTTTCTTCCATTTCGATTCTTGACAAAACTTATGTTTACTGTTTTTGGGATTGCCGGAATCCGACCGTGCCGGCGACGTTTCCCGACGACCCAGCAGGTACCTCCGACTCGTGTAACTCTTCTGTTCGTCGTTTGGGTTCATTCCGTGAACTGTGCGCGCGTCGCGATTTTTCCCCGCCGACGCGTAACGTTCTGTTTTCCGTTTCGCGACCCGTCAAGGCAAGTGAAACTTGCTACATGCTACTATATTATTTATACAAATTTATTTCATGATGGAACCTGTAAATTGATCTAATTGCTATTAGTTTCCATTCGTACGTTTCGATGTCAAAGTACAACATTTTAAAGAATCGGGTTTAAATTATAACTTGTTGCACCTTGAAGTACACTATCATATACTCACATACGTGGTTAGATTGTTTACTAGTTAACTGCATAATACATAGCACCGTTAAATAGTTTCTACCCTGAATATCCGGTTGCATCCATTGAACAGATTATACATGTCGTCGTATCCATAGATTAGTCAGTACTTATTAACCTGGTTTTTAGCATTCATATCTAGCATACTGTATTTGTATAATGCTGACACCATCTGATAAACACAACTGATAACTGTACGGCTAATTGATTAAATCTGCTTTATTGCTTAACTTATTGCGTAGATCGTGTTGTTGATAACCATGCTTGATTATTTATAACCATGACTATGCTAGCTGTTTATGAGTACCCACATGTTATCTTTTACACCCTGGCCTGACTTGCTACACACATATTGATTGACCCGACATGGTACCATACACTACTTGACCTGACCTGTTGTAACATGGCTTGACCCGTTGCCTGATCTTGTGTCTAATGCCAACAAAACCTGACATGTAGTCCTCACGGACCGTTCCCGTTGTCTATCCAGACAAACCTGCTCTTACCTGATCCTGTGTTGGCATTAGTTCTTGATTACGGAATACTTGACTTGACACATATAACTTGGGGGCATGGGAAAATCAATGATGACATCCTGACTTGTAACTTGACAGTTGCTCGCTTATACTGATCAGTTTTTGAGGGTAGGCCCGCCTCGTGACGATGCTGCTGACATCGTTGGTCTGTACCCTTTTCCTGTTAGTGCCTAGCGGCACATCTCGGTTCAGCCCGAGAGTCTGAGACCGTTGTCCCGGGCATGCACGGGATACTATTGAGTTACATCGATGATTCATCAAATTGATTTCAAGGACTTTTGAGTAGAAAACCCAATAGAACAGTTTAGGTTACTCACTGCACACTACCCTTCACTGCCCTGATTTATATTACTGTTACACCTGCTTTTCATTCATGTTTATATTTGCATTGCCTGTTACCCTGTTTATACTTTATTACTTGATGACATGACGCGCTGATGTCTGGGTTTTGCATGGCCCAGATTCCGTACCTTTGCTGCAGTCCGAGCAGGAGTACTTCAGCCAGCAGGCTGAGCTGTGAAGTTTCAGTAGTAGTCAATTCTTTTGTTTTCTGCATTTCATTCCTGATGTGAGCCCACATTATGGGACGTACATTCCAGTTATTTTTATTGGATCTTTTGCTTCCGCACTTTTATTATTCTTGACTCATGTTATCTTGGCTTATGGACATGTATTAGATAGTTACATCTTGTTTTTGATATCTCTACAGCTGTAATGTGACTGTGGAGGGATACTTCCTACCTACAAGAAACATGGTTGGCTATGTCACGTGCCCAATTTAGCGTACTCTGGGAAGCGAGGCGTGACACCTTGGGGCATGTTCCTCAGTTCTTGTTGGAATTGGCGAGTAGGTTGTACAGGTGGTGGAGCTGTGAGTGCAAGACGAGGTGCAGGAGCCTGGATAGCTGGCCGCTGTGGGTAGTTGGTGGGTGTGTGAGATGGGTTGCGTCTATAAGGACAGTTTTCAATTCCGTGATTAGATGCGCTACAAACTAGGCACAAGCCTTTTGCGCGCCTACAGTCCTTCCACAAGTGTCCATCCTTCTTGCAGTAGAAACAAAAACCTGGACTTGATTGGTTAATTGTTTCTTTCTGTCTCTTAGGTTTTGAACTTTGTATAGGATAGGCTCATCCTGCCATCTGGGTGGCAGAGCGCTTTATACCGGTTGCTTCTGCTTCTGGTCGGTTCAATAATATAGCAGTCTGCTGCTGCAGTCCTTCTAGGAGACTTCATATTTCCTCAAGCAGAACCGTATGCTCATTGATCGGAGCAACGACGACAGGTGTGAGTGGTAGTGGTGGGAGAGTGTTGTTGACATTCGTGCTGGTGTTGTTTGGGAAATCCATAACCTTGAAAGAAAAATTTGGGTTGAGACAGATTCAAAATATATGAAATTGGAAGATTCAAGAAGTATGAATTGTAAAGAATATTTTCAGTTGCTGGTTCTTGTGTTATATTGCTTAGGTTGTCCATGCAGAATTGAACTGCATGGTAGGGTTCCATACAGCTCTGACCTGCATGGGCCACCAACAAAACTTGTCACGCCCCGCTTCCCAGTATACGGGCAGAAGACGCGACGATGCCGCTACGTATTACTCTGAAGTAAACACGTTAAGCGTATTTAAGCAATATAAGTAAAATGCACAAGAGAAAATGACAATAGATATAATTGAACATCAACTTTATTTATTAACATTCTTTTTACAATACATCTGAAAAGTAAATACATTGAATGGAAAGCAATGTCTAAACAGTGGCATAACAGAAATGGAAAATACAGAATGTAAATGTGTACAAGTAACTAGAGCTCCGGGTCGAAGGCAAGCTGGTCCAAATCCTCGCCGGTGGGCTCGATCTCTAGTGAGTCCGAATCACTTGACGACATTCCAAAGAAGAAGAAAAAGAATGTCGTCAGCGAACAAATCGCTCGGTAAGTCCCGTAAATAGACAAGAATGGAATAGACAGAATAGAGTATATATTGTTATAATGTTGTATTTAGTGTTAACGCTGTTGTTTGTAGCTTAGTACAGAAGAGGCCAGTGTATACGAGAGGAGTCTCACTAGACCAGAGACTAAGGTATACGGAGTACAAGGAACCGTTCAGTCACGATACAACGACAATTGAATTCAGGTTAGGTGACTTTATGGTTGCTGTCTCGTGCCACTTCTAACACCTTACGTACCAATCTACCCCTTATAAACCCCGCGATATCTTGATTGTATTGATGTATTGTTTGAATTGTGTATTGTATATAGATGGATGACTTGCCGAAACCATGATATCAGTAAATGGATGTAACTGGAGAATCATGTAGATGGATGTATCCATGGTTCGGTTCAGTCAATATAGATTGATTAGATTGAATAGACGGATTCATAGATCCATGTTGTATTGAAGTTTGATACTTGAATCATATTCAATTCAGATTGATTATATTGAGACTCAGTCCGAGTCAGACAATTAGAAAAGAAATTGAATCCTTAATTATGTTTGGTGCTATCGGTAACTGCTGCACATGGACGGTAGGATTTGTGTCTTTTTCAACGACAATTACTGTGTTGATAACACCGTTTGTTAAGTCGTCTACCTTAAATAGGCAAGCACCCATATCTCCAGCTCCTTGAGGCTCAAGAGATTGGTCCCGCTTAAACCTATGTTTACTAGGGTCCTTATTGTAATTTAGTATAACTTGAGGGGGTTTTATGTAAAAATAATTTTGTATAATTTTCAAAATACACCTCAAGTATTTTATTATCGTCTTTAGAGTTTTCATGGATGTATATTTTATCAATGTGACATTTCTAGTGAATAAAACCTAATTTCATAATATATGGTATTTATTTGTAATATTGGAATTGTAAGGTATTTTCTTGTAAATGAGATATTTTTCTTGAATTTTGGAAATGTGGAATATTATAAATATTAAAAATAGATGTTTTGATATTAATTACATATATATTTATTTATTAAAAATATAAGTTTTATTTATAATAGAAATCGCATTTTCTAAAGAAAATTGTATTTTAAATCTTTCGAGATCGTATGCTCCTTGCGGAGGTCTGCATCTCACTCTACTAGACCTGAGGATGTACGATAATCCGCACCATACTGAACGGGTTTCCCGAAATGGGTTGTAGAGGCGCAATTGCGAAGATTTGTTAAAATACACTTCTTATAGAAAAATGTTTTAATAGTTGAAGGTAGTTATATGTAAAGTCGTATTTTTCGAATCTAGGTTCCCAAATTCCATCGTGCTATGTAGATATGTGTGTTGTGAGGAGGTAGGTCATTACCTCGTGAACTATCTATATGTATAATAAGCAATTATGATGGTTTATGTCGAAACTAAACTATATGGTATTTTTCTGAAAAAATATAATAAAAGTTACAAAAATGATTAGTTTGATATTCAAATTATTTTATTAAGTTTGTTAATGTTTATTAATCAACATATAAGAGTATGGTTTTATTTTGTTAAGGAAAAGTGTAGTTTTTAAAGAAAACCGAATCGGAAGTCGGACTAACTCCGCTTCCGTTGGGTTTTAGTTTTGATTGTTTTTAGAATAGAGAAAAGAAGAAATAGGGACTTAATGGATGATTGGTTAGAGGAGAGAAAGATGAAGAGGTGGGAGTTGCCGGTGCGTCGTCTTGTCGTCGGAAACTCCTCGGATTGCCGTCGGAAGTTCATCGGAGTTTCGCCCTTTTCCTAACTCCACTTGCAAACAAAAGACTTGGGAATTTTCTTGAGAGTTTGGGTAGGGATTTGTGAGTGAGGGGGTGATTTGAGGGTGGTATTTATAGGAAAAATTAGGGTTTTAGGGTAGTGAAAGGGTGTATTAAAAATTTGTATTAAAATGGATTAAATGGGGGTATTTTAATTCTCTGGTCAATTGTAGAGAATTTAAACAGTGCAGGGGGAGTGGGGTAGGCCAAAAGGTGCAGGGGGTTAAAGAAAAATTGGGATCGGACCGAGTTGGACCGGCGGCGCCGGCCGAGTCAACCGTTTCGCCGGCCCGAGTCGGGCAAGTCGGGGCTCGTCTTGGCGCCACGTGTCCCTGATGCTTGGTCTACTGCAGTGGACTCGTTTGTTTTATGTGTGACTCTTGGTTTTACGTGTTGTGCACGTGTAGAATTTTGGGCTTCTAAAATATTAAAAGAATTTAATTAAAAAAATGTGTGGCTGATGGGATTTGAACTCAGGTGCTTTGGTTCAGCAGTGCAAGGTCTTACCGGTGAGCTACAAGCTCCTTCTTGCTGTTCAAAAGTAAGTCAAACTTATAACTTCTGCTCAGGCTCAAATACCTCTTTAGCAAAGGTTTTCGTCACTATATTTTTAAAAGCTATCCGTTCCTTCAACGATATCAAGTTCATTACATTAAAGGTTTTCGCCAGAAACCATTCGTAGCCCTCCGTCGTTTCATGTGGGTGGTCAATAGTATTCAAGCTGTGTATGTTGGCCAAAGTCAAGGCACAGTGATTGGTAGCTATTGGGGTATTCATATGCAGCATAGATAGATGCGTTGGTTTGGGACAGTCGTACTGCCATTTTGGCCAAAGTCAAGGGTATGTACGGGTGGGTTCAAATTAACCTGGAGAATGACGGGTAGAACTTGACATATGACTTATGATATGTTGGCCAAAGTCAAGGTCATAAGAGCATGGGGTAGAAATTACATCGGGAGTTTCAAAAGTACTGAAACTTGCCAGATATGCGCATACCTTCTGGAGTGTGACACCGTGAGCGGATTCCGTCACGTTATCATGCAATGATAGTTGGATCCCGATTCCCACTGATGAGTTGGTTTACTCCTCGGGTGACCCCGACTAATTCTTCTTTCAGGTTTGGAGGAGAATTTGAGGTACAGTAGGAGGTTTCCAGATTAGATAAAGTGATAACCATTCTGATCTAGGTTAGAGTGCACGCTGAGTGTTTCTTTTCTCTCTCTCTTCGGCAGCGACCATTGACCCGACCCTAAGACTATGACTCAGTGACCAAGTTGACCGAACCTTCTTAACACTGGCTTTTGGATTGTCATAGTTGCAAACCTCATTGCCACTCCTACTTTTACCCTTTTCTCCAGGACACCCCGTATTACTACGAACGTCCACTTCCATTGGAAAAAACCATCGTATGGTTATATACGAACTCGAAGGACTTCGAGGATGGTTTCCGGTTCTGGAGAAAACGAATAGGACTATTCAGTTGTCTTTTCCTTTTACCTTCTCTCAGATTGTGAGTACTCCTTGGCTTAGGAGATAGTACACCTATTACGCAAATTGGATAGTCTTCTTCCAAACCTTAGGCTGGTGCCGACCGGTAGGGAATGAAGAAAACCAATTAGCCTAACGATGGTGTACAGAAGGTATTAAGTTCAGACAAAGCAAGGGATTAGTAAGAGGGCAAAGTAAATTGCGACTGCTATTCATGACTAAACCAAGTATTTCTTCGCCAATCCTAAATCACCTTTGTATTTCTCCAGGACACTCCGTATCACTACGAAGATCCCAAGTTTATTGGATAATCCATCGTATGGTTATATACGAACTCGAAAGGAACTTGTTCCAGCTCGGGGATGGATCCTGGTTCAGGAGAAATAGGAATAAAGTACATTCAGGTGTCTTTTATATTCACCTTCTCTCGCGTTGCGAGTGCTCCTAGGATTAGGACAGTACACCCATTATGCTTATTGGATAGTCTTCTTCCAAACCATAGGCTGGTGCCGAACGATAGGGAAGGAAGAAAACCATTTGGCCTAAAGGGGTGTACAGAAGGTAATGACTAAAGACATATAAAGGGATTTGGAGAGGTGGCAAAGAATTATACGGTTACAGTTGTGAATCTGGATAATGGAAGAGGCATTACTAGGAATACCAGGATACCCCATCGAAACATTTCAATGTTTCAGTTTCACTGTGTACTGTTAATGGAAAACTGATTTCCCGATTAGATACTTACTCCAGGGTATGTATTTACCAGGTATGATTCTCACATCTGTATGGTTTTACAGATGATGAGTGGGAGTAAGTTATTGGGAATTGGGTGATCATCCTCATTATATCGGGATTCGTTGTAATCGGTGATATTTGAGGAAGTCACCTGGGTTGTTTGCCAGACGACAAATATTTGGTTTTGAATATCCGTTGTTATGCACCAATTTCAAATTGATATATCTGTACGTCTATTTTTATAGAGTGAGATATACCTTTTTGAAATTATGTCTACGACATTTACCTATATCAGTGGATGGTTAGGTAAGGAGCATTAAACAGCGGTGTAATTCTTCTTAACCATAAGTACAGTTTTCAACCCACGACACACAGTGAATGAGTTATCAGACTCAAGGGACTTATACAGAGTATTGTATGTTGTCCAGCGTCCATGAGGACAGAGGGGTTGGTTCTCGTACTATATTCGGTTTACTTATGACTCCTCTAGTTTTTAGACAGGTGTTTCGTGGAAACACAGGGTCCGAATTTTGAGAAGTTATAGGTATTTGAATAAAGTAGAGAACCAGGTATTGCAAGTATCGGGATTCTTCAAAGTGATCGAAGATGTAGATACTTGTGTATAGTGTTCAGCTGATAGTAATGTTTAAGAGAACTTACTTCTCTTTCAGGCTACTCATAATTGGAAGCATTCCTAAGTTGAGTAACGCTGATCGGCCTCTTTCCATTTAGTTGACATGCACTGGAGACAGCTGCATGATTTGAATCTGGTTCAATTAAATCAGTGCCTCTGGTTCTATATTGGATATAGAACAGTTCATATCTTAACGTTGTTAAGGTACGGGGAGTTGTTTGGCGTATGATTAAAACCAGACTCTGGATAACTCAAGGCACGTTTCTGTAATGGCTGTTTGTGGGTTGACCCAGGCTATGACGAGGGTTGACTTTCTACCATCTGGAAGATCAATAGTGATATTGTTCTAGACTCGCCACAGTTTTAATAAAAATGGTTTTTTTGTCAGAAAACAGTAGTGGGAGTATGGTAGAACTGGAAGTGATTCCAGAACCACAAACGATTACTGAAGATTTGATAAGGAACCTAAAGATTCAATCTGGTTTGACATTCCATTGGCCACTCCGCAGATAAGGTGGGTAACTTCAGGCACCCGAGAGGTACTCCGGTATCCTCAAGGACGGTGACAGGGAAGTTCTTGTTTACCCACACTTGCCATTGCTCTTGTTCCAGGCTACGAAACCAGGCAGGAGGATGAGTATAGCGTCGTTCTAAACTGGCTTTAGAAGTGTACATGTATATGACTCTTCCAGAGGGTTGTCGTAGTCAGTGGGAGCAGCGGAAGCATTGGTGGACATGTGGCTTATGTCTATTTACAGACTAAAGCAAATGTAGCGGAGATAGATCATCTATTTCTGACGTGACAGTCATAGGTTTGACTTCATCAGAATAGGGGATGGATCTGTTGAGAAGATAGTAGGGTGTGATGTCATGGTATTTGGATGACATACACAGAGTAGGAAGTGATATTCCTATACTACGATCGGTTATACTTTGGTCGTCATACAGTGTTTTCTCCATATGGGATTTGGACATTATATCAGACATACTGGTTACTAGATCTATGGTTTTAGATCTAGATTTGGGTGGTTTCCCAATCAGGGTACTTAGACAGCATTCTAAGAGTATTTAGAATGGACGACTCCTGGCACGGTAGTGTACCTGCAGGTGATGGAGTCACCCTCTCTAAAGGTGTCTTACAGACTAAAGGGGAGAGGGATGTGCATGATTGACAGATCACTTGCTTAGGCAATTGAGTCAATCATGAGATGTCAAAGTACCACACCAGATGTTGTTCTTGCACTAGATGCAATAAGTTGACATTGATCCAATCCTGGAGAAACAGTCGGAAGCAGTTTTAGAACATGAGCCGATGTTCTAGGGATATGATAACGACAGCCTCATGTAGGAGACGGTTATCATTTCAGGCTTCCAAAGTGACCTGGACGACAGGGAGGTTGTCAGAGTTATAGTTTTCCTTCTGATGAGGGGCAGTATTTTGGACAGATGGTCCAAGGCAATACTGAGGGAGGCTTGGCTCAGGATACTGATTAAGTTCAGTTGACGATATAGTCTAAGAAGTTTAGATTTGGAGTTCATTTATGAGCTAGGTCCCATCAGACATCCAGACATTCTAAGACAGGTATTGCTCATTTCGGGAGATGGGTTTCTCCGCGAACTTGAGATATAGAGAGAGACATAGAAAGAAACATCAAGGCGGATCCACTCACTGAGGCTATTCCTCGAACGCAATAGTTTCGCAAGCAAGCTTTGTGAGACGACTAGTAGAGGAGTTGGGTGTTCGGTATCACACGGGCTGTGAGTATGCGACATCGCAATAATTAGCCTTGAGTGCAAGTGGGAGATTGTTGGAGATAGTGCCCTCAGAGTCAATTATTGGATCACAGGCACGTGATTGCAATGATTGAGGGAGGACCTATCCTGGTAGGACAGTCTTACTCGAGATGATAGTATGCTATCTGGTTTACCTTTATCGTCGTGTACTGCTTTAGGTGACCTGGCAGGTCACTATTGCACGTTGATAGAGCCCCTAGGATTCTTGCTTGACTGCCAGCAGTATGAGGGCGATCATATATGTGGGAGCTGGTAGTCTATAAGCACATCCTTAAATGGTCCCTAGTCGTAGGAGTTTCGAGACAGGGCATCGATACTCCAGAGTAGACTAGTGTATACAGTCGAGACCCCGACGAGGGGCGGTGGCCGGTCTCACAAGCCACTGGTGTCAGTTGGATCACCTAAGATGTATACAGGTGCTCATTGGGTTATGAGTACACCGGACAGGACTCGCCGGGAACATGCTAGTTGGTCTTATACCTGACGTCAGATAGCAGTTCCCTGGTGACATGTGTACAGGTTAGTTCATCGACCTGAGGATCGTCATTTGTCTCGTGTGAGTTCCTACTGTACTTTGATTACTACCCTACCACGCTCAAAGGAGACGTGCAAACAGGTTTTAGTTGGGTACAGTCCCGAGCCACATGGAGGCAGTGAGCGGATCTTAAGGGTTTCGTCTCTCCCGGTATTGGGGGTGAGTTCGCGCTGTGTCTAGGAGAGCCATTACACGAAGTCCTTGGCTAAGGCAGGAGATTTACTGGTAGGTATTCCAGTAGTATCTCAGGGTGTTCTGGGCTACACTCCGACATGACTTGTACCGCTTTTGGGGGTCTGACTTTTACCAACCCCCTAGGCCCGCCATGTGATGCTCATAGATGAACGGACCGGACTGTACGGATATTGTCACTGATAGGCTCAGTAGGGTGTCAGGATGAGTTCGCTCATCGACGTCCCTTTTTGGTCAATAGCTGGTGGCCCGTCACGTATTGGCTTATACCTCTGACGTGTTAGTGGTTAAATCCACAGCCATAGTATTGACGAGTCTTTAGAGTCCACCACACTTTCAGTTACTCAAGTTTCGGGCAAAACGCTGTAGAGGCCGTATGGAGATATGGCAGGGTCCGATCAGATACGTGCGGTATTGCACGGATCAGGATCGGACGGTTAGTACTAGAGGCCGTATGGATATATGGCAGGGTTCGATCAGATACGTGCGGTATTGCACGGATCAGGATCGGACGGATATTACTAGCCGACTTTGGTTTAAGCCGGATCATAGTATAGTACAGTGTAGATTTTGTCTCATTGCATTTGTATCCGGTCGGAATACAGATGCGGGTGTGTATGCACAGTATCGGGGTTTTCCTGTAATTTATTACGGGACCAGTTTTCTGGAGTTGCCAGTTTGCATTCCGTTCCGGCCGGTTTTCCTTTGTTCTTTCCCGGCCGGACTTTTCTGATGGAGGGTGTTATTTGCAAGTTTGCAAATAACATTTTGTGGAGGGCTTTCTTGCATAATGGTGGCATCATGATAGTTTATCATCATGAGATGCTTTATCCATCTTTTCCTTTGTATTAATTGTGATTAGAAATGAGATGAAGGTTGATTTGATTTGTTATCATGATCTTTGGATATGGTCACCCATTCTCTTTTCCTACACTCACCTCCCTTCTTGTTATTGATTCATATTCATTCCCACCACCATTCTCACTTGAAGAGGTTGGCCACACTAGAGAGAAAAGAATGAGAGAGTTCATTTTGTGATGTGAGGAATTCTTCATCTCATATTCTTCTTGCTAGAAAATTGAAAGCACCAATTTTCTTAACCTCCTCCTCCATCCTCCATGGCAACAAAACCCCCATATGAGACATAGCCTCTACACTACATTCTACAGCAAATCTTGGGCACGTCGACTTGCCAGCTTCGTGCCCGAGTTGCTTCGGTATTGAGGTGGGAGCCCGTAAAAGATGCAGGCGATGTGGTGCCCTTCCGGCGAGGAGGCGACGACACGGAGACAGGACTTTCCGCGGGAGATCAGGACGATGACGAGAAGACCGGAGGACTCGGATCACTCGGTATATCTCTAACCTGTCTTGTAGTTAGCTAGGACTAGTTTAATGGCACGATCCGGGTGTTTAGTGCGCGGTGGTGCCGGTTTGCTAAGTTCGCAAAATTAAAGTTTATCACCGCTTCCGCATTCCGGCGTCGGATTGACGGCCGAGGCGCTGCCGTGCACTTACAGTCCACAAATGGAAAAGATTATGGAAATTTTTAAGCAAGTTAACATAAATATTCCTCTCCTAGATGCTATTCAACAAGTTCCGTCCTATGCGCAAATCCTAAAGGACTTGTGCACTAGGAAGAGAAAAATTCAAGTGCCTAAAAAAGTTTTCCTTGCGAGTAATGTAAGCACTGCTTTTACACAACAAATACCCAAGAAACGAAAGGACCCCGGAAGTCCTACCATATCTATTTCTATTGGGGGTAAAAATATCAATCGTGCTCTACTCGATTTAGGTGCTAGTGTTAACTTACTTCCATATTCTGTCTATTAGCAATTATGGATCGGAGAGTTAAAACCTGCACACTGCACTCTCTAGATAGCAGATCGATCTATCACCTAACGTAGGGATGAGCTAGAGGATGTGTTAATCAAAGTCGGGGAATTCATATTCCCTGTGGACTTTATCGTTATTGATACACAGCCTGTAGCAAACCCCCGAAACCAAATCCCGGTGATTCTAGGTCAGCCTTTCCTAGCGACTTCCAATGCAATAATCAATTGTCGAAACGGTTCTATGACCCTATCTTTCGGGAAGATGTCAATTGATCTTAATATTTACAAGTTGGAAAGTGAACCCTCCGAACCTTATGCTCAAGTATGTTTTGTCAAAAGGATGGATTCCGACAGTAGCGAATTTGAACAGCTTCACGATACTGATCCTGACTCCGCTAGTACGTTATTGTTTGACCCTGCTATTTGTTATATACATACGAACCCTTCTATCGAGCTGTCCGGGTCAACATCTAACGCTAAATATGAACCTTTTATAGAGTCCGAGTATCATCCTGTTCTTTCCGATGAGATTATTATTCGGGATATCGATGAAAGCTTTGAAGAAATCTTCACTGAAGAACTCACATTCTTAGAAGACATGGGCGTTGTGATGAATCAACCCCCACTCGAAGAAGTTGAACCGCCACTCTTTCTTCTTATCCGGAACGAGAATGCGAGTAATCCACTATCACTGTTTCGTCTCTATAAATCGAGACATAAACCCGTTCTATTACACTTCTTATCTCTTCCCCACTTCTTCACGTCTATAGGTAACATGATCTTCTACCAATCAGTGCGTTACATCGATAAAGTATTTGAATGGTTGGTGTTGACTTTTGGTCTTTGTAAAGCTTTATATTGACCAATAACTTTACCCTCCTCCCTCTTTATAATTTTAAATGCTTAATACGGTTTCACTCAAGTTTGGGGGGGGGGAGAAAATATTTTTGCTCTTGAAAGAAATAAATTTTTACAAAATTGTGAGCCAAAAATTAGTTTGGGGGAGGTTTTCACTGTCATTAATTCATGTCCCCATTACTAACTTTTCCTCCCATGTCTACAGGTTTTTTCAAGCTTAACAGATTACATCAGTGAGGACAATGCTGCAAATAGGTTTGTGGGAGGTTTGTGCTTATTCACGTATTATTTTGCATTATCATAAATATAAGCACAAAATTTTTTGATAATAAAATATTAGAAAGTGAAAAAAATTAAATATGAAAGATAGAAATAGTTTGAGAAAAGTAAGAAAGTTAGATGTTTTCTTAAACGAAGCTAGTAATAGGTAGTTATGAGCCGTTGTCCCAAAGGGTAGTAAGATGAAGGAAAATATTAATCTGAGGATAAAAATAAGTCTGAAAAATAGTCCCTATTCTTGAGTCCATATATTTGAACGTTGATACCCTACTATACGCACTTGCACACATCTTGAAACTTGGGATAGTAGAGGATACCTTGAAATGCTCTTGTCTAAAAGCCTTGGTATGAAGAAAAATAAAAATATAAATAAAAAAAATTGGTGAAGAAAAATGAACACTAGTTTTGTAATTGCTTAAGGCAGCATAAAAAAATATAGCGAGGGTACTTTATCACCTAGTGCCTTAGACCAACTGCTTTGGGAGCCACTGCTAAGCCTTAAGTGTTGCAAGACGAGGAATTACGCCTAAATAAGCGAGCATATTTGGTAATCGGTCGGTTAGTACCTCAAGAAGTATTAACGGTCGTATGAAGGATTTGTGAGGAATTCCATCTAAAATATTCACCGACTAAAAAGTACTAAGGAAGACGGACAAGAGTATGATAGCTTGAATTGAATTCTCTAAGTTTAGAGATGTCTTCTACACACACGTAGGGGTATATGATCGATATTTGGAAGAAAGGTATGGAGGAAGACTAAAGGCAATGTTTTATTGAGCGATGATGTGATTTCTAACATCTTTTCACGACCATTAAGATATGGCTCATGGCAACTGAAAAACTGATGTAGTTGGAAACTCTTATTTTCAAGTTCTTTCTTTTATAATTCTTATCTTTGTACGTAACTTTCATTTTCTTTCTTTTATTATAGGATTTTATGGGTGTAATCCGCTGAAAACCTGGAGGAAACAACACTTCTCCTACTAGGGACACCTAGAGGTTTAACGGCTTGTTGCACGTGCTCAGTGCAATCGTGTTGCCTACGAAAGTGTGTTACTTAGATTTTTCTTCTTCTCCCTCTCTTGAATAACTAGTTTTCTCGGGACGATCAAAGTTAAGTTTGGGGGTATTTGTTCAGTCGAAAATATTGCACATTCGATATAACATTTTTCTTACTTTTCTTAAATATTTAAAGCTGTTTATTATAAATATAGAATATATTTGGGTTTATCTGCAAAATACTCTTTACCGTATGTTTATATATTATAATTAATATTATGAAGGAAAATATATGCATATTATATTTATATAATATTTTAGTAATTAAAAAATGCATAGCATATCAAGTTTCTTAAAGATTTATCACCATATAAAGTAATTAAGATACTCTCCCTAATTTAATAAATAGCACTAACATTATTCACGGAGATATTGTGCAAGATTTAGCTCAGGTCAGGAGATCAAGATTTTCAAGATGTTAGGATAAAAAATCTGCTAAAATCATAGAATCGATACTGGCAGAGACTCAGGAAATATCCGAAGAATCTAAGCATGGAAAAGATCTCCACGTGTCAACATGAGGCCACAGAAGAAATTTCAAATCCTAAATCCTCCAGAGCGCGGCGCTTCCTCGGCTAAAGTCCCCAATTAGCGGCGGATCCGCGTTTTAATCATGGCCGTAGGATCTGAAAACTTGGAAAGGGGATCTTTATGGCAAGTCTAAACCTATGAGATCTAGGTTTTCTGATTTGGGAGCTATATAAAGGACCGAGGACTAAAGTTAGAAGACATCACCTTTAACACGAAGAAAATCACCGTCAAAGAACAAGAGATCCACGACTGGTCCACGATTCGACGTGATAGAGCGACGTGAATATCGACGGAGCAAATACTTCCTACGAGGCAGAGATCGAGAGCAACTTCTTTCTCTTGTAATCTAAATTCGAAGGATTTGTACTTGTAACGTTGATTAATAAAGGTAGATCATTTGTTTAATTATTTCTCATTTAAATTTCTGCATTATGATTTCCTTCTCTATCCCTTCTTCTTCTTCTTCTCCAAACATGCATGAGTAATTCTCCGCTTGATAGGGTTCATAGGATTATGGTGGATCAATGGATGATAAAATCCCTTAACTTCTTTTACATCTTATAAAGTTTATAAACTTTATCAAAAGAATCGTTAACATCCTAATCGGGTGCGCTATCAATTTATTGATAGTCTCGACCGCGATTTGAGATCAGATTAATAATTGTTTTGGTAGAGGCTAGACATGAATATAAGTCAATGAAAAGATAAGGGTTAAGAGTGGGAACCCTATTCCCTCCAAAAACCCTAATCTTCATTCATCACTATCGATCTATTTTTAAATCTATTAAAAGATAAAAAGAGTCATCTTTATTTAATCATCTATTACTACTAAATTCTAACGAACCCTACAAGCCCTCTTCTTATATATTCTACATTCGTGTTCAACATAGATCTAGAATCACTCTCCCCTATTTCTAATCAACTCGTCTAAAGTAAGATTAAAAGCACCACGCATCCCTGAGGACAACCCGTACTTATCTCGGCTAGTTACTCACGACACCGTTATTGATTGCGGTTACTTTACAAAAACAAATTTTCAACCAATCAGGACTCCTAAGTGTGTTTTCCTCTTGTAAATCGTAAAGATCTTCCAGGAGTATTTTCTCCTTGCAGGTCAAGGGGACTCACAAGTGTCTTTCATGATGTCGAGAAATATCTCCCTCTTTTTTTTAGACTTGGTTGGGAATATATTTATTTACTCCCGTGGATTGTATACAAGAGTCGATATTAGACCACTTGTAGTGCATAAATTTGTGGGGTTATGATGGCTTAAGAACATGTTTAGATCCTTATAACTTAGGTTTTTGAATTCCATAAGTCGTAAGGGTCTTACAGAGGGTATATTGTCTTTACGAGTTGTGAAGATCTCGTAAGTGTATTTTCCACCCAGGAATCATATGGATTCTTAAGTGGTTTGCTCCTTTATAAGTCGTAAGGATATCACGCAGATGTTTTCTCCTTACAAAGTCGAGAGGACTTCACAGGTGCATCTTTCTTTTCTTTTAACGAGTTCGCCGCTTTTCGGGTTTTCATAAGCTCGCCGGTAACCCTGCTGTTTTTACTCACGGCGCCCTTTCGGGTTTTCATCCGTGACCATTTCACTTGTGGACATACCTTTTTTTTACGTCGCTTGAGGAGACAGGCGGCCCTTAAGGTAACACACTATCAGCTGTAGTTCACGGTGTTTTTTGAAGGACTGCATCATATGGGGCCTGGGAGAGATATGAATCATTTATGCCTGTGGATTGTCTACGGCTGGTTATATGGCCCATACCGTAGGGAAAAAAGCTAGTTTAAAGACATAGCGGTCCATGGGGGTATGATGGAATATTGTCTGTTTGTGCCCGTTGAATGTATACGGGGGTCAATATGGAGACCGGTCGTAGGTCGGCATGCTAGTTTAAGGATATCGCGGTCCGATATTAGTTTAGGGACGTTTCGGTCCAACATCTCTAACGGGCGCATATCATTCGGTACCGCTTTCAGAGTTTTGATTCAGGAAGATAGCGAGCAGACACAAGTGTCATCATCTATCATTGACCTAAGTTGCGATTCTTCAAGCGTAGTAATTTTTGAGGAATCGGTCGTTTATTGACCGAAATGGCCTTTCGACTTGCATATCCATAAGCAGGTAAGCTCCATCTTAGTATACCTTTTCTATGATGTACGGGCCTTCATAGTTTAGCACGAACTGTTGGATATAGTGCCCACATGTCAATTATTATAATCGCAGGTAGGCGATTGTGATGATCGAGAGAGGACCTATACTGTTAGAACAATCTTACTCGAGATGATAATATACTATCTGGTTTGTCTTTATCATCATGTACATGCATTATGTGGTACTACAGATTACTATTACATGTTGATAAAGCCCGTAGGATTATTGCTTGACTACCAGTGTTATGATGGAGATCATACATGTGGGGGCTGGGTAGTCCATAAGCACATCCTTAAATGTCCCCAGTCGTGGGAGTATCGAGACTGGGCATAGATATTCCGGAGTAGACTGGTGTATACGTTTCCAGACCCCGATAAGGGACGATGGTTGGTCCTACAACCATTGGTCTTTTGCACCTAAGATCGTATACAGGTGCTCACTGGGGTGAGTACACTGGATGGACTCGCCGGGAACATGCTAGATGGTAGTATACCTATTGTCAGATAGCAGTTCTCAGGTGGCATGAGTAGAGGTTAGTCTTTCAACCTGAGATCATCATTTGTCTCGTGTGAGTTCCTACCGTGCTTTGGTTATTATCCTACCACGGCTCAAAGGAGTAATGCAAACATGTTTTAGTTGTGTACAGTCCCGAGCCACATGGAGGCAGTGAGCGGATCGTCGGGGATTCATCTCTCTCGGTATTGGGAGTTGATGTCGCGCTGTGCACGGGTGGCCATCACCAGAAATCCTTAGCCAAGGTAGATGAGAATTACTGATTTGGATCAGGAGTTTCTCAGTGGGTGATGGGCTTCACACCGACACGAAATATCGCGTTATTAGGGGTCTGGCTTTATCCACCCCCTAGACCCGATATGTGATACTCTTAGACGAAGAGACCAGACTGTATCGAGATTGTCACAGATAGGCTTAGTAGGGATCCGGATGAGTTTTCTCGTCGCTTTCCTTTTCGACAGGTACCCATGTATCCGTTACGTACAGCTAGTGTCGCTGACGTGCTTGTGGTTATGGATTTATCTAGTAACTCACTGCCGGCATACTGTCAAGTCTTTAGAGTCCCACACAAAGGGTTTCCTTGGTTCAGGCGTAATGGTGTCGTAGCCGTATTTTGATACGTACAGGGTTCCGATCGAAAGATTGTACTAGTTACCCGGACTTTCGATCGGACGGTTGATAATACTAGCCGTCTTAGGATTGAGCCGGATTATTAAATCAGGTATTGATTTAATAATTTACGTATATATATTTCTATATGTATATTCTAGTATTACGTTCTTTGTGTTATTCTATCTCTTTGGGTATTCGTATTTTGACACGAATACGGGTATGTATATACAGTTGAGTGTATTCCGTATTTATATGGAAAATATTCTAGAAGGTGGACACCTCATTTTGGTTTATCCATTTATTAATTTAAATGGAAATGAGGTATAAAGGTAGTGAGGTGAGAATGGTGAGAACCATACTTGAATAGTGTTGACAAATGAATTATTAATTCATTTGTGCAAACTATTCAAGTATGGTTGCTATATGTTTATTGGAAAATATGTTTTACAAAACCATGCTTCATATTTTTCTCTCACTTGTTTTTGGTTGGAAAAAAACACTCTCACCATTTGCCTCATCTCTCCTCACTTGCCTTTCTTGAGCTCCTCTTCCTTCTTCTTGATCTTCCATCCTACTCATAGATGAGAATCAAGGATGGAAGAGAGATAGATATACACTTAGAACAACTCACTACATCCCTAGACACTCTAGATTATCAATCTAGAGTCTTTAGTTGCTCCACTAGATTTTTAGTATGGAGCTAGAGCCATGAACCACATCTCTCGGGTGGATCATCTTCGACGGAGGAAGACCGGCAGCTAAGCTCGATCAAGGTGACTTCAAGGAGATAAGGAAGAGGGAAGACCGAAGGACACAGATCTTTTAGTATAACATTTCTATCTCAGTAGTTAACCACTTTATAGCTTGCTAGTTTCCTGTTTGGTTTCGATTCTAGGTAGTTGTTTCTAGCGCCAAGTTTTTAAACACCAAAATTTTTCATTCCGCACCGGTTGCGGTCGACGGCCAGGACGCTAGGAACCCCAACATGGTATGAGAGCTACGCAAACATTAAAAACTAGTAGTAGACGATGCATTGGTTTTAAAATCGAAAAATTCTGATTTCAAAACCCACTCTCTGTTTTGAAATTTTTTTGGTATCTAAATTCTTTTAGACAAGTGTAGAGACTTAGTCTAGACATGTATGTGACACACCATGAAAACGAGGGTATTCCATTAAAACTTGGCCGGCCAAAATCCTAAATTTCCCGATTATGCCTTTTTACTATTCACCTCTGGGCCCCGTTTTTATCCAGTGTCTTGGGTTTTTTAAATTGGTGTTTTTGATCTTGTTTGTTTTCCCAAGATTTCACTTAGTGTTGTCTTTGCTTTGGGGGAAACTTGGAAAGTTTCAAAAGTTGAAATTTTGCATCGTTATATCTGTGATGTGGCGTATGTGTTTTTCAAACGTCGTTTATTTGCTATATGTCATTTAGACGGGGTTGCACATACTTTCTTATACTGCTGTGATGTTATCTGTGATGGTTTGTTCGGATTGTCGTGTGGGATAGCCTCTAGCGCAATGGTAGTTGTACAGTTTAGACTCATTTGTATATTCATTATTGCGGGGTGAGCGTCCGACTTGTGGACTGCTGTTTCCGCCAGTTTTTATATTCATTTATTGGGGCACGACCGGGTTGATGTTGATGTCACCTTTGTATATATGTTTTTCTTTTCTGTACTAGAATTACCCCACGGTGGAGTGCTCGAGTAGCCGGGTTCTAGAGGGCAACGGGCCCGCATTTCATGGCATTGAGACGGAGGGGGCTTCGCTCTAGAATTGGCGGGCTATTCACCGCACTCGTAGGCGGTATAGGATGACCCACGGAGGGGTGCTCAAGTTATCGGATTCCGTGAAATGCTGGGTGGCCCATTCACTTTGATGATTGTGGTTGCCTCACTTCTGGGATTTGTGGGTAACTTTCCGCACTCGTAGGGGTCTTGGTTATACATTGCATAGGCTATCCACACGATCGGGAAACGTCGGGTCTCATTTGCGGCTCAAATGAAACCCGGGGCTCCTAGATTATTCGTTATTCTGTGTTGCTTATCGCTTTTTTGTGATATTGCTTATATCATGCCTTGGAAGAATGTTATATATATTTATATATATACACTAGTAGATGTTGTATATGTTTTGCATTCGCGCTAGTTCAGCCCCCGCTCTGCCGTTAGTTAAGTAACCTAACGGTGCATGACGGGGCCCCATGGCGAATGCGGATGACATATACGTACATTGTATTTTCGTTCTTTTCTGGTGTGATAGGGATTAATTGATGGGACTGCATTAATTATAATTAATGCAAGGAAAAAAAACCTAAAAGGTGTTGTTAGAAGAATTTTCGAAAAACTATAGTTGTATTCTTTTGTTTTGCATAGTGGTGTTCGTTCAGGAATATCCGGCACCTCATTCTAGGAAGTAAGAGCCTAGATCCCTTCACGGGGAGAGGCCTCCTGAGCAAAAGTTTATGATACTGTAGATTACTCAGTTTTCTTCAAAACCACTAGTTTTTAAAAGCGGAGCCTAAACCACTCTTTTTCAAAGCTATTCAGTTCCTTCAATGATATCAAGTTCATTACATTAAAGGTTTTTCTTCAAAAACCGGCTATAGCCCTCTGTCATTTCAGATAGGTATCTACTAGTATTCATGCTATGTGTTTTGATCTTTGCCAAGGCATAGTGCTTGGTAGCTAGTGGGTGCTTATCAGTAGCATAGATAGATGCATTAATCTAGGACAGGCGTACAGTTGTTTTGACCTTATCCAAGGGCTTGTACGAACGGGTCTAGATTAATCTGGATAATGACGGGTTGAACTTGACTTGCGACTTATGATGTTTTGACCTTCGTCAAGGTTATAAGCGCTCGGGGCAAAAACCACATCGGGAGTTTCAAACATACATGAAACTTACTAGTGTTGCATACCTTCTGGATTGTGGTATTTTTGGTAGGCTTCCTTTAAAATTATCACACAATGATAGTTGGGTCCTGATCCTACTGTGAGTATCCGCTACTCTTCGGGAGAATTTTTTCACTTTGCATTTAGCTAATCAAGTAGGTATCTAGAAAGGTGTTAATGGGGCTACGCCTCTGAGAAAACGAGGTTATTTAATTAGGTCCGTGCGAAAGCACGAGGCACCTCCCTCTGAAGTACCAACACTGGCCTGGCCGAAAGATAAGCGAACTTGTAGGATGGGATTAATCCTGACTAATTCTTCTTTTAGGGTTTGAAGGAGAATTCAAGGAAACAGTGGAAGCCATCATAATTAGGTAAAGTGATTAACCAATCTAATCTAGATTTGAGTGCATGCTGAGTGTTTCTTTTCTCTCTCTCTTTGGCAGTGACCATGACATGAACTTAAACTAAAACTCATAAACCAAGTTAAACGAACCTTCTTAAACACTTTGGTTTTTGGATTGTCATGATTCACGATAAAGTCGCATATATCCCTGCCGCTCCAACTTTCCCTTTGCATTTCTCCAGAACACTCCATATCACTACGAAGATCTATATTGCTTGGGTATGCCATCGTATAGTTACATACGAACTCGAAGAAACTTGTTTCAGTTCGAGAATGGTTTCCGGTTCTGAAGAAATTGAATAAATTATTCGGTTGCCTTTTCTCTTTACCTTCTTTCAGGTTACGAGGGCTCATAGTATTAGGAGAGTACACCTATTATGCTTACTGGATAGTCTTCTTCCAAACCATAGGCAGATGCCGAAAGGTAGGGAAGGAAGAAAACCAATTAGCCTAAGTATGGTGTACAGAAGGTAAGAAGTAAAGACATATAAAGGATTATAGTAAGGGCAAAGGAAATTGCGACTACTATCATTCACGATGAAGCCACATATATCTCTGCCAATCCTATTTCCCCTTTGCATTTCTCCAGAACACTCTGTATCACTACGAAGATCTATATTGTTTGGGTATGCCATCATATAGTTACATACGAACTCGAAGAAACTTGTTTCAGTTCGAGGATGGTTTCCGGTTCTGGAGAAATTGAATGAATTATTCGGTTATCTTTTCTTTTTATCTTCACTCAGGTTGCGATGGCTCCTAGTATTAGGAGAGTACACCTATTACGCTTATTGGATAGTCTTCTTCCAAATCTTAGGCAGGTTCCAAAAGGTAGGGAAGGAAGAAAACCAATTAGCCTGAGTATGGTGTACAAAAGGTAAAGAAGTAAAGACATATAAAGGGATTGGAGTGAGGGCAAGGAAAAATGCGACTACTGTCATGAATATGGATGGTGGTGTTAGTTATATGTATGCCCTAGATGCCATTATTGTACATGATTGTATATTATAGTGGATGCTTAGACATATATAGTGAGGACTTTCTTGGTCGACATGATAGTATGCTATCTGGTTGCTCTTTATTTTAACATGTATACTTGTATTATTATACTGTCTCTCTCTGATACATGTTGATAAAGCCCTTAGGAAGTTGGCTTGACTATCTGGACTATGATGCAGATCATACTAGTGGGTCTTGGGTACTCCGTAAGCACATCCTTTAATTGTTCCTAGTCGAGGAAGTATCGAGACAGGGCATCGATATTCCACAGACTAGTGTGTACGTTTCTTGACCCTGTATGGGGCGATGGTTGATCCCACATTCATTGGTGTTTGACATCAAAGATTGTACACATGTGCTCATTGGAGAATGGGTACACCGAACATGACCCGCTGAGAACTCCCAGATGGTATTATACCTATCGTCAGATAGCATTTCTCTGGTGACACTGGTACAGGTTAGTCTGTAGACCCGAGATCGTCATAGAGTCTTGTGTGGTTCCCACTGTGCTTTGATTTCCTCCCTACCATGGCTCAAAGGAATCGTGCAAACAGGTGGATTTTGGGTACAGTCCCGAGTCACATGGAGGCAATAAACGATACGAGGGGTTTCGTCTCTCCCGGTATTGGGAGTTGATGTTGCGCTATGCTCGTTGGCTATAACAGGAAGTCCCTAGCCAGGGCTGTTGATGAGATTTACTGGTAAGTGTTATCAGTAGTTTCTCGACCCGTTATGAGCCTTACATCGGCATGACTTATCAAGTTATTGGGGTCTGACGTTTACCACCCCAGACTCGATATGCGACATATCAGACGAAGAGACCGGACTGTACGGTAGTGTTACTTACAGGATTCATGGGAGTTTGGACAAGCTTTCTTGTTGATCTTCTGATCGCTCAATACCTGGGTAGCCGTTACATCCAGCTAGTACCGCTGACGGCTTTTGGGCGACTGATGTGATCATCACCTACTGCTAGCGTATTGACGAGTCTTTAGAGTAATACACAGAGGTTTCCTAGCTCAAACGAAATGAAGTAGGGCACATATGTGATATGTGTGGGACCGAGATTAATACGTGTATATGATACAATATTCTAATCTCGCGATATAGGTTATATGTGATATAACCGGATTATTGAATCAAGTGTTGATTCAATAATTTGTTATATGTATATTTGATATACATATAAATGATATGAGTCGATTATATATGATATAGCCGGATTATTAAATCAATTGTTGATTTATAATTATATATTTGATATATTAATATATATATTAACTAATATTAGCTCACTTAAGAATTTCTTTTCTACAAATACATTTAAATATATATGAGATATATATTAATGTATTTACTATTATGTCATGCTAGATGATACATTAGACATGGGTGTATGAGACACACACCAAACTAAAGATAATTTAGGTAATTTAATTATTAAGGGATAAACCAAAATTAGTTGGAAAATGCCATGGCTTAAGATGCTTGTGGAAGCACGTAGAAGTCTTGACTTAGTCCACTAATTTTTTTTTACTCTAGATATTTATTAACCCAACCATTATCTTTAGCCATGGTTAAGTCTCTACTTAAGATCTCTTGAGATATTTTTTCACCCATAGTTCACATTAGTAGATCTTCTTCATCTCCTTCTTTGCTCTCTAGTTTTGAGTGAGGTGAGAAAGAAAAGGAGAAAAATAATTCTAAAATGAGAAAAATTCCTACTTCATCAATCTATACCAAACTAGCCATTTAGTATAGGTTGTTTACTTCACTAATTCCTCAATTAGTGAAGAGGTAGCTTGAGTTAGAGACTCCTCAAAATAGATCATCTTCGGCCTCGAAGATCCTTAAGTAAGCTTATTCCTTTCACCAAGTGGAGCTTAAGAAGAGTTCGGGGGACCACTACTTGGAGCTAAGGGACCACTACTTGAAGCTTTAGAAGTGAAGGAACGGTCTACAAAGGTTGTATTCCTATTCACTTATTGTAAAGTTTGTTTACATGCAATGAAACCCTAATTCTCTAGTTCGATTCTAGGATAGCATGCAATAGCGCACTAGATTTTTTAAAATTGTATACTTGATACTTCTAAAAACCTAGTAGTGGTGCTGAGGCATACTTTCATGGGTATCAGAGACAAGGTAGAGCATTAGGAGTGATCTAGGTGAAGTTAAAGTGTTCGATCGACTTTTCGAAACCCAAGTTTCATAGTTTCTGGAATTTTTTCCAAAAGTTGGAATTTTTAAGATTAAAAATTCTCAGAAAATCATGCAGGTTATTTGATGGAGCTTTAAGAAATTCGAGGCCTCAACTCCCCCAATCTGCCGCAGAACCGCCGCCAAACGCATGGTTTGGCCACGGTTCCTCCGCAATATTGAAGAGTTGTTGGCTCCTTTTTCTTGTTCTGCTCCATCTTGTTATTGACCACTCTCTGGGAATTTTTAGTGAGTCTCAAGTGTTGAGGTCTCTGTGATTTGTGGGTGTTTGAGATATCGATCGAAATGTTTAATATCGTCTAGATATATTTGATATGTGATACAATATTTGGAATCCACAATAATTAGTTTTGTGAAAACTAGTTAGTGTTTTGTAAATCTAGCAATTTAGTCTCTTTTGATAGATTGCCACGGAGTTTCGATTTGGATCAAAACTCCGTTGCAATCTCGTATAGCACGCGAACATTCACCGGGTAACACTAGTAAATAGCCACGCCCCATAGCCCCGACCAAGTGACTGTAGAGAACCCCGTTACCAAAAGCATCCGCTCGGGTGCTCACGGCCGCGGTGTTCCGCCTAAGTGCACTTCGTTGACGGCATCGGGGTTGCGTCCGTCCACTAGTGTTTCCGACGAGCTTTCGATCACATGTCGAGAATCTTGTTGAATTACCCGACTGGATATTGAAAAGAGTTTTCTATCCGTGAATAAAATGCGAGGTTTATAATGTTAGGCATGAAATCCGGAGTATCAGATATTCCGGGTTTATTGTGTCTAAGGCGGTTGCGGATTCTAATTGTTGTAGTTTTCATTTCTTTTCTGTGACTGTAAGTGTAATATGTGGTGTATCTCCAGTTTCGTTGCTATACGTCAACGACAATTGGGATACGCATATTTACTTATGTTGATGACATGCGATGTTATGTGTTGCTGTGATATGATATATTGGATCGTCGTGTTTGAATACCCGAGGGTTTTTGCGTGAGATGAGAGTTTTTCATTTTCATTCATGTAATAAACTTGTATGTAATACTCTTTTATTGGGACACTTCCGGGTTGAGGATGATGTCACCATTGATGTATATTATTTACTTTTCCGCATTAGGATAGACCCAAGGCTGGGAGCACAAGTAACCGGGTTCTAGAGTCCAGTAGGAGACCATCTCGAGGAGTCGAGATCGGGTCTCCTAACTCTAGAATTGACAGGGTTGCTTGCTGCTCTCGTAGGGGTCTAGGGATGCGGGTTTGGCTGTTCATCACGACCGTGGAATCCGTGTTTTTTATTGGCTTGATTTAAAACACATACCTCTTAGTATGTCCTATATTTCATATGTTGATTTCTACTACAATGTTCTGTGATGAGATCATATAACTACGTGAGACGAATGCTTTATATTATATATATGATATATAATAAATATTGCTTATGTTTTGCATCCGTGCTAGTCCTGCCCCCGCTTTGCCGTTAGTTAAATAACCTAACAGTGCATGACAGGACCCCGTGGCGAATGCGGATGGCATAAGAGTACATTCTATTTTCGTTTCTTCTGTGATGTTTAGGAAACATAAATGATGGGACTTCATTAATGAGATTAATGAAAAGGAAAGAAACCTAAAGATGTTGTAAAATCAAATTTTTAAAAGGTAGCTCTAGTTCTTGCTTTGCATAGCGGTATTCTTTGTGAATATCCAACACCTCATTTGATGAGGAAAGAGCCGATATCCTTTCATCGGGAATGCTATCTTTAGCAAAAGCTACTAAATGCTACAACCCACTCGGTTTGTTTTGAAAACTATTCGATTTTAAAAAGTGGAGCTTAAACCACTCCTTTTCAAATCACTCGATTCTACAACGATATCGAGTTCATTACGCAAAAGGTTTTCTTAAAAACCTGTCGTAGCCCTCCGTCATTTCAGATAAGGACTATTTAGTATTCGTGTTGCGTTTGTTGCGTAGTGTATGGTAGCTGATTAGTGCTTATCTGCTGCATACGATGCTATTGGATTAGGGTAGTCGTATGACCTTGTTGGCCTGCGTCAAGGGTCGTGCGGGTGAGTTTAATTTAATTACAAAATGAACGGGTTGAACTTGACTAGCGCCCTATGTTTTGTTGGCCTGTGTCAAGGTCATAAGACGCTAGGGGTAAAAACAATTATCGTGAATTTCATGTGTTGAAAATTTGCAATGAGTTTGCATACCTTCTATGAGATAGTTGGATCCCGATACCCACTGCGAGTAAGAGTTACTCATGGAAGAGTTTTTCACTTTACAATTAGCCGATCCAGTAGGTGTCAATGAAAGGTGTTAACGGGGTTACGTCCCTGCGGAAACGAGGTTATTTAATTAGTTCCATGCGAAAGCATAGGGAGACTCCCTCGGAGTACCAATACCTGCCTGGCTAAACGATTGGCGAACTTGTAGGGCGTAATTAATCTTGGTTAGTCTTACCTTTTAGGGTTTGAAGGAAGATTTGATAAAAACAGTGAGAGCCATCCTGATTAGATAAAATAATAACCAATCTAATCTTGCAAGAGCATACGCTAAAGTATTTTTTTCTCTCTCTCTCTCCAGGTAGCGACCATGACACGCCTTAATCAAGATAATAATATTGATGTATTGACCGAACCCGCTTGTTATACTGAGCTGGAGAATGTTGGTTCCGCTCTACCTTATAACTGTTATAAGTCTGAGCAGGAAATAGGAGAATACCCGGATTCCCATGCGACCCGAGCGAGGAATGAGCATGTTGATGCATCTTCTTCGGGTGTGTTCATTACCGAGAATTGTTTCTCAGTTTGTTCTACGTCCTGGGTATTAGATACCGGATCAGGATTCTATATTTGTAATATGTTACATGGGCTAAAGAAAGGTAGAGAACTGGGAATAGGTGATCATTCTCTCAGAGTAGGGAATGGTGCAATGGTTGCAGCCAAAGCAGTTGGCACATATCACCTAGTATTACCTAATGGTAATATATTGATTCTAAACGACTGTTATTACATACAAGAAATGATGTGCAATATTATATTAGTATCTAAGTTACATAAAGATGGATATAATTTTGTACTGGAGGATAATGTTATGAACATTTTCCTAAATCAAGTTTTGATTGGTTTTGGCACGTTAAGTAACGGTATATATGTTTTGAATCAAAATATAGTTCTTAACATACAGAACACACACAAGAGAAAAAGTTCAGAAATGAATGAATCCTTCTTATGGCATTGTAGACTGGGTCATATCAATGCGACACGACTAGCTAAGTTACATAAGGATGGATATTTGAATCCGTTCAAATTTATATCTTATGAAACTTGCGAGTCATGTCTCAAAGGCAAAATGACTAAAACTCCATTTACTGGACACGGAGAAAGAGCTACCAAACTCTTGGGATTGATACATAGTGATGTATGCGGTCCCATGTCTACACATGCCAGAAATAGTTTCGCGTACTTTATTACATTCACCGATGATCTCTCAAGATACGGACATATGTTCATGTTGAAATATAAGTCTGAAGCTTTTGAGAAATTCAAGGAATATAAGTGCGAAGTAGAGAACCAAATGGGTAAAAATATTAAAATCCTTCGATCTGATCGGGAAAGAGAATACTTAAGCACGGAGTTCCTGAATTTTTTAAAAGAGAATAGGATCTTTCTCAGCATACTCCTCTGTATACACCACAACACAACAGTGTATCGGAGTGGAGGAATCGCACCCTATTAGATATGGTGCGCTCTATGATGAGTACTGCTGAGTTTCCTATTTCCTTTTGGGGCTATGCGCTTGAGACATCCACATACCTATTGAATATAGTTCCAACCAAATCAGTTCCTACCACTCCATATGAGATATGAGAGGGGAAAAGACCATATCTTAATTTCATTAAGATGTGGGGTTGTCCGGCCTATGTTAAAAAGTAAAATCCAGACAACCTTGAGGCAAGGTCAATTCTGTGCAAATTTATAGGATATCCCAAGCATTCGCGAGGGTATATCTTCTACCACACTGAGGAGCAAAAGGTGTTTGTTTCTCGGAATGCCACCTTTTTAGAAAAGGAATTTCTTATGAAAGAAATTAGTGGTCATGAGGTAGAACTGGAAGAAGTTCCAGCTACACAAACTACAGCTGATGATTTGGTAGAACCGGAGGATTCGATAGTCCCCAACGAACCTCAGCCACTCCGCAGATCTAGAAGAGTTTCTCATCCACCTGAGAGATACTACGGTTTTCTCATAAACGGTGGGAGCGAGGATTACATCATGGAAGATTATAAGCCAACTAGTTTCGTGCAGGCCATCACGAGTGGGGAATCTATGAAATGGCTGGATGCAATGCGATCTGAGATGGAATCCATGTACACCAACAAATTAGGGACTTTAGAAGTTGCTCCTGAAGGGGTAAAACCAATTGGGAGCAAGTGGATCTTTAAGAAGAAACTTGGTGTAGATGAAAAAGTTGAGACTTTCAAAGCTAGACTTGCAGCAAAAGGTTTTCGTCAATGATCAGGTGTGGATTATGATGAAACATTTTCTCCAGTAGCTATACTTAAGTCCATCCGGATCCTACTTGCCATCGTTGCATACCATGACTACAAAATCTGGCAGATGGATGTCAAGACCCCTTTTCTAAATGGTGATTTAGAAGAGAGCGTGTACATGACACAGCCAGAGGGCTTCATAGATAGTGGGAGCAGCAGAAAGGTGTGCAAGCTGCTTAAATCAATCTACGGATTAAAGCAGGCATCGCGGAGTTGGAACATCTGTTTTGATGTGGCAGTCAAAGAGTTTGACTTCATCAAAAACGCAGATGAACCTTGTATATACAAGAAGGTTGTAGAGAGTAAGGTTGTCTTCCTCGTATTGTACATGGATGGCATACTCTTGATAGGAAATGATGTTCCTATGCTACACTCAGTCAAGATCTTCTTATTACACAGGTTCTCCATAATAGATCTGGGTGATAACTCTTACATCCTGGGGTTAAGACCTATAGAGATAGATCTAAGAGGATGTATCATACTCACTAGGTGTAGTGAGTAGGTGTCAATCAGATCCTGGAGAAAAGCACTGGACAGCTGTGAAGAACATTCTTAAGTATTTGAGAAGGACTAAAGAATTGTTCTTGGTGTATGGTTACGGTAAACTCCATGTCGAGTCCTTTACCAATTTGAGCTTCCAGAGTGATAAGGACGACTGTATGTCGGTCTTGGTTTTTGTCTTTACCCTCAATGGAGGGCCGGTATATTGGAAGAGTTCCAAGCTAGATACCACAGCAGACTCGACGATGGAGGCTAAATACATCGCAAACAACGATACTGCCAAAGAGGCTGTCTGGATGAACAAGTTCATGAGATGAATGATTGTTTTGATTTTTGTCAAAGTGTGTGTAGTAACCGCAATCAATAACGATATCGCGTGTAGCTAGACCGAGATGAGTATGGGTCGTCCTCAGGGAAACATTGAATCTTTTAATCTTACTTTAGGCGTGTTGATTAGGAAAGAAGGAAGAATAATGAATAGTGAAGAATGGTTGTAGATTCTAGATTCACGTCAAACACGGATGCAGGATATAGATCTATATTAACTACAGATATAGGTTTTATATTAGAAGGGGGCCTGTAGGGTTCGTTAAGATTTAGTAGTCATGGATGATTAATTAAAGATTACTCCTTTTATCCATTAATAGATTTAAAACTAGATCGACAGTGATGCATGTGGATTAGGGTTTCTGGAGGGAAAAGTGTTCCCACTCTTAACCCCTACCTTGACATGGATCTTCGTTCATGTCTAGTCTTTACCAAAACAATCGTTAATCTAATCTCTAATCGCGGTCGTGGCTCCCAATGAATTGGTAGTGCGCCCGATTAGGATGTTAATGATTCTTTTGGTAAAGTTCATAAACTTTATAGGATGTAAAAATATTTTAAGGATCTTCATCATCCATTAATCTACCCTAATCCTACGAACCCTAACAAACGGTGAATTACTCACACATGTTGGAGGTAAAAGAAGAGATAGAGATCATGGTGTAAATAAAATGCAATAAGAATAAAATAATATAAGAAAACAAATACTTTTATTAATCAACAAGATCAAGTACACTTTGTTCCTTTAGAAAATGATTACAAAATCCTAGTTTACTTCTCGATCTCTTCTTAAGGAGGTATATGAACCGTCGATGATCAACCAGGATTCTTGAGCCGTCGTGGACTTCGTGATCGCGTCGGTTTGATACTTTTTCCAAGAGGCTCTCGATCCTTATTTATAGTCACAGAGCCAGAACCCTAGTTTCCTAATATGGTAACTAGTTATTATGATCCTAACTCCAAAATCCAGAGCCCTAGATCTTCAAAGATGCGACGGAACCGCGGCCATTAGGTGGGTTTTGCCGCAGATCCGCGGTGGGGTAGAGGAGTCTTCTCTTCAAAAATCTTGTGGCCTCTTCTGGTGACACATGTAGACTATTTTGATATCTGGAATCTGAAAATCTTCTCTAAGTCTCTGCCAGAATTGATTTCTTCGATTTACTTTAAGATTTCGGCAGATTTGATCTCGCCAACTCGGATTTCCTTGATTTCAGTCCTGATATAATTTCTGCACAATAACTTAATAAATAATGTTAGTAGAATTCTGTTTTTATTAAGATATTATCGTAACCATTTGACATGATATTATAGTTTTAGAAGAATTGGTCAAAGATATTTGATAAGGTAAGCATATTTAAATGGACTAAATATTATATAGATATTATATGCTTACATTTTTCTTCATAATGTTAATTATAATATATAAACACATGAAAATAATATTTTTACAGATAAACCATCATATGTGTCGTATTTATAATAAACACCTTTTATTATATAAGAGTAGTAAGGAAAATGTCATATCAAATGCGCAATATTTTCGACTGAACAAATACCTCCAAACTTAACTTTGATCGTCCCGAGCAAAGTAGTTATTCAAGTGAAGGAGAAAAAAAAGAAAAAACCTAAGTAGCGCACTTTCGTAGGCAACACGATTGCACTGAGCACGTGCAACAAGCCGTTAAACCTCTAGGTGTCCCTAATAGGAAGAATGTTGTCTCTTAAGGGTTTTCTGCGGATTACACCCACAAAATCCTATAATAAAAGAAAGATAGTGAAAGTTATATATAAAGATAAGAACTTATAAAAGAAAGAACTTGAAAATAAGAGTTTCGAACTATACCAGCTTTTCAGTTGTTGTGAGCCCTATCTTAATGGTCGTGAAAAAATGTTAGAAATCACATCATCCCTCAATAAAAGATCGCCTTTAGTCTTCCTCCCTATTTTTCTTCCAAACATTGATCATATACCCCTACATGTGTGTAAAAGACATTCCTACACTTAGAGAATTCTATTCAAGCTATCATACTCTTGTCCATCTTCCTTAGTGCTTTTTAGTTGGTGAATATTTTCGATAAAATTGCTCACACATTCTTCATGCGACCGTTAATACTTCTTGAGGTAATAACCGACCGATTAAAAAATGTGCTCGAGTATTAAGGTGTAATTCCTCGTCTTGCACACCTAAGGCGTAGCAGTGGCTTCCAAACCAGTTGGTCTAAGGCACTAGGTGATAAAGCACCATCGCTATATTTTTTTATGCTGCCTTGGTAATTACAAAACCAGTGCTCATTTTTTTTACCTCTTATATTTTATTTTGTTTTCTTTCATACTAAGGATTTTAGACAAGAGCATTTCAAGGTATCCTTTACTATCCCAAGTTTCAAGATGTGTGTAAGTGCGTAAAGTAGGGTATCAACGTTCAAATGTTTGGCCTCAAGATTAAAGACTATTTTTCAGACTTATTTTTATCCCCAGATTATTAATTTCCTTTATCTTACTAACCCTTGGGACAACGGCTCATAACTACTTATTACTAGTTTCGTTTAAGAAAATATCTAATTTTCTTGCTTTTCTTAAACTATTCCTATCTTTCATATGTAAATTTTCACTTTCAAACTTTCATTATCAAATTTTTTTTGTGTTCTTATATATATAGTATAATGCAAAGTAATGCGTGAATAAGCACAAACCTCCCCCAAACCTGTTTACAGCAGTGTCCTCACTGATTTCATCTGTTATGCTTAAAAAACTGTAGACTTGGGAGGAAAAGTAAAGGGGACAAGAAATAATGAAAGTGAAATCCTCCCCCAAACTTATTTTTGGCTCACAATTTTGTAATTTTTTTTTTCAAGAGCCAAAATATATCCCTCCCCGCAAACTTGAGTAAAATCGTATTAAGCATTTAAAATTATTGGGGGGGTTAAAGTTATTGGTCAAAGTAAATCCTTACAAAGACCAAAAGTCAACACAAACCATTCAAAAATTTTATCGATGAAGCACCAAGGTTGGTAGAAGAACATGTCTCCTATTGACATGAAGAAGTGGGGAGGAGATAAGAGGTGTAATGGAAAAGGTTTACGTCTCTGTTTGTAGAGACGAAACAATGATGATGGATTACTCGCATTCTCATTCTTGATAAGAAGAAGATGTGGCGGTTCAAATTTTTTGGGTTGGGGTTGATTCATCACAACGCCCATGTCTTCTAAGAATGCGAGTTCTTCAGCGAAGATTTCTTCAAAACTTTCATCGATATCCCGAATAATAATCTCATCGGAAAGAACGGGATGATACTCGTACTCCATAAAAGGTTTACATTTAGCGTTAGATGCTGATCCGGACAATAACGTCATAGCGGAGTCGAGATCAGTATCGTGAAGCTGTTCAAATTCGCCACTGTTGGAATCCATCCTTTCGACAGAACATACTTGAGCATAGGGTTCAGACGATTCACTTCCCAACCTGTAAATGTTAAGCTCAATTGATATTTTCCCGAAAGATAGGGTCATAGAGCCGTTTCGATAACTGATTATTGCGTTGGAAGTCGCAAGAAAAGGTCGATCTAAAATCACTGGAATTCGGTTTCGTGGGTTCGCTACAGGTTATATATCTATAACGATAAAGTCGACAGGAAATATAAATTCCCCGACTTTGATTAACACATCCTCTAGCTCACCCCTAGGTTGGGTGATAGATCAATCGGCCATCAAAAGAGTGCAATATGCCGGTTTTAACTCTCCGATCCCTAATTGCTCATAAACAGAATACGGAAGCAAGTTAACACTAGCACCTAAATCGAATAGAGCACGATTGATATTTTTACCCCCCATAGAAATAGAAATTGTAGGACTGCCGGGGTCCTTTCGTTTCTTGGGTAGTTGTTGTGTAAAAGCAGTGCTCACATTACTCGCAAGGAAAACTTTTTTAGGTACTTGAAATTTTCTCTTCCTAGTGCACAAGTCCTTTAGGATTTTCGCATAAGACGGAATTTGTTGAATAGTATCTAGGAGAGGAATGTTTATATTAACTTGCTTAAAAATTTCCACAATCTTCTCCATTTGTGGACTTGGTCTGTTGCCCCTTAACCTGTTTGGATAAGGTGCTTTATCAATAAGGGTTGGGTCCAACATTGGAGAGGATTGTGGGGATGGAATGTATCCCAGAATTGGAGTGGGGGTCGTTTTAGATAGATTTATGGAAGTGGGCTGAGGGTTCGAGCCTTGTGGAACACGGAGAATAGGCTCGAAAGAAGGTGGGAGACTAGACGAATTAGGGGAAGAAGTAGAAGCCGGGGTTTCAATTGATTCCTCATCATCAATCTGTTCACCCATTTGATTATCTAGCACTCTTCCCGATCTCAACGTGGTAACGACATTCACATTATAACTTTGTGTGTGGCCAGGGTTAGGTATAGGTTGAGATGGAAGTTTTTACAACCCCAAATTTCCAATACAAGTTTTTACAAAAAAAATTCAAAAAAAATCCATAAAGGGGTATTTTAGCCTGAGAACAAGTTATAAGTAATTATTTTGCTTTTTAATTACAAGTTAAAAGAATGTAACAACTCCATTTTTAGTGTACAAAAATTTTCTTTAAAATTAATGTATACTTAGGGTATTTACATTTACTGTTATTACTTTAAGTAATTAATTAGCTCCATAACTATAAGAAGGAGATTGTAGCTCATTGGTAATACCTTGCACTGCTGAACCAAGCCACCAGAGTTCAAATCCCATACCCCACATTATTTCTAATATTGATTTTTTTTAAACCTTTATAATACCAAGGGTTTACATGTGGATATCTCACAAAAACCCCACTACACCCAAAGATATAACATTGCCACAGGGTAGATGAACCGTCGGGGGGGATCCCGGCCACCGGACTCGGCCGGGAATCGGCCAACTCGGCATCCCGGCCACCGGACTCGGCCGGGAATCGGCCAACTCGGCCTCGACTCGGCCGTGACTCGTCCGACTCTAGCGTGACAGTTAGGTATAGGTTGAGATGGAAGTTTCCCTTTCTCTCTCGCACTCATCGCGGCATTTATTTGTGCAAGTTGTGCTTCTATCGATTTTATACTTTCACCGTGAGAGTTGGTGGTCTTTGTTAAAGTTCGGATAGAAGACTTTATTTTATCCGTCGATTGGATGGAATATTTAATAAACATATCCAAGCTTCGTTCAAGTGTAGATGAGTTTTCAGTCCCAGCCGTTTGGAAAGAATTGTTGGCAGGGTTTTGAAAAAGGTTGCGATTGAAAGAGGTGCTGACTCTATGGTGGTGGTTGCTGTTGTTGTGGAGGAGGTCTTTGATAATTGCTTTGGAACTGGTTTTGATTTTGGTTGGTTTGGTTTTGGCTCCAAGAAAAATTAGGATGATTCCTCCAACCCTGATTGTATGTAGAAGAATAAGGATCGTTTCTAGGTCGCTGCTGAAAAGTAGCATTAATTTGTTCTTGACCTTGAAACGGTGCATTCATAGGACATTCTTCCGTCAAATGTGATGGATCGGAACAGCAACCACACACGGTCTTGGGGAGCGTTACCTGGTTTAGGGAGACTGATGAGAATTTGTTCTCTATAGTGTCGAGTTTCTTTTTCATCGTTGCAATTTTGGCTTTTACTCTGATGGAAACATCGAGCTGATACATACCTTCCCTAGATGAAGGTGGTCTAACGCTTTCCCACTGCAAAGTGTTTTCAGCGAGATCTTCCAGACATTTCCAGGCTTCACCATCATCTTTGGACATGAAATTGCATTGACACATGGTTTCAAGTATCTGCTTTGTCGCTGGATTAATTCCTTCATATATAATTCAGCATAGATCCCATCTATGTATTCCATGATGAGGACATTGGACAAGCAGATTCTAAACCGTTCAAAGCACTTCCAAAATGGTTCATTGGGAAGCTGGGTAAACTGGTTGATTTCGCTCCGAATACGGGCGGTCTTATGATTGGGGTAAAATTTCTTAAGGAATGCTATCACGAATTCATCCTAATTGGTAATAGAGTGTGCGGCAGTGTTATAAATCCATTTTTCTGCTAAATCGTACAAAGTGAAAGGGAGAAGGCGCAACCACATAGCATCCATTGAAAGTTATGATGTACCCATCATTGTGCATAAGTTTTTGAATTTAGTGATAAAAACGTATGCGTCTTCAGACTCAAGCCCGTGAAATTTGGGCAATAGGTTGATGAAGTGGGGTTTAATTTCAAAATCATCCCCATTGGCTGGTGGAATAGATAAACAGGTAGGAAGGGGACCGCGTATAGGATAGCATCTCTCTTGGAGAGAAATGAGTGGTGGATTCTGCCCACTTATGGGCGGCGGCAAGGTGGTGTTATAATATGATGGAGTACCGTCCATCTCGGTCGATGTGGTGGGTGGTGGGGAAAAATAAAATGAAGAAGTACAGACTTCGGAGTCGATAGCAGGAACGCGGACAAGACGGGCACTAGAATCCCGTGTCCAGCCAAGCATGCACTAAGCGGGTTTAGCGCAAGTGGCAGCGTGTGTGTGATTTAAAATTTGTTTGTTTTAAAAAGTGTCGGACGTGAGACAAATCACAAAAATTCACAATCAACCCTAGAACTAAGGCTACCTAGGTCAAGTCTCTAGACTGCTCCTAGACTTCCAAAGGACAAGCCGCATGATCAATAACCATGTCACGCCCCGCTTCCCAGAGTACGCAAGATTGAGCACGTGACATAGCCAACCATGCTACCTGTGGGTATAATGTAACACCCGAGCCCAATGCTACTATTTTCTGTTATTGGTTGAGCATTAGATATTACTCATTTCATTTATCTTGCCTATTTGGGTCTTACTGTAAAATTTTATCTGGCTAAGTCATTCTGCATATAACAAATTTTAGCATCTAAAATGAAATTGAAAATATTCATCTTGGCCTACTTGACATCCTTAGCCTCGTGGTAGCGTCCGTGCATTGTGTTCTCGTCCCGTTCAGTGAAACGGGCGAGTTTGGATGGCTACGTGCACGTGCGTGTGTCCGTTTTGGGAGTATGCTTTTTAATCATAAAACATTTCATTTTAAAATTTGGAACCCGCCTAAAATCCTATTATTTGAATTTCGAATTTTTGGACCCAACCCGGGCGCAATTTGGAAATGTTTCATTTGGCGCCAAAATCCCAAATTTTAATATTATTAAAACATCACATATATTTTTCTAACTAACCTGATATCTTACTGTTCATTACCTATCTTTTAAATCTTTAAGTTAACCATATAATATTTTTACAATCTTTTATATCCTTCTCAATTTATTCTCTCAGCCAATCACAACCTCCCCTTTAACCCCGTGGGCCCCACTGTCTCTCCACTTTTTCCTCTCTCTCCCTCTCTCTCCCTCTCCCTCATATATTCTCTCGTACTTCTCTTTATTATTTTTCTCTTCTTGCTTCATGTCTCGTTTCTCATTTCTTTTAACTGTTCTTTTGTTACCGGAATTCCGTCGTGCCGGTGACGTTTCTCGACGTTCCAGCGAGATACCCCGACCCGTGTGGTTCCTTTGTTCGTCGTTTGGGTTCATTCCGTGAACCGTGCGCCGTCGCGAGTTTTCCCCGCCGACGGTTAATGTTCCGTTTTCCCGATTCGCGACCCATCGAGGCAAGTTAATCTTGCTACATGCTATATACTTTTATAATCTTCATTTTATAATATTATACATTTGAAATCTTATAGTTTACATATGAAATGTCATTGAAAATCGGATATGACAAATCTGAAATTTACTGTACACCTTATCTTATAAAATTCATTATAAATCATAGAAAAATCATTAGGATACGTTCTTTAGTTCGTTACGAAGCTAATTCAGAATACTATAACTCTATGAAATATTTACTTGCAAAATAAATTGTTTAATTAACTTAAAATGCAAATGAACACGTCTCTAAACTGCTGTCCAGGGAAATTCCAGCAGCAAATTTTCAACTTTGAATATTCATAACTTTTTGTAGGGATAACCTGAGATGCCTATACTTATAAAACTGAAAACCTTATTGAATTATCTTTGTTTTGGTATAAGATACGTCTCTTTTGGAGAACGTTTGTTATTTTTAAGCTATTTTACAAATTAGGGTGACGCTGAATTTCTGAACGGAACCTTCTTGTGCATGGTTAATCAATATATCTTTTATAGTTACTAATCGTTTTGAATATGCTATCCATATTAATATTATTATATCAATATTTATATCACATATTGTTTAGTTGTACATCCCACATTACCATTTTACAGTTTTATAACTTTTCGGATACCCGTTTGCATCTATCGCATTTAAGATACATATAATTGCAAGCATAGATCACACTATTACATAATAATGTGATATTAACACCCCATGTTTAATAAATTGCATCCTAATTAATATTGGAACTATAAATGTAACCCTAATCGATAACTGTGCATCCATATCCTTGAAATTATATTTATTTACATATCATATTACATGTTCCAGTTTATTGTTCTGATAGTACTCATGCTTGTTTATTTATACATATGCTTATGTTAGTTTGATTATGAGTACCCACATGACATCTTGTGCTTCCTGACATGACCTGTTACACTTCCTACTTGACATGACATGGTACCGTGCACTCTTGACATGACATTACACCTTTATACATTACCTGACCTGTTACCTGATCTCATGCCTAATGTCGACCAACCTGACCATCCCTGCTGTCTATCCAGACAGACCTACTCTTACCGGATTTTGTGTTGGCATTAGTCCTTGACTACTGAATACCTGACCTGACATACATAGCTTGGGGGTATGGGGAAATCAAAGATGAACCTGACTTGTAACTCGACAGTTCACTACTGTTCGAGTGTACACATTCCTATTCTGTGCCTAACGGCATGTCTCGGTTTCAGCCGAGAATATTGTGGCCGTGATCCCGGGTATGTACGGGGTAATACCGAGTGTACACTTTCCTATTCTGTACCTAACGGCATGTCTCGGTTTCAGCCGAGAATATTGTGGCCGTGGTCCCGGGTATGTACGGGATACTAACACTTTCCTATTCTGTGCCTAACGGCATGTCTCGGCTGCCGCCGAGAATATTATGGCCGTGGTCCCGGGTATGTACGGGATACTATTGGGTTACATCGACGATTCATCAATTGGTTTTAAAGACTATAGAGTAAAAACCTGATAGGACAGTTTAGTTACCACTGCACATTACCCTGCACTGTTATTTCTTAGTACTGCTTTATTCATGTTCATAACTGCATTGCTTATTACCATGTTCATATTATATTATTGGTTGACATGACGCGCTGACGTCTGGGTTTTGCATGGCCCAGATTCTTTACCACTGTCGACGACTGAGCAGGAGTACTTCAGCCAACAGGCTGATTTGTGAGTTCTGTAGTGGTTAGTTCATTTATTGCATTTTATTTCCAGGTGTGATCCCGCCTTACGGGACGTACCTTTCTATTATTGCATTGGATCATTTGCTTCCGCACTTATTTATCATTGACTCTGGTTATTATGGATTTGGACATGTGTTAGATAGTTTATTTATCTTGTTCTTGATATCTCTACAGCCGTAATGTGACTGTGGATGGATACTTCCTACCCACAGGTAGCATGGTTGGCTATGTCACGTGCTCAATCTTGCGTACTCTGGGAAGCGGGGCGTGACATGGTTCTTTTGGTATCAGAGCCATAGGTTAATTGGGTTGATTCTTTGTAGTTGGGTATTGCACCCGATACACGAATCATAATACCCGTGATTAGGAAACATGTCCTGCCACCTTGACCGCTTTACCATCCTTGAATCATTCTTCCGGATCATGTCGACATGCAAACTTACTTTGCATTGTCAACTCGAAAACCTAATTTCTTGTTATCTCTAGGACTTAGGCGACTTGGGTGGAGTTAAGTAATTGCGGCTATGATACCGCGGCATAGCTACAATGCAGTACTCTATTTAAGTATCTTGGAGTTCTAGCCTTGATCCATATTCAGAATCTATCATCATGCTAATATTGGGTGTTTTGAGTTCAGGATTATGACAGGTAAGAAGTTGAAGACGTACCAGAGGCGTGTGAACGAAGCCGCCATGCTTGGAGTGATAAGAGGAATGCTGGAAATCAAAGAAACAGCCCGAGCTGATCCAGCAGCAAGCGGACTCGTTTCAGGAAGGTTTGCAGATCGTTCAGCAGTCTGTGAACAAGATTGGAACTAGACCAGTTGACCGAGTAGGGACCGTGGCAGAGTTCAGACGTGTGGGTCCTACTAGTTTCACTGGTTTGGAGGAGCCGTGCCAGCCGAGCAGTGGCTAGTCAGCACGGAGAATTTGCTGATTGCGGCACAGATTCCAGAGGACAAAGGAGTTGATGTGGTGCGCATTCAACTAGTGGATTACGCCGAGAGTGGTGGCTTGTGGAGGAGAACCGTTTGCCCAAGCCAAGCAGTTGGGCGGATTTCTCTAAGAGTTTCCTGGAGAAGTTCTTCCGCGGACTGCACGGGAGGAAATGGAAGAGAAATTTATTGGGCTGAGGCAGAATGGTGCACCCGTGGACGTGCATGCAGCAGAATGGACGAGACTCAGTAGTCTTGCTGGACCTTTCGTGGCCAACAATGTAGACAGCGGTTGCGGTAAGGAAGCAGTTATGTCGGGCCAGTCGAGTTTAGGGCTAAGCCGACAAACAGTGTTCTTGCAGCTATGGAAGTTGATAGTAATGAAGAGCCGGCAGTTGTTCGCGATTTTATGGACGTATTTGAAGATATATCGGGCCTACCGCCGAAGCGAGACGTGGAGTTCACGATTGACCTTAGTCCTGGTGCAGCGCCAGTGTCTAAAGCTTACTATCCAATGACACCAGTGGAATTGGAAGGAGTTAAGAAACAAGTTGGTGAATTACTCGAGAAGGGTTGGATTCGAAGCAGCAACTCACCTTGGGGAGCCCCAGTTCTTTTAGTAAAGAAGAAGGATGGCACGAGAAGGATGTGCATTGATTATCGAGAGTTGAACCGGGTGACTATTAAGAACAAGTACCAGATCCCTCGCATTGGAGAACTTTTTGAGCAGCTTAGTGGCGCGAGGGTATTCTCGAAACTGGATTTGCGATCAGGATATCATCAGGTCCGAGTGAGAGCAGAAGACATTTGCAAGACGGCGTTTCGGACTCGATATGGACATTTCGAGTATCTAGTGATACCCTTCGGAGTGACTAATGCGCCGGCAATATTCATGGATTTGATGAACAGGATCTTTTCACCATTCTTGGACCAGTTTATTGTGGTATTCATTGACGATATTCTGGTATACTCGAAGAGTCCGGAGGAGCCTGCTGAGCATTTAAGGATCGCACTGCAGACGCTGAGACAAGAGAAGTTATTCGCGAAGATGAGTAAGTGCGAATTCTGGCTGGAAGAAGTGAAGTTTCTGGGGCATGTCGTGTCGGGCGATGGAATCGCCGTTGATCCCGAAAAGATTGCAGCAGTTCGAGATTGGCCTATTCCAAAGAATGTTGCGGAGATAAGGAGTTTCCTTGGACTCGCCGGATACTACAGGAGATTTGTGGAGAACTTCGCTCGTTTAGCTGAGCCGTTGACCAAGCTTACGCGTAAGGAGGCACCGTTTGTTTGGACGGATGGATGTGCATTGGCCTTCGAGACGTTGAAGCAGAAGTTGATAACCGCCCCGATCCTGACCGTACCGGATGATTCAGGAGGACTGGTGATTCACAGCGACGCATCAGGGAAAGGATTGGGATGTGTTTTGATGCAGAATGGGAAAGTCGTCGCTTACGCATCGAGACAACTGAAGACTCATGAGAAGAACTATCCGACTCATGACTTAGAGCTTGCAGCCGTGATCTTCGCCCTGAAGATTTGGAGACACTACCTTTTGGGCGAGAGAGTCGAAGTCTTTACGGATCACAAGCGTTTAAAGTATGTGTTCACTCAGAAGGAGTTGAACATGAGGCAACGCAGATGGTTGGAGCTGATGGCCGACTATGACCTTGATCTTAAGTACCATCCGGGAAAGGTTAACGTCGTGCCAGATGCGCTAAGTCGGTTACCAGCAATTCAGATATTGACTGCACAGAGAGAGATCATTGCGGATTTTCGGAGATTTGACTTGGAAGTTGTGCTACCCCATGCTACAGGACAGTTGATGCAGTTGCAAGTACAATCGTCCTTAGTGGAGAAGATTAAAGTGGCGCAATCGCAGGATCCTAGACTGCAAAGGTTTCGAGAGCAGGTTGGAGCTGGACTACGAACCGATTTACTGATCCATGAAGATGGTTCGTTGAGATATGGTAGCCGTGTGTGTGTGCCAAAAGGAGATGTGCGTGAAGAGCTTATGAAGGAGGCACACAATTCAGTTTACTCTGTACATCCAGGAGGGAAAAAGATGTACCAAGATATTCGACAGCATTTCTGGTGGGAAGGTATGAAACGGGAAATTGCTCGCTTCGTGGCTAAGTGCTTGGTGTGTCAGCAAGTCAAGGCTGAACACCAAAGGGTTGCTGGTTTGTTGCAGCCACTTCCGATTCCTCAGTGGAAGTGGGAACATGTAACCATGGATTTCGTGACGGCTTTACCGCGGAGTCCAAATGGCAACAATGCAGTATGGGTGATTGTCGATCGGTTGACCAAGGCAGCTCACTTTATTCCTTTTTGGGTTGGTCAATCGACAGAGACCTTGGCAGAGCGATACATGCAGGAGATTGTCAGATTGCATGGAGTGCCGGTAAGCATCGTGTCCGATCGGGACACTCGATTCTTGTCGCACTTTTGGAGGAGTTTACAAGAAAGTTTGGGGACTCGATTGAAGTTTAGCACAGCTTATCATCCTCAGACTGATGGACAATCAGAGAGAACGATCCAGACCCTTGAAGATATGTTGAGGGCTTGCATGTTGGACTTCAAAGGTTCTTGGGGGGATCATCTACACCTGGTGGAGTTTTCGTACAACAATAGTTTCCAAGCGACAATTCAGATGGCTCCGTTTGAAGCGTTGTATGGTCGTAAGTGCCGTTCACCTGTTTGTTGGGATGATGTTGGTGAACGAAGGTTACTAGAACCAGATTTGGTGGTACAGACAGTCGAGAAGGTGAATACAATCAGGAAGCATACAAAGGCAGCTCAAGACAGACAGAAAAGTTGGGCCGACACGTCAAGAAGACCTCTAGAGTTCGCCGTGGGTGATTTGGTATTCCTGAAGATATCACCGACTAGAGGGGTGATTCGCTTTGGAAGTCGGGGAAAGCTTAGTCCTCGATTCGTTGGACCCTTTGAGATTTTGGAGCGTGTTGGAGAGGTATCGTACCGGTTGGCGTTACCACAGTCATTAGCAGGAGTTCACGATGTGTTTCATGTGTCTCAACTACGGAGGTATGTTCGGGATGAGACTCATGTCTTGGATCATTCGGAGTTGACTGTGCGAGAGGACCTAACCTTTGAGGAGCGACCAGTTGAAATCAAGGATCGAAGAGAAAAGGTTCTTAAGAACAAGGTTATCCCCCTTGTGCTCGTTTCTTGGGGTAATCGATCGCATGGAGAGTCCATGTGGGAGCGAGAAGACGAGATCCGACAGAAGTATCCTCACCTTTTCCTGTAGTCTTCTATCTTGTATTCTTGGAATTTCGAGGACGAAATTCTTTTGTAGTTGGGTATAATGTAACACCCGAGCCCAATGCTACTATTTTCTGTTATTGGTTGAGCATTAGATATTACTCATTTCATTTATCTTGCCTATTTGGGTCTTACTGTAAAATTTTATCTGGCTAAGTCATTCTGCATATAACAAATTTTAGCATCTAAAATGAAATTGAAAATATTCATCTTGGCCTACTTGACATCCTTAGCCTCGTGGTAGCGTCCGTGCATTGTGTTCTCGTCCCGTTCAGTGAAACGGGCGAGTTTGGATGGCTACGTGCACGTGCGTGTGTCCGTTTTGGGAGTATGCTTTTTAATCATAAAACATTTCATTTTAAAATTTGGAACCCGCCTAAAATCCTATTATTTGAATTTCGAATTTTTGGACCCAACCCGGGCGCAATTTGGAAATGTTTCATTTGGCGCCAAAATCCCAAATTTTAATATTATTAAAACATCACATATATTTTTCTAACTAACCTGATATCTTACTGTTCATTACCTATCTTTTAAATCTTTAAGTTAACCATATAATATTTTTACAATCTTTTATATCCTTCTCAATTTATTCTCTCAGCCAATCACAACCTCCCCTTTAACCCCGTGGGCCCCACTGTCTCTCCACTTTTTCCTCTCTCTCCCTCTCTCTCCCTCTCCCTCATATATTCTCTCGTACTTCTCTTTATTATTTTTCTCTTCTTGCTTCATGTCTCGTTTCTCATTTCTTTTAACTGTTCTTTTGTTACCGGAATTCCGTCGTGCCGGTGACGTTTCTCGACGTTCCAGCGAGATACCCCGACCCGTGTGGTTCCTTTGTTCGTCGTTTGGGTTCATTCCGTGAACCGTGCGCCGTCGCGAGTTTTCCCCGCCGACGGTTAATGTTCCGTTTTCCCGATTCGCGACCCATCGAGGCAAGTTAATCTTGCTACATGCTATATACTTTTATAATCTTCATTTTATAATATTATACATTTGAAATCTTATAGTTTACATATGAAATGTCATTGAAAATCGGATATGACAAATCTGAAATTTACTGTACACCTTATCTTATAAAATTCATTATAAATCATAGAAAAATCATTAGGATACGTTCTTTAGTTCGTTACGAAGCTAATTCAGAATACTATAACTCTATGAAATATTTACTTGCAAAATAAATTGTTTAATTAACTTAAAATGCAAATGAACACGTCTCTAAACTGCTGTCCAGGGAAATTCCAGCAGCAAATTTTCAACTTTGAATATTCATAACTTTTTGTAGGGATAACCTGAGATGCCTATACTTATAAAACTGAAAACCTTATTGAATTATCTTTGTTTTGGTATAAGATACGTCTCTTTTGGAGAACGTTTGTTATTTTTAAGCTATTTTACAAATTAGGGTGACGCTGAATTTCTGAACGGAACCTTCTTGTGCATGGTTAATCAATATATCTTTTATAGTTACTAATCGTTTTGAATATGCTATCCATATTAATATTATTATATCAATATTTATATCACATATTGTTTAGTTGTACATCCCACATTACCATTTTACAGTTTTATAACTTTTCGGATACCCGTTTGCATCTATCGCATTTAAGATACATATAATTGCAAGCATAGATCACACTATTACATAATAATGTGATATTAACACCCCATGTTTAATAAATTGCATCCTAATTAATATTGGAACTATAAATGTAACCCTAATCGATAACTGTGCATCCATATCCTTGAAATTATATTTATTTACATATCATATTACATGTTCCAGTTTATTGTTCTGATAGTACTCATGCTTGTTTATTTATACATATGCTTATGTTAGTTTGATTATGAGTACCCACATGACATCTTGTGCTTCCTGACATGACCTGTTACACTTCCTACTTGACATGACATGGTACCGTGCACTCTTGACATGACATTACACCTTTATACATTACCTGACCTGTTACCTGATCTCATGCCTAATGTCGACCAACCTGACCATCCCTGCTGTCTATCCAGACAGACCTACTCTTACCGGATTTTGTGTTGGCATTAGTCCTTGACTACTGAATACCTGACCTGACATACATAGCTTGGGGGTATGGGGAAATCAAAGATGAACCTGACTTGTAACTCGACAGTTCACTACTGTTCGAGTGTACACATTCCTATTCTGTGCCTAACGGCATGTCTCGATTTCAGCCGAGAATATTGTGGCCGTGATCCCGGGTATGTACGGGGTAATACCGAGTGTACACTTTCCTATTCTGTGCCTAACGGCATGTCTCGGTTTCAGCCGAGAATATTGTGGCCGTGGTCCCGGGTATGTACGGGATACTAACACTTTCCTATTCTGTGCCTAACGGCATGTCTCGGCTGCCGCCGAGAATATTGTGGCCGTGGTCCCGGGTATGTACGGGATACTATTGGGTTACATCGACGATTCATCAATTGGTTTTAAAGACTATAGAGTAGAAACCTGATAGGACAGTTTAGTTACCACTGCACATTACCCTGCACTGTTATTTCTTAGTACTGCTTTATTCATGTTCATAACTGCATTGCTTATTACCATGTTCATATTATATTATTGGTTGACATGACGCGCTGACGTCTGGGTTTTGCATGGCCCAGATTCTTTACCACTGTCGACGACTGAGCAGGAGTACTTCAGCCAACAGGCTGATTTGTGAGTTCTGTAGTGGTTAGTTCATTTATTGCATTTTATTTCCAGGTGTGATCCCGCCTTACGGGACGTACCTTTCTATTATTGCATTGGATCATTTGCTTCCGCACTTATTTATCATTGACTCTGGTTATTATGGATTTGGACATGTGTTAGATAGTTTATTTATCTTGTTCTTGATATCTCTACAGCCGTAATGTGACTGTGGATGGATACTTCCTACCCACAGGTAGCATGGTTGGCTATGTCACGTGCTCAATCTTGCGTACTCTGGGAAGCGGGGCGTGACAAATACTCTACCACCTCTTTACTACTCTTGTGGCCAGGTAAGTGCCAGGTAAGTGGGAGTTATCCGCTATACGAATCACCGAAAATAGCGGGCCTAATTAAGTAACCACTTAGACATACTTGCCCAGACACCACAAAAGTAATGCGGATAAGTGATAGATTACCCACGACCTTCCTCTGTCCTATTTGAGCGCGACGGTCCTTAGAGTCTTATCTAGATATTTTTTTAATTAATGTAGGGTGATGTGGATGCTCGTTTTGTGATTTGCGGGTCCTAGGAAGGGTGATAAAATCCCCACCTAATCTGAATTTGGTCTTTGTCCCTTAATGTCCGTATTAAAATATGCAACAACAAACCGCAAAACAGAACTCGCAAAAAGATTTTTGAGCAGCAATATTTTGCAAAGAATCCTGCAGGAAAGATATTTTATTGGATTTCAGAGGAGAGATAAAGATATAGAGAAGATACCAGAGAAGTTTGCAACCCTAAATCCCCTAGAAAGCCGCGGTTCCGCCGCCAATGTGCTCTTATTGCCGCGCTTCCGCCGCCGACTTGGGAGATTTGGTGGAGATTTTTGCTACCTGGCCTCCTTTGCTGCTCTGGATCTTGATGAACGTCTCTGGCTCTGTGTTTCCTCAAGTCTGTGACTCCAGATCCCCTTGCAAAATTCACACAATAATCGTTAAATATACAATTTGCAGTTTTGTTTATTTATGATATGGATCGAATAAGAATTCAACACAAATTGTAAGAAAAATAAATTAAGCACGTATCCCCGGCAACGACGCCATTTGATTATTTTGATTTTTGTGAAAGTGTGTGTGTAGTAACCGCAATCAATAACGGTGTCGCGTGTGGCTAGACCGAGATGAGTACGGTTCGTCCTCAGGGAAACATTGAATCTTTTAATCTTACTTTAGGCGTGTTGATTAGGAAAGAAGGAAGAATAATGAATAGTGAAGAATGGTTGTAGATTCTAGATCCACATCAAACACGGATGCAGGATATAGATCTAGATTAACTACGGATGTAGGTTTTATATTAGAAGGGGGCTTGTAGGGTTCGTTAAGATTTAGTAGTCATGGATGATTAATTAAAGATTACTCCTTTTATCCTTTAATAGATTTAAAACTAGATCGACAGTGATGCATGTGGATTAGGGTTTCTGAAGGGAAAATGGTTCCCACTCTTAACCCCTACCTTGACATGGATCTCCGTTCATGTCTAGCCTTTACCAAAACAATCGTTAATCTAATCTCTAATCGCGGTCGTGGCTCCTAATGAATTGGTAGCGCTCCCGATTAGGATATTAATGATTCTTTTGGTAAAGTTCATAAACTTTATAGGATGTAAAAAGAGTTTAAGGATCTTCATCATCCATTAATCTACCATAATCCTACAAACCCTAGCAAGCGGAGAATTAGTCGCGCATGTTGAAGTTAAAAGAAGAGATAGAGATCAGATGTAAATAAAATGCAATAAGAATAAAATGATATAGGAAAAAAACTAATTTTATTAATCAACAAGATCAAGTACACTTTGTTCCTTTAGAAAATGATTACAAAACCCTAGTTTGCTTCTCGATCTCTTCTTAAGGAGGTAGATGAACTGTTGATGATCAACCAGGATTCTTGAGCCGTCGTGGACTTCGTGATCGTGTCGGTTTGATACTTTTTCCAAGAGCCTCTCGGTCCTTATTTATAGTCACAGAGCCAGAACCCTAGTTTCCTAATATGATAACTAGCTGTTACGATCCTAACTCCAAAATCCAGAGCCCTAGATCTTCAAAGATGCGGCGGAACCGCGGCCATTAGGTGGGTTTTGTTGCGGATCCGCGGTGGGGTAGAGGAGTCTTCTCTTCAAAAATCTTGTGGGCTCTTCTGGTGACACATGTAGACTATTTTGATATCTGGAGTCTGAAAATCTTCTCTGAGTCTCTGCCAGAATTGATTTCTTCAATTTACTTTAAGATTTCGGCAGATTTGATCTCGCCAACTCGAATTTCCTTGATTTCAGTCCTGATATAATTTCTGCACAATAACTCAATAAATAATGTTAGTAGAATTTTGTTTTTATTAAGATATTATCTTAACTATTTGACATGATATTATAGTTTTAGAAGAATTGGTCAAAGATATTTGATAAGGTAAGCATATTTAAATGGACTAAATATTATATGGATATTATATGCTTACATTTCTTCATAATGTTAATTATAATATATAAACACATGAAAATAGTATTTTTATAGATAAACCATCATATGTGTCATATTTATAATAAACACCTTTTTTTATATAAGAATAGTAAGGAAAATGTCATATCCAATGCACAATATTTTCGACTGAACAATGAACTTGGTGAGGTTCCTACCATTAAGCATCCAATACTTGTGTATTGTGATAACAATGGAGCTGTGGCTTTGGCCAAGGAACCCCGGTCCCATCAGTGATCTAGACATATTCTTAGGCAGTATCACCTGATCAGGGACATTGTTGATCTCCGCGATATCGAGGTCAGGAGAGTTGACACGAAGAATAACACGGCGGATCCACTCACAAAGGCCATTTGAGAGACTTTTTGGGATGTTGGGTATGAGATACTACAACAACTGGCCTTAGTGCAAGTGGGGGATTTTTAGTTATATATATATGCCTTAGAGGCCATTATTGTACATGATTGTATATTATAGTGGATGCTTAGACATATATAGAGAGGACTTTCTTTCTCGACATGATAGTATGCTATTTGGTTGCTCTTTATCTTAACATGTATACTTGTATTATTATACTGTCTCTCTTTGATACATGTTGATAAAGCTCTTAGGATGTTGTTTGACTACCAGGACTATGATAAAGATCATACTAGTGGGGCTTGGGTAGTCCGTAAGCACATCCTTTAATTGTTCCTAGTCGAGGGATTATCGAGACTGGGCATCGATATTCCAGAGTAGACTGTGTATGTTTCTTGACCCTGTATAGGGAAATGGATGATCCTACATCCATTGGTGTTTGACATCAAAGAATGTACACATGTGCTCATTGGAGAATGGGTACACCGAAAAGTATTTGCCGAGAACTCCTAGATGGTATTATACCAATCGTCAGATAGCAGTTCTTTGGTGACACTGGTACAGGTTAGTCTGTAAACCCGAGATCGTCATAGAGTCTTGTGTGGTTCCCACCGTGCTTTGATTTCCTCCCTACCATGGCTCAAAGGAGTCGTGCAAACAGGTGGATTTTGGGTACAGTCCCGAGTTACATGGAGGCAATGAGCGATAGGAGAGGTTTCGTCTCTCTCGGTATTGGGAGTTGATGTTGCGCTATGCTCGATTGGCTATAACAGGAAGTCTCTGGCCAGGGCCGTTGATGAGATTTACTGGTAAGTGTTATTAGTAGTTTCTCAACCCGTTATGAACCTCACATCGGCATGACTTATCAAGTTATTGGGGTCAGACGTTTACCACCCCCAGACTCGATATGCGACATATCAAACGAAGAGACCGGACTGTACGGTAGTGTTACTTACAGGATTCATGGGAGTTTGGACAAGCTTGCTTGTTGATCTTCTGATCGCTCAATACCTGGGTAGCCATTACGTCCAGCTAGTATCGCTGACGGCTTGTGGGTGACTGATGTGATCGTCACATACTGCTGGCGTATTGACGAGTGTTTAGAGTCCTACACAGAGGTTTTCTAGCTCAAACGAAACGAAGTAGGGCACATATGTGATATGTGCGGAACCGAGATTAATACGTGTATATGATACAATATTCTAATCTCGCGATATAGGTTATATGTGATATAACCGAATTATTGAATCAAGTGATGATTCAATAATTTGTTATATATATTTGATATACATATAAATGATATTAGTCGGTTATATATGATATAGCCAGATTATTAAATCAAATGTTGATTTAATAATTTGATATATAATTATATATTTGATATATTAATAAATATTAACTAATATTAGCTCACTTAAGAATTTCTTTTCTACAAATACATTTAAATATATATGAGATATATATTAATGTATTTACTATTGGGTCATGCTAGATGATACATTGGACATGGATGTATGAGACTCACACCAAACTAAAGATAATTTGGGTGATTTAATTATTAAGGGATAAACCAAAATTAGGTGGAAAATGCTATGGCTTAAGATACTTGTGGAAGCATGTAGAAGCCTTGACTTAGTCCACTAATTTTGTTTTACTCTAGATATTTATTAACCCAACCATTATCTTTAGCCATGGTTAAGTCTTTACTTAAGATCTCTTGAGATATTTTCTCACCCATGGTTCACACTAGTAGATCTTCTTCATCTCCTTCTTTGCTCTCTAGCTTTGAGTGAGGTGAGAAAGAAAAAAAGAAAAATAATTCTAAAGTGAGCAAAATTCCTACATCATCAATTTATACCAAACTAGTCATTTAGTATAGGTTAATTATGTTCACCGCCGAAAACAGAGATCGGGACGTTAGGACGACTGGCCTGGATTTTGGGGGCAGATGCTATTTGGATTTATCCGTCCTCCTCTCCGAAGATGCCAAGTTGATTTATGACACCGAATATCGGAGGTTTGGACGGATGCGGCTGTTGTAGCAGATTTCGTCAGATTTCCCCTTGTTTTCGAGGGGTTTTTGATTGTGGGGACGCTCTTCCCTGTAGGCGCAAGCCCCTGCAGTTAATTACGTTATCGCATCGCGATAACCACTTTCTTCTGTTTCGGAAGTTCACTTCGTGTTGTGTGTGTTTTTATTTGTTTAGGTTGCCCGTAGATTGTATACGGAGACTAATTTATGTTATCGCCCGTAGGGCGTGGATTAGTCTAAATCCTTATATCTTAGATTTGGGTTTGTTTTATTTAAGGATCGTTAATCTGGTTTGAGATTAAGATCGACTCAAATGAATGTGAGCAGTTGGGGCTCGGTTGGTTTTTTGTTAAGGATACATTAGCCCAATTTGAGACTAAGATCTACTTAACAAGGTTTTAGGATCATTTTTGTTTCAGATCCAACAAGAGAGCATTTGGGCTCAGTTGTCTTAGTTTAGGGACATTTCGGTCCATTATCGCCATTTTGGAGGCGAAGTTCTTGTTTGAGGACATCTCGATCTGTTGATCACCATTTTAGAGGTAAGGTTTTAGTTTAAGGACGTCTCAGTCCGTTGATCACCATTTTGGAGGTGAGGTTTTAGTTTAAGGACATCTCGGTCCGTCTATTACCGTTTTGTAGGTGAGATTTTAGTTTAAGGATGTCTCGGTCCGTCGATCGCCGTTTTGGAGGTGAGATTTTAGTTTAAGGACGTCTCGGTCCGTTGTCCATCTTGCGTGCATGTGTATTTGTAACGTGACGGGATGAACAACGATGATATGGGATGCACCCAGTTTAGGGTGCAGTCTGATTTGAAGTGTGCCCGTTAATTTGGAAGTGCACCAAAGAGTTGTTGGTTGTCGGGACCCTCCACCTCTTTGAAGACATTGAGAAATTACAACGACATATATCAGAGGTGTGGAGAGATGTACCCTTATACCAAATCCCGTATTTGAGGGAAAAGGGGGGCTGCTGTGGAGCTAAGAATCATTAGTCATTTTTAAGACTAATATTATCTTAGGAGATATGGGATGAATATCATTTTGGATATCACCAGTTGAAAGATCATTAGTCATGTTTGGTACTAAGATCAATTTGGGGAATCATGAGCACAAGAGGGCTCGGTTGATTTGAAATCGAAGAGGTTTTGACCTTGGGAAAACTTAGCCAATTTGGGCTAGGTCTGAGTCTCCATAGTTACCCAACAGTGCTAAGCACTAGTATATGCAGTACTCACGTATATCCCACGTGAGGCGCTGGATCAGTGTTAAACACTGAACTCCGGAGGTGCTCACGTGTGAACACGCGAGGCACTCTAAATGTGGGCGCTGGTTTTTTTTTTTGGGTTTTATTCCCCCTCTTTTATATAAGTGCTAAGCACTTGGTTCTCGTGGCGCTCACGTGTGAAACATGTGAGGCGCCCCAAATACGGGCGCTGCCCTTTGGTTTTATTGCCTATCCCTTTTACATAAGTGCTAAGCACTTGATTGGGGGTCGCGTGCAAAACACGTGACTGCCTTAGGAAGTGCTCCTTGCTCTTTTTTTAAGCACTCGCGTGCGAAACACGTGAGGGAGTCTCAGCCGTTTCTTTTGTTCATTAGAAACACTCACGTGGAAAACATGTGAGGTCTCGTTTTAGTGTTAAACACCAACGAATCACCAGGTTGTCTTTCTGTGTTCTTGGAGTTTTTGATCTCTTATTAATGGCATTTCTAGTCATTAGGCTTTGGGTTTGGAAGGTCTCAAATTATTGTCATCGTCCGAGGGATCAAGTTTTCCTCTTGTTCTTGCAGGAATCAAATTCTTTATATAGGGTTAAACCCAAGATTTTAGAGGAATTAAATTCCCATATGTTTTTGTAAGAATTAAATTCTTTGGACTCAGTTCTTTCCTCTAGGCTTTGAATCTTCATGACAGAATCTCCCCAATGAGAATTAAATTCTCAATTTGTGGGGAGATCTGCTTCGGCAGATCTCATCCAGAGGAAGAACTAAGTTCTTGCATGAAGGGTTACACCCTTAGAGAGACAAAGAAGGAATGGAACAATCTCTCCGTTTTTTCTTCTTTTTACCTTGTATGTTCTGACGAAACAAATCTTCGCTGAGAATCAAATTCTCTCTATTTTTTGTCTCTACTTCTGTCTTCCCTCTCTCTGTGTGTGTCTCTCTCTCCTCCTTTTTTTAGACTTGAAGTCTCTGGCTCTTTATATAGTGGAGAGAAGTTTGTTTAATTCTTAGAAAATCACTCATTGAGAGATCCCCATTGATTTAATCGGTTTAGGAATTGATTTGGGGAATTTTACCTACCATTGGATCTTTGATTCAAAGTCTTCTGTTTTTATAGAAGATATTGTTCTTTTTTTTAACAAGATTGGGGATATTCTCCCATATATAGAATAAAATTCTATCAAGCGGTGACATTTTAATCACCATTGGATTTTTAATCCAAGGGTGCTCAGTTTAACGGAGTAAAATCATTCTCTGTTTAGAAAGATATAGAAAATATTTTGGATTTTTGATCCACCAACTCTCTATTTAACAAAAAATATTCTCTCAAATAGAATTTAATTCTATGTTTAATCACTGTTGGATCCTTGATCCAATGGTTTATTAAGTTATCAAGTAGAATTTAATTCTACGCAAGGAGGTGTTCTCATGTGTTAACACGTGAGGTCTGCGGTTTAATTGCAGCGCTTAGGCACTCACGTGTCGGCACGTGAGGCTTGTTCAGCCTCCTTATAGTTTTAATGGCAGCGCATATAGGCGCTCACGTTTTTAACACGTGAGGCTCGAATAGTGGGGAGTTTCTCCCTTTCTTTCTCTCTTCTTCTTCTTCTTCTTCTTTTTTATGAGGGAACAAATGCCCCCACAGTGTTGCTCTCACGTGGCTTGCACGTGAGTGCAACGCTGTCCACTTTTACAGCCGTTGGATTGCCTAGGGGAATGGGGATATGAACCGTTCCCATCATGTCTTATCAATACAAGGGCTTGGCTCTTGAGATGGCCACTGTTTCTTCGTCTTCTTCCTTAGCCTTTCTCTTGAGAATTTAATTCTCCTTTCAGAGCTGAGTTCTCTGCCCGTTGAAATTTCAGAGTTAAACTCTGTTAAAAAAACTCTTTTGGGTAAAGATCTTGAACAACATTTATCTATTAGGAACAAGAAACCCCTTTTCTCTAATTTTTTCTGGATTTTAAATTCACCACAAGGGCTTTGCTCTTTTCTAGAACCGATCTCTTAGAGATCCAAAAAAACATAATCTTTTATGTAGTAAACCCCAATGTCTTCGAAGATCGGGCGTTTCTCCTCTGATCTTTGAGGATCTTTGGAATTTTAATTCCATTTCTTCATTTCCCATCATGGGGTTTCTGGAATTTAATTCCATTGCTTAAAAGAAATTTGATTCCTCATCAAAGAGCTTAGCTCTGAAAGATCAAGAGGGCCTTTTGGGAAATTTATTCCCTAGTGTTCTTGAGCATATTTTCATTATAGGGTTTAACCCCTATTTTCACAAATTTGAATTGGTTGGGTATTTTAACAGAATTCATTTTTCTTTGAGGATGCAAAGAGTTGTTTAAACTCCAGTGTCTATTTAATGAGAATCCTTTTTGATTCTCGCAATGATTATCTTGTCTAATCATTGCTGAGCCGCCATATTGATTTCGTGGGGTCCATTGGTTTTGCAGCCAGTGATCCCGTGAAACAAACATCACGTTTTAAAATTTTTTTAAATATTTTTAAATATTTTTTATTGTTATTTTTTTAAAAAAATGGGTTTTTCCTTTCCCCTCTTATTTCAGGAACGATGGCTTCACTTCCTGACTTCCCTTACATTCGCTCAGAAGTCGCTTTTCCGCAATCTCCATCGGACGAGAATGTTATGGCGATGATTAGGGCACATGACAAGGACCATACGAGTCTTCTCTTATGGCGGTGTGGTACGATCATATCATCAGGGGCCGCCGTAGCTTTACTTATGAAGTGCCAACAGAACCTATCCGCTCGATGTCATTGATAGAGCGTCCGCGCACGGCTTATTCGGTGGAAGCGGTTAATTGGACCCCCACGGGCCGGCTTGAGCCGTTGATGACTGGGATACCTAATCAACCTACGATGGCCATTTATATCTTGGGACGTCGGATATGCCAGGGCGAAGCTCGACCCTAGGGGAAGGTGTATAAGATAGGCGTTACCCCATGCCATCCAGTGGGCTACCTTTCTTGGGCTCGATACATTCTCTCCGCCCAACGTGCACGGCTGCAGAAGGTTGGGTTGTACCAAGCAGTATATGCGTCATTATTCTACTATCATGCTCCTCACGTCTGGTGGGTTAAGGCTTTCTTGAACCAATGGAATCTTCCTACAAACACGTTCTTGCTAGGGGATCGTGAAGTCTCGATCTCACTGGAGGAGTTTCATGAAATTTTAGGGTTGCCGATCAGGGGAGAGCATTACGAAGAGTTACTTCCTCCTGATGAGTACGTCTTTTCTATGGTGCCCGCTATGCTTGATGGCCTGACGATTGAGAACGCCGTTTGTCATAAGCACCCAAGTCTAATCAAGGCCCTAGGTATCTTTGAAAAACTTTTCGTGACATCGGAAGGGTAAGGTGTCACTTTTGATGCTTTCATTACCTGCTTTCTCCGCGAGGATGTCTTATCCAAGAAGGCTCCAAAATTCTTGTAAATTGAAGATCCTTTTGGATTCGGGTTGAAGTAATTACCGGCCAAAGAACAAGACCTGCCGTAGTTATATATTCCAAACTCGTCAGCCATGGCGTTTGAAGCGATTGCGGCCCCTGGAATGGACGAAGAAACTTTCTTTGTCGGCTTTATCAGTCTCTGGCTTAGCTGGTTCGCCATGCCGATGCATCGACGTTTAATGAGAGCCTCCGTCTTCTACCCTGCTCATCGCATAGCTGAAGGAACGCGATTAGCTGTTGGTGTTGCGGGATTGTCGCATCTATATCACGGGTTAGGCACTGCCACCAATACTTCGAACCCATGTGTGGATACCGTGAACTTCTCCCTCCACTACTTCACGTCGTGGATCGAGATGCACGTGTTAGGGGCGTTTGCCGCGCATCGGCGGCCTGCTTTCTATGAGTTTTACACATTCCTACGGATAATGAGGCTGGTTGATACTTCCGCTCCTGACCCGACTCAGCTAGGGGCTTTGCGTGCATTACTTAATTCGTATTCAAATGAAGGCAGCATGGTCTTCAGCGATCGAGTCCTTTCTGCTCCTGCGGGACCCGTTCAACATTTGTTTGATTTATCAAAGAATGGGGTTCCAGCTTTAAAGCCAAAATAGGTCATGCACTTATACTCAATCAGGCCAGGGTATCTGGTGTTCCACCGGAAAAATGCTGCCCTCTTTATGCGGTATAATCCGCATCGCTTCGCCTAGCAGTTAGGCTACAACCAGGGGGTCCCCCTTGAAGCTTTTCTAGTTGAGCCTACTCCCTCTCTGGAGGCAGCCCGCGATGTTATCCATCACTTCATGCGGTTGAATACAGGCTCTCTTTTCATGACCCCGGAGCCCGACTATCTTCCAAGGCCCTAGGACCCTTCAAGGGATGGTATCGCCATCGGGCCAGTCCCATCATCGCAGAAGAGAGACGGGTGCTTTTCGAGTATAGAGATTCTGCTCCAGCTAAAGTTATCAGCGCTCCAATGCGGCCGCAGTCGGTTGTTCTCCCTCCTCTGAGGGACAGTGTTCCAGTGCTTATCCCTAAAGCCGCTCTAGCAGAATCAGTCCCCCATACTGCCGGTATGCCGGTACGTTGTCACGCCCCGCTTCCCAGTGTACGGGCAGAAGACGCGACGGGTCGCTAGGTATTTACTCAGAAGTAAATACGCTAAGCGTAACTAAGCAATATAAAAGAAATATACACAAGAGATAAATGTAAAGAACAACAACTTTATTTATTAACATTCTTTTACAGTACATGGAAAAGTAAATACATCCGAATAAAAGCAATGTCTAAATAATGGCATAATAGAAATGGAAAGTACTAAAATGAAATGTGTACAATGAATCTGAAGCTCTGGATCGTAGACTAGCTGATCCAAGTCCTCGCTGGTAGGCTCGATCTCCTGAAGGTCCGAATCACCTGACAACATTCCAAAGAAGAAAAAGAAGGAATGTCGTCAACGAACAGATCGCTCGGTAAGTCCCAAAGATAAGGGAGAAGTAAAATAGACAGAGAGAGTATCTTTTAAAGTAGTTTTATATTGTTATAATGTTGTATTTAGTATTAACGCTGTTGTTTGTAGCTTGGTACAGAAGGATGCTAGTGTATACAAGAGGAGTCTCAGTAGACCAGAGACTAAGGTGAACGGAATATACAAGGAACCGTTTATGCCACGATACAACAGCAATGGAGTACAGGTTAGGTGTCTTAAATCTTGCAGTCTCGTGCCACTTCTAACACCTTCCGTACCAATCTACCCCTTAAACCCCGCGATGTCTTGATTGTATTGTTTGTATTGTATTATAAATTGTATTGTCTTGTATTATAGATTGTAGAGATGGATGAACTGCCGAAACCATGATATCAGTAAATGGATGTAACTAGATAATCATGTAGATGGAAGTATATCCATGGTTCGGTTCAGTCAATACAGATTGAATAGATTGAACAGATTGATTATATAGATTCATATTGAATTTTTATATTGTAGATTGTACTTGAATCATATTCAAGTCAGATTGATTATATTGAGACTTAGTCTGAGTCGGACAATTAGAAAAGAAATTGAATCCTGAATTAGGTTTTGGTGTTATCGGTAACTGCTGCACATGGACGGCAGGATTTGTGTCTTTTTCAAAGACGATTACCGTATTTATAATATCGTTTGTTAAGTTGTTTACCTTAAATAGGCAAGCACCCACTTCTCCGGCTCCCCGAGGCTCAAGAGATTGGTCCCGCTTAAACCTATGTTTACTAGGGTCCTTAGGATAATTTATAGAACTTGAGGGGGCTTTATGTAAAAATAATTTTGTATAATTTTTAAAATACACTCCAAGTATTTAATTAGCGTCTTTAGAGTTTTCATAGGTATAGATTTTATATATGTGACATTTCTAGTGAATAAAACCAAATTTCCTAATATATGGTATTTAATTGTAAAGTATTGAACTTATATGGAATTGCATGGTATTTTCATTTAAAGTGATTCTTTTGATTTAGAAAAGTTGGAATATTCATATTATATCAAAATTAGATATTTTGATGATATATATATATATATATAATAAATTTAATTTATTATTTTTCTAGAATCTCATTTTCTTAAGATATCTGTATTTTTAAATCTTTCGAGACCGAATGCCCCTTGCGGAGGTCTGCATCTCGCACTACTAATCCCGAAGATGTGGGATAATCCACACCATCCCGAACGGGTTCCCCAAATGGGTTGTAGCGGCGCTTTGCAAAGATTTGTTTAAAATACATAATCTTGTAGAAAAAGGTTTTAAAAGTAAAAGGTATTTATGTGTAAAATTGTATTTTCCCGTATTCTATGTTCCCGAAAGGTATCGTGCTATGTTGCATATGAGTGTTGTGAGGAGGTAGGTCATTACCTCGTGATCTATTTAAAGGTATAGCAAGGAATTATGATATTTAATGTCGAAACTAAACTACATGGTATTTTACTGAAAAAGTACGATAAAAATTACAATATGAAATATTTTGCTATGAAACTTATTCATGATGTTTTGTTAATATTTAATAGTCAATATGTGAGGGTTTGGTATGCTGTATTTAAGAAAATTGGAACTTTTTAAAGAAAACCGAATCGAAAGTCGGATTAACTCCGCTTCCGTCGGGTTTTAGAATTCTATGTTTTTAGAATAGTAAGAAGAAGGGGGAGAAGGGACTTACTGGATTAGATCCAAGAGAAGAGGAAGAGGGAGTGGTAGGAGGTGCCAGTGCGTCGTTTCGTCGGCGAGAGCTCCTAGGGTCGTCGTCGGAAGTTCGCCGGAGTTTCGCCCTTCGCTAACTCCACTTGTATACAAAAGTTCTAGGGATTTTTCTTGAGAGTTTAGAAAGAGTTTGTGGGTGATGGGGGTATGAATTGGAGTGGTATTTATAGGAAAAGATTAGGGTTAGGGTTAGATGAAAGGGTGTGAGAAAATTGTATTAAATTTTGTATTAAAAATAGTTTTAATTGGATTTTTAAGTCTCTAGAATATTGCAGGGAAAGTAAACATGACAGGGGTTATCGGGAGGCCAAAAGGCACAATTTTCAAGAAGGAGGAATCGGATTTTGGCTGAGTTCGGCCGGCGGCGGCGGCCGAGTCAGGCGAGTCGCCGGCCGATCCGGGCCGAGTCGGGCCGATTCTTCCTGCCATGTGTCCCTTGTTGCTTGGTCTATCTCCTGGGCCAGTTTGTTTTATATGTGACTTTTGGTTTTTACGAGTTTTGTACGTTTAGGCTCTTGGGCTTCTAAAAATTTAAAAGAAATCAATATAAAAAAAAATGTGGCTGATGGGATTTGAACTCTGGTGCTATGGTTCAGCAGTGCAACGTATTACCAATGACCTACAAGCACCTTCTTGCTATTAAAAAGCAAAACAAATACTTATAGTACTCACAGGAAATGTAAATACTCCAAGTATACATTAATTTTAAATGAATTTTATGTACACTAAAATTGGAGTTGTTACAGTCTACCCTCCTTACAAAAATTTCGTCCTCGAAATTTACAATTTATTTTAAAAACTAATTTACAAATAAGTGGGGATATCTTGCATGCATCTCATCTTCCCTTTCTATGTCGATTCTCCTGGAGTGTCTTTTCTCCACATCACTCGAACCAAGTTGACTTCCTTGTTCCGAAGTGACTTCACTTTCCTGTTCAGGATCTCCACAGGTTGTTGCTCACATGATAAATCGGGCTGTACAATGAGCTCGGAATGATCGAGAATGTGGCTGGGGACATTCACATACCTTCTGAGTTGGGATATATGAAACACGTTATGCACTCTTTCCAATGAAGGTGGAAGTGCCAAGCGGTATGCCACTTCACCAACTCGTTCGAGTATGTCGAACGGTCTAATGTATCTCGGACTAAACTTACCCCATCTTCTAAATCGGATCACTCCGCGGTTCGGAGATATCTTCAGAAATATATGGTCTTCTGGCTGGAACTCCAAATGACGGCGCTTTGCATCACCCAGTGCTTCCGTCGATCTTGGGCTATGCGCATCATTTCTTTGATAGTACGAACCACATCAACAGTTGCTGCTATCATCTCAGGTCCAAGAAATTCTCTATCTACGATGTCGTCCCAACTTAATGGTGATCGATAATTCCTTCCATAAAGCTCTGCAAATGGTGCCATTCCAATGCTTGCTTGGTAGCTGTTGTTGTATGAAAACTCCACAAGATCTAGGTGATTTTTCCACGATCCTCCGAAGTCTAACATACACACTCTGAGCATATCCTCCAAGATCTGAATAGTTCGCTCAGATTGACCATCAGTTTGTGGATGATAAGCTGTGCTGAAGTTCAGACTTGTTCCCAAGCTTGCTTGCAGACTCTGCCAAAATTGCGATCAGAACCTGGTGTCACGATCGGAGACAATACAGACCGGTACTCCATGAAGTCTCACAATTTCCTGTATGAGTTCATGGGTATCAGAGATAATACATATTTGAAGAATTTAAATCTAAAGTAGATTCTTACTTTCATGTACTTCTTTTCTAATGTCTTTGTTGATTGGCCAACTCAAAATGGGATGAAGTGAGCCGACTTTGTGAGTCGATCCACAATAACCCATACCGCATCGTTACCCTTTGTGCTGCAAGGAAGTGCAGTCACAAAATCCATTGTGATGTGTTGCCACTTCCATTCTGGGATAGGTAACGGTTGAAGTAATCCAGCTGTCCTGTGATGTTTAGCCTTTACTTGCTAACACACCAAGCATTTAGCGACGCTTCTGGCTACTTCACGCTTCATTCCATGCCGCCAATAATTCTGACATAGATCTTTGTACATCTTTATACCTCTAGGGTGTACTGAGTAGGGAGAGCTGTGAGCTTCTTTCATTAACTCTTTCCGAACAGAACCTTTTGGGATAAATAATCTGCTGCCGTATCTCAAAGATCCATCTTCATGGATGATGAAGTCTGTTCTGAGTCCATTCTCCACTTGTTATCTGATCTTTTGCAACTTCGCATCACTTGCTCGAGCTGCTTTGATCTGATTGAAAATAGTAGATTGAACTTGTAAATTCATCAAACTTGAAGCATTACCTGGAATGACTACTTCAATCTCCATCTGATGCAAGTCTTGTTGAAGCTTCTACTGAGCGTTGAGATTCATTACTAATTGTTGGCGATTAAGGGCATCAGGTACCATATTCACATTTCCCGGGTGATATTTCAGGTTGATGTCAAAGTCTTCCATGAGCTCAAACCATCGTCTCTGCCGCATATTAAGTTCTTTTTGAGTAAACACATATTTCAGATTCTTGTGATCTGTGTATATGTTCACTCGTTCACCAAGAAGATAATGGCGCCAAATCTCAAGAGCAAAGATAACGGCTGCCAACTCCAAATCATGCGTCGGATAATTGCGCTCATGAATTTTCAGCTGTCTTGAAGCATAAGCCACAACCTTACCGTGCTGATGTAGAACACATCCTAATCCTTTACCGGATGCATCACAATGCACTTCGAAACCTCCAGATTGGTCCGATATAACGAGAATAAGCGCTGATGTCAACCTTGACTTGAGTTCTACGAAGCTTGTTCGCATGCTTCTGACCACACAAAGTCTTCATCTTTACGTGTGAGCTTGGTCAGGGGTGTTGCTATCTTAGAAAAGCCTTCAATGAACCTTCGGTAATATCCAGCTAGACCCAAGAAATTTCGAATGTCCTTCACCGACTTTGATGTCGGCCATTCGCTTACTGCTGAAACTTTCACTGGATCTACAGAGATTCCTTCGCCTGATACAATATGTCCAAGAAAACCAACTTGATCTAGCCAAAACTCGCACTTGCTGTATTTGGCGTAGAGTTGATGTTGCCGTAGAGTTTCCAAGACAATTCGTAGGTGTTCGGCGTGCTCTTTCCGACTCTTAGAATATACCAGGATGTTGTCGATGAAGATGACAACAAACATGTCTAAGTACTCCCGGAAAACTTGATTCATTAAGTTCATGAATATTGCTGGTGCGTTGGTCACTCCGAATGGAATCACAAGAAATTCGTAATGTCCATAACGAGTTCTGAAAGCCGTTTTATGAATATCAGCTTCCTTAACCTTCACCTGATGATAACCTGAATGAAGATCTAATTTGGAGAAAACAGAAGATCTACTTAGCTGATCGAATAAATCGTCGATGCGCGGTAGCAGATACTTATTCTTTATCATGAATTCGTTCAAGGCTCTATAATCGATGCACATTCTGTATGAACCTTCCTTCTTCTTCACAAGTAGTACTGGTGATCCCCAACTTAAAGTGCTGCGACGAATTCATCCTTTCGCCAATAATTCGTCCAACTGAGTTCGGACTTCCTTCAAACCTTCCGGACTTAATTGATAAGGTGCTTTGATCACCGGTTGTGCTCCTGGTACTAAATCAATGCTGAATTCAAGAGCTCGATCGGGAGGCAAACCTGATATATCGTCAGAAAACACATCGTCGAACTCTCGAACCACTTCTGGCTTTGATCCTTCCTCCGCTTGGGTTGCTGCAATCACTGCCTTCTTTGGTTTCTCCTTGTAAGTACTTGGCTCCAGGGTACGGTCTCCACTTTTAAAATAAAAGACCGGATGGTCTGGAATCTCGGATACTACCCTCCTTTGACGACAGTCAATGGTAGAATAGAAGGTTCCGAGCCAATCCATACCTAGAACCACATCGAAGTTCGGTATGTCCAGCACCTTGAAGCCAGCATAGAATTCTCTGCTGCAGATGACTAATGGACACAAGCTGTATCCCATTGTTGCCTTTAGAATGCCATTTCCTGAACTGACATTCCAACTGCATACAAGTGGTGTGACTGAAATCGCATGAGTTCGGACGAACCGTTGCGACATAAAGCAGTGAGATGCTCCAGTATCGAAGAGTTCTAGTGCAGGAAGTGAGGCTACTAAGATTGTACCTAAGTATGTAGGATATGTTTTAGGTATAGGAAAAATATATAGGTAGGTGTTAAGACTGAAAGAAAAGGTTGAGAAGAAAAGGTTACCAGTGATAACTTGGCCAGTGGTCTCAGCTTCTTCCACGGTCATTGTGAAAGCCTGTCGCCGTGTTACATTCCTCCTGGCCGGAGGAGCATTCCTCAGAACGTTCCATTGAGCTTGATGGAGCTGACAAGGAGGAGGTGCAGTCGGTGGTCTCTAGGTGGTGGAGCAGGGAGAGCGAGTCTTGGAGCAGGTGCCTGAAGTGTTGGTCTCTGCTGATAAGTGATTGCTGGCCTGGGTGTAGCAATTGGGTTGTGTATTTGGGGACAAGACCAAATATCATGAGTAGCTGAGCCACAGACTAATCAAAGACGGTTGGCTCGCCGGCAGTCTTTTACCATATGTCCAGTTCTCTTGCAGTAGGTACAAAAGGCTGGGCTGGGCCTGTTGTTCGGTACTCCCGGTCTCCTTGGCACAAATGGTGGTCTTGATGAGGCTCCTTCTGCCATCTGGTTGGCAGGGCACTTAACTCCAGCAGCTTGAGATCCGCCTCTCATCTTTACCACTGCCTCATAACGGCGGACAACTTTCAGAACCGATTCATGAGTTGGAAAATCTCCTGTGGCCAGTGCAGCCAGGATCTCCGAATCCAAACCTTGTTGAAATTGATGGGCTCTGATCTCATCCGTCGGTATCAGGTGGGCTGCAAATCGACTGAGCATGGTGAACTCAGCGTCATATTCATCTACTGACTTGGTCCACATTGAACTTTGTTGCAGATGGATGAACTGCTGTTCTATGTCGAACCTAGCAGTCTCAGGGAAGTACTTTGCGTCGAACATGTATATGAACGTATTCTATTCGATGGGTTGATCAAGACGGCTTTCTTCCGCCTTCCACAAAACCCTTGCATTGTCCGTGAGCTGCAGTTTCGCAACACGAACACAAGCTATTTCTGGCACTTGTGCCGCTGCTAGATCATCTTCGATGCTCTGAGCCCATTCCTCAGCTTCCAGCGGGCTCCCCTTTCCTGCAAACTGTTTGGGGGTGCAAAGCCCTGAATTGCTTCTCCCCAGGTACTTCTTCCTCGGGACGGTTCATTAAAAGTGCAGTCTGCTGCTGCTGTCCTTCTAGGAGGCTGCGGATTGCCTCAAGTAGAACCGTCTTCTCGTTGATCGGAGCAGGGACGGCAGGTGTGAGTGGTAGTGGTGGGGGAATGTTTTTGACATTCGTGTTGGTGTTGTTCGGGGAATCCATAACCTTGAATGAAATATTTGGGTTATGACAGATTAAAAGTATATGAAATGATAAGATTCAAGGAATATGAATTGTAAAGAATATTTTAGTTGCTGATTATTGTGTTATATTGCTTAGATTGTTCACGTAGAGTTAAACTGCATGGTAGGGTTCCATACAGCTCTGACCTGCATGGGCCACCAATAAAACCTGTCACGCCTCGCTTCCCAGTGTACGGATAGAGGACGCGACGGGCCGCTACGTATTTACTCAGAAGTAAATACGCTAAGCGTAACTAAGCAATTTAAAAGAAATATACACAAGAGACAAATGTAATGAACATCAACTTTATTTATTAACATTCTTTTACAGTACATGGAAAAGTAAATACATCTGAATGAAAGCAATGCCTAAACAATGACATAACAGAAATGGAAAGTACTGAAATGAAATGTGTACAATGAATCTAAAGCTCTGGGTCGTAGACTAGCTGATCCAAGTCCTCACTGGTGGGCTCGATCTCCTGAAGGTCCGAATCACCTGACAACATTCCAAAGAAGAAAGAGAAGGAATGTCGTCATCGAACAAATTGCTCGGTAAGTCCCAAAGATAATGGAGAAGTAGAATAGACAGAGAGAGAGAGAGAGATAGAGTATCTTTTAAAGTAGTTTTATATTTTTATAATATTGTATTTAGTGTTAACGCTGTTGTTTGTAGCTTGGTACAGAAGGATGCTAGTGTATACGAGAGGAGTCTCAGTAGACCAGAGACTAAGGTGAACGGAATGTACAAAGAACCGTTTATGCTGCGGTACAACAGCAATGGAATACAAGTTAGGTGTCTTAAATCTTGCAGTCTCGTGCCACTTCTAACACCTTCCGTACCAATCTACCCTTTAAACCCCACGATGTCTTGATTGTATTATTTGCATTGTATTGTAAATTGTATTGTCTTGTATTATAGATTGTAGAGATGGATGACTTGCCGGAACTATGATATCAGTAAATGGATGTAACTGGAGAATCATGTAGATGGAAGTATATCCATGGTTCGGTTCAGTCAATACAGATCGAATAGATTGAACAGATTGATCATATAGATTCATATTGAATTGTTATATTGTAGATTGTACTTGAATTATATTCAAGTCAGATTGATTATATTAAGACTCAGTCTGAGTCGGACAATTAGAAAAGAAATTGAATCCTGAATTCGGTTTTGGTGTTATCGGTAACCGCTGCACATGGACGACAGGATTTGTGTCTTTTTCAAAGACGATTACCGTGTTGATAACACCGTTTGTTAAGTTGTCTACCTTAAATAGGCAAGCACCCACTTCTCCGGCTCCCTGAGGCTCAAGAGATTGGTCCCGCTTAAACCTATGGTTACTAGGGTTCTTAGGGTAATTTATGGAACTTGAGGGGGTTTTATGTAAAAATAATTTTGTATAATTTTCAAAATACACCCCAAGTATTTAATTATCGTATTTAGAGTTTTTATAGATGCGGATTATATATATGTGACATTTCTACTGAATAAAACCTAATTTCATAATATATGGTATTTGATTGTAAAGTATTGAACTTATATGGAATTGCATGGTATTTTCATGTAAAGTAATTCTTTTGATTTAGAAAAGTTGGAATATTCATATTATATCAAAATTAGATATTTTGATGATATATATATATAAAATAAATTTAATTTATTATTTTTCTAGAAATCTCATTTTCTTAAAATATTTGTATTTTTAAATCTTTCGAGACCGAATGCCCCTTGCGGAGGTCTGCATCTCACACTTCTAAGCCCGGAGATGTGCGATAATCCGCACCATCCCGAACGAGTTTCCCAAATGGGTTGTAGCGGCGCTTTTCAAAGATTTGTTTAAAATACATAATCTTGTAGAAAAAGGTTTTAATAGTAAAATGTATTTATGTGTAAAATCGTATTTTCCCGTATTCTATGTTCCCGAAAAGTATCGTGCTATGTTGCATATGAGTGTTGTGAGGAGGTAGGTTATTACCTCGTGATCTATTTAAAGGTATAGCAAGGAATTATGATGTTTAATGTCGAAACTAAACTACAAGGTATTTTTATGAAAAAGTATGATAAAAATTACAATATAAAATATTTTGCTATGAAACTTGTTCATGATGTTTTGTTAATGTTTAATAGTCAAGATGTAAGGGTTTGGTATGTTGTATTTAAGAAAATTGGAACTTTTTAAAGAAAACCGAATCGGAAGTCGGATTAACTCCGCTTCCGTCGGGTTTTAGAATTCTAAGTTTTTAGAATAGTAAGAAGAAGGGGGAGAAGGGAATTACTGGATTAGAACTAAGAGTTGAGGAAGAGGGAGTGGTAGGAGGTGCCGGTGCGTCGTTTCGTCGCCGGGAGCTCCTAGGGTCGTCGTCGGAAGTTCGCCGGAGTTTTGCCCTTCGCTAACTCCACTTGTACACAAAAGTTCTAGGAATTTTTCTTGAGAGTTTGGACAGAGTTTGTGAGTGAGGGTGTGTCTGAATTGGAGTGGTATTTATAGGAAAAAATTAGGGTTAGGGTTAGATGAAAGGGTGTGAGAAAATTGTATTAAATTTTGTATTAAGAATAGTTTTAATTGGATTTTTAAGTCTCTGGAATAATGCAGGGAAATTAAACATGACAGGGGTTATGGGGAGGCCAAAAGGCACAATTTTCAAGAAGGAAGAATCAGATTTTGGTCGAGTTCGGCCGGCGGCGGCGGCCGAGTCAGGCGAGTCGCCGGCCGATCCAGGCCGATTCTTCCTGCCATGTGTCCCTTGTCGCTTGGTCTATCTCCTGGGCCAGTTTGTTTTATATGTGACTTTTGGTTTTTACGAGTTATGCACGTTTAGGCTCTTGGGCTTCTAAAAATTTAAAAGAAATCAATATAAAAAATAATGTGGCTGATGGGATTTGAACTCTGGTGCTTTGGTTCAGCAGTGCAATGTATTACCAATGAGCTAAAAGTTCCTTCTTGCTATTAAAAAGCAAAACAAATAGTTATATTACTCACAGGAAATATAAATAATCCACGTATACATTAATTTTAAATGAATTTTATGTACACTAAAATTGGAGTTGTTACATACATACTAGCGCTGAGGTAGAGGCTTCTGATAAAGCACCGGCGGTGGTGTCACCAAAGGGTGATACCGAAGGCGAAGTTGGGCAGCGCCGTGCCAAAGCACCAAAGAGGAGGAAGCACTCCTCCGCTAGTGTTAGCACAAGCTCCAAAAGGAGAAAGAAATTTGTCGCCGGCCTACTCGACACTTTTCTTGAAACCGAACCCGTTATTCAGGATGAGCCGATATCTACGCAGGAGCGGGATGACGGTCTTCTCTTTCCTAGTTCGTCTGCTGAGGAGGCCGCGCAGTTGACCGAGGCTTTAAAGCGTTCACAAAATGAGGCTAAAAACGTTCCCTCCTGGAGAGGAAAACTTCCTGTTGTCGTATTTCATGATGTCGTTCCGGCTCCAGCCATGTTGCTGATAATTCCTTTGACTCTAGAAGGGGAATGTGCTTTGAAACAACTGGTGTCAGACGCCTCTGAAGATGAAGCTGCTTTAAAAGCGGGTAGGGATCCATTTTCGATTGAAGCCCGACGAGTGCATCTGAACAAAAAAGCGCAGCGGCTCGAACAGAACATCCTTCAGGCTCCTTGGGGTATTGGTACGTATATTTCTTGCCCTTTTTAGCAAATAATTTGTATTACTTTCACGTTGCATTATCTTTTAAACAAAAATTTGCAGGGCCTTCTGCAGTGGGAGTAATTTCAAGCCCAGCTCGAGCCATGGATGTTGATGTGGATTATACGAATATCTCTCATAACACACCGGAGGGTGTAGAGGAGATCACTGAAGCTACTATCCCCGCTATAGATCTTCAGGTGATGGCTTCTGTCCCTTCAGCATCTACCCCTCCAGCAGAGGTGGTCTTGCCGGCTATAGATCCCATGGATATCTCTAGTGACGCACCGGAGGGTGTCGAAGAGATTGCTGAAACTGTTATCCCCGCCTTGGGGCCTTCAGCGACGGCTTTTGTCCCTTTATTGGAGACTGCCATGCCGGCTATAGATTTCAAAAATATCCTCAGTGATGCACTTGAGAGTGTAGAGGAGGCTGCCGAAGCTTCTATCCTTCCAGTTCAGGACGGGCGAAGTATCGAAGGTAATCTTATATACATACACATTTTTTTAATGACCCCTTTGTTATCTGAACCTTTCTTTCCTTAAGAATTGCGGGAGCTGGTGGCTTCCATCGTGGATCTTTCTCTAAGGAAAACCTTCCAGCGTTTGCTTGACATGGAGGCCCCACAAGCGATACCTCTACAGAGCATAGTTCTCTCTTCTGGCCAAGGTCGGTATTCTTTTGCCCTTTTTGTTTTATATTTTTATAATGATGTTGTATGCCCTTCATTTTAAACCATAGTTCTGGAAGCTGACGACGAAGTCGAGATTCTTGATGGACCTGGGGATCTCTCAAACCCCCATTGCATGACTGTGGGTAAGTGACGTTTTATCTTTGGCATTGTTTTGTTTACTCTATATTTGGAAATACAACTCACCGCACATATATCTTCACAGCTTTGCCAGTCCTAACCCCATTAGAGTCTCAGATCTCCATGCCACCAGGCCCTTACGCCCGACGCATATCTGAGAGGATGGAAAAACAGAGCGTTTATTCCCTGGCGGCTCTCATCGAAGATCTTCACGCTGGTACTTTTGTCACGGCCGAAAAATTCGCCACTGAAGCCAACGCTTCCTTATCTGTTCTTGCTACTTATCATGATGAGGTAATGGTGCATACCTGGGTTGAGTACTGCCGCAGAGTGGAGGCCTGTCTACATAGGATTGAATGCATATTCCTTCCCTCCGATATCTTGTCTGTAAAGGCGAGCTTGCGTGGGTGGATCGAACGATGTGCAGCCAATCTCCAGTCGTGCGAGAAAAGGCTTAACTGGAAGTTTTCGGCAAGGGAGTTGGCTTCAAAGGCTTTAGTGGAGTTTCAAGCCCAGCTCACTGTCAAGACCACTCGTGCATACGAAATTTGGCGGGTGCTTCAAGAAGCCATTACAGAGGTGGTGGCTATTGACAAAGCCGTTATTTTTACACGTGAGATTGTTGAAGCCTACAAGGTCACCGAGAAAGAGCTTGACAGTCGGTTTGCTTCATACCAGAATCAACAGAAATAGGCAGGGACTCATCTTGCGGCACTGATAGAGCTCGAAGCAGAAGTCCAGCAGAAAAATGACGAACTTGCTGGCTTATTGAACCGTCCGCCGACTTAGACATTTTTATTGCTGTATATTCTCCTTTTTTTGTATTCATTTTGATTCATAAATAAGAGTATCTTGTATTCATTTTGATTCATGAATAAAAGACATATTTCCTTTCATACTGGCGCTTCTCTTTCCTTCGATGTCTTGACTTGGCGTAAAGTAGTTTATGGACCCATTTCGGAGTTTGTAGTTTATTCACTCATTCCGAAGTCTCTAGTTTATGGACTCATTTCGGAGTATGTAGTTTATTCACTCATTCCGGAGTCTCTAGTTTATGGACTCATTTCGGAGTTTATTCAGTTTACCTCCCTTGGGTTTATAGGAAAACTTGTCCTTACGTTATAGATAACCCCTGCTCTTTGCGACAGAGGTCCGTTATGTTTTATGGTACTAGGGTTTTAGTCCGTGGTACCGTCGCGTTGGCTGATGCATTCCCTGATATGCAGACTTTACACTGCTGTTCGAGTAGCCCCACGACTGTCGTGTCTCTGATCCCTTCGGGGGCTGGACAAGACGTTTTCAAGTAATTTTCTTAGGCAGTTTGACCGTCGGAAGAGCAATTGTTAGGAATTTTGCCATGTTTCTTTTCACTTGAGGTTAGGCTTAGTTTGGGAGCCCCGATGAATCATAACCACTCCGCACTGGTGTGGGATGATCCCCGATAGTCTTTCGGGTTTTATTTGAGTTGCCGTCAAGACCATGAAGCTAGGAATTTTGCTTTCACTTCAGTTTTAAATGTGGATGTTTTGGAGCCTTTGTTGACATTACATCTGCTGTAACGAGAAGAATGTTGAGGTTGTCTCTAAGTTGTATGTGAACCGTCGAGACTTGGAGTTAAGATTTTTCCGTCACTCCGTTTTTATTTGGCTATTTGGAGACTTTTTTTGACATTACATCTGCTGTAACTAGAAGAATGTTGAGGTTGTCTCTAAGTTGTATGTGAACCGTCGAGACTTGGAGCTGGGATTTTGCCGTCACTCCTCTTTGTTTCAACGGTGAGGTCTTTCGTTGACGTTGCGTCTGCATCCTGTTGGACTGATAAGAAACGCCGTGGTTGACATTACGCCTGCTGTAACGAGAAAAATGTTGAGGTTGTCTCTAGGTTGTATGTGAACCGTTGAGACTCGGCTCTCCCTTTGACGGAGTCTGGTAGAAAAATATGGTTCCTTTTTCGTTTGTTCCCATGGATTGTATACAGGGGTTGATGTGGACTCACCTGCAGGGCAGAAAAGTTTCATTTTGATATGTTTTTTATTTGTTTCCATAATGCTCTATCTTTTCAGCTTTTATATAGTGAAAGTCCCGATTCCCCAATCATTTCGGCTATTTTTTGCGGTGCCCAATCATTTCGGCTATGTATTGTTTCATTTTTACTCGCTGTTTTTTTTATTGTGAGTTGCCCAATCATTTCGGCTGTTTCATATGCATATATTTTTTGCTCGCTGATTTCTTTTATTGCGAGTTGCCCCATCATTGCGGCTATTTCATATGCATATATATTGGTTGCGAGTTCGGAACATAAATCCTGACACCAATTTCGGCATCAGTATTGCTGCAACTGGAATATTGCCAGGAGCAAATCATCATTTGCCTTGAAAGGACATGGAATTTGATACCAATTTAGGCATCAACATCGCTATGACTGGAATATTGCCAGGAGCGAATCATCATTTACCTCGAGAGGACTTAGAATTTGATACCGATTTAGGCATCAATATCGCTACAACTGGGGTATTGCCAGGAGCGAATTGTCATTTTCCTCGAGAAGACTTGGAATTTGGTACTGATTTAGGCATCGACATCACAACAATTGGGATATTTCCAGGAGCGAATCATCATTTGCCTTTGTTGATTTGAACAAAGGTGGCTTAGAAAACAGGGTTAGGATCCTATCGACTAAAGCTTTTTGACTTTATGAGCCGTAAGGGTCTCATAAAATTATTTCTCCTTACGAGTCGAGAGGATCTTATAGGTGTAGGTTCTCTCCTATAAGTCGTGAAGACTTCTAAGTGGTATTTTCTCTTGCAAGTCGTAAGGATCTTACAAGTGTGTTTTCTTCTTATAAGTCGAGAGGACTTATAAGTGTCATTCACCATATGAGGACATTCCTCGTCATTGGTGGAACTTGGTGGGGGAAATCGTTTATTTTTTCCCGTGGATTGTATACAAGGGCCAATATTGGACCGCCCGTAAGGCAACTTGGGGAACACGATGGCTTAAGAACAGGTCCGGGTCCCTGTAGCCTAATGCTTTGAATTATATGAGCCGTGAGGGTCTCATAGGGGGAGTTCTCCTTACGAGTCGAAAGGATCTCATAAGTGAAAATTTTACGAGATTGCGCCCATTCGGGTTTTCACAAGCTCGCCGGTTGCCCTGCTTTTTTTACTCATGGTACCCTTTCGGGTTTTCATCCATGCCTATTTTGCTTGTAGACATACCATTTTTTTGCCGGTGGGGTTTAAGGGTGGCTTTGTCGCTAAAGTAGCTGCACAGTCGGTAGAACTTGAGTTGAGATCTTTGCTATCAAGACTTTGATTGCAATATGGATCTCAAGAGACTGTATCGTCATATCTAGGGTGACGCACTAGTTTAGGGACATTCCGGTCAATTGTTAGTATAGGGACATCTCGGTCCACTATCACCATTTTTGAGGTGAAGCTTTAGTTTAAGGACATTACGGTATGTTGTCTCCATGTTTGAGGCGAAGTTTTTCCAAATACCACTTAGAGTTTTGACTCAGGACGATAGCGAGTGGACACGAGCGTCGTCATCTATCATTGACCTAAGTCGTGACTCTTCAAGCGTGGTATTTCTTGAAGAATCAGTCGTTTATTCACCGGAAAGGTCTTTCGCCATGCATATCCATGAGCAAATGGGCCCCACCTTGGTAGACCTTGTCTATGATGTACGGGCCTTCATAGTTTGGCTCGAATTTCCCCCGTTTTGCATGATTGGGGATCATAGTTCTTTTGACGACTAGCACGAGTTCACCTTAGCGGAATGTTCTCGGCCTAGTCAGTTTTTCGTATGAGCGCATCATCCTTGCCTTGTAAGATTCTAGGTTTTGCTGTGCCATGAGGCAAGTTTCATTGAGGGCATCGAGCTCCTCAAGCTGAAGATGGGCATTTTCGTCATTTGTTAGTTCGTATCGAACTGCTACTAGGAGAGAAGGGAGTTCTATTTCCAAACGAAGGACCGCTTCAGTGCTGAATACTAACGCGTATGGTGTTGTATTCATAACCGTTTTGAACGTCGTTCAGTATGCCCAGAGAGCTTCGTGCAGTCTCTCGTGCCAGTCCTTTTTGTTTCTGGACACCGTTTTCTTTATAATCTTGGTCAAGGCCTTGTTGAAAGCTTCAGCTAGACTATTGGCATGAGGATTATAGACTGAAGAGTATCTCCAGTCTATTTTATGCTGTTCCACGAAGCGGCTGATTTTATGGCTCCTGTAGGCTGGCCCATTATCTGAGATTATCCGTCGCGGAATGCCGAACCGGTAGATGACATGTGTCTTGAAGAAATGGAGAATATTCTCCATCTTCACTTCCATTAGTGGTACTGCTTCCGCCCACTTAGAAAAGTAGTTAGTCGTTGCCAGTATGAACCGGTGTCCTTTAGATGATGCTGGCTCAATGGGGCCGATTATATCGGTCCCACACATTTCGAACGGCCAGCTAGATACCTTTGGGTGTAGCTGATTTGGATATTGGTGGATGAAGTCCCCATGAACTTGGCACGAGTGACACTGCTTCGCATATTCGACACAGTCCTGAATCATTGTGGGCCAATAGTAACCCATTTTCTTGATCTTCAACTTCATCTTTGGCCCGGCCTGATGAGAACCGCAGAGCCCATCGTGTATTTCTTGATCGAATCTCCTTGCTTCTCCTGGCCCTAAGCACCTTAGCCACAAACCGTCAAGCGATCTCTTGTATAGAGTATCATTGACGAAAGCGAAAGAAAGAGCCCGTTTCATGAGCCGATGTCTTGACGACGCATTTTCGGACGTTCGATGGGATTTGAAGTAGTCTATGAAGACTTCCCTCCAATCCTTGACCTTTTCTTCGTCTCTTATTTGGAGGACCGCTTTTTTGGTCCTTTCTTTTCCTTCAGATAGCTTTATTGAATCCTATGAAGATATTTCTACTGGCGCAAGAACCCGGCGGTTTTACACAACGATCCTTATGTCATCGAGGTTTTCGTCAGCCAGCTCCTTAGCAAGCTTGGCTAATGCATCCACCATGCTATTTTCCGCACGCGGTATGCTTTCCAGGATGTAGGAGGGGATTTGTTTCATCAGTTGCTGCACTCTCCTACCATATTTTATCAACTCTGGTTTGCACGTCTGATAGTCGCCATTTACTTTACTAACGACCAGCTGGGAGTCTCCATATATAAGGAGTTTTTCGATTCCCATATCGACAGCGATCTCAAGACCCGCTATCAAAGCATCATATTTAGCCTCGTTGTTTATTCTTGGTTCCGTTAAGGAAAGGGCGAAACACATTATCCCTTCTTATGGAGTCATGAAGATGAGGCCCACCCCGGCTTTGATTATAGGGGTGTTATGCTTCCGCTTTTTCATGGAAGATGCTCCATCGAAGTAGAGTTCCCATTAGACATTATTTCCTTCCCCCTTCGATTGTGTCAAACGCGTGTTCGTCTGGAAATTCATAATTTAAGGGAGAATCGACTGGTATCGGATGCTCAGCGAGAAAGTCGGCGATGGCCTGACCTTTCATTGCCTTGAGGGGTCGATACGTTATCGAGAAATCCATCAAGAGAAAGGCCCATTTGGCAAGCCTTCCTATTAGTATGGCCCTTGACATTAGATATTTGAGAGGATCCACCTTTGATATGAGATGGAAATCATGTGCCAAGGCATAGTGCTTGAGCTTCGTTATTGCGAAGATCAGTGCCAAAAAATGCTTTTTGATGGGGGAGTAGTTATTTTCTGCCCCTAGGAGAACTCGACTCAAATAGTAGAGAGCTCTCTCCTTTCCCTGATCGTTCTCTTGTGCCCATAGCGCGCCTAGAGAACCTTCAAGGGCCGTTGTGTACAGGATGAAGGGCTTCCCTTTGACCGGAGTGGTCAGTACCGGCGGGTTCTGCAGGTATTGCTTGATTTCATCCAGTGCACTTTGGCATTTATGATTCCAAATGAACAGGGTCCCCTTCTTCATTAGATGGCTGTAAGGGCGGCATTTGCCGGAGAGTTTGGCTATGAACCGCCGGATATACGCGAAATTTCCTTGGAGAGACTACAGTTGTTTAAGAGTTCTTGGCATGGGCATTTCCATAATCGCCTTGATCTTTGATGGGTCTATTTGGTGTTGTATGATGAATCCTAGGAATTTGCCTGAGGAGACTCCAAACGCGCATTTCAGAGGATTCATCTTTAGATTGTATTTCTGAAGATGATGGAACACTATGTTCAGATGTTCCCAGCGCTCCTCGTACGATTTTCTTTTCACCATAAGGTCGTCAATATAGCATTCGACAATCTCATGTATGAGGTCAACGAAGATCTTTGTCATGGCCCTCTGGTAGGTAGCGCCTGTGTTCTTCAAACCGAAAGGCATCACCTTATAGCAGAATATGCCTAGCGGAGTTCGGAAGGCGATGTGATTTTGGTCTTCAGGATGCATTTTTATTTGATTGTAGCCTGATGATCCATCCATGAAGGAGAAGACCTCATGAGTGGACGTGTTATCGATCATCAGCTCGGTAACAGGTACTGGGAAGTCATCCTTCAGACAAGCTTTGTTAAGGCCCCGAAAGTCCACGCAGATGCGCACTGTCCCATTTTTTTCATCACTGGAACAATGTTGGCAATCCATCCGGGATACTGAACTTCTTGGATGAAGCAGGAGTCAATTAGTTTCTTGACTTCGGTATTGAAACTTATCTCGAGTTCGAGCCGCATTCTTCTTGGTGCCTGTTCGACTGGCTTGACGTCCAGCGATATAGCCAGTTTATGTACAGCAATTTTTCGATCTAGTCCCGTCATTTCGGAGTAGTTCCATGCGAAGCAGTATTTATATTGCATAAGAACGTCCTTTAGTGTGGCCACATGTTTTTTAGACAAAAGCTCACTGAAAAACGTGGGTCTCGGCTCGTTTTCCGTCCCTAAGTTGATTTTTCTCAGGTTTTCCGCCGTAGTGTGTATCCTATCTTCAAGCACTTTTGGTGCTGGTGGAAACTCTGAGATCACTTCATCCTCGTCTTCATTTGCGAAGCACCTAAAGGAGTCATCTATAGTCTCGTGCCCTCCCTCCATTGAGAGTGTTACCACATGGCAGGTATGAGTTTGCTTCCATTCTTGACGTTGAGCTGGTCATGTCCTCACGGTATAGGTCCTTTTTGGCTCATGCTTTTGCGGCGGGGTTACCCTCCAGCTGTCGGACAAAGCGAACTTGCCTTGTTGATACTGGTCTTCGACCCATTCTTTGAAGGTGAAGCATTCTTCAAGGGGATGACCTATTTCTCGGTGATAGGAGCAATAATCCGGATGATGGACCTCTTTTATTTGTTCGGGATGCCGAGACTCCGGAAGCGTCATCATTTGATGCTTCATGACAAGGTTGAATATTTTCCTTATCTTGTCTTGAGGGAAATAGTATTCCCGACCCATCTTCTTGATTAAGGACGGGTTCCAACCACGTTTTTCTTGATAGCGTGGCTTTTTAGATATACCCTGTTGCTTGCGAACGTTGTTTGGGCTCTTTGTCATTTTTTTCCTCTATTTAGGGATTTTTCCTTCTTGCGAGGACATACAGCGAGCTGGGGATGGAGGGTGTTGTAGTCTTCTTTCTCTACGGACTGCTGGTTGAGACATTGCGTCCTGGCCTTTTCATAAATAGCCATTTCGTGACTGTGGTTATCTCGAATCTTTTGACAGGCTTCTTTTACTAGCTTGTCAACTTTTTCTTCAAACGATAGACTTAATGTTCTTAGAGCGGGATCTCGTTCTGTTTCAACGTCACGGCTATTTTAAAGAGCGTTCAATTCTTCACCAGAGCTGTTTATGACGCGGCAGCAATGAAATCGCTCACGTTTCTTGGACTGAATGTATCCGAGCCTAGTTGTCTCCATCTTCCCGTTGGGCATATTTCGCTGAGTCCCGGGAATGTCCTAAATCTTGTTGTAGAACTGGGCTTGTCGAGCGGTTTTTTTGAAGGGTACGTCTTGGCATCTTAATAGTCTTTTCAATTCCTCTGCGTAATATCTGGGCAGACGGATTAGTTGAAACCTATCAAGCGCAAGATCGGCACTATGCCAGACTTCTTTCTTTATTTTAGTCTCCGTAGATTGGTAGAAAAGGATCGCCTTTTCACCTCTTCGTCTTGGAGGGACGTAGAAAGTCTGTAGCTCTTTTATGCTTTATGTATCAAGCGCATCAAGTTCTTTGCAATGCCGTGGCGGAACTATGGTGATTTGTAAACTCTGATCAGCTCCAGTAACGGTTTGTGCTGACGGGCGAGTGGAGAACGCGGCGTTGGCCTCGTCCTTAGATTCACTGCCGAAGACAAAAATAGGAGCAGATGGGCCGAGCCTGTTGCCTTGGGGTTGCCCCAAGTAGACTATCTCTTCATCTTCCTCAGTATCGCTCCCAAAGATCCGGATAGTGGTGACGACTTTTTGTTTATTCTTCGGCTTATGACATCATTCCGTGTCTTTGAAGTCTGGTAGGAAGTACTTGGCGTCTTCGTATTTTCAGACTTCGTTTATGGAGAATGGATTTAGCTCCCCCGTAACAGTGTACTTGAGGCCATCTTTGAAATACTTCATACACTAGTGTTGTGTAGAAGGGATGACGTTGTACTCGTGCAACCAAGGCCTGTCGAGCAAAGCATTGTAGCAAGTCTTGGCGTTGATGACATGAAATTTGATGTCAGTGATGAGTAGCCCAAAATGTAATGTCAATATTGTAGGTATCCGCAGCACCGCCACTGGGTTTCGGGAGGCATCAACTATGCCGTTTTAAAAAAATTTGCGCGCTAAAGGACCCTAACCTAGAATCTTAACTAGAGAATTAGACGAATCATGCATGTAAACATCTTTATATCTAAGTGAACAAGGAATACAACCTTTGTAGACCGGTCCTTCACTTCAAAAGCTCCGTGTAGTAGTCCCTTCGCTCTAAGTAGTGATCTTCCGGACTCTAGAATGGCTCCACAAGATGAAAGGAACAAGCTTGCTAAAAGTCTTCGAGGCCGAAGATGATCTACGTCGAGGAGACACCAACTCAAGCTACCTCTTCACTAATTTGGAATTAGTGAAGCTAACACCCTAAACTAATTGGCTAGTCTATTAGAGGATGATGAAGTAGGATTTTTGCTCACTTTAGAAATATTTTTCTCACTAATTTTCTTCACCTCCCAAAAAGCTAGAGAGCTTGAGGAAGGAGATGAAGAAAAGCAACCATGAAAAAAGGCAAGTGTAGGATGAATCTCATGTGTGAGAATAGCAATCTTGGGTGAGATAATATCTTATATTAACTCATGTAGAGACTTGACCTTAGCTTATGGCTTAAGCTGATGGTTGGGTTAATAAATATCTAATGTAAAACAAAATTAGTGGACTAAGTCAATGGTTATACAAGCTTCCACTAAGCTCAACCATATGACTAATTTCCAACTAATTATGATTTACTTCAAATAATAAACCCTTTATTATCATAAGCATTGTGTGAGTCTCATACACCCATGTAGCATGTTGCAACTAGCATGACACAATAATATATATCACATATATATTAAGTGCACACAAATGAGAAAAATAAATGCTTAAGTGAGCTAATATTAATTAATGTAAATTAATATATCAAATATATAATTATATATTAAATTATTAAATCAACACTTGATTCAATAATCCGGCTATATCGCATATAACCGACTAATATCAGATGTATCAACTTATCGAATCAACACCTGATTCGATAACTCGGCTATTTCATATATAACCGACCGATATCACATATCACGAGAATAGAATATGGTATCACATACGCGTATTAATCTCGGTCCCGCACATATCACATATGTGCTCCTACTTCGTTTCGCTTGAGCCTGGAAACCTCTGTGTAGGACTCTAAAGACTCGTCAATACGCCGGCAGTAGGTGATGATCATATCAGTCACCCACAAGCCGTCCGCGGTACTAGCTGGACATAACGACTACCCGGGTATTGAGCGATCAGAAGATCAACAAGCAAGCCTGCTCATACTCCTGCGAATCCAATCAGTTACACTACCGTACAATCCGGTCTCTTCATTTGATATGTCGCATATCACAGCCTGGGGGTGGTAAACGTCAGACCCCAATAATCTGATAAGTTATGCCGATGTGAGGCCCATAACGGTTCGAGAAACTACTAATAACACTTACCAGTAAATCTTAGCAACCCTGGCCAGGGATTTCCTGTTATGGCCAACCGAGCATAGCGCAATATTAACCCCCAATACCAGGAGAGACTAAATCCCCTCCTATCGCTCATTGCCTCCATGTGACTCGGGACTGTACCCAAAAACCACCGTTTTGCACGTTCTCTTGAACGTGGTAAGGTGGAAATCAAAGAACAGTGGGAATCACACAAGACTCTATGACGATCTCAGGTCTATAGACTAACATGTACGAGTGTCACCAGAGATCCGCCATCTGACGTGAGGTATAATATCATCTAGGAGTTCTCGGCGAGTCCGTTCAGTGTACCCAGTCTTCACTGAGCACCCGTATACCATCTCTGGTGTCAAACACCAATGGATATGGGATCATCCATCGCCCATCACATGGGTCGAGAAGCGTATACACTAGTTTACTCTGGAATATCGATGCCCCATCTCGATACTCATAAGACTAGGAACAATTGAAGGATGTACTTGCCGACTACCCTTGCCCCACTAGTATGATCTACATCATAATCCTGGTAGTCAAGTACTCATCCCAAGGGCTTTATCAACATGCAACAGAGAGACAATAAGTGTACATGTTAAGATAAAGTGCAACCAGATAGCATAATACCATGTCGAGCAAGAAAGTCCTCCCTATATATATCCAAGCATCCACTATAATATACATCATATGTACAATAATGGCCTCTAGGACATACATATAACTAACAATCTCCCACTTGCACTAGGGCCAGTTGTTGTAGTATCTCATAACTAACGTCCGATAGAAGTCTCTCTTTGGAAAGGCCTTTGTGAGTGGATCCGCCATGTTATCCTTCTCATTAACTCTCCTAACCTCGATTCCTTGGAGATCAACCATCTCCCTGATCAGGTGATACTGCCTCAGAATATGTCTGGATTGCTGATGGGACCGGCGTTCCTAGGCCAAATCCACAACTCTATTGTTGTCACAATAACAGTTATGGGATGCTCAATGGTAGGAACCATGTTCATCTCATGAATAAGAAATATCTAGACATCCACTTTGGTAGCATCGTTGGTAGCGATGTATCCAGCCTTTTTCTTTTAGTATGCCACGATATCTAGCTTAGAACTCTTCCAACATACCGTCCCTTCACTGAGGGTAAAGACAATGACTGAGACTAACTTTCATTCGACCTTATCACTCTGGAAGCTCGAATTGGTAAAGGACTCCTACTGGAGTTCACCGTTACCAAACACCAAGAACATTTCTTCATTGCTTCTCAAGTACTTAATAATATCCTTCACAGCTGTCCAGTGATTCTCCCAAGATCCGATTGATTCCTGATCACTACACCTAGTGAGTCAGCTACATCTGGTCTGGTACATAATATCACATACATGATAGAGCCTAGTGCCGAAATATAGGGTATCCCTTGAACGCGAGCTCTCTCCAAATTAGTCTTGGAAGACATCTTTTTGGAGAGAGTGATTCCTGAGTAAGTGGGCGAACCACCACGCTTAGAATCTTCTATACTAAACCCCTTTAGTACGGTGTTAATGTACCTGGATTTGGGACACTCCCAACGTCCACTTAGATCTATCACCATAGATCATAATCCACAAGATGCAGTAGGTATCATCCGGATTTTCCTTGGAGAATCCTCGTGATAAGAGGAGCTTGACCGAGTGTAGCATAGGAAACCATTTCCTATCAAGAGTATGTCATCTACATACAATACGTGGAAGACAACCTTACTCTCTACATCCTTCTTGTATATACAAGGTTCATCTACCTTTTTGATGAACTCAAACTCTTTGACCGCAACATCAAAATAGATGTTCCAACTCCGCGAATCCTGCCTTAATCCTGATGGACTTAAGCATATCTTTGAAAGTCTCAACTTTTCCATTTACACCAAGAATCTTCTCAAGATCCACTTGCTCCCGATGGGTTTTACCCATTTAGGTGCAACATCCAAACTCATATTTTGTTGGTGTACATGGATTCCATCTCCGATTACATAGCATCCAGTCACTTCACAGAGTCCCCACTTGTGATGGTCTGCTTGAAGCTGGTTGGGTCATCATCTACCATGATGCAATCCTCGCTCTCACCGTCACCGAGGAAACTATGGTATCTCTCAGGTGGATGAGCAACCCTACCAGATTAACGGAGAGGCTAAGGTTCGTTGGAGACTATTGAATCCTTTGGTTTTACCAAATCTTCAGCTATTAGTTTGTCTAGCTGGAACTCCTTCCAGTTCTACCTCATGACAACTAATTTCTTCACAAGAAATTCCTTTTCTAAAAAGGTGGCATGTTGAGAAACAAAACATCTTTTACTCCTCAGAGTGGTAGAAGATATACCCTCGCGTATGTTCGGGATATCTAACAAACTTATGCAACCTTGCCTCGAGCTTGTCCGGATTATTCTTTTCAACATTGGCCGGACAACCCCATATCTTAACTCGTTTAAGACATGGTCTCTTCCCATTCCATATCTCATATGGAGTGGTATGCACTGATTTGGATGGAACCCCATTCAATAGGTATGCATCTTCTCAAGTGCATAACTCCAAAAGGAAACAGGCAACTCAGCAGTACTCATCATAGAGCGCACTATATCTAATAGGGTGCGATACTTCCATCCCGATACACCGTTGTGCTGTGGTATACTCGGAGGAGTAAGCTGAGAGAGAATCCTATTCTCTTTTAAATAATTCAGGAACTCCGTGCTCAAGTATTCTCCTCCTCGATCACATTGAAGGACTTAATACTTCTACCCTTCTAGTTCTCAACTTCAAGCTTATATTCCTTGAATTTCTTAAAAGTTTCAGACTCGTGTTTCAACAGGAACACATGTCTGAATCTTAAGAGATCATCGATGAATGTAATGAAGTACAAAGAACTAACCCTGGCATTTGTAGACATAGGACCGTATACATCATCATGTATCTGTCCCAAGAGTTCAGCAACTCTTTCTCCGTTTCCAATAAAGGGAGTATTGGTCATTTTGTCTTTGAGACAAGAATGGCAAGTATTATAAGATGAAAAGTTGAACGGATTCAAATATTCATCCTTATGTAACTTAGCTAGTCGTGTCGTATTGATATGACCTAGTCTACAATATCACACGAAAGATTCGTTCATTTCTGAACTACTCCTCTTGTGTGTTCAATATACTTTGAACCGTGGTTTGATTTAGAACACATATGCCATTACATAACGTGCCTGATCCAATCAACTCTTGATTAAGGAAAATGTTCACAACATTATCCTGTAATACAAAATTATATCCTTCTTTAACTTAATAAAGAAACTTATGTAATGTTGTATATCATGTTTTGCATGTAATAACATTTGTTCAGAATCAATGTATCTACTATTTGGTAATACAAGGTGATATCTGCTAACTTGTTTGGCTGCAACACTTGCACCATTCCCTGCTCTAGAAAATGATCACCTTTTTTCAGTTGTCTACCTCTCTTTAGCCCATGTAACATCTTACATATGTGGGATCCTGTTCCGGTATCTCATACCCAGGACGTAGAGTGTACTGAGAAACAGTTCTCGGTAATGAATACATCCGAAGAAGATGCATCAACATGCACATTCCTCGTTTGGGTCGCGTAGTGATCACCTTTTTTCAGTTGTCTACCTCTCTTTAGCCCATGTAACATCTTACATATGTGGGATCCTGTTCCGGTATCTCATACCCAGGACGTAGAGTGTACTGAGAAACAGTTCTCGGTAATGAATACACCCGAAGAAGATGCATCAACATGCACATTCCTCATTTGGGTCGCGTAGGAATCCGAATATTCCCCTATTTTCTGCTCATTCTTATAACAATTAGAAGAAAGAACGGAACCAATGTTTCCCAGCTCAGTATAATAAGGAGGTTCAGTCAACACATCCATATTATTATCTTGATTAAGGCATGTCACGGTCGCTACCAGGAGAGAGAGAGAGAGAAGAAAACACTCTGTGTATGCTCTTGTAAGATTAGATTGGTTATTATTTTATCTAATCAGGATGGCTTCCTACTGTTGTTATCAAATCTTCTTTCAAACCCTAAAAGGTAAGACTAGCCGGAATTAATTACACCCTATAAGTTCGCCAATCTTTCGGCCAGGCCAGTGTCGGTACTTTGAGGAAGGTTCCCCGAGCTTTCGTACGGACCTAATTAAAATAAACCTCATTTTCCCAAGGGCGTAACCCCGTTAACACTTTTCTAGACACCTACTTGATCGGCTAATTGTAATGTGCAAAACTCTCCCAGGAGTAACTCTTACTCGCAGTGGGTATCGGGATTCAACTATCTCATAGAAGGTATGCAATTTCATTTCAAATTTCAACACTTGAAATTCCCGATAATATTTTGCCCCTAGCCTGCTATGACCTTAAAGAAAGCCAACAAACCATACTCTGCAAGTCAAGTTCAACCCATACATTTCATGATTGAATTATACCCACCCGCACGATCCTTGACAAAAGCCAACCAAGTCGTACAACTACCCTAATCCAATCGCATCATATGCGGCAGATAAGCAGTAAGTAGTTACCGCACACTACACTTTGACGAAAGCCAACAAACGTAGCACGGATACTAAATACTACTTATCTGAAATGACGAAGGGCTACGACAGGTTTTTAAGAAAATCTTTTGCGTAATGAATTTGATATCGTTGTAGAATCGAGTGATTTTGAAAAGGAGCGTTTTTGAGTCTTTTTGCTAGTTTTGCTAAAGAGGTCACTCCCGGTGAAAAGATATCGGCTCATTCCTCATCGAATGAGGTGCTGGATATTTCACAAATACCACTATGCAAAGAAAGAACTATAGAAGCAATCAAAAAACAAAACCGAGTGGGTTGTAGCATCTGCTAGGTTTTGCTAAAGAGGTCACTCCCGGTAAAGAGATCTCGGCTTTTTCCTTATCGAATAAGGTGCTGGATATTCTACAAGGAACACCACTATGCAAATCAAAAACTAGAGTTACCCTTTTTGAAAATTTGAATCTACAACATCTTTAGGTTTCTTTCTTTTCATTAATCTCATTAATGAAGTCCCATCATTTATGCTTACTAAGCATCACAGATAGAGAAACGAAAGTATAACGTACGCTTATGCCATCCGCATTCGCCACAGTGTCCTGTTATGCATCGTTAGGTTACGTAACTAACGGCATAGCGGAACGGGACTAGCGCGGGTGCAAAACATAAGCAACGCTTATTACATATCATATATATAATAACCACATTCGTCTCATCATATAAAGTGATCACATCACAGAATATCAGCAGCAGCAGAAGATAACATATGAAATATTGGATATACTAGGAATTATGTGTTTTAAATTAAGCCAGTAAAAAACACGGATTCCACAGTCGTGATGAATAGATAAACCCATATCCCTAGACCCATACGAGAGCGGCAAGCAACCCTACAAATTCTAGAGTTAGGAGACCCGGTCTCGACTCCTCGAGATGGTCTCCCACTAGACTCTAGAACCCGGTTACTTGTGCTCCCCTCCTTTGGTCTATCTTAATGCGGAAAAGTAAATAATATACATCAATGGTGACATCATCCTCAACCCGGAAGTGCCCCAATAAAAGAATATTACATACAATTTTTTACATGAATGAAAATGAAAAACTCTCATCTCACATAAAAACCCCAGGCTATTCAAACACGACGATCCAATATAACACAGCAACACATAACATCACATGTCATCAACGTAAGTAAATATGCGTATCCCAATTGTCGTTGACATATAGCAACGAAACCGGCGATACCCACATATTACACTTACAGTCGCAGAAAAGAAATTGAAAAACTACAACAAGTAGAATCCACATCCACCTTAAATATCATAAACCCAATGTATCACATACTTTGGATTTCATGCCTAACCAAATGAATTCCTTAGACATCATAAACCTGGAATATCTCATATTCCGAATTTCATGCCTAAAAATTATAAACCCTGCATTTTAGTCTCGTTATTGAAAACACTTTCGAATAACAAGTCGGGCAATTCAAAAAGATTCTCGATAACCTGATCGAATGTTCGTCGGAAACTTTAGTAGACGGACGCACCCCTCGATGCCATTGACGAAGTGCACTTAGGAGGAACACCACGGCCGCGAGCACCTAAACGGATGCTTTTGGCAACGGGGTTCTCCTAAAGTCACTTGGTCGGGGCTATAGGGCATGGCTATCTAGTAATGTTACCCGGCGAGTATCCGCGTATACTACGTGATTGCGACGGACTTTTGATCCACATCAAAATTCCGTGGCAACCGATCAAATGAGACTAAATTGCTAGATTTACAAAATTCAAATTAGTTTTCACAAAACTAATTATCGTGGATTCCAAATATTGTATCACAATCACAGATAGTTAGACGATGTTAAACTTTTTGATCTAATCAACGAATTCCCAAAATCTATGAGAAGATGGCAACGGTTTTGCTTGAAGTCTTCGAGGCCGAAGATGATCTACGTCGAGGGAATACGAACTCAAGCTACCACTTCACCAAAGTGAAGCAAACACCCTAAACTAAAGTGCTAGTCTAGTAGAGGATGATAAAATAGGAAATGGGTACACTTTAGAATTTCTTTTCTCACTATAATTCTCTCTCTTTATCAAACCCTAGAAAGCATTTGAAGGAGGAAGAAGATGAGCTCAAAATGAGAATGAAAACTAATCAAGAGAGAGTGAGCTAACCATGGGTGAGTGGGTATCATATACTAACTCATGTAGAGACATAACCATGGCTAATTATAGTGGTTAGGTTTATGAATATCCTAAGTAAAACAAAACTAGTGGACTTTGGTCAATGCACTCGTAAGCTTCATGAAGCTTCATGCACTTGAAAAATTATCCACTAAGTTTGTATTTACTTTGTATATTAAAACCCCACCAATATAATTACAATGGTGTATGTCTCATACACCCATGTAGAGTGTATCAACAACCATGATACAAAATGAACACAAATAAATATATATCACATATATATTAAGTTGTGCACAAGTGAGAAAAACAAATGCTTAAGTGAACCAATGTTAGTTAATGTAAATTAGTATATCACATATACAATTATACACTAAATTATTAAATCAACACTTGACTTAATAATCCGGTTATATCATATATAACCGACTAACATCCAATGTATCGACTTATCGAATCAACACTTGATTCGATAACCCGGCCATATCACATATAACCGACCGATACAAAAAGTCGCGAGAATAGAATACGGTATCACATACACGCATTATTCTCGGTCCCGCACATATCACATATGCGCTCCTATTTCGTTTTTCCTGAGCCAGTAAAACCTCTATGTAGGACTCTAAAGACTCGTCAATATGCCGGCAGTAGGTGATGATCATATCAAGCACCCACAAGCCGTCAGCGGTACTAGCTGGACGTAACGGCTACCCGGGTATTGAGCGATCAGAAGATCAGCAAGCAAGCCCGCTCCAACTCCTGCAAAAAGCCCGACAGTGACACTACCGTACAGTCCGGTCTCCTCGTCTGATATGTCGCATATCAAGTCTAGAGGTGGTAAACGTCAGACCCCAATAACCGAAGAGTCATGCCGATGTGAGGCTCATAACGGGTCGAGAAACTACTGGTAACACTTACCAGTAAATCTCTAAACCAGCCCTGGCCAGGGACTTCCCTGTTATGGCCAATCGAGCATTGCGCAACATCAACCCCCAATACCGGGAGAGACGAAACAGCTCCTATCGCTCATTGCCTCCATGTGACTCGGGACTGTACCCAAAAACCACCGTTTTGCACGCCCTCTTGGACGTGGTAAGATGGAAATCAAAGTACAGTGGGAATCACACAAGACTCTATGACGATCTTGGGTTTACAGACTAACCTGTACCAGTGTCACCAGAGAAGTGCCATCTGACGTAAGGTATAATACCATCTGGGAGTTCTCGGCGAGTCCGTCCAGTGTACCCAGTCTCCACTGAGCACCCGTATATCATCTCTGATGTCAAACACCAATGGATATGGGATCATCCATCGTCCATCTGTATGGGTCGAGAAGGTATACGCTAGTCTACTCTGGTATATCGATGCCCCGTCTCGATACACCCACGACTAGGGACCTTGAAGGATGTACTTATGGACTACCATGTCCCCACTAGTATGATCCGCATCATAGTCCAGGTAGTTAAGTACACATCCTAAGGGCTTACCAACATGTAACAGAGAGACAATCAGTGTACACGTTAAGGTAAAGAGTAACCAGATAGCATACTATCATGTCGAGCAAGAAAGTCCTCCCTATATATGTCCAAGCATCCACTACGATATACATCTCATGTATAGTAATGGCCTCTAGGGCATACATATAACTAACAAAAACAAGTAACACCTGAAACACCAAACCCCAGAGACTGAAACACCACCCAAAATTGAAGCCCAAATTCAACAGAAAATCCGGCCAGGCCGGTCAAAATCATCATCTCGCCGGGTCAATTATGGCAAAGGGGTTTCAATTTTCTGTGGTGTTCATGTTACATCTCATGCAACATTCTGCAATTGCTTAAAAAAAATTTAGACACTCTGAAAATTTCGACATAACTAGGTTTCGGGAGGCATCAACCATGTTGTTTTCAAAAATTTAGAGCGCTAAAGAACCCTAACCTAGAATCTTAACTAGAGAATTAGACGAATCATGCATGCAAACATCTTTAGATCTAAGTGAACAAGGAATACAACCTTTGTAGACTGGTCCTTCACTTCAAAAGCTCTGTGTAGTAGTCCCTTCGCTCCAAGTAGTGATCTTCCGGATTCTAGAATGGCTCCACAAGATGAAAGGAACAAACTTGCTAGAAGTCTTCGAGGCCGAAAATGATCTACGTCGAGGAGACACCAACTCAAGCTGCCTCTTCACTAATTTGGAATTAGTGAAGCTAACACCCTAAACTAAATGGCTAGTCTAGTAGAGGATGATGAAGTAGGATTTTTGCTCACTTTAGAAATATTTCTCTCTCTAATTTTCTCCACCTCCCAAAAATCTAGAGAGCTTTAGGAAGGAGATGAAGAAAAGCAACCATGGAAAAAAGGCAAGTGTAGGATGAATCTCATGTGTGAGAATAGCAACCATGGGTGAGATTGTTAGTCATATGTATGCTCTAGAGGCCATTACTGTACAGTTGATGTATATTTTAATGGATTCTTGGACATATATAGGGAGGACTTTCTTGCTCGACATGATAGTATGCTATCTGGTTGTACTTTATCTTAACATGTACTCTGATTGTCTCTATGTTACATGTTGATAAAGCCCTTAGGATCTGTACTCGACTACTGGGACTATGATGAGATCATACTAGTGGGGCCACGGTAGTCGACGAGTACATCCTATAACTGTTCCTAGTCGAGGGTGTATCGAGACAGGGCATCGATACACCAGCGTAGACTAGCGTATACGCATCTTGACCCATGTGATGGGCGATGGATGATCCCATATCCATCGGTGTTTGACATCAAGGATGGTGTACGGGTGCTCAGTGGAGACTGGGTATACTGGACGGACTCGCCGAGAACTCCCATATGGTATTATACCTCACGTAAGATGGCAGTTCTCCGGTGACACTGGTACAGAGTAGTCTGTTGATCCGAGATCGTCATAGAGTCTTGTGTGATACCCACTGTGCTTTGATTTCCATCATACCACGTCCAAGAGGGCGTGCAAAACGGTGGCTTTTGGGTACAGTCCTGAATCACATGGAGGAAATGAGCGATAGGAGGGGATTCGTCTCTCCCGGTATAGGGAGTTGATGTTGTGCTGTGTCCGATTGGCTATAACTGGAAATCCCTGGCCAGGATTGCTGAGATTTACTGATAAGTGTTATCGGTAGTTTCTTAAAGTGTTATAGACCTCATATCGACACGACTTATCGAGCTACTAGGGTCTGATGTTTACCACCCCTAGGCGAGATATGCGACATATCAGACGACGAGACCAGACTGTACGGGAGTGTTACTGATTGGATTCATAAGAGAATGTACAGGCTTGCTTGTTGATCTTCTGAGCGCTCAATACCTGGGTGGCTATTACGTTTAGCTGACCGCTTGCAGCTTGTGGGTGTTTGATATGATCATCACCTACTGCCGGCGTATTGACGATTCTTTAGAGTCCTACACAGAGGTTTCTTGGCTCAGGCAAAATGGAGTAGGAGCACATATGTGATATGTGCGGGACCGAGGATAATGCGGTATGTGATACCGTATAGGATTCTCGCGATATGAGACATCGGCCGGGTATATGTGATATAGCCGGGTCATCGTATTAGTCGGTTATATGCGATATAGCCGGATTGTCGGTTCAAGTGTTGATTCGATAATTTAATGTATAATAATATATATGATATATTAAATTACATTAACTAATATTAGCTCACTAAAAGATTCTTTTTCTCACTCGGATAATACATTGATATATATATGCGATATATGTTAATTGTATTATGTTATTTTGTTACAATAAATATTATATATGTGATATATAATATTGTAACACGATATGTTTATTAATGCAACATGTTTAGTGGAGATTAAACATGGTTAGGGTTTGATTAGGGTTAAGCATTTCTAGAAGTTTCTAGAAGGTTTTGTTTTTTGTTTTGGAAAAGATATTTTGCAAGATATTTCTTTAACTTAACCCTAACCCTTAACCCTAGTAAAATCTCTACAATGGTTACTTGAACTATGGTTGCATTTCTAACCTTATCAAGACTTTCATTATTCATCACAAAAGGATTAATCATTGATTTTCTTCTTCTTCCTTGAGTTCTTTCTTAAAAAGCTTTCTAGCTTTGATTTTGTGATGAATTATGTATGAGAATAAGAAAATAAAAGAGAGTAAAATTCCTACTTCATCATTCTCATCTATTCTTGCCCTTTAGATGAGAGTGTTCACTTCATTTAGTGAGTGTTAGCTTGTGTTAATGAAACTTCAAGGTAGATCATCTTTGTTATCGAAGATCGGAAGCAAGACTGCATCTTTCTCTTCGTGAAGCCTCTCGAGAGTCCGGAAAACGATGATCGCAGCGAAGGGACCTCAACACGGAGCTTAAGAAGTGAAGGACCGGATCTATAAAGGTTGTAATCCCTCTCACTTACTGTAGTTTAACATGCTTGTTTTCACCTAAACTCTAGTTTAAAGATCCAGCTTTGGGTTGTTCGGCACGGCTAAAATTTTAATCGGGCATGGTTGATGCCTCGTAGAACCTTGTGCATGTGCCTAGCATCCATTCAGTGGTATCAGAGCCAAGCTAGAGCTTTAGGCGAAGTCTGAGCGAAGTTTAATGTCCGATCGAACCCGGATACCCCGATGTTTACCCCTCTCTGGACATTTTTCAAAAATATGATTTTTTATGAATTAAAAATGCTCAGAAAAACAAGCAGAAAAAAATAAGAATTACTGTGAAGTACGGTCCAGTAAGTCGCTCACTTGACCACGGAACCGCAGCCAAACCACGGGTTTGGCGGCGGTTCCGCGGCCAAAATTTAGACTTAGTCCCTCATATTTCATATATTTATTCTTAGGTCCTTTCTTGTCATTTTTTTCTGGGAATTTTTTAATTCCACTCAAGTGTTGAGTTTTCTAGGGTTGTATTGGGGACTCGTTGATTCGATTGGATAATTTAACTTTGTTTAGTTTGTCCAGGTAATTTTTAGAACGTGTTAAAAATTTCGAACGAATATCAATAACTCACTTTTTCCCCTGTCGGAAAATTTCCAAGCGTTGGATTTTTTCGTAGTTTATGTAACATTTAGGAAAAGTTAGAAATAAATAAAATTAATTAAATTAAAAATAAAGTGATAAATCACAAAACAGTTAAAATCAAATATGTCAATCTTCATAAGTTATATGTAATACAAATTAAATTAGAATTTTTGAATGTAATTTAAATAAGTTATAAGGGTTTTAATGATAAATTTAGCTTCATTTTAATAAAATGTGTGTTTTATAATAAGTTAAGTTGTGAGGGGTTAAATTGTAAAGTTTAGGTTTATGAAATAGAGGATATTGTTAAGGGTTTAAGTGAAAATAAATAATATCATTTCAGTTTTGAAATCTAATTCAAATTAAAACAAAAATTGAAGATAATGACTAGAATACCTCATGCTTGCATGAGCACCTTCAATCTCCACCTCCTTCTTGCATGAAACATGCACATCCTAGCCCATGACACCTCCACCTTTCCTTATCTCTTCATCCACTCAGTTAAATAGCTCTTTTTCAGTTCAATTCTCAGATTAAAACTCAAGGGAATTTAAAAGAAAAGAAAAGTAAAAGAGAAAAGAAAATAAGAAGAAGAAGAAGAAGAAGAAGAAGAAGAAGAATGGAGCTATGTTCTTGGAGATGGTTCATCATCAAGTTAGGAGGGACTTAACCATTTGGAGGGTTATTCCTACAGCAATATAGGAGGGTAAAACTCTTAAACACAGTAGGGATTAGATTCTGTAGCTTAGTTAGTTTAGAGTTAATCAAGTCACATAATATCGTATTTTAGTTAAATTTAGTGTCTGTTAGAATCTGCTTTGATCTGAAAGATAATTAACTTAATTAAACAGAGTTAAAATGATGTAGGAATCAACTAGAGCAAACCACAAGAAGACGACACCAGGGGGCCGGTTTTGGGCCGGCGGCCATACACAAAAATCCGGCGTCGCCGGCCATGAAGAGGGCTTTGTGGGTTTGGTCTTTTGGGTAGTTTACAGTACACAATTTTGACTATTTTGGCACTGTTTAATTTAATTAGTTTCACTGTAAAAAGAATCTGGAAAGATATATCGGAAAGGGTAATTCAAAACACTAAATACGACACGACTAAATCACGTCGCGTTTTAAATTCTGAAACAGTACAGATTAAGGTTAAAATCCAGCAAGATTAAATGTTTAATAACTTGATATAATCAGATAGTAGGTAACTTGTAAGTGGGATAGCGTGTTTCCATTTCCGTTATATCGGAATAGCCGTTTTGCTTATATACGTTAATTTGTATATTTAGACTTGAATACAAGAATTACGGAAGCCGCGAGGAAAGGGAAAGGATTAGCGATTCCGGAGTAGATTCGACTTTTCGGGTGAGTAGACTAAACATCTACCGGGGAATTTTGTAAAGATGGCGTGTTTCGCCCGTAGTTTTACTTAACTTGATACTTATATTGTTATGCCAAATTGATCATGTGCATTCATTATACATACACATAAATTGAGTAGATGATTAGAACACTTCACAATTATCGACGAGTCATGCCACGTGCACATATTATATGCTACACACACCTCGTCGATATTGCCATGTCACTTACACTTAAATATCATACTTGTTAACATGGATTTATATCATATTTCACATACCAAATATAGTGGTAGATTGCATCATTGACATCCTGTTGCTTTATGCGTATTTCTATGTTGTATATGAGGTAGATACAGAATTGAGGATTTATGGTTTTGAGTTTTGAATACTATTACATAAATCCAGTATTTTCATGATTGATGTGTCATGTCCACCATGAGATGATTTCTGTTTTGGTTTTATTCCGGACCGAGTGGGGGAGATATACGGTCGCGGATTTTACGTTATCCATACTGAGTGGGGGAGATATACAGTTGGATACATGGTGGACCCGGTCGAGACCGAGGGGCAGGATAGCCGTATTGAGACGGGGGAACCTAGCGAGGTTACTCGATACCGGAGTTGGTAATAAAAATACGGCGTGTATCTAGAGGATAACGACCGATATTATGGGTATAGGATCATTCGGGGAATGATGCCTATAAGAAATGAAAGTTTTGTGTCGTTGATGGACACTGATAAATGATTTTATTTGAGTTCTGATTTCCGAAGTATCATGAGATTTATTATTGAACTTCACATATACTTATATCTCATATTGATTCATATTCAGGAGCTTGATCGTCATATTTACTTTATTCGCCGTTATATGTTAGTCGTATTCACTGAGTTGGCAACTCATCCCCGTTGTGCCACAGTTCCTTGCAGGGATAGAGTGGACGGGTAGCTGCGAGGCAGAGATACTTTTGCAGTTGTATTCCATCTTTTGATCGGTAGGTTACATGTGTAGTAACCTTCCTTTTTGATTTTGTATTTTGTATCTAGAAAGTCTCCATCAAACCTGTATTTTGACTTAGAAATGAGAGATGGTATATATTTGGACAGTTGATATCTGTTGGTTAGTATCATTATTTATTTTTTTATGAGATCCACAGTGATGTTCTTTATGTATATATTCATGTTCCTTGTTAATATTGTTGATTCCAACTAGGAATACAACTAAACTTACTCTTGATTATTTGTTTAATAAATTAACTTCATAAATTGAGATTTTTACTTAAAAACTAAATTTTCATAAGTAATTCCGCAAAAAGGTATTTTGATCTTGGTTTTTGGCTTACTTGGACTTGTGCATATCTTTAGATATGATACAATCTAAGTGCCGGTCACATCCAAACTTGGGTCGTGACAGTTTAAGAACGTTCTAAGTCGTGCAAGTAACGCGGTGGACCCTCTAGAAGACAACAAACCTTAACTCGATTATGTGACCGTCTTGAACTGCCTCTGAACCTTAGGGTTTGTGGCAGTACGGCGTGCCACATGTGAGGCGTTGGTTTGACCCTTCTACGGCTCGACTATTGGTACTGTAGCATGTGATGGATCTTTTTAAACTAATTTCAAGTGTTGAGAACTATTTGGGAAAACTTGGGTATTTGATTATTCGATCGGAAAGTTTAACATTGTCTATTTATCTGGAATGTGATACAATATTTGGAATCCACAAGTATTTATGAGATAGCTAATTTGAATGTTATAAATCTAGCAGTTCAGTCTCAATTGATCGGTTGCCACGGAATTTTGATGTGATCAAAAGTTCGTCGCAATCACGTAGCGTACGCGGATACTCGCCGGGTAAACTTAATAGACAGACACGCCCCATAGCCTCGACCAAGTGACTGTAGGAGAACCCCGTCGCCAAAAGCATCCGTTCGGGTGCTCGCGCCAGCGGTGTTCCGCCTTAGTGCACTTCGTCGACGGCATCAGGGGTGCGGCCGTCTACTAAAGTTTGCGACAAGCATTCGATCAGGATGTCGGGAATCTTGTTGAATTGCCCGACTTGATATTGAAAAGAGTTTTTGATAATGAGACTAAAATGCGGGGTTTATAATTGTTAGGCATGCGATGTCTAAGGAATTCATTTGGTTAGGCATGCGATGTCTAAGAAGGCTGCGGATCCCAACTGTTGTAGTTTTACACTTTCTTTTCTATGACCGTAAGCGTAGTATGTGGTGTATCGCCGGCTTTGTTGCTATACATCAACGACAATCGGGATACGCATACTTGCTTACGTTGATGATATGAGATATTATGTATTTCTGTGATATGTTATATTGGATCGTCGCATTTTGAATAGCCGGGGGTTTTATGTGAGATGAGAGTTTTTTCTTTTTCATTCATGTAAAATTCATTTGTATGTAATATTCTTTTATTGGGTCACTTCCGGGCTGAGGATGATGTCACCATTGTATATTATTTACTTTTCCGCATTAGGTAGACCCAATGCGGGGAGCACAAGTAACCGGGTTCTAGGGTCCAGTGGGAGACCATCTCGAGGAGTCGAGACCGGGTCTCCTAACCCTAGAATTGGCAGTGTTTCTTGCCGCTCTCGTAGGGGTCTAGGGATGTGGGTTTGGCCATTCATCGCGACCATGGAATCCGTGTTTTATACAGGCTCGTATTAAAACACGGACGTCCTAGTATATCCAATATTTCATATATGTTCTTCTGCTACAATGTTCTGTGATGAGATCATATTACTGCCTGAGACGAATGTTTATATTATATATATGAGATATATGTTATATTGCAGATTTCGTTTCAAATGTGATGCTTGTGAAGCATAATAAAATGGGACTTTATTAATGAGATTAATGAAACTAAAAGAAACCTAAAGATGTTGTAGAAACTTGTTTAAAAATTGGTAGCTCTAGTTCTTGCTTTGCATAGCGGTGTTCCTTGTAGAACATCCAGCACCTTATTCGATAAGGAAAGAGCCGAGATCCCTTCACCGGGAGTGACCTCTTTAGTGAAACTAGCAGATGCTACAAACTCGGTTTGTCTTTTGATTGCTTCTATAGTTCTTGCTTTGCATAGTGGTATTTGTGAAATATCCTGCACCTTATTCGATGAGGAAAGAGCCGACGATCCCTTCACCGGGAGTGACCTCTTTAGCAAAACTAGAAAAGCCTCAAGAACACTCCATTTAAAATCACTCGATTCTACAACGATATCAAGTTCATTACGCAAAGGGTTTTCTTAAAAACCTATCATAGCCCTCCGTCATTTCAGATAAGTACTAGTTAGTATTCGTGCTACGTTTGTTGACCATGTTAAGGCGTAGTGTGCGGTAGATGATTAGTGCTTATCTGTATAAGTATATGATGCGATTGGATTAGGGTAGTCGTGCGACTTTGCTGACCATGTTAAGGGTCGTGCGGGCGGGTTTAATTCAATCGGGAAAGACGGGTTGAACTTGACTAGCACTTATGATTTGTTGACCATGTTAAGGTCATATAGCTGCTAGGGGTAAAATATTATTGGGAATTCAAGTGTTGAAATTTACAATGAGATTGCATACCTTCTATGAGTAGTTGGATCCTGATACCCGCTGCGAGTAAGAGTTACTCCTGGGAGAGTTTTACACATTACAATTAGCCGATCAAGTAGGTGTCTAGAAAGATGTTAACGGGGTTACGCCCCTGGGAAAACGAGATTTACTTTAATTAGGTCCGTGCGAAAGCACAGGGAACCTCCCTCAAAGTACCGGCACTGGCCTGGCTGAAAGATTGGCGAACTTGTAGAGTGTAATTAATCCCGGCTAGTCTTTCCTTTTAGGGTTTGAAGGAAGATTTGACTAAAACAGTGGGAGACATCCTGATTAGATATATTAGATAACCAATCTAATCTTGCAAGAGCATACGCTGAGTGTTTTCTTCTCTCTCTCTCTCTCCAGGTAGCGACCATATCACGCCTTAATCAAGATAATAATACGGATATATTGACCGAACCCGCTTGTTATACTGAGCTGGGGAACGTTGGTCCCGCTCCAACTTATAATTGTTATAAGACAGAGCAGGAAATTGGGGAATACCAGATTTCCCGTGCCGTCCAAACGAAGAAAGTGCATGCTGATGCATCATCTTCGGGTGTGTTCATTACATAGAACTATTTCTCAGTATCCTTTACGTCCTGGGTATGAGATACCGGATCAGAATCCCGCATATGTAATCTGTTACATGGGCTACAGATAGGTAGAGAACTGAGAACGGGTGATAAGTTTCATAAGATAGAAACGGTGCAAGTGTTGCAGCCAAGTCTGTTGGTCACTATCACCCTGTATTACCAGAATACATTGATTCTGAACGAATGTTATTAGATACCGAACCTGATATACAACATCATATCAATCTCTTTATTAGTAAAGAAGGATATAATTTTGTATTGTTGGATAATGTTTTGAACATTTCCTATATCAAGAGTTGATCGGTTCAGGCACGTTATCTAAAAGCATAGACGTTCTAAATCAAACCACAGTTCTTAACGTATAGAACACATACAAGAGGAAGAGTTCAGAAATGAACAAATCCTTCTTGAGGCATTGTAGACTAGGTCATATCAATGCGACCCGACTAGCTGAAGTTACATTTAGATGTATATTTAAAGCAGTTTGAATTTACATCTTGTGAAACTTGCCGGTCATGTCACAAAGATACGATGACCATAGCTCTGTTTATTGGAAACAGAGAAAGAGTTAGTGAACTCTTGGGATTGATACATGATGATGTATGATGGTCCCCTGTCTACACATGCCAAGACTAGTTCTTTGTACTTCATTACATTCTCTGATCTCTCAAGATTAGGACATATGTTCCTGTTGAAACACAAGTCTGAACCTTTTGAGATATTCACAGAATATAAGTAAGAAGCAGAGAACCAAAAACGGGTATAAGTATTATGTCCTTTGATGAGATCAAGGAGGAGAATACTTGAGCACGGAATTTCTGGACTGTTCTAAAGGAGAATGAGATTCTCTCTCAGCATTACTCCTCTGTATACACCATAGCACGATGGTATATCGGGGCGGAGCGATAGCACCCTATATGATATGGTGTGCTCTATGATGAGTACTACTGAGTTTCCTATTTCCTTTTGGGAGTTATGCACTTGAGAAGTTGCATACCTATTGAATAGGGTTCAAATCAAATCAGTTACCTACCACTTCATATATGATATGGAATGGGAAGAGCCCATATCTTAAGTTTGTTAAGATTTGGGTTGTCCAGCCTATTTCTAAAAGCATAATCCGGACAAGCTCGAGACAAAGTCAGTTCAATGGAAGTTTGTTGGATATCCCAAGCATTCGCAAGGGAATATCTTCTACCAAACAGAGGAACAAAAGATTTTTTGTTTCTCAGCATGCCACCTTTGTGAAAGGGAATTTCTTGTGAAGAAATTAGTGGTCATGAGGTAGAACTGGAAGGAGTTCCAGCTATACAAACTACAACAGATGATTTGGTAGAACCAAAGGATTCAATAGTTTCCAACGAACCTCAGCCTCTCCGTCGATCTAGTAGGGTTCCTCACCCACCTGAGAGATACTTCGGTTTCTCTATGACAGTGGGAGCGAGGATTGCATCATAAGATGATGACCCAACTAGTTTCGAGCTGGCCATCAGGCGTGAGACTCTGTAAGAATGGCTGGATGCTTATCGATCTGAGATGGAATCCTTATACACCAACAAAGTATGGACTTTGGTTGCTTTATCTGAAGGGTTAAATCCCCATCAGGAGCAAGTATATCTTGAGAAGATTACTAGGTGTACATGGAAAAGTTGAGACTTTCAAAGATATGATTACGTCCATCCAGATCCTACTTGCTACGGCTACATACCATGACTACGATATCTGGCGGTTGGGTGTCATGACTGCTTTTCTAAATGTTGATTTGGAAGAGAGCGTCTATAAGTACACAGCCAGAGGGCTTCGTAGACAGTGGGAGCAGCGAAAACGTGTGCAAGATGTTTTATGTGATAAAGCAGGCATCGCGGAGTTGGAACGTCTGTTTTGATGTGGTAGTCAAAGAGTTTGACTTCATCAAAATGGTAGATGAACCTTGTATATACAAAAAGGTAGTAGAGAGTATGGTGGTGATCCTCGTAGAGTACGTAGATGACATACTCTTGATAGGGAAGGAGTTTCCTATGCTACGCTCGGTCAATCTTCGCTTATCACAAGGATTCTCCATATAGGATCAAAGCGATACCTCCTAAATCCTGGGTTTTGGATCTATGAGATAGATCTAATTGGATGTTAGGATACTCACTAGTTGTAGTGAGATGGTATCAATCGATCCAGGGGACGACTGAATGTCACTCCCAGGCATTGTCTTTACCCTCAGTGGAGGGACGGTATGTTGGAAGAGTTCCAAGCTAGATACCGTGACTTACTAGATGATTAAATGCAAGATACATCGTTACCAAGGATGCTACCAAAGAGGCAGTCTGGATATATAAGTTCATGAGATGAACTTCGTTCCTACCATTGTGTGACAATGGAGTTGTGGCTTATGCCAAGGAACCCCCGTCCCATCAGAAATCCGGATATAATTCTTAGGAAGTATCCCCTGATCACAGAGATGGTTGATCTCCAGGGAGATCGAGGTTAGGAGAGTAGACATAGAAGAAAACAACGCGGATCCACTCACAAAGGCCTTTTTCCCAGTAGAGACTCTTATGGGATGGTTGAGTATGAGATACTTCAACCACAGCTAATTGTTGGGTATGTGATACCACAACAGATGTCCTTAGTGCAAGTGGGAGATTGTTAGTTATATGTATGCCCTAGAGGCCATTACTGTACAGTTGATGTATATTGTAATGGATGCGTGGACATATATAGGGAGGACTTTCCTGCTCGACATGATAGTATGCTATCTGGTTGTACTTTATCTTAACATGTACTCTGATTGTCTCTATGTTACATGTTGATAAAGCCCTTAGGATGTGTACTCGACTACTGGGACTATGATGAGATAATACTAGTGGGGCCACGATAGTCGACGAGTACATCCTATAGCTGTTCCTAGTCGAGGGTGTATCGAGACAGGGCATCGATACACCAAAGTAGACTAGCGTATACGCATCTTGACCCATATGATGGGCGATGGATGATCCCATATCCATCGGTGTTTGACATCAAGGATGGTGTACGGGTGCTCAGTGGAGACTGGGTACACTGGACGGACTCGCCGAGAACTCCCAGATGGTATTATACCTCACGTCAGATGGCAGTTCTCCGGTGACACTGGTACAGAGTAGTCTGTTGACCCGAGATCGTCATAGAGTCTTGTGTGATTCCCACTGTACTTTGATTTCCATCATACCACGTCCAAGAGGGCATGCAAAAAGGTAGCTTTTGGGTACAGTCCCGAATCACATGGAGGCAATGAGCGATAGGAGGGGATTCGTCTCTCCCGGTATAGGGAGTTGATGTTGTGCTGTGTCCGATTGGCTATAACTGGAAATCCCTGGCCAGGGTTGCTGAGATTTACTGATAAGTGTTATCGGTAGTTTCTTAAACTGTTATAGACCTCATATCGACACGACTTATCGAGCTACTAGGGTCTGATGTTTACCACCCCTAGGCGAGATATGCGACATATCAGACGACGAGACCAGACTGTACGGGAGTGTTACTGATTGGATTCACAGGAGAATGTACAGGCTTGCTTGTTGATCTTCTGAGCGCTCAATACATGGGTGACTGTTACGTTTAGCTGACCGCTTGCAGCTTGTGGGTGTTTGATATGATCACCACCTACTGCCGGCGTATTGACGATTCTTTAGAGTCCTACACAGAGGTTTCTTGGCTCAGGCAAAACGGAGTAGGAGCACATATGTGATATGTGCTGGACCGAGGATAATGCGGTATGTGATACCGTATAGGATTCTCGCGATATGAGATATCGGCCGGGTATATATGATATAGCCGGGTCATCGTATTAGTCGGTTATATGCGATATAACCGGATTGTCGGATCAAGTGTTGATTCGATAATTTAATGTATAATAATATATATGATATATTAAATTACATTAACTAATATTAGCTCACTAAAAGATTCTTTTTCTCACTCGGGTAATACATTGATATATATGCGATAAATGTTAATTGTTTTATTTTATTTTGTTACAATAAATATTATATATGTGATATATAATATTGTAACATGATATGGTTATTAATACAACATGTTTAGTGGTGATTAAACATGGTTAGGGTTTGATTCGGGTTAAGCATTTCTAGAAGTTTCTAGAAGGTTTTCTTTTTTGTTTTGGAAAACTTATTTTGCAAGATATTTCTTTAACTTAACCCTAACCCTTAACCCTAGTAAAATCTCTACAATGGTTACTTGAACCATGGTTGCATTTCTAACCTTATCAAGACTTTCATTATTCATCACAAAAGGATTAATCATTGATTTTCTTCTTCTTCCTTGAGTTCTTTCTTAAAAAGCTTTCTAGCTTTGATTTTGTGATGAATTATGTGTGAGAATAAGAAAATAAAAGAGAGCAAAAATCCTACTTCATCATTCTCATCTATCCTTGCCCATTAGATGAGAGTGTTCACTTCATTTAGTGAGTGTTAGCTTGTGTTAATGAAACTTCAAGGTATATCATCTTTGTTATCGAAGATCGGAAGCAAGACTGCATCTTTCTCTTCGTGAAGCCTCTCGAGAGTCCGGAACACGATGATCGCAGCGAAGGGACCTCAACAGGGAGCTTAAGAAGTGAAGGACCGGATCTACAAAGGTTGTAATCCCTCTCACTTAGTGTTAAAGAGTTTAACATGCTTGTTTTCACCTAAACTCTAGTTTAAAGATCCGCTTTGGGTTATTCGGCACGGCTAAAATTTTAATCGGGCATGGTTGATGCCTCGTAGAACCTTGTGCATGTTCCTAGCATCCCTTCAGAGATAATATCTCATATTAACTCATGTAGAGACTTGACCTTGGCTTAAGCTGATGGTTGGGTTAATAAATATCTAATGTAAAACAAAATTAGTGGACTAAGTCAATTGTTCTATAAGCTTCCACTAAGCTCAACCATGTGACTAATTTCCAACTAATTATGATTTATTTCAAATAATAAAACCCTTCATTATCATAATCATTGTGTGAGTCTCATACACCCATGTAGCATGTTGTAACTAGCATGACACAATAATATATATCACATATATATTAAGTGCATACAAGTGAGAAAAAGAAATGCTTAAGTGAGCTAATATTAGTTAATGTAAATTAATATATCAAATATATAATTATATATTAAATTATTAAATCATCACTTGATTCCATAATCCCGTTATATCATATATAACCGACTAATATCTTATGTATCAACTTATCGAATCAACACTTGATTCGATAACTCGGCTATATCACATATAACCGACCGATATCACATATCGCAAGAATAGAATACGGTATCACATACGCATATTAATCTCCTTCCCGCACATATCACATATGTGCTCCTACTTCGTTTCGCTTGATCCAGGAAACCTCTGTATAGGACTCTAAAGACTCATCAATACGCCGGCAGTAGATGATGATCATATCAGTCACCCATAAGCCGTTAGCGGTACTAGCTGGACGTAACGGCTACCCGGGTATTGAGCGATCAGAAGATCAACAAGCAAGCCTGCTCATACTCCTACGAATCCAATCAGTAACACTACCGTACAGCCCGGTCTCTTCGTCTGATATGTCGCATATCACAGCCTGGGGATGGTAAACGTCGGACCCCAATAGCCTGATAATTTATGCCGATGTGAGGCCCATAATAGTTCGAGAAACTACTGATAACACTTACCAGTAAATCTTAGCAACCCTGGCCAGGGATTTCCTGTTATGGCCAATCGAGCAAAGCGCAACATCAACCCCCAATACCGGGAGAGACTAAATCCCCTCCTATCACTCATTGCCTCCATGTGACTCGGGACTGTACCCAAAAACCACCGTTTTGACCGTTCTCTTGAACGCGGTAAGGTGGAAATCAAAGCACAGTGGCAATCACACAAGACTCTATGACGATCTCGACTCTACAGACTAACCTATCCTAGTGTCACAAGAGAACTGCCATCTGACGTGAGCTATAATACCATCTAGGAGTTCTCGGCGAGTCCGTTCAGTGTACCCGGTCTTCACTGAGCACCTGTTTACCATCTCTGATGTCAAACACCAAGGGATATGGGATCATCCATCACCCATCATATGGGTCGAGAAGCGTGTACGTTAGTCTACTCTGGAATATCGATGCCCCGTCTCGATACTCCCACGACTAGGAACAATTGAAAGATGTACTTGCCGACTACTCTTGCCCCACTAGTATGATCTACATCATAATCCTAATAGTCAAGTACTCATCCTAAGGGCTTTATCAATATGTAACAGAGAGACAATAAGTGTACATGTTAAGATAAAATGCAACCAGATAGCATACTATCATGTCGAACAAGAAAGTCCTCCCTATATATGTCCAAGCATCCACTATAATATACATCATATGTACAATAATTGCCTCTAGGGCATACATATAACTAACAAATATTACAGACCCAAGCGTCCGTGATGACTTTGAGTCGAACCCAGAGATGGTAATTTTGTCCCGAGCCAGGTACTGAACGTTCATGTAGATCTCCCTCAGCACCTTCATGTTGAGAAGGTTGACGGAGGACCCGTTGTCGACCAGGATCTTCCCTATCTTGATGACGTAGCAGTACCCGGTGACATATAGAGGACGGTTGTGCTCGCACCTTCCGAGGAGGAGATCTTCATCGCCCAATGTAATGTCAGCTGTATGAACCTCTGCCAGCTCATCCTTAATCTTTTCTTCTGCAAGGAAAGCTTGGAACTAATCAGGCTCCTGTAATGCCCTGATCAAGGAATCTCTTGCTTCTTTGGATAGGAGGAGAGCATCCAATATGCTTAGTTGTGAGGGTATCTTTCTCAGATATGCCAGGATATTGTAATCCACCTTGTTTTTCTTAGGCGGGTCGTTGGCTGCGAGATCTTCGACGACTCTATCATCGTGGGCAATTTCCTTAGGGACCTTTTCCTTCCCCTTGTCTCTTTTTCTCAAACCTTTGTTTGTAGGCCCGAGGTTCTTCTCAGGCAGCATGCGATTACGCAGCTGAATGTTCTCACAGTTCATCCCCTCCTCATCTTTTCCAGAGGTGGATTCTTTGAAGAGAAGGCTAAAGGTTATTTCTTCCTCAGAATTGCTTCTGAATGTAAGAACTTGGGATATTCCTTTTTTCGAACTAATATTAACCATATGACAATTGCCAGCCATTCCTTCATGCTCATCCGTCTCTCTTCTTTGCTGTCAACGAGCTTTACGCTTCATCCATTTGATGTGTTGTCGGTGAGCAACGTATCCTTGCCGTCACATCTTGAAGGCATTGCACTCTTCGGTGGGGTGGGTGACCCTCCGATGATATAGGCAATAGTTCGGATGTGAAATCTCTCCGTTGAGACATGTGGCCCCGAGAATATTTCCCTCGAGAGATGGCAGCTTCATTCCCATTGATAGGGCTTTGGCGAACCGTGTTTCCGTCTTAAAACTGCTTTTGTTTGCCGCATGTGTGCTTCGGTCTGGTTGGAGTACTTCGTGACTCTTCCTCGCTGCGTCTTCTTCATCCTGACGCCGATGCTTGGCCTTTCATATATGGTCGTTTCACATTCTCGGTCAGCTCTGCTCTTTTGAAAAGCTTCGTTTAGCAGCCTGTCAATTAGGCCTTCTGGCAGCTCCGAGGATTTTGGCACCGATCTTGTCCATAGTTCCTCTGCGTTGCTTTCCGATGCCTAGGGAGTTTCTTCGTTATTTAACGAGGAATGGGAAACCATGTGGCAACTTGCTACATAATCTTCGGTTTCTCCCGACAAGCCATTTCCCTCATCATCGTCACTATCTCCGTTCTCAAGTATATGGTTGAGAAACTCTTCGAGGGTGACCGGGGTCCGCGCCTACTGGTTATACTCCTCTAGCGTGTTGATGTACTTTTGCAGGTCCGTGCGCTTGTCGTCAGGCTGCATGGGCTTCTTGGTCTTCTTCTTTCCCTTCGAAGACTTTGAAGGCTTAACCTGGGTGTTTTGCCCATCGTTTGAAGTTTTCGGTGTGGGATGCGGTTTCAGCATCCCTTCAATGATCTTGGGCTCGCCGGACATGCTTGAAGATCCTTCATCATTCTTTTGGTTTTATCTGAAAGGATAACTAACCACGGAGCTTCTTCCACAAACGAACATGATGCCCCCGGCGTATCCACCTTTTTGGGAGCGTGCCTCTGTGGCGGGTTCACCCTCCAATTCTCTGACAGCGTGAGTTTCCCTTGACGGTACTGGTCTTCGACCCAGTTCTTGAAGATATAGAAATCCTCAATAGGGTGGATCACCATTCGGTGATAGGAGTAGTAGTTGGGATTGTTGATGTCACCGGGCTGCAGTGGACATTTTGGGTCTGGCCGAGTGATGAGTTTATTGCGCACTTTCAGTTCGAACAGTCTCCTCATTTTATCACGGCGAAACGAGTAAGCACGTCCTACCTTCTCTTCCAGGGATTAGCGCGGGCACGCGTTGTTTTGGCGAGCAACCGGTTTCGGGTCACTCGGTTGTTGTTGAGTGTTGGCAACGAAAGCTGCTTTCCCTTTACCGTTTGCATTCCGAGGGTCCATTTTTGAAGAGGAAGGTCCGTGGTCCATTTGGGCCAACTTGTCGATCAGAGCCTGGAAGGTGGTCGGCTTAAAGAACGTCATGAAATGGGACACATATGCTTGAGGATCCAGAGTCCCTATGAACATACCTACGGCAGGAGCTTCTTCGATGCGTTGTTCGCATTTTGACCATAGGTTCCGCCACCGGATTGCGTATTGAACCCAAGTCTCTCCTGGCTTCACCTGGCATTAATTAATGCCGTAATCAGGGTGCGCTCTTTTGCGCTGGCGAACCGCTGCGTGAACACCAATTCCATTTTCGTGAATGTTTTGAAGGAGTTATTTGGAAGCTCCAAGTACCATTCAAACGCCGTTTCTGACAGCTGCCAACGAACTGGTGAAGCAGAAATTTGTCGTCGCCTCCAGTATTGCCGCATAGAGCTCCGAACAGAGCGACGTGTTGATGAGGATTTCCTATCCCCTTATACATGTGGAACTTGTGGATCGTATATCCTGGCGGGTATTTGATTTGGTTATACCAGCCCGGATACGGTCGCCAAGTTATGACGATTTGGCTAGCCGCTTCACATGCCTGATGCTCGTATTTGTTGAGCTATGTAATCATCAAGGGTAGCCTTGGAGATCGTTTCCTCCTTGGCTGTTGATAAAGCTGGAAGAGGGTTTGATGTTTTCCCTCTATCGTCCTCGATGATTATCGGCGGGTCTTTAGCTGGAGGTTCTGGCTAGATCATCATTCCAACCATGTCTTGGAATAGGAGCGCCATCTGCTTTATATTAGCAGCCTGTTCCTTGGATTCCTTATTCTTTCTTTCCAGCACCCTTCGCAGGAACTCTGTATCGGTCTCCTGCTCCCGGCGTTGTTCAGATGCCGATTCCGAGCTTTCTTTCTGTCCGGTGAGTGCTGACATTTTCGTCAGCATCTCCTGGAGATTTTGTTGTTGTTCCTGAGCTTTTGTCAACGACCGAGTTTGCGGTCAATGACCCACGGAAGCATGACTTTCCTTTTTTCGGGAAGCCATGTAAATCGTGTGCACTATCATGCCCCCAGACTTGGGGAATTTGAATCCAACGCCTTTGGAATTTGCCACAGGCAATGGGATTTTCTCCGGCCTCCTCCTTTTGTGGGAGGTCGAGATTGAATGAGCCATTGTAATAGGCGCCTGTGTAGAGGAAGTCCCTCGCTGTATGGTGGGGGATGGTCTTCCTCTTTCCAAACCCTCATTTTCTCCGGTTGATGAGAGTGGTCTTTGTTGATCACAGAGTCCTGGACTTTCTGCCAGACCCTATGAATTTGGGAGGAGAGCCGTTGGGGGGATTGCTCCGGTTTTGCCCGCGTCATATTTTCAGCAGGAAGTGGAGATTTTTTCAACACTGCGTTTGGGGAGTTCTTTCGCACCGTCTTAAATGGTTCAAAGTTGTTCCCGGTTGGAACAGCAGCGTCAACATCCACCATTAGAGTCGGTGGAGTAAGTCTAGAGGAGGAGTTGCCCCCAGCTCTTCTCACCCGGAGCCAGTGGAGACGTCGAGCATGTCTTACAGACGGGACCACCTTAGTTGTGGAAGAGCGGCTCCGTCATGCCCCCAACTTTGATGAGGGGCTACTGTTGGTGCCAGCCTGTTGAAGACTGGTATCCATTGAGAGGGAACAACTAATCTTTCGAAGGCCGATTTTCTGGTAGGGGACCTTTGATGACTTCACCCGAAGCAGGAGTTGGAATGGCCAATCTGTCGAAGACCGATCTTTTGGTAGGCGAAGCACCTTTGACGACTTCACCTGTTGGAGGAGTTGGAACGACTATCCGCTTTGGGATAGTCCCTTCAGGTGTTGCGAGCCTCTTTATGGGCTTACTTGAGCATCGACTCTGCCTATTGAATACCGAGGTGGCAGACTTGGACGACCTGTTGAGAGGGGCCGCGGTGGTTGCAAGTTGATCGAAGACTGACTTCTTGGGAACTTCCTGTGGTGGCACTGGGGCGCTGAAACTCACTGTCGGGAGTATGCTCCCGAAGAAAAATCCAGTGGTGGGTTGGGTTACCTGCCCCACCGGCATTGAAAAGATGGAGGCCGCATTGGGCCCGTAAGTCACTCGTCTAGTTGGGGCGGAGTGGGAGTTGCTGTTGCAGTTTGTGCAGCTGGAAGCCATTGAACTTTTTCCTAAAAAGGAGCAAGACACCAAATCTTAGTACCTAGAATCCACGATCAACCATAGCAAACCGTGATTTTGTTCGCGAAACACGACACAAGAAGTGCGGAGTGGAAAGAGGAAAAGGTCCCACCGGGCGTGCCAGAATTTGTTCACCGCCGAAAATAGAGACTGTGACATTAGGACGTCTAGCCTGGATTTTGGGGGAAGATTCCATTTGGATTTATTCGTCCACCTCTACGGAGATGCCAAGTTGATTAATGACACCGTATATCGGATGTTTGGATGGATTCGGCCGTTGCAGTAGATTTCGTTAGATCCCTCTCGTTTATGAGTGGTTTTTTTATTGTGGGGATGCTCTTCCCTGCAGACGCAAGTCCCTGCAGTTAATTACGTTATCGCATCGCGATAACCACTTTCTCCTGCTCCGGAAGTTCACTTCGTGTCGTGTGTGTTTTTATTTGTTTAGGTTGCCCTTAGATTGTATACGGAGACTAATATATGTTGTCGCCCGTAGGGCGTGGATTAGTCCAAATCCATATATCTTAGATTTGGGTTTGTTTTATTTAAGGATCGTTAATCTGGTTTGAGATTAAGATCAACTCAAATGTATGTGAGCAGTTGGGGCTCGGTTGGTTTTTTGTTAAGGATACGTTAATCCAATTTGAGACTAAGATCTACTTTACAAGGTTTTAGGATCATTTTTGTTTTAGATCCAACAAGAGAGCATTTGGGCTTTGTTGTCTTAGTTTAGGGACATTTCGGTCCATTATCGCCATTTTGGAGGCGAAGTTCTAGTTTGAGGACATCTCGGTCTGTTGATCACCATTTTGGAGGTGGGGTTTTATTTTAAGGACATCTAGGTCCGCTGATCTCTATTTTGGAGGTGAGATTTTAGTTTAAGGACGTCTCGGTCCGTCGATCACCGTTTTGGAGGTGAGATTTTAGTTTAAGGACGTCTCGGTCCGTCGATCACCATTTTGGAGGTGAGATTTTAGTTTAAGGACGTCTCGGTCCGTTGTCCATCTTGCACGCATGTGTATTTGTTACATGACAGGATGAACAATGATGATATGGGTTGCACCCAGTTTGGGGTGTAGTCTGATTTGAGGTGTGCACGTCAATTTGGAAGTGCATCAAAGAGTTGTTGGTTGTCGGGACCCGCCACCTCTCTGAAGACGTTGAGAAATTATGACGACATATATCATAGGTATAGAGAGACATACCCTTATACCAAATCCCGTATTTGAGGGAAATGGGGGCTGCTGTGGACCTAAGAATCATTAGTCATTTTTGAGACTAATATTATCTTAGGAGATATGGGATAAATATCATTTTGGATATCACCAGTTGAAAGATCATTAGTTATGTTTGGGACTAAAATCAATTTGGGGAATCATGAGCACAGGGGGGCTCGGCTAATTGGAAATCGAAGAGGGTTTGACCTTGGGAAAACTTAGCCAATTTGGGCTAGGTCTGAGTCTCCATAGTTATCCAACAGTGCTAAGCACTGGTATATGCAGCACTCACGTGTATCCCACGTGAGGCACTGGATCAGAGTTAAACGCTGAACTCCGGATACGCTCACGTGTGAACACGTGAGGCACTCCAAATGTGGGCACTGCTTTTATTGGGGTTTTATTCCCCCCTCTTTTATATAAGTGCTAAGCACTTGGTTCTCGTGGTGCTCACGTGTGAAACACGTGTGGCGCCCCAAATATGGGCGCTGCCCTTTGGTTTTATTGCCTCTCCCTTTTACAGAAGTGCTAAGCAATTGATTGGGGGTAGCGTGCAAAACACGTGACTGCCTTAGGAAGTGCTCCATTGCTCCTCTTTTGAGAACTCGCATGGGAAACACGTGAGGCAGTCTCAGCCGCTACTTTTGTTCATTAGAAACACTCACGTGGAAAACACGTAAGGTCTCGTTATAATGTTAAACACTAACGAATCACCAGTCTGTCTTTCTGTGTTCTTGGAGATTTTGATATCTTATTAATGTCATTTCTAGTCATTAGTTTTTGGGTTTGGAAGGTCTCAAATTATTGTCATCGTCTGAGGGATCAAGTTTTCCTATTGTTCGTGCAGGAATCAAATTCTTTATATAGGGTTAAACCCTAATTTTCAGAGGAATTATATTCCCATATGTTTTTGTAAGAATTAAATTCTTTGGACTCAGTTCTTTCCCCTAGGCTTTGAATCTTCATTACAGAATCTCCCCAATGAGAATTAAATTCTCAACTTATGGGGAGATCTGTTTCTGCACAACAGATCTCAACCAGAGTAAGAACTAAGTTCTTGCATGAAGGGTTAAACCCTTAAAGAGGCAAAGAAGGATTGGAACAATCTCTGTGTTTTTCTTCTTTTTACCTAGTATGTTCTGACGAAACAAATCTTGGCTGAGAATCAAATTCTCTCTTTTTTTGTCTCTACTTCTGTCTTACTTCTCTCCGTGAGCGTCTCTTTCTCTCATCCTTTTTTCGAGACTTGAAGTCTCTGGCTCTTTATATAGTGGAGAAAAGTTTGTTTAATTCTCAGAAAATCTTTCCTTGAGAGACCCCCATTGATTTAATCGGTTTCAGAATTGATTTGGTGAATTTTACCCACCGTTGGATCTTTGATTCAAGAACTTCTGTTTATATAGAAGATATTGTTCTTGTTTTTAACAAGATTGGGGATATTCTCCCATATATAGAATAAAATTTTATCGAGCGGTGACATTTTAATCACCATTGGATTTTTAATCCAAGGGTGCTCAGTTTAACATAGTATAATCTTTCTCTGTTTAGGAAGATATAGGAAATATTTTGGATCTTTGATCCACTAACTCTCTGTTTAACAGAAAATATTCTCTCCAATAGAATTTAATTCTATGTTTAATCACCGTTGGATCCTTGATCCAATGGTTTATTAAGTTATCAAGTAGAATTTAATTCTACGCAAGGAGGTGTCCTCATGTGTTAACACGTGAGGTCTTCGGTTTAATTGCAGCGATTAGGCGCTCACGTGTTGGCACGTGAGGCTGGTTTAACCTAGTTGTAGTTTAATTGCAGCGCCTATTTATAGGCGCTCATGTGTTGGCACGTGAGGCTTGTTTAGCCTACTTGTAGTTTAATTACAGCGCCTATTTATAGGCGCTCACGTGTTGGCACGTGAGGCTTGTTTAGCCTCCTTATAGTTTAATTGCAATGCCTATTTATAGGCGCTCACTGTGTTGGCACATGGGGCTTGTTTATCTTCCTTATAGTTTTAATGGCAGCGCCTATATGCCTTGCATATAGGCGCTCACTGTGTTTAACACGCGAGACTCGAATAGTGGGGAGTTTCCCTCTTTCTTTCTCTCATCTTCTTTTTTTTTATGAGGGAACAATTTACTTCACTAATTCCTCAATTAGTGAAGAGGTAGCTTGAGTTAGAGATTCCTAAGGTAGATCATCTTCGGCCTCGAAGATCCTTAAGCAAGCTTGTTTCTTTCACCAAGTGCAGCCTAAGAAGAGTTCGGGGGACCACTACTTAGAGCTAAGGGACTACTACTTGGAGCTTTAGAAGTGAAGGACTAATCTACAAAGGTTGTATTCCTATTCATTTAGTGTAAAGTTTGTTTACATGCAATGAAACCCAGTTTGATTCTAGGATAGCAGGCAATAGCACACTAGATTTTCTAAAATTGTATACTTGATGCTTCTAAAAACCTAGTAGTGGTGCTATGGCATACTTTCAGGTGGAAGAGACATTACTAGGAATACCCGGCCACCACCTCGAAACATTTTCATGTTTCAGTCTTACTGTGCGGTGTTAATTGAAAACTGCTTTCCTAATTAGATTATGACTCCAGGGTATGTATTTACCAGACTTTATTCTCATATCTGTATGGTATTACAGATGCTGAGTGGGAGTATAACATTGGGAATTGGGTGATTAGATCCTCAATATTAGAATTCTTTGTAAATTGGTGAAATTTGAGGAAATCGCCTGGGTTTTGCCAAACGGAAAATATTTTGTTTTGAATATCCATTGTAATACACCAATTTCAAATTGATATATCTGTACGTTTACTTTATAAAGTAAGATATAACTTTTTGAAATTATGTTTATGACGTTTACTTATATCAGTTGATGGTTAGGTAAGGTGCATTCAAAACGGTGTAATTCTTCTTAACCATAACACAGTTTTCAACCTACGACGCACAGGATTTGAGTTATTAAACTCAGTAGACTTATACAAAGTATTATATGTTGTCCGATGTACATTAGGACAAAGGGTTTGGTACTCGTACTATATTCCATTTACTTATGACTTCTTTGGTTTTAGATATGTATTTCATTGAAATACAAGGTCCAAATTTTGAGAAGTTATAGATATAAGAATAAAGTAGAGAACTATATGTTGCAAGTATCAGGATTCTTCGGGATGATTGAAGGTGTAGATACTTATGCTAGGTATTCCGTCATAAGTAAAATATTTGAGAACTTGCTTCTCACGCAGGTTACTCATCCGTGAGTACGCTCCTTGATGAGTTATGCTGCTTGGCCTTCTTCCATTTAGTCAATATGCACTGGAAATAGCTGCATGTATTTTGAATCTGGTTCAAATTAAATTAGTGGCTTTGTTTCTATATTGGATATAGAATGGATTCATATCTTAACAAAGTTAAGGTATATGGAGTAGTCTGGCTTATGCTTATAACTAGAATCTGGATAAACTCAAGGCACATTTTAGTAATGACAGTTTGTGGGTTATCCCGGTCTTTGATGAGGGTTAACATTCTACCATTTGGAGGATCAATAGGTATATTGTTCTTGACTCGCCACTTCTTTAGTAAAATGAATTCTTTATAGAAAACACAAGTAGGAGTATGGTAGAACTGGAAATGATTTCAGAACTACAAACGATTACTGAAAATTTAGTAGAACCTAAAGATTCAATTGGATTCGACAATCCATTAGCCACTCCGCAGATATAATGGGTAATCTTAGCCACCCGAGAGGTACTTCGGTCTCCTCAAAGACGGTGAAAAGGAGGTTTTTGATGACCCAAGCTTGCCACTACTGTTGTCCTAGACTATGAAATCTGGCAGGTGGATGAATATAATATCAATCTAAATCAGTTTTAGAAGTGCACGTGTATATGACTCTGCCAGAGGATTGTTATAGTCAGTGGAGCAGCGGAAGTGTCACGACCCGAAAATTTGAATGTGACAGGCACTTAGATTGCATGATAGCTAAAAATATTGACACAATCTGAGTAAGCCAAAACCCGAGATCAAAACCCTTTTTGCGAAATTTAGAAAATTTTAGTTTTTAAGTAAAAGAATGAAGTAGCATGCCGAATGGTTTTAATAATTGAAATTTAAACAACTGATTTTAGAATTTCGACAGTACTTCCTTTTTAATTATTAATAAAAGCAGTTATAGGGTGTGTAAATAGGCTGCATCCCTAGTTGGGAGCAAAACAATGCTAAACAGCGGAAATCAATACGCAATAATAATGACACTCAAATGAAGAATCTCATGCATAAGTAAAGGAAGCATAAATTAACAGAACTAAACGATCTCACCAGTCGAAATAAAATACATACAACCACCTCTCGTTCTAAGTTAATTATACAGGGTCTGATGGAGCAATTCTAGATCCAATATACATAAACCAAAATAGGAGGTTACTACATAGGTAACCCATCTAGCAAAAAGAGCGATAAAAGCTGATAAGTGGATTTGCACTGCTGCTATGCGTCCACACGACTCCTGCAAGGAACTATGGCACAACGGGGGTGAGTTGCCAACTCAGTGAATAAAACTAACATATATTGGCTGATAATGTAAGTATGGAGAACTAGAGCTAATATCAACAAGGATGAATATAATGCATGATAACATGTGGAAGTATGAACATGAACTACTAAATATATAAATCAAAGACGGAATCTCATCAATTATTTCCAAATAAGGTTCATTTTTTCGTGTCCAATATCGAAAAAAATCTTCTGTTTCCATCAGGCATCATTCCCCGAACGATCCTGTCATCCAATAACACCGGTCGGTATCACCAAGATATCCGCCGTGTTTCACAACTGTCTCCGGTATCGAGTATCCTCGCTAGGCTCCCCGCCTCAAAATGCGGCTTTCCTGCCCCTCGGTCTCGACCGGGTCCACCATGAATCCAACTGTATAGCTCCCCCACTCAGTCTGGATAACGTAAAAATCCGCGACCGTATAGCTCCCCCACTAGGTCCGGAATAAAACGAAATCATAAAAACAATATCTCATGGTGGACATCTCACATCAACATGAAGAATCACTGAATCTACTCAATAGTGTATAAAAACTCAAAACCATAAATCCACAATAATCCAATGCATCTTCTATCAAAACTACTAACACTTGAATATGAAACATGATAACATTTATGCAAAGTAACTACCATTATTGATGCTTAAGGTATAATATGAATCATATTTAACATAGTAAGTACTAAGTGTGTATGTGACATGTTAATATCGACGAGGTGTAGTGTAACATGTAGATATGTGCACGTGCAACATGACTCGTCGATAATTTGTGCAGTGTTCTAGAAATTATTAACATGACGATATATATATATATATATGTGTGTGTGTATGTGTGTGTGTGTGCGCGCGCGCGCGCGCGTGTGAAGGCATACGATGAAGTTACTAAAAATTCAAACTTGATATGAAAAAGGGCAAAATTTAATTTAAACTTAAAACCATGGGCGTATCACACCATCCATACAAAATCCCCCGGTAGATGTTTAGTCTACTCACCGAAAAACGTCGATACTATTCGGATATCATCAATCCTTTTCCTTTACTTGCGGCCTCTAAAGTTTCCGTACTCAAATCTAACATTGAAATTAACTTTTTATAAGAAACGGCTAAACTCCGATACGGCGAAAACGTGAAATTACAAGATTTGTATACTACCCAAGCCACGAGCAACTATTGTGAACTTTCTAAGACTTATCTGATCTGGTTTAACCTTTTACTGTTTTTAACAGAAAACGCAGAATCGCGACATAACTATACGTATCGTATTTAGAAGTTTTAACTCCAAAACAGATATTTACCTCTAGATTTTGAATAATGAAAATATAACAAAACCTAGCAATACCATACATCATAATATAAACACAGAGATCTACCCTACAAAAACCAACACCCAACTCCATGAACTACCCGGCGAGCTCGGAATATTGGAAATTATCGCCGGCCAAAATTCGAGGGAATGAGTTTGTATTCCTAGGGGTTATTCTAGGTCCAAATTACAAGATTAAGGCAATGTTTGATTTTTCTAATTAACATCTAAACTATAGCAGATTCAAAATAAAGCCTATTCCTATCAAAATACGATATTTCCGATATCCGATTTCTACACCTAAACAGTTATAGAACTAAAATTCTACAGAGTTTAAAGATTATACCTACAGTAAGATCACTGGAAAGCTCTCTCCAATGTGCACAAACTGAAGGATCCTAGCTTGAGGGTGATGGTAGTGATCTTTGTACTTAGTCTCTCTTCTCTTTTCTTTTCTCTTCTTTGTTGTTCTAAGATTTCATTTTTTTCATTTTGCTAATTAACTGATTTTAAATTGATTATATGAACTGAACAATTGTAGAAGATAAGGAGAGTGAGTTATGAGTTGTAGGAGGAGGTGTCACCTAAAAGAATGTGGGGTTTTCTTGCAAGGATGATGTGTGTGCACAAAAGATGGTGAGTTTTTCATGCAAGGATGAGGTGTGTGCATGAGGTGTACATGCAAGAAGGAGGTGTATACATGATGTTATGATACACCAAGTGTTTAAGTTAACCTTAACCAAGTCCTACCCCCTTTTAACACATAAACCCTCACCATTTTCCAAATTCCACAAATTATTAAACTTTTTTTCTTCACAAAACCCCCTCATGATACTTATTATTATACAAACAAACTATTTCTTTACTAATATAACCTACTACATATTAAAAAGTCTTTAATTACAATAAAATTTTAATTAAATAAATGAATTAATTAATTATCTAAAATATTTCAAATTGTTACAGGAAGCGTGGTAGGCTATTAGCTTATGTCTATTTATAGACTAAAGCAAGTATAGCGGAGATAGATCGTTTATTTTTTGATGTGACAGTCATAGAGATTGACTTCATCAGAATAATAGATGGACATGGTAAGAAGATGGTAATGAGTGATGTCCTGGTATTCGGATGACATACTCCTGATAGGAAGTGATGTTCCTATACTACGATCGGTTATACTGTGGTTGTCACAAGATATTTCTCCACATAGGATCTGGAGAAAATATCAAGGATTCTGGTCACTAGATTTATGGTTTTAGATCTAGATTTGGGAAGTGTCCCAATTTAGGTATTTTGACACTATTCTAAAGTGTTTTAGAATGGACGACTCCTGGAGTGGTGGTGTACCCGCAGGTGGTGGAGTCACCCTCTCTAAAGAGATGTCTTCTAGACTGATGAGGAGAGGGATTTGCATGATTGACATATCACCTGCTTAGGCAATTGAGTCAATCATTAGATGTCAAGTACCACACCGGATATTGCTTTTGCACTGGCTGCAATAAGTATATATTAATCCAATCCCGGAGAAACATTAGGAAGCAGTTATGAACATAAGAGGATGTTCTTGGTATATGGCAACGGCAGCTTCCCTCAGGAGGCAGTTATCATTTCAGACTTCCAAGGTGACCTGGATGACAGAGTAGCTGGCAGAGTTAATAGTTTTCCCTCTTTTGAGGGGCAGTATGTTGGATAGGTGGTCCAAGCATATACTAGGGAAGGCATGGCGCAGGATACTGATTAAATTCAGTGGAAGATACGGTCTAAGAAGTTTGTTGGATTTGGAGTTCATTTGTGAACTTGGTCCCATCAGATATCCGGACAAATTCTAAGACATGTATCACTCATTTCGGAGATAGTCTTTCTCCGTGAAGTTGAGATATAGAGAGATAAAGATAGAAACATTGGAGCGTATCCACTCACTGAGGCTATTTCTCAAACGCGATAGTTTCCACAACGTGCTTTGTGAGACTGATTAGTAGAGAAGTTAGGCATTCGGTATCACACGGGCTGTGAGTATGCGACACAGCAATAATTAGCCTTAAGTAGTGGGAGATTGTTGGATATAGTGCCCTCAAGTTAATTATTGAAATCGCAGGTAGGGATTGTGATGATTGAGAGAGGACCTATACGGGTCGAACAGTCTTACTCGAGATGATAGTATGCTATCTGGTTTGTCATTATCATCATGTACATGCATTATGTGGTATTACAGATCATTATTACATGTTGATAAAGCCCGTAGGATTATTGTTTGACTACCAGCGTTATGATGTTGATCATACATGTGGGGGCTGGGTAGTCCATAAGCCCATCCATAAATGTCCATAGTCGTGGGAGTATCGAGACTGGGCATCGATATTCCGGAGTAGACTGGTGTATATGTTTCCAGACCCTAACGAGGGCGATGGTTGGTCCCACAACCATTGGTCTTTCGCACATAAGATCGTATACATATGCTCACTGGGGCGAGTACACTGGATGGACTCGCCAGGAACATGCTAGATGGTATTATACCTATTATCAGATAGCAGTTCTCATGTAACATGAGTACAGGTTAGTCCTTCGACCTGAGATCGTCATTTGTTTCGTGTGAGTTCCCACTTTGCTTTTATTACTATCTTACCATGGCTCAAAGGAGTCATGCAAACAGGTTTTAGTTGGGTACAGTCCCGAGCCATATGGAGGCAGTGAGCAGGTCGTTAGGGATTCGTCTCTTTCGGTATAGGGGTTGATGCCGCGCTGTGCCCGGGTGGCCGTCACTAGAAATCCTTGGCCAAGGTAGATGAGAATTACTGATTTGGATTAGTAGTTTCTCAGTGGGTGATAGGCTTCACACCGACACGAAATATCGTGTTATTAGGGGTCTGACTTTATCCACCCCCTAGACCCGATATGCGATACTCTTAGACGAAGAGACCAGACTGTATGGAGATTGTCACAGATAGGCTCAGTAGAGATCCAGATGAGTTTGCTTGTCGGCCTTCCTTTTCGACAGGTACTCGGTTAGCCGTTACGTACAGCTAGTGCCGCTGACATGCTTGTGGTTATGGATTTATCCAGTAACTCACTGCCGGCGTACTGTCGTGTTTTTAGAGTCCAACACAAAGGGTTTCCCTGGGTTCTGGAGAAATGGTGTAGTAGCCGTATTTTGATACGTGCAGGGTTCCGATCGAATGGTTATACTAGTTACCCGGACTTTCAATCGGACGGTTGATAATACTAGCCGGCTTAGGATTGAACTGGATTATTAAATCAGGTATTGATTTAATAATTTACGTATATATATTTTAATATGTATATTCTAGTATTATGTTCTTTGTATTATTCTATCTCTTTGGGTATTCGTATTTTGATACAAATACGGGTATGTATATACAGTTGAGTGTATCTCGTATTTATACGGAAAACATTCTAGAAGGTGGACACCTCATTTGGTTTATCTATTTATTAATTTAAATGAAAATGAGGTGTAAAGATAGTGAGGTGAGAATGGTGAGAGCCATGCTTGAATAGTGTTGACAAATAAATTATTAATTCATTTGTGCAAACTATTCAAGTATGGTTGCTATATGTTTATTGGAAAATATGTTTACAAAACCATGCTTCATATTTTTCTCACTTGTTTTTGGTTGGAAAAAATCACGCTCACCATTTGCCTCATCTCTTCTTACTTACCTTTCTTGAGCTCCTTCTCCTTCTTCTTGATCTTCCATCCTACCATCTCATGAGTTGAGAATCAAGGGTGGAAGAGAGATAGATATACATTGAGAACAACTCACTACATCCCTAGACATTGTAGATTAGCAACCTAGAGTCCCTAGTTGCTCCACTAGATTTTTAGTATGGAGCTAGAGCCATGAACCACATCCCTTGGGTGGATCATCCTCGACGGAGGAAGACCGGTGGCCAAGCTCGATCAAGGAGACCTCAAGGAGCTAAGGAAGAGGTTAGAAGACCGAAGGACACGGATCTTTTGGTATAACATTTCTATCTCAGTAGTTAACCACTTTATAGCTTGCTAGTTTCATGTTTGGTTCGATTCTAGGTCGTTGTTTCTAGCGCCAAGTTTTTAAACACCAAAATTTTTCATTCCGCAACGGCCGCAGTCGACGTCCAGGGTGCTAGGTACCCCAACACGAACTTCCCCCATTTTGCATGATTTGGAATCATAGATCTTTTGACAACCATCACGAGTTCACCTTGGCGAAATGTTCTCGGCCTGGTTAGTCTTTCATATGATCGTGTCATCCTTGCCTTATAAGCTTCAAGGTTTTGCTGTGCTATAAGGCGAGTTTCGTCGAGAGCATCGAGCTTCTCGAGCCTAAGATGAGAATTTTCTTCATCCATTAGCTCATATTGAACTGCCACTCATAATGAGGGGAGCTCTATCTCCAGCGGGAGTACCGATTCAGTGCCAAACACCAATGCATACAATGTTGTATTTGTATCCTTCTTGAACGTTGTTTGGTATGCCCAAAGAGCTTCTTGCAGTCTCTCGTACCAGTCTTTTTTTGTTTCTGGAAACCGTCTTTTTTATAATCTTGATCAAGGCTAATGCTTCAGCTAGACCATTTGCCCGAGGATTATAGATCGAGCGGTATCTCTAGTCTATCTTGTGTTGCTGTGTGAAGCGACTTATTTTGTGGCTTCTATAGGCTGTTCCATTATCTGAGATTATCCGTCGCGGAGTTACGAATCGGTAGATGACATGGGATTTGAAGAAGTAGAGGATATTCTCCATCTTCACCTCCCTTAACGCACTGCTTCTGTCCACTTAGAGAAGTAGTTGGTTGCTGCTAATATAAACCGATGTCCTCTGGATGACGCTGGTTCAAAAGGACCGATTATATCTGTTCCCCACATCTCGAATGGCCAACTAGCTATTGTCATATGCAGCGAATTTGGATGTCGATGTATGAAGTACCTGTGTATTTGGCATGACTGACACCGCTTCGCATATTTGAGGCAGTCCTGAATCATCGTGGGCTAGTAATAGCCCATCCTTTTTATCTTCAGCTTCATTTTTTGGTTCTACTTAATGAGAGCCGCAAAATCCGTCGTGTACTTCTTGGACGACTTTCCTTGCCTCCTTGGCTCTAAACATCTTAACCATATGAAGTCGAAGGATCTCTTTTATAGAGTATCATTGACGAAGGAGAATGACAGAGCTCATTTCATGAGCTGATATCTAGACGACGCATTCTCGGGTGTTCGTTGGGACTTAAAGTAGCCTATAAAGGCTTCTCTTCAGTCGTCGTCCTCTTGCTCGTTCTCTATTTGGAGAACTTCACGTTAGGTCGTTTCTTTTTCTTCTAATAGTTCTATTAGGGCTTCCAAAAGTATATCTGCTGGCGCTAGGATCCTGCGGCTTTGGATAATGATCCTTACGTCATCGAGCTCTTCATTGGCCAATTCCTTAGCCAACTAAGCTAACGCGTCTGCCTTGCAGCTTTCCGCTCACGGTATGGTTTACAGGGTATAAGAAGGGATTTGGGTTAGCAGTTGTTGCACTCTTTCACCATACCTTATTTGTTCTGGCTTGCATGTCTGATAGTCACCATTTACTTGACTGACTATCAGCTGAGAATCTCCATATATGAGGAGGTCCTTGATTCCCATGTTGATTGCGATCTCAAGATTGGCTATCAAAGCTTCATATTCCGCTTCATTATTAGTCCTGGGTTCCATCAAGGAAAGGGCGTAATGCAATACTCCTCCTTGCGGGGTCACGAAGATAAGACCTACCCCGACTTTAATTATATGAGTGTTCTTCTTTCGCTGCTTCATAGAAGACGCTCCATCGAAGTAGAGCTCCTATCGAGACTCATTTTCTTCTTTCTTCTCCTCGACTACGTCGAACACATATTCATCCGATAACTCGTAGTTTAGGAGAGAATCGGCTGGTATCGGATGTTTTGCAAGGAAGTCGGTGATAGCTTGTCCTTTCACCGCTTTAAGGGGTCGATATGTTATCGAGAATTCCATCAGCAGTAGGGCCCATTTGGCAAGCTTTCCTATTAGCATGGCCTTTGACATCAGATACTTCAGAAGATCCACTTTTGATATGAGATGGACCTCATACGCCAAGGCGTATTTGTCCGAGTTTCGTTATTGCGATGATTAGCACCAAGCAGTGTTTTTCAATGGAAAAGTAGTTGCTTTCTGTCCCCAGGAGAACTCGACTTAGATAATACAGAGCTCTCTTCTTTCCTTGATCATTCTCTTATGCCCATAGCATGCCAAGGGAACCTTCAAGGGCCATTGTATATAGGATAAGGGTTTTCCCTTAACCGGAGTGGCCAATACCAGCGGATTTTGCAGGTATTGTTTTATTGCAACCAATGCATTTTGGCATTTCTGATCCCAGATGAACGCGTTCCCCTTCTTCATTAGATGGCTATGCAGAGTGTTTTTCGTCACCCAATTGAGATAGAAATACGCGTCGCTTGTCAGGCGTGTTATAGATCCCCCCTGCCTGGGGTGGGCGGGATTTATTGATTGTGGGGATTTGAATCTCCGGAAGCCGCGGACTAAGTTGCCATTAATTACACATCACTTATGTTGCGAGGGAACCTCCTATTGATGGGTAAAACCGGTCATGCGAACTCAATGTGCAGAGTGTGCGTGTTGTGTTTTGAAGGGGTCTTAGATATATCGGGGGTCTCACAGAGTTTACAAGGGTCCCGCTACCCGAATAGCTGGTTGGAGGTCAAGAGGGCTAGCAGCCCCCTTGCGGGGGATGCATTTTGAGTGTGGAGCGTGTGGGAAAAAGAGGGGTCAGGAGCGTCCTAAGGACGCGTGAGATGGTGTGTGGGCGTTGGGCGCTAGTGGGTTACGTGCATGGCGCGTGGGCGATGGACGCCATAGGTCACGTGCATGGCACGTGGGTGCCGGCGGGTCACTCGCCCGGCATGTGGCCGTTGGGAGAAGTGGGTCACGTGCCCTACGTGTGCCTGTTGGGCGCCAGCGGGTGACGTGCGCAGCACGCGACCGCTAGGCACTAGTGGGTCATGTGCTCAGCATGTGACCGCTCAAAACACCAGCGGAAGAAGGGGCTTAGCCCCTGGGCTGGGAGTTGAACTCCCGAGAGGCTTTGGAGTTAAACTCCTAGGAAAGAAATTGGATATGGATTTGGAGTTAAACTCCCAAAAGGCTTGGATTTGGCGTTAAACTACTAAGAGGTTTGGATTTGGAGTTAAACTGCTAAAAGATCTGAATTTAGAGTTAAACTCGTTTGGGGATTTGGATCTTGGAGTTGAACTCCTCAAAGATTGATTTGGAGTTAAACTCCTAAAAGATTTAGATCTTGGATGGTGAAAAGAGCCTTTTTCGTCCTCTTCGAGTCTTGGGCATCCCTAAAATTGGTTCTTTTGAGATGGGTTTTTTCTTCCTCCTCTCTTTTTGTTGGATCTTGGAGAAAAGGGGACGGTGAGATTAAAAATCACCTTTTTAGAGATTTTATAGGAGATCTGAGCTCCCCTTCGAGGGTTTTATGGTGAAAAACTATTTCTTTTTGGGAATGGAAGAGTTAAACTCTTGATTTAATTCAAAAAAGAGAAGAAGCTTTAAAATCTTTAGGAAAGAGAAGGAGGTATAGAACCCTAATATTTTGAGGGAAATGTATTTTTTTCATTTCATCATAATGTTGCCTTATATAGTCATATAAGTTTACACTTAGCCCCTTGGGCTTTACAAAATGGTATTTAGCCCTTCCCATGTCCCCGTGCTTATTTAGTTTTGCACATGAGCCATGAGCTTTACAAAAAATTGATTTTATGCCTATTTTCCGTATATTTATTCATAAAAATTATATTAAAATTATTTATTACATAATTTTCTTCTTGGCATGTGGGAGGCCAACCTTTTCATATTTGGGCTCGACTTGGGCATAGACCCACCTGTTTTGGGCTTGGGCCCACTTGACTTGGAGTTGACTGTGACTTTGACTTGGTCAACCGCGGTGTAATTTTTTGACCCCAACAAAGTGCCCTCCATCAATAAATGCGCACCACGTATATGGATTGTGTGCATGAAATTGATGGGTTTTGTTCCGTCAGAAGTTTGACTTTGAGGTAGAGCATCATTCCGGGAGCATAATTCCAGGGGTCGGAGCATCGTTCCGATGTGCGGAGCATAATTCCGAGGATCGGAGCATCATTTTGATGTTGAGAGCATAATTCCGGAGGTCGGAGAATCATTCCGAGGTGGATAATTCCCGGGTCGAAAGTATCATTCCGCGAAGCGGAGCATAATTTCAGGAGCATAATTTCAGGTCAGAGTATCATTCCTAAGAACGGAGCATAATTCCAAAGGGAGGATATATTTTGAGACGAAGCATAGTTTCGACGTAGGGTTCTGGGGCGAAGCATAATTTTGACGTGGGACAGGTATATCCTGAGACGAAGTATAATTCCGTCACAGGGTTCTGAGGCTAAGTATAATTCGACACGAGACATGTATATCTTGAGACGAAGAATAATTCCGATGCAGGGTTCCGGGACGAAGTATAATTCTGACACGGGACATGTGTATCCTGAGACGAAACATAATTCTGACGCAGGGTTTAGGGACGAAGTATAATTTCGACACGAGACAGGTGTATCCTGAGACGAAGCATAATTCCGATGCAGGGTTCCGGAATGAAACATAATTCTGACACGGGATAGGTGTATCCTGAAACAAAGCGTAATTCCGGCAGAGGGTAGAAATTCTTAACGAAGTATAGTCCGATGCAGAAGTAGATATTCTGAACGAAACATAGTTCCGATGCAGAGGTTGATTCCATGGAGAATCATAATTCCGACTGGGAAGGCAGATACTCTGAGGCGAAGCATGGTTGCGACACGGGGCACATTCTGAGACGAAGCATGATTTCAACGCAGAGATAGATGTTCTGAATGAAGTATAGTTCCGATGCAGAGGTTGATTACATGGCGAAGCATAATTCCGACAGGGAAGAAGATACTCCGAGACGAAGCTTGATTTTAACATGGGGTACATTCTGAGACGAAGCATAATTCCGACCCAGAGATGGACATTCTGAACGAAGTATAGTTTCAATGCAGAGGTTGATTCCTAGGCGAAGCATAATTCCGATAGGGAAGGCAGATACTCCAAGGCGAAGTATGATTCCGACACGGGGCAAATATTCTGAGACGAAGCATGGTTCCGACGCAGAGGTTGTTGGTTGACTTGTTTCCAAAGAAGTGCTTAATTCCTATGGGGAGGTCGTTGGTTGACTTGTCTATTTGATTTGATTAGGGAGTTTCTTATCCGTCCAGCGGGGCTTTTGAGCCCGAGAGTTGGAATTTGGGTTTTTGTTTGGTGTCAGTATCGCTACACTGGAATATTGTACCAACCCTAAACTTTCTGTACAATTTTTTCAAAAAATACAGAAAGGGTTTTTTTGCCTGAGCACAAGTTATAAGTTTGTTTTTCTTTTTAATAGCACAAAGGAGCTTGTAGCTCATTGGTAAGACCTTACACTGCTGAACCAAGCCACCAGAGTTCAAATCCTACCTCCCACATTATTTTTAATATTGTTTTATTTTAAAGTTTTAGAAGTCCAAGGGTCTATACGTTCATAACTCGTAAAAACCCCACTACACCCTAAAAACAAACTGAACCAGAAGATAGACCAACCGACGGCCAACCCAGGGGACCCCCGACCCAGCCTGACTCGGCCGGATCGGGCCGGCGGCGGCGGCGACTCGGCCGGCGGCGGCGGCCGAGTCGGCTTATATGCTGAATCGGCCAACATGAAAGTTATGCCGCTTCACCTCCCCATCACTCCTGCACACTTTATTTCTTTGGATCGGTTCCCAAGCGCTCTTAAATCCCATTAAACCCTATTTTTATTATAAATTAATACAATTTTCAATACACCCCTTCACCTAACCCTAACCCTAGCCTTACCCTATAAATACAGCCCCTAGAAACACCCCCTTCTGATCAAAACTCTCAATAAAATCGCTAGAAGTATAGTGTACAATTGAAGTTAGCAAAAAACGAAAGCTCCAGCGAAATTCCGACGACAACCCTAGGAGCTCCCGGCGATGAAACGATGCACCGGCGCCTCCTACTGCTTCCTCTCCCTCTTTTCTAATCTCTAAACTCGTAAGTTCCACCTCTCTCTCTCCTTTGCTATTCTAAAAAGTTCTTATTCTAAAACCTGACGGAATCGGAGTTAATCCGATTTCCGATTCGGTTCTTCCTAAAAAAAATTCAACCTTCTCTTAAATAAAATCATACTATACTCTTACATGTTGACTATTAAACATTAACAAGTCATATTGAACAAGTTCCATATCAAAAAGATTTCAATTTCAGTTGTTATCGTACTTTTTCACTAAAATACCATGCAGTTTAAATTCGACATTAAAACATCACAATCTTGCTATACCTTTAAGTAGATCATGAGGTAATGACTTACCTCCTCACACACTCATATGCAATATAGCACAATACCTTTTGGGAACATAGAATACGGGAAAACGAAAATTTACATATAAATACCACTAACTATTAAAACCGTTTTCTATAAGAATTCGTATTTTTTATAAATCTTTGCAAAGTGCCGCAACAACCCATTTTGGGGAACCCGACTGGGATGGTATGGATTATCGCACATCCCTGAGCCTAGTAGTGCGAGATGCAGACCTCCACAAGGAGCATACTGTCTCGAGAGATTTAAAATACGAAAATCTTAAGAAAATGAGATTTCTAGAAATATAATATATAGTTAGATTATTTTTATATAAATATATATATGTATCATTAAAATATCTATTTTGTGATAATATAAATATTTCAACTTTTTCTAAAAATCACAAGAATTACTTTACATTAAAATACCATGAAATCCATACAAGTTCAATACTACAATTAAATAACCATGTATTATGAAAAATAGGTTTATTCACTAGAAATGTCATAAATATAAAATCTACAACTATGAAAACTCTAAAGACGATAAATAAATACTTGGGGTGTATTTTGAAAAGTATACCAATTATTTTTACATAAAATCCCCTCAAGTTCTATAAATTACTCTAAAGACCCTAGTAAATATAGGTTTAAGCGGGACAAGTCTCTTGAGCCTCAGGGAGCTGGAGATATGGGTGCTTGCCTATCTAAGGTAGATAACTTAACAACGGTGTTATCAAAACGGTAATCATCTTTGAAAAATACACAAATCCTGCCGCCCATGTGCAGCGGTTACCGATAACATCAAAACAATCAGGACTTCAATTTCTTTTCTAATAGTTCTGACTCAGACCGAGTCTCATTATAAATAATCTGACTTGAATATGATTCAAGTAAAATCTACAACCTACAATCCAATATGAATCCATGAATACATATATTCAATCTATAACCGAACCATGGATATACTTCCATTTACATGATTCTCCAGTTGCATTTACATGATTCTCCAGTTACATCCATTTACTGATATCATGGTTTCGGCAAGTCATCCAATTATACAAGCTATATTATAGGACAATACAAGTTGCAATACAATTCAAACAATACAACAATACAATCAAGACATCGCGGGGTTTAAGGGGTAGATTGGTACGGAAAGTGTTAGAAGTGGCACGAGACTGCAACCATAAGACACCTAACTTGTATTCCATTGCTGTTGTACCATGGCATATATGGTTCCTTGAGTTCCTGATACCTTAGTCTCCAGGGCAAGTGAGACCCCTCTCGTATACACTGGCATCCTTCTGTACCAAGCTACAAACAACAGAGTTAACACTAAATACAACAATATAACAATATAATAAAACTTTAAAGTTACTCTCTCTCTCTGCCTTTTCTATTTTCCCCTTACCTTTGGGACTTACCGAGTGATTGTTCACTGTCGACATTCCTTCTCTTTCTTCTTGGAATGTTGTCAGGTGATCTGGACACTCAGGAGATCGAGCCTACTAGTGAGGACTTGGACCAGCTTGCATATGACCCAGAGCTCTAGCTTCATTGTACACATTTTTATTTCAGTGCTTTTCATTTCTGTTATGCCACTGTTTAGGCATTGCTTTCATTCAGTTGTATTTACTTTTCCATGTATTGTAAAACGAATGTGAATAAATAAAGTTGCTCTTTTATTATATCTTGTCTCTTGTGCATTTATATTTATATTGCTTAGATACTCTTAGCGTATTTGCTTCAGAGTAAATACGTAGCGGCCTCGTTGCGTCCCCTTCACCATACACTAGGAAGCGGGGCGTGACAGGTTTATTGGCGGCACATGCATGTCTGGGCTGTATGAACTCTACCATGCAGTTTTGTTCTGCGTGGACATCCTAAGCAATATAACATAAGAACAAGCAACTAAAACATTCTTTACAATTCATGTTTCTTGAATCTTATCATTTCATATACTTTGAATCTGTCCTAACCCAAAATTTTATTCAAGGTTATGGATTCCCCAAACAACACCAGCACTACTTCAACAACACTCCACCTCCACTACCAATCACACATGCCGTCCCTGGTCCGCTCAACCAAGCAAACGGTCCTGCTTGAGGCAATCCGTAGCCTCCTCGAGGGACAGCAGCAACAGACTGCTATTTTAATGAACCATCACGAGACAGAAGCACCTGGGGTGAAGCAATTCAGGGCTTTACACCCCCAAAAATTTCTTAGGAAAGGAAGGCCCACTGGAAGCTGAGGAATGGTCTCAGAGTACCGAATATAATCTAGCCACAGCACAAGTGCCAGAAATAGCTTGGGTTCTTGTTGCAAAATTATAGCTCACGGACAATCCACGGATTTGGTGGAAGGCGGAAGAAAGCCGTCTTGATAAACCCATCGAATGTAAGACTTTCCGAGACATGTTCGATGCAAAGTACTTCCCTGAGACTTTCAGATTCGACATGGAACAGCAATTCATCCATCTGCAACAAGGTTCAATGTGGACCAAGTCAGTAGATGAATATGACGCTGAATTCACCATGCTCAGTCGGTAAGATATGTCTCAATGTTCGAATTTATATCACATACTACACAGCTAACATAAGACCGTAACAGGTTGCGGCCCATCTCATACCGACTGCTGAGATTAGAGCTAGAAGATTTCAGCAAGGGTTGAACCCGGAAATCCAAGCTGCTCTAGCTACTGGGGATTTCCCAACCCATGATTTGGCTTTGAAGGCTTCCCGAAGATACGAGGCAGTAGTAAAGAGGAAGGGCATACCTCAATCTGCCGGTTTGAAATGCCCTGCCCTTCAAATGGCAGGAGGAGCCTCTTCCAGGCCATCGTTCCAACCCGGGAGAACTGAAGAAATCAATAACCAGCCAATACCAGATTTCTGTTTCCATTGCAAGAGAGATGGACATTTGATAAAGGACTGTAGGCGCGTAAAAGGCATGTGCCTAGTTTGTGGCGTGTCCAATCATAGAATTGAGACCTGTACATATAGATACAACTCAGCTCACACACCCACCCAACTACCCACAGCGGCCAGCTATCCAGGCTCCCTGCAACTCGTCCCGCACTCCCAGCACCACCTCCACATGGATTTCCTGTATAGTCAATCGCCAATTCCATCAGGCACTAAGGAATATGCCTCGAGGACAGAGGAATGTGCCTCCAGCTAGGAGGAACGTGCCACGGCGATAGGCTTGACACTTAGCAGCCGTAGAAGCCGAGACAGTGACCAAGGTAACACTAGTAAGCCATGTTCATATCTTTAATCCTTGTATCACTTGGTCATTCTTCACACCCTATCTGTACTTCAGTTACTAAACTTTCCTTGAATCTGTTACACTTTCCTTTTACAAATTTCAAGGACGAAATTTTTATAAGGAGGGTAGAATGTAACAACCCTAAACTTTCTGTACAAATTTTCAAAAATATACAGAAAGGGGTATTTTTGCCTGAGCACAAGTTATAAGTTTGTTTTGCTTTTTAATAGCACAAAGGAGCTTGTAGCTCATTGGTAAGACCTTGCACTGCTGAACCAAGCCACCAGAGTTCAAATCCCATCCTCACATTATGTTTAATATTGTTTTATTTTGAATTTTTAGAAGTCCAAGGGTCTACACGTGCATAACTCGTAAATACCCCACTACACCTTAAAACAAACTGAACCAGGAGATAGGCCAACCAACGGCCGATCCAGGGGACCCCCCGATCGGCCTGAATCGGCCGGATTAGGCCAGCGGCGGCGGCGACTTGGCGCAGCGGCGGCGGCCGAGTCGGCTCCAATGTTGAATCGGCCAACATGAAAGGTATGCCTCTTCACCTCCCCATCACTCCTGCACACTTTATTTCTTTGGAACGGTTCCCGAGCCCTCTTAAATCCCATTAAACCCTATTTTATTATAAATTAATACAATTTCAATACACCCCGTCATCTAACCCCTAACCCTAGCCTTACCCTATATATACAGCCCTTAGACACACCCCCTCACTCCAAAATTCTGTTCAAAACTCTCAGAAAATCCTAGAAGTTTAGTGTGCAATGAAGTTAGTAAAAGGCGAAAGCTCCGGCGAAATTCCGACGACAACCCTAGGAGTTCCCGGCACCGAAACGACGCACCGGCGCCTCCTACCGCTTCCTCTCACTCTTTCTAATCTTTAAACCCGTAAGTCTCACCTCCCTCTCTCCATTGCTATTCTAAAAAGTTCTTTTTCTAAAACCTGACGGAATCGGAGTTAATCCGATTTCCGATTCGGTTCTTCCTAAAAAAAATTCAACCTTCTCTTAAATTCAATCTTACTAAACTCTTACATGTTGACTATTAAACAGTAACAAGTCATATTGAACAAGTTCCATATCAAAAAGATTTCTATTTCAATTAACTTTTTCACTAAATACCATGTAGTTTAAATTCGACATGTAAAACATCACAATCTTGCGATACGTTTAATTGGATCACGAGGTAATGACCTATCTCCTCATACACTCATACGCAATATAGCACAATACCTTTCGGGAACATAGAATACGGGAAAACGAAACATTACATATAAATACCACTAACTATTAAAACCGTTTTCTATAAGAATTCGTATGTTTGTTATAAATCTGTGCAAAGTGCCGCTGACCAACCCATTTGGGGGAACCCGACTGGGATGGTGCGGATTATCGCACATCCCTGGGCCTAGTAGTGCGAGATGCAGACCTCCGCAAGGAGCATACGGTCTTGAGAGATTTAAAATACGAAAATCTTAAGAAAATGAGATTTCTAGAAATATAATATATAGTAAAATTATTTTTATATAAATATATATAGATGTAACATTAAAATATCTATTTTGTGATAATATAAATATTCCAATTTATTCTAAAAATCACAAGAATTACTTTACATTAAAATACTATGAAATCCATATAAGTTCAATACTACAATTAAATACCATGTATTATGAAAAATAAGTTTATTCACTAGAAATGTCACAAATATAAAATCTTACAACTATGAAAACTCTTAAGACGATAAATAAATACTTGGGGTGTATTGTGAAAAGTATACCAATTATTTTTACATAAAACCATCTCAAGTTTCTATAAATTACTCTAAGGGACCCTAGTAAATATAGGGTTTAAGCGGGACCAGTCTCTTGAGCCTCAGGGAGCCGGAGATATGTGTGCTTGCCTATCCAAGGTAGATAACTTAACAACGGTGTTATCAACACGGTAATCGTCTTTGAAAAATACACAAATCCTGCCGCCCATTGTGCAGCGGTTACCGATAACATCAAAACATTTAGGACTTCAATTTCTTTTCTAATTGTTTTGACTCAGACTAAGTCTCATTATAAATAATCTGACTTGAATATGATTCAAGTACAATCTACAATCTACAATCCAATATGAATCCATGAATACATATATTCAATCTATTCAATCTATATTGACCGAACCGAACCATGGATATACTTCCATTTACATGATTCTCCAGTTACATCCATTTACTGATATCATGGTTTCGGCAAGTCATCCAATTATACAATGTATATTACAAGACAATACAATTCAAACAATACAACAATACAATCAAGACATCGCGGAATTTAAGGGGTAGATTGGTACGGAAGGTGTTAGAAGTGACACGAGACTGCAACCATAAGACACCTAACTTGTATTACATTGTTGTTGTACCGTGGCATAAACGGTTCATTGAGTTCCTGATACCTTAGTCTCTGGGACAAGTGAGACTCCTCTCGTATACACTGGCATCCTTCTATACCAAGTTACAAACTACAGCGTTAACATTAAATACAACAATATAACAATATAATACAACTTTAAAAGTTACTCTCTCTCTGTCTTTTCTATTTTCCCCTAACCTTTGGGACTTACCGAGCGATTTTTCGCTGACGACATTCCTTCTTTTTCTTCTTTGGAATGTTGTCAGGTGATCTGGACACTCAGGAGATCGAACCTACTAGTGAGGATTTGGACCAGCTTTCCTACGACCCAGAGCTCTAGCTTCATTGTACACATTTTTATTTCAGTACTTTTCATTTCTGTTATGCCACTGTTTAGGCATTGCTTTCATTCAGTTGTATTTACTTTTCCATGTATTATAAAAAGAATGTGAATAAATAAAGTTGTTGTTTTATTATATCTTGTCTCTTGTGCATTTATATTTATATTGCTTAGATATGCTTAGCGTATTTTGTTCAGAGTAAATACGTAACGGCCTCGTCGCGTCCCCTTCACCATACACAGGGATGCACGGCATGACAAATATGGTATCAGGAGTGAATCATTATTTGCCATGGAGAACATGGTATTTGCGTTTTTGTTTGGCATCAGCATCGCTACACTGGAATATGGTAACAGGAGCGAATCATCATTTGCCATGAGAGGATTTGAGGATTTTGGTTTTAGTTCGGCGTCAGCATCGCTACACTGGAATATGGTACCAGGAGCGAATCATCATTTGCTGTGAAAGGATTTCCCTTGTCCCTAGTTTAAAGACTTAGAGGTCATCTGTTCCCAGTTTTACAACTTAGAGGTCATCTGTTCCTAGTTTAACGACTTAGGGGTCTATTAGATCGAAAGTTTGGAATTTTGGGGTTGGGGTCGGCATCAGCGTTGCTAACACTGGAGCACAAGTACTAGGAGCAATTCATCATTTGGATTTGCCTGTTGGGGAGCGATGGCTTACGAGACAGGTTTAGGTCTCTATCACCTAAGGATTTTCAATTTTATGAGCCGTAAGGGTCCCATAAAAGCATTTTCTCCCTATGAGTCGAAAGGATCTCGTAGGTGTATTTTCTCCTTAGGAGTCATGAGGACCCCCTAGTGTGTTTTTACCTTGTAAGTCGTAAGGTTCGCACGAAGATGTTTTCCTACGAATCAAGAGGATCTCGTAAGTTTTGTTCTTATCATGCATCGTGAGGACACATGAGTGGGTCTTCCCAAATAAAGCATAATTCCAAGGGCTGAGACCTGCCATGGGATTCATGATTGCGGTAGGGCATATGTGTGATTTAACTTGTTTTATGCCCATGAATTATATACGGTAATCAATTTAGGGATCGACTGTAGGGCTGGTGTAGTGAAAATCGGTTGGGATGGGGTTCATTTGTGTCTGTGGATTGTATACGGTAGTCAATTTAGGGATCGACCGTAAGGCTGGGAGAATTTAGGGGATTTGGAATTTTGTGGGCGTCTGGATTGCTAACACTAGAATAGTATCAGGAGCGACTCATCATTCGCCGTTGGGATATTCGGGAGTTTGAAATTTTATTGGCGTCTGCATCACTAACACTGAAGTATGGTTTCAGGATCGACTCATCATTCGCCTTTGGAGGGGTTTGAGATATTTATTTATATACACATTTTTTTACCGCGATTGCTCCATCATTTCATCTTTTCTTATCGCGAAGGTCGCGATTGCCTTATCATTTCGGCTATTTATTCGCGGTTGCCCCAACATTTCGGCTTTATTTTCATTTTTTACTCGTTGATTTTTATTGCGAGTTGCCCCATCATTTCGGCTTTATCTTATTTATTTATTTACACATATTTTTTTTACTCCCCTAGTTTAACGACTTAGAGGTCATCTGTTCCCAGTTTAACGACGTAGGGGTCGACTATTCCCAGTTTAATGACGTGGTGGTCAAGGGTGTCTGCTTATCGAAGCCTCTCGAACTTTGATCTTGGCGAGGCTGAGTTGATGACCGTAACTTTATGGCTTGCCGGTACATCCGAGGACGGTAGATTTTTCACAGCTTTGTATTGGTTCTCGACCCAATCTTTAAAAACATAGCAGTCTTCGATGGTATGACTCACAATCCAATGATATGGGCAGTATATGGGATTGTCGATCATGTTCATTTCATGTAGCCTCTTTGGAATAGGCAGTTGCAGACCGTTGTTCAAGGCTTCCTTGAATATTTTGCGGACTTCGTTCCTCCTGAAGGTGTATACTTTCTTCTTTCTCTCCATTAGAGTCGGTGACTTTCCTGACGCTGGTCCTCCAGGCCGAGCAGTCCTTGGTTTTCCTGCTATCCGCTTACCCCGTTAAATGTACATATCGGAGGGATTGGAAGTTTATCGCGGTCGTTTTTCGCAAAGGTGTTTCGCTCTTTGGCTTGAGGGAGTATCAGTTGGCTGTTTTAGGATATCAATCCCTGGCTCATGAACCAAATTTTGATTTTGCTGTAATTGCAATCGGGCGACTTAGGTGTTGAGATCTGCGACAACGTTTGCCAGTTCGTCGACTTTGGAATGGATCTTGTCCAACTTCTCATCCCTTTCCTGAAGCTGCTTTTGAAGCTATTGGAATAATTTGCTCTATAGTTCCGGATATGATAGCCGGGTCATCCTTACTGCCTGAGCTCGATTCGGTATGAACTATGGGCTCCTTTGGCTTAATGGCCTGAGTGGTCTTTGTAAGCCCGCGGGGGCGCCCCGGCCGTCGATCCGACGCCGGAAACGCGGAAACAAAAACTTTGCGAACTTTGCAAACCGGCACCACCGCGGACTTTTCACCCGGATCGGGCCATTAACCTAGCTAACTAGCAAACAAGAAAAGAGTAGAGAAGTATACCAATCGATCCGTGTCCTTCGGTCTTCATCTCCACTCCGATCTCTCGCGGAATCTCCGTCCATCATCGTCTCGTCGGAAAGGACACCACATAGCCGGAATCTTTTACGGGCTCCCACCTCTTGACCGAGGCAACTCGGGCGCGAAGTTGGCTAGCCGACGCGTCCAAGAGATGCTATAGAATAGTGTAGTAGCCATGTCTCTTGGGGTTTCATGAAGTTGCCATGTTGGAAGGATGTGAGGAGGAGAAAGAAGTGAGCTATGAAACTTTGATGCAACATTAGAATGAGAATGATTTTCCATCAACTTCAAAAATGAATTCTCTCTCTTTTTTTCCTCACCCCTCAAGTGGCCGGCCCCTCTCATCAAGTGAAAATGGTGGAGTGAAAAAGGAAGCTCAAAAGCAAGAGGAGAAAGAGAATGATTAAGGAAAAAATAATAAACTCAAATGATAATGGTCACAACCATTTCCTTTCTCATCCAATCAAACAACCATCATATGAAAAGCAATGATATAGACAAGAAAAGAATATCATCATGATACAAGTCTCATCATATAGCCACAAATGCAAGAAAACCCCTCATAAGTAAGTTAATTGCAAACTTGCAATTAACCCCCCTCTAACGAAAAGTCCGGCCGTGAAGGAACAAAAGAAAACCGGCCGGAACGGAATGCAAACTGGCAACTTCAGAAAACTGATCCCGTAATAAATTACAGGAAAACCCCACCACTGCAAATACATGCCCGCATTTGTATTCCCACTGAACACAAATGCAAAGAGACAAAACTACACTATCACATACTAGGATCCGGCTTAAGCCAAAGCCGGCTAGTAAAAACCGTCCGATCACGATCCGTGCAATACCGCACGTATCTGATCGAACCCTGCCATATCTCCATACGGCCTCTACAGCGTTTTGCCCGAAACCTGAGTAACTGAGTGTGGTGGACTCTAAAGACTCGTCAATACCTTGGCTGTGGATTTAACCACTAGTACGTCAGAGGTATAAGCCAATACGTGACGGGCTACCAAGTATTGACCAAAAGGGACGTCGATGAGCGAACTCATCCTGACACCCTACTGAGCCTGTCAGTGACAATATCCGTACAGTCCGGTCCGTTCGTCTATGAGCATCGCATGGCGGGCCTAGGGGGTTGGTAAAAGTCAGACCCCCAAAAGCGGTACAAGTCGTGTTGGAGTGTAGCCCAGGACACCCTGAGATACTACTGGAATACTTACCAGCAAATCTCCTGCCTCGGCCGAGGGCTTTGTGTAATGGCTCTCCTAGACACAGCGCGACCTCACCCCCAATACCGGGAGAGACGAACCCCTGAAGATCCGCTCACTGCCTCCATGTGGCTCGGGACTGTACCCAACTAAAACCTGTTTGCACGACTCCTTTGAGCCGTGGTAGGGTAGTAATCAAAGCACAGTGGGAACTCATACGAGACAAATGACGATCTCAGGTGGATGAACTAACCTGTACACATGTCACCAGGGAACTGCTATCTGACGTCTGGTATAATCCCAACTAGCAGGTTCCCGGCGAGTCCTGTCCGGTGTACTCATAACCCAATGAGCACCTGTATACATCTTAGGTGAACCAACTGACACCAGTGGCTTGTGAGACCGGCCACCGCCCCTCGTCGGGGTCTCGACTGTATACACTAGTCTACTCTGGAGAATCGATGCCCTGTCTCGAAACTCCCACGACTAGGGACCTTTTAAGGATATGCTTATGGACTCCAGCTCTCACTTATATGATCTCCCTCATACTGCTGGTAGTCAAGCAAGAATCCTAGGGGCTCTATCAACGTGCAATAGCGACTCGTAAGGTCACCTAAAGTAGTACACGATGATAAAGATAAACCAGATAGCATACTATCATCTCGAGTAAGACTGTCCTACTGGGACAGGTCCTCCCCTCAATCATTGCAATCACGTGCTTGTGATCCAATAATTGACTCTGAAGGCACTATCTCCAACAATCTCCCACTTGCACTCAAGGCTAATTATTGCGATGTCGCATACTCACAGCCCGTGTGATACCGAACACCCAACTCCTCTACTAGTCAGTCTCACAAAGCTCGTTTGTGAAACTATTGCGTTCGAGGAATAGCCTCAGTGAGTGGATCCGCTCTGGTGTTTCTTTCTATGTCTCTATATATCTCAAGTTCGCGGAGAAAGCCATCTCCCGAAATGAGCAATACCTGTCTTAGAATGTCTGGATGTCTGATGAGACCTAGCTCATAAATGAACTCCAAATCCAAACTTCTTAGACTGTATCGTTAACTGAACTTAATCAGTATCCTGCGCCATGCCTTCCCTCAGTATCCACCTGGACCAACTGTCCAAAATACTGCCCCTCGTCAGAGGGAAAACTATAACTCTGACAGCCACTCTGCCATCCAGGTCACCTTGGAAGCCTGGAATGATAACAGTCTCCCGAAGGAGAATACTGTTATCATATCTCTAGAACATTCACTTATGTTCTAAAACTGCATCCGACTGTTTCCCCAGGATTGGATCAATATCAACTTATTGCATCTACTGCAAGAACATAATTTGGTGTGGTACTTGACATCTCATGATTGACTCAATTGCCTAAGCAAGTGATCTGCCAATCATGCGTATCCCTCTCCCCTTTAGTCTGTAAGACACCTTTAGAGAGGGTGACTCCATTACCTGCAGGTACACCACCATGCCAGGAGTCGTCCATTCTAAATACTCATAGAATGCTGTCAAGGTACCCAGATTAGGAAACCACCCAAATCTAGATCTAAAACCATAGATCTAGTTACCAGAATGTCTGATGTAAGATCCAAGTCCCATGAGGAGAAACTACTGTGTGACGACCAACGTATAACCGATCGTAGTATAGGAATATTACTTCCTACTCTGTGTATGTCATCAAATACCATGACATCACACCCTACTACCTTCTCAACAGATCCATCCCCTATTCTGATGAAGTCAAACCTATGACTGTCATATCAGAAATAGATGATCTATCTCCGCTATATCTGATTTAGTCTACAAATAGACATAAGCCTGATGTCCACCAATGCTTCCGCTGCTCCCACTGACTACGACAACCCTCTGGCAGAGTCATATACACGTACGCTTCTAAAACCAGTTTAGAACGACGCTATACTCATCCTCCTGCCGAGTCTCAAAGTCTGGAACAACAGCAATGGCAAGTCTGGGTAAACAAGAACCTCCCTGCCATCGTCCTTGAGCATACCGAAGTACCTCTCGAGTTCCTGAGGTTACCCACCATATCTGCGGAGTGGCCAATGGAATGTCAAACCAGATTGAATCTTTAGGTTCTTATCAAATCTTCAGTAATTGTTCGCGGTTCTGGAATCACTTCCAGTTCTACCATACTCCCACTACTGTTTTTCTGAAAAAATCCATTTTTAATAAAACTGTGGCGAGTCAAGAACAATATCACTATTGATCTTCCAGATGGTAGAAAGTCAACCCTCGTCATAGCCCGAGTCAACCCACAAACAACCATTACAGAAACGTGCCTTGAGTTATCCGGAGTCTGGTTTTAAGCATAAGCCGGACAACTCCCCGTATCTTAACAATGTCAAGATATGAACTGTTCTATATCCAATATAGAAACAGAGGCACTGATTTAATTGAACCAGATTCAAATCATGCAGCTGTCTCCAGTGCATGTCAACTAAATGGAAGGAGGCCGATCAGCGTTACTCAACTTAGGAATGCTTCCAATTATGAGTAACCTGAAAGAGAAGCAAGTTCTCTTAACCATTACTATCAACTGAATACCATATACAAGTATCTACATCTTCGATCACCTTGAAGAATCCCGATACTTGCAACACCTGGTTCTCTACTTTATTCTTATACCTATAACTTCTCAAAACTTCGACCCTGTGTTTCTACGAAACACCTGTCTAAGAACTAGAGAAGTCATAAGTAAACAGAATACAGTACGAGGACCAACCCCTCTGTCGTCATGGACACTGGACAATATACAATACTCCGTATAAGTCCCTTGAGTCTAGTGACTCAATCACTGTGTGTCGTAGGTTGAAAACTGTACTTTTGGTTAAGAAGAATTACACCGCTGTTCAATGCTCCTTACCTAACCATATCTGGTATAGGTAAATGTCATAGACATAATTTCAAAAAGGTATGTGTCACTCTATAAAAATAGACGTACAGATATATCAATTTGAAATTGGTGCACAACAACGGATATTCAAAACCAAATATTTACCGACCGGCAAACAACCCAGGTGGCTTCCTCAAATATCACCAATTCCAACGAATCCCGATATAATGAGGATGGTCACCTAATTCCCAATAACTTACTCCCACTCATCATCTGTAAAACCATACAGATGTGAGAATCATACCTGGTAAATACATACCCTGGAGTAAGTGTCTAATTGGGAAATCAGTTTTCTTTTAACAGTACACAGTGAACCTGAAACATTGAAATGTTTCGATGGGGTATCCTGGTATTCCTAGTAATGCCTCTTCCATTATCCAGATTCACAACTATAACCGTATAATTCTTTGCCACTTCAACAAATCCCTTTATATGTCTTTAGTTATTACCTTCTGTACACCCTTTTAGGCCAAATGGTTTTCTTCTTTCCCTACCGTTCGGCACCAGCCTATGGTTTGGAAGAAGACTATCCAAAAAGCATAAAGGGTGTACTGTCCTAATCCTAGGAGCACTCGCAACGCGAGAGAAGGTGAAGATAAAAGACACCTGAATGTACTTTATTCCTATTTCTCCTGAACCAGGATCCATCCCCGAACTGGAACGAGTTCCTTTCGAGTTCGTATATAACCATACGATGGATTATCCAATCAACTGGGATCTTCGTAGTGATACGGAGTGTCCTGGAGAAATACAAAGGTGATTTAGGATTGGCGAAGAAATACTTGGTTTGTTCGTGAATAGCAGTCGCACTTTACTTTGGCCTCTTACTAATCCCTTGCTTTGTCTTAACTTAATACCTTCTGTACACCGTTTAGGGTAATTGGTTTTCTTCATTCCCTACCGGTCGGCACCAGCCTATGGTTTGGAAGAAGACTATCCAATTTGCGTAATAGGTGTACTACTCCTAAACCAAGGAGTACTCACAACCTGAGAGAAGGTGAAAAGAAAAGACAACTGAATAGTCCTATCCGTTTTCTCCAGAACCAGAAACCATCCTCGAAGTCCTTCGAGTTCGTATATAACCATACGATGGTTTTGTCCAATGGAAGTGGACGTTCGTAGTAATACGGGGTGTCCCGGAGAAAAGGGTAAAAGTAGGAGTGGCAAAGAGGTTTGCAACTCTGACAATCCAAAAGCCTGTGTTAAGTAGGTTCGGTCAACTAGGTCACTGAGTCATAGTCTAGGGTCGGGTCAATGGTCGCTGCCAAAGAGAGAGAGAAAAGAAACACTCAGCGTGCACTCTAACCTAGATCAGAATGGTTGTCACTTTATCTAATCAGGAAACCTCCCACTGTAACGTTAAATTCTTCCCCAAACCTGAAAGAAGAATTAGCCGGGATCACCCGAGGAGTAAACCAACTTATCAGTGGGAATCGGGATCCAACCATCATCGCATGATAACGTGACGGAATCCGCTCACGCTATCACACTCCAGAAGGTATGCGCATATCTGGCAAGTTTCAGTACTTTTGAAACTCCCGATGTGGATTTTTACCCCATGCTCTTATGACCTTGACTAAGGCCAACAAATCATAAGTCACATGTCAAGTTCTACCCGTCATTGTCCAGGTTGATTTGAACCCATCCGTACAAGCCCTTGACAAGGGCCAACAAGGCTATACGATTGTCCCAAACCAACGCATCTATCTATGCAGCATATGAATACCCAACAGCTACCAAACACTGTGCCTTGACTATGGCCAACAAACACAGCTTGAATACTATTGACTACCCATATGAAACGACGGAGGGCTACGAATGGTTTCTGGCGAAAACCTTTAACGTAATGAACTTGATATCGTTGAAGGAATTGATAGCTTTAAAAAATATAGTGACGAAAACCTTTACTAAAGAGGTCACTCCCGGTGAAGGGATCTCGGCTCTTTCCCCGTAGAATGAGGTGCAGGATATTCCAACTGAATACCACGATGCAAAGCAAAAGTAATCGGCTACAGTGAAGTTATTGCCCTGACGCAAACTTCTGTCCAAGGGGTCACTCCCGGTGAAGGGATCTCGGCCCTTGCCTCGTCGACTGAGGAGCATGATATTCCAACTGAATACCACTGTGCATAACAAAAGTGAACGCCCTTGCAATAACAGCTTTTAGAAAAAGTGTTCCAACAACATCAGAATAGGTTTGTTTATCTTGCATTGATTCGAATCAACGCAGTCCCATCAATTGATCACACCACAAAGAACGAAAATATACTGACGTACGTATATGCCATCCGCATTCGCCACTGGGTCCCGTCATCACCCGTTAGGTTAGCTAACTAACGACAGAGCGGGGACTGGACTAGCGCGGATGAAAAACATATACAACATCTACTAATATATATACAATATATAATTTTCGCTCAAGGCGTGATGAAAATGCAGCAACACAGAAATGTATAGCAACACAGATCAATACAGATATCTGGGATCCCCGGGTTTCACAGAGCCGCTGCTGAAACCCGACGTTCCCCTGGTCGTGTGGATAGCCTGCGCAATGAAATCCTAGACCCCTACGGGCGCGGCAAGTTACCCGCCAAAACCTGAAGCGAGGCAGCCCCCTTCAGCAACGTGAATGGACCACCCAGCACTTCACGGAATCCGGTAACTTGGGCACACCTCCTGGGTCAACCTGTACCCCCTACGAGTGCGGCGAATAGCCCGCCAATTCTAGAGTGAAGCCCCTTCCGTCTCAACGCCATGAGATGCGGGCTCGTTGCCCTCTAGAACCCGGCTGTCCGTGCACCCCTCCATAGGGTAATCCTAGTACAGAAAGTAAAATATACATACACCGGGTATATCGACTGCAACCTGGTCGTGCCCCAAAAGAATAATACAAACAGGCAGTGACGGCAGTCCACAAGTCGGACGCTCGTCCCGCAATATCAAATGTACATAATACAACAATACTGTACTAACATTGCAACCAGGCTATCCCCCACGACCGATCCGTAACAACACAGCAATACACAGAACATCAACGTGAATGTCACGTTCGCAAATCCGTCTAACCGGGCTATAGCAGTTAGATAGGATCTACCGATCAAGTGACATTCACGGTCGCAGATATAATGTAAATACTGTGAACTGGCATGTTTAAAATATCCGATCGAACAAAATTTATCAAGTGGGCCCCAAGCAGTACTGTAGCACTCACAGAAAATCTGGGCCCAAAAAGAATATCCCAAAACCCCCATTCTGAACTCAGGAGCACTCTGAAAAATTTTTGGTCAAATGAGGAGTCAAAAGCACGGCGGAACCGCGGCCCAAGCATGGGTTTGGCCGCGGTTCCAAGGTCTTATGGACGTATCAGGTTACCAAAATTTTCCAGTGTTCTTAGAATTCACAGTACATGTTTCTGCAACGACCTGAAAAATTTTTGGAGCTTGAAAAAATTTCGACAGAAACATGAAGTTTTGAAAATGCGGTTTTTGGGGTTTTTGTTCGATCGAGTTCTAAACATACTAGAGCAAGCTAGGCATGGTTAATGGTGTGGCTCTGATACCAATGTAAGCCCGCGGGGGCGCCCCGGCCGTCGATCCGACGCCGGAAACACGGAAACAAAAACTTTGCGAACTTTGCAAACCGGCACCACCGCGGACTTTTCACCCGGATCGGGCCATTAACCTAGCTAACTAGCAAACAAGAAAAGAGTAGAGAAGTATACCAAGCGATCCGTGTCCTTCGGTCTTCATCTCCACTCTGATCTCTCGCGGAATCTCCGCCCATCATCGTCTCGTCGGAAAGGACACCACATAGCCGGAATCTTTTACGGGCTCCCGCCTCTTGATCGAGGCAACTCGGGCGCGAAGTTGGCTAGCCGACGCGTCCAAGAGATGCTATAGAATAGTGTAGTAGCCATGCCTCTTGGGGTTTCATGAAGTTGCCATGTTGGAGGGATGTGAGGAGGAGAAAGAAGTGAGCTATGAAACTTTGATGCAACATTAGAATGAGAATGATTTTCCACCAACTTCAAAAATGAATTCTCTCTCTTTTTTTCCTCACCCCTCAAGTGGCCGGCCCCTCTCATCAAGTGAAAATGGTGGAGTGAAAAAGGAAGCTCAAAAGCAAGAGGAGAAAGAGAATGATTAAGGAAAAAATAATAAGCTCAAATGATAATGGTCACAACCATTTCCTTTCTCATCCAATCAAACAACCATCATATGAAAAGCAATGATATAGACAAGAAAAGAATATCATCATGATACAAGTCTCATCATATAGCCACAAATGCAAGAAAACCCCTCACAAGTAAGTTAATTGCAAACTTGCAATCCTCCAACGAAAAGTCCGGCCGTGAAGGAACAAAAGAAAACCGGCCGGAACGGAATGCAAACTGGCAACTTCAGAAAACTGATCCCGTAATAAATTACAGGAAAACCCCACCACTGCAAATACATGCCCGCATTTGTATTCCCACTGAACACAATTGCAAAGAGACAAAACTACACTATCACATACTAGGATCCGGCTTAAGCCAAAGCCGGCTAGTAAAAACCGTCCGATCACGATCCGTGCAATACCGCACGTATCTGATCGAACCCTGCCATATCTCCATACGGCCTCTACAGCGTTTCGACCGAAACCTGAGTAACTGAGTGTGGTGGACTCTAAAGACTCGTCAATACCTTGGCTGTGGATTTAACCACTAGTACTTCAGAGGTATAAGCCAATACGTGACGGGCTACCAAGTATTGACCAAAAGGGACGTCGATGAGCGAACTCATCCTGACACCCTACTGAGCCTGTCAGTGACAATATCCGTACAGTCCGGTCCGTTCGTCTATGAGCATCGCATGGCGGGCCTAGGGGGTTGGTAAAAGTTAGACCCCCAAAAGCGGTACAAGTCGTGTTGGAGTGTAGCCCAGAACACCCTGAGATACTACTGGAATACCTACCAGCAAATCTCCTGCCTCGGCCGAGGGCTTTGTGTAATGGCTCTCCTAGACACAGCGCGACCTCACCCCCAATACCGGGAGAGACGAACCCCTGAAGATCCGCTCACTGCCTCCATGTGGCTCGGAACTGTACCCAACTAAAACCTGTTTGCACGACTACTTTGAGCCGTGGTAGGGTAGTAATCAAAGCACAGTGGGAACTCACACGAGACAAATGACGATCTCAGGTCGATGAACTAACCTGTACACATGTCACCAGGGAACTGCTATCTGACGTCTGGTATAATCCCAACTAGCAGGTTCCCGGCGAGTCCTGTCCGGTGTACTCATAACCCAATGAGCACCTGTATACATCTTAGGTGAACCAACTGACACCAGTGGCTTGTGAGACTGGCCACCACCCCTCGTCGGGGTCTCGAATGTATACACTAGTCTACTCTGGAGAATCGATGCCCTGTCTCGAAACTCCCACGACTAGGGACCTTTTAAGGATATGCTTATAGTCTCCAGCTCTCACTTATATGATTGCCCTCATACTGCTGGTAGTCAAGCAAGAATCCTAGGGGCTCTATCAACGTGCAATAGCGACTCGTAAGGTCGCCTAAAGCTGTACACGATGATAAAGATAAACCAGATAGCATACTATCATCTCGAGTAAGACTGTCCTACTGGGACAGGTCCTCCCCTCAATCATTGCAATCACGTGCCTGTGATCCAATAATTGACTCTGAGGGCACTATCTCCAACAGTCTTTTCATCATCCAGACTGAGCCGGTGTTGGGTAGCAACAACCACATTATTCTCATGGTCATGAAGCGTAAGAGGATTTGTTTTTACGGGCCCCACCATTTAGATTGTGTGGATTATGTGCCCGTCCACTGCCTCCTCATTGGCAATGTTGCTGGTTGGGCTTTTGGCTCGTTGCTTTGGTCCGCTCCTTTCAGGGAAGGGCAGAAAATTGAGAGCAATAGGTTCCCAAAGGGTTTCGGTCTCTATTTATATAAAATTGGCGGTCGTAGCTTGATTGTTTGCTATCACACCTTTAGACAGTTCTATCTCTCCTGCCTTGTTTTGTTTTTTGACCCAATCTTTAAAGACAAAGTAGTCCTCAATGGCATGACCTATCACTCTGTGATAGGGGAAATATTTGGGGTCGTCGGTCATATTCGCTTCTCTTGGTCTTTTTAATTATGGCACTAGTAGACCGTTTCGGACCGTCGTCGTGGCTCTTCCTCTTTGGGAAAGACATGTGACTGAAGATGGTTGTCCAGGATGGGTCCTTGGATGGTGTTGGTGCTTCGTTTCTGGCTTTACCCCGCTGCTTTCGCGCTGCACGAAGTGCTTGGTAGATTTCTGAAGAGAGGACGTCATGCCTTTTATGCCGAAGCGTGGACACATCTCTTCGTTGCACATTTTGAATTGCAGCCTTCTTAATCTTGGCAGACATCGCATTCTTCAGGACCCATTTTAAGGGTTTGAAAGAATTACCGGTTTTCACGGCTGACACGGCTATGGTCACGGAGCGGTCTGGGGTTTGGAAAATCATAATTTAATTTGGCCGGAGCCCTGGTCCTTTTGTTGGCCCTATATCTAAGCCGCTTCTACCTCAGCTTTTCCGATTTGAGCACCTGGCGGGCTTTTGCTCTTCGGGAAACCGCCGTAGGCCGAGTGATGGGGAGCCTTGAGATGACATCCACTCACACGTCCGTCGAAGTCATCGCCTAAGCTTGCCCGCGGTGTCTGTCGACTTCTTTTGTTTTGACGACTTTGCCCCCAGTTGGATCCATGGAAAGCCATTCAAACACTGACTTGCGCTTGTGTTGTGGTGCCCTTGCAATTACCTCATTTGGCCTCCTGCCCCTTGGGGTCGGTTTGGCCACTTTGTTTGCCGGGGTCTCCACCAGATGAACACTTCTGGCGTGATAGATGATGATAGAACCAAATTGGCATGGAGTCTCCTCCCACTACCTCATGAGACTCGCCGGGAGGATCACGTATGCATTTGTCTTGACCATATAGGTTACCGGAGTTGCGTCAGAAACAATGCTCGTTTTCAGAGACATGGTGGTTGAGTTCGAGATGACAATTGAAAGTTGTTAACCTACAAAAAGAAGCATGATTTCAGTACAGGAAATCAATGTATATGTTGATTGTGATCGTGTGAACGTTTAACCCGAAATATGGGAGGAAAGAAAAGGTCCCACCGGTCGTACAAGAATATATAGAGTGTTTTTCGTCACCCTATTAAGATAGGAATACGTGTAGCTTGTCAGGCGTGTTACAGATTCTCCCTGTCTGGGGTAGGCTAGGGTTTATTGGTTTTGGGGATCCGAATCACCGGCAGCCATGGACTAAGCTTCCGTTAATTACCTCTCACTTTTGTTACGAGGGAACCTCCGATTGACGGGTAAAACTGGTCATGCGAACTCAATGTGTAAAGTGCGTGTGTTGTGTTTTGAACGGGTCTTGATGTAAGTCGATGTCGCGCACCCCGCGGGTTCACGAGGAGGCGGAATATGCAAAAAACGAATTTTATATGCTTCGCAACACCGACTTGAACTCCAGGATTGATACTAAACCCTAACTAGCAAAACTGTTTGAGATTAACTACTCGGATAAAAAGTTATACCTTACAGAACCATGTCCTTCGAGTCTTCTTGCTGTCCTCCTCCTCGTCACAGTCTCCTCAGATCATATATGGATCGGGCCTTCTCGTCGGTCTCCTCAAGTCAAAGACGATCCATCTGAGAGTCTATAGTCCGATCTCCAACCTCAAATCCGAGGTAACTAAGGCACCTAGTTCACTAAACTAGATGCCTTAGATGATGTAGAGAGTGTAGATGGATTAGTTTGTCTCTAAATACCCTATGTTTCTCAACACATGAGACATTTAGTGTTAGAGGAAGAAGAAGGAGCTTGAGGAAAAGTGAGTGTAGAAAATTGAGCAAGTGAATGAATATGGCTGAGAGTTATCACTAATGAAGCATACCAATAATTCAATCACTAATGAAGCATACCAATAATTCAAGAAAGAAAATATCTCACCAAAATATCTAGCATGCTTCAATAATGATCAAGTGAGTCACCCCCATGAGTCACCAAGTAGCCATGCTTCACTTAATGCAAACCTCCACCTCATTTCCTCCACCTCATGACCATTTAATCTAAATGGTTAATACAAATATGAGGTGTCTTCTTCTAGAAATAATCTTGAGTAAATTACAAGAATGCCCATCATCCGTATATACATACCCGCACCCGTATTCCGAAGAATACGAATACAAAGAGAAGAAAATAATCCATCAATATAATACTAGGATCTGGCTTAAACCAAAGCCTACTAGTTTTATCCACCCGAACATCATACGTGCACAAGTACACGTATGTGATCGAAGCCCTGCCGTAAAACCATACGGCCTCTACATCTTTTGCTCGATGTAGGGAAACCCTCTATGTGGGACTCTAAAGACTCGACACTATGCTGGCAGTGGGTTTAACCACAAGCCGTCAGCGCTACTAGCTGTAAGTAACGACTGCCCAGGTATCTGTCGATAAGAAGGCCGATGAGCAAACTCATCCGAACTCCTACTGAGCCTATCACTGACAATCTCCGTACAGTCTGTTCTATTTCTCTAAGAGTATCGCATATTGGGCCTAAGGGGGAGGTAATCGTAAGACCCCTAACAGCACAATAAGTCATGCCGGAGTGTAGCCCAAAACACCCTGAGAAACTACTGGTGTACCTACCAGTAAATCTCGCTTGCCCTGGCCAGAGACTTTGTATAATGGCTTTCCGATCACAGCGTGATATCAACCCCCAATACCGGGAGAGACGATTCCTATCTAACCGCCACTGTCTCTAAGTACTTCGGGACTGCACTCAACTACTACCTGTTTGCATGAATCCATTGAGCCATGGTAAGGTAGTAATCTAAGAACAGTGGGAACACACTCGAGGAGAAGTAGCAGTTTCAAGTGGACGGACTAAGATGTACTCATGTCACCTAGGAACTGCTACCCGACAATAGGTATAATACCCACCAGAAGCTCCCTACGAGTCATGTCCAGTGTAATCATAACCTAATGAGCACCTGCATACTATCTCCAGTACGACGTACTAATGGCTGTGGGACAGACCATCTCCCCTGCTGGAATGAGAAGCGTATACACTAGTTTACTCTGGAGTATCTAAGCCCCGTCTCGATAATCCTATGACTAGGGACCTGTATAAGGATGTGCTTATAGACTACCCAGCCCCCACTAGTGTGACTGCCATCACAACGCTGGTAATCAAGCAAAGATCCTAAGGGCTCTACCAATATGTATAAGCGATATGCTAAAAGAAACACATACACATATTGAGGTAGAAACAAACCAGGTAGCATACTACCATTTCGAGCAAGACTGTTACTATATCCGTGTATATCCCAAGCTTCCAATATGTAATATACAAACCAGTATGATACAATAATGGACTCTAGGGCATATATCACTAACAATCTCCCACTTGCACTAAGGCCATGTATTAGCATATCGCAGACGTATCATCTCGAATAGCCTCTCGAACTGTGTCTGAGGGATGGCCTTTGTGAGTGGATCTGCAGTGTTGATCTCCGAATCAACTCTCCTCACCTCGATCTCCCAGTGATCTACGATCACTCTGATCAGGTGGTACCGCCTCAAGATATGTATGGACTTCTGAGAGGACCTGGGTTCCTTCGCTAAAGCAATAGCGTCGTTGTCGTCACAGTACAGAGGTATTGGATCTACAATGGATGGAACCACCTGAAGTTCTGTTAGGAACTTCCTCATCCAGACTGCTTCTTTCGCGGCGTCATAAGCAGCGATATACTACGCTTCTATTGTTGAGTCAGCAATGGTGTCCTGCTTGTAGCTCTTCTAACATACCACCCCTCCATTGAGGGTAAAGTCATAACCCGACATGGACTTGGAGTGATCCTTATCACTCTGGAAGCCGGAGTCACCAAAGGCCTCGATCTGGAGGTCTTCTCCACCATACACCAAAAACATCTCCTTAGTCCTTCTCAGGTACTTGAGAATGTTCTTTTCTGCGATCCAGTGGTTCTCCTCTGAGTTTGACTGATACGGGCTTACCACGCTAAGTGCGTAAGCAACATCTGGTCTGGTACACAACATCGCATACATTATAGAGCCTACCGCAGAAGCGTAGGGTATAACAACATGCGAGCTCTTTCCAAATCAGTCTTGGGAGACATCTTTTTGGAGAGGGTGATTCCGTGACAAACCGGTAGACTACCGCTCTTTGAATCTTCCATACTAAATCTCTTTAGTATGGTGTCGATGTACCTGGACTGCGAAAGTCCCAACATCCTCTTAGATCTATCACGATAGATCTGGATCCCCAGAATGTAGGAGGCATCACCCAGGTCTTTCATGGAGAACCTCTTTGACAAGAATCCTTTAACTAATTGTAGCATAGGAATGCCATTTCCTATCAGCAGAATGTCATCCACGTACAAGATGAGGAATACCACAGTTCTCGCTACAATCTTACTATAAATGCATGGATCATCTGGATTTTTGAGAAAGTCGAATTCTTTGACCGTCTCATCAGAACAGATGTTCCAACTCCGCAATGCCTACTTTAGTCCATAAATGGACTTAAGCAACTTGCACACTTTCCCGCAGCTCCTACTCAGAATGAAACCCTCTGGCTGATCCATATAGACGCACTCTTCCAAATTACCATTTAGAAAAGCGGTCTTTACGTCCATTTGCCAAATTTCATAATCGTGGAAGGCAGCAATGGAAAGAAGGATCCGAATGGATTTGAACATAGCCACTGGAGAAAAGGTTTAAACATAGTCCAAACCAGGTCTTTGACGAAAACCTTTTGCAACATGTCTAGCCTTATAGGTTTCAACCTGTCCATCTACACCAATCTTCTTTCTGAAGATCCATTTTCAGCCTACGGGTTTTACCCCTTCTGAACAATGTCCAATGTATATACTTTGTTGGTGTACATGGACTCCATCTCGGTCCGCATTGAATCCAGCCATTTTACCGAGTCACCGCTCTGAATTGCTTGCTGGAAGCTAGTTGGCTCATCATTGTAAATGATGCAATCCTTTCTATCCCCATCTATGAGAAAGACGTAGTATCTCTCAGGCGGATGAGATTGCCTACTAGTCCTGCGCAGTGGCACGAGAATGTCCTGTTCTTTCGAAACCTCTGGTTCTACCATGCTTTCAGTAATAGGTTGTGTTTCTGGAATTTCTTCCAGTTCTATTGCGCTCCCACTAGTTTCTTTTTCCGAAAATTGATTGTCCAAAAAGTGGGCATAGCGAGATACAAAAACCTTTTGTTCCTCTGAATAATAGAAAAGATATCCCCTGGAGTTCTTTGGGTATCACATAAACTTACACAGTACTGAGCGTGCCTCGAGCTTGTCCGCATGCTGCTTTTTTACAAATGCAAGACATCCCTATATCTTCAGATACAGAAGATAGGGTTTCTTCCCACTCCATATCTGATATAGTATAGTTGGCACAGTCTTGGTGGGAACCATGTTCAAAAGATATGTAGCTGATTCTAGTGCATAGTCCCAGAAGGATCACGGTAACTCAGCGTTACTCATCATGGAATGTACCATATCCAATAAGGTTGTGTTCTGTCTTTCTGATGCACTGTTGTGTTGTAGTGTGTATGGAGGAGTAAGCTGATAGAGAATTCCATTCTCATTTAAGTAACCCAGGAACTCGGCACTTAAGCATTCACCACCTCGATCAGATCTATGTGTCTTGATACTTTTGCCTGTTTGTTTTTCCACTTCATTCTTATATTCTCGGAATTTCTCAAAGGCCTCGGATTTATTTTTCATCAAGAAGACATGTCCATACCTAGAGAAATCATCCGTAAAAGTAATGAAATAGGAATAACCACTTCGTGCATGTGTATACATTGAACCATACACGTCGTTGTGTATGAGTCCCAAGAGCTCGCTCACTCTTACTCTGTGTCCAGTGAACGGAGTCTTTGTCATCTTTCCTATGAGACAAGATTGATAAGTTGCATAAGACTGATATTCGAACGGATCCAAATATCACTCTCTATGTAACTTCGTCAACCGTGTTTCATTGATGTGACCCAGTCTACAATGCCGCAAGAAAGCCTTATTTAATTCTGGAGACTTTCTTTTAAGTGTGTTCTGGACGTTGAAAACCTGATCTTGATTTAATACGTATATACCGTTATCTAGTGTACCTGACCCAATCAAACCTTGATTTAGGTGGATGTGGACCACATCGCTTACAAATGTAAAATCATATCCTTCTTTAGAAAGTAAAGATATAGATATGATATTATAAGCTAGACTAGGTACACACAAACAGTTACGTAAAATCAATATCTTCCCACTTGTCAATCCTAGATGATATTACCTTACGGATACAGTGTCCACGCTCATTCCGTTAGCAACATTGAGAGTCATATCACCTGTCCTGATAACACTACGGTTTTTCAAAGCCTGTAATGAATTACAGATATGATATCCTAATCCGGTATCTAGTACCCAGGAAGTAGAGTTAATTGACATACAGTTTTCAATCACAAACACACTCGAATCCGAAGCCACAACGTGCTTCGGATCCTGGATTCTGGCTTTCCACGCCCTGCATTCATTCTGCCAATGCCTTTTCCCGTGAAAATAGGAACATCCCTCCTTCCATACTGTTATCCTTGAAACTTTTGCCCTGCCTTTTCCTTCTATCTTACTGACACCGCCTATCGGCTTGGTGGATGCCTTTTTCTTCTCTCCCTTAGCTTTCGTCTTGGATCAAGAAGAGAAAGATTCCCCAATAAGCAGAGCGGGTGTCTCCCTGGTTTCCTCCAGGGTGTAACTAGAAGGTAGGGAATGTAGAATCAAGTCAGCATATGACCGTTCTCCAACGTGGTCTCCAGGTCCGTGAGCTTTTTAAAATAGCTGATCATTGTAGGGACGTGGTCCCCTACAGTTGACCCTACAGCCATCCTCGCTTGAAGCAATTCTTTTGAGGTCTCATATCTTACGATATGAGATTGCTCTCTATATAAATCTTTGTTATGGAAGAAGATAGAAGCTAAGTCCATCTTCTCGTGCTGCCTCTGGTGTTCACTATCCATTGAGGCCAACACGTGGTACTTGGCATTCGCACTGTCTTTTTCCGATATCTTACGGATATCAACATCCGCGACGGTGGAAACTGGACCTAGGAAGGCAGGGGATTTAGTAGTATGGAGGTGGTCCAGCTTGTCATAGGTAATGGACATCTGGACAAACCTTTGCCAATTAATATAGTCTGGCTTAGTCAAATTATTATCTAGCTGTAACCTAATCTTGGTCACCTGGTCGCTGCAATTAGAAGAGAGAAAAGAAAGCACTCAGCATGATACTCTTGCAAGTTTAGATTGGTATTTAATTTATCTAAACAGGATGGCTCCCGCTGTATCTCGAATCCTTCCTCAAACCATAAAAGAAGAATTAGTCAAGATTAATCTCAATATGTGCATGTGTTTCTTTTAGCATATCACTTATATATATTGGTAGAGCCCTTAGGATCTTTGCTTGATTACCAGCGTTGTGATGGCAGTCATACTAGTGGGGGCTGGTTAGTCTATAAGCACATCCTATACAGGTCCCTAGTCGTAGGATTATCGAGACAGGGCATCGATACTCCAAAGTAGACTAGTGTATACGCTTCTCATCCCAGCAGGAGAGATGGTCTATCCCACAACCATTAGTACGTCATACTGGAGATAGTATGCTGGTGCTCATTAGGTTATGAGTACACTGGACATGACTCGTCGGGAACTGTTGGTGGGTATTATACCTATTGTTGGGTAGCAGTTCCCAGGTGACATGAGTACAGCATAGTCTGTTGACTTAACACTGCTGCTTCGCCTCGAGTGCGTTCCCACTGTACTTTGATTACTACCCTACCACGGCTCAAAGGAGTTGTGCAAACAGGTAGTAGTTGGGTGTAATCCCGAAGCACTTGGATGCAGTGGCGGTTAGATATGATTCGTATCTCCCTGTGTTAGGGGTTGATATCGCGCTGTGTTCGGAAGGCCATTACACAAAGTCCTTGGCCAAGGAAAGCGATATTTACTGGTAGGTATTCCATTAGTTTCTCAGGGTGTTTTGGGCTACACTTCGACACAACTTATTGCGCTATTAGGGGTCTGACGATTACCACCCCCTAGGCCCGATATGCGATACTCTTAGACGAACTGATCGGACTATACGAAGATTGTCACATACAGGCTCAGTAGGAGTTCAGATGAGTTAGCTCATCGTCCCTCTTAGCGACACATACCTGGTTAGCCGTTACGTGCAGCTAGTACCGCTTGCTGCTTATGGTTAAACCCACTGCCAGCATAGTGTCGAGTCTTTAGAGTCCCACACAGAGGGTTTACCTGCACCGGGCAAAAAGTGTACAGGCCGTATGGTTTTACGGCAGGGCTTCGATCACTTACGTGTACTTGTAAACGTATGATGATCGGACGGATAATACTAGTGGGCTTTTGTTTAAGCCGGATCCTAGTATTATATTGATGGATTATTTTCATCTCATTGTATTCATATTCTTCAGAATGCGAATGCGGGTATGTATATACGGATGAGGAGCGTTCTCGTAATTTTGCGGGAAAGCTTCTAGAAGAGACACCTCATTGGGGTTTCTTTTTCCATTTGGATTAAAGAATAATGAGGTGTAGAAAATGAGTGGAGATATTTTTGGAAGAGGTATGACTCATCACTTGACAAATTAGATATTTGTGAACCATGGGTGATTGTTATGAGATATTTATCTCATCAATAATTCACATGGTTCATTATTCATCACAAATGAGAAGTCATTCTTTAGCCAAGCTCTATTCTCCTCTCTCATTTTCTTCAAGTGACCTTTTTCTTCCTCATAACTCTAAACCTCTCATGAGTTGAGAAACCTAGGGTTCCAAGATATAAATCACTCCATTTTCTCACTCTACACCACCTAGGACTTCTAGTTTAGTGAACTAGAAGCCGTAGTTACCTCAGATTCAAGGTAGGAGCTCGGACTATAGACTCTCGGGTAGATCGTCTTTGACTCGAGGAGGCCGTCGAGGTTGCCCGATCCGTTTCGATCCTTGGAGCTGACGATGAGGTGGAGAACAGCGAAGAAGACCCGAAGGAATTGGTATCGTGAGGTATAACTTTCATCCGAGTAGTTAAACCTCATTGCAAGCTAGCTAGTTAGGGTTTAGTATCGATCCTGGAGTTCAAGTCGGTGTTGTGAGCTTTGAAAATCATTTTTTGAATATTCGGCCTCCCCGCGGACCTGCGGGGTGCGCGACATCGACTTACAGTGGTATCCGAGACTTACTAAACCATAGCTAACTTTTTAGACGAAGTGTAAAACTACGAAACCGAAATAACTCCGAAACACGAAACCTAAACTCCAATTTTCTGTCAAATTTTTACGAGCCTCTATTTTTTTTAAAACAATTGTTGAGTACTCTACTTGTTGTGATATGAACACACACAAAAAATGAAGCAATTCTACCTAAATGTTACCGGCCAAACCCTCATTTTTCCATGCCTCACCTTTTTTATTTTCTTGGAATTCTTTGAATTTTGGTCTGTGTTCTAGTTGCTTGGATCTAAGGTCTCAGGTGTTGTTTATTTTTGCCAATTTTGGATATACTGTTATCTTTTTACTGTGGAAATACGGAGTGTTTCAAAGTCGCGGTTTTAATGTCGTTTAAAAAGTTTCAAGTTGTGATATATGTGTTTGGAAACGTCGACTATTTGCTATACGTCGATTAGTCGGGGTTGCACATATCTGTGTTACTGTTCTATTGGTTTATGTATATGAACTTGTTGGATCGTCGTGGATGAATATACGGGGATCTGAGATGAGGGTTTTCATTCTTTCATTCGATATAAATTGTAAAGTGATGTAATATTCTTTTGCGGGGCACATCCGGGTTGAGGTTGTAGCCACCGTTGTATTATTTCATTTACTGTTTTCTGCTCCTAGAATACACCCAAGGTGGGGTGCACAAACTACCGGATACTTTGAAATGCCGAGTGGCCTACTCACTTTGATGAGGGTGGTTGCTTCACTTCGGGTATTTGGCGGGTAGTGTGCCGCACCCGTAGGGGTCTAGGGTGGGGTTTGGCTATTCATCACGACCGTGGAATCCGTCTTTCATTACAGGCATAAAAGAAACACGAAATTCCTAGTATATCTAATATGTTCATCTGTGATCTGGAATGCCTATTATTACGTCAGACAAATGGTTATTATATATATGCTATATAATAGACGTTGCTTATGTTTTGCATCCGCGCTAGTCCAGCCCCCGCTCTAGCGTTAGTTAAGTAACCTAACGGTGTTAGACGGGGCCCAGTGGCGAATGCGGAAGGCATAAATGGACGTGGTATTTTCGACTTTTTCTGTGATGATAGGTGTAAATGATGGGACTGCATTATTAATGCAAAGCAAATAAACCAAAGCTGAATCGTTGGAACAATTTTAAAACCACTCGGTTTTTTCAAAACAACATACTTTTAAATGCGGAGCTTAAACCACTCCTTTTAAAAGCTATCATGTTCCTTTGATTATATCAAGTTCACTACGTTCACGGTTTCGCCAAAACCATTCGTAGCCCTCCGTCATTTCATATGAATATTCAGTAGTATTCAAGCTATGTTTTTTGACCTTCTCCAAGGCATAGTGATTGGTAGCTGCTGGGTATTCATATGTAGCATAGATAGATGCGTTGGTTTGGGGGAGTCGTATTACTTTGATGGCCTTCGTCAAGGGTATATATGGGTGGGTTCAAATTAACCTGGACAATGATGGATAGAACTTGACATATGACTTATTATTTGTTGGCCTTCGTCAAGGTCATAAGTGCATGGGGCAATAATCCACATCGGGAGTTTCTAAAGAAACTGAAACTTGCTAGTGCTGTATACCATTTGGAGTTTGATAATGTTGGTAGGATTCTTTCAGGATTATCACCCCCGATCCTACTGTGAGTATATGCTACTCTTCGGGAGATTTTCACTTAACGATTAATACTATAAACCAAGTAGGTGTCTAGAACAGTGTTAGCGGGGCTACGCCTCCAGGGAAAAGGGGTTATTTAATTAAGGAACTTCGCGAAAGCTTCGTAAAACCTCCCTCGAAGTACCGACACTAGCCTGGCCGAACGGTAATGCAAGTATTGTACGGTGAGATTAATCCTGACTAATTCTTCTTTTATGGTTTGAGGAAGGATTCGAGAAACAGTGGGAGCCATCCTGTTTAGATAAATTAAAAACCAGTCTAAACTTGCAAGAGAATCATGCTGAGTGTTTTCTTCTCTTTCTCGTAATTGCATCGACCAGGTGACCAGATTAGGTTACAGAAAGATAATAAAATGACTGAGTTATACTATATTGACTGGCAAAGGTTTTTCAAGATGTCCATTACCTATGACAAGATGGACCACCTCATTACTACTTAAGCCCCCGCCGTCCCAGGTTCAGTTTCCGTCGTCGCGGATGTTGATATCCGTAAGACAAGGGAAAAAGACAGTGTGAATGCCAAGTGCCTCGTGTTGGCCTCAGTTGAAGGTATATACCAGAGGCAGCACGAGAAGATGAACTTAGTTTCCATCTTCTTCCATAACAAAGATTTATATGGAGAGCAATCTCGTATCGCAAGATATGAGACCTCGAAGGAATTTCTTCAAGCGAGGTTGGCTGTCGGGTCATCTGTATGGGAGAAAGGGGACTTTTGTAGAGGGAAGCTGCAATGATCAACCGTACTAAACAGCTCACGGACCTGGAGACCACGTTGGAAAACGAGTCATATGCTGACTTAATTCGACAGTCCCTACCTCCTACTTACGCCCAGGGGAAGAAAGTTATACTTCCAGTTGAGAGCACCCTAAAGGAAAGCAGGGAGACACCCGTTCTTCTTATTAGGGAATTTTCCTCCTCTGGATCCAAGGCGAAAGCCAAGGGTAAGAAGAAGAAGACCTCTGTTCATACCAGAATATTGCATTTTATACCGCCCATTCTTACGCTCGTTTGTTTATAGGTAGGTGCTTTTAATCAGTGTTTGCTACATAATTGCAGGATACCGGTTTCGGCTCTAAACAGTGAATATCATGGAAAAGTACGACAAATTCTGGATTACTTCCAACAACAGATAAAACACGGGTCTCCGCTCTCTATCCGTATGTTGCCACACACCAGTTTAAGGGACAAAATGGCAAATCGATGTCATTTTCATGCACAAAGCTCAATGTCAACACAAGATCCAAGAAATCTACGCGGAGCTCGAGGAAATCATGGCAAAAGATCCACATCACATCACCTTTTGATCTACTGAAATTCTGGAAGAAATGTGAAGAGCTTATGAGAAAAGTCATATACCACACAGCAGACAACATCAAACCAGGGATCCCCACAAAAACTTACAGCCCAATTCCCTATTATAGCCGCGGTTCCGCGGCTTAAGCAGGCTTATGCCGCGGAACCGCGACCATATAGGCTCCGCAGACGATCAGTTTTTAGGGGCATTTAGGTAACTTCATTTGAGGCCTGAAAGTTGCCCTAGAGTCTCAGTTCCCTGCCTATAAATTACCCAGAACTTGCCAAGCCAATGGTGTTCTTTTTCATGCCTCTTTTTGTTAGGATTTAGCTAAGTTTCTTCTTCTTCTTCATTCTTTCCTCCATGAAAATTGTAGTGAGAGCTTTTTGAGTGGAAGATTAATGAAGATGAGGGTTATTTTTATCTTGTCTCTTTTATTTATTGTCTTGTAATTTTATTATCTTGTATTGTAATTTTATTATTTGTTGTTAACTAGTTGTTGTTATTTCTTTTCTTGTTCTCTTTTCTTTTCTTCTCTTAGTGATGATACTTGACGGAGTTCCTTGCTAAGGTGAGGACCCAAGAGTTAGCTTGCTTCACTTGTAAAACCGTATTTTCCTCTTTCTTCCTTCTTGTTTTCTTTTCTTTTCTTTTATGATGTGTGAATAATTTCCCTCTTGTTAAGGCTAAGGAAGGTGGTATGAGGGACAGAGAAATCCCTTGTGCTTCTCTTTGCCAAACATCTTGAAACGACCCCCGACCAAACAAACGCAACCCCCTCACCTAGGCGCGCTATACGTGACATATGGTCGCGACCTAAGTCGAGAAGTCCTTTAAGCGCACTACAACGTGACATGTAGTTGTGACTTAATTGGATACATGGTTGCGGGTGTTTGGTCGAGGGTTGGAAATAAACGTATTTAGCGGACGGACAAGGGGCACTAGAAATGGATTTAGCGTTGGAAAGCTTGCTTAAACTCGCAAATCCCATTCCTATGTCCTCCTAATCCCCGCTACTTTCGATTATCCCAACATCGTCTTAAGAATGACTAAAGATAAGTACAAGACTAATCCTAACTCTACTAACCAACCTTAACCTTAACAAACTTACTTGAACATAAATACGAACACTTAGGATAGAACTGAACAAACATATACACATTCTTTATTGACTCATCTAAAACTCGAACGGACTTACAACCATCTCCCTGCGGATCGACCCGTGCTCAACCGGCTAGCTGCATAGCAACACCGTCCTGATCGCGGTTATAACTTTAGTACTTTGAACATCCGACACGCCAAAAGCGTGCGCGATCTTGTCTTATAGGAAATGTCACGCCCCGCTTCCCAAAATAAGGAATACGAGGGGTTGACAAGGCCAGCCATGCTCCTACGGTCAAGGAAATGTTCTGCCGTAGTCACACTTCGGCTTCTAGTTTTACATGGTAACCAGTAAATAATGCGCAGGTAATGAGAAATGCAGTAACTGAACAAAAAAATATAAAGAACTAACCTGATGGGAAACAAAAGGGTATAACCCTGGATGGCAAATCAAGATGTCCGTGATGTACGTCTAGTCCTGGTCCAGGCTAAATCCTCTCCTCACACTGAGCATGCATACTCAGGTCGTCAGAGCGACACAAAAGCAATATAATATATAGATATAAGTGACAACTCGAACAGTGATAATAGATATATATATATAACAGTAAATCAAGACGGTATAGATATGAACATGCAGTAACCAATGAAATGTTTAATAGATCTAGTGAACAGTAAAACAGTGATATAGTATGCCAGGTATGTCAACACAGTAAAAAATGTATATCGATGTCATCATCCCTATCAGTCTCTAAGTCTCACTGTACAGGTCACTAAGCCTATCGTTAGTCCAAGTGTGAGAGTCAACCACTCGCGAGTGTCCTCCACCCAAGGGTAGAACCCAAGGGCAAGAGACCATGGGCCCAACATGTAACTCACGGTAATAATCATGTACCCTATAAATCTCCATATATCTCAATATATATATAAGCCGGCATGGGACTCCCGAGATTCTGTTGAACTCACACTCACACTACCCCACACCCCGTGGTCTACATCAAACGCTAACCATAACCTCAAATACCAATCGGTCTGTGACAAGTCTGCGCGAGAACTAGAGGTAGGACCTCCATCAAGCACGTCCTGACTAATACCTAAGATAAATGGCAGTGTATGGTGCCTTATCTGTGACACCCATGCAAGAGCTTCCATAAGTGTCCCATACCACTTATAGTCACACGTGCACGCGTTCCACAGACGTCGATAATGCAATAGAATAATAAGGTCCACTGATTGTGTACAAGTACGTGTCACTTTCACTTATTCACTTATACACGAACACTAACGTACTTGCCACAATCATCACTAATACCTAACACTGGGTAATGCACATTATCACTAAGTTATCAATGCAGTGACATATGTATGATATGATCCGTAAACAGTATGTAAAGCATGATTAGGATGTGATGAATTAGTAATCTACTACTTGCAATATTTATCATAAATCAAACGTGTACAGTTTAGCGAAACGACAAATGGGGAATAAATAGTATGTTCAGTTATCTATTCAGCGAATTTGGTTTCACGCCAAACGGGTTTCAGGATCACTAATTATGGCTATTTCATTTTAAGCGTTCACGGCTGGAAATCCGGTTTCAGAATAGGAAGTCCGTTTCGTAACGCATTTTAATCCTAGTTGGGATCAGAATTTAGCAGCTCTACAGTTGAATGAAATCTAGAGTTTTCAGTAAGGTTTTCAACGCAACAGATGGATCTTCAATCGCGTCGGTACGTCAGGAGATATACACTATTCAATACTAGTATGTCGATTCTGATTCTGTTGGGACTGTTATACGTCCCGATCTTTTAAATTACAGGTTAAATAGCAAATGTTGACGAAACAGGGTGAAACCAGTTGTATTATCTAGCTAACAGATTCATATTTAATAAACAGTAGAGTTCCGTAACCTAAGAATTAAGGAAACGGTGCGGTACCCATTACGGGACAGCACACAGTAAACAGAGTCGCTCTGGACTGCAGTCCAGAGTCGCACTCCGATCCAAATATTGTCACAGTTTAAGTATAGAAACAATTAGAAACTTGTATAGGGTTATATTTCGTCGAGTCGGCTTCGATTTGAGCCCTCGAACGCATCATTTCAGTATGTATATAATTTATGGTGATTTTAACGGTTTTCAAGTACAAGAAATTTCCAGTTTTACACGTAAACTTGGGGGTAGTCATTTTAGTCATTAACAATCATATTTTCAAACGAAATTCACACACTAGATTCACAGCCATACGGGCCAGATTATACAATTGAGTTCCGCCAAATTAAATGATGATTTCCATTGAGAACATGCATCGAACAGTTGCGTCGTAATTTTTAACAGAAAGGTAAAACATAGGATATACACGATTGTAATTTGTTATTATCATAAAGTAGCATGTAGCAAGTAGGGAACTTGCCTGACGGCGTATCGACGACGGTATGGCAGCGGCAATGGCGCGATCGCGACACGCGCGTGGCACGACAACGACGATTCAGGCACGGCACAACAGCAACAAAGTTTCTATTTTGGCTCGAGCTTGGCTCAAAGTAAAGAGGAAATCTCGGCTCGGCCTCAGGGCTTGGAGTGGTCGAAAGATAGGAGTTTAGGCAACGCGCAGGCAATGTCCGACGGCGCAAAGGGCTTGAGCGGTGGCTAGGAGCTCCGGCAAATGTGGCAGAGGCTGCGACGGTGAAGGGCGTGGAGGTGGGCACTGTGGTTGGGTCTCCAGAGGCTGAGAGGGAGGCGATATTGGTGGTGACGGAGGTGGTTCCGGTGAGGAGCTTATCGGCGGCGGTCAAAGACGGTGGCTGCGATGGTTGATGGGTAGTTGGTGATGGTTTCGTGTTGAGGTGGCCAGAAGTGAGCTCAGGGATGAGCCGGTGGTGGTAGTAGGTGCTTGGAGCTCGGTGGTGCTCAGTGGAGTTGATGGAGATTGCGGAGGAGCTTCTGGCGGTGTTGGTAGTGGTGGCAGGCGACTGGGGAGGAGACAAAGTCGGCGATAAGGATATTCTGGCAGCTCGTTAGAGATGAGAAGAAGTCGATGGTGCTAGGGGCTCGTTGGTGAGGTAGTGATTGCCGTGGTGTTCAAGTTGGTCACTGGAGGTTGCTCGAGGGAGATGGTGAGGTTGTCGACGAAGTAGGAAGCTTGTTGGCGAGTGGAGGAGAGGGGCTCGATGGGGTTGGCCGATAATGCGGGTGTGTAGGGAGGGTGTCGACGGTGAAGACGAGAAGGAGATGACGAGGTGGAGGCGAGCGACGGTGAGGCAGGCGAGGTGGAGGCGAGCGACGGTGAGGCAGGCGAGGTGGAGGCGAGCGATGTGAGGGGACGGCGGCGAGCGCGACGCGCTGGCGTGAGCGTGGGTTCGAGGGAGAAACGGGAAGGGAAAGAAGAGAGAGAGAGAGAAGACGTGGGGGAGAGGGAAAGAATTATAAGAGGAGAGAGAGAGACGTGTCAACGAGGAGAGGTCGAGGGCGCGCGTCGTGGGTAACGCTCGCGAGCGGGGCACGGCTCATGACGAGCGGCGACGTGGGCGCTGGCGTTGGGTGCGGCGAGGAGAGCGGAGGCACCGTAATGAGCGGGAGAATATAGCCGTTGGGAAGAAGGAGTGGGTAGTGGGCCGGGTCGGGTAGGAGCGGGCGGGTGAGGGTGAAGCGGGTTGGGCTGGGCTGAAAAATAAAAGAATTATGAGGGAAAGGAAAGAGGGCCGGGCCGGGGATTTAAAAAAAAGAGATTAAGTTTATAAAAATAAAGGAATGGGCTGAGGGAATAATTTAAATACTTTGGGAGAAAAATGGTTGGGCCGAGGAAAATAGGTTTTGGGTTTTAATAAAATAAATTAAGTTATAAAAAGAATGGGCTTGGGATTGGTTTGGGCTGGGGAAAATTATTTGCTAATTCTAAATAAATTTTGTGTTGGGTTTGAGGAAAAGGAAACTATACAAGAAATAGGTAATCGGGTTCTGGTCTAGCTTAGGGAAAAGTAGTGAAGGGAAAATAAAAGTGTGTTTAGGTTTTATTTTTCTTTGGAAGACTACCAGGTAGAAAATGAAATAGGTTTTAGAATTTTAAAAACAATAATAATAAACTAAATAACTTTTGAGGGGAACAAAATACGAGTATTGGTATAATAAGAAGCTGGGTATTACAGGAAAGATGACAAAGATTCCGTTCACTAGACACAGAGTAAGAGCAAGCGAGCTCTTAGGACTCATACACAGCGACGTGTGTAGTCAAATATCTACAGAAGCACGAAGTGGTTATTCCTATGTCATTACTTTTACATATGATTTCTCTAGGTAAGGACATATATTCTTGATGAAGCATAAATCCAAGGCTTTTGAGAAATTCCGAGAATATAAGAATGAAGTGGAAAAACAAACAGGCAAAATTATCAAGACACTGAGATCTGATCGAGGTGGTGAATACTTAATTGCCGAGTTCCTGGGTTACCTAAAAGAGAATGGAATTCTCCCTCAACTTACTCCTCCATACACACCACAACACAATGGTGTATCGAAAAGGTGGAACAGAACCCTATTGGATATAGTTCGTTCCATGATGAGTAACGTTGAGTTGCCGCGATCCTTTTGAAGTTATGCACTAGAATCAGCTCCATATCTTTTGAATAAGGTTCCTACAAAGACTGTGCTTACCACACCATATCGGATGTGGAGTGGGAAGAAACCTTATTTTCAGTATCTGAAGATATAGGGAGGTCCAGCTTTTGTCAAAAAACAGTATGCGGACAAGTTCGAGGCACGCTCAGTACTATGTAGGTTTGTGGGATACCCAAAGAACTCCACGGGGTATCTTTTCTATCACGCAGAGGAACAAATGTTTTTTTGTTCCTTGTCATGCCCATATTTTAGAAAATCAATTTTTTGAAAAAGGACTAGTGGGAGCGCAATAGAACTAGAAGAAATATCAGAACCACAAACTATTACTGAAAGTATGGTAGAACCAAAGATTTCAAAAGAACAGGACATCCATGTGCCAATCCACAGGACTACTAGGCAGTCTCATCCGCCCGGGAGATATTACGGTTTTGTCATAGATGGGGATAGAGAGGATTGCATCATTTACAATGATGAGCCAACTAGTTTCCAGCAAGCCATTCACAGCGGTGACTAGGTAAAATAGCTGGATGCATTGCGGACCGAGATGGAGTCCATGTACATAGTTCATATCATAATTTTGCATTATTATATTCCCCATTCTTAATCATTTTACAAATAAACAGGTGCTTTTGATCCATGTCTGCTACATAGTTGCAGGTTACAGGTTCTCGGAACAATACAGTGAAAATGGTGAAAAGACGTTACAAAAGTGTGACTACGACCAGCAAATAGAAGAATCTTGATCATGTCTACAGTTTAAGGGACAAATGAAGATCAATGAACAATTTCACAAAGTACAAAGGCAGCACAAGATTCAAGACTTCAACACGAAGCGAACGGTAAAAGTCCACCGCATTCTACACTGTGGAAATCTGGAAGAAACTAGAAGACATTATGAAGAACCAAGTCAAGGAAAAAGCAACATAAAATATACCTGAGAAAACAGAGCCAAGAGCCTCAAAGATGGCCGCGGATCCGCAGCCAAACATGGCTTCTTGCCACGGATCCGCGGCCATACAGTACACGTGTCGGTGCAAAAAGTCGGTGGGTGGCGGTGCGTTGACTAGGCTTCTCAGGGTAGTTTTGTAAATGTAGATAGGGATCAGATGTAAATCCTAGGGTTTCTATAATCTATAAATAGGAACCCTACAGCTCTTTTCGGAGCATGCCTCTTTTTATTCATCTATTTTAGAATTTCAATTCTTGTAATGTTTAAAGAGTGCATCAAATAAAAAGTAAGTCTTTTTCTTTACCTTACCTTAGTTAATTTTCTTTTCTACCCTAGTTAATTTTATTTATCTGCCGTAGTTTAGAAATTTTATTCATCTGCCGTAGATTAGTTAATTAGGTTATTAAAAAAAATTAACTCGTTTATCAATTCCCTAATGAGTGAGTAGTTCCTCACTTGTTACTGTTAGGAATGGGAAAGGTTTGAGAGATGAAAATCTCTCACCCCTTTCTTGCCCATCATACATTTTAAATAGGACTCTATGCATACTTACACACACCGCTCACTATGGCACCCTATCCCACGAGGTAGCGGTGATACCATAGTTAAAGACCGATTGTGTATGTTTTCCATGGAGGTTAGGGTAAGAGTTAAGAAAGGACGGACACGGACCTAGAGGAAGAAACCTAGTTTCTTCCCGATCGTGCTAATCCCCTTTGTTAATTATTACCTTAACACCTAAATAGTTCTTAATTAGGGCATAGAAAGCGGTGAGGAATATTGATTTTCCAAATTTAACCTAAACCTAACCCTAGCAAGGTGTTAATCCTAATCTAAATCAAATTTAGTTTTTATTGATAATCAAACCAACCCCAATTGGAATTAACTCGTTAGAAGAACTAGAAAATACACAAAATCCCTGTAGACCGACCCGTACTCAACCGGCTAGCTACCAAGAGACGCCGTTCTTGATTGCGGTTAATACTCTTTGATTTATCTTTTTAAAAGCGAAAGCGCATAAAATCACCAACAACCAAATGGCGCCATTGCCGGGGATGGCGTAGTTATTTTCTTTTTGTAATTTCGGATTAATATAAAAATTGAAAAATCATAAAAACTGAAAAATTTAAAAAATATAAAAATTTATCATCTTGTTATTTTTTGAAGGGTTTTTGTTTGAATTGTGCAGGATCGAAGAGACGAACAAATTCAGATCTGGAAAATTCCAGTGAGCAAAACAACAAACATCAGATCTGAACAAACAGAGGATAATCAGAACAGAGAAACATAAGAATTTTTGGGATATGAACCGCCAAGTCAACCGCGGAACCGCGGTCAAAGGCATGTTCCCGCGGCGGATCCGCGGCCTGGTTGTGACGTCAGCACGTGGAAAAATCTCTGTAAGCATCTTTTCTTTTTCTGAACCCCCTGGTCTCCTCTGAAAAATTTTCCTGCAGGGTTCTTTGCGCAAAAATTCTCTCCCTTCTCCAATAACTTGATCTTGTGCAGGATTCTTTGCGCCGCAATAAAAGAAAAAAAAAATTGGCAATTGTTTTGTGTGTTTTACTGCTTTGCATTCTTAAACTGACTTTAAGGGGCTATAACACCAATCCAGATTGGGTGGGAATTTCATTACCCTTCCTAGGACCCCAAAAATCACAAAAAGCATTTTGCATTAACTTTCGAGTTAATTAAAAAAGATTAGACTGAGCCTATAAGGACTGTCGCGCTCAATAGGACTAAGGAATAGTTATAGGCATCGATCATTTATCTAAACCAGACTTTGTGGTGCCTAGGCTAGACAAGTAGGGAAAGGTAATTTTAAAAGGCCCGTCTCACGGTGATTCGTGAGAGGATCCCTCCTTTCTTTACTTGTGCTTATCTGGCCACAATTGGCGGTGAAGAGGCGATTTGAGGATCTCACAACTTGCCCTTTGGAACAGTTAGGAGCAGTCTAGTTGACCTACGAGACCCTAGATATAGGCTTGATTGTGCATATTGTGATTGTGTCTAAGCTTCTTATAAAAATCTTTTTGCAAAAAGCTCCTTATATATAAAAAAAAACACAAAACAATTTTTTTTTATAAAAACTTTCTACTTGTCGCTAGAAATCCATTGCACCCACATTCTTCTCATTGACGTTTTCTTACCCCCACCTTCTGTTTTTACCTTTTGACTACACTACACCTCTTTAGTGCATGTCCAGTTGGACTAGGGACACTAATGCCCGTTTAGTCCGTGTTTCGTTAGTGCCGACTGACGAAGCTTTTGACTCCGAAATCGAAATTCCATCCACTTCTTTACCTTCATCATCATATTCTTCGTCTTCTAAGGAGATGTAGGGATTCAATCCTAACAACCCCTTACCCGTGGGACTGATTCCACCTACACTAGGTGCGAATAACCCACCACACCCACCTGTTGAAGCGCCCCAACGAATTGCGCTCTAGGATCTTTTCTATCCTATCCGCACCGCACTTCCTACTTGTCTTTCACTTCCACCGGCCAATAGGGACAACTTTGAGATTAAACCCCACTTCATCAATATGTTGCCCAAATTTCACGGGCTGGAATCCGAAGATGCCTACATCTTCATAAACAAATTCCAGAATGTTTGCGCAATGATGAAGACGACACAACTTTCGGATGATGCTATAAGGCTATGTGTCATTCCATTCACTTTATGTGACCTAGCCGAAAAATGGCTATATAGCACAGCATCACACTCAATAAAAAATTGTGAAGAGTTTGTTAAGGCTTTTCTTAAAAAGTTTTACCCATGCCACAAGACCGCGAGAATTCACAACGAAATTATTCAATTTTCCCAGCTTCCTTCCGAACCTTTTTGGATGTGTTTTGAAAGATTTAAAGACCTACTTGTTCAATGCCCTCACCACGGTATCGAGAATTGGAAACTTTGCCAAACTTTATACGAAGGATTGAACCCAGCAACTAAGCAGTTGTTGGAAACCATTTGTCAAGATCACTTACTTACAAAATCTAGCGAGGAAGCTTGGCAGTTTCTCTACGATCTTGCTGAACAAACACTTCAGTAGGAAAGCACTAAGACCACCTCATCTACTTCATCAGGTCAGTCTAGGGCAGCCATACATCAACTTGATATGTCGATTGCAATGAAGGCCGAAATGGTTGCACTTACGAAAAAGCTAGAAGCAATTGAGAGCAAATTCTCATCGCCTTCTCCTGCCCCTGCTTTACCCCCACGCACTGTTTGCGCTTGTTGTTCGGATCCGTCCCATCGTACTGAAGAGTGTCCTTACAATCCACCTGTTCAAGGACAAGATCAAGTCAATACTGCCTTTCAGCAATGATAAAGAAATGATCCATACTCTTCGACTTATAATCCTGGTTGGAGAAGCCACCCAAATTTTACTTGGAATCAAAATCAACAACAATTCCAAGGCAATAACAACTTTTAAAGGCCTCCTCCACAAAAAAAAGCTCCTTAACAAACTCAATATCAGCAACCTTTCCAACCCCAACCTTACCCAAACCAAATGAACAATTTTGTACCTAACAATTCTTATCCTCAAAAAAATTTTGTTCAGCCGAATAACGATATGGTTTCGTCGCTAGAAAGAAGTCTAGATGCGTTTTTAAAACAATCTACACAATCCGCAGCAAGGTTGGAGACTTCTATTCAGTCTTTGGTGCAAAACAGTGCTTCACATGATCAAAGCATCAAATCAATTGAGGCCCAAATTACACAACTAAATGCTGCGTTAAGCGAGTGAAAAAAAGGAAAGCTTCCATCTCAACCATTGCCAAATCCCGGTCACACACACAATGCACATGTTGCTTATGAACAACAAAATCATAATATAAATGTTGTGACCACGTTGAGATCTGGAAGAGTGTTGCACAATAATGTGGGTAATAGTGATGACACCCCTGCCGGTGCTTCTTCATCTTCTTCTTCTTCTTCATCTTCATCTTTTTCAGAGCATATTCTTCATTCTTCACAAAGCTCTACTTCTTCTAATTCGAACGGACCCACATCTCACTCCATGAAAACACCAACACTGGGATCCGTTCCAACTCCACAGTCTACTCCACAAATATTGGACTCAACAAATTTTCAAAATGTTCCATTTCCAAACAGGTTGAGATCCAATAAACCTACTCCCTAAATGGAGAAGATTGTGGAGTTATTCAAACAGGTTAGTATTAACATACCTCTCTTGGATGCAATCCAACAAGTCCTTTCTTACGCTAAAATGTTAAAGGACTTATGCACCAAAAAGAAGAAGTCACAAGTACCGAAGAAAGTTTTCGTGGCTAGTGCTGTAAGTGATGCTCTTATCCAATCTTTACCCCCAAAAACATAAGGACCCCGACTGTCCTACAATTTCAATAACCATTGGGGATAAGAACATCAATCGAGCACTTTTAGATCTTGGTGCTAGTGTCAATTTGCTACCCTATTCAGTATATGAACAACTAGGCGTAGGAGAGTTTAAACCCACACATTGTACTCTCTAAATGGCCGACCGATCTATCACCAATCCTAGGGGTGAGTTAGAGGATGTGTTGATCAAAGTAGGGGACTTCATTTTCCCCGTTGATTTCATTGTTATGGACACACAGCCTGTAGCTAACCCCCGGAGTCAAATTCCGGTGATACTCGGTGGACCATTCCTTGCGACTTCTAATGCGGTGATCAATTTCCAAAATGGTTCGATGAACCTATCTTTTGGAAATATGACAATTGAACTAAACATTTTTAAGTTGAAGAATCAGCCCTCCGAGCCTAATTCTAGTATACTTGATGTTTGCTCGATCCAAGAGATCACGCAGGAGGACTGTGAGCTCGAAAAATTTCTGTTCGATCACAGCAGTTTTGATGCCACTAGCGCATTCCTCCTAGAATCTGACACATCTTTTAAACCGGATAACGATTACGAGTGTTTCGCTTTTTTGGACGATTTTGAAGACTCACTACCCGAGTTTGAGTCCTTTGATTTTTCGGATGAGTTAGCTGAACCATCCGACTCGGTTGCTTACATTCGCTTTGAACCATTGTTGGAATCCTTCGAGTTCGAGACAGTTTCACCAATTTTACCTTCAATTGTTTCACCTCCGAAACTCGAACTCAAGTTTTTTCTGTCTCATCTTAAATACGCTTACCTAGGTGAGAATGGGACCTTTCCTGTTATCATATCGGCATCTCTAGCTCTCGAGCAAGAAAAAGCCCTTTTAATGGTCTTACAAAATAACCGACAAGCTTTTGGCTGGACTATGGAGGAAATCAAGGGGATTAGTCCCCTCATAGTTGAACATCATATACATATGAAGGATGATGCCAAGCCGGTAAGAGATCCACGGAGACATCTCAACCCCATAATGAAGGAGGCTGTCAAAAAGAAGATTGTCAAATGTCTTGATAGTGGTGTCATTTACCCTATCTCTGATAGTCAGTGGGTTAGCCCCATTCACGTTGTCCCAAAGAAATTGGGCATAACGGTCATAACCAAGGAGGCGAATGAGTTAATACCTACTCGCACCCAAACTGGGTGGCGAGTTTGCATCGACTATAGAAAACTCAATGCTGCTACACAAAAAGACCACTTTCCGTTACCTTTTATTGACCAAATGCTAGAACGATTAGCTGGGCATAAATTTTAATGCTTTTTGGATTGCTACTCCGGATATAATCAAGTTCCCAACGCCGAAAAGGATCAAGACAAGACCACATTTACTTGTCCTTTCGGTACATTCGCTTACCGTCGCATGCCCTTTGGGTTATGCAATGCACTCGCTACTTTCCAGCGGTGTATGATAGGGATCTTTTCAAATATGGTTGAAAATTTTTTGGAGATTTTTATGGATGATTTCTCCATTTTCGGCGACTCCTTCGATGAGTGTTTGCTACACTTAGACGCTGTTCTTACCCGCTGTAGGGATAAGAACCTCACTTTAAATTGGGAGAAATGCCACTTTATGGTAAGAAAGGGTATTGTCTTAGGACATGTCATCTCGCAAAACGGCATTGAGGTTGATAAAGCCAAGATTGAAGTCATTTCCAATCTTTCTCCTACGAAGTGCGTCAAAGACATCCGAGCCTTCCTTGGCCATGCCGGTTTTTATAGACGGTTCATCAAGGATTTTAGCAAGATAGCTAGACCCTTGACTCTTTTATTGGCCAAGGACACCACTTTTGATTTTGACTCAACCTGCATGAAAGCGTTCGAGTCATTGAAACGCTCACTTATTTCTGCGCCCATTTTTTCATCTCCCGACCGGACGATTCCATTTGAAATTATGTGCGATGCATCTGATTTCGCCATTGGTGCTGTCCTTGGACAGCACATAAATAAGATGCCGCACGTAATTTATTACGCTAGCCGAACATTAAATGAGATCCAATTGAATTACACAACAACAGAAAAAGAATTCTTAGCCATTGTGTTTGCACTTGAAAAATTCAGGCCTTATTTAATCGGCTCTCCAGTGATTGTTTACACGGACCACTCAGCTCTTCGCCATCTTTTTGCGAAGAAGGATGCTAAATCCCGGCTAATACGTTGGATCCTCTTGCTACAAGAGTTTGAAATTGTCATAAGAGACAAGAGAGGATGCAAAAATGTAGTTGCCGACCACCTTTCATGACTTCCTTCTTCGCCTACATTCGAAATTCCTATTAAAGATATTTTTCCTGAAGAGCAGCTCTTAACCGTGTCATGCGAACCTTGGTTCACTGATATAGTAAACTATTTGGCCACCGGACTGATACTTAATGATTGGTCGAATCAGGACAAACTCTGATTCCTGTCCCAAGTAAAACATTTTTACTGGGATGAACCGTATCTCTTAAATACTGTTCCGACCAAATCATTCGTCGGTGTCCCCGAAAAAGAGTTTAAGAGTGTGCTGTCTTTTTGCCATGATCAAGCGTGTGGCGGGCATTTTGGCCCTAAGAAGACAACAGAAAAAATCTTGCAGTGTGGCATCTACTGGCCACGACTTTTTAAAGATGCATACGAATACTGCAAGACATGTTCCCGGTGCCAACACTTGGGCCGGATATCTTAGAGAAACGAAATGCCGCTCCAACCAATTTTGGTTGTTGATATTTTTTATGTTTGGGGAATAGACTTCATGGGACCCTTTCCCAATTCCTTTGGGAATATGTATATTGTATTGGCTGTTGACTATGTGTCAAAATGGGTCGAGGCTGTGCCCAGCCGAACGAATGACAACAAGGTTGTTGTTAGATTTCTTAAAGAAAACATTTTTTCTCGGTTTGGGCATCCTCGTGCGATTATAAGTGATAATGGATCTCACTTTTGTAATAGGACTTTTGAGTCCTTAATGCGCAAATACTCCATTACTCACAAATTTTCAACACCATATCATCCCCAAACTTGTGGGCAAGCCGAGGTTTCGAATCGGCAGATTAAACAAATTTTGGAGAAAACGGTTTCCAACAACCGTAAAGATTGGTCATCTAAACTGATCGATGCACTATGGGCATTCCGTACTGCCTACAAGACCGATCTTGGCATGTCTCCATACCGGCTTTTTTATAAGAAGGCTTGTCACCTTCCTGTTGAAATTGAGCATAAGGCATTTTGAGCGATTAAAGAGTTGAACTTATCCTTGGGAGATGCGGGCAGCAATAGAAAGCTGCAATTGAATGAATTAGATGAGCTGCGGGATGAGGCCTATGAAAATGCGGTAATTGTTAAAAACCGAACGAAGGTGTTCCATGACAAACACCTTATACGCAAAACTTTCAAACTTGGTCAACAGGTTTTGCTTTATGACACTCGGTTACACTTCCATCCCGGTAAGCTCAAATCTAGATGGAAATGGCCATTTATGGTACGCACCGTATATCAGCACGGTGCGGTAGATCTAGAAAATCCGGAGGACGGTACATTGTTTAAAGTAAACGGACATCAACTCAAACCGTTCCTCACTACGGACCCGTCGGAGAAGCTCCTGTTTTTGCAGGAGCCGATCTACACTGACTAATCTTCCTCCATCTACCCCTAAAATTTCGATCATCTAGCCAAAACATTGTTTCAAACAAGTTTGGGGGTATGTATCATTTGCAATTATATAAATACAAAATAACATAAAATTTTTTTAAAAAAATCTGAAAATAATTTTTTTTGGGTATTTTTGTAAATTTCCAGATTAAATAAATAAAATAAAATTTTTATTTGCAAATAATTTCCTCTTTTTTGAGGGGTTTATTTGCAAACGGCCAACACTTCCCCCTATATATATAGACCCTGATCCTCTCTGTGCTCACAAACCCTAATTTCATCTTCTAAAAAACCCTAGCCGCCGCCGTCTCGTTTTCTGCAGAGCGATCTTTCCAAAGCACCGCAGAACCGCCGCCCGAAGCCTCATCTGACCATGCAATCGCCACGCTTCTGACTCTTCACCCTCTGATTTTTTCAGGGGAGGTTCGATCCCTGAAAATCCTCTCTGTTTTTTATTTTTGTAGATCTGTAGCTTATCTGATGGCACCCAATATGTAACTAGAGCGTGACTTTTCACAAATTTTTTCACATGCGGTATATGGAAGTTACTTTGCTACTGAAATAGCACGTAGGGGCTGGAAATTTTTTATATATAACCACCCAAACGCTTACGCCCTTCCGGAATTAGTCACTCGTTTTTACGAGTGCATGGAAGACGGCTGTCTAGCCCAATACGGCTTTATAAAATTACAGTGGGGTGATAGGGAGATTATAATTGATAGAGACTTCATACATGAAGTCACCTTAAAACCTAGGATACTAGTTCATGGTCAACCATTACAGTTTGAGGATTACATGCCCTTAATGGGCAATGATTGCTCAAGGGAACCGCGCAAGGGGATCCAAGCGAGAACCCTTTTCGCCAATGTTTTAACTGTGTGCCGGTGGGCACAAAACAATATTTTTGGGAGTTCCCACAACACCACATTTTTCACACCCTCACTGCATATCGTGCACACACTCATGACAAGAAACCCTCATTTCGACATGTGCACGGTTTTACTGAACTCAATTGGTACGGGCAAAAGAGCCGCGAACTATCATTGCCCTATGCTTGTGAGACAACTGTGTCGATATTTCCTCCCCATGGAGGAGTTTGAATTTTATATGCTTGGAGGCATACCCGTCAGGCCTCTCATTGAGGGCGTTTCTACATCCTATACACGATTGACGGATGTTTGGTCAAGAACTGAACCGGCGGAACACATGCCCGCCCGAACACCTAGCTCCAGCTCGACCGCGAGCGAGGAAGAACTCACCCCTTTAGAATATGAAAATTTGATGCGAAGAGCTGTTAGGGGAATTGACGAGTTGAGGGGGATAGCGATGGAGCATGATAGGCGTTTGACTGAAGTAGAGCAGGGGATCCGAACCCTGCTGGGTAGGGAGGAGCGTTCCCGTTCACGCTCAAGGGCGCGGCGTGGGGCCGAGCAGTGAGGGCACTACTTTTGGTAAGTTTAGGGGAGGTAGTAGTTGTAAATAGTTATCTTTTGCATTGCATACTTTTTTTTCCTTTTGTATATATTTTTCTTTTTCTTTTACATGTTTAAAATTCTACATTGCATCTTTATAAAAAATCATAAAAATTGAAAAAATGAAGAAAAAAATATAAAAATATAAAAATCAAATAAAAACTGAAAAATTTTAAAAATTATAAAAATTGAAAAATTCAATTTTGGCCATAATTGACTTAAGTTTGACAAGACGGTTAACTAGCTAGGAAAAACTCGATCCTAGACTTAGTAAATTAAAATCCCTAAAAATAACCTTTCTTAAACTTTAACGGTAGAAAATATATGTCTTTGTAGTTTACTTAGAAATAGGCAAATTTTGAGTTCACTTCTTAGGCTAAGTCAAAATAAAGGAAGAGTATTGAAATTTTTATTAAAGTATAAGTCTGAAAAATAATTCCGAAGCTTAAGTTTAAATTCTGAAAATATATACCCTACAACTTGCACAAACATGAACCTTGAAATTTGGAATAGTAGAAGAGACCTTGAAATGCTCTTGTCTAAAGTCCTTAGTATGAAGGAAACTAAAATAAAAATACAAGTGTGAATAAAGAGATAAAAAAATGAACACTGGTTTTGTAATTACTTAAGGCTGTGTAAAATAAAAAAATATAGTGAGGGTGCTTTATCACCTAGTGTCTTAGACCAACTGGTTTGGAAGTCACTGCTAAAGCCTTAGGTGTTACAAGACTAGGAATTACGCCTTAATGTGCAAACACATTTTGTAATTGGTCGCTAGTACCTCAAGAAGTATTAACGGTCGCATGAAAGATGTGTGAGCAATTTCATCTAAAAAATTCACCAACTAAAAGTATTTTGGACGATGGACAAGAGTATAAGAGCTTGAATTGAATTTCCAAGTGTAGGGGTGATACATACACACACGTAGGGGTATATGATTGGGGTTTAGATGAGATATAGGAATGAAAAATAGGACTTATATCTTTAGTAGGGATGATAAAAATTCCTAAGTTGAGATGGAACCTTAGAAGAAAAATTCAAAAGATGCTAAAAGCTAAGTAAATTTACAAGAAGATATACAATCTTAAGTTAAATGATAAGAAAGTGTGAAAAATACGGGTTGATAATTTCTGAGTTGAAGATAATAAAATTTCTTGCTAGATAACCGAATTGGAGAATAAAATTCAATAGGCCAAATTGATAAGATTTTGTGGGTAGTATCCGCTGAAAACCCTCAGGAGACAACACTCCTCCTACTAGGGACACCTAGAAGTTTAACGGCTTGTTGCACAAGCTCAGTGCAATCGCGTTTCCCTGCGAAAATGAAGTTAGGTTTTTTTCGAGAATAAACTAGTTTTGCTCGAGGACGAGCAAAAGATAAGTTTGGGGGTATTTGTTCATATCATAATTTTGCATTATTATATTCCCCATTCTTAATCATTTTACAAATAAACAGGTGCTTTTGATCCATGTCTGCTACATAGTTGCAGGTTACAGGTTCTCGGAACAATACAAAGAAAATGGTGAAAAGACGATACAAAAGTGAGACTACGATCAACAAATAGAAGAATCTTGATCATGCCTACAGTTTAAGGGACAAACGAAGATCAATGAAAAATTTCATAAAGTACAAAAGGCAACGCAAGATTCAAAACTTCAACACGAAGCGAACGGTAAAAGTCCACCACATTCTACACTGTGGAAATCTGAAAAAAACTAGAAGACATTATGAAGAACCATGTCAAGAAAAAAGCAACATAAAATATACCTGAGAAAACAGAGCCAAGAGCCTCCAAGATGGCCGCAGATCCGCGGCCAAACATGGCTTCCTGCCGTGGATCCGCGGCCATACAGTACACGTGTCGGTGCAAAAAGTCGGTGAGTGGCGGTGCGTTGACTAGGTTTCTCAGGGTAGTTTTGTAAATGTAGATAGGGATCAGATGTAAACCCTAGGGTTTCTATAATCTATAAATAGGAACCCTACAGCTCTTTTTGGAGCATGCCTCTTTTTATTCATCTATTTTAGAATTTCAATTCCTGTAATGTTCAAAGAGTGCATCAAATAAAAAGTAAGTCTTTTTCTTTACCTTGCCTTAGTTAATTTTCTTTTCTGCCCTAGTTAATTTTATTTATCTGCCGTAGTTTAGCAATTTTATTCATCTGCCGTAGATTAGTTAATTAGGTTATTAAAAAAAAATGAACCCATTTATCAATTCCCCAATGAGTGAGTAGTTCCTCACTTGTTAGGGTTAGGAATGGGAAATGTTTGAGAGATGAAAATCTCTCACCCCTTTCTTGCTCATCATACATTTTAAATATGACTCTATGCATACTTACACACACCGCTCACTATGGCACCCTATCCCACGAGGTAGCAGTGATACCATAGTTAGAGACCGATTGTGTATGTTTTCCATAGAGGTTAGGGTAAGAGTTAAGAAAGGACGGACAAGGACCTAGAGGAAGAATCCTAGTTTCTTCCCGATCGTGCTAATCCCCTGTGTTAATTATTACCTTAACACCTAAATAGTTCTTAATTAGGGCATAGAAAGCGGTGAGGAATATTGACTTTCCAAACTTCACCTAAACTTAACCCTAGCAAGGTATTAATCCTAATCTAAATCAACTTTAGTTTTTATTGATAATCAAACCAACCCCAATTGGAATTAACTCGTTAGAACAACTAGAAAATACACAAAATCCTTGTGGACCGACCCGTACTCAACCGGCTAGCTACCAAGAGACGCCGTTCTTGATTGCGATTAATATTCTTTGATTTATCTTTTTAAAAGCGAAAGCGCATAAAATCACCAACAATCATACTCCAACAAAGTATGCACTTTGAACATTTCTCCAGAAGGGGTAAAACACGTTGGCTGTAAATGGATCTTCAGAAAGAAGATTGGTGTAGATGGACAGGTTGAAACCTATAAGGCTAGACTTGTTGCAAAAGGTTTTCTTCAAAGACCTGGTTTGGACTATGATGAAACCTTTTCTCCAGTGGCTATGCTAAAATTAATTCGGATCCTTCTTGCCATTGCTGCTTTCCAAGATTATGAGATCCGACAGATGGACGTAAAGACGGCTTTTCTAAATGGTTATTTAGAAGTGTGCATCTATATGGATCAGCCAGAGGGTTTCATGCAGAGTGGGAGCAACGGGAAAGTGTGCAAGTTTCTTAAGTCCATTTATGGACTAAACCAGGCATCGCAGAGTTAGAACATCTGTTTTAATGAGACGGTCAAAGAATTCGACTTTATCAAAAATCCAGATGAACCATGCATATATAGTAAGATTGTAGGGAGAACTGTGGGATTCCTCGTCGAGTACGTGGATGACATTCACTTGATAGGAAATGATATTCCTATACTACAATCAGTCAAAGGATTCTTGTCACTAAGGTTTTCCATGAAATACCTGGGAGATGCCAACTACATTCTGGAGATCCAGATCTATCGTGATAGATCAAAGTGGATGGTGGGACTTTCACAGCTAAGGTACATTAACACCATACTGAAAATATTTAGTATGGACGATTCAAAGCGCGGTAGTCTACTGGCTTGTCACAGAATCACAAGAGATGTCTTCCAAGACTGATTTGGAAAGGGCTCGCATCACATTTATACCCTACGCTTCTGCGGTAAGCTCTATAATGTATGCGATGTTGTGTACCAGACCAGATGATTCTTACGCACTCAGGGTTGTAAGCCGGAATCAGTCAAACCCAGGGGAGAAGCACTGGATAGCAGTAAAGAACGTTCTCAAGTACCTGAAAAGGACTAAGAAGATGTTCTTAGTGTATGGCGGAAATGACCTCCAGATCGAGGACTTTGGTGACTCCAGCTTACAGAGTGATAAGGATGACTCCAAGTCCATGTCGGGTCATGTTTTTACCTTCAGTGGAGGGACGGTCTATTGGAAGAACTCCAAGAAGGATACCGTTGCAGACTCGACGATGGAAATGGAGTACTTCGCTGCATGAGATGCCGTAAAAGAGGCAGTCTGGATGAGGAAGTTCTTAACTGAACTTCAGGTGGTTCTTTCCATTCTTGGTCCAATACTTTTGTATTGTGACAACAACGGCGCTATAGTTTTAAGGAAGGAACCCAGGTCCCATCATAGATCCAGATATATCTTAAGGCGGTACCACCTGATCAGGGAGATCGTTGATCCTCAGGAGATCTAGGTGAGGAGAGTAGATACGGAGAACAATACTGCAGATCCACTCACAGAGGCCATACCTCAGACAGAGTTCGAGAGGCTATTCGAGATCTTCGGTCTGGGATATGCCAGTATATGGTCTTAGTGCAAGTGGGAGATTGTTAGTGATATATGCCTTAGAGGCAATTATTGTATCATACCGGTTTGTATATTACTTAATGGAAGCTTGGGATATACACGGATATAGTAACAGTCTTGCTCGAAATGGTAGTATGCTACCTGGTTTGTTTATACCTCAATATATGCATGTGTTTCTTTTAGCATATTGCTTATACATATTGGTAGAGCCCTTAGGATCTTTGGTTGATTACCAGCATTGTGATGGCAGTCACACTAGTGGTGGCTGGGTAGTCTATAAGCACATCCTATACAGGTCCTTAGTCGTAGGATTATCGAGACGGGGCATCGATACTCCAGAATAGACTAGTGTATACGCTTCTCATCCAAGCAGGGGAGATGGTCTGTCCCACAGCCATTAGTACATCATACTAGAGATAGTATGCAGGTGCTCTTTAGGTTATGAGTACACTGGACATGACTCGTCGGGAACTGTTGGTGGGTATTATACCTATCGTCGGGTAGCAGTTCCTAGGTGACATGAGTACAGCTTAGTCCGTCGACTTGACACTGCTACTTCGCCTCGAGTGTGTTCCCACTGTACTTTGATTACTACCCTACCATGGCTTAAAGGACTCGTGCAAATAGGTAGTAGTTGGGTGCAGTCCCGAAGCACTTGGATGCAGTGGCGGTTAGATAGGATTTCTCCCGGTGTTGGGGGTTGATATCGCGCTATGTTCGGAAAGCCATTACACAAAGTCCTTGGCCAAGGCAAGTGAGATTTACTGGTAGGTATTCCAGTAATTGTTTTGGGCTACACTCCGAAACAACTTATTGGGATATTAGGGGTCTGACGATTACCACTCCCTATTCCCGATATGCGATACTCTTAGACGAACAGACCGGACTATACGGAGATTGTCACATACAGGCTCAATAGGAGTTCGAATGAGTTAGCTCATCGGCCTTTTTATCGACTCATACCTGGGTAGCCGTAGTACCGCTAGCGGCTTGTGGTTAAACCCACTGCCAATATAGTGTCGAGTCTTTAGAGTCCCACATAGTGGGTTTCCCTGCACCGGGCAAAAGGTGTAGAGGCTGTATGGTTTTACGGCTGGGCTTCGATCACTTACGTGTACTTGTATACGTATGATGATCGGGCGGATAATACTAGTGGGCTTTGATTTAAGCCGGATCCTAGTATTATATTGATGGATTATTTTCTTCTCATTATATTCGTATTCTTCGGAATGCGGATGCGGGTATTTATATCTGGATGAGGGGCGTTCTCGTATTTTTGCGGGAAAGCTTCTAGAGGAGACACCTCATTAGGGTTTCTTTTTCCATTTGGATTAATGAATAATGAGGTGTAGAAAATGAGTGGAGATATTTTTGGAAGAGGCATGACTCATCACTTGACAAATTAGATATTTTTGAACCATGGGTGATTGTTATGAGATATTTATCTCATCAATAATTCACATGGTTCATTATTCATCAAAAATGAGAAGTCATTCTTTATCCAAGCTCTCTTCTCCTCTCTCATTTTCTTCAAGTGACCTTCTTCTTCCTCATAACCCTAAACCTCTCATGAGTTGAGAAACCTAGGGTTCAAGAGACAAATCACTCCATCTTCTCACTCTACACCACCTAGGACTTCTAGTTTAGCGAACTAGAAGCCGTAGTTACCTTTGATTCGAGGTAGGTGCTCGGACTATAGACTCTCGGGTGGATCGTCTTTGACTCAAGGAGGTCGTCGAGGTTGCCCGATCCGTTTCGATCCTTGGAGCTGACGACGAGGTGGAGAACAGTAAAGAAGACCCAAAGGACTTGGTATTGTGAGGTATAACTTTCATCCGAGTAGTTAAACCTCATTGTAAACTAGCTAGTTAGGGTTTAATATCGATCCTGGAGTTCAAGTCTGTGCTGCGAGCTTTGAAACTCGTTTTTGAATATTCCACCTCCCCGCGGACACGCGGGGTGCGTGACATCGACTTACACCATCCGCATTCGCCAGTGGGCCCCGTCTAACACCATTAAGTTACTTAACTAATGTCAGAGCGGGGGCTGGACTAGCGCGGGTGCAAAACATAAGCAACGTCTTTTATATAACATATATAATATATCCATTCGTCTCACGCAATAATATGCATTCCAGATCTCAGATGAATATATTGGATATACTTGGAATTCCATGTTTCGTTTAAGCATGTAACGAAAGACGGATTTCACAGTCTTGATGAATAGCCAAACCCCACCCTAGACCCCTACGGGTGCGGCAAACTACCCTCCAAATTCCCGAATTGAAGCAACCTCACTTAGTAAAATGAGTAGGCCACTCGGCACTTCATAAATCCCGGTAGTTTGTGCACCCCACCTTGGGTCTATCGTAGGAGCAAAAACAGTAAAAGAAATAATACAACGGTGGCTACAATCTCAACCCGGATGTGCCCCGTAAAATAATACTACATCACTTTACAAATTCCATCGAATGAAAGAAACTCTCTTCTCACATCCCCGTCTATTCATCCCCGACGATCCAATAAATCGATATACACAAACCATCACAGATATATGCAACCCCCAACTAACCGACGTATAGCAATTAGCGGAAGTTTACGAACACATATAACAACTGAAACATGTTAAACGATGTTAAAACTGCGACTTCGAAATACTCCGTATTGCCATAACAGAAAGATAATAGTATATGCAAACTTGGCAAAATCAAACATCACCTGAAACCCTACATCTATGAGACAAGAACCCAGAACAAAACTCAAGACATTCCCACATAACAAAACTGGTGAGGCCGACCATTTTGAGGGTTTGGCCGGTCATGGTGAGGTGGTATTGCCTCGTTTTTATTCTACGTTCATCTCACAACAAATAGAGCACTCTGCAATTGTTTAAAACAATTTTAGAGCCTCTGAAAAAATCGACAGAAACTTGTATTTCTTGTTTCGTGTTTCGGAGTTGTTTCGGTTTCATAGTTTTACACGTTGTCTAAACTGTTAGCTAAGATTTAGTAGGCTCTGATACCACTGTAAGTCAATGTCGCGTACCCCGCGGGTTCGTAGGGAGGAAGAATATGCAAAAAACGATTTTTATATGCTTCGCAACACCGACTTGAATTCCAGGATCGATACTAAACCCTAACTAGCAAAACTGTTTGAGGTTAACTACTCGGATAGAAATACCTCACAGAACCATTTCCTTCGTGTCTTCTTGTTGTCCTCCTCCTCATCATAGGCTCCTCGGATCGTATACGGATTGGGCCTTCTCGTCGGTCTCCTCAAGTCAAAGACGATCCACTCGAGAGTCTATAGTCCGAGCTCCAACCTCAAATCCGAGATAACTAAGGCACCTAGTTCGCTAAACTAGATGTCCTAGATGATGTAGAGTGTATAGATGGATTAGTTTGTCTCTAAATACCCTAGGTTTCTCAACACATGAGACATTTAGGGTTAGAGGTAGAAGAATGAGCTTGAGGAAAAGAGAGTGTAGAAAAATGAGCAAGTGAATGAATATGGCTAAGAGTTATCACTAATGAAGCATACCAATAATTCAAGCGAGAAAATATCTCACCAAAATATCTAGCATGCTTGTAAAATATCAAGAATACTTCCATAGTGATCAAGTGAGTCACCCCCATGAGTCACCAAGTAGCCATGCTTACTTAATGGAAACCTCCACCTCATTTCCTCCACCTCATAACCATTTAATCTAAATGGTTAATACAAATATGAGGCCTCTTCTTCTAGAAACAATATTGAGTAAATTACAAGAATGCCCCTCATCCGTATATACATACCCGTACCCGTATTCCAAAAAATACGAATACAAAGAGACGAAAATTATCCATCAATATAATACTAGGATCCGGCTTAAACCAAAGCCTACTAGTATTATCCGCCGGAACATCGTACGTGCACAAGTACATGTATGTAATCGAAGCCATGCCGTAAAACCATACGGTCTCTACAACTTTTTCCCGATGCAAGGAAACCCTTTGTGTGGGACTCTAAAGAGACGAAAATAATCCATTACGACGTACTAATGGCTGTGGGACAGACCATCTCCCATGCTAGGATGAGAAGTGTATACACTAGTTTACTTTGGAGTATCGATGCCCCGTCTCGATAATCCTATGACTAGGGACCTGTATAAGGATGTGCTTATAGACTACTGATTGATAGAGTTTTTGCGTGCTTAGTTAATTACCGCAATCAAGACGGTTTCGCTTGTAGCTAGCCGGTTGAGTACGGGTCGTTCGTAGGGAGATGGGAATCTTTTTCTATGTGCTTTAACGAGTTAAGTCCAAATGTCCAGGTTTGTTTTGAGATTAACTATGTGCTAAAATGATATATAAAGAGAGCTTGTTAGGGTTAAGATTAGGTTAGTTTGAGTTAGGAGTCGCTCACTTCTTTCGTTGCCACTTTTAATATCGGTGTTACGGTAATCGGCAACAACGGGGATTAGCACGACTAGGAAGGAACTTGCGAGTATAAGCTAGGCTTTCCAACGCTTAAGTTCTTCCTTTTGGTGCTTGTCCGTCCGTTCTTGGCTCTTAGCCTTAACCTCCGGTTAATTCAACCACAACCGGTCTCACTAAGGAATCACCGCTATCATGTAGGATAGGGTGCAGTAGGGAGCGGATTGTAGTTCAATTAACGGGAGCCCGAATTAAGATGTTGGGCAAGGAAAGAGTGAGAGAGATTTCCTTCTCTCAAACTTTCCTTATCCTACCCTAACAAGTAAGAAAACTACTCACCCATTATAAGAAAAAGAAAATACAACAAAAGGAGGAAGATAGAAAGAAGGAGGTTAGAAGATTACAACTAGCTATTTGAGACCTCACCTTGGCAAGGATCAAGCTTAAGCATCATTGTTGTTAAGGATAAAGAAAAAGAGAATAAGAAAGAAACAAACAACAAATAACAACAACTAGATTAGCAAATAAAGAATACAAGCAATTATCATTAACAATATAACAAGACAAGTATGGTAACAAAAAGAACTCTTTTATTCATCCTTCACTCATAAAAAGCTCACTACAAAGTTTTAATGGAGAAAAAATGAAAAGAGGAAGAAGAACTACAAAACATATCCTAAATTTTACACAAGAATAAGCACACTTGGCTTGGCAATGTTCTGGGCTATTTATAGGCTGTAAACAGAGAACCTAGGGCAACATTCAGGACCAAATTGAATTGTCCAAACTGCCACTGAAAATTGGTCAACTGCCGAGTCATCATGGCCGCGGATCCGCGGCTTAACCCCCTGTTGGCCGCGGATCCGTGGCCATCTTGATGATTTAGGTCATCGGGTTTTGTGGGATTCCCTGGTTGGCTGGACTCTTTAGTGTGGAATATGTTGTTTCTCAGAAGCTTTTCACAATTTTTCCAGAATTTCAGCAGATCAAAATGTGATGTGATGTGGATCTTTTACCATGATTTTTCTTGAGCTCCGCGTAGATATGTTGGATCTTGTGTTGACATTGAGCTTTATGCATGAAAATGGCATCGATTTGCTATTTTGTCACTTAAACTGGTGTGCGGCAACATACGGAGAGAGAGCGGAGACCCGTGTTTTATCTGTGGTTGGCGGTAATCTGGAATTTATCGTGCTTTTCCATGAATTTCACTGTTTAGAGCTGAGAACCTGTATCCTGCAATTAACTAGTCAACACGGCTCAAGAGAACCTACCGATAAGCAATGTGATAAAAATTGGGCGGTATAAAAATGCAAAAATCTGATATGAACAAATAGCCCCAAACTTATCATTTGCTCATCCCGAGTAAAGCCAATTTATTCACAAAAAATTCCTAACCTCACTTTCGTAGGGAACGCGATTGCACTGAGCATGTGCAACAAGCCGTTTAAACCTTTAGGTGTCCCTAGTAGGACGAGTGTTGTCTCCTGAGGGTTTTCAGCGGATACTACCCACAAAATCCGGTCAAGCTAGTTTTGCAAAAGAACTATGATTCAAACCCTAAGGTTTTATTTCAGAAAATAACAATTCTATTATCCTAAGTCTAGACTATCGAACTTGCGGGGAAGCGGAATATATGAAAAACGATTATCAAAGCTCGTAACACGGACTTGAGCTCATAAATCGTGTCTAAACCGTTACTGGCACTCTACGAAAGGTTTAACTACTATGATTCGAAGTTATACCTCACGTTACTTGTCCTTCGGGTCTTCATCACTATCCTCCACTCCGTGTAGGCTCTTTGGAACGTCGGCACCTCAACGGCCTCCTCGAGTCAAAGACGTTCCACCCAAGAGCTCCTACTCCAAGCTTAACCTCTAACTTGAGGTAACTAGGTTACTCAAAGTGCTAATCTAAGCAACCTAGGTGATATAGAGTTGGATTATGGAAGTATTAGTCTAGCTAACTCTTGATCTCAACACATGAGAGGTTAGGGTTAGGGTTTGAAGATGGAGAGCTTGAGGAGAGAGAATGTGAGAGTGAGAATCCTTTTGGATGAATAGATCATGTGTGTATATATGAAACATATCATATATATTAAATGAATAATAAATAATGATATATCATCATGTTTCATTAATACACTAAGTGATTCATCACATGAGTCATATAAATCATAATTCATTCATTAACTCCATGTATCAATCACACCATGACTTACTTATCCAATTAATGAAAATGCCACCTTAACCCCCAAGTCACCATGCTTCAGGAAGCTTCTCGACAAATTATGAGAACGCCCCTCCTATCCATAAAAAAACGGAAAAACTTTAGACTGTATAAATTCAATAATCCAATACTAGAATCTGGCTTAAACCAAAGCCGACTAATAAAAACTGTCCGAATATCGTACGTGCGTAAAAACATGTATGCGTCCGAACCCTGTCGTAAAACCAAACGACCTCTATATCGTTTCGCCCGAAGTAGGGAAACTCTCTGTGTGGGACTCTAAAGACTCGACACTACGCTGGCAGTGGGTTTAACCACAGACCGCAAGCGGCACTAGCTGTACGTAACGGTCCCCAGGTAGATGTCGATAAGAAGGCCGATGAGTAAACACATCCGAACTCCTACTGAGCCTGCTGTGACAATCTCCGTACAGTCTGGTCTGTTCGTCTAAGACTATCGCATATCGGGCCTAGGGGGCGGCAAGCGTCAGTCCCCTAAAAGCGGTATAAGTCGTGTCGGAGCGTAGCCCATTACACCTTGAGAAACTACTGGAAAACCTACCAGTAAATCTCGCTTGTCCTGGACAGGGACTTTGCGTAATGGCTCTTTGACACAGCGCGATATCAACTCCCAATACCGGGAGAGACGAATCCTTTCTAACCGCCACTGCCTCCAAGTGCTCGGGACTGCACCCAACTGCTACCTGTTTGCACGACTCCTTTGAGCCATGGTAGGTTAGCAATCTAAGAACAGTGGGACACACTCGAGGCGAAGTAGCAGTGTCAAGTCTGCGGACTATGCTGTACTTATGTCACCTGGAAACTGTTAACTGACGACTGGTATAAAACCAACCAACAGTTCCATGTGAGTTCTATCCGGTGGACCCTTAACCTAACGAGCACCTGTATACTATCTCCAGTACGACGTACTGATGGCTGTGGGACAGACCGTCTCCCCAACTGGGATGAGAAGCGTACACACTAGTCTAATCCGGAGTATCGATTCCCTGTCTCGATAATCCAACGACTAGGGACCTGAAAAAGGATGTGCTTGTAGACCACCCAGCCCCTACTAGTGTGACTGCCATCACAACGCTGGTAGTCAAGCAAGATCCTAAGAGCTCTATCAATACGTATACTCACATATTAAGATAGATAAAACCAAGTAGCATACTACCATGTTTAGCAAGACTGTTATATAACTGTGAATATCCCAAGCTTCCATTAAGTAATATACAAACTAGTATGATACAGTAATGGCCTTCTAGGGCATAAATACTAACAATCTCCTACTTGCACTAGGGCCATGTATTGGCATATCGTAGACCTATCATCTCGAATAGCCTCTCGAATTGCGTATGAGGAATGGCCTTTGTGAATAGATCAGCAGTGTTATTCTCTGTATGTACTCTCTTTACCTCGATCTCCCGATGATCGACGATTTCCCTGATCAGGTGATACCGCCATAAGATGTGTCTGGACTTCTGATGGGACCTGGGTTCCTTCGCTAAAGCTATAGCGTCGTTGTTGTCGCAATACAGAGGTATTGGACCAATACTGGTAGGAACCACCTGAAGTTCTGTGAGGAACTTCTTCATCCAGACAGCTTCTTTTGCGGTATCGCAAGCAGCTATGTACTCCGCTTCCATCGTTGAGTCAGCAACGGTGTCCTTCTTGGAACTCTTCCAACAGACCGCCCCTCCATTGAGGGTAAAGACATAACCCGACATGGACTTGGATTCATCCTTGTCACTCTGGAAGCTGGAGTCAGCAAAGGCCTCGATCTGGAGGTCTTTTCCGCCATACACCAAGAACATCTCCTTAGTCCTCCTCAGGTACTTGAGAATGTTCTTTACTGCTATCCATTGCTTCTCCCCTGGGTTTGCCTGATACCGGTTTACAACGCTCAATGAGTATGCTACATCTGGTCTGGTACATAACATCGCATACATTATAGTGCCTACCGCAGAAGCGTAGGGTATAATCGACATGCGATCCCTTTCCAAATCAGTCTTGGGAGACATCTCTTTGGAGAGGGTGATTCCGGGACAAGCCGGTAGGTTACCGCGCTTAGAATCATCCATACTGAATCTTTTCAATATAGTGTCTATGTACCTGGACTGCAAAAGTTCCAACATCCTCTTTGATCTATCACGATAGATCTGGATCCTCGGAATGTAGGTGGCATCACCCAGGTCTTTCATGGAGAACTTCTGTGACAAGAATCTTTTGACTGACTGTAGCGTAGGAATATCATTTCCTATTAGGAGAATGTCATCCACGTACAAGACGAGGAATACAACAACTCTCCCTACAATCTTACTTTATATGCATGGTTCATCTGGATTTTTGATAAAGTCGAATTCTTTGACAGTATCATCAAAACAGATGTTCCAACTCCGCGATGCCTGCTTTAGTCCATAAATGGATTTAAGCAGCTTGCATACTTTACCGCTGCTGCCACTCTGAATGAATCCCTCTGGCTGATCCATTTAGACGCTTTCTTCCAAATTACCATTTAGAAATGTCGTCTTTACGTCCAACTGCCAGATCTCATAATCGTGGAAGGCAGCAATTGCAAGAAGGACCCGAATGGATTTGAGCATAGCCACTGGAGAAAAGGTTTCGTCATAGTCCAAACCAGGTCTTTGACGGAAACCCTTTGCAACAAGTCTAGCCTTATAGGTTTCAACCTGTCCATCTACACCAATCTTCTTTCTGAAGATCCACTTGCATCCTACGGGTTTTACCCTATCTGGAGCAATGTCCAAAGTCCATACTTTGTTAGTGTACATGGACTCCATTTCGGTCTGCATTGCATCCAGCCATTTTACCGAGTCGCCGCTCTGAATGGCTTGCTGGAAGCTAGTAGGGTCGTCATTATCAATGACGCAATCTTCTCGATCCCCGTCTATGAGAAAACCGTAGTCTCTCGGGCGGATGAGACTGTCTACTACTTCTGCGGATTGGCGCTGGTATGTCCCTTTCTTCTGAAACTTCTTGTTCTACCAAACTTTCAGTAATATTTTGTGGTTCTGGAATTTCTTCCAGTTCTACTGCACTCCCACTCTTTTGATTTTCTAAAAATTCAGTTTCTAAGAAGCGGGCATGACGAGAAACAAAAACCTTTTGTTCCTCTGCGTAATAGATGCAATATCCCATGGAGTTCTTTGGATATCCCACAAACTTACACCCTACTGAGCGTGCCTCGAGCTTGTCCGGATGCTGCTTTTTTACAAAAGCTGGACATCCCCATGTCTTCAGGTACTGAAGATAGGGTTTCTTCCCACTCCACATCGGATATGGTGTGGTTGGCACAGTCTTGGTTTGAAACTTGTTCAAATGATATGCCGCTGATTCTAGCGCATAACCCCAGAATGATCGCGGTAACTCAGCCTTACTCATCATGGAACGAACCATATCTAATACGGTTCGATTCCTCCTTTCCGATACACCGTTGTGTTGTGGTGTGTTTGGAGGAGTAAGCTGAGAGAGAATTCCATTCTCTTTTAAGTAACCCAGGAACTCGGCACTTAAGTATTCACCACCTCGATCAGATCTCAGTGTCTTAATACTTTTGCCTGTATGGTTTTCCACTTCATTCTTGTATTCCTGGAATTTCTCAAAGGCTTCGGATTTATGCTTCATCAAGAAGATATGTCCATACCTAGAGAAATCATCCGTAAAAGTAATGAAGTAAGAAAAACCACCTCGCGCATGTGTAGACATTGGACCGCACACATTATTGTGTACGAGTCCTAAGAGATCGCTCGCTCTTACTCCGTGTCCAGTAAACGGAGTCTTTATCATCTTTCCCATGAGACAAGATTCACAAGTGGCATAAGATTGATATTCGAACGGATTCAAATATCCTTCTTTATGTAACTTCGTTAATCGTGTTTCATTGATGTGACCTAGTCTACAATACCATAAGAAAGCCTGATTTATTTCTGGAGACTTTCTTTTAAGTGTGTTCTGGACATTGAAAACCTGAGCTTGATTCAATACGTATATACCGTCATCTAATGTACCAGACCCAATCAGAACTTGATTTAGGTGGATGTGAACTACATCGCTTACGAATGTAAAGTCATATCCCTCTCTCGAAAGTGAGGACACTGATATGATATTACAAGTCAAACTAGGTACATACAGACAGTTACGTAGAATCAATATCTGCCCACTTGTCAAACCTAGGCGATATTCTCCCACGGATTCAGCGGCCACGCTCATTCCGTTTGCAACTCTGAGAGACAAATCACCTATCCTTATATCTCTACGGTTTCTCAAAGCATGTAATGAATTACAGATATGAGATCCTGCTCCGGTATCTAATACCCAGGAAGTAGAGTTAATTGACAAACAGTTCTCAATTACAAACACACTTGAGGCTGAAGCCACAACATGCTTCGTATCCTGGCTACTGGCTTCCAAAGCCCTGCAATCCTTCTGCCAATGCCCGTTCCCATAACAATAGGAACATCCCTCCTTAGCTATATCAAGTCCCAAAACTTTTGCTCTTCCCTTCCCTTCTACTTTATTGACACCGTATATCGGCTTTGCAGAGGTCTTCTTCTTATCACCCTTTGCTTTCGCCCTGGATGTAGAAGAAGAAGGTTCCCCATCAAGCAGAGCTTGTGTCTCCCTGGTTTCTTTCAGGGTGTAAGTATAGGGTAGGGACTGTGGAAATAAGTCAGCGTATGATGTTCATACCATAATATTGCATTTTATACCGCCCATTCTTACGCTCGTTTGTTTATAGGCAGGTGCTTTTGATCAGTGTTTGCTACATATTTGCAGAAAACTGGTTCTCAGCTCTAAACAGTGAAATTCATGGAAAAGTACGATAAATTCTGGATTACTGCCAACCACAGATAAAACACGGGTCTCCGCTCTCTATCCGTATGTTGCCACACACCAGTTTAAAGGACAAAATAGCAAATCGATGTCATTTTCATGCACAAAGCTCAATGTCAACACAAGATCCAACATATTTACGCGGAGCTCGAGGAAATCATGGCAAAAGATCCACATCACATCACCTTTTGATCTACTGAAATTCTGGAAGAATTGTTAAGAGCTTCTGAGAAAAGTACTATACCACACTGAAGAAGACCACAAACCGGGGAAACCGACAAAGGATGAAGATCCAATTCCTCTATAGGGCCACGGTTCTGCGGCATAAGCACGCTTAGGCCGCGGATCCGCGGCCGTATGGTCTCCTCAGTAGGAGATCCTTTAGGGGCTGTTTGGTAATTTTATAAGGAGGCAGATTGTTGCCCTAGGTTTCCAGTTCCCCGCTTTTAAATTGCCCAGAACTTGCCAAGCCATGGGTGTTCTTTTTCATGCCCACTTTTTGTTAGTTTTTAGTTTACTTCTTCTTCTTCTTCTACATTCTTTCCTCCATGAAATTGTTGTGAGAGCTTTTGAGTGGATGTTAAATGAAGATGCGGGTTATTTTGTATCATTCTTTATTGCTTAGTTTCCCCCTTGAGCTCTCTACCTTAACTTGATCTTGCAACCTCTTAAGTGAACTTGCAAGTTTAAGCTTTGGTCATTGATCTCAAGGGGTTGTAACATTTTGTTCTCTCTTTTGTGCTTCATTCTCCATGAGTTATTTGCCTTTTCTTGATCTTGCAACCTCTTAATTGAGCTTGCAAGTTTAAGATTTGGTTATTGAACCCATGTCTTGTTTTGGGTTCTATGGTTCCTAGTTTCATTTCTTGCTCATTTACTTTCATGCACTTAAATTCTATGCACTTTTAATTACTTGCTTGTAATCTTTTCTTTTCTTTGTTTATCTTTTCTTTTGCTCTTTTTGGTTCGTTTTGTGAATGGTTGTAATTGTTGTTGTTAAGAATAAATACAATATTGTAAGTTAATGTTTCTTTGCTCATTTCCTTTTCCCGTTATTTTCGTTTGAACACTGCCAAATGTTACGCAAGCGCTCCGTTAGGAACACTACCCTACCAAGGTAACGATGATTCCTAACCGTGATCGGTTGCGTTCGGTTTGGCCGGAGGAGAAAGCAAGAGACAAGAACGGAAGGACAAGGGTCAATAAGCCGGATTCCACGAATACTGTGCTTAAGTACCCTAATCCATGTTGTTGCCGATTGCTCTAGCTTCAATTGGTCAAGACTCGGCTCAAAGGTTTTTGAGTACGGATTTCTTTAGCTTACACTTTCGTATCTTTTTCTTAACAACTTTATACTTGCATATAACACTTAGGATAGAATTGAACAAACATATACACATTCTTTATTGACTCGTCTAAAACTCGAACGGACATACAACCATCTCCCTGTGGATCAACCCGTGCTCAACCGGCTAGCTGCGAAGCGACACCGTCCTGATCGCGGTTATAACTTTTTAACTTTGACATCCGACACGCCAAAAGCGTGCGATCAAATGGCGTCGTTGCCGGGGAGACGGTAGCGTATTTTCTTTCTTGTTATTCGGGTTAATATTCTTTTTGTATATATTTATAAATAAATAAAACAAAAAAATCTTTTTGTTATTTTTGATAATTTTTGTAAGCAAGTGTGCAGGCTAATCTGGAGCAAGTACAGTAATCCAAAAAGAAAACATAGGTTTTTATTTTGGAAAAGAGAAGAAGTGGAGTTCATTGACCAAAGACAAATCCCCAAGTCAACATTTTGACCGCGGAAACGCGGTCAAAAGGTGCCTTGAGCGGCGGTTCCGCGGTCCCATTGAGGCCTCTGTGCCCAATTTTTTCTCCACCCCTTTGTCTTTTCTTTTATCTTCTCTGTGAATTCCACTATACTGTATTTTCTGCAGATTTTTGCGGATTTGCGAACTACGATTGTGGGGAGCAAAGTGTACGTTCAAGGCTAAGGTGATTGCAAAGTACAGTGCCAAAGATCCGGGTAGTTTGACCCGCGCAAGCGAACTTTTCAAGCTTACCGGATTTGATTCAACGGGGGGTTTTCCTAACCCAAAAACTTAACGGTACGTATTTCTTAAACACCTTCTTCTCAAATCCGACGCATCCAATATACTATTCTTTGCAGGATTCTTTACAAGTTCGCTAGCAAACGCTAAAAATTGACTAACCCGTATTTGTTGCAGTGCCGTGCTTAAACTAAAAAAAAACGATTGTTTGATTCTTTATAGAATTTTTATTGAATTGCGCATTGCATACATTAATACGGACTTAAGTGCAAGCGAACCCCACAACATACGGTAAAGGATTTCATCACCTTTTCCGTGGCCCACAAATCACGAACTTGAGCATAACGTTTACCCGCACAAACTTTAAAAGAAACTAGACTTTAAGCCTTAAGGACTTCGCGCTCACTAGGAGAAGTTAACTGTGTTTAGAACCTCACTTAACGGTACATTGTTTACGGGGTGTCTAGGAAAGTGTTAACGGCGAAACCGCCAAAAGAGAAAGGGTTATTTAATTAAGGACCTTCGCGAAAGCGTCGGAAAACCTCCCCTTATCTCTGCACTTACCTGGCCTCGTGATCAGTGTATCTTAAGCCCGTTTCTCGACACAGTTTTACTTCGACAATCAAGTTCTGGAGCAGGTCTAGTTGACCTAGGTGAACCCTAGAACGATTAGGTGTGTGGTATTTTTGTGTCGTGATTGTTTTTGTCCAGATTCTTTTTGTGTGTATATTTCATTCTTTTGTTAATATCTAACTAAAAAAAATCACATTCTTTTTCCCCTCCTTTTCTCTGCCTTTCTTGCTTTCTCTCTTCATATCATGGGTACCCCACCTCGCAAAACTCTTGCCGAACTTTGGTACCCACAACCAGACATTACTTCTTACGGTTCTTGCTTTGGCCGAACGTCGAACGATCCCTCCATGCCCAAAATCTTTTTGAAAGATCGGATAGACGCGTCTAGGACAAACACTTGCCCTCCGCAATCCACTTTGTATCAACCTTTTCAACCTCCCCCACCCTCTTATGTTGATACCCCTTTTGCATGTCGTCCTTTGTCCATCGCTGAACATATTGAACAATCCTGTAGCCGATCTTTCACTCTTTTCACCACTACAGATTCTTGGGATTAACAATTCCATTCACCTTCTTATCCAAATGTTGATCCTGCTCCTGTCCAGCCATTCAATTCCTACCAGTCCTACCCGACTTTTGTACCTTCCCTAGACATTGCCTCTGAACCGCCATTTGGGAGTTTTCAGTATCCAAACAACTTTGAATCTTTTACTGAAACCCCTTCACAACCCATGTCTAGTCTGGAACAGTCTTTGGAAGACTTTAGGGTAGCGTCGTACCAACAGATGATGGATTTGAATGCGTCCATGGCCGCCCTCATACAACCTAGTGACCCGGTAGCTAGTTTTCAACATGCTCCAAATTTTCCAATGTATGAAGAGGCGGTAGGACAGGTTGAGAATTTGAGTGGAGAGAGTGAGATGTACCCCCTTCCGAATCAAGCCTACCCGTTTCAACTTGAATCCTACAACTCCGGTTTTGAATGTCTATCTAGTGTTCCAAACGATTCATTGATTAAAGATAGAACAGATAATGAGTTGTGTGACTTTGTAGTGTTTGCTTTCACCGATTGTGAAGGGTCCTTTTCGAGTGAAACCACACCCAATCCTTTTGACCTCTACACCTCCACTCTAGAACCTGAATTTATTAATATCCATGCTTTTGTTAAGGTCTCTGAGAATATTGATTTTCACTTGATTGAGGATATCGACGCTGGGAATATTATGGATGATGAACCTGTAGATTTGGCAGAGTTTTTCTCTCCAATTCATCATCCCGAGTCATTAACTGTTTTTCCTGAATCCCATATGCGTCTTGATTTTGATGAAATTTGCATGGATAAGCTGAATTTTGAGGAAACTTTTGAGGATATTTTTGAGGATGAACCAGTTTTAATTGATGAGTCAGATTTTCCAATTCATCTTGTTCCTTTCATTGACTGTGTACACCCTACTGAACCTTTAACCGATAACCTTCCTCAATCACCTACCTCCATCCTTTCCATCGTTACGACCTTGAAAGAAACCGTCTCACTTTCATTTCATATGTCTGGTTTACCGAGTTCGGCGTACCCATGGTTTCTCACGAATCTTGAGGGATTTGACCCCATTTCTCGCCATATTGATAGATTAGTACAATCCATATTTTCACATCGATCATTGCAGATTGTACTAATTTATTCAATCCATTTCCACCCTCAAGTTCGTATTCCACTTATTTCTCCCTTCCGTCATTCTTCCTCTCATATACCGAGACCGTATCCCGCTTCTATCTCCATACGGTCTCGCGTATTCTCCATTTCTTACCTCTCCGCATTCTTTCACCAACCAGCACATTATAGAGATAAAATCTTTGAATGGTTGGTGCTCACTTTTGGCCTGTGTAAGGTCTTGTATAGCTTGATACTGTTCTTTCCCCCCCCATAATCGTGAACTTCACCGCTTAAACAGTGGAAACACTGTTTTACTTAAGTTTAGGGGGGACTCCTTTTTTGTATATATATTTTGTTTTCCTTTTTGTTTTGTATATAATTTGTTTTTAGGAGAGCGCCGACAATTTTGACCCTCTTGGTATAGTCTGACAGTGAGGGCACTGTCAAGTTTAAGTTTGGGGGTGTGCTCGGTAAGCTTTCTTCCTTCGCATTCATTTGTATATTTTGCATTTGCATACCTTATTAAAAAACCATAAAAATCAAAAATTTTCCAAAAATTATAAAAACTTTTTCGTCAAGTTAGCTAATAGGGTAACTTAGATTTTTATTCTGAAAGTTTAGTTGATATGTTAGAAATAACTAAATTCTAGGCTTAGGAATTGAAAATCCAAAAAATAACCCTCATTCTATTTAACTTTGGTAAGTATACGTCCTTACAGTTTTTTTTAGAAATAGGTAATCTTGAGTTCAGTTCTTGAGTTAAGTCAAGATGAAGGGAAAGTATTGAAGCTTTACTGAAGGATAAGTTTGAAAAATAGTTTCTTTTCTTGAGTTAAAATTTAGAAAGTATATACCCTACAAACTGCACTTACACGCACCTTGAAACTTGGGATAGTAGAAGATACCTAGAAATACTCTTGCCTGAAAGCCTAGTATGAAAGAAAAAACGGTATTTAAAGCTAAACACCAAAAGAGCAATATTAAAAAAAAAAATCTATCCGGTCTTGAAAAAGAAAAAGAAAAAAAGAAAAAGAAAAATAGAATAAAGTCAAGACCTGGAAACTGCTATTTACGCTTTAAGCTCACACATTCAGTAATCGGCTGTTAGTGCTTCAAGAAGCATTAATAGTCGCATGAAAGGTGTGTGAGCAAATCCGTCCATCCTTAATGAAAAGAAGTAGTATTAGGTATTAGGGCAAGGGTATACAATCGATGTTTGGATAAAAGATAGAAATAAAGAATAAGACTTGTGTTTCTGTAAAGTTGATAAAAATCCCTGATTTGAGGACGCACTTCAGAAGGAAAACTCAGGAGAACCAACATCTTTCTAAACTTTTTTGGAACATATAGGATCCAAGGTTAAATAGATCGGAGGTGTGAAAAATAAGGGTTGGATATTTATAACTTAGGATGATAGAGTTTTTAACGTAAATATTAAACTGTAGGAGTAGAATCGATGTTAACTTATGACACTGGCTTGACGGGATTTTGTGGGTGTAATCCGCTGAAAACCCTCAGGAGACAACACTCCTCCTACTAGGGACACCTAGAGGTTTAACGGCTTGTTGCACGTGCTCAGTGCAATTGCGTACCCTGCGAAAGTGCGGTTATGACTTTTTTGTGAATAATTGGTTTTGCTCGGGATGAGCAAAAGTTAAGTTTGGGGGTATTTGTTCATACCAGAATATTGCATTTTATACCGCCCATTCTTACGCTCGTTTATTTATAGGCAGGTACTTTTGATCAGTGTTTGCTACATATTTGCAGAATACTGGTTCTCAGCTCTAAACAGTGAAATTCATGGAAAAGTACGACAAATTCCGGATTACTGCCAACCACAGATAAAACACGGGTCTCCGCTTTCTATTCGTATGTTGCCACACAACAGTTTAAGGGACAAAATGGCAAATCGATGTCATTTTCATGCACAAAGCTCAATGTCAACACAAGATCCAACATATCTACGTGGAGCTCGAGGAAATCATGGCAAAAGATCCACATCACATCACCTTTTGATCTACTGAAATTCTGGAAGAATTATGAAGAGCTTCTGAGAAAAGTACTATACCACACTGAAGAGGACCACAAACTGGGGAAACCGACAAACGATGAAGATCCAATTCCTCTATAGGGCCGCGGTTCCGCGGCATAAGCACGCTTAGGCCGCGGATCCGCGGCCGTATGGTCTCCTCAGTAGGAGATGTTTTAGGGGCTGTTTGGTAATTTTATAAGGAGGCAGATTGTTGCCCTAGGTTTCCAGTTCCCTGCCTATAAATTGCCCAGAACTTGCCAAGCCATGAGTGTTCTTTTTCATGCCCACTTTTTGTTAGTTTTTAGTTTACTTCTTCTTCTTCTTCTTCTTCATTCTTTCCTCCATGAAATTGTTGTGAGAGCTTTTGAGTGGATGTTAAATGAAGATGAGGGTTATTTTGTATCATTCTTTATTGCTTAGCTTCCCCCTTGAGCTCTCTACCTTAACTTGATCTTGCAACCTCTTAAGTGAGCTTGCAAGTTTAAGCTTTGGTCATTGATCTCAAGGGGTTGTATCATTTTGTTCTCTCTTTTGTGCTTCATTCTCCATGAGTTCTTTTCCTTTTCTTGATCTTGCAATCTCTTAATTGAGCTTGCAAGTTTAAGATTTGGTTATTGAACCCATGTCTTGTTTTGGGTTCTATGCTTCCTAGTTTCATTTCTTGCTCATTTACTTTCATTCATTTAAATTCCATGCACTTTTAATTACTTGCTTGTAATCTTTTCTTTTCTTTGTTTATCTTTTCTTTTGCTCTTTTTGGTTTGTTTTGTGAATGGTTGTAATTGTTGTTGTTAAGAATAAATACAATATTGTAAGTTAATGTTTCTTTGCTCATTTCCTTTTCCCGTTATTTTCCTTTGAACTCCGCCCAAACGTTACGCAAGCGCTCCGTTAGGCACACTACCCTACCAAGGTAACGGTGATTCCTAACCGCGACCGGTTGTGTTCGGTTTGGCCGGAGGCGAAAGCAAGAGACAAGAACGGAAGGACAAGTGCCAATAAGCCGGATTCCACGAATACCGTGCTTAAGTACTCTAATCCACGTTGTTGTCGATTGCTCTAGCTTCAATTGGTCAAGACTCGGCTCAAAGGTTTTTGAGTGCGGATTTCTTTAGCTTACACTTTCGTATCTTTTTCTTAACAACTTTATACTTGCATATAACACTTAGGATAGAATTGAACAAACATATACACATTCTTTATTGACTCGTCTAAAACTCGTACGGACATACAACCATCTCCCTGTGGATCGACCCGTGCTCAACCGGCTAGCTGCGAAGCGACACCGTCCTGATCGCGGTTATAACTTTAGAACTTTGAACATTCGACACGCCAAAAGCGTGCGATCATATGACCTGTTTCCCAATGTGGTCTCCAGGTCCTTGAGCTTATCAATATAGCTAGTCATTGTATGGACGTTGTCCCCTACAGATGACCCAAAAGACAACCTCGCTTGATTTAAATCGTTCGAGGTCTCATATCTTGCGATATGAGATTGCTCTTCATATAAATCTTTGTTATGGAGAAAGATGGAAACTAAGTCCATCTTCTCGTGTTGCTTCTGGTATACACCATCAACTGAAGCCAACACGAGGCACTTAGCTTTCGCTTTATCCTTTTCCCTTGTCTGACGGATATCCATTTCCGTGACGGTGGAAACTGGACCTGGGACGGCGGGATCTTGAGTAGTAATAGGGTGGTCTAGCTTGTCATAGGCAATGGACATCTGGACAGACTTTTTCCAGTCATATAAGTTAGATTCAATCAACTTGTTATCTAGATGTAACCTAGTCATGGTCAAAAGGTCGCTGCAATGAGAGAGAGAGAAGAAAACACTTTAGCATGATGCTCTTGCAAGTTTAGATTGGTTTTTAATTTATCTAAACTGGATGGCTCCCACTGTTTCTCGAATCCTTTCTCAAACCATAAAAGAAGAATTAGCCAGGACTATTCTCACTGTATAATACTTGCTTAACCGTTCAGCCAGGCTAGTGTCGGGACTTCGAGGGAGGTTTTCCAACGCTTTCGCGAAGTTCCTTAATTAAATAACCTCTTTTCTCTGGGGGCGTAGCCCCGCTGACACCTTTCTCGACACCTACTTGGTTTATAGCATTGATCGTTAAGTGACGAATCTCCTGATAAGTAGCATATACTCACAGTAGGATCGGGATCCAAATATCATCGTATGATAATGTTGAAGGAATCCTACCAACATTCATCAAACTCCAAATGGTATGCAACACTAGCAAGTTTCAGTTTCTTTAGAAACTCCCGATGTGGATTTTTGCCCCATGTTCTTATGACCTTGATGAAAGCCAACAAATCATAAAACACATGTCAAGTTCTGCCCATCATTATCTTGTTAATTTGAACCCACCCGTATATACCCTTGACGAAAGCCAACAAGGTTATACGACTGTCCCAAACCAACTCATCTATCTATGCAACAAATGAATACCCCAGCAGCTACCAAACACCATGTCTTGACGAAAGCCAACAATCATAGCTTGAATCCTACTAAACATCCATAAGAAATGACGGAGGGCTACAACTGGTTTTGGCGAAACCGTGAACGTATTGAACTTGATATAATCGAAGGAACCTGATAGCTTTTTAAAAGGAGTGGTTAAAGCTCCGCAATTAAAAAATCTGCTCTTTTAAAATAACCGAGTGGTTTCTTTTAAATTTGTTCCAACGATTCAACTTTGGTTTATTTTCTGTGCATTAAAATAATGCGTCCCATCATTTAACCTATCATTGCAGAAAACAATGAAAATACAACGTCCTCTTATGCCATCCACATTCACCACTGGGTCCCGTCATCACCCGTTAGGTTACTTAACTAACGAAAGAGCGGGGGCTGGGCTAGCGCGGGTGTAAAACATAAGTGACGTCTAAATAGCTATCATATATAGATATTGTACATTCGTCAGACGCAATAATAGGCATTCCAGATCTCAGATGAACATTATTGGATATACAAGCAATCCGCGTTTGCTTTGAGCCTGCAACAAAATACGGATTACACAGTTGTGATGAATAGCCTTTACCCCACCCTAGACCCCTACGGGTACGGCAAACTACCCGCCAAGTACCCGAAGTGAAGCGGTCTCCCTCAACAACGTGAGTAGGCCACTAAACACTTCGACGTACCCGGTAGTTTGTGTACCCCACCTTGGGTCTATCGTAGGAACAAAAAACAGTAAATGAAATAATACAACGGTGGCTACAACCGCAACCTGGATGTGCCCCGCAAAAGAATATTACATCATATTACAATTTACATCTAATGAATGAATATAAAACCCATCTCAAACCCCGGCTCATCATCACAACGATCTAATCAAGTTCATATACACAAACAGTAAACATTACAGAAATGTGCAACCCCCTGCCAACCGACATACTAGCAGTTAGGGGAGGTTTACGAACACATTTATCATTACAGATAAAAACCCGATTAGCAAATAACTTAGAATATCGATCGACAACCTTTTTCCGTGTCTACCCTAAATGCAAGCCAGCACAGAAGTAACCTGGGTAGGAAACATAATATACAGGAAAACAAAACACCAGAAACTAGGAATTACTTTGAAACTCCGAGTCAACTCGGCGTTGACTCGGCGGCGGATCCGCGGCCAAAAGCACCATTTGGACGCGATTCCGCGGCCGTCTTGCCGAGTTGTGACCTCGTATTTTCCCAGAACTCTTATAATTCCCTGCTGTGAATTTTAAGGCCTATCAAAAAAAATTTCTGACACTTTTAAAATTAACAGAAACTGAAAAGGTATCGAGGTGTTGTTTTCGTGTTTTCCGTCGATCGAAGTTCTACTTAGTTGCTAACAAGCTAGTAATGGTTTAGTTGGCTCTGATACTACTGTAAGTCCATGTCACGCACCCCACGAACATGCGGGGAGGCGGAATATATGAAAAACGATTATCAAAGCTTCGTAACACGGACTTGAACTCATAAATCGTGTCTAAACCGTTACTGGCAAACTACGAAAGGTTTAACTACTCTGATTCGAAGTTATACCTCATGTTACTTGTCCTTCGGGTCTTCATCACTATCCTCCACTCCTTGTAGGCTCTTTGGAACGTCGGCACCTTAACGGCCTCCTCGAGTCAAAGACGATCCACCCGAGAGCTTCTACTCCAAGCTTAACCTTTAACTTGAGGTAACTAGGTTACTCAAAGTGCTAATCTAAGCAACCTAGATGATATAGAGTTGGATTATGGAAGTATTAGTCTAGCTAACCCTTGATCTCAACAAATGAGAGGTTAGGGTTAGGGTTTGAAGATGGAGAGCTTGAGAAGAGAGAAGGTGAGAGTGAGATTCCTTTTGGATGAATAGATCATGTGTGTATATATGAAACATATCATATATATTAAATGAATAATAAATAATGATATATCATCATGTTTCATTAATACACTAAGTGATTCATCACATGAGTCATATAAATCATAATTGATTCATTAACTCCATGTATTAATCACACCATGACTCACTTATCCAATTAATGCAAATGCCACCTTAACCCCCAAGTCACCATGCTTCAAGAAGCTTCCCGACAAATTATGAGAACGCCCCTCCTATCCGTAAAACACGGAAAAACTTTAGACTGTATAAATCCAATAATCCGATACTAGAATCTGGCTTAAACCAAAGCCGACTAGTAAAAACTGTCCGAATATCGTACGTGCGTAAAAACACGCATGCGTCCGAACCCTGTCGTAAAACCATACGACCTCTATATCGTTTCGCCCGAAGCAGGGAAACTCTCTGTGTGGGACTCTAAAGACTCGACACTACGCTGGCAGTGGGTTTAACCACAGACCGCAAGCGGCACTGGCTGTACGTAACGTTCCCCAGGTAGATGTCGAAAAGAAGGCCGATGAGTAAACACATCCGAACTCCTACTGAGCCTGCTGTGACAATCTCCGTACAGTCTGGTCTGTTCGTCTAAGACTATCGCATATCGGGCCTAGGGGGCGGCAAGCGTCAGTCCCCTAAAAGCGGTATAAGTCGTGTCGGAGCGTAGCCCATTACACCTTGAGAAGCTATTGGAAAACCTACCAGTAAATCTCGTTTGCCTGGCCAGGAACTTTGCGTAATGGCTCTCTGACACAGCGCGATATCAACTCCCAATACCGGGAGAGACGAATCATTTCTAACCGCTACTGCCTCAAAGTGCTCGGGACTGCACCCAACTGCTACCTGTTTGCACGACTCCTTTGAGCCGTGGTAGGGTAGCAATCTAAGAACAGTGGGACACACTCGAGGCGAAGTAGCAGTGTCAAGTCTGTGGACTATGCTGTACTCATGTCACCTGGGAACTGTTAACTGACGACGGGTATAAAACCAACCAACAGTTCCCTGTGAGTCTTGTCCGGTATACCCGTAACCTAACGAGCACCTGTATACTATCTCCAGTACGACGTACTGATGGCTGTGGGACAGACCATCTCCCCAACTGGGATGAGAAGTGTACACACTAGTCTACTCTGAGTATCGATGCCCTGTCTCGATAATCCAACGACTAGGGACCTGAAAAAGGATGTGCTTGTAGACCAGCCAGCCCCAACTAGTGTGACTGCCATCACAACACTGGTAGTCAAGCAAGATCCTAAGAGCTCTATCAATACGTATACTCACATATTAAGATAGATAAAACCAAGTAGCATACTACCATGTTTAGCAAGACTGTTATATAACTGTGAATATCCCAAGCTTCCATCAAGTAATATACAAACTAGTATGATACAGTAATGGCCTTCTAGGGCATAAACACTAACACATTTTTCACACCTCGCTTCTTATTTAAATTAAGATTTTATATATCTTTACGTGCAGTGCAAATTGTGTCGTTAAGTTCCAGAAGGATCGATTAAAGTCATCATGTCACAAAATAAAGCCTAGATAAAAATTTTAAAAGGATCACATAAGTTTTATAAGTAGTTAAGTATTTTTCAAGTTTCGTTTTCCAGCAAGGTTTCAATTTCAGAATTTCTATCTTCCTTAACAGGAAACTAGGTCTTATTTTTCACTCCACCTTTTTCTTGTTTTCATTTCATACACACCTCTGTGAACGTGCAATAGTCTTTATCATAGAATAAAACCTTCATATCTCCGCTAGAAATATTTTTTTTTATAAAAACACGTCTTTTGTCAAGATTATTCTCACACAAAGAACCGTTAGGAATTTTAACTCGGAGAGAACACTTGCTTGACTTTGTTTTAATCTGGACTTTCTAGGCTTCTTAACGAGCTTTGGGCCAATGCACCTAAACCAGTTGGCTTTAAGGCATTAGGTGTAGAGACACCCCAGCGGACTTAATTACTCAAGTTACCTAGGTCCAAAAACAAAAGACAATTTAGCGTGAAAATCAAGATGATTCAATGCGAACGGAGATATAACCGGCAGTTCAGTTATTTTTTGGATAAAAGACGTGTTTAGTGGGTTAGGTGTGTAATCATTCCAATCAAGTTCCAGATGGGTTATTTTTCAGAATTAGTTCCAATTAAGGCATCAATAGCATCCCTTCATATTCGCTTCACTTCATAAACTATTCTTGATATTACTTATTTCAGAACAAACCTATTTGATCCTCAGAAAATCATTTATCCATTTAAAAGTTTTTAGACATAATAGACTTGTCATCTAATTTCCAAAACTCACGACACGTGTAGTGTGATGTAAAGACGTATATCAGCTATAGTTAACTTCAAAGGAGAGTTATCTTTCAGGTTTTCAAAATCTAAAAATAAGATTTAGTTATTCTTATCTTATCAAACAAAACCGTCGAAATATTGAATCTGAGTTCTCCCACTAGCTAACTTGACAGAAAAGTTTTTATGTTTTTAGAAAATTTTCTGATTTTTATGGATTTTAGTATGCAGATGCAAAAATATACATATGAATGCGAAGGTTAGAAATGCGTACCGAGCGTACCCCAAAACTTAAACTGGACAGTGTCCTCACTGTTATTGCATGAAGAGATCATTGAAGGGTCAAAATTGTCGGTTAGATATACACAATTTTTTTTTGTTTTTAAAGAAAAGAAAAATAGTAAAAATGGAAAAGAATATCCACAAATATGTACAAAATGGTATATACATACCCCCAAACTTATTTGGAACAGTGTCCACTGTTCTTGGCTGGATAACTGAAGTTTGGTGGTAGGCAGAGGAAGATTATGCAGGGTAAACCGGCTCCTGTAAGACCAGGAGCTCCTCTGTTGGTTCGGCGCTAAGGTACGGTTTAAGTCGGTTTCCATTTACTTTGAAAAATGAACCGTCCTTTGGATTCTCCAAATCCACAGTGCCATGCGGATACACGTTCCGCACAAAGTATGGCCCTTTCCAGCGAGATCAGACCTTACCCGGATGGAAATGTAGCCGGGTGTCGTAAAGCATCACCTGTTGAACAGGTGTGAAAGTTTTGCGCAAAAGGTGTTTATCGTGAAACAACTTCGTTCGGTTCTTAATGACAACCGCGTTTTCGTAAGCCTCATCCCTAAGCTCGCTCAATTCGTTCAACTGCAGCTTCCGATGGCTGCCCGCATCTTCGAGAGACAGATTCAGCTCTTTTATCGCCTAAAATGCGTGATGTTCTATTTCCACAGGGAGGTGGCAAGCCTTTCCGTACACAAGCCGATAGGGAGACACGCCAAGATCGGTCTTATAAGCAGTTCGAAATGCCCAAAGGGCATCAGTGAGTTTCAACGACCAATCCTTACGGTTCTTGGAAACCGTTTTCTCCAGTATCTGCTTGATTTGCCGATTTGAAACTTCGGCTTGCCCACAGGTTTGGAGGTGGTAGGGCGTAGATAGCTTATGATTAATGGAATATTTTCGCACCAAGGCCTCGAAAGTCTTATTGCAAAAATGAGTTCCATTGTCGCTAATGATCGCTCGGGGGTGCCCAAACCGGGAGAAAATGTTTTCTTTAAGAAACCTAACGACAACCTTGTTGTCGTTAGTCCGGCTGGGCACAGCCTCGACCCACTTAGAGACATAATCAACAGCGAGAAGGATGTACAAGTTCCCAAAAGAGCTGGGAAACGGCCCCATGAAATCGATCCCCCAAACGTCGAAAATCTCCACAACCAAGATTGGTTGGAGCGGCATCTCGTTCCTCCTGGATATCCGGCCCAAGTGTTGGCACCGGGAGCAAGTCTTGCAGTAGTCATGAGCGTATTTGAAGAGTTGTGGCCAGTAGAAACCACACTGCAAGATCTTCTCAGCTGTCTTTTTGGGGCTAAAATGCCCGCCACATGCTTGATAGTGGAAAAATGACAGCACACTCTTGAATTCATCGTCAGGGACACACCGACGAATAATCTGGTCGGGACGGTACTTGAACAGATAGAGTTCGTCCCAGTAAAAGTGTTTTACTTGGGATAAGAATCGAAGTCTGTCCTGATGTGACCATTCAGTCGGTAGTAATCCTGTGGCCAAATAGTTCACAATATCTGCGGACCAGGGTTCGCAAGATACTGTCAAGATCTGTTCATCCGGAAAAAACGTCGTTGATCAGAAGTTGAAGCGACGGAGAAGAAGGAAGTCGTGAGAGATGGTCGGCGACTACGTTTTCACATCCTCTTTTATCCTTGATGATGAGGTCAAACTCTTGAATCAAGAAGATCCAACGTATTAGCCGAGATTTTGCATCTTTCTTCGCAAAAAGATGGCGCAGAGCAGAATGGTCTGTGTAGACAATGACTGGAGAGCCGATGAGGTAGGGCCTGAACTTTTCTAAAGCAAATACAACAGCCAAGAATTCCTTCTCAGTTGTTGTATAATTCAGTTGGGCGTCATTCAGGGTTCGGCTAGCATAATAGATTACGTGCGGCATCTTGTTGATGTGTTGTCCAAGGACAGCACCGATGGCAAAGTCGGATGCATCGCACATAATCTCAAATGGGTGCGTCCAGTCAGGAGAAGAAAGAACGGGAGCAGAAGTGAGTGAGCTTTTTAATGACTCGAACGCAGTCACACAGCTCGAGTTGAAGTCGAATGGCGTTTCCTTGGACAGCAAAAGAGTCAAGGGCCTAGCAATCTTGCTAAAGTCCTTGATGAACCGTCTATAGAAACCAGCATGGCCAAGGAAGGCTCGGATGTCTCTGACGCATCTGGGAGGAGGGAGATTGGAAATAACCTCAATCTTCGCTTTGTCAACCTTTATGCCATTTTGCGAAATGATATGTCCTAAGACAATACCTTCGTGTACCATGAAGTGGCCCTTCTCACAATTCAAAGTGAGATTCTTGTCCTTACATCGGGTAAGGACAGCGTCGAGATGCAGCAAACACTCATTAAAGGAATTGCCGAAGATGGAGAAATCGTCCATGAAGATCTCCAAGAATTTTTCCACCATGTCTGAAAAGACTCCCATCATACACCGCTGGAAGGTAGCGGGGTGCATTGCATAACCCAAAGGGCATGCGACGATATGCAAACGTGCCGAAAGGACAAGTGAATGTGGTCTTGTCCTGGTCTTTTTCGGCGATAGGAATCTGATTATAGCCGGAGTATCCATCAAGAAAGCAGTAGTACTCGTGTCCGGCCAATCGTTCAAGCATTTGGTCAATGAAAGGTAGCGGAAAGTGGTCCTTCCGTGTTGTGGCGTTGAGTTTTCTGTAATCGATGCATCTCGCCACCCAGTCTGGGTGCGAGTAGGGATTAACTCGTTCATCTCGTTGGTTATAACCGTTATGCCTGATTTCTTGGGGACAACGTGAATGGGGCTAACTCACTGGCTATCAGAGATAGGGTAAATGATACCACTATCCAGACATTTTACGATCTCCTTTTTTACAGCCCCCTTCATGACTGGGTTGAGTCGTCTTTATGGATCCCTGGCTGGTTTGGCATCATCCATCAGATGAATGTGATATTCAACGATCAGGGAACTAATCCCCTTGATATCCACCATTGACCAGCCAAAAGCTTGCCTATTGTTGTGCAAGACCGCAAGAAGGGCTTTCTCTTGCTCTGGAGCTAGAGAAGCCGAGATGATAACAGGGAGGGTCTCGTTCTCACCCAAGTAAGCGTACTTAAGGTGAGACGGCAAAGGCTTGAGTTCGAGCGTTGGAGGTGAAACGATTGAAGGCAAGATTGGTGAAAAGGTCTCGAACTCAAAGGATTCCAGCAAAGGTTCAAAACGAGTGTAAGCGACCGAGTTGGATGGTTCAGGTAACTCATCCGGAAATTCGAAGGATTCAAACTAGGGTGGTGAGTGGCTAAGATCGTTCGAGAAAGTGAAACACTTGTAGTCATTGTCGGGCACAGAAACAGCAGCAGGTTTGAAGAGGAACGCACTAGTGGCATTAAGGTTGTCGTGATCGAACAAAAACTCCTCGAATTCACACTCTTCCGAGGTGATCTCCTGGATTGAGAAAACGTCTAGTATATGAGCATTAGGTTCGGAGGGCTGATTCCCCAACCTAAAAATATTGAGTTCAATTGTCATGTTTCCAAAAGATAGGTTCATCGAACCATTTCGACAATTGATCACAGCATTTGAGGTTGCAAGGAATGGGCGACCGAGTATCACCGGAATTTGATTCCGGGGGTTAGCTATAGGCTGTGTGTCTAAAACAATGAAACGGGGAATATGAAGTCTCCAATCTTGATTAACACATCCTCTAGCTCACCCCTAGGATGGATGATTGATCGGTCGGCCATTTGGAGAGTGCAATGTGTGGGTTTCAGCTCTCCTACACCTAGTTGCTCATATACTGAGTACGAAAGCAGGTTAACACTGGCACCAGGATCTAATAGTGCGTGGTTGATGTTCTTATCCCCAATGGTAATAGAAATCGTAGGACAGCCAGGGTCCTTCCATTTTTGAGGTAAAGATTGGGTAAGGGCATCACTCACAGCACTAGCCAAGAAAACTTTCTTGGGTACCTGAGATTTCCTCTTTTTCGTGCACAAGTCCTTTAAGATTTTCGCGTAGGACGGGACTTGTTGGACAACATCTAAAAGGGGAATGTTGATATTAACCTGCTTAAACAACTCCAGAATCTTCTCCATTTGTGGATTTTGTTTATTGGACTTCAACCGGTTTGGAAATGGAACATTTTTAAAATTGGTTGAATCCAATGCTTATGGAGGAGATTGTGGAGTTGGAACGGATCCCAGAGCTGGTGTTTTCGTGGAGTGAGAAATGGGTCCGTTTAGAGCAGAAGAAGAGCCTTTTGAAGAATGGAAATTAGGCTCAGAAGACGAAGGAGAAGAAGAAAAAGAAGAAGAAGAAGAAGAAGTGGCCGGGGTGTCATCGTCGATCCGTGTGCCAATATTGTTTTGCAGCATCCTTCCCGATCTCAATGTAGTCACGGCGCTCACATTATGGTTCTGTTGTTCAAGAGCAACATGTACATTATGTGGGTGACCGGGATTTAGGAGTGGTTGAGATGGAAGCTTCCCCTTTTCTCGCTTGCTTAACGCCGCATTCAGCTGTGCAATCTGGGCTTCGATGGTCTTGATGCTTTTCCCGTGTGCAGCAGTGTGTTGCACCAAAGATTGAATAGATGACTGGATGTTTGCGGTGGATTGTGTCGATTGTTTAACGAACGCCTCCAGACTTCGTTCTAGCGAGGAAACCTTATCGTTGTTTGACGGAACAAACTTGTTTTGCGGAAAAGAATTGTTGGGTGCAAAGTTGTTCGTCTGATTTTGAAAAGGTTGGGGTTGGAAGGGCTGCTGAAATTGATGTTGAGTTTGTTGTTGCGCTTGTTGTTGCGGAGGAGGGGGCCTCTGGAAATTGTTGCCTTAGAATTGATGCTGGTTCTGATTCCAGGCGAAGTTGGGATGGTTCCTCCAACCGGGATTGTAGGTGGAAGAGTATGGATCATTTCTCGGTCTTTGCTGAAATGCAGCATTAACCTGATCCTGTCCTTGAGATGATGGATTGTAAGGACACTCTTCGGTTAAGCGAGAAGGATCGGAACAACAAGCACAAATGGTACGAAGGGGAAGAACAGGTGCAGGAGCAGGAGATGAAAATTTTCTCTCTATCGCTTCAAGTTTTCTCGTTATTGCAGCCATTTCAGCTTTCATCGCAATAGAGACATCAAGTTGGTGAATGCCTACCCTAGACTGACTAGTAGAAGTGGAGGAGGAAGAAGAAGAAGTTGGTCTGGTGCTCTCCCATTGAAGCGTTTGTTCCGCAAGGTCGTCGAAGAATTGCCACGCTTCCTCGTCATATTTTGATAGGAAGTGGCCCTGACAAATGGTTTCCAACGACTGCTTGGTTGCTGGGTTCAGACCCTCGTATAAGGTTTGGCAAAGTTGCCATTTCTCAATACCATGGTGAGGGAACTGCACAAGAAGGTCTTTATACTGGTCAAAGCACTTCCAGAAGGGTTCAGTAGGAAGCTGGGAGAATTGGTTGATTTCGTTACGGATCCTCGCGGTTTTATGATTCGGATAGAATTTCTTGTGAAACGCTTTTACAAACTCTTCCCAACTAGTTATGGAGTGGGAAGCAGTGCTATACAGCCACTTTTCAGCAAGATCGCACAAAGTGAACGGAATGACCCGTAGCCGTATAGCATCGTCCGACAGTTGGGTCGTTTTCATCATAGCACAAATATTTTGAAACTTGTTGATGAAGATATAGGCATTTTCAGATTCAAGCCCATGAAATTTCGGAAGCATGTTAATGAAGTGGGGCTTAATTTCAAAATTATCCCCATTGGCCGGTGGAAGGGAAAGTCAGGTGGGAAGTGCAAAGCGGGTGGGATAGAAACGATCCTGGAGCGCGATTCGCTGTGGCGCTACGACAGGCGGTGGTGGTGGGTTATTCGCATCCATAGGAGGTTGAATCAATCCCGGGGGAGTTGAAGGGATGTTTGGATTAAATCCTGACATCGCGGAAGAAGAGGTTGATGATGGTGAATGTGAGGATGTATGAACAGAATTCCGGTCAACGTCGGAGTTGGCTGGCAAATGTAAGGGTGAAAGAGGCGTGGACGGAGTTTCGACGTCTGAGTCGATCGCGTAGTCGATAGATACTAACGTAACGCGGACTAGGAGGGCGCTAGTGTCCCGAGTCCAACCGGACATACACTAAACTAGTTTAGTGTAGTCAAAGAGGAGAAGGTGAGGGTAAGAGAACGTCAAGGGAGAAATACGATAGGAGGTGGGTGAAAAAAATGGATTCTGGCGACAAAGGGCAAGTTTTTATAAAAGTTTTTGGTTTTTTGTGTTTTTTTTTCTTTTAAGAAAGAGCTTTACAGAAATATGTACGGACTTACGGCTTCAAACAATCACAGATAAAATATGCACAATCACACCTAGATCTAGGGTCAGCTAGGTCAGCTAGACAGCTCCTAACTGTTCCAAAGGGCTAGAAATAGGACCTCAAACCGTCTCTTCTCCGCCAATTGCGGCCAGGTAAGTGCCAGGTAAGTGGGAGGCTCCCCACTACGTAAGTAGTGGTCCTAATTAAGTAACCACTTGCCTTGGACACACTTTCCTAGACACCGCAAAGTCAGGATAGGATAAACGGCCGATGCTTGTAACTAGTCCTCTGTCCTATTGAGCGCGAAGTCCTTAGGGCTGAGTCTAGTATTTTTTAATTAAACAATGGTCAATGCATATGCTTTTTGTGATTTCTGGGGTCCTGGGAAGGGTGATGAAATCCCCACCCAATCTGGATTGGTTTCAAGTCCCTTAAAGTCCGATTAAAATATGCAAAGCAGTAACAATCAACTGCAATCAATTTTTTTATTTTTTAGCACGGCGCAAAGAATACTGCACAAGAAAAATTTATTGGAAGGGGAAGAGAGTTTGCGCAAAGAATGCTTCAGAAAACACAGTTCAGTGGAGTTCAGAGAAGTGGGGAATAGGGTAGAAGGACCTACAGAAAATTTGGACTGCTGATGTCAGCAACCCGCCGCGGTTCCGCGGCCTAAGAGAGCTTATGCCGCGGTTCCGCGGCTATAGTATGGATTTGGGCCTTCAGTTTTCTGGTGTGTGCTCTGTTGGGTGTCCTCTTCTTGTTTGGAGCTCCTGAATCTTGATTTGCTCACTGAATCTGCTCCAGAATCTTTCAGTAGACCGTTTGTTCCGTTTTTGATCACTCGCGGTGTAGCCGCAAGATATGGGTCAAACATCCCACGTCTTTGGCACTGAACTCGACCTTCTTTTTTTATCCTGCACACTTGCACATAAACTAATCAAAAATAACAAGATGATTTTTACAATATATTTTTTTTTGTTTTGTTTTTCGGTTATATTCACAAATTAACCCGAAATTACACAAAGAAATAAACTACCATCTCCCTGGAAACGGCGCCATTTGATTGATAGAGTTTTTGCATGCTTAGTTAATTACCGCAATCAAGACGGTTTCGCTTGTAGCTAGCCGGTTAAGTACGGGTCGTCCGCACGGAGATGGGAATCTTTTTCTATGTGCTTTAACGAGTTAAGTCCAAATGTCCAGGTTTGTTTTGAGATTAACTATATGCTAAAATGATATATAAAGAGAGCTTGTTAGGGTTAAAATTAGGTTAGTTTGAGTTAGGAGTCGCTCACTTCTTTCGTTGCCACTCTTAATATCGGTGTTACGGTAATCGGCAACAACGGGGATTAGCAAGACTAGGAAGGAACTTGCGAGTATAAGCTAGGCTTTCCAACGCTTAAGTTCTTCCTTTTGGTGCTTGTCCGTCCGTTCTTGGCTCTTAGCCTTAACCTCCGGTTAATTCAACGACAACCGGTCTCACTAAGGAATCACCGCTATCATGTAGGATAGGGTGCCGTAGGGAGCGGATTGTCGTTCAATTAACGGGAGCCCGAATTAAGATGTTGGGCAAGGAAAGAGTGAGAGAGATGTCCTTCTCTCAAACTTTCCTTATCCTACCCTAACAAGTAAGAAAACTACTTACCCATTATAAGGAAAAGAAAATACAACAAAAGGAGAAAGATAGAAAGAAGGAGGTTAGAAGATTACAACTAGCTATTTGAGACCTCACCTTGGCAAGGATCAAGCTTAAGCATCATTGTTGTTAAGGATAAAGAAAAAGAGAACAAGAAAGAAACAAACAACAAATAACAACAACTAGATTAGCAAATGAAGAATACAAGCAATTATCATTAACAACATAACAAGACAAGCATGGTAACAAAAAGAACTCTTTTATTCATCCTTCACTCATAAAAAGCTCACCACAAAGTTTTAATGGAGAAAAGATGAAAAGAGGAAGAAGAACTACAAAACATATCCTAAATTTTACACAAGAATAAGCACACTTGGCTTGGCAATGTTCTGGGCTATTTATAGGCAGTAAACAGAGAACCTAGGGCAACATTCAGGACCAAAATGAATTGTCCAAACTGCCCCTGAAAATTGGTCAACTGCCGAGTCATCATGGCCGTGGATCCGCGGCCTAACCCCCCTATTGGCCGCGGATCCGTGGCCATCTTGATGATTTAGGTCACCGGATTTTGTGGGATTCCCTGGTTGGCTGGACTCTTTAGTGTGGAATATGTTGTTTCTCAGAAGCTTTTCATAATTTTTCCAGAATTTCAGCAGATCAAAAGGTGATGTGATGTGGATCTTTTGCCATGATTTTTCTTGAGCTCCGCGTAGATATGTTGGATCTTGTGTTGACATTGAGCTTTGTGCATGAAAATGACATCGATTTGCCATTTTGTCCCTTAAACTGGTGTGCGGCAACATACGGATAGAGAGCGGAGACCCGTGTTTTATCTGTGGTTGGCGGTAATCCGGAATTTGTCGTGCTTTTACATGAATTTCACTGTTTAGAGCTGAGAACCTGTATCCTGCAATTAACTAGGAAACACGGCTCAAGAGTACCTACCGATAAGCAATGTGATAAAAATTGGGCGGTATAAAAATGCAAAAATCTGATATGAACAACTACCCAGCTCCCACTAGTGTGATTGCCATCACAACACTGGTAATCATGTAAAGATCCTAAGGGCTCTACCAATATTTATAAGCGATATGCTAAAAGAAACACATGCACATATTGAGGTAGAAACAAACCAGGTAGGATACTACCATTTCGAGCAAGACTGTTACTATATCCGTGTTTATCCCAAGCTTTCAATATGTAATATACAAACTAGTATGATATAATAATGGCCTCTAGAACATATATCACTAACACTTGAATGTATGGGGGACTCGCAGAGTTTACGGCGGTCCTGCTACCTGGATAGCGGGCTGGGGATCAAGAGGCTAGCAGCTCCCATGCGTGGGATGTGTTTTGAGTATGGAGTTTGTGGGAAAAAGTGGGGAGAGGAGGGTCCTAAGGACGTGTGGGATGGCGCATGGGCGCCGGGGCAGCGGTTCACGGGCCCGGCGCGTGGCCGCCATGTTAGTGTATATGCCCCAGGGGCTATTATTGTATCATACTTGCGTGTATATTACTTAATGGAAGCTTGGGATATTCACAGTTGCATATACAGTCTTGCTAAAAATGTTAGTACGCTACTTGGTTTGTGTCTACTTTAATATGTGCATATGTTTCTTGTAACGTATCACTTATACATATTAGTAAAGCCCATAGGATCTTTGCTTGATTACCAGAGTTATGATGGCAATCACACTAGTGGGGGCTGGGTAGTCTATAAGTAACATCCTATACTTGTCCCTAGTTGTAGGATTATCGAGACAGGGCATTGATACTCCGGAGTAGAATTGTGTTTACGCTTCTCATCCCAGTTGGGGAGATGGTCTGTCCCACAGCCATCAGTACGTCGTACTGGAGATAGTATACAGGTGCTCGTTAGGTTACGGGTACACCGGACAGGACTCGCAGGGGAACTGTGTAGGGTTCCTAGGCACACTAATGAGGTCTCACAAGGCATCAACCATGCCAATTTCAAATTTTACGGGTGCCGAGAAACCCTAATACGGATCGTTAACTAGAAATTTAGGCGAAAGATGCAACTAGTTAACAACTTAACTAAAAGAACGGAAATACAACCTTTGTAGATCCGGTCCTCCACCTCCATAGCTCCGCAATGAAGTCTCCTCGCTGTCCAAATGGAATCCCGGGCTCTAGCGTCGGCTTCATCGGAGAAATGGGCGGGCTAGGTCATCGACAACGATGCCGAAGATGATCTATGTCGAGGCATCACAAGATCAAGCTCCCACTTCACCAAGTCATAAAACTTGTGAAGAAAACACCCTATACTACTTGGCAAGAGGTAGAGGATGAAGAAATAGGAAGTGGGTTCACTTTAGAATTGGATTTCTCACTTGATTTCATCAAATCACCATTGATGAAGCAAGGTTTTCTTCTTGTATAGAAGAAGAAGAAGAAGATGATAATATTATGATAAGTTAATTAAATCAAAAAGAAAAAGAATACTTATCATAATATGAACCATGGTTATGTGTAGAGAGTTGACTAAGGTTAGATGAATGGTTAGGGTTAAGGATGAAGACAAAGTGGTCACTTTAGTCAAAGCTTCATGAAGCTTCAACAAGCTTCATGAAAAAAAGAAAGAAAGAAACCATTTTGTTTTCTTTTGCCATTTCTTTTTAATCTAAATTAAAAAGATAAATGAATGATAAAATAAAAACCCTAACCATTTACTTAACCAAGGTTTAATTCAATTCTTTACATAAAAACCCTAGCAATAATGTATCATCAAACATGATACAATCAAGTGCACAAAAGTATATCACATATACAAGTTGTGAACTTCAAGTGAGAAAATCCATTTAAAATGAACCAATACTAGTTAATGTAAATTAATATATCATATATATAATTATACATTAAATCATTAAATCAACACTTGATTTAACGATCCGGTCATATCGCATATAACCGACTAATATCCAATGTATCGATCTATCGAATCAATCCTCGATTCGATAACTAGGTTATATCGCATACAACCATTCGATACATTCATCGCAAGAATAGAATACGGTATCACATACACGCATTATTCTCGGTCCCGCACATATCTCATATGCGCTCCTATTTCGTTTCGCTTGAGCCAGGAAACCTCTGTGTAGGACTCTAAAGACTCGTTAATACGCCGGCAGCAGGTGATGATCATATCAAACACCCACAAGCCGCAAGCGGTCTGCTAAACGTAACGGCCACCCGGGTATTGAGCGATCATAAGATCGACGAGCAAGCCCGCTCACACTCCAGTGAATCCAACCAGTAACACTTACCGTACAGTCCGGTCTGGTCGTCTGATATGTCGCATATCTCGCCTAGGGGTGGTAAACGTCAGACCCCAATAGCTCGATAAGTCGTGTCGGTATGAGGTCTATAATATTTCGAGAAACTACTGGTAACACTTACCAGTATATCTCAGCAACCCTGGCCAGGGATTTCCGGTTATAGCCAATCGAACACAGCGCAACATCAACTCCCTATACCGGGAGAGACGAATCCCCTCCTATCGCTCAATGCCTCCATGTGATTCGGGACTGTACCCAAAAGCCACCGTTTTGCACGCCCTCTTGGACGGGGTAAGGTGGAAATCAAAGCACAGTGGGAATCACACAAGACTCTATGACGATCTCGGGTCTACAGACTAACCTGTACCAGTGTCACCAGAGAACTGCCATCTGACGTGAGGTATAATACCATCTGGGAGTTCTCGGCGAGTCCGTCCAGTGTACCCAGTCTCCACTGAGTACCTATATATCATCTCTGATGTCAAACACCAATGGATATGGGATCATCCATCGCACATCTATATGCGTCGAGAAGGTATACGCTAGTCTACTCTGGTATATCGATGCCCCGTCTCGATACACCCACGACTAGGGACCTTGAAGGATGTACTTATAGACTACCATGTCCCCACTGGTATGATCCGCATCATAGTCCAGGTAGTCAAGTACACATCCTAAGGGCTTTACCAACATGTAACAGATAGGCAATCAGTATACACGTTGAGGTAAAGAGTAACCAGATAGCATACGATCATGTCGAGCAAGAAAGTCCTCCCTATATATGTCCCAGCATCCACTACAATATACATCCTATGTACAGTAATGGCCTCTCGGGCATACATATAACTAACAATCTCCCACTTGCACTAGGGCCATCTATAGCAGTGGTTGTAGTATCTCATACTCAACCATCCCATATGAGTCTCTCTCTGGGAATAGGCCTTCGTGAGTGGATCCGCCGTGTTATCCTTTGAGTCCGTTCTCCTAACCTCGATCACCCTGGAGATCAACCATCTCCATGATCAGGTGATACTGCCTTAGAATATGTCTGGATCACTGATAGGACGGACGTTCCTTGGCATAAGCCACAACTCCATTGTCACACAATGGGAGGAACGAAGTTCATCTCATGAACAAATATACACCCAGACTTCCTCTTTGGTAGCGTCTTAAGTAGCGATGCATCCAGCCTTTATCGTCTAGTATGCCACGGTATCTAGCTTGGAACTCTTCCAACATACCGTCCCTTTACTGAGGGTAAAGACAATGCCCGCGACTGACATTCAGTCGTCCTTATCAGCCTGGAACCTTTCCAGTGATTCTCCCCAGGATCGATTGATACCATCTCACTACAACTAGTGAGTATCCTAATATCCAATTAGATCTATCTCATAGATGAAAACTCAGGATTTAGGAGGTATCACTCTGATCCTATATGGAGAAAACATGTGATAAGCGGAGATTGACCGAGCGTAGCATAGGAAACTGCTTTCTTATCAAGAGTATGTCATCCACGTACTCTACGAGGATCACCACCATACTCCCTACTACCATTTTGTATATACAAGGTGTAAGTCGATGTAGTACACCCCAGTACTTGTGGGGAGGCGGATTTTACAAAAAACAATCAAGTTAAACAACGAACATCGACTAACCGCATGAATCGAAGCTAAACCCTAAAAACCGTATTCTTATGAGTTTCTTTACATAAGAGATTAGGGATTATACCTAATGAACCGGTCCTTCTTCTTTATGTCCTCCTTGGTTCTCCTCGGCCTTCTCTAGGTAGTAGACGATCCACCCGAGAGCGAAACTCCAAGCTAAACCTCTAACTTGAGGTAACTAACCAACTTTGATTGCTAATCAAAGATGATAGAATGATAAAGAGTGAAGGTTATGGATTGTTTAGTCTAACTAATCCTTTGATCTCAACACATGAGGATTAAGGATTAGGATTAGAAGATGAGAGCTTGAGGAGAGAGAATGTGTGATATAATAATGAGAGAAGAGAGAGAGTGTATCATAATATTATGAAGCATTCTAATTTTCAATAAATCAATAAAGGAAATGAATAAGCATGCTTCACAAAATATCTTGTGATGATTCATTAACATGAGTCATTAAGCAATAAATGAGCATTAATGAAGTGAATGAATCACCACTATGACTCACTCTCTTTCCAAAACAAACCTCCTTAGTCACATCTTCTAGAAGCTTCTCGAGTAATTACGAGAACGCCCCTCCGATCCGTAAAAATACGGAAAAACTTTAGACTGTAAAAATCCAATAACCGGATACCAGTAACTGGCTTAAACCAAAGCCGACTGGTAAAATCTGTCCGAAAGTCGTACGCGCGTAAACGCACGTATGCGTCCGAACCCTTTGTCGCAAAACCATGCAACCTCTATATCGTTTCGCCTGGAGTAGGAAACTCTCTGTGTGGGACTCTAGAGACTCGACTACTACGCTGGCAGTGGGTTTAACCACAGACCGCAAGCGGCACTAGCTGTACGTAACGGTCCCCAGGTAGTTGTCGATAAGAAGGCCGATGAGTAAACCCATCCGAACTCCTACTGAGTCTGATGTGACAATCTCCATACAGTCCGGTCCGTTCGTCCATGACTATCGCATATCGGGCCTAGGGGGGCGGCAAGCGTCAGTCCCCTAATAGCGGTATAAGTCGTGTCGGAGTGAAGCCCATTACACCCTGAGAAACTGCTGGAACCTACCAGCAAATCTCGCTTGCCCTGGCCAGGGACTTTGCGTAATGGCTCTCTGACACAGCACGATATCTACTCCCAATACCGGGAGGGACGAATCCTGTCTAACCGCCACTGCCTCCAAGTGCTCGGGACTGCACCCAACTGCTACCTGTTTGCACGACTCCATAGAGCCGTGGTAGGGTAGCAATCTAAGAACAGTGGGACACACTCGAGGCGAAGTAGCAGTGTCAAGTCTGCGGACTACGCTGTACTCATGTCACCTGGGAACTGTTCACTGACGACTGGTATCAAACCAACCAACAGTTCCCTGTGAGTCCTGTCCGGTGTACCCGTAACCTAACGAGCACCTGTATACTATCTCCAGTACGACGTACTGATGGCTGTGGGACAGACCATCTCCCCAACTGGGATGAGAAGCGTACACACTAGTCTACTCCGGAGTATCGATGCTCTGTCTCGATAATCCAACGACCAGGGACCAGAATAAGGATGTGCTTGTAGACTACCCAGCCCCCACTAGTGTGACTGCCATCACAACGCTGGTAGCCAAGCAAGATCCTAAGAGCTCTATCAATACGTATACTCACATATTAAGATAGGAAAACCAAGTAGCATACTACCATGTTTAGCAAGACTGTTATATACATGTGAATATCCCAAGCTTCCATTAAGTAATATACAAGCTAGTATGATACAGTAATGGCCTTCTAGGGCATAAACACTAACAATCTCCCACTTGCACTAGGGCCATGTACTGGCATATCGCAGACCAATGATCTCGAGTAGCCTCTCGAACTGAATCTGAGGAAGGGCCTTCGTGAATGGATCAGCAATGTTCTCTTCTGAAGCAACTCTCCGAACCTCGATCTCCTGACGATCAATGATCTCCCTGATCAGGTGATACCGCCTCAAGATGTGTCTGGACTTCTGATGGGACCTTGGTTCCTTCGCTAAAGCTATAGCTCCGTTGTTGTCGCAATACAGAGGTATTGGATCAACTATGGTAGGAACCACCTGAAGTTCTGTTAGGAACTTCTTCATCCAGACTGCTTCTTTTGCGGCATCGCAAGCAGCTATATACTCCGCTTCCATCGTCGAGTCAGCAACGGTGTCCTGCTTGGAGCTCTTCCAGCACACCGCCCCTCCATTGAGGGTAAAGACATAACCCGACATGGACTTGGAATCGTCCTTATCACTCTGGAAGCCGGAATCAGCAAAGGCCTCCAACCTGAGGTCTTTTCCGCCGTAAACCAAGAACATCTCCTTAGTCCTCCTTAGGTACTTGAGAATGTTCTTTACTGCTATCCAGTGCTTCTCCCCTGGGTCTGACTGATACCGGCTTACCACGCTTAGTGCATAAGCTACATCTGGTCTGGTACACAACATCGCATACATTATAGAGCCTACCGCAGAAGCGTAGGGTATAATAGACATGCGTTCCCTTTCCAAATCAGTCTTGGGAGACATCTCTTTGGAGAGGGTGATTCCGTGACAAGCCGGTAGATTACCGCGCTTTGAATCTTCCATACTGAATCTTTTCAGTACAGTGTCGATATACCTGGACTGCGAAAGTCCCAACATCCTCTTGGATCTATCACGATAGATCCGGATCCCCAGAATGTAAGAGGCATCACCCAGGTCTTTCATGGAGAACCTGTGTGACAAGAATCCTTTGACAGATTGTAGCATAGGAATGTCATTTCCTATCAATAGAATGTCATCCACGTACAAGACGAGGAATACGACACTTCTGGCCACAACTTTACTATATATGCACGGTTCATCTGGATTTTTGATAAAGTCATATTCTTTGACTGTCTCATCAAAACAGATGTTCCAACTCCGCGATGCCTGCTTTAGTCCATAAATGGACTTAAGCAGCTTGCATACTTTCCCGCTGCTCCCACTCTGATTGAAACCCTCTGGCTGATCCATATAGACGCTCTCTTCTAAATTTCCATTCAGAAAAGCCGTCTTTACGTCCATCTGCCAGATTTCATAATCATGGAAGGCAGCAATAGCAAGAAGGACCCGAATGGATTTGAGCATAGCCACTGGAGAAAAAGTTTCGTCATAGTCCAAACCAGGTCTTTGACGAAAACCCTTTGCAACAAGTCTAGCCTTATAGGTTTCCACCTGTCCATCTACACCAATCTTTTTCTTGAAGATCCATTTGCATCCTATGGGTTTTACCCCATCTGGAGCAAAGTCCAAAGTCCATACTTTGTTGGTGTACATGGACTCCATTTCGGTCCGCATTGCATCTAGCCATCGTACCGAGTCGCCGCTCTGGATGGCCTGCCTGAAGTCAGTAGGTTCATCATCATCTATGATGCAATCCTCTCTATCCCCATCTATGAGAAAACCGTAGTATCTCTCAGGCGGACGAGACGGCCTACTACTCCTGCGGAGGGGTGCGGGAATGTTCTGTTCTTCTTGAACCTCTGGTTCTACCAAACTTTCAGCAGCAGTTTGTGGTTCTGGAATTTCTTCCAGTTCTATTTCGCTCCCACTTGATTCCTTTTCTAAAAACTGATGTTCTAGAAAATGGGCATTACGAGAAACAAATACCTTCTGTTCCTCTGCGTAATAGAATAGATATCCCCTGGAGTGCTTTGGATATCCCACAAACAAACATTTTACTGATCGTGCCTCGAGCTTGTCCACATGCTGCTTTTTAACAAAAGCTGGACATCCCCAAATCTTTACATACTGTAGATGGGGTTTCTTCCCACTCCACATCTGATATGGAGTGGTAGGCACAGTCTTGGTAGGTACCATGTTCAAAAGATATGCCGCTGATTCTAGCGCATAACCCCAGAAAGATCGCGGTAACTCAGCATTACTCATCATGGATCGTACCATATCTAATAGGGTTCGATTCCGTCTCTCCGATACACCGTTATGCTGTGGAGTGTATGGAGGAGTAAGCTGAGAGAGAATTCCTTTCTCTTTTAGGTAACCTAGGAACTCGGCACTCAAGTATTCTCCACCTCGATCAGATCTAAGTGTCTTTATACTTTTGCCGGTTTGGTTTTCTACTTCATTCTTATACTCTTGGAATTTCTCAAAAGCCTCGGATTTATGTTTCATCAGATAAATGAATCCGTATCTTGAGTAATCATCCGTGAAAGTAATGAAATAGGAATAACCACCTCTCGCATGTGTAGACATTGGACCGCATACATCACTGTGTATGAGTCCTAAGAGCTCGCTCGCTCTTACTCCTTGTCCAGTGAATGGAGTCTTTGTCATCTTTCCTTTGAGACAAGATTGACAAGTGTCATAAGTTTGATATTCGAACGTGTCCAAATATCCTTCTCTATGCAACTTAGTCAACCTTCTCTCATTGATGTGACCCAGTCTACAATGCCATAAGAAAGCTTTATTTAAATCTGGAGACTTTCTTTTTAGTGTGTTCTGGACATTGAAAATTTGGAGTTGGTTTAACACATATATGCCGTTATTTAGAGTACCGGACCCAATCAAACCATGATTAAGGTGGATGTTGACAACATCTCTTACAAACGTGAAATCATAACCTTTATTTGATAACAAGGAAACAGATATGATATTACACGTTAAGCTGGGTACAAAATAACAGTTATGTAAAACCAAAATGTGTCCACTCGTCAATCCTAGGTGATAATCCCCGACGGACGCAGCTCCCACGCTAGCTCCGTTAGCAACCCTGAGGATCATATCACCTTCCTTCAGCACTCTACGGTTTCTCAGTGCCTGCAATGAATTGCAAATATGAGATCCTGACCCGGTATCCAATACCCAGGAAGTAGAGTTGATCGACAGACAATTCTCAATTACAAACACACCTGAAGTCGAAGCCACAGCTTGCTTCGGTTCCTGGTTCTTGGCGTTCCACGCCTTGCAATCCTTCTTCCAGTGCCCTTTCCTGTGACAATGGAAGCACTCATCCAGGCCAACTACCGGTGCTGTAAACTTTTTCTTTCCCTTCTTTCCCACCTTACTAACACCTCCTCTAGGTCTGGGTGCGGCCTTCTTCTTCCTTCCTTTGGCCCTAGCCTTGGACCCGGAAGAAGATGAACCGCCAACAAACATAGCGGGTGTTTCCCTTGCCTTCTGCAAGGTGCCCTCTGCACTCCTTAACATGTTCAGGAGTTCCGCAAGTTCAACTTCTTTTCCTTGAAGATTGAAGTTGAGGATAAACTGGGCGTAGGTGGGAGGGAGGGACTGGAGAACAAGGTCTGTATAGAGCTCATTATCCAAAGTCGTCCCAAGGTCTGCGAGCTCTTCTATATAGCCAATCATCTGTAGGACATGTTCACCTACCGATGACCCGACAGCCAACCTCGCTCGAAACAATTTCTTTGAGGTCTCGTATCTTGCTATACGAGATTGCTCTCCATAAAGTTCCTTTGTATGGAGAAATATGCCATCTAAGGACATATCCTCGTGCCTCCTCTGATGTTCATTATTCATCGAGGCAAGCACGATGCACTTGGCTCTCGCGCAATCTAAATCCCAGGTTTTACGGATTTCCTTATCCGCATTGCTGGATTTGGGACCAAGGGCAGCAGGTGCTGTAGCGGTGAGGACGTACCCCAGTTTGTCATAGGTCAAAGCCATCTTGACATTCCGCAGCCAATCTTTATAGTTTGGCCCTGTCAGTATATTTTTCTCTAAAAGTAACTTAAGTCCAGTCATTTTCAGGGTCGCTGCAATTAGGAGAGAGAGAAGAAAACTCTTTAGCATGATGCTCTTGCAAGTTTAGAGTGGTTTTTAGTTTATCTAAACTGGATGGCTCCCACTGTTTCTCGAATCCTTCCTCAAACCATAAAAGAAGAATTAGCCAAGACTATTCCCACCGTACAATACTTGCTTAACCGTTCAGCCAGGCCGGTGTCGATACTTCGAGGGAGGTTTTCCAACGCTTTCGCGAAGTTCCTTAATTAAGTAACCTCTTTTCTCTGGGGGCGTAACCCCGCTGACACTTTTCTGGACACCTACTAGGTTTATAGCATTGATCGTTAAGCGACGAATATCCTGATAAGTAGCATATACTCACAGTAGGATCGGGATCCAAATATCATCGTATGATAATGTTGAAGGAATCCTACCAACATTCATCAAACTCCAAATGGTATGCATCTCTTTGCAAATTTCAGTTTCTTTAGAAATTCCCGATATAAGTTTTTGCCCCATGCTCTTATGACCTTGGCGTTAGGTCAAAATGTCATAAGTCACATGTCAAGTTCTACCCATCATTATCCTGTCAGTTTGAACCCATCCGTATATATCCTTGACGTTCGGCCAAAATGATAATACGACTGTCCCAAACTAACTCATCTATCTATGCAACAAATGAATATCCAGCAGCTACCAAACACTATGCCTTGGCGTTAGGTCAAAATACATAGCTTGAATACTACTGAATACCCAGATGAAATGACGGAGGGCTACGAATGGTTTTGGCGAAACCGTGAACGTAGTGAACTTGATATAACCGAAGGAACCTGATAGCTTTTAAAAGGAGTGGTTAAATCTCCGCATTTAAAAATATCTGTTTTAAAAATAACCGAGTGGTTTCTTTTAAATTGTTCCAACGATGTAAACTTTGGTTTGTTTTACTTTGCATTACAGATAATGCGTCCCATCATTAACCTATCATTGCAGAAAACAACGAAAATATAACGTCCTCTTATGCCATCCGCATTCGCCACGGGGTCCCGTCATCACCCGTTAGGTTACTTAACTAACGACAGAGCGGGGGCTGGGCTAGCGCGGGTGAAAAACATAAGTGACGTCTAAATAGCTATAATAAATATAGATATTTTACATTCGTCTGACGCAATGATATTCATTCCAGAACACAGATAAACAATATTGGATTTGCAAGCAATCTGTATTTCTTTTGAGCCTGCAAGAAAAGACAGATTACACAGTTGTGATGAATAGCCGTTTACCCCACCCTCGACCCCTACGGGTACGGCAAACTACCCACCCGGCAGTCTGTGTACCCCACCTTGGGTCAGTCCTAGGAGCATAAACAGTAAAATGAAATAATACAACGGTGGCTACGACCGCAACCTGGAAGTGCCCCGCAAAAAATAATATTACAACAAATTACATTTACAACAAATGAATTAAACCAATAAACCATTGTTAACCCCGGCTATACACCACAACAGTCCAATACAGTTTATATGCACAAACAGATATAACCATTTCAGAAATGTGCAACCCCCTGCCAACCGACATACTAGCAGTTGGGGGAGGTTTACGAACACATCAAACAATCACAGATATAATCCAATACGCAAATACTGTATTTTTCGATCGAATAAACAACTTCAAAATTGCTCCAAAATCTGCTCTGTTAAACAGTAACCTGAGCAATAATTAAATATTCCAGAAAACCCCAAATACCACAGGGGACCCACCCAAAAAAAACGAGCTGCTGACTCGTCAACTCGGCCGCGGTTGCGCGGCGGATCGGTGGGATCCGCCGCCCTTCCGCGGCACTTTAGACGAGTCAGAAGCCCAAATTTTTTGGGTGTTCTCCTGTGGTCATGTCAAGCTCTCTGAACACATTAAAAAAATTTTAGGACTTCATTTTCACTTCGACAGAAACTTAACAGAACTAGGGTTTTCCGGGTTCGTTTTTTCGTTCGAAATTCGTACAAATTTGCGATTAAGTTATTTAGTGTTTAGCGAGGCTCTGATACCACTGTAAGTCGATGTAGTACACCCCAGTACTTGTGGGGAGGCGGATTTTACAAAAAACAATCAAGTTAAACAACGAACATCGACTAACCGCATGAATCGAAGCTAAACCCTAAAAACCGTATTCTTATGAGTTTCTTTACATAAGAGATTAGGGATTATACCTAATGAACCGGTCCTTCTTCTTTATGTCCTCCTTGGTTCTCCTCGGCCTTCTCTAGGTAGTAGACGATCCACCCGAGAGCGAAACTCCAAGCTAAACCTCTAACTTGAGGTAACTAACCAACTTTGATTGCTAATCAAAGATGATAGAATGATAAAGAGTGAAGGTTATGGATTGTTTAGTCTAACTAATCCTTTGATCTCAACACATGAGGATTAAGGATTAGGGTTAGAAGATGAGAGCTTGAGGAGAGAGAATGTGTGATATAATAATGAGAGAAGAGAGAGAGTGTATCATAATATTATGAAGCATTCTAATTTTCAATAAATCAATAAAGGAAATGAATAAGCATGCTTCACAAAATATCTTGTGATGATTCATTAACATGAGTCATTAAGCAATAAATGAGCATTAATGAAGTGAATGAATCACCACTATGACTCACTCTCTTTCCAAAACAAACCTCCTTAGTCACATCTTCTAGAAGCTTCTCGAGTAATTACGAGAACGCCCCTCCGATCCGTAAAAATACGGAAAAACTTTAGACTGTAAAAATCCAATAACCGGATACCAGTAACTGGCTTAAACCAAAGCCGACTGGTAAAATCTGTCCGAAAGTCGTACGCGCGTAAACGCACGTATGCGTCCGAACCCTTTGTCGCAAAACCATGCAACCTCTATATCGTTTCGCCTGGAGTAGGAAACTCTCTGTGTGGGACTCTAGAGACTCGACTACTACGCTGGCAGTGGGTTTAACCACAGACCGCAAGCGGCACTAGCTGTACGTAACGGTCCCCAGGTAGTTGTCGATAAGAAGGCCGATGAGTAAACCCATCCGAACTCCTACTGAGTCTGATGTGACAATCTCCATACAGTCCGGTCCGTTCGTCCATGACTATCGCATATCGGGCCTAGGGGGGCGGCAAGCGTCAGTCCCCTAATAGCGGTATAAGTCGTGTCGGAGTGAAGCCCATTACACCCTGAGAAACTGCTGGAACCTACCAGCAAATCTCGCTTGCCCTGGCCAGGGACTTTGCGTAATGGCTCTCTGACACAGCACGATATCTACTCCCAATACCGGGAGGGACGAATCCTGTCTAACCGCCACTGCCTCCAAGTGCTCGGGACTGCACCCAACTGCTACCTGTTTGCACGACTCCATAGAGCCGTGGTAGGGTAGCAATCTAAGAACAGTGGGACACACTCGAGGCGAAGTAGCAGTGTCAAGTCTGCGGACTACGCTGTACTCATGTCACCTGGGAACTGTTCACTGACGACTGGTATCAAACCAACCAACAGTTCCCTGTGAGTCCTGTCCGGTGTACCCGTAACCTAACGAGCACCTGTATACTATCTCCAGTACGACGTACTGATGGCTGTGGGACAGACCATCTCCCCAACTGGGATGAGAAGCGTACACACTAGTCTACTCCGGAGTATCGATGCTCTGTCTCGATAATCCAACGACCAGGGACCAGAATAAGGATGTGCTTGTAGACTACCCAGCCCCCACTAGTGTGACTGCCATCACAACGCTGGTAGCCAAGCAAGATCCTAAGAGCTCTATCAATACGTATACTCACATATTAAGATAGGAAAACCAAGTAGCATACTACCATGTTTAGCAAGACTGTTATATACATGTGAATATCCCAAGCTTCCATTAAGTAATATACAAGCTAGTATGATACAGTAATGGCCTTCTAGGGCATAAACACTAACACAAGGTTCATCTAACATTTTGATGATGTCAAACTCTTTGACTAACTTATCAAAACTGATGTTCCAACTCCGCGATGCCTGCTTCATCACATAAAACATCTTGCACACGTTTCCGCTGCTCCCACTGTCTACGAAGCCCTCTGGCTGTGTACTTATAGACGCTCTCTTCCAAAACATCATTTTAGAAGAGCTGTCATGACACCCAACCGCCAGATATCGTAGTCATGGTATGTAGCCGTGGCAAGTAGGATCTGGATGGACTTAAGCATAGCCACTGGAAAAAGGTTTCATCATTATCCATACCTGGTCAATGATGCAAACTTTTAACAAGTCTAGCTTTGAAAGTCTCAACTTTTCCATCTACACCAAGTAATCTTCTCAAGATATACTTGCTCCTGATGGGGATTTAACCCTTCATATATAGCAGCCAAAGTCCATACTTTGTTGGTGTATAAGGATTCCATCTCAGATCGATAAACATCCAGCCATTCTTACAGAGTCTCACTCCTGATGGCCAGCTCGAAACTAGTTGGGTCATCATCTTATGATGCATTCCTCGCTCCCACTGTCATAGAGAAACCAAAGTATCTCTCAGGTGGGTGAGGAACCCTACTAGATCGGCGGAGAGGCTGAGGTTCGTTGGTTACTATTGAATCCTTCGGTTCTACCAAATCATCTGCAGTAGTTTGTATAGCTGGAACGTTTCCAGTTCTACAGAACTGACCTTGCCTCGATCTTGTCCGGATTTTGCTTTTAGACATAGGCCGGACAACCCCAAATCTTAACTATCTTAAGAGATGGGCTCTTCCCTTTCCATATCTCATATGAAATGGTAGGCATCTGATTTGATCGGAACACTATTCGACAGGTATGCAACTTCTTAAGTGCATATCTCCCAAAAGGAAATAGGAAAACTCAGTAGTACTCATCATAGAGCACACCAAATCACTTAGGGTGTTATTGCTCCGCCCCGATATACCATCGTGCTATGGTGTATACGGAGGAGTAATTCTGAGAGAGAATCTCATTCTCCTTTAGAATAGTCCAGGATTTCCATGCACAAGTATTCTCCTCCTCGATCACATCAAAAGACATAATACTTATACCCGTATTTTGGTTCTCTACTTCTAACTTATATTCTGTGAATATCTCAAAAGGTTTGGACTTGTGTTTCAACAGGAACATATGTCTGAATCTCGAGAGATTATCAGAGAATTTAATGAAGTACAAAGAACCGGTCTTGGCATGTGTAGACTGGGGACCTACATACATCAACATGTATCATCCCAAGAGTTCATTAACTCTTTCTCTGTTTTCAATAAACAGAGCTATGGTCATTTTATCTTTGTGACATGACTGGCGAGTTTCACAAGATGTAAATTCAAACTAATTTAAATATGTATCTTTATGTAACTCCAGCTAGTCGGGTCGCATTGATATGACCCAGTCTACAATACCTCAAGAAGGATCCGTTCATTTCTGAACTCTTCCTCTTGTGTGTGTTCTGTATACTAAGAACTGTAGTTTGATTTAGAACATCAATGCTTTTAGATGACGTGCCTAAACCGATCAACTTTTGATATAGGAAATGTTCAAAACATTATCCAATAATACAAAATTTTATCATTTCTTTACTAATAAAGAGAGTGATATGATTTTGTATATCTGGTTCGGTATCTAATAGCATTCGTTCAGAATCAATGTATTTGATAATACAGGGTGACAGTGACCAACAGACTTGGCTGCAACACTTGCCCCGTTTTCTGCCTCATGAAACTTATCACCCGTTCTCAGTTCTCTACCTATCTGTAGCCCTATGTAACAGATTACATATCTGGGATCCTGATCTGGTATCAAATACCCAGGACGTAGAGGATATAGAGAAACAGTTCTGTGTAACGAACAGACCCGAAGATGATGCATTATATGCACTTTCCTTGTTTGGGCGGTACGGGAATTCTGGTAATCCCCAATTTCCTGCTCTTTCTTATAACTATTATAAGTTGGAGCGGGACCAACGTTCCCCAGCACAGTAAAACAAGCGGGTTCGGTCAATAATCCGTATTATTATCTTGATTAAGGCGTGATATGGTCGCTACCTGGAGAGAGAGAGAAGAAAAACACTCAGCGTGCGCTCTTGCAAGAATAGATTGGTTATTATTTTATCTAATCAGGATGGCTCCCACTGTTTTTATCAAATCTTCCTTCAAACCCTAAAAGGAAAGACTAGCCGGGATTAATTACACGCTACAAGTTCGCCAATCTTTCAGCCAGGCCAGTGTTGGTACTTTGAGGGAGGTGTCCCGTGCTTTCGCACGGACCTAATTAATGTAAACCTCGTTTTCCCAGAGGCGTAACCTCGTTAACACCATTCTAGACACCTACTTGATCGGCTAATTGTAATGTGTAAAACTCTCCCAGGAGTAACTCTTACTCGCAGTGGGTATCGGGATCCAACTATCTCATAGAAGGTATGCAATCTCATTGCAAATTTCAACATTTGAAATTCCCGATAATATTTTGCCCCAAGCCTCCTATGACCTTGACAAAGGCCAACAAATCATAGGCTGCTAGTCAAGTTCAACCCGTCATTTCTTGATTGAAATAAACCCACCCGCACGGCCCTTGACAAAGGCCAACAAGGTCTTACGACTACCCTAATCCAATCTGCATCATATGCATAAACAGATAAGCACCAGTCAGCTACCGCACACTACGCCTTGACAAAGGCCAACAAACGCAGCACGAATACTAACTACTACTTATCTGAAATGACGGAGGGCTACGACAGGTTTTTCTGAAAACCTATTGCGTAATGAACTTGATATCGTTGTAGGATCGAATGAATTTTGAAATAGAGTGTCTTTGAGGCTTTTCTAGTTTTGCTAAAGGAGTCACTCCCAGTGAAGGGATCGTCGGTCCTTTCCTCGTTGAATGAGGTGCGGGATATATCATATATATCACTGTGCAAAGCAGAAACTATAGAAGCAATCAAAAGACAAACCGAGTGTGTAGCATCTGCCAGTTATTGCTAAAGGAGTCACTCCCGGTGATGGGATCTCGGTCATTTCCTTATCGAATAAGGTGCAGGATATATCATATATACCGCTGTGCAATGCAAGAACTGTAGCTACCTGTTTTATTTTTAAAATCCGATTCCACAACATCTTAGGTTTCTTTTATTTCATTAATCATATTAATGAAGTCCCATCATTTATGTACCAAAACATCACAGATAAATACGACGTACACTTATGCCATCCGCATTCGCCTCGATGTCCCCTCGTGCACCGTTAGGTTAGGTAACTAACGGCAGAGCGGGGCAGGGCTAGCGCGGGTGTAAAACATAAGTAACGCCTATATAATATATCATATATACTATATACTGTATCTATCACAGAACATCACATGATCACATCACATATATCGCAGCAGAAGAATCATATGAAATATTGGATATACTTGGATGTCCGTGTTTTCAATACGAGCCAGTATAAAACACGGATTCCACAGTCGCGATTAATAGCCAAACCCACACCTCTAGACCCCTACGAGAGCGGCAAGCAACCCTACCAATTCTAGAGTTAGGAGACCCGGACTCGACTCCTCGAGTTGGTCTCCCACTGGACTCCAGAACCCGGTTACTTGTTCCCTCCTCCTTGGGTCTGTTCTAGTGCAGAAAAGTAAATAATATACAAAGGGTGACATCTTCCGCAACCTGGAAGTGCCCAAATAAAAGAATATTACATACAAGTTTTTACATGAATGAAAATGAAAAACACTCATCTCACATAAAAACCCCCGGCTATTCAAACACGACGATCCAATATAACATATCCAGCAACACATAACATCACATGTCATCAACGTAAGTAAATATGCGCATCCCAATTGTCGTTGACATATAGCAACGAAACCGGCGATATCACATATTACACTTACGGTCACAGAAAAAAAGTGTAAAACTACAACAGTTGGAATCCGCAAACACTTTAGACATCGCATGCCTAATCAAATGAAATACTTAGACATCGCATGCCTAACAATTATAAACCCTGCATTTTAGTCTCATTATCGAAAACACTTTTCAATATCAAGTCGGGCAATTCAACAAGATTCCCGAAAATCTGATCGAATGCTCGTCGCAAACTTCAATAGGCGGCCGCACCCCCGATACCGTCGACGAAGTGCACTAAGCCGGAACACCGCTACCGCGAGCACCCGAACGGATGCTTTCGGCGACGGGGTTCTCCTACGGTCACTTGGTCGGGGATATGGGGTGAGGTTGTCTATTAAGTTTACCCGGCGAGTATCTGCGTACGCTACGTGATTGCGACGGACTTTTGATCACATTAAAATTCCGTGGCAACCGATCAAGTGAGACTAAACCGCTAGATTTATAACATTCATTAAGTTATCTCATATCTACTTGTGAATTCCAAATATTGTATCACATTCCGGATAAATAGAAAATGTTAAACTTTCCGATCGAACAATCGAACACCCAAGTTTTCCCGATACAGCTCAACACATGAAATAAGTCTAAAAACATTCAGTTCGTGCCTCAGTACCAACGGTCCAGCCGTAGAAGGGTCAAGCCAACGCCTCACATGTGACACGCCGTACTGCCCCAAACCCGAAGGTTCAAAGGGCAGTTCAAGACGGGCACATAATCGAGTTAAAGGTTGTTGTCTTCTAGAGGGTCCATTGCGTTACTTGCACTACTTAGAACGTTATTAAACCACGGAAAAATCCAACACTTGGAAATTTCCCGACAGGGGAAAAGTGGGTATTTATATCCGGTCGAACTTTTTAACATATTCAAAAATTATCCGGAAAACACAGAGACAAAATTAGACAATCCGATCGTAACACCGAGTCCCCAAAACAAGCCAGAAAATTCAACTCTTGAATAAATATTAAAAATTCCCAGGAAAACCAGCACTGTTAAGTAGGAGTTACTGTGCAAATTTCAACGCATAAAACGACAAATCGGCCGCGGAACCGCCGCACCAGCCATGCTCGTGCCGCGGAACCGCGGCGCCTTGATGGAATTAGGGCATCGAAATTTACAGTAACTCTTAGATATTCCTGCTGATATTTCTGCATATTTTTAATTCTCAAAAACCCACGATTTCAGAAAAAGTACAGAGAGCATTTTTGGGTTTGGGTTTCGGTTCGATCGGTCTTCTAACTCCGTCTACGCATCGCCTAAGGCTCTAGCTAGGCTCTGATACCAGTGTAGGGTACCTAGGCACACTAATGAGGTCTCACAAGGTATCAACCATGCCAATTTCAAATTTTACGGGTGCCGAGAAACCCTAATACGGATCGTTAACTAGAAATTTAGGCGAAAGATGCAACTAGTTAACAACTTAACTAAAAGAACGGAAATACAACCGTTGTAGATCCGGTCCTCCACCTCCATAGCTCCGCAATGAAGTCTCCTCGCTGTCCAAATGGAATCCCGGGCTCTAGCGTCGGCTTCATCGGAGAAATGGACGGGCTAGGTCATCGACAACGATGCCGAAGATGATCTACGTCGAGGCATCACAAGATCAAGCTCCCACTTCACCAAGTCATGAAACTTGTGAAGAAAACACCCTATACTACTTGGCAAGAGGTAGAGGATGAAGAAATAGGAAGTGGGTTCACTTTAGAATTGGATTTCTCACTTGATTTCATCAAATCACCATTGATGAAGCAAGGTTTTCTTCTTGTGTAGAAGAAGAAGAAGAAGATGATAATATTATGATAAGTTAAATTAATCCAAAAGAAAAAGAATACTTATCATAATATGAACCATGGTTATGTGTAGAGAGTTGACTAAGGTTAGATGAATGGTTAGGGTTAAGGATGAAGACAAAGTGGTCACTTTGGTCAAAGCTTCATGAAGCTTCAACAAGCTTCATGAAAGAAAGAAAGAAAGAAACCATTTTTTTTTCTTTTGCCATTTCTTTTTAATCTAAATTAAAAAGATAAATGAATGATAAAATAAAAACCCAAACCATTTACTTAACCAAGGTTTAATTCTTTACACAAAAACCCTAGCAATAATGTATCATCAAACATGATACAATCAAGTGCACAAAAGTATATCACATATACAAGTTGTGAACTTCAAGTGAGAAAATCCATTTAAAATGAACCAATACTAGTTAATGTAAATTAATATATCATATATATAATTATACATTAAATCATTAAATCAACACTTGATTTAACGATCCGGTCATATCGCATATAACCGACTAATATCCAATGTATCGATCTATCGAATCAATCCTCGATTCGATAACTAGGTTATATCGCATACAAACATTCTATACATTCATCGCGAGAATAGAATACGGTATCACATACACGCATTATTCTCGGTCCCGCTCATATCTCATATGCGCTCCTCTTTTGTTTCGCTTGAGCCAGGAAACCTCTGTGTAGGACTCTAAAGACTCGTCAATACGCCGGCAGCAGGTGATGATCATATCAAACACCCACAAGCCGCAAGCGTTCTGCTAAACGTAACGGCCACCGGGGTATTGAGCGATCAGAAGATTGATGAGCAAGCCCGCTCACACTCCAGTGAATCCAACCAGTAACACTTACCGTACAGTCCGGTCTGGTCGTCTGATATGTCGCATATCTCGCCTAGGGGTGGTAAACGTCAGACCCCAATAGCTCGATAAGTCGTGTCGGTATGAGGTCTATAACAGTTCGAGAAACTACTGGTAACACTTACCAGTATATCTCAGCAACCCTGGCCAGGGATTTCCGGTTATAGCCAATCGAACACAGCGCAACATCAAATCCCTATACCGGGAGAGACGAATCACCTCCTATCGCTCATTGCCTCCATGTGATTCGGGACTGTACCCAAAAGCCACCATTTTGCACGCCCTCTTGGACGTGGTAAGGTGGAAATCAAAGTATAGTGGGAATCACACAAGACTCTATGACGATCTCGGGTCTACAGACTAACCTGTACCAGTGTCACCAGAGAACTGCCATCTGACGTGAGGTATAATACCATCTGGGAGTTCTCGGCGAGTCCGTCCAGTGTACCCAGTCTCCACTGAGCACCCGTATATCATCTCTGATGTCAAACACCAATGGATATGGGTTCATCCATCGCCCATCTATATGGGTCGAGAAGGTATATGCTAGTCTACTCTGGTATATCGATGCCCCGTCTCGATACACCCACGACTAGGGACCTTGAAGGATGTACTTATAGACTACCATGTCCCCACTGGTATGATCCACATCATAGTCCAGGTAGTCAAGTACACATCCTAAGGGCTTTACCAACATGTAACAGAGAGGCAATCAGTATACACGTTGAGGTAAAGAGTAACCAGATAGCATACTATCATGTCGAACAAGAAAGTCCTCCCTATATATGTCCCAGCATCCACTACAATATACATCCTATGTACAGTAATGGACTCTAGGGCATACATATAACTAACAATGTCCAACTTGCACTAGGGCCATTTGTAGCAGTGGTTGTAGTATCTCATACTCAACCATCCCATATGAGTCTCTCTCTGGGAATAGGCCTTCGTGAGTGGATCCGCCGTGTTATCCTCTGAGTCCGTTCTCCTAACCTCGATCACCCTGGAGATCAACCATCTCCATGATCAGGTGATACTGCCTTAGAATATGTCTGGATCACTGATGGGACGGACGTTCCTTGGCATAAGCCACAACTCCATTGTCACACAATGGGAGGAACGAAGTTCATCTCATGAACAAATATACACCCAGACTTCCTCTTTGGTAGCGTCTTAAGTAGCGATGCATCCAGCCTTTATCGTCTAGTATGCCACGGTATCTAGCTTGGAACTCTTCCAACATACCGTCCCTTTACTGAGGGTAAAGACAATGCCTGCGACTGACATTCAGTCGTCCTTATCAGCCTGGAACCTTTCCAGTGATTCTCCCCAGGATCGATTGATACCATCTCACTACAACTAGTGAGTATCCTAATATCCAATTAGATCTATCTCATAGATGAAAACTCAGGATTTAGGAGGTATCACTCTGATCCTATATGGAGAAAACATGTGATAAGCGGAGATTGACCGAGCGTAGCATAGGAAACTGCTTTCTTATCAAGAGTATGTCATCCACGTACTCTACGAGGATCACCACCATACTCGCTACTACCATTTTGTATATACAAGGTTCATCTAACATTTTGATGATGTCAAACTCTTTGACTAACTTATCAAAACTGATGTTCCAACTCCGCGATGCCTGCTTCATCACATAAAATATCTTGCACACGTTTCCGCTGCTCCCACTGTCTACGAAGCCCTCTGGCTGTGTACTTATAGACGCTCTCTTCCAAAACATCATTTTAGAAGAGCTGTCATGACACCCAACCGCCAGATATCGTAGTCATGGTATGTAGCCGTGGCAAGTAGAATCTGGATGGACTTAAGCATAGCCACTGGAAAAAGGTTTCATCATTATCCATACCTGGTCAATGATGCAAACTTTTAACAAGTCTAGCTTTGAAAGTCTCAACTTTTCCATCTACACCAAGTAATCTTCTCTAGATATACTTGCTCCTGATGGGGATTTAACCCTTCAGATATAGCAGCCAAAGTCCATACTTTGTTGGTGTATAAGGATTCCATCTCAGATCGATAAATATCCAGCCATTCTTACAGAGTCTCACTCCTGATGGCCAGCTCGAAACTAGTTGGGTCATCATCTCATGATGCATTCCTTGCTCCCACTGTCATAGAGAAACCAAAGTATCTCTCAGGTGGGTGAGGAACCCTACTAGATCGGCGGAGAGGCTGAGGTTCGTTGGTTACTATTGAATCCTTCGGTTCTACCAAATCATCTGCAGTAGTTTGTATAGCTGGAACGTTTCCAGTTCTACAGAACTGACCTTGCCTCAATCTTGTCCGGATTTTGCTTTTAGACATAAGCCGGACAACCCGAAATCTTAACTAACTTAAGAGATGGGCTCTTCCCTTTCCATATCTCATATGAAATGGTAGGCATCTGATTTGATCGGAACACAATTCGACAGGTATGCAACTTCTTAAGTGCATATCTCCCAAAAGGAAATAGGAAAACTCAGTAGTACTCATCATAGAGCACACCAAATCACTTAGGGTGTTATTGCTCCGCCCCGATATACCATCGTGCTATGGTGTATACGGAGGAGTAATTCTGAGAGAGAATCTCATTCTCCTTTAGAATAGTCCAGGATTTCCATGCACAAGTATTCTCCTCCTCGATCACATCAAAAGACATAATACTTATACCCGTATTTTGGTTCTCTACTTCTAACTTATATTCTGTGAATATCTCAAAAGGTTTGGACTTGTGTTTCAACAGGAACATATGTCTGAATCTCGAGAGATTATCAGAGAATTTAATGAAGTACAAAGAACCGGTCTTGGCATGTGTAGACTGGGGACCTACATACATCAACATGTATCATCCCAAGAGTTCATTAACTCTTTCTCTGTTTCCAATAAACAGAGCTATGGTCATCTTATCTTTGTGACATGACTGGCGAGTTTCACAAGATGTAAATTCAAACTAATTTAAATATGCATCTTTATGTAACTCCAGATAGTCGGGTCGCATTGATATGACCTAGTCTACAATACCTCAAGAAGGATCCGTTCATTTCTGAACTCTTCCTCTTGTGTGTGTTCTGTATACTAAGAACTGTAGTTTGATTTAGAACATCAATGCTTTTAGATGACGTGCCTGAACCGATCAACTTTTGATATAGGAAATGTTCAAAACATTATCCAACAATACAAAATTTTATCATTTCTTTACTAATAAAGAGAGTGATATGATTTTGTATATCTGGTTCGGTATCTAATAACATTCGTTCAGAATCAATGTATTTGATAATACAGGGTGACAGTGACCAACAGACTTGGCTGCAACACTTGCCCCGTTTTCTGCCTCATGAAACTTATCACCCGTTCTCAGTTCTCTACCTATCTGTAGCCCTATGTAACAGATTACATATCTGGGATTCTGATCTGGTATCAAATACCCAGGACGTAGAGGATATAGAGAAACAGTTCTGTGTAACGAACACACCCGAAGATGATGCATCATATGCACTTTCCTTGTTTGGGCGGCACGGGAATTATGGTAATCCCCAATTTCCTGCTCTGTCTTATAACTATTATAAGTTGGAGCGGGACCAACGTTCCCCAGCACAGTAAAACAAGCGGGTTCAGTCAATAATCCGTATTATTATCTTGATTAAGGCATGATATGGTCGCTACCTGGAGAGAGAGAGAAGAAAAACACTCAGCATGCGCTCTTGCAAGAATAGATTGGTTATTATTTTATCCAATCAGGATGGCTCCCACTGTTTTTATCAAATCTTCCTTCAAACCCTAAAAGGAAAGACTAGCCGGGATTAATTACACGCTACAAGTTCGCCAATCTTTCAGCCAGGCCAGTGTAGGTACTTTGAGGGAGGTGCCCCGTGCTTTCGCACGGACCTAATTAATGTAAACCTCGTTTTCCCAGAGGCGTAACCTCGTTAACACCATTCTAGACACCTACTTGATCGGCTAATTGTAATGTGTAAAACTCTCCCAGGAGTAACTCTTACTCGCAGTGGGTATCGGGATCCAACTATCTCATAGAAGGTATGCAATATCATTGCAAATTTCAACACTTGAAATTCCCGATAATATTTTGCCCCAAGCCTCCTATGACCTTGACAAAGGCCAACAAATCATAGGCTGCTAGTCAAGTTCAACCCGTCATTTCTTGATTGAAATAAACCCACCCGCACGGCCCTTGACAAAGGCCAACAAGGTCGTACGACTACCCTAATCCAATCTGCATCATATGCATAAACAGATAAGCACCAGTCAGCTACCGCACACTACGCCTTGACAAAGGCCAACAAACACAGCACGAATACTAACTACTACTTATCTGAAATGACGGAGGGCTACGACAGGTTTTTCTGAAAACCTATTGCGTAATGAATTTGATATCGTTGTAGGATCGAATGAATTTTGAAATGGAGTGTCTTTGAGGATTTTCTAGTTTTGCTAAAGGAGTCACTCCCGGTGAAGGGATCGTCGGTCCTTTCCTCGTCGAATGAGGTGCGGGATATATCATATATATCACTGTGCAAAGCAGAAACTATAGAAGCAATCAAAAGACAAACCGAGTGTGTAGCATCTGCCAGTTATTGCTAAAGGAGTCACTCCCGGTGAAGGGATCTCGGTCATTTCCTTATCGAATAAGGTGCAGGATATATCATATATACCGCTGTGCAAAGCAAGAACTGTAGCTACCTGTTTTATTTTTAAAATCCGATTCCACAACATCTTAGGTTTCTTTTATTTCATTAATCATATTAATGAAGTCCCATCATTTATGTACCAAAACATCACAGATAAATACGACGTACACTTATGCCATCCGCATTCGCCTCGATGTCCCCTCGTGCACCGTTAGGTTAGGTAACTAACGGCGGAGTGGGGCAGGGCTAGCGCGGGTGTAAAACATAAGTAACGCCTATATAATATATCATATATACTATATACTTTATCTATCACAGAACATCACATGATCACATCACAGATATCGCAGCAGAAGAATCATATGAAATATTGGATATACTAGGATGTCCGTGTTTTCAATACGAGCCAGTATAAAATACGGATTCCACGGTCGCGATGAATAGCCAAACCCACACCCCTAGACTCCTACGAGAGCGGCAAGCAACCCTACCAATTCTAGAGTTAGGAGACCCGGACTCGACTCCTCGAGTTGGTCTCCCACTGGACTCCAGAACCCGGTTACTTGTGCCCTCCTCCTTGGGTCTGTTCTAGTGCGGAAAAGTAAAATAATATACAAAGGGTGACATCTTCCGCAACCTGGAAGTGCCCCAATAAAAGAATATTACATACAAGTTTTTACATGAATGAAAATGAAAAACACCCATCTCACATAAAAACCCCCGGCTATTCAAACACGACGATCCAATATAACATATCCAGCAACACATAACATCACATGTCATCAACGTAAGTAAATATGCGCATCCCAATTGTCGTTGACAAATAGCAACGAAACCGGCGATATCACATATTACACTTACGGTCACAGAAAAAAAGTGTAAAACTACAACAGTTGGAATCCGCAAACACTTTAGACATCGCATGCCTAATCAAATGAAATACTTAGACATCGCATGCCTAACAATTATAAACCCCACATTTTAGTCTCATTATCGAAAACACTTTTCAATATCAAGTCGGGCAATTCAACAAGATTCCCGAAAATCTGATCGAATGCTCGTCGCAAACTTCAATAGGCGGCCGCACCCCCGATACCATCGACGAAGTGCACTAAGGCGGAACACCGCTACCGCGAGCACCCGAACGGATGCTTTCGGCGACGGGGTTCTCCTACAGTCACTTGGTCGGGGATATGGGATGAGGCTGTCTATTAAGTTTACCCGGCGAGTATCCGCGTACGCTACGTGATTGCGACGGACTTTTGATCACATTAAAATTCCGTAGCAACCGATCAAGTGAGACTAAACCGCTAGATTTATAACATTCATTAAGTTATCTCATAACTACTTGTGAATTCCAAATATTGTATCACATTCCGGATAAATAGAAAATGTTAAACTTTCCGATCGAACAATCGAACACCCAAGTTTTCCCGATACAGCTCAACACATGAAATAAGTCTAAAAACATTCAGTTCGTGCCTCAATACCAACGGTCCAGCCGTAGAAGGGTCAAGCCAACGCCTCACATGTGGCACGCCGTACTGCCCCAAACCCGAAGGTTCAAAGGGCAGTTCAAGACAGGCACATAATCGAGTTAAGGTTTGTTGTCTTCTAGATGGTCCATTGCGTTACTTGCACTACTTAGAACGTTATTAAACCACGGAAAAATCCAACACTTGGAAATTTCCCGACAGGGGAAAAAGTGGGTATTTATATCCGGTCGAACTTCTTAACATGTTCAAAAATTTTCCGGAAAACACAGAGACAAAATTAGACAATCCGATCGTAACACCGAGTCCCCAAAACAAGCCAGAAAATTCAACTCTTGAATAAATATTAAAAATTCCCAGGAAAACCAGCACTGTTAAGTAGGAGTTACTGTGCAAATTTCAACGCATAAAACGACAAATCGGCCGCGGAACCGCCGCACCAGCCATGCTCGTGCCGCGGAACCGCGGCGCCTTGATGGAATTAGGGCATCGAAATTTACAGTAACTCTTAGATATTCCTGTTGATATTTCTGCATATTTTTAATTCTCAAAAACCCACGATTTCAGAAAAAGTACAGAGAGAATTTTTGGGTTTGGGTTTCGGTTCGATCGGACTTCTAACTCCGTCTACGCATTTCCTAAGGCTCTAGCTAGGCTCCGATACCACTGTAGGGTTCCTAGGCACACTAATGAGGTCTCACAAGGCATCAACCATGCCAATTTCAAATTTTACGGGTGCCGAGAAACCCTAATACGGATCGTTAACTAGAAATTTAGGCGAAAGATGCAACTAGTTAACAACTTAACTAAAAGAACGAAAATACAATCTTTGTAGATCCGGTCCTCCACCTCCATAGCTCCGCAATGAAGTTTCCTCGCTGTCCAAATGGAATCCCGGGCTTTAGCGTCGGCTTCATCGGAGAAATGGGCGGGCTAGATCATCGACAACGATGCAGAAGATGATCTACGTCAAGGCATCACAAGATCAAGCTCCCACTTCACCAAGTTATGAAACTTGTGAAGAAAACACCCTATACTACTTGGCAAGAGGTAGAGGATGAAGAAATAGGAAGTGGGTTCACTTTAGAATTGGATTTCTCACTTGATTTCATCAAATCACCATTGATGAAGCAAGCTTTTCTTCTTGTGTAGAAGAAGAAGAAGAAGATGATAATATTATGATAAGTTAATTAAATCCAAAAGAAAAAGAATACTTATCATAATATGAACCATGGTTATGTGTAGAGAGTTGACTAAGGTTAGATGAATGGTTAGGGTTAAGGATGAAGACAAAGTGGTCACTTTGGTCAAAGCTTCATGAAGCTTCAACAAGCTTCATGAAAGAAAGAAAGAAAGAAACCATTTTGTTTTCTTTTACCATTTCCTTTTAATCTAAATTAAAAATATAAATGAATGATAAAATAAAAACCCTAACCATTTACTCAACCAAGGTTTAATTCTTTACACAAAAACCCTAGCAATAATGTATCATCAAACATGATACAATCAAGTGCACAAAAGTATATCACATATACAAGTTGTGAACTTCAAGTGAGAAAATCCATTTAAAATGAACCAATACTAGTTAATGTAAATTAATATATCATATATATAATTATGCATTAAATCATTAAATCAACACTTGATTTAACGATCCGGTCATATCGCATATAACCGACTAATATCCAATGTATCGATCTATCGAATCAATCCTCGATTCGATAACTAGGTTATATCGCATACAACCATTCGATACATTCATCGCAAGAATAGAATACGGTATCACATACACGCATTATTCTCGGTCCCGCACATATCTCATATGCGCTCCTATTTCGTTTCGCTTGAGCCAGGAAACCTCTGTGTAGGACTCTAAAGACTCGTCAATACGCCGGCAGCAGGTGATGATCATATCAAATACCCACAAGCCGCAAGCGGTCTGCTAAACGTAACGGCCACCCGGGTATTGAGCGATCAGAAGATCGACGAGCAAGCCCGCTCACACTCCAGTGAATCCAACCAGTAACACTTACCGTACAGTCCGGTCTGGTCGTCTGATATGTCGCATATCTCGCCTAGGGGTGGTAAACGTCAGACCCCAATAGCTCGATAAGTCGTGTCGGTATGAGGTCTATAACAGTTCGAGAAACTACTGGTAACACTTACCAGTATATCTCAGCAACCCTGGCCAGGGATTTCCGGTTATAGCCAATCGAACACAGCGCAACATCAACTCCCTATACCGGGAGAGACGAATCCCCTCCTATCGCTCATTGCCTCCATGTGATTCGGGACTGTACCCAAAAGCCACCGTTTTGCACGCCCTCTTGGACGTGGTAAGGTGGAAATCAAAGTACAGTGGGAATCACACAAGACTCTATGATGATCTCGGGTCTACAGACTAACCTGTACCAGTGTCACCAGAGAACTGCCATCTGACGTGAGGTATAATACCATCCGGGAGTTCTCGGCGAGTCCGTCCAGTGTACCCAGTCTCCACTGAGCACCCGTATATCATCTCTGATGTCAAACACCAATTGATATGAGATCATCCATCGCCCATCTATATGGGTCGAGAAGGTATACGCTAGTCTACTCTGGTATATCGTTGCCCCGTCTCGATACACCCACGACTAGGGACCTTGAAGGATGTACTTATAGACTACCATGTCCCCACTGGTATGATCCGCATCATAGTCCAGGTAGTCAAGTACACATCCTAAGGGCTTTACCAACATGTAACAGAGAGGCAATCAGTATACACGTTGAGGTAAAGAGTAACCAGATAGCATACTATCATATCGAGCAAGAAAGTCCTCCCTATATATGTCCCAGCTTCCACTACAATATACATCCTATGTACAGTAATGGCCTCTAGGGCATACATATAATTAACAAACTGTTGGTTGGTATTATACCCGTCGTCAGTTAACAGTTCCCAGGTGACATGAGTACAGCATAGTCCGCAGAATTGACACTGCCACTTCGCCTCGAGTGTGTCCCACTGTTCTTAGATTGCTATCCTACCATGGCTCAAAGGAGTCGTGCAAACAGGTAGCAGTTGGGTGCAGTCCCGAGCACTTCGAGGCAGTGGCGGTTAGACATGATTCGTCTCTCCCGGTATTGGGAGTTGATATCGCGCTGTGTCAGAGAGCCATTACGCAAAGTCCCTGGCCAGGGCAAGCGAGATTTACTGGTAGGTTCCAGTAGTTTCTTAGGGTGTAATGGGATACGCTCTGACACGACTTATACTGCTATTAGGGGTCTGACGCTTGCCGCCCCCTAGGCTCTATATGCGATAGTATTAGACGAACAGACCAGACTGTACGGAGATTGTCACATCAGGCTCAGTAGGAGTTCGGATGGTTTTTCTCATCGGCCTTCTTATTGACATCTACCTGGGGACCGTTACGTACAGCTAGTGCCGCTTACGGTCTGTGGTTAAACCCACTTCTAGCGTAGTGTCGAGTCTTTTAAGTCCCACACAGAGAGCTTCCCTGCTCCAGGCGAAACGATATAGAGGTCGTATGGTTTTACGACAAGGGTTTGGACGCATACTTGTTTAAACGCACGTACGACGTTCGGACAGTTTTTACTAGTCGGCTTTGGTTTAAGCCAGATTCTAGTATCAGGTTATTGGATTTATAAAGTCTAAAGTTTTTCCGTGTTTTCACGGATTGGAGGGGCGTTCTCGTAATTTTCCGGGAAGCTTCTAGAAGCATGGTGACTTGGGGTTTAAGGTGGCATAAGCATTAATTGCTTAATGACTCATTTGTGTGATTCATCCTTGGTATTAAATGATGCATTAATTAGTTAATGAGTCATATGATGAATCACACAAGATGAATGCATCAACCATGATGATTAATCATTTATATTATTTATTTGATAAATTGTTATGATTGTTATATTCTAATGAGCTCATTATTCATATTCATTCTTATCATCACCTTCTCTCTCCTCAAGCTCTCTCATTCTTGAAACCATAACCCTAACCTCTCATGTGTTGAGATCAAGGATTAGCTAGACTAATACATCCATAACCTTACTCTATATCCCCTAGGTAGTTTAGATTAGCACTTTACGCAACCTAGTTATCTCAAGTTAGAGATCAAGCTTGGCGTAGGAGCTCTCGGGTGGATCGTCTTTGACTCGAGGAGGCCGTTGAGGTGCCGATGTTCCAAGGAGCCTACGAGGAGTGGAGGACAATGATGAAGACCCGAAGGACAAGTAACGTGAGGTATAACTTCGAATCCGAGTAGTTAAACCTCTCGTAGTTTGCTAGTAACGGTTTAGACACGATTCATGCGCTCGAGTCCATGTTACGAAGCTTTGATAATCGTTTTTCATATATTCCGCCTCCCCGCAAGTTCGTGGGGTGCGTGACATGGACTTACAATGGTATCGGAAAAACTAAACCATTACTAGCTTGTTAACCACTGATTAGAACTTCGATCATCGGAAAACACGAAAACGAAACCCCGGAAACCCCTTAGTTTCTGTTAATTTTAAACAGGTCTACAAAATTATATGATATGCCTTAAAATTCACTGCAGGGAAATATAAGAATACTGGGAAAATACGAGCCCCTAACTTGGCAAGACGTCCGCGGATCCGGGGCAAGATGGTGCTTTTGGCCACGGATCCGCCGCCGAGACAATCCCGAGTTGACTCGGATTTGCACAGTAATTCATATTTTTTGGAGTTTTGTTTTCCTGTATATTCTGTTTCTGCCCAGGTTACTTCTGTGCTGGCTTGCAATTGGGGTAGACACGGAAAATAGTTGTCGATCTATATTCTAAGATATTTTCTAATTGGGTTTTTATCTGTAATGTTTAATGTGTTCGTAAACCTCCCCTAACTACTAGTATGTCGGTTGGAAGGGGGTTGCACATTTCTGTAATGTTTACTGTTTATGTATATGGACTTGATTGGAATGTTGTGATGATTAGCCGGGGTTTGAGATGTGTTTTATATTCATTCATTCGATGTAAATGTAATATGATGTAATATTCTTTTGCGGGGCGCATCCAGGTTGCGGTTGTATCCACCGTTGTATTATTTCTTTTTACTGTTTTTGCTCCTAGGATAGACCTAAGGCGGGGTACATAAACTACCGGGTACGTTGAAGTGTTTAGTGGCCTACTCACGTTGTTGAGGGAGACCGCTTCACTTCGGGTACTTGGCGGGTAGTTTGCCGTACACGTAGGGGTCTAGGGTTGGGGTAATGGCTATTCATCACAACTGTGTAATCCGTCTTTTGTTGCAGGCTCAAAGCAAACGCGGATTGCTAGTATATCCAATAAAGTTCATCAGTGATCTGGAATGCTTATTATTGCGTCTGACGAATGCACAATATCTATATATGATAGCTATTAGACGGCATTTATGTTTTACACCCGCTCTAGCCCAGCCCCCGCTCTGTCGTTAGTTAAGTAACCTAATGGGTGATGACGGGACCCCGTGGCGAATGCGGATGGCATAAGAGGACGTGGTATTTTCGTTGTTTTCTGCAATGATAAGATAAATGATGGGACGCATTATTATAATGCAAAGAAAATAAACCAAAGTTCAATCGTTGGAACAAATTTAAAAGAAACCACTCGTTTATTTTAAAAGAGCAGAATTTTTAATTGCGGAGCTTTAACCACTCCTTTTAAAAAGCTATCAGGTTCCTTCGATTATATCAAGTTCACTACGTTCACGGTTTTTGCCAAAACCATTCGTAGCCCTCTGTCATTTCATTTGGGTATTCAGTAGTATTCAAGCTATGTATTTTGGCCAAAGTCAAGGCATAGTGTTTGGTAGCTGCTGGGTATTCATTTGTTGCATAGTTAGATGAGTTAGTTTGGGACTGTCGTATTATCATTTGACCAAAGTCAGGGGTATGTACGGATGGGTTCAAATTAACCTGGATAATGACGGGTAGAACTTGACATGTGACTTATGACATTTTGACCAAAGCCAAGGTCATAAGAGCATGGGGCAAAAATTTATATCGGGAATTTCTAAAGAAACTGAAATTTGCAGAGAGAGCATACCATTTTGGAGTTTGATGAATGTTGGTAGGATTCCTTCAACATATCATACGATGATATTTTGGATCTCGATCCTACTGTGAGTATATACTACTTATCAGGAGATTCGTCACTTAACGATCAATGCTATAAACCAAGTAGGTGCCGAGAAAGGTGTCAGCGGGGCTACGCCCCAGAGAAAAGAGGTTATTTAATTAAGGAACTTCGCGAAAGCGTTGGAAAACCTTCCTCGAAGTATCGACACTGACCTGGCTGAACGGTTAAGCAAGAATTGTACGGTGAGAATAGTCCTGGCTAATTCTTCTTTTATGGTTTGAGGAGAGATTAGAGAAACAGTGGGAGCCATCCTGTTTAGATAAATTAAAAACCACTCTAAACTTGCAAGAGCATCATGCTAAAAGTGTTTTCTTCTCTCTCTCTCTTAATTGCAGCGACCTTGTGACCACGACTAAGTTACATCTAGATAACAAATTGACTGAATATGACTTATATGACTGGCAAAGGTCTGTCCAGATGTCCATTGCCTATGACAAGCTGGACCACCCTATTACTACTCAAGATCCCGCCTTCCCAGGTCCAGTTTCCACCGTCACGGATATGGATATTCGCCAGACAAGGGAAAAGGATAAGGAAAAAGACAAATGCCTTGTGTTAGCTTCAGTTGATGGTGTATACCAGAAGCAGCACGAGAAGATGGACTCAGTTTCCATCTTTCTCTATAACAAAGATTTATATGGAGAGCAATCTCATATCGCAAGATATGAGACCTCGAACGAATTAATTCATGCGAAGTTGACTTTTGGGTCATCTGTAGGGGACAACGTCCTTATAATGACTAGCTGTATTGATGAGCTCAAAAACCTGGAGACCACGTTGGGAAACAGGTCAGATACTGACTTGGTTCTACAGTCTCTACCTTCTACCCTGAAGGAAATCAGGGAAGTAGAAGGAAAGAGAAAGGCAATAGTTTCGGGACTGAATATAGTAAAAGATGGACATTCCTATTGTTATGGGATTGGGCATTGGCAGAATGATTGCAGGGCTTTTGAAGCCAGTAGCCAGGATACGAAGCATGTTGTGGCTTCAGCCTCAAATGTATTTGTAATTGAGAACTGTTTGTCAATTAACTCTACTTCCTGGGTACTAGATACCGGAGCAGGATCTCATATCTGTAATTCATTACATACTTTGAGAAGCCGTAGAGTTATGAAGGTTGGTGATTTGTCTCTCAGAGTTGCAAACGGAATGAGCGTGGACGCTGAATCCGTGGGAGAATATCGCATAGGTTTGACAAGTGGGCAGATATTGATTCTACCTAACTGTCTGTATGTACCTAGTATGACTTGCAATATCATATCAGTGTCCTCACTTTCAAGAGAGGGATATGATTTTACATTCGTAAGCGATGCAGTTCACATCCACCTAAATCAAGTTTTGATTGGGTCCGGTACTTTAGATAACGGCATATATGTATTGAGTCAAGCTCAGGTTTTCAATATCCAGAACACACTTAAAAGAAAGTCTCCGGAATTAAATCAGGCTTTCTTATGGCATTGTAGACTAGGTCACATCAATAAGAAAAGGTTGACAAAGTTACATAGAGAAGGATATTTGAATCCGTTCGAATATCAATCTTATGCTACTTGTGAATCTTGTCTCATAGGAAAGATGACAAAGACTCCATTTACTGGACACGGAGTAAGAGCAAGCGAGCTCTTGGGACTCGTACACAGTGACGTGTGCGGTCCAATGTCTATACATGCGCGAGGTGGTTATTCATACTTCATTACTTTTACGGATGATTTCTCTACGTATGGATATGTCTTCTTAATGAAGCATAAATCCGAGGCCTTTGAGAAATTCCAAGAATACAAGAATGAAGTGGAAAAACAAACAGGCAAAAGTATCAAGACACTAAGATCTGATCGAGGTGGTGAATACTTAAGTGCCGAGTTCCTGGGTTACTTAAAAGAGAATGGAATTCTCTCTCAGCTTACTCCTCCATACACACCACAACACAATGGTGTATCGGAAAGAAGGAATCGAACCCTATTGGATATGGTTCGTTCCATGATGAGTAAGGCTGAGTTACTGCAACCTTTCTGGGGTTATGCGCTAGAATCAGCGGCATATCTTCTGAACAGGGCTCCTACCAAGACTGTGCCTACCATGCCATATCAGATATGGAGTGGAAAGAAACCCCATCTTCAGCATCTGAAGATATGGGGATGTCCAGCTTTTGTTAAAAAGAAGCATGTAGACAAGCTCGAGGCACGATCGGTACAGTGTAAGTTTGTGGGATATCCGAAGAATTCCAAAGGATATTATTTCTATTACGCAGAGAAACAAAAGGTTTTTGTTTCTCGTAATGCCCATTTTCTAGAACATCAGTTTTTAGAAAAGGAAACAAGTGGGAGCGAAATAGAACTGGAAGAAATTCCAGAACCACAAACTACAACAGAAAGTATGGTAGAACTAGAGGTTTCAGAAGAAAGCGACATACCAGCGCCTATCCGCAGAAGTAGTAGTCCGTCTCATCCGCCGGAGAGATACTACGGTTTTCTCATAGACGGGGATAGAGAGGATTGCGTCATTGATGATGATGACCCTACTAGCTTCCAGCAAGCCATTCAGAGCGGTGACTCGGTAAAATGGCTGGACGCAATGCGGACCGAAATGGAGTCTATGTACACTAACAAAGTATGTACTTTGGACATTGCTCCAGATGGGGTAAAACCCGTAGGATGCAAATGGATCTTCAAAAAGAAGATTGGTGTAGATAGACAGGTTGAAACCTATAAGGCTAGACTTGTTGCAAAGGGTTTCCGTCAAAGACCTGGTTTGGACTATGACGAAACCTTTTCTCCAGTGGCTATGCTCAAATCCATTCGGGTCCTTCTTGCTATTGCTGCCTTCCACGATTATGAGATATGGCAGATGGACGTAAAGACGGCCTTTCTAAATGGAAATTTGGAAGAGAGCGTCTATATGGATCAGCCAGAGGGATTCATTCAGAGTGGGAGCAGCGGTAAAGTATGCAAGTTGCTTAAATCCATTTATAGACTAAAACAAGCATCTCGGAGTTGGAACATCTGTTTTGATGATGCTGTCAAAGAATTTGACTTTATCAAAAATCCAGATGAACCATGCATATATAGAAAGATTGTAGGGAGAGCTGTAGTATTCCTCGTATTATACGTGGATGACATTCTCCTAATAGGAAATGATATTCCTATGTTATAGTCAGTCAAAAGATTCTTATCACAGAAATTCTCCATGAAAGACCTGGGTGATGCCACCTATATTCTTGGGATCCGGATCTATCGTGATAGATCAAAAAGGATGTTGGGACTTTCGCAGTCCAGGTACATAGACACTATAGTGAAGAGATTCAGTATGGATGATTCTAAGCGCTGTAACCTACCGGCTTGTCACGGAATCACCCTCTCCAAAGAGATGTCTCCCAAGACTGATCTGGAAAAGGATCGCATGTCGATTATACCCTACGCTTCTGCGGTAGGCTCTATAATGTATGCGATGTTATGTACCAGACCAGATGTAGCATACGCAATGAGCGTAGTAAGCCGGTATCAAGCAAACCCAGGGGAGAAGCACTGGATAGCCGTAAAGAACATTCTCAAGTACCTGAGGAGGACTAAGGAGATGTTCTTAGTGTATGGCGGAAAAGACCTCCAGATTGAGGTCTTTGCCGACTCCGGCTTCCAGAATGACAAGGATGACTCCAAATCCATATCGGGTTATGTCTTTACCCTCAATGGAGGGGCGGTCTGTTGGAAGAGTTCCAAGTAGGACACCGTTGCTGACTCAACAATGGAAGCGGAGTACATAGCTGCTTGCGATGCCGCAAAAGAAGCTGTCTGGATGAAGAAGTTCCTCACAGAACTTCAGGTGGTTCCTACCAGTGTTGATCCAATACCTCTGTATTGTGACAACAACGGCGCTATAGCTTTAGCGAAGGAACCCAGGTCCCATCAGAAGTCCAGACACATCTTAAGGCGGTATCACCTGATCAGGGAGATCGTCGATCGCCGGCAGATCGAGGTGAAAAGAGTAGAGACAGAGAATAACATTGCTGATCCATTCATAAAGGCCATTCCTCAGACACAGTTCGAGAGGATATTCGAGATGATAGGTCTACGATATGCCAGCTCATGGACCTAGTGCAAGTGGGAGATTGTTAGTGTATATGCCCTATGGGTCATTATTGTATCATACTTGCATGTATATTACTTAATGGAAGCTTGGGATATTCACAGTTGTATATACAGTCTTGCTAAAAATGGTAGTATGCTACTTGGTTTGTGTCTACTTTAATATGTGCATATGTTTCTTGTAACGTATCACTTATACATATTAGTAAAGCCCATAGGATCTTTGATTGATTACCAGCATTGTGATGGCAATCAAACTAGTGGGGGCTGGGTAGTCTATAAGCAACATCCTATACTTGTCCCTAGTCATAGGATTATCGAGACAGGGCATCAATACTCCGGAGTAGACTAGTGTATACGCTTCTCATCCCAGTTGGGGAGATGGTCTGTCCCACAGCCATCAGTACGTCGTACTGGAGATAGTATACAGGTGTTCGTTAGGTTACGGGTACACCGGACAGGACTTGCAGGGGAACTGTTGGTTGGTATTATACCCATCGTCAGTTAACAGTTCCCAGGTGACATGAGTACAGCATAGTCCGCAGACTTGAAACTACCACTTCGCCTCGAGTGTTTCTCACTGTTCTTAGATTGCTACCCTACCATGGCTCAAAGGAGTCGTGCAAACAGGTAGCAGTTGGGTGCAGTCCCGAGCACTTCGAGGCAGTGGCGGTTAGATAGGATTCGTCTCTCTCGGTATTGGGAGTTGATATCGCGCTGTGTCAGAGAGCCATTACGCAAAGTCCCTGGCCAGGGCAAGCGAGATTTACTGGTAGGTTCCAGTAGTTTCTCAGGGTGTAATGGGCTACGCTCTGACACGACTTATACTGCTATTAGGGGTCTGACGCTTGCCGCCCCCTAGGCTCTATATGCGATAGTCTTAGACGAACAGATCAGACTGTACGGAGATTGTCACATCAGGCTCAGTAGGAGTTCGGATGGTTTTTCTCATCGGCCTTCTTATTGACATCTACCTGGGGACCGTTACGTACAGCTAGTGCCACTTGCGGTCTGTGGTTAAACCCACTGCCAGCGTAGTGTCGAGTCTTTAGGGTCCCACACAGAGAGTTTCCCTGCTCCAGGCGAAACGATATAGAGGTCATATAGTTTTACGACAAGGGTTTGGACGCATACGTGTTTAAACGCACGTACGACGTTCGGACAGATTTTACTAATCGGCTTTGGTTTAAGCCAAATTCTAGTATCAGGTTATTGGATTTATAAAGTCTAAAGTTTTTCCGTGTTTTCACGGATTGGATAGGCGTTCTCGTAATTTTCCGGGAAGCTTCTAGAAGCATGGTGACTTGGGGGTTAAGGTGGCATAAGCATTAATTGCTTAATGACTCATTTGTGTGATTCATCCTTGGTATTAAATGATGCATTAATTAGTTAATGAGTCATATGATGAATCACACAAGATGAATGCATCAGCTATGATGATTAATCATTTATATTATTTATTTGATAAATTGTTATGGTTGTTATATTCTAATGAGCTCATTATCCATATTTATTCTTATCATCACCTTCTCTCTCCTCAAGCTCTCTCATTCTTGAAACCCTAACCCTAACCTCTCATGTCTTGAGATCAAGGGTTAGCTAGACTAATACAGCCATAACCTCACTCTATATCCCCTTGGTAGCTTAGATTATCACTTTGAGCAACCTAGTTATCTCAAGTTAGAGATCAAGCTTGGCGTAGGAGCTCTCGGGTGGATCGTCTTTGACTCGAGGAGGCCGTTGAGGTGCCGATGTTCCATGGAGCCTACGAGGAGTGGAAGACAGCGATGAAGACCCGAAGGACAAGTAACGTGAGGTATAACTTCGAATCCGAGTAGTTAAACCTCTCATAGTTTGCTAGTAACGGTTTAGACATGATTCATGCGCTCGAGTCCGTGTTACGAAGCTTTGGTAATCATTTTTCATATATTCCGCCTCCCCGTAAGTTCGTGGGGTGCGTGACATGGACTTACACGCCGGGCGCCGCCGGGTCACGTGCGCGGCATGTGACCGCTGGAAACATGATTTAGAGAGATTTTTAGATCAAAAATATTTATAACCGCAATTAAGAACGGCGTCGCTTGGTAGCTAGCGGTGAATACGGGTCGGTCCACAGGGATGTTGTGTATTTCCTAATTTGATCTAACGAGTTAATTCCAAACGGTGTGAATGGATTATCGCTAAAAACTAAGATTTATATTAAGACTAGAATCTTGCTAGGGTTAAGTTTAGGTTAAGTTTGGAAACTGAAGATTTCCTCACCGCTTTCAATGCCCTAATTTGGATCTCCTTAGGTGTTATGGTAACAATTAATAAAGGGGATTAGTTCCATCGGGAAGAAACGACGTTTCTTCCTCTAGGTTCTAGTCCTTCCTTTCTTAATTCTTACCCTAACCTCCATGGAAAACATACGCAACCGGTCGTTTATACTACGGTATCACCGTTACCTCAAGAGATAAAGTGCCGTAGGGAACGGTGTGTGTATGTATGCATGGAGTCCTATTAATTATATGTGATGGGGCAAGAAAGGGGTGAGAGATTTTATCTCTCAAGCCTTCCCCAAATCTAACCCTAACAAGCGAGGAGACTACCCGCTCATTAGGGAATTGAAGAACATCTCTAACTATCCAACTAGGGCAAAGAATGAAAAATCTATACTAAGGCAGAATAAAAATTATACTAGAGCAATTAAATAAAAATACTTACTTTATTGATGGCTCTCTCCAAACATTTACACAGGAATTTTCAGATCTGAATAGATGAATAAAAAGGGGCATGCCCTAAAACAGGTTTTTAGGGTTCTATTTATAGATTCATAGAAACCCTAGGTTACAATTGCGTCATATCTGAAATTACAATATTACCCCTATAGAAGACTAGTTAACGCGCCGCCAGATGCCACAAAATTTCTGCATCGACACGGGTTATGTATGGCCGCGGAACCGCGGCCATAGGCCCTGTTTGGTCGCGGTTCCGCAGCCAAATAGTGGCATCTTGGTCTGATTTTTCCTGGGGTTGTTCCGTTGCATTTTTAATTCTATTTTCTTCAGTTTGTTCTTCTGAATGTCTTCTGGTTCTCTTCCAGATCTCTACCGTGGATAATTGTAGTGGACTTTTACCGTTGCTTCGTGACGAAGTCTTGAACCTTGCGCTGCCTTTGTACTCTGTGAACTTATTTATTGATCTTCGTTTATTCTCCAAAATGTAGGCTTGATCAAGATTCTTCCACTTGTTGGTCGTAGTCTCACTTTTGTATCGTCTTTTGTCTTTTTCACTGTTTTTGTTCCGAGAACCTGTTATCTGCAACTATGTAGCAGACATGGGTCAAAAGCACCTGTTTATTTGTAAACTGAATAAGAATGGGGAATAAAATAATGCAAAACTATGGTATGAACAAAACACCAGCGGAAGAAGGGGCTTAGCCCCTTGGCTGGGAGTTGAACTCCCAAAGGGCTTTGGAGTTAAACTCATAGGGAAGAAATTAGTTATGGATTTGGAGTTAAACTCCTAAGAGGTCTGGATTTGGAGTTAAACTCCTTTGAGGATTTGGATCTTGGAGTTGAACCCCTCAAAGATCGATTTGGAGTTAAACTCCTAAAGGACTTAGATCTTGGATGGTAAAAAGAAGTCCTTTTTTCGTCCTCTTCGAGCCTTAGACTTTCCTAAGATGGGGTTCTTTTGAGATGGGTTCCTTCTTCCTCCTCTCTTTTTGTTGGATCTTAGAGATAAGGGGGCGGTGTGATTAAAAATCTCCCTTTTAGAGATTTTTTGGGAGATCTGAGCTCCACTTCGAGGGTTTTATGGTGAAAAACTATTTCTTTTTAGGAATAGAAGAGTTAAACTCTTGATTTAATTCAAAAAAGAAAAGAAGGTTTAAAACCTTGAGGAGGGAGAAAGAGGCACATAACCCTATTATTTTTGAGAGGAATGAATTTTTTTCATTTCATCATAATGTTTCCTTATATAGGCTTACAAGTTTACACTTAGCCCATTGGGCTTTACAAAATGGCATTTTGCCCATCCCATATCCATGTGCTTATTTGGTTTTGCACATGAGCCATGATCTTTACAAAAATTTGGCTTTATGCCCATTTTCCTTACATTTATTCATAAAAATTACATTAAAATAATTTATTACATAATTTTCACCTTGGCATGGGAGATGCCAGCATCTTCATATTTGGGCTTGACTTGGGCATGGGCCCACCTGGCTTAGACTTTGACTCACTTGACTTGGAGTTGACTTTGACTTTGACTTGGTTAACCGGGGTGTAATTTTTGACCCCAACAGGCTATAGGGGCGACATTTTCCAGAGAGGTTGTCTATGAACCGCCGGATGTATGCGAGTTTTCTTTGGAGAGATCACAATTGTTTGAGGGTTCTGGGCGAGGGCATTTCCATAATTGCTTTGGTCTTTAAGGGATCAATTTTGATGTCTCGGTGGCGGGCGATGAATCCTAAGACTTTGCCTGAAGAGACTCCCAACGCGCAATTTAAAGGGTTCATCTTTAGATTATACTTCCGAAGACGCTCGAACACAACCTTTAGATTCCCCTAGTGTTCCTCATGAGATTTACTTTTAACCATAAGGTCGTCGATATAGCATTCGACGATCTTGTGTATGAGGTCATCGAATATCTTCGTCATGGCTCTTTGGTATTTAGCTCAGGCGTTCTTCAAACCGAAGGGTATTACCTTATAGCAGAATACGCCCAACGGGGTCCGGAAAGCGGTATGCTTCTGATCTTCAGGATCTATCTTTATTTGGCTGTATCCTGAAGATCCATCCATGAAGGAGAAAACTTCGTGGGTGGATTTTTTATCGATCATCGGCTCAATAACGGGCACTAGGAAGTCATCTTTCGGCCACGCTTTGTTGAGGTCCCGAAAGTCCCTTCAAATGTAAACTGCTTCATTTTTCTTCATCGCCGGAACGATGTTAGCGATCCAGTCGGGATATTGAATTTCTTGGATGAATTCGGAGTCGATTAATTTCTTGACTTCGGCGTTGATACTCATCTCAAGTTCAAGCCGCATCCTTCTTGGTGCCTGCTTGGCTGGTTTCATCTCTTGCGATATGGCTATCTTGTGTATCGCCACCTTTGGATCTAAACCCAGAATTTCGGAGTAGTTCCAAGCGAACCAGTCTTTGTACTGCATAAGCACATCTTTTAATGTGACTACCTGTTATTTAGAAAGTAGCTTTCTGACAAACGTTGGCCTCGGATCATCCTCCATTCCTAAGTTGATTTTTCTTAGGCTATCTGCCGTGGTATGTAGTCCATCCTCCAGCTATTTTGGTGCCGGTAGGAATTATGATATCTCCTTGTCATTGTCTTCATTTGTGAAGCATCCGAAATGGTCAACCCTATTATCATCCCCTCCCTCTCTTGAGAGTGTTATCATATGATAGATATGAGTTTGCTTCCATTTTTGCGGTCGAGCTGGTCCCAACATGATGGCATATGCCTTCTTTGGCTCATGCTTTTGCGACGGTCTTATTCTCCATCTATCGAATAACATAAACCTGCCCTGTTGATATTGGTCCTCCATCCAGTTCTTGAACGTGAAACAGTCCTCAAAGGGGTGACCTATTGCTCGGTGATAAGAGCAATAATCTGGAAGATGGACTTCATTTATCTGTTCAGGGTGCCGAGACTTCGGAAGCATCATTATTTAGTGCTTCATAACAAGGCTAAAGATCTTTCCGGTCTTTTCTCGAGAGAACGAATATTTCCAACCTATTTTCTTTATAAAGGACGAGCTACACCCGAACTTTTATCGATTAAACGACGTCTTGGACCTGCTTTGTTGTCCTTGAGCGTTGATTGCGATTGTCGCCTTATTCTCGTCTCCGCTTCGGGATCTTTCTTCTTCGCGAGAACACATAACGGGCTGTGGATGGAGAGTATCATGCTCTAATTTTTCCACTGATTGCTTAATGAGACGTCATGTCTTGACCTTTTCATATATGACCATTTTGTGACTTTGGTTGTCTCGGCTCTCCTGACAAGCTTTGTTAATTATCTTGTCAATTTGCTCTTCAAGTGACAGACTTGGAGTGCTTCGAGCGGGACTTTTTCTTCGTTCGACGACATGTTTGCTTGGAGAAACATTTTCTTCTCCATTCGAGCTATTTATGGCGTGGCGGCTGTAGATTTGCTCTCGTTTCATGGACCAAACATATCAAAGCCTGGTTGTTTCAAGCTTACCGTGGGGCTTCTTTCGTTGAGTCCCAGGAATGTCCCAAATCTTTTTATAGAATTGGGCTTATCGAACAGTTTGTTTGAGAGGCACTCCTTGACGCTTTAACAGCTCCTTTAATCCTTCCGCATAATATCTTGATATACGGATGGGCTGGAACTTGTGAAGTGTAGGATCGGCACCATGCCAAACTTTTTTCCACCTTAGTCTCCATAGATTCGTTGAAGAGAATTGATTTTTCACCTTTTCGTCTTGGAGGGATGTAAAAAGTTTCCAACTCCTGCACGCTATATGTATTGAGCGCATCGAGTTTCCTGTAGTGTCGAGGTGAAGTCGTCATAATATATAGACTCCGATCCGCTTCAGCAATAGTCTGTGTTGATGGGAGAATGGAGAACACCGTGTTTGTCTCATTTTCGGAGTCGCTACCAAAGACCAGGATAGGGGTCGATGGTCCGGGCTTATTGTTCTCCCTCTGAGGCCGTCCTGAGTAGACTATTTGTTCATCTTCTTCAGTATCGCTTCCAAAAACCGAGGTGGTGGCCATGGATTTTTGCTTATTTTCCATCCTGTGGCACCTTTCAGTGGCCTCAAAGTCCGGTTGAAAGTATTTTGCATCTTCATACTTTCGCACCTCGTTCACCGAGAAAGGATTAAGTTATCTCATGACAGTGTACTCCAAGCCATCTTTGAAATACTCCATACACCGATGTTTTGTAGAAAGTATGACGTTGTACTCGTGTAGCCAAGGCCTGCTGAGTAGAGCGTTATAATAGGTCTTGGACTCAATGATATGGAATTTGATATCAGTGACGAGCAGCACGAAGCGGAGCATCAATATTACGGACCCAAGCTTCCGTGACGACTGTGAGTCTGACCCCGAGATGGTAATTTTGTCTCCGGTAAGATGCTAAACATTCATAGATATTTCTTTCAACACTCTCACGTTGAGGAGATTGACGGAGGATCCGTTGTCGATAAGGATTTTCCTTATCTTGATGTCATGGCAGTACGCGGTGACATATAGCGGTCAATTATGCTTGCATGTACCGAGGAGTAGATCTTCATCGCGGAATGTGATGTCAGCCATATGGACCTCTTCCAATTCATTTTTTATCTTCTCTTCCGCGAGAAATACTTGAAACTGATCTGGCTCTTGCAAGGCTTTGATCAAAGAGTCCCGTGCCTCTTTGGACAAGAGCAGAGCATCTAGTATGCTCAGTTGTGAGGGTATCTTCCTCAAATGCGCAAGGACGTTATAATATACCTTAGTTTTCTTAGGTAGGTCCTTTGCGGCGAGCTTTTTGGCCACCTCTTCATCAAGGACGATCTCTTCAGGCATTTTCCCCATCCCTTAATACATTTTATTCGAACCCTTGTTTGCGGGTCTGAGGTTATTTTCAGGAAACGTGCAATTACGCTGCTGGATGTTCTTGTAATTCATTTTCTCTTCTTCTTTCTTTAAGGAGGAGCTTTCAAAGAGAGGGTTGAAGGGAATTTCATCCTCAGAATCTCTTCCGAACATAAGAACCCAAGGTTTTTCTCCTTCTGAACCGGTACTGGCCATATTACAGCTTTCAGTTGTTTTTTTTGTGCACTGCCGTCTTGACGTTCTCATATCAACGAGCGCGAGCTTCACGCTTCTCCTCCTTGAAGTGTTTTCTATGGGCAACATATCCTTGCTACCACTTCTTGAAGGCGTTACATTCCTTAATGTGATGAGCGATCCTTCGATGGTATGCGCGGTATTTTGGGTGCCCCTCTCCACCATCGAATTATTGGACCAAGGAGTGTACATTATGGGAGGTGGTAGACTCGTCCTCATTGATAGAGCTTTTGCAAACCGCTTCTCAGCTTTGATCCTGCTCTTATTTATTGCAGGCATGCCTTGGTTTGGTCGGAGAGCTTTATGACTCTTCCTCGCCGCAACTTCTTTGTTCAGACACCGACGTTTAGCCTTTTCATATATGGTCGTCTCGCGTTCCTGGTCATCTTTGCTCTATTGGAAGGCTTCTTTCAGCAGGCTTTCAATTGGGTCTTCTTCCGGCAGTTTTGGGGTTTTCGATGCCGATTCTGCCCCTAGTTCATTCGTGTCGCCGTCCGACACTGGCGGAGCTTCTTCATTATATAAAGATGAATGGGAGATCTTGTAGCAGTTTGCTACACGTTCTCCTACTTTCGTTGATGAGTCATTTTCCTCATCATCATCACTGTCCTCGTCCTCAAGAATATGCTTGAGGAATTCTTCGAGCGTGCCTGGTGTTCGTGCTTTCTGATTGTATTCTTCCAGCGCGTCTATATATTTTTGGAGGTCTGTGCGCTCGTCGAAATATTTAGTAAGATGCATAGGCTTCTTAGTCTTCTTCTTTTTTTAGAAGACTTCGAAGGCTTCACTCGGCGGCTTTTCCGTTTGTCAAAAATTTTTGGCGTGGAACGCAGTTTAAACATCCCTTCTATGATCTCGGGTTCAAGTGGGCTTTTCCACTTGATTGCTGGGCATGGATGTAAATCTTTCAGTATTCTTTTGGTTTTTGTCCAAAGAAATACTTCCCATGGAGCTTCTTCCATGAGTGAGAAGGATGCCCCCTGCGTATCCACCTTCTTAGGAGGGTGCTTTTGGGGCGGTTCTATCCTCCAATTATCCGACAGTGTGAATTTGCCCTGCTGATATTGGTTCTCGACCTAGTTTTTGAAGACGCGGCAGTGCTCAATTGGATGGCTAACTACCTGATGATAGGGTCAGTAGTTCGGGTTGTTGACATCACCAGCTTGTGCGGGTTGCTGCGGCTCTGGTAATATTATCAAGTTGTTTCGCATCGCTAGCTCAAATAATCTCCTCGTCTTATCATGAGGGAAGGAGTATGCAAGTCCCAATCTTTCTTTCAAGGTTGGGCGCGTACGACTGTTTTTTTGGCGGAAAGCTGCTTTCAGACCGCCCGGCTGTTGCTGCGCGTTGGCGACAAAGGCTGCTTTTCCCTTTCCTTTATTATTTTGGGGGTCTTTGCTCAAAGAGGAAGGACCATGACCCATCTGATCCATCTGTGCTAGCTTATCAATTTGTTCCTGGAAAATGGTGGGCTTGAAGAAGGTCATGAATTGGGACACGTTCGACTGAGGATCAATAGTCTCAATGAACATCCCCACAGCTGGAGACTCCTCAATACGCTGTTCGCATTTAGACCACATGTTCCTCCATCGGATCGCATATTGGCCCCACGTTTACCCTGGCATGACTATGGAATTGATCAGCGCCATGATTGGAGTGCGCTCACTCGCACTGGTGAATCTTTGCGTGAAGAGCTGCTCCATTTCAGAGAAGGTTTTTACGGAGTCATTTGCGAGCTCCGAGTACCAAGAGATAAAGAAGAAGAAAACCACACTAAACTAAAACTAATCCTAAGGAAAATAAATCATGGTTTCTTGCCTCTGAACTGGAGCTTTTATAGGCAGTGAAATGAAACCCTAGGGTAATATTCAAATCCCTTACACAATGACCAAAACACCCATGAAAATTCATCACATTTGGCCACGACACGACCGCTGATCTGCCGCCAAATAGGCTAAAATTTTGCTATTCCGTAGTCCGATTTTGGAATTGATGCATCGTTTTTCTTGTGGGTTCTCGTGTTGCTATCTTCTTCTGTTTGGTAGGTTCAAATTTGCAAAATAGTTCAAAAATATTCTCAGATTTACAATAGTTCAAAATGGCAACTCAATTGAATTTTGTGCCTTGATCTCCCTCGAGCTCCGCGTTTCCACCTTGATCCTTGTGCTGCCTCCCTCGTTCTTTGTGCTTGTCCCAGACACGAATGAACATCACTTGATCTTATCCCTTGTACCGGTAAGCGGGACCTGACAGATGTGGATGACCGGAACTCGGATTTTATCTGTTTTCGGCAATTGTCTTGAATTTGTCATAACTGTAGAGAATGTGCGTGATTTGCATTATTCTGGACTGAGAACCATTAATCTATAATCATCTTGCAAACACGGATCAAAAGCACCTACCTATACACAAATTTGCATAAGACTAAGAGACATTAAATGCAATATTCTGATATGAACAAGTACCATTCGGAAGCTGTCTCTGATAAGCTTCCGACGAATTGGCGAAGCAGTAGTTTGTCGTTGCCTTCAGTATTGCCACACAGAGCTCTGAATTATGCAACAAGCTGATGAGGATTACCCATTACTTTATATATGTGGAACTTCGGGATCGTATATCTCGGTGGGTACTTCATCTCTTCATACCAGGCCGGATATGGTCGTCCGGCTTTAACGAGTTGATTGGCAGCTTCATTAGCCTGGTGAGCTCTAATTTGCTGAGCAATATAATCTCCCAATGCTGCCTTGGAGATCGTTTCCTCCTTGGTCGTTGATAGGTGTAACACCCTAGTACATTTATACTATATATTTTGGGTATTTCAAATCTTGCGGCAAAATCCTTTACTATTGTTGCTATTCGGCTGCGAGTGATGCAATTAGTAGCTGTAGTTATTATCCGATACGCCCCTCATGTTTGAAACCCAACATGGTTCGAGATTACATCAAATATTTGCTAGTACAGTGTATCCATGCAAATCTAGAATATATATACATATATAATATTTTTAGAATCCACATATCTTTTATAATATAATATAAAACCAAATAATATATGCTTTTACCTAGTCTTACATGACAAAGTACCCCATATCAGGTGGTTGCGCCCATATATCATGTTCGTATCCTAAAGGTTAGACATACCGATTATTGGATCGCTACGTATATTTACGTAGATTTTATTTGGGGGTATATGTTTTTAATTATATACATTTGCATTATGGTTTAAATTCTTACGTATATTCTTTATATTTAAAAACTAGATTTTTCAAGGGATAAGGATAATATTCGGAGTAATCTGGTATTATCTGTAAAATCCCACAATATATAGATATATAATATATAACAAATATATATATACAATTATATATATAATATATTTAAATTTTAGTTATTTTTTTAAAATAAAATAAAACTCTCTCTTTCTCTCTGTCTCTCTGTCTCTCTCTCTGACTCTTTCTCCTTATCTCTTCCCATCCACACCTTCTCTCTCCCTACATATATATTATATATAAAATAAAAAATTTATAATTTTACAAAAATTCTCTCTTTCCTCCTTATTCTCCCCGTTCTCATCGCCAACCCTGAACCCTAACCTACGCCTCTCGTCGCCGCTCCTCGTCGTTGTCGCCCATAGCATCGTTGTCGTCCTCTCCTCTGCCTCGCCATCACTTCCTCCTACATTCCCGATGACCACAAAGCTCCTAACCCAGACCCCGACACCAAGAACCCATCACCCTCTCCTCCGCCCTCGTCGCCGGAACCCGACCACCACCATCACCTCATCACCTTTCTCTTCGTTTCCCCAGCAACCTCAGACCACCACCACCACACCCTCTTCTCCTCCTCTGCTCATTCCCCGTTCACCACCAAAAATCCGATCAACCACCCACCTCGCCGTCACCTCGCTGCCGACCGCCTCTTCCCCATCCATGCCCTCGCCAAGTCCAGAGAACCCCAGCAAACCCCAACAGCCATCTCCTATTGTTCTTCTTCTTCTTTCTTTTCTTCTCTTTTCCGACCGTCTCGCCAGAGTTGTGCACGTCGCCGACGATCCAGACGACCCAGTCACCGTCTTCATGCAACCCAGTCACCACATCACGTAGCTGCTCAGCCAGGTCAAGTCTTGCATGCGTAAGTTTAGCGTTGTAACGTTATTTCGCGTCGGAACGTGACATCCGTATCTCGACGTGAGATTCGATCAGGCAAGTTCTAAACTTGAAACATGCTATTTTGATTACATCATTATTTATATGCTTGATTATAGTACATACGTTTTAATATTCAGCAGGTAGTACCAAGTTACAGTTTTATAGTATCCGTCTGTATCCGTATTGATAATGGGTTATCAGTTCAGTATTTTATCTAGTTTTCAATATACATAGTAATAGACATGAAACTGTTATTACAGATAGATACATGTGCATCCTGGCATTAGTTGTGTTTACCGTGGTTCGATATTGGTTACAGTTTTACATTTGGTATCTATTTTGGTTAATATACATTACATGACATGTTCACGACACACTACCAGACTTTTTATTTGGATCTTATTACTAATGCCGACAATCTTAATTTATGGTCCTGACGGACATGACTTGTTGTCTACATAGACAAGACCTATACCTTTTTTTTTATCCTGTGTTGGCATTAGATTGATATTATCAATACCTGATTTGAACACAAAACCTGGGGAGTAAGGGGAAATCAATAATGAAACCTGACTTGTAACTCAATAGTTCGATACTCTAGATACTGATCAGTCTTTAGGGGCTTGGCCGGCCCCGGAATGATGCCGCTGACATCATTCATCTGTACATGTTACCTGTTTACTGCTTAGCGGCACGTCTCGGATTCTGCCCGAGAATCTTGACCATGGTCCCGGGCACGCACGGGATACTATTGAGTTACATCGGCGATTCCATTAAATTGATTTGAAAGACCTGTAGAATAGATATCCTAGAAGCACAGATTTTAGGATACACATCACATACATGTACCTCACTGTTTTATACCTGTGTTTATTACTGACATTCATGTTTAATAATAGTATCATATCCTGGTTATTACTACTATGTTGATATGATGACGCACTGACGTCTGGGTTTTGCATGGCCCAGTTCCTCTGACATTATCGCAGGCAGATCGAGAGAATTTTAGCAAGCAAGCTGAGCAATGAGGAGCTAGACGTTTGGTTTAGAGATGCTTAGTTTCTTTTATTTTTGTAGTTTTATTTTTATCGATGTGAGCCCATAAGGTACGTGATTCATAGATTATTTTTATTGGGACTTGATTCGTTTCCGCTATATGTTTATCTTGATTTTATTTATTATGGTAGATGGACATGTGTTAGCTAGATTTTATTTTGCTGTTCTTGATATCCAATTGACAGCCGTAGTGTGACTATGGAGGGATTATTCCTAGTCATAGGTAGCATGGTTGGCTCTATCACGTGCCGTATTTACGTATTTTGAGAAGCGGGTGTGACAGGGTTTGTCTAGTATCAGAGCTATATGATTTAGGGTTAGTCGGGTTTGGTTTTTTTGTAGTTGGGTATTGAACCCGATGCACTAACCAAGAAACCCGGAATTAGGAACGTGTCCTGCCACATTACTATCTTGCCAGTCTTGATTTATAGTTATCAATATCCTGTTTATTGAATCATGTTTACCGTTACTAATCCCCTTCAATGTCTTGGCTTCAGAATCATGGAGGATAGAGATTTGCGGTCTTACCAGAGGCGTGTAGATAACGCCGCATTTCTTGGAGTTGTACATGGTATGCTTGAAAACCAGAAGCGTCAAACTGAGCTGAATCAGTGGCAGGCCGAGGCTTTCCAGGAGGGTTTGAGGACGATCCAGTAGTCCGTAGTTGCAGTAGAACCCAGGCCAACACAGCATGAGGGTACCGTGGCGGACTTTAGAAAGCTCGGTCCGTCCACATTTACAGGATTGGAGGAGCCATTACCAGCGGAGCAGTGGCTAGTTGATACAGAGAACCTGCTCATTTCCATGTAGATTTGAGATGAGGAAAGGATGCAGGTAGTACGCATCCAATTGGCAGATTATGCTTGCGAGTGGTGGCTTATAGAGGAGACCCGTCTGCCCAAGACGATCAGTTAGGAAAATTTTTCGTGTAGCTTCTTGGAGAAGTTCTTTCCGCAGTCTCCTCGGGAGGAAATGGAAGAGAAGTTCATTAGCTTGAAGTAGAATGACGGATTCATTGATACATATGCGGCTGAGTAGACCCAGCTTAGTTGATTTGCGGAGCCCTTAGTTGCCAATGAGGAAGATAGGGCAAGATGGTTTATGCGTAGCTTGGATGTGGAGATTCAGAGACATATCATATCTCTGGGATTGACCACCTTCTCTCAAGTTCTCAAGGCGGCTAGGGAGCAACAGATTTTATCGGTAAAAGTAAAGGGTAATCTGCAGCAAGAAGTTGTAGTGAGGAAGCCGGCGTTTACGCCAAACAGAGCTCCTGTACTTAGAAGCTTTCCGGTAAATAAGCGAGGCACTGTACCCATGAAGAAGCCCGTTGTATTCGATCAGAAAAGAAGCGCAAGTTATGACTTTTGCCATCTACTCGGACACATACAGAAGGACTGTCGAAGGAGACTCATACATTGTTTAGTTTGGGGATCAGCTGACCATACCATCAGTGCTTGCCTTTTGAAGCTACGGCCGAGAGACGATATTCAGAAACCAATGCAAAAGCAGACCTTTGGGCAGAAGCTGATCACTCATAGGCCTAATCAAGCACGGGCCTTTACCTTGACGGCCAAGTTGGCCAAGGCTCAGATGATGTTGTTTCAGGTATCCTACTTGTTTATAATTTTCCCGCATTGGCATTATTCGATTCAGGTGCATCCCATTGCTTCATGTCGTTCAAGTTTATTATTGCACACTCTATTCCACACGGCTCTGTCTAGTTGCTGGGACATACACACTGGGAATGGGTGAATTATATCTAGCAGTGAGTGCAAGGGTTGCTCGATGGTTATTTGCAGATGGGAGTTATTCGTGGATTTCTTGGTGATTGATACTGGCAGCTATGATGTTGTCCTGGGAATGGATTTTCTTGGCATTTTCCATGCTCACATTGATTGTAGGGCAAGGAAAGTGATTTTCCAGATTTCCGGACATCCGGAGTTCATATTTTGGGGAGGTAGCAGATCTGTCGGGCCAGTCGAATTTAGGACCAGGCCGACTAATTCCGTTCTTTCGCAGATGGAAGTAAACGAGGAAGCGCCAGCAGTAGTTCAGGATTTTATGGATGTATTCGAGGACATCTCGGGTTTACCGCCAAAACGAGATGTGGAGTTCGCAATTGATCTTATTCCTGGAGCAGCGCTGATTTTAAAGGCTTATTATCCAATGGCGTCAGTGGAACTGGAAGAGGTAAAGAAACAAGTTGCCGAATTACTAGAGAAGGGTTGAATTCACAGCAGTGATTCACCATGGGGAGCTCCAGTTCTTCTAGTCAAGAAGAAGGATGGCACGCGGAGGATGTGCACCAATTATCGAGAATTAAATCGGGTGACTATTAAGAACAAGTACCTAATCTCTCGCATCGGTGAATTATTCGATCAACTCAGTGGCGCGAGGATATTCTCGAAGTTGGATTTGTGATCTGGGTATCATCATGTTCGGGTGAAATAGGAAGATATTTGTAAGACGGCATTTCGAATTCGATATGGGTATTACGAGTACTTAGTGATGCCATTCGGGTTTACTAACGCACCGACAATATTTATGGACTTGATGAACCGAATCTTTTTACCATATCTGGACCAGTTCGTAGTGGTGTTTATTGATGATATTCTGGTCTATTCGAGGAGCAAAGAAGAGCATGCAGAACACTTGAGGATCACACTACAAACGTTGAGACAAGAAAAGTTATATGCTAAGATGAGCTAGTGCGAGTTTTGGCTCGAAGAAGTGAAGTTCTTGGGTCATGTTGTATCCGGTGATGGAATTTCCGTTGACCCTAAAAAGATTGCTGTTATTCATAATTGGCCAATTCCAAAGAATGTAGGGGAGATCAGAAGTTTTCTTGGGCTTGCCATATACTATAGAAGGTTTGTGGAGAACTTCGCTCAGATAGCCGAACCATTGACCAAGCTAACACGAAAGGAGGTACCGTTCGTATAGACTGAAAAATGTGCGTCAGCTTTTGAAGCGTTGGAACAAAGATTGACCATCGCTCCTATCCTGACAGTGCTAGACGGTTCCGGAGGGCCGGTTATTCACAGCGACGCATCTGGGAAAGGCTTGGGATATGTTCTAATGCAGCATGGGAAGGTCATAGCTTATGCGTTAAGACAATTGAAAACTCATGATAAGAACTACCCAACTCATGATCTAGAGTTAGCAGCAGTTATTTTCGCTCTGAAGATTTGGAGACACTACTTATTGGGCGAAAGGGTAGAAATATTTACCGATCACAAAAGCCTAAAGTATGTGTTCGCACAGAAAGAGCTCAACAAGAGGAAGCGTAGATGGTTAGAGGTGATGGCTGAAAATGATCTTGATATAAAATACCATCCGGAGGAAGTTAATGTAGCGCCGGATGCTCTAAGTCGGTTTCCAGCGATACGAATATTGACTACACAGAAGGAGATTATAGCAGATCTTCAGAGATTCAAATTGGATATCGTACTACCAAATTCTTCGGGACAGTTGATGCAGTTGCAAGTACAGTCAACCTTGATCGATAATACTAAAGCAGCACAGTCGCAGATCCAAGATTGCAAAAGTTTCGAGAACAAGTAGAAGTGGGACTTTGAACAGACTTGTTAATTCACGAAGATAATTCGTTACGATATGATAGTCGTTTATGTGTGCCTAAAGGAGATGTTCGTGAAGAAGTCATGAAGGAGGCTCATAGTTCCGCGTATTCAGTACATCCGGGAGGCACGATGATGTACCGAGACTTACGACAACATTGCTGGTGGGAAGGCATGAAAAGAGAGATTGCTCGCTACGTATCGAAGTGCTTGGTGTGTCAGCAAGTCAAGGCTGAACATTAAAGGGTAGCTGGTTTGTTGCAACCACTTCTGATTCCTCAATGGAAATGAGAACATATTACCATGGATTTTGTGACAGCTTTACCACAGAGTCAAAAGGGCAATAATGCAATTTGGGTGATTGTCGATCGATTGACCAAGGCAGCTCATTTTATACCATTTCGAGTTGGACATTCGATAGAGGCTTTGGCAGAGCGGTAAATGCAGGAGATTGTGAGATTGGCAGAGCGGTAAATGGGAACATATTACCCTAGAGTATCGTTTCGGATCGTGATATTCGATTTCTATCACACTTTTCGAGGAGTCTATAGGAAAGTTTAGGAACTCACTTGAAATTTAGCACAGCCTATCATCCTCAGACAGATGGTCAGTCTGAAAGAACGATCTAAACTCTTGAAGATATGTTAAGAGCATGCATGTTAGACTTCAAGAGTTCATGGGTGGATCAATTGCACTTAGTGGGGTTTTCTTATAATAACAGTTTTCAGATGACTATACAGATGGCTCCATTCGAAGTATTATACGGTCGTAAGTGTCGCTCGCCTATCTGTTGGGACGATGTTGGAGAAAGAAGATTATTGGGACCGGATCTTATTGCGCAAACGGTGAAGAAGGTTAACGTGATCCGAAATCATATGAAAGTGGCACAAGATCGGCAGAAAAGCTGGGTTGATACTCGACGAAGACCTCTGGAGTTAGAAGTTGGTGATCTTGTATTCTTGAAGATATCACCGACCAGGAGAGTGATTCGATTTGGTATTCAAGACAAGCTTAGTCATCGATTCGTGGGGCCTTTCGATATTATCGAGCGTGTTGGAGAGGTAGCGTATCGATTAGCTTTACCACCATCCTTGGCGGGTGTTCATGACGTATTTCATGTATCTTAACTCCGCAAGTATGTTCGAGATAAGACGCACGTCCTGGATCACTTAGAACTGACAGTATGAGAAGATTTAACGTATGAAGAGCAACCTATGGCTATTGTGGATCGGTGATAAAAAGTCCTCAAGAATAAAGTTATCCCACTAGTTCTCGTTTCATGGGGGAATCGTTCGTACGGAGAATCTACTTGGGAATGAGAAGACGAAATCCGACAGAAGTTTACACACCTCTTTTCTTAAAATCCATGTCTTTTTGTCTTTTTCTTGTTCTGGGAATTTCGAGGACGAAAATCTTTATCTTTTGGGTATAATGTAACACCCTTGCACATTTATACTATATATTTTGGGTATTTCAAATCTTGCAGAAAAATCCTTTACTATTGTTGCTATTAGGCTGCGAGTGATGCAATTAGTAGCTGTGGTTATTATCCGACCCGACCTGCATGTTTGAAACCCAACATGATTCTAGATTACATCAAATATTTGGGAGTACAGTGTATCCATGCAAATCTAGAATATATATACACATAAAATATTTTTAGAATCCACATATCTTTTATAATACAATATAAAACCAAATAATATATTCTCTTATCTAGTCTTACATGACAAAGTATCCCATATCAGGTGGTTGCGCCCATATTTCATGTTCGTATCCTAAGGGTTAGACAGACCGATTATTGGATCACTACGTATATTTGCGTAGATTTTATTTGGGGGTATATGTTTTTAATTATATACATTTGCATCATGGTTTAAATTCTTGCGTATATTCTTCATACTTAAAAACTAGATTTTTGAAGGGATACGGGTAATATTCGGAGTAATCTGGTATTATCTATAAAATCCAACAATATATATATATATATATATAATATTATATATAAATAATATATATATATAGTTATATATATAATATATTTAAATTTTAATTATTTTTTAAAAATAATATAAAACTCTCTCTCTCTCCTTATCTCTTCCCGTCCCCACTCTCCCTCTCTCCCTATATATATATATATATATATATATATATATATATATATAAAATTATAATTTTACAAAAACTCTCTCTCCTCCCTCTTCTTCTTGTTCTCGTTGCCAACCCCGAACCCTAACCCATGCCTCTCATCGCCGCTCCTCGTCGTCGCCGCCCCTAGCGTCGTCGCCGTCTTCTTCTCTGCCTCGCCATCACCTCCTCCTCTCCTCCTCCTTTCTCAACGACCACCAAGCTCCTAACCCAGACCCCGACACCAAGAACCCATCACCCTCACCTCCGACCTCATTGTCGGAACCCGACCACCACCATCACCTCGTCACCTTCCTCCTCGTCTCCCCAGCAACCCCAGATCACCACCACCACACCCTCTTCTCCTCCTCTGCTTATTCCCCGTTCACCACCAAATATCCCATCAGCCATCCACCTCGCCGTCACCTCGCCGTCACCTCGCCGCCGACCGCCTCTTCTCTATCTTTCCCCTCGCCAAGTCTAAAGAACCCCAGCAAACCCCCAACAGCCGTCTTCTATTCTTCTTCTTCTTCTTTCTTTTCTTCTCTTTTCCGACCGTCTCGCTGGAGTTACACACGTCGCCGACGATCCAGATGACCCAGTCACTATCGTCGTCTAACCCAGTCACTACATCACGTAGGTGCTCAGCTAGGTCAAGTCCTACATGCGTAAGTTTTGCGCCGTAACGTTATTTCGCGTCGGAACGCGACATCCATATCTCGACGTGAGATTCGATCAGGCAAGTTCTAAACTTGCAACATACTATTTTGATTACATCGATATTTATATCCTTGACTATAGTACATACATTTTAATATTCAGCAAGTAGTACCAAGTTACAGTTTTATAGTATCCGTCTGTATCCGTACTGATAATGGGTTATCCAGTTGCATGCAGGATCATCACGATATTATTATAATACTATATCAGTTCAGTATTTTATCTAGTTTGCAATATACATGGTAATGGACATGAAACGGTTATTAGAGATGGATGCATATGCATACTGGCATTAGTTGTGTATACCGTGGTTCGATATTGGTTACAGTTTTACATTTTGTATCTATTTTGGTTAATATACATTACATGACATGTTCACGACACATTACCAAATTTTTTCTTGGATCTTATTCCTAATGCCGAAAATCTTGATTTATGGTCCCGACGGACGTAACTTATTGTCTACATAGACAAGACTATCCTGTATTGGCATTAGATTAATATCATCAATACCTGACTTGAACACAAAATCTAGGGAGTAAGGGGAAATTAATAATGAACCCTGACATGTAACTCAACAGTTCGATACTTCAGATACTGATCATTCTTTAGGGGCTTGGCCGGCCCCGAAATGATGCTGTTGACATCATTCATCTGTACATGTTTACTGCTTAGCGGCACGTCTCGGATTCAGCCCGAGAATCTTGATCGTGGTCCCGGGCACGCATGGGATATTATTGAGTTACATCGACGATTCCATTAAATTGATTTTAATGACTTGAAGAATAGATAACCTAGAAGCACAGACTTTAGGATACACATCACATACATGTACCTCACTATTTTATACCTGTGTTTATTACTTACATTCATGTTTAATATTAGCATCATATCCTGGTTATTACTATTATGTTGATATTATGACGCACTGACGTCTGGGTTTTGCATGGCCCAGTTCCTTTGACATTATCACAGGCAGATCAGTAGTATTTTAGCAAGCATGCCGAGCAATGAGGAGCTAGACGTTTGGTTTAGAGATGCTTAGTTTCTTTTATTTTCGTAGTTTTATTTTTATCGATGTGAGCCTATAAGGCACGTGATTCATAGATTATTTTTATTGGGTCTTGATTCGTTTCCGCAATATGCATTTCTTGATTTTATTTATTGTGGCAGATGGACAAGTATTAGCTAGATTTTATTTTGCTGTTTTTGATATCCGATTGACAGCCGTAATGTGACTATGGAGGGATTATTCCTAACCATAGGTAGCATGGTTGGCTCTGTCACGTGCCGTATTTACTTATTTTGGGAAGCGGGGCATGACAATAGGGCTTAGGGAGGATTCGTTGTTTCCCATTTATCGTCGAGGATCTTCAGCCGGTGGTTCTGGTTGAATCATCATCCCAACTATATCTTGAAAGTGAAGAGACATCTGCTTTATGTTAGAAGCCTACTCTGCAGTTTCCTTATCTTTCTTTTCGAGCACTCGTCGCAAGAACTCTGTTTCGGTTTCTTGCTCCTGGCACCGTTCTTTTTCTTTGTCCGGAATTTCTTTAGGTTCGGTAAATGCTGACATCTTAGCTAGCATATTTTGGAGTTTCTGCTGTTGCTCCTGAGCTTTTGTCAGTGACCGAGCATGTGGTCTGTGACTCACAGAGGAACGACTCTCCTCTTTGCTACCAGTCATATAAACCGTGTGTATAGTTATGCCCCCAGACTTAGGGCGTTTGGTGCTCTCGCCTTTGAGTTTTTCCTCTGGCGATAGGATTTTCTCCGACCTTACTCTTTTATGAGAGGTCGTAGCAGGAGGAGCCGCTATGACAGGCACCTCTTTTCGAGAAGTCCCTCGTTGTACGGCGGAGGAATAATCGTTTTCTTGTCGAATCTTGGGTTTTTTCGGTCGACGAGAGTAGCTTTCATCAAGCACTGAGTCCTGGACTTTCCGCCAAACTCTGTGGATTTTTGTAACGACCCTAAAATTCCTATACACCTTTATTGATCCAATATTAATAAAAGAGTGTATTTCTGTTCTAGTTTCGAGTTATAAGTTATTATTGTTAATTTATGTAAAAGAAACAACTTGTAGCTCACTGGTAAAGCCTCTATACCGCAGTAACATAGCCTGTGTGTTCGAATCCCATCAGTTCTAATTATTTCTAATATTTTTCTTTTTAATTTTTTCAAAATCCCAAGAGTTGCACGTGCATTACATGGAGAAAAGAGGAGTTGCAAATAAATCAAACAATATAAATGATGCATAAATACCCATATGAATGCACTGCATGAACCCCGAGACCAAAATCCACTTTTGGGCCGTCGGTTTTCTTATTTTGACCGCCACCGGCGGTTGATATGGCTCCAAATCCCCCCCTCATTTTTTTCCCGTGCATCCCCTCATCTCCCCACACCTCCTTTTTCCTATTTGATTTTCCTGCAGTTAACCAGAGACCCATACCTTTCATCTACCCACTTTACTCTCACTTTTAATATATTTTTATTATCTCTTTAATTTCCTCTACACATATATTTTCCTCTATAAATATCTAGTCTTTCCCCTTAGTTCTTCTTATAAATTATTCTTAAAATACCACTCAAAAAATTCTAACTCTCAAGCACCCTCAAGTTCATCTCTCTTAAGATCAAGGTGAAGCACTCAAAAAAAATCCTTCCAGTATTCCTCCACTGCTACACAACTCGCATACAGGAGGTCGGTAGATCAAGCCCACTCTCTTAGTCGCAATCTCGGTGTCGGTTTTACAAACCGAGGGCTCTACTCTTCCTTCTCGTTCTAGTATGAAATCGCAACCGTAAGTCTCGCTCCCTATCTTCTTTCTCCTTCTTCTTCTACATTTAGATTTGTAAGTCCCAACCTTCTTGACATCATTCTTTTTGCTCCTTCTTATATCACCATCAAAATACGGCTTTCTAGTGGCTAACTTCACTTTTAAACTAATTGTTGTAAAACTTTAACTTATCCATTATAATTTCATGCTAATATTAACAAGGAATTATCACTTACCATTATACCATCATTACATGTCATGCTTCACCTACATACCATATGAATTTAAATTGAATTTTGTTATTGTTAAAACTACCCTAGAATGAAAATAACGTTAAAATACCATAATTATTTATTCCTGTTAAAATACTAATTCCTATGATATGTTAATCATTCGCAGGATAACGAACTACCCCACACGCACACATAGACAACATAGCACGATCATTGTTTGTCACAAAGAAAAGTATTTTGCTAAAATACCCTCACGTTCAAAATACAATAAATTAACGATAATTCAAATCCTTTGCAATTACGCCTCTACAACTCTCGTTAGGGGACCCGTTTGTGGATGGTGCGGGTTATTGCATGTCCTTGGGATAGTAGAGTGAGATGCAGAACTCCTCATGGAGAATTCGGTTTTGAAAGAAATAAAACATGGTTTTAAAAGAAAATACGACATTTTAAAAAAAGCAAGTTAAATAATTGGATAAACCCTCCAATCATAAACTCGTATTTCTAAATAAAATAGTTTATGAAAACTAATTTTTAAATGAAGGACCAAAGTTTCAAGAATATACTATCAAGTCACCAAAAGAATAGTTTTCATTAAAATGCCATAAATTTTTAAAAAGCTAGGTTTTATCACTAAAATACCATTAAAATTAAAATACATTTTTATAAAAACTCCTGAAATTCTAGTTAACATGTTTTTTTTATCAAAAACACCCACGAGGTTTATTTTTACAATATTAAAACATTTTTCATAAAACCCCCTCGAGAAATGCAAACAATGTCAATACAATGTAAACAATCTAAGGACTCTAGATTAATATAGGTTTAAGCGGTATCATCTCTCTTGTGCCCCAGGGAGTCGGAGAAAGTGAGTGCAAATTAACGAAGTTATCAATGGCAATTATCTTAGGAAAAGACACAAACCCTGTCGTCCATGTGCAGCAGTTGTCCGATTACTCCTGAACATAAGAGTTTTCAAGATTAAAACTATTCAAAAGCTTTAAATCTAGTAATATAAAATGACTATAATCGGAATACAATCTCGAACATGACTCATATGTGAATTTGAACTTGAACTCGAATCTGAACTGGATACTTGAAGTTAACATGAATACTTGAACCCAATATCCACTCTTGAACTGAGTTGACTCGAACCAGGAATACAACTTGATATGAATACTTGAATACTTGACACGAATACTTGATTTTAACATGAACTCAATCTTGCAACTTGATGTATTTATGAATTCGAGCAAGGCTGGTAACTTTAACTGTAATCTAGAATATACGGGGTGTTGGGGTAGTTCAAGTGTGAATCCAATGAAATCTCAGGAGTCCCCCTAGATCATGAATCCATATTTACTAACACAAGAAAACTATCATGAGGGCCCGTGTTTCCTTACTCCTGGATTATAGCCTGTTGAGTTTGGAATACTTCAACACTAGGTTGAAGTCCCGTTACTAACACTTGATTCGGACCTGTGGTTCTTTACCCCTGGATTACAGCCTGTTGGGTTAGAAAACACTTTTAAGATTGGTTGACATTTACCCTTGAACCCGCGTTATATTAATTTACCCATGTAGAGACCTTTTAGGACACTTACATATACTTCATGTTCACTATAGTTACACTACACGGCCATACTATACTATGCTCATGTTACTTTATCCAGATATATAGAACTGCCATGTTACCTAGAATTGTCATGCTTATATTAAATGACATGTTTAAAAAACCATATCTCCTAGACTATTGCTTCATGATATCCAATTCCAACTTATCATTATACTTTTATACTTCATACCATTACTTAGGGACTTACCAAGCAAAAGTTCGCTGATGGGCATCTACCTATCTCTTTCTTCTTTTGGATGTTTGTCAGGTGGTCTAGAGACTGATGAGAAAGAAGAGACTACAGGGGATTACGACCAGACCACCACTCAAGTTTAGTTCAACTTATTTTTTCTTTCAGTTTATGTATGCCACCTGTTTAGGCATTTCTGTTCTTGTATTTCTTTTTCTGTTGAACTCATGTATTGTAAATGTATCAAGTTTGAATGTAAATAAAGTTGTTGAAATTTAAATCTCATGTTAATTTCTTGTCATTTTATATTGTTCAAATATGCTTAGCGTTTTTATACCGGGAAATGACCTTCTCGAAATAAATACGCCGTGGTCCTTGTCATGTATATACTTCCGTCTTTTGGGAAGCGGGGCGTGACAATTTGTGAGGAGAGTCATTGTTAGGGCTGCTCCGGCTTCGGTTTCCATGGAGCCTATGTGGGAGGAGGTGATATCTTCAGTACCGTCGTTGGGGAATTCTTGTGAACCCACTTAAGCAGATCGAAATTGTTCCCAGTTGGAAGAGCAGCATCAATGGCCACCACAGGAGCTGGTAGGGTAAGTTCGGAAAGAGAGTTTCCCCCAGCCTATCTCACTCGATTCCAATGACGACGTCGAGCGTGCCATGTAGTAGGAACCGCCTTAGTATCAGAGGCGTCATCATCATGCTCCTGGTGTTGCTGGGGAGCTTCGCCTGGCGTCTGCCTTTGGAAGACTGACATTCTTGGTGGGCCTCGAGTAGAATCGGTCAGCCTATCAAAGACTGACCATCTTGGTGGAAAAGCGCTCTTACTGGCTTTACGCGTGGCAGGAGCGCGGAGAGCTAGGAATCATGGGCTTCTTTGCGAGCCCCTTTGAGCTTTCTTTCAGCCTATTGAAGACCGAAACTCCGGAGTTGGACGGCTTGATAGTCAGGGCCACCACGGTAGTTAGCCGATCAAAGACCGACTTTCAAGGAGCTTCTTCCTTGGGCATTGAGGTGCCGAAGCTCAAGGATGGGAACAAAGTCTTAAAGAATAGTCTGGTGGTCGCCTTGGTGACCTGCTCCACCGACATAGAGAATATGGAGGCCGCATTGGGCCCATAATTCACTCCTCCTGATGAGATGGAGTGAGAGTTATTGTTTCATGAGGTGCAGTTAGAGGCCATTAATTTTTCACAAAGATAAAACTCCAAATTTTAGTATCTCAAATCCACGGGCAACCATGAATATAATGAACCATGATTTTATTCATGAAACACGACACACGAAGTGTGGAGTGGAAAGAAGAAGAGGTCCCATCGGGTGTGCCAGAATATGTTTACCGCGGAAAACAGAGACAAACCGGGATATGTCATGTTGCCTGAATTTGAGGACAGATGCTATTTGGAACATATCCGTCCACCTCTCCGAAAATGCCAAGTTAATTATGGCACTGTATATAGGAGGTTTGGACAGATGCGGCCATTGTAGCGTGACTTCATCAGATTCCCTCTCTTTGAGAAGTTTTTGATTATGGGGACGCTCTTCCCAGCAGGTGTAAGCCCCTACAGTTAATTATGCTATCGCGTTGCAATAACAATTTTCACCTGCTCCAGTAGATCATTTTGTGTCGTGTTATATATATTGTTTACTATGGTTGCCTGATTGATCTAATTTATGTGTAGTAGTTAACCGCAATTAATAACGGTGTCGCGTGTAGCTAGATCGAGTTGAGTACGGGTCGTCCTCAGGGAAATAATGAATCTTTTAATCTTACTTTAGGCGTTTTGATTAGGAAAGGAGGAAGAATAAAGAATGGTGAAGAATGGTTGTAGATTCTAGATCCACGTCAAACACGGATGCAGGATATAGATCTAGATTAACTACGGATGTAGGTTTTATATTAGAAGGGGGCTTGTAGGGTTCGTTAAGATTTAGTAGTCATGGATGATTAATTTAAGATTACTCCTTTTATCCTTTAATAGATTTAAAACTAGATCGACGGTGATGCATGTGGATTAGAGTTTCTGGAGGGAAAAAGGTTCCCACTTTTAACCCCTATCTTGACATGGATCTCCGTTCATGTCTAGCCTTTACCAAAACAATTGTTAATCTAATCTCTAATCATGGTCATGACTATTAATGAATTGATAGTGCGCCCGATTAGGATGTTAACTATTCTTTTGGTAAAGTTTATAAACTTTATAGGATGTAAAAAGAGTTTAAGGATCTTCATCATCCATTAATCTACCTTAATCCTACGAACCCTAACAAGCGGAGAATTACTCGCGCATGTTGGAGATAAAAGAAGAGATAGAGATCATGATGTAAATAAAATGCAATAAGAATAAAATGATATAAGAAAACAACTACCTTTATTAATCAAAAAGATCAAGTACACTTTGTTCCTTTAGAAAACGATTACAAAACCCTAGCTTGCTTCTCGATCTCTTCATAAGGAGGTATATGAACTGTCGATGATCAACCAAGATTCTTGAGCCGTCGTGGACTTCGTGATCGCGTCGGTTTGATGCTTTTTCCAAGAAACTCTCGGTCCTTATTTATAGTTACAGAGCCAGAACCCTAGTTTCCTAATATGGTAACTAGTTGTTAGGATCCCAACCTGAAAATCCCATATCCCAACTCCTCTATAGGGTCGCGGATCCGGCGCGTTAGGTAGGATTCGGCGGCGGTTGCGTGGCGGATTATGGGAGTTAGGGATTCATCTTTCTTGGGCTTCATCTTGTTAATACTTGGTGATCTTTTGAATATCTGGATTTTGGAAATCTTCTTTAAGTTACCGCCAGAATTGACTTCTTCGATTCACTTGAATATTTCGGCAGATTTGATCTCGCCAACTCGGATTTTCTTGATTTCAGTCCTGATATAATTTCTACACAATATCTCAATAAATAATATTAGTAGAATTTTTTTTATTGAGATATTATCTTAACCATTTGACATGATATTTTAGTTTTAAGAGAATTGGTCAAAGATATTTAATAAGGTAAGCATATTTAAATAGACCAAATATTACATGAATATTATATGCTTACATTTTCCTTCATAATGTTAATTATAATATATAAACATATGAAAATAGTATTTTTACGGATAAACCCTTATATGTGTCATATTTATAATAAACATCTTTTATTATATAGAAATGGTAGGAAAAATGTCATATTAAAAGTGCAGTTTTATCAACTGAACAAATCCCCCAAACATAACTTTCATCATCCTGAGCAAACTAGTTATTCAAGAGAAGGAGAAAAAAGAAAAAGAAAAATCCTAAGCAGCACACTTTCGTAGGCAACACAATTGCACTGAGCACGTGCAGCAAGCCGTTAAACCTCTAGGTGCCCCTAGTAGGAGGGATGTTGTTTCCTGAGGGTTTTCAGCAGATTACACCAACAAAATCCTATAATAAAAGAAAGATAGTGAAAGTTACATACAAAGATAAGAATTATGAAAGAAAGAACTTCAAAATAAGAGTTTTCAACTACACCAGTTTTTCAGTTGCTGTGAGCCCTATCTTAATAATCATGAAAAAATGTTAGAAATCACATCATCTCTCAATAAAACATAGCCTTTAGTCTTACTTCCTATCTTTCTTCCAAACATCGATCATATACCCCTACGTGTGTGTAAAAGACATCCCTATACTTAGAGAATTCAATTCAAGCTATCATACTCTTGTCCATCTTCCAAAGTACTTTTTAGTCGGTGAATTTTTTATGAAATTTGTTCGGTTGATTAAACTGCACAATTATTATTACATTTTCCCTACAATTTCCATATTTAAAAAGGTCTTTATTATAATATATCATACATATGAGGGTTTATTTGTAAAAATACTATTTTCCATGTGTTGATATATTATAATTAGCATTTGGTGGGAAAATGTATATATTATTATTGACCTAATCCTAGTAGAACTAAGTCTACTAAATATTATTTGTTGAGTTGTTGTGCAGAATTTTCAGGTCTAAAATTAAGGAAATCAAGTTGTTAAAGCTAACCTGCCTAATTAAGAAATCAAAATTAAGAAATCAATTCTGGCAGAAGAAAAGAAAAGATTTCCAAATTGTGAAGGTTCTAAGGATCGCCACATGTCACAAGGAGCCAGCCCCTAAAAATTGATCAATGGATATGATCATCAGGCCGCGGATCCGCGGCATAAGTCCCTTGATGACGCGGATCCGCCGCGTTATAGTGGATTCAAGGGATGGCATTTCTCTGGTGGAATCCTAACTAAAGTTCCCTAATTTAGGCATCTTAAGTTCTGGCTTTGGGACTATAAATAAAGCCCGAGAGCCTCTTGGAAAAATCATCAAGTCGACGCGATCACGAAGTCCAAGACGGCTCACGCATCCAGGCTGATCATCAACTGTTCGCCTACCTCCTTGGAAGAGATCGAGAAGAAAGCTAGTCTTTGTAATCATTTTCTAAGGATCAAAGTGTAATGAATATTGTTGATTAATAAAGGTAGTTCTTTCTCTTATTCTATTTCTTCGTAGTTTAATTATGCATTTTCTCTCCATCTCTTTTTCTCCCAACATGCGCGAGTAATTCTCCGCTTGTTAGGGTTCGTAGGATTAGGGTAGGTTAATGGATGATGAAAATACCTAAACTCTTTTTACGTCCTATAAAGTTTATAAACTTTATCAAGACAATCATAAACATCCTAATCGGTCGCGCTAACAATTCATTGTTAGTCTCGACCGCGATTAGAGATTAGATTGATGATTGTTTTGGTAAAGGCTAGATATGAACGGAGTTCCGTATCGAGATAGGGGTTAAGAGTGGGATTCCTTTTCCCTACAGAAACCCTAATCTACACGCATCACTGTCGTTCTAGTTTTAAATCTATTAAAGGATAGAAAGAGTAATTTTTAATTAATCATCGATAACTACTAAATCCTAACGAACCCTACAAGCCCCTTCTTATATTAACTACATCCATAAATAATCTAGATCTATATTTTGTATTAGTGCTTAACGTAGATCTAGAAACCATTCCTTAACATTCTTATCACTCCTCTCTTTTACAACACATCTAAAGTAAAATTAAAATATTCAACGTTTTCCTAAGGACGACCCGTACTCACCTCGGTCTAGCTACGCGCGACACCGTGCTGATTGCGGTTATTCTACAAACACACTTTCACATCAATCAAATGGCGCCGTTGCCGGGAATACTTGCGTAATTTTTTTTCCTTATTATTTGTGTTGAATTCTTAGACGATTCATATCATTATTAAAACAAAATTGCAAATTGCATATTTAACGATTTGTGCGTGAATTTTTGCAAGGAGATCTGGAGTCACAGACTTGAGGAAACAGGAGATCTAGGGTTCCGAACTTCTCTGGTATCTTTCTTAACTCCTTCTTTCTCCTCTCAAATCCAATAAAATCTTTTTTCTGCAGGATTCTTTGCAAAATAGCGCCGCTCAAAAATCTTTTTGCAAAAGTTTTGTGATTGGTTTTCTTTTGCATATTTTAATACGGACTTTAAGGGGCAAAGACCAAATCAAGATTAGGTGGGGATTTCATCACCCTTCCTAAGCCCCACAAATCACAAACAGAGCATCTGCATCAACCCTACTATAATTTAAAAAATATCTAGACCAGACTCTAAGGACTGTCGCGCTCATTAAGGACAGAGGAAGGTCGTGGGTAATCTATCGCTTATCCGCATTACTTTTGTGGTGTCTAGGCAAGTGTGTCTGAGGCGAGTGGTTACTTAATTAGGACCACTACTTTCGTAGTGGGGAGCCTCCCACTCACCTGGCACTTACCTGGCCACAAGAGTAGTAAAGAGGTGGTAGAGGATTGATCCTACGGCTTGTCCTTTGGAAGTCTAGGAGCGGTCTAGAGACTGGACCTAGGTGACCTTAGTTCTAGGGTTGCTTGTGCATTTTAGGGTGATTTGTCTTGAGTTCCACATTTTTCAAAACAAGCCAATTTTAAATCACACACACGCTGCCACTTGCACTAAACCCGCTTAGTGCATGCTCGGCTGGACACGAGATCCTAGTGCCCGTCTTGTCCGCGTTCCTGCTATCGACACCGAAGTCGGTACTTCTTCATCTTCTTTTCCTCCACCACACTCGACCGAGATGGACGGCACTCCATCAGATTATAACACCACGCTGCCACCGCCCGTAGGTGCGCAGAATCCACCGCGCATCTCTCTCCAAGAGAGATGTTATCCTATCCGTGGTCCCCTTCCTACTTGTCTATCTCTTCCACCACCTAACGGGGATAATTTTGAAATTAAACCCCACTACATCAATTTGCTGCCCAAATTTCACGGGCTTGAGTCGGAAGACGCGTACTTTTTCATCACCAAATTCGAAAACGTATGCGTAATAATGGGTACTTCACAATTGACTGTGGATGCTATGCGCTTACGTCTTCTCCCATTCACACTGTGTCACTTGGCAGAAAAATGGATTTATAATACTGTCGCATACTCTATCACTAATTGGGATGAATTCGTCATAGTATTTCTTAAGAAGTTTTACCCAAACGATAAGACTGCCCGTGTTAGGAGCGAGATCAACCAGTTTACCCAGCTTCCCAATGAACCATTTTGGAAGTGCTTTGAACGTTTTAAAGATCTTCTTGTCCAATGTCCTCATCATGGAATCAATAGATGGGATTTATGTCGGATTATATATGAGGGCATTAATCCAGTGACAAAGCAGATGCTTGAAACAAATTGTCAATGCAATTTCATGTCTAAAGACGACGGTGAAGCTTGGAAATATCTGGAAGACCTTGCTGAACACACTTTGCAGTGGGAAAGCGTAAGACCACCTTCTTCTAAGGGAAGTATTCATCAGCTCGATGTTTCCATCGTAGTAAAAGCCGAAATGGCAGCGATACAGAAGAAACTCGACGCTATTGAGAACAAATTCTCATCATTCTCCCTAAATCAGGTCACACTTCCTAAGACCGTCTGTGGTTGCTGTTCGGATCCTTCACACTTAACGGAAGAATGTCCTATGAATGCATCGTTTCAAGCTAAGCAGCGACCTAGAAAAGATCCTTATTCTTCCACGTACAATCAAGGATGGAGGAATCATCCTAACTTCGCTTGGAGTCAAAACCAACAAAGCAATTATCAAAGACCTCCTCCACAACAACCACAACCACAGAATCAGCCCCCCTTTCAGTCACAGAATTTCTAAAATCCGGCCAACATTTCTGCACCACAAGTGGCCGGTACTGACAACTCACTTGCACAAACCTTGGATTTATTCATGAAACAATCTATGCAATTGTCGGCTGAGATGAAGTCTTCTATTGATACCATAACGAAAAACTCCGCCTCCCACGGTGAGAGTATTAAATCAATAGAAAACTAAATCGCACAGTTAAACGCCGCAATGAGTGCGGGAGAAAAAGGGAAACTCCCATCTCAACCCCTACCAATTCCTGGACATTGACAAAATTATAATGTGAATGCCATTACTACGTTGAGATCGGGGAGAGTGCTGAATAACCGAATGGGTGAGCAATTTGATGTTAGTGACACCATTGATACCCCAGCTTCTTCTTCTTCTTCCCCTAATTCGTCTAGTCTCCCACCTTCATCCGAGCCTATTCTCCGTTTTCCCCAAGGCTTGAACATTTCGCCAAATCTATCTAAGTCGATTCCCACTCCAATTTTGGGATCGAATCCGTCGCCACAGTCTTCTCCACAAACGTTGGACCCAAAACTTATTAATCGAGCTCCATTTCCAAGCAGATTAAGGGCCAACAGACCTAACCCGCAAATGGAGAAGATTGTGGAAATGTTTAAGCAAGTTAGCGTGAATATTCCTTTCCTATATGCTATTCAACAAGTCCCGTCTTATGCAAGAATCCTTAAAGACTTGTGCACTAGGAAAAGAAAAACTCAAGTGCCTAAGAAGGTTTTCATGACGAGTAATGTTAGCACCGCTTTTACCTAACAAATACCAAAGAAACGTAAGGACCCCGGCTGTCCTACAATCTCTATTTCTATTAGGGGTAAAAATATTAATCGTGCTTTACTCGATCTAGGCGCTAGCGTTAACTTGCTTCCTTATTCAGTATACGAGCAGTTAGGAATTGGAGAGTTAAAACCCGCCCATTGTACTCTCCAGATGGTAGACCGATCTATCACCAAACCTCGGGGCGAACTAGAGGATGTGTTAATTAAAGTCGGGGGATTCATATTTCCCATGGACTTTATTGTTTTAGATACACAACCTGTGGCAAACCCACACAATCAAATCCCGGTGATACTTGGTCGACCCTTCCTAGCAACTTCTAACGCTATAATTAATTGTCGTAACGGTTCTATGAACTTATCCTTCGGGAAAATGATAATTGAGCTTAATATTTACAAACTAGAAAGTCATCCATCAGAACCTTCTGCTCATTTGCTGGATGTTTGTTCCATCCACGAGATAGCTTCCGAAAGCTGCATGGATGAGGAACTTTGCTTTGATGTTCTCAACAACACTAATGAGACAACGTTTGATCTTGCACCACTTCACAGTGAGGATATGTTCAATGAGTATGACCTTGAGATTGAACCCGTTGACTCGTTGCAAAAGTCAGCAACACTTTCCGAGTCAATATCTTATGCAAGTTTTGAACCTCTTAAGGAGTCCGAATATCATTCCGTTACCCCACCTTCTATTGTCCCTCCGCCAATTCTTGATCTCAAACCGCTACCTTCTCATCTTAAATATGCATATTTAGGAGAGAATGAGACTTTTCCAGTGATTATATCCGCTTCTATAGCCTTAGAGCAAGAGAACGTACTTTTGGCAGTGTTGAGATCGAATCGGCAAGCATTTGGTTGGACAATGGCCGACATCAAAGGGATTAGTCCCTTAATTGTTGAACATTACATAGATCTGATGGATGAAGCCAAACCAACCCGAGACCCACAAAGACGGTTAAATCCCGTTATGAAGGAGGCGGTGAAGAAAGATATCGTCAAGTGCCTTGATAGTGGAATAATTTACCCTATATCTGATAGCCAATGGGTAAGTCCAATTCATGTGGTCCCTAAAAAGTCTGGCAGCACGGTCATCACTAATGAGGCTAATGAGTTAATCCAAACATGCACCCAAACTGGGTGGAGCGTATGTATTAATTACAGGAAACTCAATGCTGCGACGAGGAAAGATCACTTCCCTCTACCTTTCATTTACCAGATGTTGGAACGATTAGCGGGACACGAATACTACTGTTTCTTGGACGGATACTCTGGCTATAACCAGGTCCCCATCGCCGAAAAGGATCAAGATAAAACCACTTTTACTTGTCCTTTCGGAACTTTTGCTTATAGACGCATGCCCTTTGGGTTATGCAACGCTCCCGCTACATTTCAGCGGTGCATGATGGAGATATTTTCAGATACGGTGGAAAATTTTCTATAAATTTTTATGGACGATTTCTCCATTTTTGGGGACTTCTTTGAGGACTGCCTTCGTAATCTTGACACGGTTCTTACCCGCTGTAAGGATAAAACTTGACTTTGAATTGGGAAAAATGCCATTTTATGGTCAAAGAAGGTATTGTACTTGGACATATAATTTCACGAAAAGGCATTAAGGTTTGTTGGGGTAAAAATTTACACCCCGGTTGACCAAGTCAAAATCAAAGTCAACCCCAAGCCAGGTGGGACCAAGCCCAGGTCAAGCGGGCCCATGCCCAAGTCGAGCCCGCAACCAGCCTCCCCATGCCAACAACAAAATCATGTAATAAATAATTTTTATGTAATTGTTTATGCATGAATGTAAACAAAACGGGCATAAAGCCAATATTTCGTAAGCCCATGGCTTATGTGCAAAAATGAAATGGCACATGAGCCATGGGATGGCTAAAATGCCATTTTTGTAAAGCCCAAGGGGCTATATGTAAATATGTAAGCCTATATAAGGCAACATGATGATGAATAAAATATACACTTTTCATTCTCACAAAAAACCTAGGGTTTGTATCTCTTTCCCTTTTCTGAAGGTCTCAAACCTTTTTCTTTCTTTTGAATTAAATCAAGAGTTTTACTCTTCCTTTTTCAAAAACAAAATAGTTTTTCACCACGAAACCCACAAAGGGGAACTTGGATCTGTCATCAGATCTCAAAAAGGAGAGATTTTGAGATCTCACATCTCTTGATCTTCAAGATCCGGCCAAGCAACACGGGGAAGAAGAAGAACCCCTTTCATTAACCCCAAAAACACACTCAGGAGTCCAACTCCTCTCCGATTTCTCTTTCGAGAAATCTTTTTTAGGCTAAAAGCCTCTTTTCCTCCCTAGCGCTCAAGCGCAGAGCGCCCGCGTGCCGACACGTGGCGCGCTTGCGCTCAAGCGCTCAGCGCTCGAGCGCAAAGCGCCCACGTGCCGACACGTGGCGCGGTTGCACTCCAGCGCAAGCGCAAGCGCTCGAGCGCAAGTCGCCCCGGTGCCGACACGTGGCGCGCTTGCGCTCCAGTGCAAGTCGCCCCCGTGTCGACACGTGGCGCGCTTGCGCTCCATCGCAAGTCGCCCCCGTGCCGACACGTGGCGCGCTTGCGCTCAAGCGCAAATCACCCCCGTGCCGACACGTGGCGCGCTTGCGCTCAAGCGCAAATCACCCCCGTGCCGACACGTGGCGCCCTTGCGCTCAAGCGCCCAGCGCTCAAGCGCAGAGCGCCCACGTGCCGACACGTGGCACTCTAGCGCCTGAGCGCACAGCGCCCAAGGTGCTGCCCCACGCATCCTTTGGATGTCATTTCCCCTTTTATATATATACATGTATATCTACACATATGTACATACACACATACTCCACGACACTGTCCCTGTTAGAAAAAAATTTCTAACGGGGCGCTGTCCTGCACCCCGTAAGGGGGCTGCTAGCCCCCTTGACCCCCAGCCCGCTATTCGGGTAGCGGGACCCCCGTAAAAACTCTGCGGGGCCCCCGATATATCCAAAACCCCTTCAAAACACAACACTGCACATTGAGTTCGCATGACCAGTTTAACCCGTCAATCAGAGGTTCCCTCGCTCCAAAGGCGAGAGGTAATTAACGTCAGCTTAGTCCGCGGCTGCCGGAGATTCGGATCCCACAATCATTAAACCCCAGCCTACCTTAGGCAGGGGGAATCTGTAATGCGCCTGACAAGCGCGCATGTATTCCCATCTCAATGGGGTGACGAAAAACACCCTACAGATTCTGGCACGCCCGGTGGGACCAATCTCTCCTCCCATATCTCGGGTTAAACGTTCATGCGAACTCAATAAATTTACATGTCTATATTTATACTAAAATAATGCTTTTCGTGCAGATTTTCAAGCAATCACCTTCCGACGATGTCTTCGATGATGAACTCAGCTCCTGTCTCCTACACGATGAGGATAGACTCTAGGACGGTCCTTCCGGCCAATCTCGGGCGACAATGGGAGGAGCCGCTGCTACCTTTTGGCTCTATTATGTTCCTGCCTCTTGGCGCCATCCCAGCTCCTCAAGACCCGGTGGCAGACAAACCGGTCTCGAAAGGCAGGAGACCAAATGTGGTAATCTCGAGGGCTTCCCAACCCAAACGCAAATCGGTGTCTGGACGGCTTTCTATGGCCCCAACTGGGGGCAAAGCCATCAAGACAAAAGAAGTTGCCATACGTAGTGGGCAAGCCCAGGCGATACCTTCGACGGATACGCGGGCAGATGTCTTCTCAAGCATCCCCATCGCTCGGCCTATGGCGGCTTCCCGAAGAGCAGAAGCCTGCCAAGCGCTTAAGGCAGAGAAGCTGAGGCAGAAGCGGCTCAGATATAGAGCCAACAAAAAGGCTTGGGCTCTGGCCATATTAAAATTTATGAATTTCCAAAGCCCGGACCGCTCCGCGAAACCAGCTGCTAGTGATGAAAGAATGGCTGAATGTGTTATCCACACTGTCTACATGGCCGGACATGAAGAAACGAACCCTCCTCTTCTTCACAGCCATGGTGATGATATGGTTGACGCTACCCAGCATTGGCTCGATCTAAATGATGAAGGGCTCGCTCAGGCCAATAAGCCTGAGGAGCCCGTGGTTCCTACGGAATTGAGCTCAGGCAATAAAGATTACCCGGTTGTCATAGCCGGAACTACAGAACAAGCATTATTCCAATGGCTTCAAAGGCAATTTCAAGACAGGGATGAGAAGATGGCCGAGGTCTATTCCAAAGTCGACGAGCTGGCAAACGTCGTGGCAGATCTCGCAACCCAAGTCGCCCGATTGCAATTACAGCAGAATCAAATTTTTGCTCATGAGCCAGGGATTGATACACGGGGGCAGCCAAATGATATCCCTTTCAACCTAAAAGAGGAGCGCCTTCGCGAAAAACGGCCGCAATCAGCCTCCAGTCCCTCCGATACATACGCCGGGGGGGAATCGCCTCTGAAAGAGAAGCTGGAAAAGGTCTATTCCTTTAGGGACGCCCTAAGAAACGCTATACAATTGCCAGAATCAAAGAGACCGCAAGAAGAGAATATGACCGACGACCCAAAATATTGCCCCTATCACAGGGTGATAGGTCATGCCATTGAGGACTGCTTCGTCCTCAAAGATTGGGTCGAAAGGCAATACAGGGCGGGAGGGATAGAACTGTCTAAAGGCGCGTTAGCAAACAGTCAAGCTACGACCGCCGATTTCATGCAAATGGAGACCAAAGCCTTTCGAGAACCTAATCCTCCCAGACATGTGCCATTATCTGAAAAGGGCGAACCAAAGACCGATCGGCCTCGAGGACCAGCATCAGTAAAGGCACCTACTCCAATGGAGAGAAAGAAGAAGGTATACTCCTTCAGGAGGGATGAAGTCCGCAAAATATTCATGGACGCCTTGAACAACGGTCTGCAACTGCTTGTTCCAAAGAGGCCATAGGAAATGAACATGACCGGCAATCCCGTATACTGCCCATATCATAAAGTGGTAGGTCATACCATCGAAGACTGCTATATTTTCAAAGATTGGGTAGAGGACCAATATAAGCTTGGAAAAACCTCACAATCCTCGGATGTATTGGCAAGACACGGAGCTAGGTCATCAACACAGCTCCGCCAAGAACAAAGTTCAAGGAGCTGGAATAAGCAAAAAGGACCACCACGTCGTTAAACTGGGAACACCAGATGACCCCCACGTCGTTAAACTGGGAACCGTCGACCTCTAAGTCATTAAACTGGGAATGTAAAAAATTATATATGTATGTAAATAAACAAATGTGTAAATAAAAGAAAAATAAAGAAAAGCCGAAATGATGGGGCAACTCGCAAAAAAAAAATCAGCGAGTAAAGATAAACATGAAAATAAAGCCGAAATGATGGGGCAACCGCGAATAAATTGCCAAAATGATAGGGCAATCGCGACCTTCGCAATAAGAAAAGCTGAAATGATAGAGCAATCGCGGTAAAACAAAAAAACAAAACAAAAAAAACAACTGGCGAATGATGAGTTGCCCCTGGTACCATATTCCAGTGCAGCGATGCAGACGCCAACAAAAATCCAATTTTTCAAAATTCTTTTGGCCCTACGGCCAGTCCCCAAATTGACTGTCGTATACAATCCACGGGCTCAAATAATTCTCATCATACCCATACCCCACCATAATCACCAGTTACGCGGCTGGTCTCCGCCTTTGGAGTTATGCTCCATTGAGAAAAGCCACTCATGTGTCCTCACGATACATGAGGAGAACAAACCTTTGTGGGATCCTTGCGACTCACAAAGGAAAAACACGCTTAGGAGTCCTCACGACTCTTAAGGAGAAAATACACCTGCTGGATCCTCACGACTCGCAGGGAGAAAATGCTTTTATGGGACCCTCACGGCCCATAAAATTGAAAAGCCTTAGGCGATAGGGAACTAAACCCGTCTCCTAAGATATCGCTCCGCCAACAAGAGTAGGCAAATAATGAATTGCTCTTGGCACCTCTGCTTCAGTGTTAGCAATGCTGATGCCGGCCCCTACCCCAAAATTCCAAGATCGCCATCAATAGACCCCTAAGTCTTTAAACTGGAAACAGATGACCACCAAGTCGTTAAACTGGAAACAGATGACCTCTATGTCGTTAAACTGGAAACAGATGACCACCAAGTCGTTAAACTGGAAACAGACGACCACCAAGTCGTTAAACTGGAAACAGATGACCTCTATGTCGTTAAACTGGAAACAGATGACCTCTAAGTCGTTAAACTGGAAACAATAGACCTTTAAGTCTCTAAACTGGAAACAGATGACCACCAAGTCGTCAAACTGGAAACAGATGACCACCAAGTCGTTAAACTGGAAACAGATGACCTCTAAGTCGTTAAAATGGAAACAGTAGACCCCTAAGTCTTTAAACTGGAAACAATAGACCCCTAAGTCTTTAAACTGGAAACAGATGACCACCAAGTCGTTAAACTGGAAACAGATGACCTTTAAGTCGTTAAACTGGAAACAGATGACCACCACGTCGTTAAACTGGAAACAGATGACCTCCAAGTCGTTAAACTGGAAACAGATGACCTCCAAGTCATTAAACTGGAAACAGATGACCACCACGTCGTTAAACTGGAAACAGATGACCTCTAAGTCGTTAAACTGGAAACAGTCGACCTCTAAGTCATTAAACTGGGAACGAGGGAAATCCCCTCATGTGTCCTCATGATACATGAGGAGAACAAATCTTTGTTGGATCCTTACGACTCACAAAGGAAAAACACCCTTAGGAATCCTCACGACTCCTAAAGAGAAAATACACCTACGGGATCCTTACGACTCGCAGGGAGAAAATGCTTTTATGGGACCCTCACGGCCCATAAAATTGAAAAGTCTTAGGTGACAGGGATCTAAACCTGTCTCCTAAGCCATCGCTCCCCAACCCCAAAGTGGCGAATGATGAGTCGCTCCTGGTACCATATTCCAGTGTAGCGATGCAGACGCCAACCAAATTCCAAATCCCATACCCCAACGGCGAATGATGAGTCGCTCCTGGTACCATATTCCAGTGCAGCAATGCAGACGCCAAACAAAGTCCTTAAATTTTTCTGGCCCTACGGTCTGGATCATACATCCTGCAAAACCGTATACAATCCATGGGCGTAAAACAATTCCGATCTCTCCAAAAAAAAAAAGAAGAAAAGAAAAAAAAAGAGAACGGTATGTCCAAAAGCAAAATGGGCACGGATGAAAACCCGAAAGGGCTCCGTGAGTAAAAACAGCAGGACTGCCGGCGAGTTTGTGAAAACCCAAAAGGGCGCATACTCGTAAAAAAGAGATGAAATGCACTCGCAAAGTCATCTAGACTTTGTGAGGAGAAAATTCCCGCGTGAGATCCTTACGACTCACAAAGGAGCAATACAGTTGGGAGTCCCCACGACTCCTAAGGAGAAAATACACTTACGGGATCCTTACGACCCGTAGAGAGAAAATGCTTTGTGAGACCCTTACGGCTCACAAAATTGAAAGTCTTAGGTGATAGGGACCTAAAACCTGTCTCCTATGCCATCGCTTCCTGATAAGAAAGTGCAAATTATGATTCGCTCCTGGTACTATATTCCAGTGTAGCGATACTGATGCCAAACAAAAAAAAAACAATTCCCAAATCCTTCCGGGGCAAATGATGAGTTGCTCCTGGCATTATTCCAGTGCAGCAATCCAGATGCTAAACAAAAAAAAAAACAATTCCCAAATCCTCTCGGGGCAAATGATGAGTTGCTCCTGGCATTATTCCAGTGCAGCAATGCAGATGCCGACAGAAAACAAATTCCTAAATCCTCTCAAAGACAGATGATGATTCGCTCCTGGTACCATATTCCAGTATAGCGATGCTGATGTCAACTCAAATCAAACAAATCAAACCAACCAATTCCAACATCAACCTCTGCGTCAAACCAGCGACACTCCGCATTGGGGAAACATCCAACAGCAGACACTCCGCATCGGGGAAACGTCCAACAGCAGACACTCCGCATCGGGGAAACGTCCAACAGCAGACACTCCGTACCGGGGAAACGACCTACCACAGGCACTCCGTCTCGGGGAAACGTCCTACCACAGGCACTCCGTCTCAGGGAAACTTCCTACAACAGACACTCCGTCTCGGGGAAACGTCCTACCACAGGCACTCCGTCTCCGGCAAACATCCTATAACAGACACTCCGTCTCGGGGAAACGTCCTACCACAAACACTCCGTCTCGGGGAAACGTCCTTCCAAAGGCACTCCGTCTCGGGGAAACGTCCTACCACAGGCACTCCGTCTCGGGGAAACGTCCTACTACAGACACTCCACGCCGGGAAAACGTCAAGTAGACACTCCGTGCCGGGGACACGTCAACCAGCGACACTCTGCATCGGGGAAACGTCCAACACATACACTCCGCATCAGGGAAACGTCCGACAGAGACACTCCGTGCCGGGGAAAAGTCGATCAGCGACACTCCGTGATGGGGAAAAGTCAACCCGACACTCCGCGCCGGGGAAAAGTTGATCAGCGACACTCCGTGCCGGGGAAAAGTCAACCCGCGACACTCCGCGCCGAGGTAAAGTTGATCAGCGACACTCCGTACCGGGAAAAAGTCAACCCGACACTCCGTGCCGGGGAAAAGTCGATCAGCGACACTCCATGCCGGGGAAAAGTCAGCCCGCGACACTCCGCGCCGGGGAAAAGTCGATCAGCGACACTTCGTACCGGGGAAAAGTCAACCCGACACTCCGCGCTGGGGAAAAGTCGATCAGCGACACTCCGTGCCGGGGAGAAGTCAACCCCCGACACTCCGCGCCGGGGAAAGTCGATCAGCGACACTCCGTGCCGGGGAAAAGTCAACCCGCGACACTCCGCGCCGGGGAAAAGTCGATCAGCGACACTCCGTGCCGGGGAAAAGTCAACCCGACACTCCGCGCCGGGGAAAAGTCGATCAGCGACACTCCGTGCCGGGGAAAAGTCAAACCGCGACACTCCGCGACGGGGAAAAGTCGATCAGCGACACTCCGTGCCGGGGAAAAGTCAACCCGACACTCCGCGCCGGGGAAAAGTCGATCAGCGACACTCCGTGTCGGGGAAAAGTCAACCCGCGACACTCCGCGCCGGGGAAAAGTCGATCAGCGACACTCCGTGCTGGGGAAAAGTCAACCTGACACTCCGCGCCGGGGAAAAGTCGATCAGCGACAGTCCGTGCCGGGGAAAAGTCGACCAGTGACACTCCGCGCCGGGGAAAAGTCGATCAGCGACACTCCGTGCCGGGGAAAAGTCAACCCGACACTCCGCGCCGGGGAAAAGTCGATCAGCGACACTCCGTGCCGGGGAAAAGTCAACCCGCGACACTCCGTGCCGGGGAAAAGTCAACCCGCGACACTCCGCGCCGGGGAAAAGTCGATCAGCGACACTCCGTGCCGGGGAAAAGTCGACCAGCGACACTCCGCGCCGGGGAAAAGTCGACCAGCGACACTCCGCGCCGGGGAAAAGTCGATCAGCGACACTCCGTGCCGGGGAAAAGTCAACCCGACACTCCGCGCCGGGGAAAAGTCGATCAGCGACACTCCGTGCCGGGGAAAAGTCAACCCGCGACACTCCGTGCCGGGGAAAAGTCAACCCGCGACACTCCGCGCCGGGGAAAAGTCGATCAGCGATACTCCGTGCTGGGGACATGTCAACAAGCGACACTCCGTCTCAGGGATACGTCAACCAGCAGACACTCCACGCCGGGGACACGTCGACCAGCGACACTCCGTTTCGGGGAAACGTCAAGCAGACACTCCGTCTCGGGGACACGTCAACCAGCCGATACTCCGCCTCGGGGAAACGTTGACCAGCGACACTCCACGCCGAGGGCACGTCAACGAAATCACTCCGGGCTAGGGAAACGTCTACCACGGACACTCTATCTCGGAGACGGGTCAAGCGCCGACCGTTCATGTCGTAAAAAGGGCAGTGCATCCCAAAAAGTGGGAACCAAAGCAAGTCGCCTCCACGCAAAAGAAGATCCATCAATTTCATGCACATGACCCACATATGCTGTGTGCATTTATTGATTGGGGGCAATTTGTTGGGGTAAAAATTTACACCCCGATTGACGAAGTCAAAATCAAAGTCAACCCCAAGCCAGGTGGGCCCAACCCCAGGTCAAGCGGGCCCATGCCCAAGTCGAGCCCACAGCCAGCCTCCCCATGCCAACAACAAAATCATGTAATAAATAATTTTTATGTAATTGTTTATGCATGAATGTAAACAAAACGGGCATAAAGCCAATATTTTGTAAGCCTATGGCTTATGTGCAAAAATGAAATGGCACATGAGCCATGGGATGGCTAAAATTCCATTTTTGTAAAGCCCAAGGGGCTATATGTAAATATGTAAGCCTATATAAGGCAACATGATGATGAATAAAATATACACTTTTCATTCTCACAAAAAACCTAGGGTTTGTATCTCTTTCCCTTTTCTGAAGGTCTCAAACCTTCTTCTTTCTTTTGAATTAAATCAAGAGTTTTACTCTTCCTTTTCAAAAACAAAATAGTTTTTCACCACGAAACCCACAAAGGGGAACTTGGATCTGTCATCAAATCTCAAAAAGAAGAGATTTTGAGATCTCACATCTCTTGATCTTCAAGATCCGGCCAAGCAACAGGAGGAAGAAGAAGAACCCCTTTCATTAACCCCAAAAACACACTCAGGAGTCCAACTCCTCTCTGATTTCTCTTTCGAGAAATCTTTTTTAGGCTAAAAGCCCCTTTTCCTCGCCGGAGCTCAAGCGCAGAGCGCCCGCGTGCCGACACGTGGCGCACTTGCGCTCCAGCGCTCAGCGCCCGAGCGCAGAGCGCTCGCGTGCCGACACGTGGCACGCTTGCGCTCCAGCGCAAGCGCTCGAGCGCAAGTCGCCGTGGTGCCGACACGTGGCGCGCTTGCCCTCAAGCGCAAGCGCTCGAGCACATGTCGCCCCCGTGCCGACACGTGACGCGCTTGCGCTCCAGCGCAAGTCGCCCCGATGCCGACACGTGGCGCGCTTGCGCTGCAGCGCAAGTCGCCCCCGTGTCGACACGTGGCGCGCTTGCGCTCAAGCGCAAATCGCCCCGTGCCGACACGTGGCGCACTTGCGCTTAAGCGCCCAGCGCTCAAGCGCAGAGCGCCCACGTGCCGACACGTGGCACTCTAGCGCCTGAGCGCACAGCGCCTGAGGTGCTGCCCCACGCATCCTTTAGATGTCATTTCCCCTTTTATATATATACATGTATATCTATACATATGTATACATATGTACATACACACATACTCCAAGACACTGTCCCTGTTAGAAAAAAAATTTCTAACGGGGCGCTATCTCGCACCCTGCAAGGGGGCTGCTAGCCCCCTTGACCCCCAGCCCGCTATCCGGGTAGCGGGACCCCCATAAAAACTCTGCGGGGGCCCCGATATATCCAAAACACAACACTGCACATTGAGTTCGTATGACCAGTTTAACCCGTCATTCGGAGGTTCCCTCGCTCCAAAGGCGAGGGGTAATTAACGGCAGCTTAGTCCGCGGCTGCCGGAGATTCGGATCCTACAATCATTAAACCCCAGCCTACCTTAGGCATGGGGAATCTGTAATGCGCCTGACAAGCGCGCACGTATTTCCATCTCAATGGGGTGACGAAAAACACCCTACAAGGTTGACAGAGCTAAAATAGATGTCATTCATAACCTCCCTCGTCCCAACTACGTCAAAGATATACGATCTTTCCTTGGCCATGCAGGATTTTATAGAAGATTTATTATGGACTTTAGCAAAATTGCTAGACCCTTAACCCTTCTATTGCCCAAGGACACCACTTTTCAATTCGATTCGAATTGTGATGCTGCTTTTGAATAGCTTAAAGAATCACTCACTACAGCCCCCGTTCTATCATCTCCGGATTGGAACCACCCGTTCGAGCTTATGTGTGATGCATCAGATTTTGCTATTGGTGCTGTCTTAGGACAACATATTGATAAGATGCCACATGTAATTTATTATGCAAGTAGGACCTTGAATGATGCACAAATAAATTACACAACTACCGAGAAAGAACTCTTGGCAGTTGTATTTGCATTAGAGAAATTCAGGCCCTACTTGATTGGCTCGCCTATTTTGGTTTACACAGATCACTCCGCCCTACGACATCTTTTATCGAAGAAGGATGCGAAGGCCAGGCTAATACGTTGAATCCTTTTGTTCCAAGAATTTGATCTTGTCATCCGAGACAAGAGTGGATGTGAAAACGTTGTAGCCGACCATCTTTCACGCATCAATTCTTCACCAACTTTGACCGTGCCGATAAATGACTCATTTCCTGACGAACAACTCTTGACTGTATCCTACGAACCTTGGTTCGTGGATATCGTGAACTATCTTGCAACGGGAATTATTCCTAGCGATTGGTCGAAACAAGACAAACTTCGATTTCTATCCCAAGTTAAATATTTTTACTGGGATGAACCTTATTTATTCAAGTATTGTTCCGATCAAATCATTCGCAGGTGTGTCCCTAACGATGAATTCAAGAGCGTGTTATCATTTTGTCATGATCAGGCATGCGGCTGTCATTTTGGTCCTCGAAAAACGGCGGAGAAAGTTTTGCAATGTGGCTTTTATTGGACAACATTATTTAAAGATGCATATGACCATTGCAAAACTTGTCCGTGATGTCAGCATTTGGGTCGGATTTCACGAAGGAACGAGATGTCGCTCCAACCTATATTGGTTGTGGAAATATTTGATGTTTGGGGTATTGATTTTATGGGCCCTTTTCCCAACTCCTTTGGGAATCTATATATCTTGTCAGCAGTTGATTATGTCTCGAAATGGGTTGAAGCTATACCGTGTCGCACTAATGACAACAAAGTTGTCATTAAGTTCCTTAAAGAAAATATCTTTTCGCGATTCGGACACCCTCACGCTATAATTGGCGACAACGGGACACATTTCTGCAATCGGTCTTTCGATGCCTTGATGCGGAAATATTCAACCACTCACAAGCTTTCTACGCCCTATCATCCCCAAACAAGCGGGCAGGCTGAGATCTCAAATAGGCAGATCAAAAAGATATTGGAGAAGACGGTTTCGAAAAACCGTAAAGATTGGTCAACCAAATTGACGGATGCTCTTTGGGCATTCCGCACCGCTTATAATACCGATCTTAGTATGTCTCCATACCGCCTTGTGTTTGGGAAGGCATGCCACCTTCCTGTCGAGATCGAACATAAAGCAATGTGGGCTATTAAAGAGCTTAATTTTGATCTTGATCATGCAGGCAGCTATCGAAAGCTGCAATTGAATGAGCTAAGCGAACTCCGCGATGAAGCTTACGATAATGCGGTGATAGTAAAGAACAGGACTAAAGTGTTCCACGACAAAAATCTTTTTAGAAAAACCTTCACATCGGGGCAACAAGTCCTTCTTTACGATTCCCGTCTCCATCTTCATCCGGATAAGCTTAAATCTCGTTGGAAAGGACCTTTTGTGGTGCGGTATGTACACCCGCACGGGGTAGTTGAAGTCGAAAATTTGAAAAACGGTTCAATTTTTAAATTTATGGGCATAGATTAAAACCGTATTTTTCTGCTGACCCCGCGGAGGAGCTCCTGTTTTTACAGGAGCCGCTTTATCAAAACTAAAATTCCTCCGCCCCACCTCCATGTTTTTGTAACATTTTCTCATTTTAAGAATGGAGGTGAGTAAAAATGGATTTGATTGAATATCTGTGCGTGGAAAAGATCAAGTTTGGGGGTAGTTTTCATTTAACTATTATTTTACCCCTTGTATCTCTCTCCTAGTATACATGTCCTTGTTCTCAAAAGGCTACATCAGTGAGGACACTGCTGAAAACAGGTTTGGGGGGAGGTTTGTATTCACTGAATTATCTTTGACACTGGGCATTAAAATTTTTTTTTATAACAAAAAAGTAGAGTGTGAAAAATTACATCCAAAAGATAGGAATAGTTTAAGAAAACCAAGAAAATTAGAAGTTTTCTTAAACGAACTAGTAATAAGTAGTTATGAGTTGTTGTCCCAAGGGTTAGTAAGATGAAGGAAGTCACTAATCTGAGGATAAAAATAAGTCTGAAAAATAGTTTCTATTCTGGAAGCCAAACATTTGAATGTTGATACCCTACTATATGCACTTACACACGTCTTGAAACTCGGGATAGTAGAGGATACCTTGAAATGCTCTTGTCTAAAAGCCAAAGTATGAAGGAAATAAAAAAATGAAGAAAATATAAAAATGGTGAAAAGCAAAAAAAAATGAACACTGGTTTTGTTATTGCCAAGGCAGTAATAAAAAATATAGCGAGGGTGCCTTTTCACCTAGTGCCCTAAGGCCAACTGGTCTCGGAGTCACTGCTAAGCCTTAGGTGGTGCAAGACGAGGAAAATATTATTACCGAATCAGCTAGCACATGAGTAATCGGTCGGTTAGTACCTCAAGAAGTATTAATGGTCGTATGAAAATGTATGAGCAAATCTAAATATTCATCAAAGTACTGAGGTAGATGGACAAGAGTATGATAGCTTGAATTGAATTCTCCGAGTGTAGGGATGTCCTTTAGACACACGTAGGGGTATATGATCAATGTTTGGACGAAAGGTAGGAATGAAGAATAAAGACGATGTTTTATTGAGAGATAATGTGATTTCTAACATCTTTTCATGACTATTAAGATAGGGCTCATGACAACTAAAAAGCTAGTGTAGTTGGAAACTCTTATTTTCAAAGTCTTTCTTTTATGGTTCTTATCTTTATACGTAAATTTCATCATCTCTCTTTTATTATAGGATTTTGTGGGTGTAATCCGCTGAATACCATCAGGAGACAGCACTTCTCGTACTAGGGACACCTAGAGGTTTAACGGCTTGTTACACGTGCTCAGTGCAATCGTGTTTGCCTACGAAAGTGTGCTTAGTTTTCTTCTTTTTCTCCTCCTCTTGAATAAACTAGTTTGCTCGGGACGATCAAAGATAAGTTTGGGGGTATTTGTTCAGTTGATTAAACTGCACATTTATTATTACATTTTTCCTACAATTTCCATATTTAAAAAGGTCTTTATTATAATATATCATACATATGAGGGTTTATTTATAAAAATACTATTTTCCATGTGTTGATATATTATAATTAGCATTTGGTTGGAAAATGTATATAATATTATTGAACTAATCCTAGTAGAACTAAGTCTACTAAATATTATTTGTTGAGTTGTTGTGCAGAATTTTCATGTCTAAAATCAAGGAAATCAAGTTGTTAAAGCTAACCTGCCTAATTAAGAAATCAAAATTAAGAAATCAAGTCTGGCAGAAGAAAAGAAAAGATTTCCAAATTCTGAAGGTTCCAAGGATCGCCACATGTCACAAGGAGCCAGCCCCTAAAAATTGATCAATGGATATGATCATCAGGCCGCGGATCCGCGGCATAAGCCCCTTGATGCCGCGGATCCATCGCGTTATAGTGGATTCAAGGGATGGCATTTATCTTGTGGAATCCTAACTAAAGTTCCCAAATTTTGGCATCTTAAGTTCTGGCTTTGGGACTATAAATAAAGCCCGAGAGCCTCTTGGAAAAATCATCAAGTCGACGCGATCACGAAGTCCAAGACGGCTCACGCATCCAGGCTGATCATCAACTGTTCGTCTACCTCCTTGGAAGAGATCGAGAAGCAAGCTAGTCTTTGTAATCATTTTCTAAGGATCAAAGTGTAATGAATATTGTTGATTAATAAAGGTAGTTCTTTCTCTTATTCTATTTCTTCGTAGTTTAATTATGCATTTTCTCTCCATCTCTTTTTCTCCCAACATGCGCGAGTAATTCTCCGCTTGTTAGGGTTCGTAGGATTAGAGTAGGTTAATGGATGATGAAAATACCTAAACTCTTTTTACGTCCTATAAAGTTTATAAACTTTATCAAGACAATCATAAACATCCTAATCGGTCGCGCTAAAAATTCATTGTTAGTCTCGACCGCGATTAGAGATTAGATTAATGATTGTTTTGGTAAAGGCTAGATATGAACGGAGTTCCGTATCGAGATAGGGGTTAAGAGTGGGATTCCTTTTCCCTCCAGAAACCCTAATCTACACGCATCACTGTCGTTCTAGTTTTAAATCTATTAAAGGATAGAAAGAGTAATTTTTAATTAAACATCCATAACTACTAAATCCTAACGAACCCTACAAGCCCCTTCTTATATTAACTACATCCATAAATAATCTAGATCTATATTTTGCATTAGTGCTTAACGTAGATCTAGAAACCATTCCACAACATTCTTATCACTCCTCTCTTTTTCAACACATTTAAAGTAAGATTAAAATATTCAACGTTTCCCTGAGGACGACCCGTACTCACCTCGGTCTAGCTACACGCGACACCGTTCTGATTGCGGTTATTCTACAAACACACTTTCACATCAATCAAAATTGCTCACACATCCTTCATGCGACCGTTAATACTTCTTGAGGTACTAACCGATCGACTACAAAATGTTCTTCTGTATTAAGGTGTAATTTCTCGTCTTGCAACACCTAAGGCTTACCAGTGGCTTCCAAACCAGTTGGTCTAAGGCACTGGGTGATAAAGCATCCTCGCTGTATTTTTTTTATGCTGCCTTGGTAATTATAAAACCAGTGTTCATTTTTTTTCATCACTTATATTTTATTTTATTTTCCTTCATACTAAAGCTTTTAGACAAGAGCATTTCAAGGTATTCTCTACTATCCCAAGTTTCAAGATGTGTGTAAGTGCGTATAGTAGGGTATCAACATTCAGATGTTTGACCCTAAGAATAGGGACTATTTTTCAGACTTATTTTTATCCTCAGATTAGTAATTTCCTTCATCTTGCAAACCCTTGGGACAACGGCTCATAACTACTTATTACTAGTTTCATTTAAGAAGACATCTAATTTTCTTGTTTTTCTTAAACTCTTCCTATCTTTCAAATGTAATGTTTCACTTTCTACTCTTTTATTATAAATTTTTTTTAATGCCCAGTGCCAAAGATAATTTAGTAAATACAAACCCCCCAAACCTGTTTTCAGCAGTGTCCTCACTGATGTTGTCCTTTGAGAGCATAGACCTGTAGACTTGGGGAGAGACAATAATAGGGGTAAAATAATAGTTAAATGAAGACTACCCCCATACTTGTTCTTTGGCACGCACAGATATTCAGTTAAGTCCTTTTTTTCACTCACCTCCATTCTTAAGATGATACAATGTTACCGAAACATGAAGGTGAGGTGGAGGAATTTAGTTATGATAAAGTGGCTCCTGTAAAAACAGGAGCTCCTCCGCCGGATCAGCAGAAAAATACGGTTTTAATCTATGCCCATTTATTTTAAAAATTGAACCGTTTTTAATATTTTCAACTTATACTGCCCCGTGCGGGTGTACATCCCGCACCACAAAAGGTCCTTTCCAACGAGATTTAAGCTTACCCGGATGAAGATGGAGACGGGAATCGTAAAGAAGGACTTGTTGTCCTGGTGTGAAATTTTTTCTAAAAAGGTTTTTTTCGTGCAACACTTTAGTCTGGTTCTTCACTATCACCGCATTATCATAAGCTTCATCACGGAGTTCTCTTAGCTCATTTAATTGCAGCTTCCGATAACTGCAAGCTTGATCAAAATCGAAGTTTAGCTCTTTAATAGCCCACAATGCCTTATGTTCGATCTCGACAGAAAGTTGGTATGCCTTCCCAAACACAAGGCGGTATGGAGACATACCAAGATCGGTCTTATAAGCGGTGCGAAATGCCCAAAGTTCATCCGTCAATTTGGTTGACCAATCTTTACGGTTTTTAGAAACCGTCTTCTCTAAAATTTGTTTGATTTGCCTATTTAAGATCTCAGCTTGCCCGCTTGTTTGGGGATGATAGGGCGTAGAAAGTTTGTGGTTGATAGCATATTTCCGCATCAAAGCTTCAAAAGTCCGATTACAGAAATGCGTCCCGTTGTCGCTAATTATACCGCGAGGGTGTCCGAATCGTGAAAAGATATTTTCTTTAAAGAACTTAATGACAACCTTGTTGTCATTAGTGCGACACGGTACTGCTTCCACCCATTTCGAGACGTAATCAACCGCTAACAAGATATATAAATTCCCAAAAGAGGTGGGAAAAGGGCCCATAAAATCAATACCCCAAACATCAAATATTTCTACAACCAAGATAGGTTGGAGCGGCATCTCATTTCTTCGTGAAATCCGACCCAGGTGCTGACACCGCGGGCAAGTTTTGCAATGATCATATGCATCTTTAAATAGTGTTGGCCAATAAAATCCGCATTGCAAAACTTTCTCCACCGTTTTTCGAGGTCCAAAGTGTCCGCCGCATGACTCTCCGGATAAAGTCCAATATTTAGAATCTAAATATTATATTGGCGCCTGATCATGAAAAAACGATAACACACTCTTGAATTCATCGTTAGGGACACACATGCGAATGATTTGATCGGAACAATACTTAAACAAATAAGGTTCATCCCAGTAAAAGTATTTTACTTTGTATAGAAATTGAAGTTTGTCTTGTTTCGACAAATTGCTAGAAATAAGTCCCGTCGCTAGATAATTCACAATATCCACGAACCAAGGTTCGTAGGATACGGTCAAGAGCAGTTCGTCAGGAAATGAGTCATTTATCGGCACGGTCAACGTAGGTAAAGAAGAGATGCGTGAAAGATGGTCGGCTACAACGTTTTCACATCCATTCTTGTCTCGGATGACAAGGTCAAATTCTTGTAACAACAGGATCCAACGTATTAGCCTGGCCTTAGCATCATTCTTCGATAAAAGGTGTCGTAGGGCGGAGTGATCAATGTAAACCACTATTGGCGAGCCAATTAAGTAGGGCCTGGGTTTTTCTAATGCAAATACATCAGCCAAGAGTTCTTTTTTGGTAGTTGTGTAATTAATTGTGCATCGTTCAAGGTCCTACTTGCAAAGTAAATTATATGTGGCAACTTATCAATGTGCTGTCATAAGACCGCACCAATAGAAAATCTGATGCATCGCACATAAGCTCGAACGGGTGGTTCCAATCTGGAGATGATAGAATGGGGGTTGCCGTGAGAGTTCTTTTAAGCGACTCAAAACCAGCCTCACAGTCCGAATCGAAGTGAAATGTTGTGTCCTTGGCCAGGAGAAGAGTTAAGGGTCTAGCAATTTTGCTAAAGTCCTTAATGAATCTCCTATAAAATCCTGCATGACCAAGGAAGGATCGTATATCTTTGACGCATTTGGGACGAGGGAGGTTATGGATGATATCTATTTTAGCTCTGTCAACCTCAATACCTTTTCGTGAAATTATATGTCCAAGGACAATATCTTCTTGGACCATAAAATGGCATTTTTCCCAATTCAAAATTAAGTTCTTATCCTTACAGCGGGTAAGAACCGCGTCAAGATGACGAAGACAGTCCTCAAAAGAGTCCCCAAATATGGAGAAATCGTCCATAAATATTTCCAGAAAATTCTCAATCATGTCTGAGAATATCCCCATCATACACCGCTGAAATATAGCGGGAGCGTTGCATAACCCAAAGGGCATGCGTCTATAAGCAAAAGTACCGAAAGGACAAGTAAATGTGGTTTTATCTTGATCCTTTTCGGCGATGGGGACCTGGTTATAGCCAGAGTATCCGTCCAAGAAACAATAGTATTCATGTCCAGCTAATCGTTCTAACATCTGGTCAATGAAAGGTAGAGGGAAGTGATCTTTCCTCGTTGCGGCATTGAGTTTCCTATAATCAATACATATGGACCACCAAGTTTGGGTGCAAGTTTGGATCAACTCATTAGCCTCATTAGTTATGACCATAATGCCAGACATTTTAGGGACCACGTGAATAGGATTTACCCATTGGCTATCAGATATAGGGTAAATTATACCACTATTTAGGCACTTGACGATTTCTTTCTTTACCGCCTCCTTCATAACGGGATTTAACCTTCTTTGTGGGTCTCGGGTTGGCTTGGCTTCATCCATCATATGTATATAATGTTCATGAATTAAGGGACTAATCTCTTTGATGTCAGCCATTGTCCAACCAAATGCTTGCCGATTTGATCTCAACACTGCCAAAAGTGCGTTCTCTTGCTCTAAAGCTAGAGAAGCGGATATGATCACGGGTAAAAACTCATTCTCACCTAAATATGCATATTTAAGATGAGAAGGTAACGTTTTGAGATCAAGTATTGGCGGAGAGACAATAAAAGGTGGGGTAAGGGAATGATGCTCGGACTCCCTAAGAGGTTCATAACTTGCATAGGATATTGACTCGAAAAGTGCTACGGACTTTTGAGACGAGTCAACGGATTCAAACTCGGAGATGGACTCATCGAAGATATCCTCACTATAAGAATTTTCCAAATCAAACAATGTCGCACTAGTGTTGTCGAGATCATCATAGCAAAGTGCTTCCGCTTCGCAGCTGTCGGAAGCTATCTCGTTGATGGAACAAACATCAAGTAAATAAGCAGAAGGTTCAGATGGTTGACTTCCTAGCTTTTAAATATTAATCTCAATTGTCATCTTCCCGAAGGATAAGTTCATAGAACTATTACGACAATTAATTACAGCGTTGGAAGTTGCTAGGAAAGGTCGACCGAGTATCACCGGGATTTGGCTGCGTGGGTTAGCCATAGGTTGTGTATCCAAAACAATAAAGTCAACAAGGAATATGAATTCCCCGACTTTAATTAACACATCCTCTAGTTCACCCCTAGGTTTAGTGATTGATCGGTCTGCCATATGGAAAGTACAATGGGCGGGTTTCAACTCTCCAATCCCTAACTGCTCATATACGGAATATGGAAGCAAGTTAACGGTAGCGCCAAGGCCGAGTAAAGAAAGATTAATATTTTTACCCTCAATAGAAATAGAGATGGTAGGACAGCCAGGGTCCTTACGTTTCTTTGGTATTTGCTGGGTAAAAGCTGTGCTAACATTACTCGTCATGAAAACTTTTTTCGGCACTTGAGTTTTTCTCTTCCTAGTGCATAAATCTTTAAGAATTCTTGCATAAGATGGGACTTGTTGAATAGCATCTAGGAGAAAAATATTGACGTTAACTTGCTTAAGCATTTCCATAATTTTCTCCATTTGTGGGTTAGGTTTGTTGGCCCTTAATCTATTTGGAAACAGAGCTTTATCAATAAGGGTTGGGTCCAACATTGGAGACGATTGTGGGGATGAAGTGGATCCCAAAATTAGAATGGGAATCGCTTTAGATAGATTCGAGAAAGCGGGCTGAGGGTTCGAGCCTTGTGGGAAGCGTAGAATAGGCTCGGAAGTAGGTGGGAGACTAGAAGAATTATGGGAAGAAGTAGAAGCCTGGGTATCATTGGTATCACCAATGTCGTCAACTTGTTCACCCACTCGGTTATCCAGCACTCTTCCCGATCTCAACGTGGTAACGGCACTCACATTATGATGTTGTGAGTAGCCAGGATTCATTAGGGGTTGAGATGGGAGTTTCCCTTTTTCTCCCGCACTCATCGCGGCATTCAACTGTGCAATTTGGGCTTCTATTGATTTAATACTCTCACCGTGGGAGGTGGAGTCTTTCTTTATAGAATCAATAGAAGACCTCATATCAGCCGACATTTGGATGGAATGTTTCATAAACAAATCCAAAGTTTGTGCGAATGAAGAGGAGTTATCGGTACCGGTCGTTTGGAAAGAATTATTGGCCGGGTTTTGAACAGGTTGCGATTGAAAAGGGTGCTGACTCTGTGGTGGTGGTTGCTATTGCTGTGGAGGAGTTCTTTGGTAATTGCTTTGGAAATGGTTTTGATTTTGGGGTTGGTTTTGGTTCCAAGCAAAGTTAGGATGATTCCTCCATCCCTGATTGTATGTGAAAGAATAAAGATCGTTTCTAGGTCACTGCTGAAAAGTAGCATTTGTTTGCTCGTGACCTTGAAATGGTGCATTCATAGGACATTCTTCCGTCACGTCTGATGGATCGGAACAGCAACCACACATGATTTTGGGAAGCGTTACTGGTTTAGGGAGACTGATGAGAATTTATTTTCAATAGCGTCGAGTTTCTTTTGCATCACTGCCATTTCGGCTTTCACTGCGATGGAAACATCGAGCTGGTGAATACCTCCCCTAGATGAAGGTGGTCTAACGCTTTCCCACTGCAAAGTGTTTTCAGCGAGATCTTCCAGATATTTCCAGGCTTCACCATCGTCTTTGGACATGAAATTGCATTGACACATTATTTCAAGCATCTGCTTTGTCGCTGGATCAATGCCCTCATATATAATTCGGCACAGATCCCATCTATGTATTCTATGATGAGGACATTGGACAAGCAGATCCTTGAAACGTTCAAAGCACTTCCAAAATGGTTCATTGGGAAGCTGGGTGAACTGGTTGATTTCGCTCCTAACACGGGCGGTCTTATGATTTGGGTAAAATTTCTTAAGGAATGCTATCATGAATTCATCTTAATTGGTAATAGAGCGTGCGGCAGTATTATAAAGCCATTTTTCTGCCAAGTCGCACAAAGTGAATGGGAGAAGACGCAAGCGCATAGCATCCACGGACAGTTGTGAAGTACCTATCATTGCGCATACGTTTTCGAATTTAGTGATGAAAAAGAACGCGACTTCAGTCTTGAGCCCATGAAATTTCGGCAATAGGTTGATGTAGTGTGGTTTAATTTCAAAATTATCCCTATTGGCTGGTGGAATAGATAAACAGGTAGGAAGGGGACCGCGTATAGGATAGCATCTTTCTTGGAGAGAGATGCGCGGTAGATTCTGCTCACCTACGGGCGGTGGCAGGGTGGTGTTATAATCTGATGGAGTACCATCCATCTCGGTCGATGTGGTAGGTGGAAGGGAAAAAGAAAATGAAGAAGTGCCGACTTCGGAGTCGATAGCAGAAACGCGGACAAGACAGGCACTAGAATCCCTTGTCCAGCCGAGCATGCACTAAGAGGGTTTAGCGCAAGTGGCAGCGTGTGTGTGATTTAAAATTGGTTTGTTTTGAAAACGTGGGACTTAAGACAAATCACACAAAAATGCACAAACAATCCTAGAACTAAGGTTACCTAGGTCAAGTCTCTAGACTGCTCCTAGACTTCCAAAGGACAAGCCGCAGGATCAATCCTCTACCACCTCTTTATAACTCTTGTGGCCAGGTAAGTGCAAGGTAAGTGAGAGGTATCCGCTATACGAATCACCGAAAATAGCGGGCCTAATTAAGTAACCATTTGCCTTAGACACACTTGCCTAGGCACCACAAAAGTAATGCGGATAAGCGATAGATTACCCACGACCTTCCTCTGTCCTTATTGAGTGCGACAGTCCTTAGAGTCTTGTCTAGATATTTTTTTAAATTAATGTAGGGTTGATACGGATGCTCGTTTTGTGATTTGTGGGGCTTAGGAAGGGTGATAAAATCTCCACCTAATCTGAATTTTGGTCTTGCCCCTTAAAATTCGTATTAAAATATGAATAAACAAACCAAGTACAAAACTTTACAAAAAGATTTTTGAGCGGCGATATTTTGCAAAGAATCCTGCAGGAAAGATATTTTATTGGATTTCAAAGGAGAGAGAAAGAGTTGAGAAATTTACCAGACAAGTTTGGAACCCTAATCCCTCAAATCCGCCGCGCTTCCGCCACACTTTTGCTTATTTGCCGCGGTTCCGCCGCGAAGTGGAGGGATCTCGTGATGATTTTGCTACGTGGCCTCCTGTGCTCCTCTGGATCTTGATGAATATCTCTGGCTCTCTGTTTCCTCAATTCTGCGACTCCAGATCCGCTTGCAAAATTCACAGAACAATTGTTAAATATACAATTTGCAGTTTTATTTATGATATAGATCGAATAAGAATTCAACACAAATAGTAAGAATAAAAAAATTACGCACGTATCCCCGCCAACGGCGCCATTTGATTGATCTAATTTATGTGTAGTAGTTAACCGCAATCAATAACGGTGTCGCGTGTAGGTAGACCGAGATGAGTACGGGTCGTCTTCACAGAAACGTTGAATCTTTTAATCTTACTTTAGGCGTTTTGATTAGGAAAGGAGGAAGAATAAAGAATGGTTGTAGATTTTAGATCCACGTCAAACACGGATGCATGATATAGATCTAGATTAACTACGGATATAGGTTTTATATTAGAAGGGGGCTTGTACGGTTCGTTAAGATTTAGTAGTTATGGATGATTAATTTAAGATTATTCCTTTTATCCTTTAATAGATTTAAAACTAGATCGACAGTGATGCATGTAGATTAGGGTTTCTGGAGGGAAAAAGGATTCCCACTCTTAACACCTATCTTGACATGGATCTCCGTTCATGTCCAGCCTTTACCAAAATAATTGTTAATCTAATCTCTAATCGTGGTCATGACTATCAATTAATTAATAGCGCGCCTGATTAGGATGTTAACTATTCTTTTGGTAAAGTTTATAAACTTTATAGGATGTAAAAAGAGTTTAAGGATCTTCATCATCCATTAATCTACCCTAATCCTACGAACCCTAACAAGTGGAGAATTACTCGTGCATGTTGGAGATAAAAGAAAAGATAGAGATCATGATATAAATAAAATGCAATAAGAATAAAATAATATAAGAAAACAACTAACTTTATTAATAAACAAGATCAAGTACACTTTTTTCCTTTAGAAAATGATTACAAAACCCTAGTTTGTTTCTCGATCTTTTCTTAAGGAGGTAGATGAACTGTCGATGATCAACCAGGATTCTTGAGCCATCGTGGACTTCGTGATCGCGTCAGTTTGATGCTTTTTCCAAGAGACTTTCGGTCCTTATTTATAGTTACAGAGCCAGAACCCTAGTTTCCTAATATGGTAACTAGTTGTTAGGATCCCAACCTGAAAATCCCATATCCCAACTCCTCTATAGGGCCGCAGATCCGCCGTGTTAGGTAGGATTCGGCGGCGGTTGCGCGGCGGATCATGGGAGTTAGGGATTCATCCTTCCGGGGCATCATCTTGTTAATACTTGGTGATCTTTTGAATATCTGGATTTTGGAAATCTTCTCTAAGTTACTGCCAGAATTGACTTCTTCAATTTACTTGAATATTTCGGCAGATTTGATCTCGCCAACTCGGATTTTCTTGATTTCAGTCCTGATATAATTTCTGCACAATATCTCAATAAATAATGTTAGTAGAATTTATTTTTATTGAGATATTATCTTAACCATTTGACATGATATTTTAGTTTTAAGAGAATTGGTCAAAGATATTTAACAAGGTAAGCAAATTTAAATAGACAAAATATTACATGAATATTATATGCTTACATTTTCCTTCATAATGTTAATTGTAATATATAAACATATGAAAATAGTATTTTTATGGATAAACCCTTATATGTGTCATATTTATAATAAACATCTTTTATTATATAGAAATAGTAGGAAAAATGTCATATTAAAAGTGCAGTTTTATCAACTGAACATTGCCCGTGGATTGTATATGGAGACTAGTTTATGTCATCGCCCGCAGGGCGCGGATTAGTCCAAATCCTTATATATATTATAAATTTGGGTTTGAACCTAGGTCATATGTTCCATTAGTTCAAAGGTTTAAGAATTGTTAATCTTATTTTAGATTAAGATCGACTTAAAATATATGAGCGTATGAGCTTAGGATACATTAGTTTTTTATTAGACTAAGATCCATTTAAAACATGGGTGAGCATATGGGCTCATATGATTTACAATCATAGAAGTTTAAATTCATAAAAGCCTAGTCCCTTTTGGACCGGGTGTTGGGTCTTCTATTGCCCGTCCAGTGCTGAGCACTCAGTTTATGAGACTCACGTGTATATCACATGAGACGCTCAGGCTTGGACGTTGCCCTATCAGTGCTAAGCACTTAGTCATTTAGACTATGGATATAATATCAAACTCTTATTCTAACGCTTACGTAGGACGCTCATGCTCTGGCGTTCACGTGAGTATCGCGTGAGACACTCAGGCTTGGGCATTGCCTTATCAGTGCTAAGCACTTTTATACAGCGTTCACGTGAGGCGCTCATGCATTGGCATATTTTAAACGCTCACGTGTATGGCATGTGAGGCGATGAGTCTTTTTTGAGGGGCGCTCATGTGTATGGCACATGGGGCGTTGTCTTTATGGGCCTTTTGTGCGCTCAAGTGGATATCAAGCAAGGCGCTCTTCTCATTATTTCTTTTGAGTGCTCACGCGGATATCACGTGAGACTCTGTGTTTTTTTAGAGATTTAATCTCTGTCCAAGTTTTTGAGAGAAGTTAAATTTCTGTTAATGGTATTTTGACCATTAATGATCACTATTTTAAGAACTAAGTTCTTGATTATGAAGGAACTAAGTTCTTGAAGTATGAACTCCATATATTTTCATGTTCTTTCCTCTATTATTCTTTTCATTCTTGTTCTCCTCTGAATCTCTGATTCTCAAGAACAAAATCTTCCCGATGAGAATTAAATTCTCAACTTGTGGGAGACATGTCTTGTGGATCTCAGATCCAGAGAAAGAACCAAGTTCTTTTTTAGAGGGTTAAACCCTTATATATATATATATATATATATATATATATATATATATATATATATATATATATATGAATGATAGGTAAAGGAGATATTTTGATCTCTTTACTTTCTTTACCTAGGATTTGAAAGGAGCAAGAAGTTGTTTTTCCGTTGAAAAGAGAATTAAATTCTATGTTTTAGCTTTTTTCTTCTTATGGGGTTGATTCTGTATTTTGCAGAAGCTTATAGAGGGTTTTTTCTCTCTGAGACTTGAAGCCTCGTGTCCTTTATATAGGTAAAGAAAATAGGTTGATTCGTTTGAGAAAATCTCTCATTAAAAGATATCAATTGATTTAATTGATCTCAAAGATCACTCGGGGAATTTTATTCACCGTTGGATCTTTGATCCAATAGCTTTCTATTTAACAGAAAATATCTTCTATTTGTTTTAATATGATTAGGAAAATATTTTCCTAACAAAGGGTCTTCTGATTTGATCGGAAATATTGTAATCGCCGTTGGGTTTTAAATCCAAAGGTTAAAATCTTTCTAGTTTTAGTAAGATGGGGGGAGATATTTCTCAAATAGAATTTAATTCAATCTAAAGCTAGAGCTTCAAACAGATGCGCTTACATCGCTTTCACGTGAGGGTTGTCCTATATAAACGATAACAGCGCTTACGTGCTTTTCATCTGAGCACTCATGTGTTTAACACATGGAGCGCTGCTTATGGTTTTGATTTATTTTTATTCAGCGCTCACATGCTTTGCATGTGAGCGCTCATGTGTTTAACACGTGAGACTTATATCCCAGGGTTTAACCCTTACTGAAGTCTGAGGTCATATGCTTTGCATATGATCCCTCACGTGCTTTGCACATAGGAGGCTATTTCATAGGATTAAATCCTATTTGATGCCGGTAGTCACATGCTTTGCCTATGAGCGCTTATATGCTTTGCACATGGGAGGGTTTCGTTTCATTTCCATTGTGATTTTCTGAGTCATCATTTTCTTTTCCAATACTTTCTTTTGGTCAGAGCTTGGGAATAGTTCCAACTGACACCATGCGCAACATTTTCTGTGCCGAAACTTGAATGCTTCTCTTTATAATTTGAAGAATTTTTCATCTTCTTTTACACTTTCACAGAGAGGGAATCATGGCTTGAGCTCGCCTACATGCTCCTCGACGGTCATGGGAGGTTCCTATCAGGGAGATTATTCCTTGTTTTGCTGCACGTCTGGCAAATCCCGCTCTTACGGATGATCAGTGCGACACGGTGATACATGAGCTCATGATTCGTAGGGGATCTCCTCTTCCCGCTGGCTCCATCTAGCTTGGCATGATTTTCATCGCTGTTCTTGACGACATTCCTCCCCACCCGTCGGAGATGACTTTGGCGATGCTCGATACAGCGGAGGACAAATTTGACTACTTTTAGGAGGCCGGTCTGATCATGAAGTCTCTAAGGGACCGCTCCGTCCATTTGCTGAATCAAAAACGGGCTCGGTGGACCGTCATGTTTTCTTTCGCCGACGTGCACGGTGCTAACCGGTGAGGAGCGACTTTTCATGAGAATCGTCGTTTTGACATGGTTGAGAGGGTCGAGACAGAGTTAGAGAATTTTGTATATTGTTTCACTAATTCCTGTAGTCAAGATTCTGTGTTTGGTGATCTTTTCCCCATGGAATAACTTGTTTATTTAAATGCATGTTTTATCGTTGACCACTGATTGCATCATTTAAACATATGCACATCTTGCATGCGCGCACGTCCATGTGGCAAGCGTCTGCTCATGTGTTTTGTGTGTGCACTTTACCTTTAGAAACTTCTGCTAAGTGTGAACGCTAATTGTGCGCGTGTATGCCGTGCTCGTGTCACTCACTAACCTTCACACACACGCATATAACTGCGCATACTTTGAACGTTATTTCTTACTCATATGTGCACATATATGTGAGTGAGCACTTAAATAGGTGTGAACAGGGCCTTTATAGGATTTAATCCTATCTGAAGCCAGTGCTCACAAGCTTTTCATATGAGCGCTCATGTGGAGGCTATTATAGGATTTGATCCTATCTGAATCCGGCACTCACATGCTTTGCATGTGAGCACTTATGTAGATTTCACGTGGGGGCTATCATAAGATTTAATCCTATCTGAAGCCGGTGCTTGCATGCTTTGCATATGTGCGCTCACGTGGATATCACATGAGTGCTTCCTTTAATCATTTCTTTTCTTCCTTTTTATAAGGGAAAAATGCCCCCACCATTGCTCTCATGTGCCTTGCACGTGAGTGCAATGGTGCCAGCCTTATAGCCGTCGGATACCTATGTAAATGGGGGAGTCGAGTCGATCCCATCATCCCTTATAAAGAGCCTTTAGTTTTGAAGTGTTCGTCTTCTTCGTTGGTTTTTCTTTTCTTTTGAGAATTTAATTCTCCTTTAGAGCTTAGTTCTCTGCTTTCAAAAATCCTTTCGAACAAAGTCGATTTTGCCAAATCTTTGGTAAGGATCACGAACAGAGCTTAGCTCTAAACATATTTTGGACATTATCCTCTTCTTTTGGATTTTAAATCCATTAACATATTTAACAGAGCTTAGCACTTGATTTGGATCGAATCCTCTCCCTTTTGGAGATCTTAAAAAAACTTTTTTTTATGTAGATTATGGTTTGATCCAAGATTCAAATCAAGGGATTTTCCCCGCTGTAAATCTTGACGTTTCTTGTTTTAGGGATTTCTGGAATTTAATTCCATTGCTTAACCCATGAGCTTCCTTATTAGGAATTTTGGGATTTAATCCCATCATCTTCTTGTTTACAGAGCTTAGGTATGATTTGATTTTTTTGAAATGTTTCCTTTTTTCGAAATTTTGGGAATTTAATTCCATTTCTATTTTCTTTTTTCAAAGATTTTCTTGAATATATATTCTTTTTTGGCGATTTTTGGGATTTAATCCCTGTTTCACAGATTCGAACAGATTTGAACTTTTTGTTATTAGAAGACCTACTTTTAGGACTTTGGGAGTTTAACTCCATCTGCTCATTTAATGAGAAACCTTTTTTATTTTTGTGGGGTCCACTAGATTGAGAGTTAATGGCTCCAGCACTTTTTCTAATCTTCTATCTGGTTTCTTTTTAGGTACTGTTTCCCCAATCAGAGCAAAACTCTGTTTGAATTTCAAAAATTCAAAAATTGAAGCAACGCATCAGATTCCTTGCGCTGCACGCAACGCGCCGCGTGTCAAAAGCTGACACGCCAGCGCAGCGCCAAAGACAGCGCACCCAATCAAAGCAAGACTCTATTTAAAATGAAAATAAAGGAAGCAACGCTTCAGCTGCGCTGCACGACACGTGGCAGCGCAGCTGCGCTGCGCTCTGCGCTGCACGACACGGGTCAAGCGCAGGTGCGCTAACTGTGCCAGCACTAAAACAGAATTAAAATTCTAGAAAGATCTTTCTGATTTTGTTAAAACAAGAAGAGTATCTTCTGTAAGATAGAAGACCTTAGATCAAAGATCCAACGGTGGGGAAAAATCCCTAAATCACTCAGAGAAAGATCTCTTTAACTGATTTAACAAATCAAATGGCGCTATAAAAAGGCCCGTAGACTCCAAATCTAAAACACATTGAAGATCACTGAGAATTCACAGAGCTCTTTTGAAAATTTTGAGAAGAACTCAAAAAGAAAAGAAGGTAAACCTTTGAAAAGAAGAATTTCTTCTAAAAAATCAATGATCTAAGAACAAGATCAAGATCTTAAAATAAAAAAAAAGATACAATAAGAAGTAATTTACTTCTTCTTTAGATCTTTCTGATCTAAATAAAGGCATTGCCTTTTGTTGAACCATTGGTTCTGGAATCTTAAAAGATTCTTTTCTTTAATCCAAAAATTGGATTAAGATATTAAACAGTGCCCTGCACTTGTAAATCTGCACTGTTGCGCTCTTGGGTTGGCGCAAGATAGCAGAGAGCGCCACGTGTCAGCCCCAGAACGAACTGCGCTATGCGCTACTAAAACAGAGCACTTCTCTCTTGGTTTGGCGCAAGTCACCAGAACGCGCCACGTGTCAGCAGCGCAACGGCGCAGCGCACTGCGCTAGCAGACTTGCGCTCACCAGAGCGTGACACGTGTCACCACCACATGGACTTGCGCCTTGCGCTCATCAATTGGCGCAAAGCGCCTGACAAGCCACGTGGCATACTGTCAGAAGATTTAATACTCTGCATTATTTAAAAGAGGGACAAAGCCCAATTAAAAAGGCCTAACAGGCCTGATAAAAATGCCATGCATTACTTTAAAAAGGGCAGAGCCCAAACAGAGGTCTGTTAGACCAAAACAAATGCTGTGCATTTAATTAAAAGCGCAATGCTAAGCATTAATAAAGGGCAGAGCCCAAGCAAAGGCCTAATAGGACAATGATAAATAAAATGTTGAACATTTTCAACTGGACTTGGCCCAATACTGGCCGTGAGTCCTCAAATTAACATTGACTGAGTACGACTGCTCTCTTAAATCAATTTACACCCGGTTCAAGGGTACATCTCCAAACTCCTCTGATATTTGTCGTTGTAATCCTTCAACGTCTTCAGAGAGGTGACGGGTCCCGACAACCACACATCGATACGGACTGCGGGGTCATTAAACTCGTGGACCGAAATGTCCTTAAACTAATATTCGTCCCAAAATGGGAACGTTGGACCGAAATGTCCTTAATCTAATGTTCGTCCCCAAATGGGAATGGTGGACCACCATGTCCCTAAACTGGAAATCGACCGCAATTTCATTAAACTAAACAATAGAGCCAATTGCTCTCTTGTCGAATCCAAACGATCCCGTTAAATTGATCTTAGTCTGGAGATTAGGCTAACGTATCCTTAACGAAAGTTTAAGTTGATCTTAGCCTTAAATAGGGCTAACGTATTCTTAAACCAAAACCCGAAACCTAAATCTAAGAAAATACGGATTTGGACTAATCCACATCCTACGGGCGCCGACATAAATTAGTCTCCGTATACAATCCACGGGCAACCATAAACAAAACAAACACCCACGACACGAAGTGAAATTCTGGAGAAGGAGAAAGTTGTTACTGCGATGCGGTAGCGTAATTAACTGCAGGGGCTTGCGCCTGCAGGGAAGAGCGTCCCCACAATCAAAAACCCTTCAAGCGAGGGCGAATCTGACGAAGTCTGCTACATCGGCCGCATCCGTCTAAACCTCCGATACACGGTACCATAAATCAACTTGGCATCTACGCCGAATCTCAGGCAAGACGAACCTGCGCGGTCGCGTCTCTGTGTTCTGAGGGGAACAGATTCTGGCACGCCCGGTGGGACATTTTCCTCTTTCCACCCCACACTTCGTGTGTTGTGTTCGCGAACCAATCGCGGTTTGCTAACGGTTTCCCTTGGGTTTCGAGGTACTAAGATTTGGCGTTTTGCTTGGCGCAGAGAGCGAAAGATCAATGGCATTCACTTGTGCAAAGTGTTCCAACTGCAGTTGCAACCACCGCTCCGCCTCATCTGGAGGCATAGCTTATGGGCCCCGAGCGGCTTCCCTGTTCACAATGCCGGTGGAACAGGTCACTCAAGCCACCACAGGATTGTTTTTCCGGACTATGATTCCGCCAACAAGCTTCAACGCTCCTGTACCATCGTAAGAAGCTCAGAAGAAGTCGGTGTTCGATCGGCTTGCTACTACCACGGCCCTTCTCAACGGGTCGCCCAAATCCAGTGCCTCTGTTTTCAATAGACTGGGTCAAAACTCCAATGGGCCCGTGAATAAGCCCACAATACCAGAAGGTGTTATCCCCAAGCGGATAACCAACCCTGCTCCCGTTTCAGGCGAAATCACCAAGGTTGCTTCCCCTACTCGAAAGTCTTCTTTTGATAGGTTGGCTGTCCCTATTCAATGGACGTCAGTCTTCAATAGGCTGGTACCGGCAGTGCATCAGCAGAACAGGGGGCATGACAAAGCCATCCCCATAGCTGAACCAATACCATCTGCACGACATGTTCGCCGTCGCTACTGGCGCCGAGTAAGGAAGGCTGGGGGCAACTCCCCGTCTGGGTTAACTCCACCAGCCCCAACGGTGGAAGTCAATGCTGCTGTTCCAACTGGGAACAACTTCGAGCTGCTTAACAGGGTGCGCAGGAATTCACTCACCGCCGTACTGAAGAGATCTCCTCCACCCATGGAGAATGCACCGAAGGCGAAGACGGAGCAGCCTCCTCAGCGGCTGTCCTCTAAAATCTACAAGGTCTGGCGTCAAGTCCAAGACTCGGTAATTGATCAAAATTACTCTCGCCGGCAGAAAAAGGTGAAGGTTCAACAGGAAGAGTACTGTCCTGTTAAGCCACAAAGGACAACAACTACCTGGGTGCCCGCCGCAACGGCCCCCTCGACTTCAACTGCTCAAAAGAAAAGGAGGCCGGAGAAAGCCCCTATGGCTGCGGCAGACCGCAAAGGCATTGAGCCCAAACGCCCCAAGTCTGGGGGCATGATGGTACATACTGTCTACGTGGCTTCCGAAAAAGAAGAAAGCCGCTCTTCGACGGGCCACCGACCGCTCACCCGATCAATAACAAGGGCTCAAGAACAACAACAGCAGAAGCTTCAGGAGATGCTGACTGCAAAGGCCGCGCTCACCGGACTAAAAGAAAGCCTGGAGGCGTCATCGGAGCAGCGTCATGAACAAGAAACCGATGCTGACTTCCTTCGCAGAGTCCTCGAAAAAAAGGACAGAGAAGCCGCGGAACAAGCGACTAATATAAAGCGAATGACACTTCTCTTCCAAGACATGGTCAGGATGATGTTACAGTCGGAACCTCCAGTTGAAGACCCCCCGATCATTATTGAAGACGACAGATGGGAGGCATCGAACCCTCATCCGACTCTTTCAGCCGCCAAAGAGGAAACTATTTCCAAGGCCGCTCTGGATGACTATATTTCTCAGCAAATACGAGCTCACCAGGCGAATGAAGCGGCCGGCCATGTCGTTAAAACTGGGCGACCGTATCCAGGCTGGTATGACCAAATAAAGTACCCGCCGGGATACACAATCCCCAAATTCCATGTGTATAAGGGGACCGGCAATCCCCATCAACATGTCGCTCAGTTCAGGGCTCTTTGCGGCAACACCGGGGGTGATGATAAGCTTTTGCTCCGCCAATTCGTCAGCAGCTTGTCGGAGACGGCATTTGGGTGGTACTTCGAACTTCCAAACGACTCTGTCAAGACTTTCACAGAGATGGAACTACTATTCACCCAGCGTTTTGCAAGTGCTAGTGAACGCACCCCGATCACGGCATTGATCAACGCCAGAGTGAAGCCGGGAGAGACGTGGGTGCAATATGCAATCCGGTGGCGGAACCTATGGTCAAGATGCGAACAACGCATAGAAGAAGCTCCTGTCGTGGGCATGTTCGTGGGTACTCTCGACCCTCAAGCGACAATCTCCCAATTCATGATGTTCTTCAAGCCGACCACCTTCCAGGCCTTGATTGACAAGCTGGCCCAAATGGACCAGATGGGCCATAGGCCTTCCTCTTCAAAGACAGAGCCTTGGAATGAAAAGGGCAAAGGGAAAGCAACCTTCGTTGCCAATACCCAACAACGGCCGAACAACTTAAAGCCGGTTGTTCGCCAAAACAACGTGCATCCACGCCCATCCCTCGAGGAGAGACTGGGATGTCCTTAGTCGTTTCCCCAGGATAAAACGAGGAAACTGTTCGAGCTGGCAGTGCGCAACAAACTCATCAATCTGCCGGATCCATAACGTCCGTTGCAGCCAGGCGATGTCAACAATCCTAATTACTGCCCTTACCACCAAGCAGTAAGCCATCCAATCGAAGATTGTTTCGTCTTCAAAGGCTGGATGGAGGACCAATACCAACAAGGCAAGTTCACATTATCCGAAAATTGGAAGGTGAACCCACCACAACCTCACACCCCTAAAAAGGTGGACATGCCGGGGGCATCGTGCTCATTCATAAGGGAAGCCCCATGGAAGGACGCTCTTTCAGCCAAAACAAAGAGGATGCTGAATGATCTCCAGACATGCCCGGCGATCAGGTGGAAAAACCCGTTGGAACCTCAGATAATTGAAGGGATGCTGAAGCCATGCCCAACTCCGATGATCGGTGGTGATAGCCCGAGCACTCACAACCACCCGTCAAAATCTTCAAAGAAGAAGAAGAAGAAATCCAAAAGGACCGTGAAGCCTGGCGACAGGCGCACGGACTTACATAAACAAATTGACGCACTGGAGGAATACAACCAAAAAGCACGAACTCCCATCACGCTCCAGGAGTTCCTTGGCCACGTCCTTGAAGACGGAGATGATGGAGAAGACTCATCAGATGAATCTGAAGACTACGTAGCAAGTTGTCATGTAATCTCTCACTCGTCGATAGATGATAAAGGAGCTCCTTGCACTGAGAAACGGGGGGCAGGTCCTGAACCAGAACTTTTATGGCCGTCAGACGAGATGATCGATGCCTTCCTGAATGAGATTCGTCTGAAAAGTAAAGCCAATCAGGAGCGTGAGATGACCATATTGGAAAGAGCCAAACGCCGGCGACTAGACGAAAGAGTTGAGGCACTACCATCAAATCAAAAGACATCCGCTGCGGATAAAAACAAATTCAAGACGAGGAAAAGGTTTGCTAAAGCCATATCAATGGGAATGAAACTACCACCCTCTGAAGAAAACACTCTCGGAGGAGTAGAGATGCATCCTAATTACTGCTTATATCATCATAAGATCGCATATCCCACTGAAGACTGCGACTCCTTTAAGTGTTGGTGGCAAGGGTATGTCGCTCACAGGCAATACGTCAACAGAACAAAGCGGTAAGCTCGTAGACAGCGAAAAATATGACAGATGAGCGTAAAAGAATTGCCTGCAATTGTCATAGGGTTGATCCCGGGGCATCACGTGTTCTCACCTTCAGGAGCAATTCCGACGAAAAAGTAGCCCCCGTCCCTCTCTTCAAGGAGTCCATCTCTGAAGGATTGAAGAGTTGCGAGAACATTCAGCCATGCAATTGCGCGATACCCGGAGAGAATCTCAGACCCACAAACAACGGGGCGAACAAAAAGGATAAAGGAATGGGGAAAACGACCTTCGTCGCCAACACTCAACAACAATCGAGTGGCCCTAGGCCGGTTGTTTGCCAAAACAACAAGCGACAACCCCTCTATGAGAGGTTGAAACGTCCTTACTCGTTTCCCCAGGATGAAACAAGGAGGCTGTTCGAAGTGGCAGTGCGCAACAGGCTTATCACTCTACCGGAGCCGAAACACCAGCTACAGCTGAATGATGTCAACAATCCTAATTACTGCCCTTACCACCAAGTATTGGGCCATCCGATCGAAAACTGTTACGTTTTCAAAAACTGTGTTGAAGACCAATACCGACAGGGCAAGTTCACGCTGTCTGAAAACAGGAAGGTGAGCCCGCCACAACCACATGCCCCTAAAAAGATGGATATGCCGGGGGTATCATGCTCATTCATAGGGAAAGCCCCGTCGACCGAAAAGTCAGTAAACTAGAGATTCGCCTCAAATATGGCGACATTGGACCACTATGTCCTAAAACTGGCTGATGACCGAAACGTCTTTAAACTAATGACGGACCACTACGTCCTAAAACTAGCTGCTGACCGAGATGTCGATAAACTACGGTGGATCGCGACATCCCAAAGCCGATACAAAAAAAAGAATAGAAAAAAATTAAAAAAAAAACGGTATGTCCATAAGCAAAAAGGTCACGGATGAAAACCCGAAAGGGCTCCATGAGTAAAAACAGCAGGGCTACCGGCAAGTCTTGTGAAAACCTGAAAGGGCGCAACCTCGTTAGAAAAAAGAATAAAAAGAAAAAACAAGACACGGTATGTCCATAATCAAAAAGGGCACGGATGAAAACCCGAAAGGGCTCCGTGAGTAAAAACAGCAGGGCTACCGGTGAGTGTTTGTGAAAACCCGGAAGGGCGCAACCTCGTTAAAAGACACTTACAGGATCCTCTCGACCTTGTAAGGAGAAACCACCCGCATGAGATCCTTGCGACTCACAAGGGAGCAATACACTTAGGGATCCTCACGATCCCTAAGGAGAAATTACACTTGCGAGATCCTCACGACTCGTAAGGAGAACTCTCTTATGGGACCCTCACGGCTCATATGATTTGAAAGTCTTAAGTTACAGGGACCTGAACATGTTCTTAAGCAACTCCCACAACCTTTAATATTGCCCTACAAGCGGCTCAATACTGGCCCTTGTATACAATCCACGGGCGCGAATAAATATTTCCCTAATAAAGTCCCACCCGTGACTAGGGATATGTCCATATGGTGAACAACCCTGGTAAGTCCTCTCGACTTACAAGGAGAAAACCCTCTTGTAGGATCCTTACGACTTACAGAGGAAAATGCACTTAGGAATCCTCACGGTTCCTAAGAAGAAAACACACCTACAAGATCCTCACGACTTGTAGGAAGAAATACCTTTGTGAGACCCTTACGGCTCATGAAGTCAAAAGCCTTAGTCGACAGAATCCTAACCCTGTTTACTAATCCACCATTGTTCAACATCGACAGAAGCAAATGATGATTCGCTCCTGGCAATATCCCATTTGTAGCGATGCTGATGCCTACAATCGACATCAAATTCCAAGCCCTTTCACGGCAAATGATGATTCGCTCCTGGCAATATCCCAGTTGTAGCGATGCTGATGCCTAAAACCGATATCAAATTCCAAGCCCTTTCACGGCAAATGATGATTCGCTCCTGGCAATATTCCAGTTGTAGCGATGCTGATGCTGAGATTGGCGTCAGATTCCAAGTTCCACACTCGCGATAAAAAAAAATCAGCGAGCCATACATGCATACGAAATAGCCGAAATGATGGGGCAACTTGCAACAAAATCAGCAAGCAAAAATGTATGCATGCAAAACAGCCGAAATAATTGGGCAACTCGCAATAAAAAACAGCGAGCAAAGATAAAATAAACAGCCGAAATGATTGGGCAACTCGTAATAAAAAACAGCGAGTAAAGATAAAATAAACAGCCGAAATGATTGGGCACCGCGAAAAATGGCCGAAATGATTGGGCAATCACGACCTTCGCGATATAAAAAGCTGAAATGATAGAGCATCGTGGAAAGAAATAAAGAAAAATGAAATTTATGCCCTACAGGTGAGATCACATTGATCCCTGTATACAATCCAGGGGCACAAAAAAAGAGGGAACCATACCTTCCCAACAGGCTCCACCAGAAAGTGAAGCCAAATCTCGACGGTTCATAGACAACCTAGAGACAACCTCGACATTTGTCGCAATACAGTAGACGAGATGTCAACAACGGCGTTCCTTCGCAGTCCAGCAGGATGCAGATGCAACGTCAACAAAAGTCCTCACGGTCGAAACAAAGCAGAGTGACGACAAAATCCCAGCTCCACCTCAGCATTCGTCTCGATACAGCAGACGCAATATCAGCAACAGTGTCCTTCCTCCAACAGGATTCGGACGTGCCACAGCAAATGAAGCAAAGGCTAAATTCCTAGCTTTAGGGTCTTAACGACAATTTATATAAAGCCGGAAAGACAATCGGAGATCATCTTGCACCAGTGCGGAGTGGTCACCACTTCGACGATCGTCTCGATACAGCAGACGAGATGTCACCCCAGCGTTCTTCCTCCAACAGGATTCAGATGCGACAGTCAAACAGTGGACCCACGGCAAAGTCCCTAGTTCCAAACCTCGACGGTTCACCAACAACCTAGAGACAACCGCGACATTCGTCTCGATATAGAGGACGCAATGCCAGCAAACGAAGCAAAGGCCAAATTCCTAGCTTCAGGGTCTTGACAGCAAGTCATATAATGCCTGAAAGACTATCGGAGATCATCCCACACCAGCGCGGAGTGGTTATGACTCATCGGGGCTCTCCAAAATGAGCTTAACCTCAAGTAAAAAGTGACATGGAATATCCCTACGCTTGCTCTTTCGACGGTAAGATTACTTGAAGACGTCTTGTCCAGCCCCCGAAGGGATCAGAGACACGACAATCGCAAGGCTACTCGAACAGCAAGATTGCATATCGAGGAATATATCAGCCAACGCGACGGTACGGCGGCCAAAACCCTAAGTACACAGACCCTAACGGACCTCTGTCGTAGAGCAGAGGTTAACTGTGACGTTAGGATATTCTTGCGAGGAGTTCTCAATTCGGCTCGACTCGTGAGGAAAAGCCTTAGGCAGCGGGGATTAAAAAAAACCTGTTTCCTAAGCACTAGGGCCGTGCAAGTCGGTCCAAAACGGACTCTTGCATACTATTCACGGGTCACACTCTCCGAAGTCAAATCTTGATAAGGAGGAAAACAACCGCTTACGGGTCCTCTCAACTCGTAAGAGGGAAAAATTCTCTTATGGGATCCCTCACGGCTCATAAAGTTGAAAAGTCTTAGGCAGCAGATCTGAACCTGCGGCCTAAGTCATCATTATCTCTTGAAGAAGCCATGACAAGATGCTCGCTCTATCATCTGTCAACCATGTTTACTAAGGTAGCATGCTGATAATAAAAGAAAGAAAAAGGCGGAGAAATGACACAAGACATTACAAAGAATGTATATCTTTTATTTATAAACTTGATTGAGTACAAGATACATTATGTTAAAGAATAAAAAAAAATACATTTTTATTTACAAGTACAAATGATACAAAAAGTAGCTACTGAGAAGGAAGTGTCTTTAACAAATCCGCGAGCTGCACTCGCACTTCCTTCAGCGCCTCCTCCTGTGTGGCTGCCGCGGCCCTTCCGCTTCCACCTGGGCCCGCTGCTACAGGTAGGATGAAAGTTGCTCCTCAGCTGCCTGCCGGGCTGCCTCCTGATTAGGTGCATCCCGCTCGACGACGTCAAGCTGTTGCCTCAGTGTTAACCCTTCGGAGAGGCATCGCAGAAGGCCGTCAAAGATAACCTTCAGCTGTGCAGCATTTGACTCCACCCGAGCATGCAGTTGGGCAGATTTACTCGAAGTCTCGCCGCGCTCCTTACGCCTTGAAGTAACTTCCTGTTCGAGATAGCGGAAGTAAGAAGCGCTTTGCTCGATCCATGCCGCCCGTTGAGTGCTCGCGGTCAAGATCTCAGGGGCAAGACACATCGAATCCAGCTGATGCAGAAGGGCATCGATCTCCCTGCAGTGATTAACCCAAGACTCGACGACGCCTTCATTATGAAAATTTACAAGCGCCGCCAACATCAGGTTAACCTCCGCAGCGAAATCTGCGGCAGACGGGGGAGCGTTTGCGTCAAACTCTTCGACATATCCGCTCAGCATGCCCAAGCTCATCGCGGCACCCTTTGGAGATGGACGTCTTAAGATAGGGCCTTCCGGCATCATGACGCGATGCTCAAAGAGGGCCGGAACCGGAAAGACAGCTGAAAAGACAAAACACAATCAGATGATAATTCAAGAAATATAAGAAAGTCATCAATGAGGGAGTTTACTATACCAGCTACAGCAGGCGGCAAAGCTGGGAGGACCGGTGGCGCAACCGATCCCCTATCTCCTTCTTCGATTTGTAACACTGCAATCAGGGCAGGGAAGAATCAGAAATAATTCCATTACTGAAAAAGGAAGGGTATTAATTGAAAATCATACTCACCAGCGCCGCTAGAAGAAGCAAGCTCCTATGGGAAGGAGAAGTGTGGATGGAGCACCTGGTAGAGGTGATCAAAAAGCACTCCTGCAAGGACGCAATAGTATAACATCAATACATGAATTATACGGCCGAGAGATGAAACTGATGGGTCGCGAATCCATACCTTCCAGCATCTACGATGGTACGAGAGAAGGCTGAGAGGTGGCTACCGCCAAAGCAGTAGCTGACGGCGCTCCCTCGAGCAATGGAGCATCAGCACTGGCCGCACCTGCGTTAAAAACAAAGATAAACCTGTCAGGAAGGATTGCAAGATAAAGAAAAAATGACAGTAATCCGAAATTTACCTGATGATCCGCCAGCCGAGACGGAGGCGTCTCCCTCCTCCATCGACATGAGTCCACCTCCCGTGGCCTCATCACCAGACTCTACGGGGGCCGTCGTCGTGCTCGCGAGGCCAGGAGACGGTGGAGGACCGTAGGAGGGGAGATCAATGATCGGAGCATTGCCAGACTCTTAGGAAAGAGCGGCCGGCTCTTCCTCAGGAATCATGCTCGTCTCACCCGCTACTCCCTCGGGCTCAGCAGTCACGGCCGACTCGTCCACCGTTGCCATGGGGTCATTGGTCTCAGGCGTTCCATCCGCTGCTGCCCCAGACCCGGCTGAAGCAGCTGTCTCATCCGCCGCTACCTCGGGCTCGGCATCGGCCACCTTCTTAGGCATAGTGGACGTGACCGTTTCGTCAGCTACTGGCTCGGGCCCGACAACCCCGGCTACATCGCCCACCGTCAGCTCGGGTTCAGCCAGTACCTCCTCCACTGTCCCCTTAGGCTCGACGGTTTTCGCCTCCCCTTCGGTTGGACTTGGCCCTGCATGACAAGATATATAAGAACCGATAGGTTTATAATTCTTACAGCAAAATCTTGAAAGCACACTACCTGAGGTAGACTGATCGTTGGTCTCCCAAACTGCATGTGTCTCCTGTCTGTGAGCAGTGGACAAGGCGACCGGAGACTCTTCCGAAGGAGGAGGAGCATGAGGAACGGTGCTTGGGCCTGCTCCCACGGCCAAAGCAGCTCTGCGCTCCTTCGCCTTGCGCCTCAACCGCTTCCTCTCCTCCCAAGCCGTCACGACGGACCTCTTCGAAGCTTCCTTCATCAAAGTGTCATCGTCCTCGTTTAGAGTTGCCTCCAGAGCCTTCAAGGCATCTCTCATCAGCTCCTCAAGTCGGGTCTCTCGCGGTAGCCCCGAAGAGGTCGGGACTTCAGTAGCTGGCTCGGGAAGAGCCCCCGCATCGACGTGCGCAGAAGATCCCGCGGTCCCTGCAATAAGACAAAAAAGGTTAGATTGACCGTCACAAAGGAGAATAAAGACTTAATGAATCGAAATGTACCGAGGCCTAAGGATGCTCTGAGTCGTTCCTCCTCTTGAAAAGTTTTGAGGGAAGCGGCAATAGCTTCTTCAGTGGTGATGCCTGTTTAAAGAGAAGAGGGGAAAAGCATTAGTCAAAGACAATAATAAAAGTACGATGCAGTAAAAAAAAATGCAACTAGTGATTACCTGATTGCGCAAGCTTAGCTAGCCACGCGTCGCGCCTCGCGAATCGCTCTGAAGCTACGATGGTGGCCGCCAGATCAGTGTCATCTGGCGGCATAACTAATCCTTTGTTAGTCCCGTACTCACCCAAGCCCTCGCTATAGGGAGCATGAGGTTCCTGACCGAACGCAACGTCAGCTGAGAGGATCGACTTCTTCTTCCTCTTTTGCGCGCGGACCCTAGTCGCACCCAAGATCAACTTGCGCTTTGCAAGCACCATAGGGCGGCGGGTCCCGATATCCGCGCCCACGCCGGACTCCGGCGAAACCACATTTACCGTCTCCACTGGAGCACGGGGCACTGGTGGCACGTCCGCAGTAGCACGAGGTAATCCGCGCGGAGGGCTCAACACGCGCGGTGGTCCAGCTCCAGCATCCTTCAGTGGAGGAACGACCGGGGTCCTTGGCTTTAGGAGAGCCTTGCGGTCGCCGCCGGGAGGCGCGCCCTTACGTCCAACCAACATGCGCTTCTCCTCACGGATAACTAGACCCATTGCGTGCGCGTACCAAGCCACGTACGCATGGAGGACCCGGGGGACGCGGCTCGGCTCGCTGATGAAGAAGTGGGAACCCGTATTCAGCCGCGTAAAATGGTGCAGCGTGCTCCGTATCCCCTCCATGATGGCCGCGGGCTCTTCCAAAAACGCCTCCAGCGGGACCCCCTAATTATAGCTGGATTGTTGGGCGAACCGGTGGGGGTTATACCTCATGAAAAGCGCCGTCTCGTTCTGCCTGAACACCAGGTAGCCCGGCCGAATGGAGTAGAGGTGAAGAATCTCTCGGGCTTTCAGTACGGAGGCCCCGTCCTTGAAGCCGTCACGCAGCACCACCACAGCCTTGGAGGTTTCTGAGCCAATGGTCACGACTTTATCCATAAAAGAAATCATCGCTCCGACCAGGTGTGGACGAAGGAGCAACCCCCTAGCCTCCCGCGAAGGCGCATTCACGATCGAGACGCCGATCAGCCGTATGACTCTGGGGAGTCTGCAGCTCTCAAAAAACGAAGGGCTCGTGTGGATGTCGAACACCCCGTGCACATGCATTTCCATCCACGAGGTGAAGTAGTGCATCGGGAAATTGGCAGGCTGCACCCCAGGTTCATTAGCGTCCGCCGCCACGCTAAGTCCATTATATAGATGAGCCAACACGGCGATTCCTATTGACAACTGCAGGCTAGCCACCATCCGATGCGCTGGGTAGAAAACGGACAGCCGCATGTAGCGCGGGTGCATGGGGAGTGCGAAGCTGCACAGCCATAATCCCATGAACCCTAAAAAGAAGGTCTCCTCATCAATACCCGGGGTGGCGATTTCTGATAATGGCATGATGGCGGCGTCAGGGAGATAGAAATACTTTTGATCGTTTTCCAATATTGGTCGACGATCTAAGCCGAAGCTGAAAGGATCATCGAGCTTGGCGAACTTTTCACCCCGCTCCGATAGAATCTCCGGTCAAAGGAAGCGGGCGATAAAATCTGCGAAACTAACTCCCCGAACTCCTGATTCCATATAGAGACCTTCGTATATGTTCAGCACCTTCACCAAGCCCGGAAACCGGTGCTGAATAGCATTCTCCGGCATCAAATCAAATACCAGCGGCTTTGTGGTGAAGACGTACTCGTCAGGAGAAAGCAGCTCCTCGTAATGCTCCCCCCTCACCGGCAAGCCCGAGATCTCGATGAACTCTTGCAAGGAGATAGAGACTTCCCTGTCCATCATAAGGAAGGTGTGGGTGGGGATGTTCCATTGTTCGATGAAAGCCTTAACCCACCATGTTGGAGGAGCGGGGTACTCAAACAGCGAGACGTAGATTGCGGAGTACAGACTGATCTTCATCAGATGCGCCCTCTTCGCTGACAGGATATATCTGGCCCACTGCGCCGGTTGTCGCGGGGTCAATCCAATATTGTAAGCCTGTCCCCAAGGGCGTGCTTCACCCTGACATATGCGCCGCCCCAAGATGTCCACGGCCTGCGGCGGCTGCACGGGAATGGCAGCGATCGAAGGCTGGAGAAGGTCCTCTGAATTCCAGTTCTTGACCTCCACGGCATACTTCACCGGGGGTTCATCCGCATAGGGGATCGACGAGATGGGCTCAGACGGCGTTGCGGAACCGAAGCTTCGGCGACCCTTGATGATGTCGTTATACCACCTACCCCACAGGTGAAGGTTCTTGTGCTCGGGGTCATGAGCCTTAATGAGAGCGAGCACCTCCCGGTCCACCGGCGCTTCGGGAAATCCTTCCTCCGAGCGAACAAATGGGAAAGAAAAATCAGCAGACATGTTGCCTATAAAAAGAAGGAGGACAAAAGTCAAACGTCAGTGCTATAGTCTTAATTTCTGACACTTGGAACTTTAAAATTTATACCACACTGCAATACAGTGGATAGGGGACCAAAGGGGGACCCACAAAATCTAGATAACAATGCATCAGTCAATAAGACAGCCCCATCATTGGATAGGACATTCAATTAATGAGGAGATCCCCAAAAGAATACTCTCATTAAATGAGAAATCCCTAGAGACAAGGAGAAATTCTCCTCTTTCAGAGCAAAGCTCTGTCACAGAGTAACACTTGTCAAACTCTGGTCTCAAGGGAATAAAATTCCTTAAAGAGCCTAACTCTGTAATAATGATGGAAATATCCATCAAAAGGAAAATTAATTCTTAAAAAAAAATTAATTCTTAAAAAATTAAAAATTTTGGGATCTTAAAGATCCATGAAAACTCTTAAGAGTTCTTCATTTTTAGATCAAGAGATCTGTGTTTTGCCAAAGAGCAATGCTCTGTTCATGGATTAAGAAACCCTGAAACAGATTCATAAGAGCAAGGCTCTGTTGGTGAAGCCCCAAGGCGGTTTTCTTTATATCAAAGATCTATGAGAGCAAGGCTCTGTCCATTAAAATTAATTTTAATTTAATTATTGAAATTTTTACCTAAAAGGTTTTAAGAGTTTAACTCTTGGAGTTCTTGAAAGCAAGAGCAAGGCTCTGAAGTTCTGAAAATAAAGATTCTTGAAGATGGTGAACATCTGTTGAGGACCAAGGGTCCTATTTATAGGCGCTTGCGCCCCTTCAACTCCTCAGTTGATCTGACGGTTGAGATCTTGCCACCGCTGCACTCACGTGTGCGCCACGTGAGTGCAACGGTGGGGGGGGCATTTGTTTCCGCAATCAGAGAAAAGCTCTGTTTGAATTTCAAAAATTCAAAAATTGAAGCAACGCTTCAGATTCCTTACGCTGCGCGCAACGCGCCACGTGTCAAAAGCTGACACGTCAGCGCAGCGCCTAAGGCAGCGCTCCCAATCAGAGCAAGGCTCTATTTAAAATGAAAATAAAGGAAGCAACGCTTCAGCTGGGTTGCGCTCTGCGCTGCGCGACACGTGGCAGCGCAGGTGCGCTGCGCGACACGTGGCAGCGCAGTTGCGCTAGCGCAGTTGCAGGTGCGCTTGCGCAAACTGTGCCAGCACTAAAACAGAATTAAAATTCTAGAAAGATCTTTCTGATCTTGTTAAAACAAGAAGATTATCTTCTGTAAAACAAAAGCCCGTGGATCAAAGATCCAACGGTGGCGAAAATCCCAAAATCACTCAGAGAAAGATCTCTTTAACTGATTTAACAAATCAAATGGCACTATAAAAAGGCCCCTAGACTCCAAGTCTAAAACACATTGAAGATCATTGAGAATTCACAGCGCTCTTCTAAAAACTTTGAGAAGAACTCGGAAAGAAAAGAAGGTAAACCTTTGAAAAGAAGAATTTCTTCTAAAAAGATCAATGATCTAAGAACAAGATCAAGATCTTAAAATAAAAAAAAGAGATAAAATAAGAATAAAATAAGAAGTAATTTACTTCTTCTTTAGATCTTTCTGATCTAAATAAAGGCATTGCCTTTTGTTGAACCATTGGTTCTGGAATCTTTAAAGATTCTTTTCTTTAATCCAAAAATTGGATTAAGATATTAAACAGTGCCCTGCACTTATAAATCTGCACTGTTGTGCTCTTGGGTTGGCGCAAGCCAGCAGAGAGCGCCACGTGTCAGCCCCAGAACGAACTGCGCTATACGCTACTAAAACAGAGCACTGCTATCTTGGTTTGGCGCAAGTCACCAGAGCGCGCCACGTGTCAGAAGCGCAACGGCGTAGCGCACTGCGCTAGCATACTTGCGCTCACCAGAGCGTAACACGTGTCACCTCCACATAGACTTGCGCCTTGCGCTCATCAATTGGCGCAAAAGCGCCTGACAAGCCACGTGGCACACTTTCAGAAGATTTAATGCTCTGCATTATTTAAAAGAGGGACAGAGCCCAATTAAAAAGGCCTAACAGGACTGATAAAAATGCCATGCATTACTTTAAAAAAGGGCAGAGCCCAAACAGAGGTCTGTTAGACCAAAACAAATGTTGTGCATTTAATTAAAAGCCCAATGCTAAGCATTAATAAAGGGCAGAGCCCAAGCAAAGGCCTAATAGGCCAATGATAAATAAAATGTTGAACATTTTCTACTGGACTTGGCCCAATACTGGCCGTAAGTCTTCAAATTAACATTGACTGAGCACGACTGCTCTCTTAAATCAATTTACACCCGGTTCAAGGGTACATCTCCGAACTCCTCTGATATTTGTCGTTGTAATCCTTCAATGTCTTCAGAGAGGTAACGGGTCCCGAAAACCACACATCGATACGGACTGCGGGGTCCTTAAACTCGTGGACCGAAATGTCCTTAAACTAATATTCGTCCCAAAATGGGAACGTTGGACCGAAATGTCCTTAAACTAATGTTCGTCCCCAAATGGGAATGGTGGACCACCATGTCCCTAAACTGGAAATCGACCGCAATGTCATTAAACTAAACAATAGAGCCAATTGCTCTCTTGTCGGATCCAAACGATCCCGTTAAGTTGATCTTAGTCTGGAGATTAAGCTAACATATCCTTAACGAAAGTTTAAGTTGATCTTAGCCTTAAATAGGGCTAACGTATCCTTAAACCAAAACCCCAAACCCAAATCTAAGAAAATACGGATTTGGACTAATCCACGTCCTACGGGCGACGACATAAATTAGTCTCCGTATACAATCTACGAGCAACCACAAACAAAACAAACACCCACGACACGAAGTGAAATTCTGGAGAAGGAGAAAGTTGTTACCGCGATGCGGTAGTGTAATTAACTGCAGGGGCTTGCGCCTGCAGGGAAGAGCATCCCCACAATCAAAAACCCCTCAAGCGAGGGGGAATCTGACGAAGTCTGCTACTTCGGCCGCATCTGTCTAAACCTCCGATACACGGTGCCATAAATCAATTTGGCATCTTCGGAGAGGTGGACGGATAAAACCAAATAGCATCTGCCCCGAATATCATGCAAGACGAACCTGCGCGGTCGCGTCTCTGTGTTCGGAGGGGAACGGGTACCATGGCTGGTCATTTGTATGATATCGAGGAAATTGTCTCTTACGAAGAAACTCGCATTTAGGGTCGTTTTCAAGACCAAGAGTATACTGCCACTCAATGCGCTGATGTGATACATTGCTTTCATGATCACAATGTCCGATTTCTCTCTCGTCGCTCTGTCCTTTTGAAGATCGTCATTAGGTCGATCTGGGAAGCTTTACCTGGGATTTTTGAGGCTATGCCGCTCCAGACACTTGATGACACTGAGGACAAAGTGCATTCAGTATATCTAATAGGCCTGATCTCGAAAAAACTGAGAGATGATCTCGTAACTATCTTGCATTGTGTCTTCTAATAGAAAGCAATAATATCCTCATACCAGAAGATGGAGACTATCAGCAGTGATCTTGAAGCTTGGATCTGACAGAAAATGCATAAGAAGATTGTCGATGAAGCCATAGATTCCTTGATTAAACTCGCTTTCGAGTTCGAGAATCCGTGTCCAGAATTTAGCATTTTGCCACTGTAGATCATAAATGATATAGTAGCGCTTGCTTTTAATCTTATCTTTTTGTTTCCTTTGTAGTCATCCTCAGCTGACAGTATGTAGTTCTTTTTTCCTGAAGTATGAATGAAAAGCATCTTTTCCTTTCATATATGAACTTTTCTTTTCTTTTTGTGCTGAAATGGCTTATATTAGTTTATTTACTCATTCCGGAGCATTCAGTTTATCCTTCCCTTAGGCATATGGATAAACTCGTTCTAACATTACATACATTACCCCTATCGATATAGGCGTCCGTTAGGTATGTGGTGTCGGGTTAAGTCCATCGCATGTTACGTCAGCAGATATCATTTCGATCTACGTCTAGGAAGGTCGCTGGTTTCGAGTAGATACGTACTTCTTGTATCACCCAACCCTACCGCTGGAGGATAGGTCTCAAGTAACCTTCCTAAGCCATTATTTCCGTATTTCCGTCAGATGGTTCATCATTAGGCGCACTGTGGAGCTTTACCTTAAGATCAGACTCTCTTCTTTGAGGAGTCCCAAGGAAGTCAGAGCCGCATCAGTCAGGTGGGTTAACATCCGATGGTTTTTAGGCTTTACATGTATTTCCATCGAGACCCAAAGGTAGGAATATGCCATCACTTAGCTTCATTTGGACCCTTGGGTCCTTAACGACGGTGTCTGCACCCTGCTAGAATGAAAGGACGTCGAGATAATCTCTAAGCTGTAGATGTTGCCATCGAGATCTAGAGCTGGGATTTTGCCATTACTCTGCTTTATTTTGACCCTATGGTCCTTGATGACATCGTAATCGTATTTCACTGAAGTGAGTCGGACGTCCATGGCCTACGGAAGTCGAGATTCGAACTATCTGCAGGGCAGGAAAAAATTTATTTTATCATTTTCTTTATTTTTTATTCTCCGTGATCCTCTACCATTTCAGCTTCTTATATCACGAAATTCGCAATTGCCCATTCATTTCGGCTATTTATTCGCGGTGTCCAATCATTTCGGCTATATTTTTTACTTGCTGCTTTTTATTGCGAGTTGCCCTGTCATTTCGGCTATTTTGTATGCATTTTTTTGTCTGATACTAGCTTTGGCATCAGTATTGCTACAACTGGAACATCGTCAAGAGCGACTCATCATTTACCATCGTCTTTCTTAGACATAGGTGGCTTAGAAAACGAGGTTAAGATTTCGTCAACTAAGGCTTTTTAATGTTTATGAGCCGTGAGGGTCTCATAAAGTTATCTTTCTCTCAATGAGTCGAGAGGATCTCTTAGGAGCATTTTCCCCCCTAAGAATCATTAGGACTCTTAAGTAAATCTTGTAAGTCGTAAGGATCCTACAAGAGTACTTTTCTCGTTGCAAGTCGAGAGGACTTACAAATGTCGTCCACCATGTGGAACTTGGGTTTGTTTATATTTATTTGTGCCCGTGAATTATATAAAAGAGTTGAGATCAAACTATCTGTAGGGCTATTTTAAAGGGGTATAAGATGGCTTAGACATAGGTTCAAATCTATAATCTAAGGCTTTTGAATTCTATAAACCTTGATGGTCTCATAGAGGGGTGTTTTCTCCTTACGAGTCGAGGGGATCTCGTAGGTGCATATTCTCCTTGGAAATCGTGGGGATTCTAAACTTTCTTTTACCTTTGTGAGTCGTAAGGATCTCACTTAGATATTCTCCTTGCAAATCGAGAGGATTTTGCAAGTGTATATTTTTTACGAGTTTGCGCCCTTTCGGATTTTTACCAACTCGCAGGCAGTCCTTCTGTTTTTACTCACGGAGCCCTTTCGGGTTTTCATCCGTGTCCATTTTTCTTATGGAAAAACCATTTTTTACGAAGCTCCGTAGATGGTGATTCAACATTGCTAGATGGTGAGATTCTCAGAAGTAGTCTCTCCGCATTTGACCCAATTGTTTGCCGGTAGGACCTGGGTACGATATGGATTATTTATGCCTGTGGATTGTATATAGTAGCCAATTTGGAGACTGTCCGTAGGGCAGCAAATATTTTTGGGGAGACTGCATCATCGGTGGAGTTTCATAGACGATGGGACTTCAGGTGTAACCTCGCAGATGGGACTTGAGTTGCAATCTTCATCGGTGGGACTTTAGTTGAAATGTTGATATCAAGGAGCATATTAGTTTAGGGACATCACGGTCTAATATCATCATATATAGGGTGACGTATTAGTTTAGAGGCACTTCGGACCAACATTTTCATGCATAGGGCAATGTATTAGTTTAGGGACATCTCGGTCCAACATCCCTTGCTTGGGACAGATATTAGTTTAAGGACAGTTCGGTATAACATTAGTTTAAGGACATTACAGTCCAACAACCCCGTGTTCAGGGTGATATACTAGTTTAGGGACATTTTGGTCCAACATTCCGGTTTAGATATGATATATTAGTTTAGGGACATTCCGGTCCAACATTATCATGCAAGAAGTGATGCATTAGTTCAGGAACATCTTGGTCCAACTTCCTCTTGTTTGTGACAGATATTAGTTTAAGATCATTTCGGTCCAGCATTAGTTTAGGGACATTACGGTCCAACATAAGTTTAGGGAAATTACGGTCCAACATCAGTTTAGGGACATTGCGGTCCAACATCCCAGTGTTCGGGGCGATATACTAGATTAGGGACATTTCGGTCCAGCATTAGTTTAAGAACTTTACGGTCCAACATCCCCTTGTTTGGGATAGATATTAGTTTAAGGATATTTCGGTCTAGCATTAGTTTAGGAACATTACGGTCCAACATCCCCTTGTTTGGGGAGAAGTGGTTAGCTCTCAGAGTTCCGACTTAGGAAGATAAGGAACGGACACAGGCGTCGTCATTTATCAGTGACCTAAGTCGCAACACTTTAAGCATAATATTTCTTGAGAAATCAACCTTTTATTGGTCAATATATTCTTTCTTCGTGCACATCCATGAGTTGGTAATCCCTAATTTGGTAGACTTCCTCTATAACATACGGGCCTTCATAATTCGATTCGAACTTCCAACGTTTTGTGCGGTTAGGGATCATGGGTATTTTGACAATCGGTACAAGTTCGCCTTGGTAGAATTTTCTCAGTCTGGTCAGACTTTCATATGATTAGGTCATCCTTGCTCGATGGGATTCCAGGCTTTGCTGTGTTGCGAGACGGTTTTTGTCAAGTGCCTCCAGTTCTTCGAGTCGGGGTGAGCGTTATCTTCATCCGTAAGCTCATGGTGAACTTCCTGTTGGGTTTCCTAGCACGGCAGCAAAGTTTCGGGAGGCATCGTCCATGCCAATTTCAAAAATTTGTCATTCTAGATAACCCTAACCCTAGAATCGAAACTAGAAAATCCAACGAAACATAATGTAAACACTTTCCATCTAAAGTGAACAAGGAATACAACCTTTGTAGACCGGTCCTTCACTTCAATAGCTCCGTGTAGTAGTCCCTTCGCTGCGATCACGAACTCCCAGACTCTAGAGAGGCTCCTATGAAGAAACTAACAAGCTTGCATCGAAGTCTTTGAGACCGAAGATGATCTACGTCGAGGAGACACTAACCCAAGCTATCTCTTCACTAATGGTGAGATTAGTGAAGAAAACACCCTAAACTAAATGGCAAGTAGTAGAGGATGATGAAGTAGGAAGTGGGCTCACTTTAGTTTCATTTTTCTCACACTAATTCTTCACTTGGAAAAAACCTAGAAAGCTTTTTCTTTTGTTGAAGAAGAAGAAGAAATGAAACTTATGAGAGAGTGAGGTTAGAATTGCAACCATGGGTGAGTAAGTATCATGCCTAACTCATGTAGAGAATAAACCAAGGTCAAGGGTTAAGGTTGGGTTAACAAATATCTTAAGGAATGACAAAAGAGTGGACTTGGTAAATGTTTTACAAGCTTCATCCAAGCTTGAAACATTGACTAAGTCTTCCCTATTTTGTGATAACTTAAGTGATAAATATCAAACCCTAGCTTTAACCCTAGCATGGTATAAGTCTCATACATTCATGTTGCAAGTGTAACCTACCATGACACAACAATATATATCACATATATATTTTGTGTGCAAATAGAAAACAATACATATATCACATATATGTAAAGTGTATCAAATGTGAGAAAAGAAAAGCTTAAGTGAGCTAATATTAGTTAATGTAATTTAATATATCAAATATATAATTCTACATTAAATTATTAAATCAACACTTGATTTAATAATCTGGCTATAGTGTGTATAACCGACTAATATCAAATGCAACAACTTATCGAATCAACACTTGATCCGATAACCTGGATATATCACATATAACCGACCAATGTCACAAGTCACGAGAATAGAATGCGGTATCACATATCGCATTAATCTCGGTCCAGCACATATCACATATGTGCTCCTACTCCGTTTGGCTTGAGCCAGGAAACCTCTGTGTAGGACTCTAAAGACTCGTCAATATGCCAGCAGTAGGTGATGATCATATCAAACACCCACAAGCCGCAAGCGGTCTGCTAAATGTAACGGTCACCCGGGTATTAAGAGATCAGAAGATCAACAAGCAAGCCTGCTCATACTCCTGTGAATCCACTCAGTAACACTACCGTACAGTCCAGTCTCTTCGTCTGATATATCGCATATCACAGCCTGGGGGTGGTATAACGTCAGACCCCAATAGCCTGATAAGTCATGCCGATATAAGGTCCATAAAAGTTCGAAAAACTACTGATAACACTTACTAGTAGATCTCAGCAACCCTGTCCAGGGATTTCCTGTTATGGTCAATCGAGCATAGCGCAACATCAACTCCCAATACTGGGAGAGACGAAACCCCTCGTATCACTCATTGCCTCCATGTGACTCGGGTCTGTACCCAAAAACCACCTTTTCGCACGATCTCTTGACCGTGTTATGGTGGAAATCAAAGCACAGTAGGAATCACACAAGACTCTATGACGATCTCGGGTCTACAGACTAACCTGTACCAGTGTCACCAGAGAACTGCTATCCGACGATAGGTATAATACCATCTATGAGTTCTCGGTGAGTCCTTCCAGTGTACCCAGTCTCTACTGAGCACTCGTATACCTTCTCTGATGTCAAACACCAACGGATATGGGATCATCCATCGCCCATCATATGGGTCGAGAAGCGTATACGCTAGTCTACTCTGGAGTATGGATGCCCTGTCTCGATACTCCCATGACTAGGAACATTTGATGGATGTACTTACCGACTCCCTGTCCCCACTAGTATAATCCTGGTAGTCAAGTACTCTCCCGGTAATAGAGAGACAATAAGTGTACATGTTAAGATAAAGTGCAACCAGATAGCAAACTATCATGTCGAGCAAGAAAGTCTTCCCTATATATGTCCAATTATCCACTACAATATATATCACATGTACAGTAATGGCCTCTAGGACATACATATAACTAACAATCTCCCACTTGCACTATGTCCATCTATTGTAGTATCCAATACCTAACAATTTAGAAGTGGTTGTGGTATCCCATACTCAACCATCCCCTAGAAGTCTCTCTAGGGGTAAGGCCTTTGTGAGTGGATCCATTGTGTTATCCTCCGTGTCTACTCTCCAATCCTCGATCCCTTAGAGATCATCCATCTCCCTGATCAGGTGATACTTATATCAGAATATGTCTGGATTGCTGATGGGACCGGTGTTCCTAGGACAAAACCACAACTCCATCGTTGTCACAATAACACTTATTGGACGCTCAATGGTAGGAACCATGTTCATCTTATGAACAAGAAATGCCCAGACAGCCACTTTGGCAGCATCGTTGGTAGCAATGTATTCAGCCTTTATCGTCTAGTATGTCACGGTATCAAGCTTGGAACTCTTCCAACATATCGTCCCTGCACTGAGGGTAAAGACAATGCATGTGACTGACTCTCAGTCAAACTTATCACTCTGGAAGCTGGAACCAAGAACTTTCTTTTAGTGCTTCTCAAGTACTTAAGAATGTCCTCCACAACTTTCCAGTGATTCTCCTAAGATCCGATTGATTCCTGATCACTACACCTTGTGAGTCATCTACATAACATCGCATACTCTGATAGAGCCTACTGCCGAAGCATAGGGTATCCCTTGCACGCGGGCTCTCCCTAAATCAGTCTCGGAAGACATCTTTTTGGAGAGAGTGATCCATGAGTAAATAAGCGAACCACTACGCTTAGAATCATCCATACTAAACCCCTTTAGTACGGTGTTAATGTACCTAGATTTGGGATACTCCCAACATCCACTTAGATCTATCACCATAGATCATAATCCATAAGATATAGTAGGTATCATCCAAATCTTCTATTGAGAATCCCCGTTATAAGAGGAGCTTGACCGAGTGTAGCATAGGAAACCATTTCCTATCAAGAGTATGTCATCTACGTACAATACATGGAAGACAACCTTACTCTCTACAACCTTCTTGTATATACAAGGTTCATCTACCATTTTGATGAAGTCAAACTTTTTGACTACCACATCAAAACAGATGTTCCAACTCCGCGTTGCGCGCATTGATCCTGATGGACTTAAGCATAGCTTTGAAAGTCTTAACTTTTCCATCTACACCAAGAATCTTCTCAAGATCCACTTACTCCTGATGGGTTTTACCCCTTTAAGTGCAACATGCAAAGTCATACTTTGTTGGTGTATATGGATTCCATCTTTGATCGCATAGCATCGAGCTATTTCACAAAGTCCCTTCTCGTGATGGCCTGCCTGAACCTAGTTGGGCCATCATCTACCGTGATGCAATCCTCGCTCACACTGGCACCGAGAAGACCGTAGTATCTCTCAAGTGGATGGGGAATCTTACCAGATTCACGGAGAGGACGAGGTTCGTTGGAAACTATTGAATCCTTTGGTTTCACCAAATCATCAGCTGTTAGTTTGTCTAGCTGGAACTCCTTCCAGTTCTACCTCATGACTACAAATTTCTTCACAAGAAATTCCTTTTTCCAAAAATACGGCATGCTGAGAAAAAAAACACCTTTTGCTTCTCAGAGTGGTAGAAGATATTCCCTTGCGAATGTTCGGGATATCCTAACATACTTGTATAGAACCGACCTTGCCTCGAGCTTGTCCGGATTTTGCTTTTCAACATAGGCCGGACAACCCCACATCTTAACTCGTTTAAGACATGGTCTCTTCCCATACCAGATCTCATATGGAGTGGTAGGAACTGATTTGGATAGAACCCCATTCAATAGGTATGCAGCTTCTCAAGTGCATAACACTAAATGGAAACAGGCAACTCAGCAATACTCATCATAGAGCGCACCATATCTTATTGGGTGCGATACCTCCACCCCGATACACCATTGTGTTGTGGTGTACTCGACGGAGTAAGCTGAGAGAGAATCACATTCTCCTTTAAATAATCCAGGAACTCCATGCGAAAGTATTCCCCTCCTCGATCATATCGAAGGACTTTAATACTTTTACCCGTCTGGTTCTTAACTTCAGGCTTATATTCCTAGAATTTCTTAAAGAGTTTCAGACTTGTGTTTCAACAGGAACACATGTCCGAATCTTGAAAGATAGTCGATGAATGTAATGAAGTACCAAGAACCAAACCTGTCATTTGTAGATATAGGACCGTATACATCATCATGCATCTGTCCCAAGAGTTCACTAACTCTTTCTCTGTTTCCAGTAAACGGAGCTATGGTCATCTTATCTTTATGACAAGACTGGCAAGTATTATATAATGAAAATTCGAACAGACATATTCATCCTTATATAACTTAGCTGGTCGTGTCGCATTGATATGACCTGGTCTACAATGACACAAGAAGGATTCGTTCATTTCCGAACTACTCCTCTTGTGTGTGTTCTACATACTTTGAACTGTGGTTTGATTTAGAACGTATATGCTATTATATAACGTGCCTGATCGAATCAACTCTTGATTCCGGAAAATGTTCACAACATTATCCTCCTCTACAGAATTATATCCTTCTTTAACTCATTAAAGAAACCGATGTAATGTTCTATATCAGGTTTGGTATGTAATAACATTCGTTCAGAATTAATGTATAAATACAATGTGATATCTGCGAACTAACTTGGCTGCAATAATTACGCTATTCTCTAACACTTAGAGACATATCACCCATTCTTAGTTCTCTACCTTTCTGTAGCCCATGTAACTCTTACATATGTGGGATCTTTTATCTGGTATCTCATACTTAGGACGTAGAGAAAACTAAGAAACAGTTCTTGGTAATGAACACATCCGAAGAATATGCATCAACATGCTTATTCCTCGAATGGGTCGTGTGGAAATCCGGAAATTCCCCTATTTCCTGTTCAGACTTATAACAATTATAAGATAGAGCGGAACCAACGTTCCCTAGCTCAGTATAATAAGCAGGTTCGGTCAATGCATCCATATTATTCTCTTAATTAAGGCGTGACATGGTCGCTACCAGGAGAGAGAGAGAGAAGAAAACACTCTACGTGCGGTCTTGCAGGATTAGATTGGTTGTTAATTTATCTAATCCGGATGGTTCCCACTGTTTTAGTCAAATCTACCATTAAGTCCTAAAAGTTAAGACTGGCCGGGATTAATTACACCCTACAAGTTCACTAATCTTTCGGCCAGGCCAGTGTCGGTACTTTGAGGGAGGTTCCCCGTGCTTTCGTACGGACCTAATTAAAAAAACCTCGTTTTCCCAGGGGTGTAACCCCGTTAACACCTTTCTAGACACCTACTTGATCGGCTAATTGTCATGTGTAAAACTCTCCCAAGAGTAACTCTTACTCGCAGTGGGTATCGGGATCCAACTATCTCATAGAAGGTATGCAATCTCATTGCAAATTTCAACACTTGAAATTCCCGATAATATTTTTCCCCAAGCGTCCTATGACCTTGACAGAGATCAACAAACCAAAGGCTGCTAGTCAAGTTCAACCCGTCATTTCTTGATTGAAATAAACCCACCCGACGACCCTTGACAGAGGTCAACAAGGTCGTACGACTACCCTAATCCAATCACATCAAATGCTTTGCAGATAAGCACTAATCAGCTACCGCACACTACGCCTTGACAGAGGTCAACAAACGCAGCACGAATACTAAAAATTACTTATCTGAAATGACGGAGGGCTACGATAGGTTTTTAAGAAAACCCTTTGCATAACCCTTTGCGTAATGAATTTGATATCATTGTAGAATCGAGTGATTTTGAAAAAAGGTGGCTTTTTTAGGCTTTTACTAGTTTTGCTAAAGAGTTCACTCCCGGTGAAGGGATCTCGGCTCTTTCCTTATCGAATAAGGTGCAGGATATTTCACAAATACCACTATGCAAAGAAAAAACTATAGAAGCAATCAAAAGACAAACCGAGTGGGTTGTAGCATCTGCCAGTTTCGCTAAAGAGGTCACTCCCGGTGAAGGGATCTCGACTCTTTCCTTATCGAATAAGGTTCTGGATATTCTATAAGGAATACCGCTATGCAAAGCAAAAACTAGAGCTATCAGTTTTTAAATACGTTTCTACAGCATCTTTAGGCTTCTTTTTCTTTCATTAATCTCATTAATGAAATCCCATCAAATTATGCTTCCTAAGCATCACATAAGAAACGAAAGCAGCAATAATTATTATATCTCATATATATAATATAGGCATTCGTCTCAGAACATATCAAGTTATCACATCACAGAATATCAGCAGCAGAAGAATTACATATGAAATATTGGATATACTAGAAATTCCGTGTTTTAAATTAAGCCAGTATAAAACACGGATTCCACGGTTGTGATGAATAGCTAAACCCACATCCCTAGACCCCTACGAGAGCAGCAAGCAACCCTACCAATTCTAGAGTTAGGTGACCCGGTCTCAACTCCTTGAGATGGTCTCCCACCGGACCTTAGAATCCAGTTACTTGTGCTCCCCGCCTTGGATCTATCCTAATGCGGAAAAGTAAATAATATACATCAATGGTGACATCATCCTCAATCCGGAAGTGCCCCAGTAAAAGAATATTACATACAAGTTTTTGCATGAATGAAAATGAAAAACTCTCATCTCACATAAAAACCCCTGAGAATTCAAAATACGACGATCCAATATAACATATCACAGCAACACATAACATCACATGTCATCAACGTAAGTAAATATGCGTATCCCAATTGTCATTAACATATAGCACCGAAACCGGCGATACACCACATATTACACTTACGGTCGCAGAAAAGAAAGTGAAAAACTACAACAGTTGGAATCCGCAACCACCTTAGACATCATAAACCCAATGTATCACATACTTTGGATTTCATGCTCACCAAATTGAATTCCTTAGACATCGCATGCCTAACAATTATAAACCCCGCATTTTAGTCTCGATATTGAAAACACTTTCCAATAACCTGTAGGGTAATTCAACAAGATTCCCGATAACTTGATCGAATGCTCATCGGAAACTTTATTAGGCGGCCGCACCCACGATGCCGTCGACGAAGTGCACTAAGGCGGAACACCGCTGCCGCGAGCACCCGAACGGATGCTTTTGACGACGGGGTTCACTTACAGTTACTTGGTCGGGGCTATGGGGCGTGGCTATCTATTAAGGTTACCCGGCGAGTATCCGCGTACACTACGTAATTGCGATGGACTTTTGATCAACATCAAAATCCCGTGGCAACCGATCAAATGAGACTAAACTGCTAGATTTATAAAATTCAAACTAGTTGTCACATAACTACATTTGTGGATTCAAAATATTGTATCACAATCAAAGATAGCTAGACGAAGTTAAACTTTTCGATCGAATAATTAAGCACCCAAAATTTCCCAATAAGCTCAACACTTGAGCGGAGTTCAAAAAGTACCCAGAAACTGCCACAGCTCATATGAACCAGCCATAGAAGGGTCAACCAATGCCTCACCAGCGGCACCGCTGAACTACCACAAACCCTAGGGTTTAGTGGCAGTTTTTACGGTCACAGAATCGAGTTAAGGTTTCGTTCTTCTAGAGGGTCCATAGAATCGCTTGCAAGATTTTCTGAAAATTTTAAACTCGGAAAAAATCCAACTCTTAAAAAATTTCCAGAAGGGAAAAATGGGTTATTAATATCGTTCGAACTTTTTAATATCGTCTAAATAATCCGAATACATGTTAGAATTATGATTACGAAACACTCCGAGTTGCTTTTGTAGAAAGTTAACATCACATGAAAATTTAGCAAAAACAAACAAAACCTGAAACCCTAAAACCCAAAGACTGGAACACCATGAAAATTTGAAGCCCATAAGAGAAAAATGAACCGAGCTCGCCGGTTTTGAGAGCAATGTGGCCGGCCACATTATGATGAAACAGCCTCAAATTTTCACAGTTTTCATGTTATATCTCATAAAACATTCTGCAGTTGTTTAAAAAAAATTTAGAGCCCTTTAAAAATTCGACAGAAACTAGGTCATCGTATCGGGTGTTTCGAAGTAGTTTCGGTTTCATAATCCTAGCAAACATCGTCTAATTTTCTAGCATGGCACTGATACCACTGTTGGGTTGCCTAGCAAGGCAGCAAGGTTTCGGGAGGTATCGTCCATACCAATTTCAAAAATTTGCGGTTCTAGCTAACCCTAACCCTAGAATCGAAACTAGAAAATCCGACAGAATATAATGTAAACACTTTCCATCTAAAGTGAACAAGGAATACAACCTTTGTAGGCCGGTCCTTCACTTCAATAGCTCCGTGTAGTAGTCCCTTCGCTGCGATCACGAACTCCCGGACTCAAGAGAGGCTCCCATGAAGAAACGAACAAGCTTGCAACGAAGTCTTCGAGGCCGAAGATGATCTACGTCGATGAGACACTAACCCAAGATATCTCTTCACTAATGGTGAGATTAGTGAAGAAAACACCCTAAAATAAATAGCATGTAGAGGAGGATGATGAAGTAGGAAGTTGGCTCACTTTAGTTTTATTTTTCTCACACTAATTCTTCACTTGGAAAAAAACCTAGCAAGCTTTTTCTTTTGTTGAAGAAGAAGAAGAAATGAAACTCATGAGAGAGTGAGGTTAGAATTGCAACCATGGGTGAGTAAGTATCATGCCTAACTCATGTAAAGAATAAACCAAGGTCAAGGGTTAAGGTTGGGTTAACAAATATCTTAAGGAATGACAAAAGAGTGGACTTGGTCAATGTTCTACAAGCTTCATCCAAGCTTTAAACATTGACTAAATCTTCGCTATTTTGTAATAACTTTAGTGATAAATATCAAACCCTAGCTTTAACCCTAGCATGGTATAAGTCTCATACATTCATGTTGCAAGTGTAATCTATCATGACACAACAATATATATCACATATATATTTTGTGTGCAAATAGAAAACAATACATATATCACATATATGTAAAGTGTATCAAATGTAAGAAAATAAAAGCTTAGGTGAGCTAATATTAGTTAATGTAATTTAATATATCAAATATATAATTATACATTAAATTAATAAATCAACACGTGTATAACCGACTAATATCAAATGCAATAACTTATCGAATCAACACTTGATCCGATAACCTGGCTATATCATATATAACCGACCAATGTCACAAGTCACGAGAATAGAATGTGGTATCACATATCGCATTAATCTCGGTCCCGCACATATCACGTATGTGCTCCTACTCCGTTTGGATTGAGATAGGAAACCTCTATGTAGGACTCTAAAGAATCGTCAATACGTCGGCAGTAGCTGATGATCATATCATACACCCACAAGCCGCAAGCGGTCGGCTAAACGTAACAGCCACCCGGGTATTGAGCGATCAGAAGATCAACAAGCAAGCCTACTCATACTTCTGTGAATCCACTCAGTAACACTACCGTACAGTCCGGTCTCTTCGTCTGATATGTCGCATATCACAGCCTGGGGGTGGTATAACGTCAGACCCCAATAGCCTGATAAATCATGCCGATACAAGGTCCATAACGGTTCGAGAAACTACTGATAACACTTACCAGTATATCTCAGCAACCCTGGCCAGGGATTTTCTATTATGGCCAATCGAGCATAGCGCAACATCAACTCCCAATACCGGGAGAGACGAAACCCCTCGTATCGCTCAATACCTCCATGTGACTCGGGACTGTACCCAAAAACCACCTTTTTGCACGCTCTCTTGACCGTGGTATGGTGGAAATCAAAGCACAGTGGGAATCACACAAGACTCTATGACGATCTCGGGTCTACAGACTAATCTGTACCAGTGTTACCAGAGAACTGCTATCCGACGATAGGTATAATACCATCTAGGAGTTCTCGGCGAGTCCGTCCAGTGTACACAGTCTCCACTGAGCACCCATATACCTTCTCTGATGTCAAACACCAATGGATATGGGATCATCTATCGCCCATCATATGGGTCGAGAAGCGTATACGCTAGTCTACTCTGGAGTATCAATGCCCTATCTCGATACTCCCACGACTAGGAACATTTGAAGGATGTACTTACTGACTACTCTGTCCCCACTAGTATGATCTCCATCATAATCTTGGTAGTCAAGTACTCATCCTAAGGGCTTTATCAACATATAATAGAGAGACAATAAGTGTACATGTTAAGATAAAGTGCAACCAGATAGAATACTATCATGTCGAGCAAGAAAGTCCTCCCTATATATGCCCAAGCATCCACTACAATATACATCACATGTACAGTAATGGCCTCTAGGGCATACATATAACTAACACTTCCATCTTTGGCGAAAGAAGTTCTATTTCGAGTGGGAGCACTACTTCATCTCCAAATATTAAGGCATAAGGTTTTGTTTTTGTGGTCATCTTGAACGTCGTTCGGTACGCCCAAAGAGGTTCATGCAGCCTTTCGTGCAAATCCTTTTTATTCTTGGACACCATCTTCATTATAAGTTTCGTCAACGTTTTGTTGAAGGTTTCAGCTAGACAGTTGGCTCGAGGATTATAGACGGAGGAATATCTCCAGTCTATCTTGTGTTGCTTGGAGAAGCGGCTTATTTTATTGCTTCTGTATGCCGGTCTGTTGTCCGAGATTATACGTCGTGGGACTCAGAATATTGAAGAAGTGGAGAATACTCTACGTCTTTACTTATCTCAACAGAACTGCTTCTGCCTATTTAGACAAGTAATCGGTTGTCACAAAGATGAGTCGATGCGCTCTTGATGACGTCGGTTCAATGGGGCCTATTATATCGGTCCCCCACATCTCGAACGGCCAACTAGCTATGGTGGGATGTACCGGATTAAGATGCTGATGTATGAAGTGTTGGGTTGCTAGGCGCCACTAGTAAGGTTTAAAGCACGACAGAAGTGGTAATTTAAAAAATTTAAAGAGCTATAGCAAACCCAAACCAAGAATCAAACCAAAAAGCTAAACTTGCATCTAAACTAGTAAGCTAGAAACTAAAGTTTAGCGGGCTATAACTTTTGTAGCGCGTTAGCCATCTCTTCTTAGACTCTGGCTAGTCTCTACGAAACCCGAAACAAGCTTGCTCGATAATCTCTTCGCCGAAGATGATCCATCTTGACATAACTCCAACACAAGTTTTAGCTTCAAATTGATCTCATCAAAATGAAGCAACCCACTAGTTAACTTGCTAAGAATGATTAGTATGAGATGTAGAATAATTAGCTCACTTAATTTTTCTCTTTTATTTTCCATTCCTTACTTGAAGAAAAATCAAGAGAGGAAGAAGAAGCATGGAGGAGTTGAGTGTGTGTTGAAAATAAGTATGAATAAAACTTCTTTAACTTGAAACAAGAATGAGTCATAAAGCAAAAATGACTCACACAAATGAGAAATTAAAAAGAATCATTTCATGAATTCTACAATCATGACTCATTCTCATTTTCTTTCATGTAATTCTTATACTCCCATCATATATGTCTCATTATTTATATCAAATATAAATAATAATTTAAAGAGAAGAAAATAATCAAGTGAGCATGATATTAGTTAATATATAAATATACATTTAATTATTAAATCAACACTTGATTTAATAATCCGGCTATATCATATATATACCGGCTAATGTCAATAAACACTCGATTAAAATACGTGTATCAAATACACGTGTTTAATCGAACTCCTGCATGTATCTCTATACGTGCGCTACATCATTTCGCATGTGCTGGAAAACCTCTATGTAGGACTCTAAAGACTCGATAATACGCCGGCAGTAGGTTAGGATCATATCCATAGCATATAAGCACGTTAGCGGTACTAGCTATACGTAACGGCTACCCAGGTATTGAACGAAAGAAGGTCAACGAGCAAGCTCGTATGGATCCTGCAAAGTCCATCAGTGACATTACTGCACAGTCCGGTCTCTTTGTCTAAGAGTATCGCATATCGGATCTAGGGTTTGGAATCTGTCAGACCCCAATAACTTGATAAGTCGTGCGATAGAAGACTCATAACCAACTGAAGATACAACCGATAACACTTATCAGTTTATCTCCACTGTGATGGACATCGACTTGTAGTTGTAGTCATATCCTGCACAGCACGACATCAACTCCCTATACCGAGAGCGACGAATCCCTTCAACCGCTCACTGCCTCTACGTGCTTCAGGACTATACCCAACAAAAACCTATTTGCACGACTCCTTTAAGCTATAGTAGGGTAGAAGTCAAAGTATAGTGGGAACACACATAAGACACTGTGGTGATCTCAGGTCCTAGGGACTACCCTGTACATATGTCACAAGAGAACTGCTACCTGACATTGGTATATTACCAACTAAGAGTTCTCGGTGATGTCCAGTGTATCTCATCCAACGAGCACTTGTATACAATCCTCGATATCAAACACCAATAGCTGTAGGATCAGCTATCTCCCTCCAACCAGGTCTGGAAACGTACACATTAGTCTAAACTGGAGTACCGATGCTCGGTCTCGATACTCCTACGACTAGGGACACTTAAGGATGTGCTTATCGACAACTCAGGCCTACTAGTATGATCTTCATCATCGTTCTAGTAGTCAACCAAAATCCTAGGGCTTTATCTCTTGTCTAAACGATACGTTATCGTAAATAAAATGTATCATATGAAAGATAAAGACAAACTAGATAGCATAATATCATCTCGAGTGAGATTGTTCTCTTATATATGTCCTCCTTCAATTACAATAATTTCCTTGAGGGCACCTATATCCAACAATCTCCCATTTATACTTAAGGCCAATTATTGTGGTATCTCATACCCAACTTCTGTACTAACAGTTTTGCAAACTGTGTTCGAGAACTAGCCTCAATGAGTGGACCCGACATAGTGCATCTCTATGTTTCTTCCTGAATCTCAACTTCGCGGAGATCAAATATCTCCCGAACTGAGCGATACCTGCCTTAGTATTTTCCTGGATTGGCGATGGGTTCAAGTTCATAAATGAACAATTATATCCAACGAATTCTCGGGAGGTATCCTTTTGCTGATTCGCAATCAGCATCTAGCCCCACGACTACCTCAGTATTCCACTTGGAACTCTTTCCAATATACTGCTTTTCAAAAGAGGGTAAACTTATAACGTGCGACAGACACTCTGTCTTCTATGGAAAGTTAGAATCGTTAACCATGTCCTTCAGGAGCTTGCCATTACCATACACCAAGAACATCAAATGCTCTTCATTGCAAACATATGTTTCTCTATAAAGGATATGTATGTCTGTACAATCCTAGAGAAACATATACTATTCTTTTACCGATTTGCAGCATAGGAACATCACTTCCTATCATAAGTATGTCATCCACATACCATATGAGGAATCTGAAGACATTCCCTACTACCTTCTTATAAATACTAGGTTCATCTCTTATTTTGATGAAATCAACCACTTTGACCATCACATCAAGATGGATGATCCATTTCCTCTATGCCTGCTTTAGTCTATAGATAGACTTAAGCAACTTGCACACTTACCTCTACTCCTACTGACTATGATAACCCTCTGGCAGAGTCATATAGACGTACACTTCTAAATCCAATTTATAAAGAAATTATAGTTATCCACATGCCAGATATCATAGTCATGAAAGACAACAATGGCAAGTTATATCTGTATGCACTTTAGCGCAGCCACTGAAGTAACAGTTTCATCACGATCCACGATGGGAGTTTGATGAAAACTTTTTACTATAAGTCTAGCGTTATTAGGTCGTACCTTTCCATTTGCATCGATCTTGCAAGATCTACTTGCTCCCAGTGGTTTTTACCCTTTCAGGAGCACCCAACAAAGTCCTAACTTTATTGTAGTGCATGGAGTCCAACTAGGATAACTTGGCACCCAGCCTTCATTTGGAAGTCACCACTTCCCATGGCCTACTGATATAGTAGGGTCATCATCACATGATACAAGCCTCCATTTTACCTACAATAAGGAAACCGTAGTATCTCTCAGGTGGCTGAGGTCACCAACCAAATCTGCGGAGTAGGATAAGATTTGTCAGGGTCAATTGAATCTTTAGGTTCTACTAAATCTTCTGTAACCGTTTATGGTTCTAGAATCACTTCTAGTTCTACCATACTCCCATTAATTTCTTCTCCAAGAAATTCCTTTTCTAAAAAGGTGGCGTGTCGAGAACAAAACAACTTTTGATCCCGAAAATGGTAGAAAGTTAAACCCTCGTCAATGCCTGGGATAACCCACAAACTGCCATTACTGAAACGCGCCTTGAGTTTATCCGTATTCTGGCTTTAAGTATAAGCCGGACAGCTCAACATCTTAACAATCTTAAGATGATAACTCATTCTATATCACATATAGAATTTGAGGCACTGATTTAGGTGGAACCAGCATTAATTGATATGCATCTATTTTTATTGCATCCCTTAATCGAAAAAGGCGATTCAGCATTACTCATCATAGAGCGCACCGATGAATGAGCAATGTGAGAAAGAATCAAATTCTCGATTATTACGGAATACCTAGCATAAGTATCCACATCTTCGAACACTTTGAAGAATCATGATACTTCCAGCAATTGGTTCTTTACTTTATTCTTATATCTTATGACTTCTCAAAATCTTTGGACTTTGCATTTGAACAAGAATGCATGTGTAAGACTAGAGAACTCATAGTAAAATGGAACGAAGTATGAGTACCACCCACTTGTCCATGTGGACATTGAACAACATATATCATTATGTATAAGTCATATGAGTTCACCAACTCATACTCTGTATCTTATAATATGAAAATTGTATTTTGGTTAAGAATGTACATCTTGTTTTTTAATGGACCTTACCAAATCATCAAATGATAAAGGCAAATGTTCATAACATAATTTCTGAAAATTTATATCCCACTTTATCAAACAAAGAGACCGATATATCATTTTTTAAAAGTCGGTGCATAATAACAGATATTCAAAATCAAAATTTGTCGAAAGGCAAAACCAGGTGATTTCCCCAATAGTAACAATAGCTCCGATATTCGACATTGAGGATCAAATCACATTTTCCAATAATCCAATTCTTCTTAGTATCTGTAACAACTTACATAGGTGGGATGTTAATTCGGTATCTATATACCTAGGATTCAGAATTAATTGGAAAACAGTTTTCGATTACAATCACATAGAATGCATAAAACATTAAAATGTTTCAAGGGAAGGCCGGGTATTCTAAGTAATGCCTCATTCATTTCCCTGGGTCAAAACAGTAGTTGTATTTTCCTTTCGGCTCACTTCGTCCCATATTATTGTTTCTCTTTCTTACATCATGTATACCTAACTTATGCTAGTTGGTTTTCTTCTTACCCTTCTTTTCAGCTCTAGCATCAGGATTTGAAGAAGACTATCCAACAAGCGTAACTGGTATATACTCCTTATTTTAGGAGTTCTCAAACTTGAGATAAGATGGAGAGGAGAGACAAATAAATTGTATCATATATAATTCACTTTCTCCAAAACCAACGGCTATTCTCGACTAAAACAATTTCTTCGAGTTTGTATCTAACTATATGATGGATTTCCAAGCAATATGGATCTCTGTATACAGAGTGTTCTGGAGGAAGCAAAAGGAGTAGGAGGGGTAAGGACATATGCGACTATGTTGTGAAATAGGGCAATCATGACATTCCAAAACCGTTGATTGTAAAAATGTTCGGTTAACATGGTTTACGAGTTTTTAGTTTAAGGTCGGTTTTAGGTCGCTGCTAGAGAGAGAGAGAAAAGAAATATTCATCGTGCACTCTATCAAGATTAGATTGGTATATTTATCTAATCTGGATGGCTCCTACTGTACCGTCGAATCCTCCTTCAAACCATAAAAAGAGAATTAGCCGGTATCATATCCCGAGAGTAACTATTGCTTACAGTAGGAATCGGGATCCAAACTATAATGGAGTGGTAACCTTGACATAGTCAACAAATCACCCCACACCATAGAAGGTATGCAATCTCATTACAGGTTTCAACACTTGAAACTCTCGATATAGGTCTTTACCCCCTCTCGGCTTATGGCCTTAAATAGTCAAACAATCATAAGTCGCAAGTCAAGTTCTACCCGTCATTTCATGATTAAATTAAATCCACCCGCACGACCCTTAACACAGTCAAGAAATTCGTACGACCGTCTTAACCAATCGCTTCATTATGCTAACAAGAAGACATCACTTAGCTACCATAAACTACGCGATAACATAGTCATAAAACGTAGCACGAATACTAAGTACTCTACTTTATGAAATGATAGAGGGCTACTACTAGTTTTGAAAAAAATCTTTAACATATCATTGAAGGAACCAAATGATTTTGCAAATTATAGTTATGTAGATTATTGCTTAAGTGCGGATTCTCCGTGAAGGGATCAGGGCTCTTACTTCATTTAATGAGGTGCAAGATATTCCTAGCTGAATATATCGATGCAAAGCAAAAGACTACAGCTATTCAACTTGCAAATTTATAGTAATATAGACTTTTGCTTAAGAGCGAATTCCCGGTGAAGGGATCAAGGCTCTTCAATCATCGAATGGGCTGCAAAATATTCCTAACTGAATACCTCTGTGCAAAGTAAAAGTTTCGACTATAATACAACAATTTCTGATATTTGGTTTCTACAGTGTGTTTTAGGTTTCTTATCTTTGCATTAATCTGAATCAATGCAATCCTATTAAATAGATAATCACATCATAAAGCATCTCCTCATACTATTACAGATAAAGCATGATATGAAAAGAAAAATAGAATGCATATATAAGCCATCCGCATTCGCTACGGGGCCCGGGGTCTTCACCGTATAGTTACTTAACTTACGGCAGGGCGAGGGCAGGGCTAGCGTGAGTGCAAAACATATATAGCATTTATTTATATATCATACATATATATATCATCGTATGCAGATAATCAACAATACAGGCAAGCGGTAAACATCATCACAGACAGGTAATCACATCACAAGAAAATAATGAGCATTACAGAATAGGAATGTTCAGATCACTTAGGAATCCCACTTTTCGTTCGAGCCACAAACGAAATGCGAGATTCTCCGGTCGCGTGAACAGCCCGTGCACAGCCAAAAGCAGACCCCTATGAGTGCGGAAAGCTACCAGGAAACCCAAGTAATGAGGCAACCTAATATCAACAGCATGAGCGGGCCACCCGACACTTTCTCGAATCCGGTGGCTTGAGCACTCCTTCATCGGTCTATCCTATACCCCTACAAGCGCGGCAAGCAACCCGCTAATTCTAGACTCGAGTGACCCGATCTCAACTCCTTGAGATGGCCACCCGCTGCATTCTAGAATTTGGTTGTTCGTGCGCTTCTCCGCAGGGTAATCCTAAACCCGTATTATACAACGGTGATAATGATCGCAACCTGATCGTTTCCAGACAAATAATAATACATCGCGGTAACGGCGACCACAAGTCGGTCGCTCACCCCGAAAAAGAATATACATATAGAGGAAACGCCGGCCACAAGTTTCGTTCCGAACAAATGAATATACAAGATAGTTACAAGCATGACTAAAAGTAACACATATCGCAACATCACACTTCCGCACGGTGGATATTCATTTCGCGACAATCCAACACATTCTAACAATGCTATATATCAACATATATGAACAACAAACACAATAACAAATGCGCAACCTCGTCTAATTGATCACATAGCAATTAGGCGACGTTTAATAACACATATTTGTATTGTATCCGTGTTCGAGCCGACTAAATCAAACACTTTGACTCAGTCAATTCAAACCATGACATTAGAATTCATAAACTGCGAGATCGCTAACTTGAAATTCCAAAATCTAAATTTCAAGTTCATCCCGGCAACGAAAATCCCCTCATTTTTGTGCGAAATCGAATCCCAATAACCCCATAAAACCCTATACTATATGAGCCTTGATATGGCCCCGAAACAGGGCCAAATCAGGTGCGGGATCAGCCATGCATAATCAGCCCCAAATCAGGGCTGATCCAGTGGCTGATTCAGCCCTCGATGCGGGGCTGAATCGGGCTCGGTTCGGCCCCGAATCGGGGCTGAATCGAGCTCAAATTGGGTGGGTTCAGGTTATCGTGAACCTACTCTAAACTCTTGGCCCGAACCAAGAATCCGGTAGCTCCGGAACAAAAAAAAATGAGAACTTTTCATACAAATATTTAAAACTAGTTTTGAAAAATTTTGATTTCATGAATTCCAATGTCACCAAAACAAGCTGTAGTCTTTTAGTATGGCTCTGATACTACTGTTGGGTTGCTAGGCACCACTAGTAGGGTTTAAAGTGCGGCAGAAGCGGTAATTTTAAAAATCTAAAGAGATATAGTAAATCCAAACCAAGAATCAAACCAAACAGCTAAACGTGCATCTAAACTAGTAAGCTAGAAACTAAAGTTTAGAGGGCTACAACATTTGTAGCACGTTACCCACCTTTCCTTGGACTCCGTCTAGTCTCCACAAAGCCCGGAAACAATCTTACTCGATGATCTTCTCGCCGAAAATGATCAACTTTGAGATAACTCCAACACAAGTTTTAGTTTCAAATTGATCTCATCAAAATGAAGCAACTCACTAAATAAACTTGCTAAGAATGATTAGTAGCACATATAGAATAATTAGCTCACTTAATTTTTCTCTTTTATTTTCCATTCCTCACTTGAAGAAAAATCAAGAGAGGAAGAAGAAGCTTGGAGGAGATGAGAGTGTTGAAAATAAGAATGAATAAAACTTTTTTAACTAGTAACAAGAATGAGTCATAAAGCAAAAATGACTCACACCAATGAGTCATTAAAAAGAATCATCTAATGAATTCTACAACCATGACTCATTCTCATTTTCTTTCATGTAATTCTTATACTCTTATTATACATGTATCAACATACATGTCTCATTATTTATATCAAATATAAATAATAATTTAAACAGAAGAAAATAATTAAGTGAGCATGATATTAGTTAATATATAAATATATAAATATATAAATATACATTTAATTATTAAATAAACACTTGATCTAATAATCCGGCTATATCATATATACACCTGCTAATATCAACAAACACCCGATTAAAATACGTGTATCAAATACACGTGTTTAATCAAACTCTTGTACGTATCCCTACATCGTTTCGCATGTGCTAATAAACCTCTATGTGGAACTCTAAAGACTCGACAACACGTCGGTTGTAGCTTAGGAACATATCCATAGCTTACAAGCATGTCAGTGGTACTAGCTGCACGTAACGGCTACCCAGGTATTGAACGAAAGAAGGTCAATGAGCAAGCTCACCTAAACCCTGCAAAGTCTATCAGTAACATTACCGTATAGTCCGGTCTCTTCGTCTAAGAGTATAACATATCGGGTCTAGGGTTTTGGAATCTGTCAGACCTCAACAACTCGATAAGTCGTGCGACAGAGTACTCATAACCAACCGGAGATACAACTGATAGCACTTATCATTTTATCTCTACTGTGATGGCCATCGACTTATGGTTGTAGTCATGTACTGCACAGCGCGACATCAACTCCCTATACCGGGAGAGACGAATCCCTTCGACCGCTCACTGCCTCCATGTGATTCGGGACTATACCCAAAAAAAACCTGATTGCATGACTCCTTTGAGCCGTGATAGGGTAGAAGTTAAAGTATAATAGGAACACACATGAGACACTGTAGCAATCTCAGGTCCTAGGGACTACCCTGTACATATGTCTCAAGATAATTGCTGCCTGACATTGGTATATTACCAAGTAGGAGTTCTCGGTGATTCCGTCCACTGTATCTTATCCAATGAGCACCTTTATATAATCCTCGATGCCAAACACCAATAGTTGTAGGATCAGCTATCGCCCTCCAACCGGGTCTGGAAACGTACACACTAGTTTAAACTAGAGTACCGATGCCCAGTCTCGATACTCCTATAACTAGGGACATTTAAGGATGTGCTTATCGACTACTGAGGCCCTACCAGTATGATCTTCATCATCGTCCTGGTAATCAAGAAAAATCACAGAGCTTTATCTCATGTCTAAACGATACGCGATAGTAAATAATACGCATCACATAAAAGATAAAGACAAATCAGATAGCATACTATCATCTCGAGTGAGATTGTTCACTTAATTACAATAATTTCCTTGAGGGCACCTTTATCCAACATGAATTCCCTATGAATCTGACATGAGTGGCATCATTTCACATATTCGATGCAATCTTGAATCATTGTAGGTCAGTAGTAACCCATCCTTTTGATCATTAACTTCATCTTAGGCCCGGCTTGATGGGACCCACAAAGACCGTCGTGTACTTCTTGGACGACATTCTTTGTTTTTTTCGGCCCTAGGCATCTCAACCATACAGATTCGAAGGATCTCTTGTATAAGGTATCGTTGACGAAGGTGAACGACATGGCTCGTTTAATGAGCTGATGTCTAGATGACACATCTTTAGGAGTTTGTTGGGACTTAAAGTAGTCTATAAAGACTCGCCTCCATTCTCCAACTTCTTTTTCTTCTTTGGTTTAGAGAACCTTCTCTCCAAGTGTTTCTTCTTCTTCTTCTTCAGGTGTTTCCACTGGAGACTCCGAAGGAAATTCGGCTGGCGGTAAGATCTTGAGACTTCGAACACTGATCCTTACATCGTCAAGATTTTCATCTGCCATTTCTTTGGAAAGTTTTTCTAATGCGTCTGCTTTGCTGTTTTCCACTCCCTGCACACTTTCCAGGACAAAAAAGGAATCTACGTTAGTAGTTGCTGTACCCTTTCGTTATACCTTATTAGCTCCGGCTTGATTTTCTTGTAGTCACCGTTCAATTGATTGAAAACTAACTGTGAATCTCCGTATATGACAAGATCCTCAATGCGCATGTCTATCGCGATTTCGAGACCGGCAATGAGAGCTTCATATTCAAATTCGTTTTTGGTTCTTGGTTTCATCAGCGAGAAGGCATAGCGGATTATCCCACCTTGTGAACTTACGAAGATAAGTCCTCCCACGGCTTTGATTATTGAGGTGTTCCTATTTCGTGCCTTCATTGAAGATGCCCCGTCGAAATACAGTTCCCAACAGTGCTTTCCGGCTTCTTTTACTTCTTCACTTGTGCTAAATGCATATTCATTCAGCAGTTCACTATTTAGTGGAGAGTCGGCCGGAATTGGATGTTCCACGAGTAAGTCAGCGATGTCCTATCCTTTAACCTCCTTGAGGGGACGATAAATAATCGTGAATGCCATCAACAGAAGGGACTACTTGGTGAGCCTCCCGGTCAGCATAGCTTTAAACATGAGGTACCTGAGGGGATCCACCTTCAATATGAGATGAACTTCATGGACCAGGGTGTTGTATCTGAGCTTTGTGACCACAAAGATCAACGACAGACAATACTTTTCGATAGGAGAGTAATTGCTTTCTACTCATAGCAGGACTCGACTTAAATAGTATATAGTCATCTTTTTTCCTTGGTCGTTCTCTTGTGCCCACAGCGTGCCCAGAGAACCATCAAGGGTAGTTGTATAGAGGATAAGGGGTTTTTCCTTAACCGGAGCGGCCAAGACAGGTGGATTCTGTAAATATTGCTTGATCTCCTCCAATGCCTGTTGACATTTCTGGTCTCATATGAATGGGGTGCCTTTCAATCTGCTATCCCTGCAACTTATGATTTTGTCTTTCTTCATCAGATGGCTATATGGACGGCATTTCCCGAAAAGGTTGGCGATGAACCGTCGGATATAGGCAATCTTTACTTAGAGAGATCGCAGTTGTTTGAGGTTTCTTAGAAGGGGAATTTCCATAATTGCCCTGATTTTGGAGGGATCTATCTCGATTCCTTAGTGGAGGATTATAAAACACAGAAAATTTCCTGACGAGACTCCGAGGATGCATTTCAGCGGATTCATCTTCAGGTTGTATTTTCGGAGGCGTTTGAAGACTGTTCTTAGATGCTCCAAGTGATCTTTATGTGACATGCTCTTGACCACTAAATCATCGATGTATCACTCAACGATGTCATGTGTCATCGAATATCTTGTTCATTGCTCTTCGATATGTTGCCCCAGCATTCTTTAGTTCGGAAGGCATGACTTTGTAACAGTATATACTTAACGGTGTGCGGAAGGCCGTATGCTTCTGATCTCCATATCCATCTTTATCTGATTGTATCCCGACGACCCATCCATGAAGGAGAAGATCTCGTGAGTGGAGGTGTCGTCAATCGTCAGTTCAGTGACTGGTACAGGGAAGTCATCTTTCGGACATGCCTTGTTGACATCTTGAAATTCCATACAGATCTGGACGGTCCTGTTCTTCTTCATCACGGAGATGATATTGGCGATCCAGTCGGGGTATTGGAATTCTTAGATGAAACCGGAATCTATAAGTTTCTTGACTTCGGCATTGACACTCATATCGAGTTCGAGACACATTCTCCTTGGAGCTTGTTTGACGGGCTTTCTTCCTGGAATTATGAACAGTGTATGAACTGCTACATCTAGATCAATGCCAGGCATCTCGGAGTAATTCTATGCTAAACAGTCTTTGTACTCCATGAATACTACTTTTAGATCGGCTACTTGTTCATCTGAAAGCAGCTCGCCGACGAACGTAGGTCGAGGATCTTCTTCGGTTCCTAAGTTTATCTTTTTTAATTCATCAGTGGTGGTATGGATCCCATCTTCCAATTCTTTTGGCGCTGGCGGCAGATCCGAAATTTCCTCTTCTTCACCTGTGAAGCAATCGAGGCACTGAAACGTATCTTCATCCCCTCTTTCATTAAGGAGTCTTATCATATGGAAAGTGTGGGTGAGCTTCCTCTTCTTGGGCTGGTTACGCTCTGACTTAGTGGGGATGTCTCGCATCAGCTTATGCTTTTGCGGAGGTTCCACTTTCCATTTGTCACTCAGCGTGAACTTGCCTTACCTGTATTGTTCTTCCGTCCAGTCCTTGAAGACGAAGCAATTTTCGATTGGATGACTAATGACCCGATGATAGCGACAATAGTCAGGATGAATAAAAGCATTAGCTTCATGAGGCCACTTGCACTTACGAAGTATTAACATCTAATGCATCATGAAGAGATTAAATATTTGCCTCGTCTTATCCCGGGAAAAAGAATATCCCCGTTCCATCCTCTCCTCAAGAGGCATGGCTGAGCGACCTTGCGGTTTGGATGTGGAGGGCATCCTACTTCCAATGTGGCCACCTTGAATTACTTCATTTTTGAAGGAAGGTAAAGGCATCAGTCGAGGATGAGGATCATGGCTCGTCTCTCCTATAAATTGCCTAGTTAGGTGCGATCTTTTAGCTGCTTCATACAGAGCCGTCTCACTCATTTGATAGGCTTCTTTTATTAGTTTCTAAGTCGGGTCCTCTAGTAGCAAAGTTGCAGTATTTCGCGGAGCTTTTCCGGGTTCATCAACTTACTTGGCTGAGTTGTCTACCATCCATGTATTTTTCCTTTCGCTTAAGGCATAACAGCTATGAGCTCACTTCTTCTTCTTGGGTTGGGCATAGCCCATACCATAGTATCAAACTTTTCATAGGACGCTGGTTGGCGGGTCCCTGGCACTTCCTAGATCCTTTTGAAATACTGGGCCTGACGAATAGTCTGTTCAAACGGTACTCCTTGCTGATGAAGGAGTTCTTTCAAGTTCTTTGTATAGTATCTTGAAATAGGGATCGGCTGCAACCTATCAAGATTCGGCTCGAGTCCATGCCAAATTTCTTTTTCCGCCTTGATTTCTTTTGACTTATAAAAGAGAATCTCTTTTTATATTTTATTTCTAGGAGGCACGTAGAAGGTTATTATATCTTGCACGGTATAGGTGCTGAGTGCATCAAGCTCTTTAAAGTGATGCGGTGGAGCCATTGTCATATGTAGGGCTCGATTGCCTTCATCGAGGGCCTTTACCCATAGATGAATGGAGAAAATTGTATTAGCTTCTTCCTCCGAGTCACTGCCGAAGATCGGAACAGGAGCCGACGAGCTCAGTTTATCGGTCTCCTTTGGAGACTGACCCATGAATATTTATTCTTCGGAGTTACTTCCAAAGATTGGGATGATTGCCGCTTGGACTTATTTGTCCTTGGGCTTGTCGCACTTCTCTGTATCTTCACAGTCCAGTAAGAAGTACTTCGCATCTTCGTATTTTTGTACTCCATTTACCGAGAACGGGTTGAGCTCTCCTATGATGGTATGCTCCTGGCCATCCTTGAAATACTTCATACACTGATGTTGTGTAGAAAGGATGACGCCATACTAGTGTAGCCAAGGTCTACCTAGTTAAGCTTTATTGCAAGTCTTGCCTTTGATGACGTGAAATTTGACATCTGTGATGAGTTGTCCAAAGTGGAGTGTCAACACTATGGACCCCAACAATCTTGAAGACTGGGAGTCGAATCCGGAGAGGGTGATTTTCTCTCGGCCGAGGTATCGCACATCCATGAACATCTGCTTGAGCACCATAACATTTAGAAGGTTGACCGAAGAACCGTTGTCGGTGAGGATTTTATTTATTTTCTGATCATCGCAGTACCCGGCGATGTAGAGTGGTCGATTATGCTCGAACGTCCCCAGGAGAAGATCTTCTTCGTTGAAGGTGATGTTGGCTGTGTATACCTTCGCCATTTTATCTTTCATCGCTTCATCTGCAAAGTGTGCTTAGAAGAGGTCCGGTTCTTCGAGGGATTTAATTAAAGACTCCCGCAATTCCTTCGAAAAGAGTAGAGCATCGCATTTGCTCAAGTGTGAAGGTAACTTCTTTAGATTGGCTAACACATTATAATCCACCTTATTTTTCTTCGGGAGATCCTTGGCGGTGAGTTCTTTGGCCACCACTTCTTCAAGGGAGATCTCTTCGGATATTTTCCCTTTACCCTTATCTTGATTCTTGGGATCCTTATTTGCGGGCCCAAGGTTCTTCTCGGGGAGAGTACGGTTCCGCAGACGAATGTTTTTTTGGTCCTTTGCTTTTTTATTCATCTTCTAATGAGAAGCTTACATAGGGGAGGTTGAAGGGAGATTCATCTTCCGAATCACTTTTGAAAGTTGGCACTACCGAACTTACTCCTTTTGAAGTTTGATCCTTAGTCATATAACAACTTTCGGTGATCGTCCTTGCTTGGTCGTTCGCCTTGGGACAATCATGTTGGGGCGGGTGAGCCTTAGCCATCTGCTTATTTGTTTTTAGATGCCCATTATGGAGAACATACTTTCTCCACCATATCCCGAATGCTTTATACTCGTCGATGGGATGGCAGACCCTCCGGTGATAGAGGCAATGTTTAGAATGCTTTTCTCCACCTTCGAAGTCCACAACCACTCAGGGATACATCTTTAAGGGCAGCAGTTTAATCCCTTTGGATAAGGCCTTAGCGAAATGTTTCTCGGCCTTACCCTTCTTTAGCAGTATTTTCTGCTTCGGTTGCATATTTTTCTTTGGTTGGGAAGCTACATAACTCACCTCTTCCGCGGCTTCCCTTTTTAGACGTTGCTGTTTGGCTTTCTCATAGATAGCTAGTTCACGCCTTTGATTTTCTCGGCTACTTTGAAAGGCATCCCTTAGGAGCTTCTTAATCGGGTCCTGTCGTGGCGAAATCGGAGCTTCAGGCATTGATTCTGCCCCATGTTCATCTAAATCGCTTTCGAACGTGGCTGGAGCCTCATCATCATAGTTGGAGGAGTGAGAAACCATGCAGCAGATTTCAAAACGGTCTTCTGTTTCTTTTTCCCAGTCATTGTCCTCGTCCTCTCTGCTATTTTCGAGGATGTGTTTGATAAACTCTGTTGGATATAGTGCCCACAAGATAATTATTGTAATTGCAGGTAGGCGATTATAATAATTGAAGGAGGATCTATACTGGTAGAACAGTCTTGCTCGAGATTATAATATTCTATTTTGTTTGTCTTTATCATTGATGTGTATACGTTTTACTTGTTATTACATGTCGTTAATATATAAAGATGAAGCTCGTAGGATTCTTGCTTGGCTACCATCATTATGACAGTGATCATATATGTGGGAGCTAAGTAGTCCATAAGCACATCCTTAAATATCCCTAGTCGATGGAGTATCGAGACTGGGCATCAGTATTCCTGAGTAGACTAGTGTATACATTTCTAAACCCCGACGAGGGGAGGTGGCTGGTCTCACAAGCCATTGGCGTTGTGTCACCTAAGATAGTATACAAGTGCTCACTGGAGGTGAGTACACCGAACGGACTCGGCGATAACTTCTAGATGGTATTATATCTATCTTCAAATAAAAGTTCTCCAGTGGCATGAGTACATGTTAGTCTTTTGACCTGAGATCGTCATTTTTCTCGTATGAGTTCCCACTGTACTTAGATTACTATCCTACCACGGCTCAAAAGAGTCATGCAAACAGGTTTTACATGGGTACAGTCCTGAGCCACATAGAGGCAGTGAGCGTTTGTCAGGGATTCGTCTCCTCTGCTATTAGGAGTTGATGTCGCGCTGTGTTTGATTGATCATCACACTAATTCCATGGCCACGGTGGATGAGATTTACTGATAGGAATTCAGTAGTTTCTCGGTTGGTGATGATCTTGACTTCGACACGACTTATCGGGTTATTAGGGGTCTGACATTATCCACCCTTACACCCGGTATGCGATACTCTTAAATGAAGAGACCGAACTGTATGGAGATTGTCACATTATGGCTCGGTAGGGTACAGATGGACTTAATTGTCAACCTCTCTTTCGGCATATACCTGGGTAATCGTTACGTACAACTAGTGTCGCTTACATGCTTATGGTTTTGGATTTATCCAGCAAATCACTGCCAGCGTATTGTCGAGTCTTTAGAGTCCCACACAAAGGGTTTTTCCGGTTCAGGCGATATGATGTAGATGACGTATGTTGATACATACAGGGGTTCGATTAAATACGTGTACAGTTTACATGGATTTTAATTGGACGGTTGATAATACTAGACGGCTTATGATTAATCTGGATTATTAAATCAAGTATTGATTTCATAATTTATATTATATATATATATATATATATATATATATATTCTAGTATTATTGTTCACTATTCATTTCTCTCTCTTGGCTATTTGTATTTTATACGAATATGCGTATATATATTTCGATACGTATATCGGGTTGTATTATGTATTTATACGGAATACTTTTAGAAGGAGGACATCTCATTTGTGAATATTCATTTCTGAATATTCAAGGATATGAGGTGGAGGGTGAGGTGGCTTTGGGTATGGTTATGGATGCTGGGTTCTTTAGCACTCTCATTAGGTTTTATAAGGCATCGGGTATGCAATTTTAAAAATTCTAGTAGGCTAAGGAACTCGAACCTATAATCTAACTAGAGAATTGGAGTTATTATAGCATGTAAACAAACTTTACACTAAGTGAATAAGGAATACAACCTTTGTAGACCGGTCATTCACTTCTAAACCTCCGTGTAGTAGTCCCTTAGCTCCAAGTGGTGGTCTCCCGGACTCTCATTAAGCTCCACTAGGCGAAAGGAACAGGCTTGCTTTAAAATCTTCGAGGCCGAAGATGATCTACGTCGAAGAATCTCTAACTCAAGCTACCTCTTCACTAACTGATGAACTGGTGAGGAAACAAGCTATACTAAATGGCTAGTTTGGTATAGATTGGTGAAATAGGAATTTTGCTCACTTTAGAATAATTTCTCTCTCTTTCTTTTCTTCACTCACTCAAAGCTAGAGAGCAAGGAAGGAAATGAAGAAAATGATCTCTAGTTATCAAGTGTTGAACCATGGGTGAGAAAATATCTCATATAACTCATGTAGAGACTAAACCATGGCTAAAGATAATGGTTAGGTTAATAAATATCTAGAGTAAAATAAAATTAGTGGACTAAAGTCAAAGTTTCTCCATACATAACAGGAATTTCCACCTAATTTTGATTTTCCCCTTAATATTTAAATACCCAAATTATCTTAAGTTAGGTATGAGTCTCATGCACCCAAGTCCAATGTATCATCTAGCATGACACATATTAAATACATTAATATATATCACATATATATTTAAATGTATTTGGAGAAAACATTTTCTTAAGTGAGCTAATATTAGTTAATGTATATTAATATATCAAATATATAATTATACATTAAATTATTAAATCAACACTTAATTTAATAACCCGGCCGTATCGCATACAACCGACTAATATCATATAACAGATTAGTGAATCAGAAGATCAACAAGCAAGCTGGTTCATACTCCCGTGAATCCAATAAGTAACGCTACCGTACAGTCCGGTTTCTTCATCTGATATGTCGCATATCGAGTCTAGGGGTGGTAAACATCAGACCCCAATAACATGATAATTCATGCCGATATGAGGCTCATAACGGGCCGAGAAAATACTGATAACACTTACCAGTAAATCTCTATATAAGTCCTGGCCAGGGACTTCCTGTTATGGCCAATCGAGCACAACGCAACATCAACCCCCAATACCGGGTGAGACAAAACCCCTCCTATCGCTCATTGCCTACATATGATTCGGGATTGTACCTAAAATCCACCTTTTTGCACGCTCTCTTGAACGTGGTAAGGTGGAAATCAAAGCACATTGAGAATCACATAAGACTCTATGACGATCTCGGGTCTACAGACTAACCTGTACCCGTGTCACCAAAGAACTGCTATCTGACGATAGGTATAATACCATTTAGGAGTTCTCGGTGAGTCATGTTCAGTATACCCAGTCTCAACTAAGCACCCGTATACAATCTTTGATGTCAAACACCAATGGATGTGGGATCATCCATCGGCCATCAAATGGGTCAAGAAACGTATATGCTAGTCTACTCTGGAATAGCGATGCCCCTTCTCGATATACCCACGACTAGGAAAAATTAAAGGATGAACTTGTGGACTACCCTGGACCCACTAGTATGATCTGCATCATAATCCTAGTAGTCAAGTACATGCTAAGGGCTTTACCAACATGTGAGAGTAAGACAGTATCACAATATAAGTTTACATGTTAAGATAAAGAGCAACCAGATAGCATACTATCATGTCGAGCAAGAAAGTCCTCTTTATATATGTCCAACCATCCATTATAATATACAATCATGTACAACAATGGCCTCTATGGCATACATACAACTAACAATCTTCTACTTGCACTAAGGCTAGTTGTTGTAGTATCTCATAGCCAACATCCTGAAGAGTCTCTCTAATTGTATCTGGGGAATGGCTTTCGTGAGTGTATCCTCCATGTTATTCTTTGTGTCAACTCTCCTGACCTCGATCTCCCGGCGATCAACTATCTCTCGGATCAGGTGATACCGCCTCAGAATATGCCTGGATCACTGATGGGACCTGGGTTCCTTGGCTAAAGCCACAGCTCCATTGTTATCGCAATATAAAGCTATTGGGTGCTCAATGGATGGAACCACTCCAAGTTCAGATATGAACTTCTCAATCCAGACAGCCTCCTTGGCGGCATCGTTGGCAGCGATGTATTCGGCCTCCATCGTCGAGTCTGCCACGGTATCTTGTTTGGAACTCTTCCAACATACCACCCCTCCATTGAGGGTGAAGATAAAACCCGAGACCGACCTAGAGTCGTCCTTATCACTCTAGAAGCTCGAATCGATAAAGAACTCTATTTGGAGTTCACCGTTACCATACACCCAGAACATATCTTTAGTCCTTCTCAAGTACTTAAGAATGTTCTTCACAGCTGTCCAGTGATTCTTCCAAGGATCCGATTGATACCTGCTTACAACACTAAGTGCGTATGCTACATCCGGTCGGGTACATAACATCACATACATTATAGACCCGACGGGCATCCCTTGCATGCGAGCCCTCTCCAAATCAGTTTTGGGGACATCTCTTTAGAGAGAGTGATTCCTGAGATCGTGGGTAAATTCCCATGCTTGAAATCTTCCATACTAAACCTCTTTAGTATGGTGTCAATGTACCGGGATTGGGACAATCCCAGCATCCGTTTAGATCTATCTCTATAGATCTTAATCCCCAGATGTAGGAGGCATCACCCAGATCCTTCATGGAGAATCTTTGTGATAAGAAGAGCATGACCGAGTGCAGCATAGGAACATCATTTCCTATCATGAGTATGCCATCCATGTACAATACGAGGAAGACGACCTTACTCTCTGCAACCTTCTTATATACACAAGGTTCATCTATGTTTTTGATGAAGTCAAAAACTTTGACTGCCACATCAAAACAGATGTTCCAACTCCACGATGCCTACTTTAACCCGTAGATTGATTTAAGCAGCTTGCACACCTTTCCGCTGCTCCCACTATCTATGAAGCCCTCTGGCTGAATCATGTACATGCTCTCTTCTAAATCACCATTTAGAAAAATGGTCTTGACGTCCATCTGCCAGATTTCGTAGTCATGGTATGCAGCAATGGCAAGTAGGATCCGGATGGACTTAATCATAGCCACTGGAGAAAAGCTTTCTTCATAATCGACAGCTGGTCATTGATGAAAACCTTTTGCAACAAGTCTAGCTTTGAAAGTTTCAACTTTTCCATCTAGACCAAGTTTCTTCTTAAAGATCCATTTGCTCCCAATGGGTTTTACTCCCTCGGGAGCAACTTCCAAAGTCCATACTTTGTTGGTGTACATGGATTCCATCTCAGACCGCATTGCATCCAGCCATTTCACAGGGTCCCCACTCGCGATGGCCTGCCCGAAACTAGTTGGGTCATCATCTTCTATGATGCAATCCTTGCTCCCACCATTTATGAGAAAACCGTAGTATCTCTCAGGTGGATAAGGAACCCTACTAGATCGGTGGAGAGGCTGAGGTTCGTTGGATACTATCGAATCCTCTGGTTCTACTAAATCATCAGTTGCAGTTAGTGTAGCTGGAACATCTTCCAGTTCTACCTCATGAACACTAATTTCTTTTACATGAAATTCCTTTTCTAAAAAGGTGGCATGTTGAGCAACACACACCTTTTGTTCCTCACTGTGGTAGAAAAGATATCCATATGAATTCTTTGGATATCCCACAAACTTACAAAGAACTGATCTTGCCTCGAGTTTGTCCGGATTTTTCTTTTTGACATAAGCCGGACAACCCTATATCTTAACTCATTTAAGATACGGTCTTTTTCTACTCCATATCTCATATGGTGTTTTAGGCACCGATTTAGATGGAACTTGATTCAATAGGTATGCTGCTGTCTCAAGCGCATAACCACAAAAGTAAATAGGTAACTCAGCAGTACTCATCATAGAGCGCACCATATCTAATAGGGTGTGATTTCTCCGCTCCGACACACCGTTGTGTTGTGGTGTATACGAAGGAGTAAGCTGAGAGAGAATCCTATTCTCTTTTAGATAATCCAAGAACTCCGTGCTTAAGTATTCTCCTCCCCGATCAGATCGAAGGATTTTAATACTTTTACCCGTTTGGTTCTCTACTTCGCATTTATATTCCTTGAATTTTTCAAAAGCTTCAAACTTGTATTTCAACAGGAACACATGTCTGAATCTTGAGAGGTCAGCAGTGAATGTAATGAAGTACGAAGAACCGTTCCTGACATGTGTAGACATAGGACCGCATACATCACTATGTATCTGTCCCAAGGGTTCAGTAGCTCTTTCTCCGTGTCCAGTAAACGGAGTTTTGGTCATTTTGCCTTTGAGACATGACTGGCAAGTTTCATAGGATGTAAATTCAAACTGATTCAAATATCCATCTTTATGTAACTTAGCTAGTCGTGTCGCATTGATATGACCTGGTCTACAATGCCACAAGAAGGATTCGTTCATTTATGAACTTTTCCTCTTATGTGTGTTCTGTACATTGAGAACTGTAGTTTGATTTAGAACGTATACACCATTACATAACGTGCCTGATCCAATCAATTTTTGATTCAGGAAAATGTTCATAATATTATCCTACAATGCAAAATTATATCCTTCTTTAGTTAATAAAGAGACTGATATAATGTTGTATATCCGGTTCGGGATGTAATAACATTCGTTCAGAATCAATGTATTACCACTTGGTAATACAAGGTGATAATCGCCAACTGCTTTGGCTGCAAAAATTGCACTATTTCCCACTCTTATTTCCTTATCACCCATTCCCAGTTCTCTACCTCTCTTAAGCCCATGTAACAGATTACATATGTGGGATCCTGATCTGGTATCTAATACCCAGGACGTAGAGTATATTGAGAAATAGTTCTCGGTAAAGAACACACCCGAAGAAGATGCATCAACATGCACTTTCCTCGTTCGTGTTGCGTGGGAATCCGGATATTCCCCTATTTCCTGCTCAGACTTATAACAATTATAATATAGAGCGGAACCAACATTCCCCAGCTCGGTATAACAAGCGGGTTCGGTCAATACATCGATATTATTATCTTGATTAAGGCGTGACTTGGTCGCTACCTGGAGAGAGAGAGAAGAAAACACTTTAGCGTATACTCTTGCAAGATTAGATTGGTTATTATCTTATCTAATCAGGATGGATCCCACTATTTTTATCAAATCTTCCTTCAAACCCTAAAAGGTAAGACTAGCCGGGATTAATTACACCCTACAAGATCACCAATCGTTCGGCCAGGCCAGTGTCGGTACTTTGAGAGAGGTTCCCCGTGCTTTCACACGAACCTAATTAAAATAAACCTAGTTTTCCCAGATGCATAACCCCATTGACACATTTCTAGACACCTATTTGATCGGCTAATTGTGAAGTGTAAAACTCTTCCTGGAGTAACTCTTACTTGCAGTGGGTATCGGGATCCAACTATCTCATTGAAGGTATGCAATCTCATTGCAAATTTCACCACTTGAAATTCCTAATAACGTTTTTTCCCCAAGAAATTTATGACCTTGACAAGGTCAACAAACTATAAACCGCAAGTCAAGTTCAACCCAATCATTTCGTGATTGAATTAAACCCACCCGCACGACCCTTGACAAGGTCAACATGGCCATATGACAACCCTAATCAAATCGCATCATATGCGTTGCAGATAAGCACTAATCAGCTACCGCACACTACGCCTAGAAAAGATCAACAAACGCAACACGAATACTAAATAGTCCTTATCTGAAATGACGGAGGGCTACGACAGGTTTTTAAGAAAACCTTTTGCGTAATAAACTTGATATCGTTATAGAATCAGGTGATTTGAAAAGGAGTGGTTTAAGCTCCGCTTTTAAAATCGAGTTTTTCAAAATAAACTGAGTGGGTGTAGCATCTGCTAGCTTTTTCTAAAGAGGTCATTCCCAGTGAAAGGATCTCGACTCTTTCCTCATCGAATAAGGTGATGGATATTCATACAGGAATACCGCTATGCAAAGCAAGAACTAGAGCTACCAGTTTTGAAAATTTGATTCCACAACATCATTAGGTTTCTTTCCTTTTCATTAAACTCATTAATGAAGTCCCATCATTTATTCTTCCTAAACATCACAGATAAATAAACGAAAATACTTATATAACGTACGCTTATGCCATCTACATTCGTCACGGGGTCCCATCATGCACCGTTATGTTAGATAACTAACGACTGAGCGGGGGCAGGACTAGAGAGGTTGCAAAACATAAGCAACGTTTATTATATATCATATATATAATATAAAGCATTCGTCTCAGACGGTCAAATGATCTCATCACAGAACATTACAGCAGAAGTCAACATATGAAATATTAGATATACTAAAAGGTCCGTGTTTTAAATTAAGCCAGTAAAAAACACGGATTCCACGGTCATGATGAATAACCAAACCCACATCCCTACACCCCTATGAGAGCGGCAAGCAACCCTACCAATTCTAGAGTTAGGAGACCCAGTCTCGACTCCTCGAGATGGTCTCCCACTGGACTCTAGAACCCGGTCACTTGTGCTCCCCGCCATGGGTCTATCCAAATGTGGAAAAGTAAATAATATACATCAATGGTGACATCATCCTCAACCCAGAAGTGTCCCAATAAAAGAATATTACATACAAGTTTTTACATTAATGCAAATGAAAAACTCTCATCTCACGCAAAAAAACCCGGTTATTCAAACACGACGATCCAATATAACATATCACAGCAACACATAACATCACATGTCATCAACGTATGTAAATATGTGTATCCCAATTGTCGTTGACGTATAGCAACGAAACCGGCGATACACCACATATTACACTTACGGTCGCAGAAAAGAAAACGAAAACTACAATAATTAGAATCTGCAACATCCTTAGACATCATCAACCCGAAATATCTCATACCCCGAATTTTATACCCAACATATAAACCTTGCATTTTAGTCTCATATTGAAAACACATTTTCAATAACCTAGTCAGGTAATTCAACAAGATTCCCAACTACTTGATCGAATTCTCGTCGGAAACATTAGTAGATGGTCGTACCCCCGATGCCGTCGACGAAGTGCACTTAGGCGGAACACCATGGCCGCCAGCACCCGAGCGGATGCTTTTGGCAACGGGGTTCTCCTACAGTCACTTGGTCGGGACTATGGGGCGTGTCTATTTACTAGTGTTACCCGGTGAATGTTCGTGTACTATACGAGATTGCGACGGAGTTTTGATCCGAATCAAAACTCCGTGACAATCTATCAAAAGAGACTAAATTGCTAGATTTACATAACAGTAACTAGTTTTCACAAAACTAATTATCGTGGATTCTAAATATTGTATTATATTTAAATATCAAACCTGAAACGATGTTAAAATACAACTACGAAACACTCCGTATTGCCACTACAGAAAGATAACATCACATGCAATCTTGGCAAAAACAAACATAACCTGAAGCCCAAAAACCATGAGATCAGAACACCACAAAAATTTCAAGGTTTTTTGCTACAGGAAAAAAGGTGAGGCCGGTTTTTTAGACAATATGGCCGGCCATTTTTTTAGTGTTTTCCCTTAAATTTTTTTGGTGTTCTAGATACATCATAACTAGCTATCTGCACTTATTTAAAAAAATTTAGAGGACTTAAAAAATTCGACAGAAACTAAGGTTTCAGATTCCAAGTTTCGGAGTTATTTCGTTTACGTAATTCAACTAACATCGTCTAATTCTCTAACCTTGGATCTGATACTACTACTGGGTTCCTTAGCACTTTCACTAGGTTTTATAAGGCATCGGGTATGCAATTTTAAAAATTCTAGTAGGCTAAGGAACTCGAACCTAGAATCTAACTAGAAAATTAGGGTTGTTATAGCATGTAAAAAAACTTTACACTAATACAATCATTGTAGAGCGATCCTTCACTTCTAAAGCTCCGTGTATTAGTCCCTTAGCTTCAAGTGGTGGTCTCCCGGACTCTCGTTAGGCACCACTATGGGAAAGGAACAAGCTTGCTTAAAGATCTTCGAGGCCGAAGATGATCTACGTCGAATAATCTCTAACTCAAGCTACCTCTTCACTAATTCATAAACTAGCGAAGAAACAAGCTATACTAAATGGCTAGTTTGGTATAGATTGGTGAAGTAGGAATTTTGCTCACTTTAGAATAATTTCTCTCTCTTTCTTTTGATGAAGAAAATGATCTCAAGTGATCAAGTGTTGAACCATGGGTGAGAAAATATCTCATATAACTCATGTAGAGACTAAACCATGGCTAAACATAATGGTTAGGTTAATAAATATCTAGAGTAAAACAAAATTAGTGGACTAAAGTCAAAGCTTCTCCATGCTTCCACAAGCATCTTATCCATGCTAATTTCCACCTAATTTTGATTTTCCCCTTAATATTTAAATAACCAAATTATCTTAAGTTAGGTATGAGTCTCATACACCCAAGTCCAATGTATCATCTAGCATGACACATATTAAATACATTAATATATATCACATATATATTTAAATGTATTTGGAGAAAACATTTTCTTAAGTGAGCTAATATTAGTTAAAGTATATTAATATATCAAATATATAATTATACATTAAATTATTAAATCAACACTTGATTTAAAAACCCGGCCGTATCGCATACAACCGACTAATATCATATAACAGATTAGTGATTCAACACTTGATTCAATAATCCGGTTATATCACATATAACCTATATCGCGAGATTAGAATACGGTATCACATAGTCGTATTAATCTCGGTCCCGCACATATCACATGTGTGCCCTGCTTCGTTTCGCATGAGCTAGGAAACCTCTGTGTAGGACTCTAAAGACTCGTCAATACGCCGGCAATAGGTGATGATCTATCAGTCACCCACAAGCCGTCGACGGTACTAGCTGGACATAACGGCTACCTGGGTATTGAGCGATCAGATGATCAACAAATAAGCTTTTTCATACTCCCGTGAATCCAATAAGTAACACTACCGTACAGTCCGGTTTCTTCGTCTGATATGTCGCATATCGAGTCTAAGGGTGGTAAACGTCAGACTCCAATAACATGATAATTCATGCCGATATGAGGCTCATAACGGGTCGAGAAACTACTGATAACACTTACCAGTAAATCTCTGTATCAGCCCTGGCCAGGGACTTCCTGTTATGGCCAATCGAGCACAGCGCAACATCAACCTCCAATACCGGGAGAGAAGAAACCCCTCCTATCTATCATTACCTCCATGTGACTCAGGACTGTAGCCAAAATCCACCTGTTTGCACTCTTTCTTGAACGTGCTAAGTGGAAATTAAAGCACAGTGGGAATCACACAAGACTCTATGACGATCTCGGGTCTACAGACTAACATGTACCTGTGTCACTAGAGAACTGCTATCTGACGATAGGTATAATACCATCTAGGAGTTCTCGACGAGTCCTGTTCAGTTTACCCAGTCTCCACTGAGCACCCGTATACAATCTTTGATGTTAAACACCAATGGATGTAGGATCATCCATCGCCCATCAAATGGGTCAAGAAACATATACGCTAGTCTACTCTGGAATATCGATGCCTCATCTCGATACACCCACGACTAGGAACAATTAAAGGATGAACTTTTGGACTACCCTGGCCCCACTAGTATGATCTGCATCATAATCCTGGTAGTCAAGTACATCCTAAGGGCTTTACCAACATGTGAGAGCAAGATAGTATCACAATACAAGTCTACATGTTAAGATAAAGAGCAACCAGATAGTATATTATCATGTCGAGCAAGAAAGTCCTCTCTATATATTTCCAAGCATCCATTATAATATACAATCATGTACAACAATGGACTCTAAGGCATACATACAACTAACAGTGGACATGTAGAGAGGGATGAGTTTCATTTGTTTAAAGGAAATGTTCTTGTGATATTTTATTTTGACGTTGGAAAAATAATATGAAGCCATTCTCTCATTCCACTAACACTTAGCTCAGTTTGTGTTATGGCTACCTCTTCACTCCTCCACTTCCTCCTTCTTCATTTTCACTCTTGAGCTTGAATTTAAGAGTGAAAATGAAAGTAGAAATTCCTACATCCCCGCTCTCCATTTCTAGCAAGCTTAGAGCGTCGGTTGCTTCACTAGGTGAAACTTGAGCTTGGATCGGTTCTCTCGGGTGGATCATTTTCAGTAAGGGAGGTCACCTCTCAAGCTTGTTCGATGGCCTATGAGGAGCTTGGAGGGTTCTTCCAAGATTTTGTGGACATGCATCAAAGGTTGTAATCCATAAATCTTGCATGCTTGTTTTCTAGTTTTGTGTTTAAAACGATCACTGGAGATTAGTTTCTAGTGCTCTCCGAAAAAAAATTGTTCTTCAATTCCTCATTGGCCGTGATTGTAGCATCAAAGTTTGTAATCCGGCTAAATCCCATTTCTGTAGGCCCAAAACTGTTAAAATGTCCCTGGATTTCTTCAGTAGGATGGAATGTTGGAAACTTGATTTTTTGTACTGTTTGTTTTGCCCCAGATTTCAGTTCGTGTAGTTTTTACATAGGGGTGTTTCGAGACTGTTTTCGGTCAAATTTTTTACATCGTTTATGATCTGTAGTTTGTATGTGTTGTTGAATGTCATCTAATTTCTATATGTTCAATTAGACGGGGTTGCACACTTACTTGTGTTTCTTGTTGTTGTTGTGTGTGTGTGTGTGTGTGTGAGAGAGAGAGAGAGAGAGAGAGTGTGTGTGTGTGTGTGTGTGTGATGGTTTAGCCGGATTGTTGTGTTGGATAGCCCTTCGTGTGATTGTGTGTACAATTTTGTTTTATAAATGTTGTATTCATTTGTTCGGGACAAGCTCCAACTTGTGGCCGCCGTTTCTGTATTATGTATATTCTTTTATTGGGGCTTGTTTCCCCCAATCAGAGCAAAGCTCTGTTCAAATTTTGAAATTTGAAATGAAGCAACGCTTCATATCTAAGAGTAAAAAACTCTGAGGCAGCGCTTACGTGCAATGCACGAGAGCGCTCGCGCCAAGAGCGCCAGCACTGAGAGTCAGAGACTCTGAGGCTGCGCTCATGTGCAAAGCACGAGAGCGCGCGCGCCAAGAGCGCCCGCGCCAAGAGTGCCAGCGCTGAGAGTCAAAGACTCTGAGGCAGCGCTCACATGCAAAGCACGAGAGCGCTGGAGCCAAGTGCGCCAGCGCTAAGAGTCAAAGACTCTGAAACAGCGCTCACGTGCAAAGCACGAGAGCGCCAAGCGCTAGAACTAAATGTTCCCCACCATTAGATCAAAGATCCAACGAAGATGATAAATCATCAAATTATCAGAATAAAATTTGGTTAAGGAAATACTCCTCAAAATCTTTCGAAACAAGAAAGATTGTGCTCTGTAAATCAGAGCACCGTTGGATCAAAGATCCAATGGTGATTGAAAATCACCAAGATACAGAGTATTCTCTGTATGGGAAAATAATTTCCCAATCTTGTTAATAACAAGAAAGATGTCTTCTTTAAAACAGAAGCCCTACGATCAAAGATCTGATGGTGGGGAAACATCCCCAAATCAATCAGAAAAAAATTGCCTTAACTGATCAGCCTCCACTATATAAAGGCATTAAGACTTCAAGTCTCAAAAGGAGGAACCCCCCCCCTAAATTTTGAGAAATTTCAAAGAGAAGAGCAAGCTCTCGGAAGAAGAATTTCTTCATGGTAAATAAAACAGAGAGATCAAAGCATCTCATTAAAAGAAGAAGAACCTAGTTCTTTTTCTAGATCATAGATCTACAAAGACAGAAGTCTTTCAAAAAAATAGAAGAGATTGAAATATCTCATCATAAAAAGAGAGTAAGAAGAACTTAGTTCTCTTTAGATCACAGATCTATAAGACAAAGACAAAGTCTTTCACAAAAACAGAAGAGATTGTAACATTTCCTATTAAAATAAGAACTTAGTTCTTAGATCTATGAGACAATGTCTCCTATGAACGAGAATTTAATTCTCAGAGCACAGAACTGAACAAAACGGCTAAAGGAGCGCTTCAGCACTCTAAGTCTAGCGCTCTGCATTAATTGACTAGCGCTCAGCGCCAAGAGCGCCACGTGCTCCTCACGTAGATGCTACATAATAAAGAACGCTCTGCACTCATTAACTGGCGCTCAGCGCCAAGCGCGCCATGTGCTCCTCACGTGTGCGCTATTTCATAAGAAGCGTTCTGCACTTATTGACTGGCGCTCAGCGCCAAGCGCGCCACGTGCTCCTCACGTGTGCGCTATTTCACAAGAAGCGCTCTTCACTCATTGACTGGCGCTCAACGCTAAGCGCACCACGTGCTCCTCACGTGTGCGCTATCTCACAGGAAGCGCCTTAGTGTTCTAAGTCTGGCGCTTAGCGCCAAGCGCGCCATGTGCTCCTCACGTGGGCGCTGAGGGAACATAAACCGTTCTTTAAATAAAGCCCCAAAACCATAATGAGGGCTCAACACTCAATAAAAGACAAAAAGGGTGTCGGAACCCAAACCAATGCTCAGCATTGTTAAATAAAAAAGGACCGAGCCTAATTAAATGTTCAACATTTTAACTGAGTAGGCCGAGCCAAAGTTGTCCATATGTCCCTTATTCAGATTAATTGAGCCCATATGCTCATAAGTCTTTTTAACTGATCTTAGTCCCAAACTTGACTACAGATCTCCCAACCAACATTGGTTCAAGGGTACATCTCTTCATTCCTCTGATATGTGTCGTTGTAATTCTTCAACGTCTTTAGAGAAGTGGCAGGTCCCGACAACCAGACATTCCATGGACTATGATGTCCTTAAACTTTTATGGACTGTGGGGTCCTTAAACTCATGGACTATGATGTCCTTAAATTTTATGGACTGTGAGGTCCTTAAACTCATAGACTATGATGTCTTTAAACTTACAGACTATGATGTCTTTACACTTTACAGACTATGATGTCTTTAAACCGTCACGGACTATGATGTCCTTAAACCCATTGGACCGCAATGTCCCTAAACTAAAACAATAGAGCCCAAATGCTCTTTTGTTGGATCGAAACGATCCTGTTAAGTAGATCTTAGTCTAAAATTAGACTAACGTATCCTTAATAAACGTTTAAGTTGATCTTGATCTCAAACGAGATTAATGATCCTTAAACCCAACCTAAACCCAAATCTAAGAAAATACGGATTTGGACCAATCCACGCCTTACGGGCGACAACATAAATTAGTCTCCATATACAATCCACGGGCAACCAAAAACAAAACAAACACACACGACACGATGTAAATCATCTGGAGAAAGAGAAAGTGGTTACCGTGATGCGGTAGCATAATTAACTGCAGGGGCTTGCGCCTGCATGGAAGAGTGTCCCCACAATCAAAAACCCCTCAACGAGGGGGAATCTGACGAAGTCTGCTACATCGGTCGCATCTGTCCAAACCTCCGATACACGGTGCCATAAATCAACTTCACATCTTCGGAGAGGTGGACGGATAGCACCAAATAGCATCTGCCCCTAAATTCAGGAGAGATGACCTACACGGTTTCGTCCCTGTCTTCGGCGGTGAACAGATTCTGGCACTCCCGGTGGGACCTTTTCCTCTTTCCACTCCACACTTCGTATGTCATGTTCGCGAACGAATCGCGGGTTTGCTATGGTTGCCCCTGGATTCGAGGTACTAAGATTTGGTGTCTTACTCCGTGCAGAAAACAGAAGATCAATGGCTTTCAACTGCAACAACTCCCACTCCGTCCTTGCCGGAAGAGTGACCTACGGGCCTCAAGCGGCCTCCGTTTTTACGATGCCAGTAGAACAGGTGATGCAAGCCTCCACTGGGCTGTTCTTCGGGACCATGCTCCCACCGATGAGCTTCAACGCCCCGCTGTCGTCGCAAGAAGCTCCGAAGAAGTTGGTTATTGATCGGCTTGCAACTACCACGGCCCTTCTCAACGGGTCGCCCAAATCCAGCGCCTCAGTCTTTAACAGACTGGGCCAAAACTCCAATGGGCCCGTGAAGAAGCCCACGATACCTGAGGGGGTTATCCCTCAAGCGGCCTCCGTTTTTACGATGCCAGTAGAACAGGTGATGCAAGCCTCCACTGGGCTGTTCTTCGGGACCATGCTCCCACCGATGAGCTTCAACGCCCCGCTGTCGTCGCAAGAAGCTCCGAAGAAGTTGGTTATTGATCGGCTTGCAACTACCACGGCCCTTCTCAACGGGTCGCCCAGATCCAGCGCCTCAGTCTTTAACAGACTGGGCCAAAACTCCAATGGGCCCGTGAAGAAGCCCACGATACCTGAGGGGGTTATCCCGAAATGGATAGCCATCCCTGTTCCAACAAATGAGATCATCAAAGAAGATTCTCCTGCTAAGGGATCGGTCTTCGCTAGACTGTCCGCTCCAACTCCCATTTCGGGCGAGATCACCAAAGTTGCTTCCCCTGCCCAAAGGTCAATCTTCGACAGGTTGGGCGCTTCTTCTCAGCGGACGTCAGTTTTCAAGAGGCTGGCACCGGTGGCAACCCTTCACCAGAGCAAGGGGCATGATGAAGCCACCCCCATTGCTGAACCAACACCATCTGTAAGGCATGCTCGACGTCGCCACTGGCGCCGAGTGAGAAAAGCTGGGGATAGTTCCCCTTCTGGATTTACTCCGCCAGCTCCAACTATGGAAGTTGATGCTGCTGTTCCAACTGGGAACATGTTTGAACCACTTAGGAGGGTGCGCAAGAACTCTCCGACGGCCGTGCTATGAAGATCTCCTCCACCTATGGAGAACATTACAAAGGTGAAGCCAGAGTAGCCCCCTCAGCGGCTGTCCTCTAAAATTCACAGGGTGTGGCAAAGGGTCCAAGATTCTGTGGTTAACCAAGACTACTCTTGACAACCAAAGAAAATAAAGGTTCGGTAAAAGAAGGACCACCCTTTCATACCACAAAAGGTGTCATCTACTTGGGTTCCCGCTGTAACGGCCCCCTCAACTTCGACCGCCCATAAAAGGAGAAAGCCGGAGAAGATCCCTGCGTCTGTGACGAATCGCAAGGGCATTGAATCCAAACGCCCTAAGTCTGGGGGCATGGTAGTGCATACTATTAATATGGCTTCCGGAAAAGAGGATAGCCGTATCTCCACGGGTCATCGACCACTCACGCGATCAGTAACTAAAGCTCATGAGCAACAACAGCAAAAGCTCCAGGAGATGCTGACAACTATGGCCGCACTCACTGGGCCAAAAGCAAACCCGAAGGAATCGTTAAAGCAGCGTCAAGAACAGGAAACTGATGCCGAATTCCTCCGAAGAATGCTCAAAAGGAAAGACAAAGAGGCCACGTAACAAGCGGCCAACATAAAACAAATGGCGCTACTATTCCAAGACATGGTCAGCATGATGATCCAGCTGGAACCTCCATCCGAGGATCCTCCAGTAATAATTGAAGACGACAGAGGAGAGTCATCGAACCCTCCTCCGGCCTTTTCAGCAGCCAAGGAAGAAACAATCTCGAAAGCTACGCTCGATGATTATATAGCTCAATAGATACGAGCTCATCAGGAAAATGAAGCAACTGGCCAAGTCGTCAGAACTGGTCGACCATATGTAGGATGGTACGATCAGATAAAATACCCGCCGGGATATATGATCCCTAAATTCTACATGTACAAGGGGACGGGCAATCCCCATCAACATATCGCTCAATTCAGGGCTCTGTGCGGCAACACTGGAGGTGATGATAAGATACTTCTTCGCCAATTCATCGACATCTTGGCAGAGACGGCGTTCGAATGGTATTCAGAGCTTTCCAACGACTCCGTCAAACCTTTTACGGAGATGGAACTGATATTCACCCAGCATTTCGCCAGCGCTAGCGAACGTACCCCAATCACGGCATTGATCAATGCCAGAGTGAAGCCAGTAGAAACCTGGGTTCAATACACCATTCGATGGCGAAATCTGTGGTCAAAATGTGAACAACGCATAGAGGAAGCTCCTGCAATGGGCATGTTTGTGGGAACACTCGATCCGCAGGCGACCATATCTCAATTCATGATGTTCTTCAAGACGACTACTTTCCAAGCCTTGATTGACAAGCTGGCCCAAATGGACCAGATAGGCCACAGGCCTTCCTATTCGAAGTCGGATCCGCGGAGTGAAAAGGGGAAAGGGAAAGCATCCTTCGTCGCCAATGCTCAGCAACAGCCGACTAGTCCAAAACCAGCTGATCGCCAAAGCGATAGAAAGTGATTCCTCAACGAAAAGTTAAGACGTCCTTACTCGTTTCCGCGGGAGAAAACAAAGAGACTGTTCGAACTGGCGATACGCAACAGGCTCATCAATCTACCGGATCCGAGATGTCCATTGCAACCCGGTGATGTCAACAATCCCAATTATTGCCCCTATCACCGAGTAGTAGGCCATCCAATCGAAGATTGCTTCGTCTTCAAAGGCTAGATTGAGGACCAATACCAACCGGGCAAATTCACGCTGTCCGAGAATTGGAAAGTAAGCCCACCCCAGCCGCACGTTCTTAAAAAGGTGGACACACCAGGGGCATTGTGCTCTTTTGTAGAAGAAGCTCCATGGGAGGTCGCTCTTTCAGCCAAAATGAAAAGAATGCTGAAGGATCTCCAAACATGCCCAGCGATATGGTGGAAAAGCCCGCTGGAACCCGAGGTCATTGAGGGGATGCTGAAGCCACGCCCACCGCTTAAAGTTGGTGATGGTGGACAAAACATTCAGGCCAAACCTCCAAAGTCTTTAAAGAAAAAGAAGAAGGCCAAGAAGCCCGTTCAACCCGAAGACAGCCGTACAGGTCTGTAGAAATACATCGATGCACTGGAAGAATATAACCAGAAAGCACAGACCACAATCACGTTGGATGAATTCTTTAAGCATGTTCTTGAGAATGAAGCCGATGACACTGATGGAGGAGACAATTACTCAGAAGCGCCCGAAGATTATGTGGCATGCTGCCACATGATCTATCGCTCGTCAATAGATGATGAAGAAGCTCCTGATGCAGAGAAACTGGGGGGAGATCCCAATCCGGAACTCTAAGAACCGTCAGATGAGATGATTGACATGTTGCTGAATGAGGTCTGTCAAAAACGCAAATCTGATCGAGAACGTGAAACGGCCATATATGAAAGGGCCAAGCGTCGGCGTCACGTTAAAGAAGATCTGGTATTGAGAAGCCATAGAGTATCCCAACCGGATAGAAGCACTTCTGTCGCCAACAAAAGCAGGTTTAAGACAAGGAAGCAATTCGCTAAAGCCATGTCAATGGGAATGAAGTTGCCACCTTTCAAAGAAGACACTTCATAAAATACGTTCCCCGACGAACTAGATGCATATCCAAGCTACTGCTTATACCATCGGAGGATCACACACCCTACCGAGGAATGCATGGCCTTTAAAAATTGGTGGCAGGGCTACGTTGCTCATCGGCAGCATTTCAAGTGGATGAAGCGCAAAACTCATCGAGAGCAGAGGAGCACGACAGATGAACGCAAAAGAACTGTCGAAAATTTTCACATGTTTGATAGCAAAGGATCGCAGGTTCTCACCTTCAGAAGCGATTCCGATGAAGAAATAGCCTTCGGCCCTCTCTTCAAAGAATCCACCTCCGAAACAGAAGAAATGAAGACCTGCGAGAATATTCAGCTGCGTAACCGCACGTTACCCGAAAAGAATCTCGGACCCACAAATAAGGGATCGAACAAAAAAGATAAGGGGAAAGAAAAAGTCCCTGAAGATATCACCCTCAATGACCGAGTCGTCGAAGAGCTGGCAGCCAAGGACCCGCCTAAGAAAAAGAAGGTGGATTACAACGTTCTGGCACACCTGAGGAAGATACCTTCGCAACTAAGCATTCTCGATGCCCTTCTGCTATCTAAAGAGGCGAGAGATTCGTTGATCAAGGTGCTACAAGAGCCCGAGCAGTTCCAAGCTTTCCTTGCCGAAGAAAAGATGAAGGAAGAGCTGGAAGAAGTGCACACGGCTGACATCACTTTCGGAGATGAAGATCTCCTCCTTGGGATGTGCGAGCACAACCGTCCCCTGTATGTCACCGGATACTGCCATGACATCAAGATAGGGAAGATTCTAGTTGACAATGGGTCCTATGTCAATCTCCTAAATGTGATGGTGCTAAAAGAAATCTGCATGAGCGTCCAGCAACTCGCTCGGGATAAAATCACCATCTCCGGGTTCGACTCCCAGTCATCACGGACGCTCGGGTCTGTGATACTGACGTTACGCTTTGGGCTGCTCGTCACTGACATCAAATTTCATGTCATTGATGCCAAAACTTGCTACAATGCTTTGCTCGGCAGGCCTTGGTTGCACGAGTACAACATCATCCCTTCTACATAACATCAGTGTATGAAGTATTTCAAAGATGGTCTCGAGTATACCGTGACGGGAGAACTGAACCTATTTTCCGTGAACGAAGTCCGAAAATACGAAGATGCAAAATATTTCTTGCTAGACTTTGAAGACACGGAAAGATGCCATAAACCGGAGAATAAGCAAAAAGCTATCACCACTATTCCGATCTTCGGGAGTGATACCGAGGAGGTAGAAGAGATAGTTTACTCAGGACCACCTCAATGCAACAAGCCGGGACCACCTACCGCTATTCTGGTTTTTGGCAGTGACTCTGAAGACGAGGTCAACGCAGTGTTCTCGGTCCGTCCATCAATGCAGGCCTTCACTGGAGATGATCAAAGTTTGCAAATCGCCATGGTTCCGCAAAAGCATTACAAAGAGATCGACTCACTTGATACCTATAGTGTGCAAGAACTGCAAACGTTCTACGTCCCTTTCAGGCGAAAAGGAGAAAAGGCGATCCTATTCTACCGATCCGTGGAAACCAAATAGGAGAAAGAAATCTGGCATGGTTCCGATTCTATGCTTGACAGGCTCCAGCTCATCCGTCTGCCCAGATACTACACAGAAGGATTAAAAAGGCTGTTGAGGCGCCAAGGCATACCCTTCAAACAGACTGCCCGACAAGCTCATTTCTACAACAGGATCTGGAACGTCCCCGGAACTCAGCGAAAATTGTCCAACGGGAGAATGGAAACGATCGGGCTTTTGATATGTTCAATCCAAGAAGCGGGAACGATTCCGTGGTTGCTATGTTATACTTGACTTCGATGAAGAGGGAGATGCTCTGTTAGAAGACACTGCAATTGAACCAAAACGAAATCCTGTTGTAAAAATGCCAAGTCCATCGTTTGAGGAACAGATGGACAAGCTAATAAGGGAAGCGGGTCAAAAGAGGGATGACCGCAACCGTGAAATGGCCATTTACGAGAAAGCCAGGACCCATCGTCTCCTTCAGCAGACTATGGAGAATGACGATGCCCTTCGCCGTCAGCACGCCATGCATTCCCGAGATGAGAAAAAGGCCCGACGTGGAGGTAAAAACAAGTTAAAGAACGGAAAAAATGTTCGACAACGGCAAGACGGATCCAAAAAGCCTCGCGATCGAAAAAAGGTCAACTAAAATCCATCCCTGATCAAGAAGATGGATCGGTAATATTCTTTCCCTCAAGACAAGACAAGGATGATATTCGACCTTGTCATGAAACATCAAATGATTACACTCCCGGAATCCAAGCACCCCGACAAACGAGCTTCATCAGCCGGATTATTGCTCCTATCATCGAGCGATAGGACATCCTCTCGAAGACTGCTTCACCTTCAAAGAATGGGCAGAAGACCTGTATCGGCAAGGCAGGTTTACTCTATCCAGCAGTTGGAGGGTAACCCCGCCACAGAAGCATGAACCGAAAGCCACGTGTACGGCGAAAGTAGAACCGGATCAACATCGGTCTTGGAAGCGATCTCATACCGGTCACGCGATAACGCTGTCAGGAGAAGGAGTACGCGAAGATATGGTTGACCTCCCCTGGTGCTTCGAAAATGAAGATGAAGATGAGTTGATCTCAAAATTTCCACCTGCGCCAAAAGAGTTGGAAGATGGAATACATACTACTGCGGACAATCTAAAGAAAATTGACTTGGGAATGGCAAGTGACCCACGGCCGATGTTCGCCAGTGAGCTGTTGTCTAAAGAACAGGTAGCTACGCTAAAAGACGTGCTTATGCAGTATAAAGACTGTTTCATATGGAACTATTCCGAGATGAGGGCTAGATCCGGAAATAGCTGTGCATAAATTGGCGATATCTCCGGACCTCAAGCAAGTCAAACAAGCACCAAGAAGGATGCGGCTCGAACTTGAAATGAGCATCAACGCCGAGGTCAAAAGCTGATCGACTCCGGCTTCGTCCGAGAAGTTCAGTACCTTGAATGGATCGCCAACATTATCCCGGTAATGAAGAAAAATGGGACGGTGCACATCAGCGTGGACTTTCGGGACCTCAACAAAGCCTATCTGAAAGATGATTTTCCCTTACCGGTTACCGAGCTGATGATAAACAACACGTCCACTCACGAAGTCTTCTCCTTCATGGACGGCTCGTCAGGATACAATCAAATAAAGATGCATCCCGAAGACCAAAAGCATACCGCTTTCCGGACTCCTCTAGGTATATTCTGCTACAAAGTGATGCCTTTCGGCCTGAAAAACGCCGGCGCTACCAAACAGAGGGCCATGACGAAGATTTTCGATGACCTCATACATGAAGTCGTCGAATGCTATATTGATGACCTCGTGGTTAAAAGCAAATCGTACAAGGAACATCGGGAGCATCTGAAAATCGTGTTTCAGCGCCTTCGGAAATACAACTTGAAAATGAACCCTCTCAAATGCGCGTTCGGAGTCTCCTCAGGTAAATTCCTAGGATTCATCGTATGACACCGGGGCATCGAGATAGACCCGTCGAAAATCAAGGCGATCATGTAAATGCCTCCGCCAAGAACTCTCAAGCAACTGCGGTCTCTCCAAGGAAAGCTCGCATATATCTGATGGTTCATAGCTAACCTCCCCGGCAAATGCTGCCCCTACAGTCACCTAATGAAGAAGATGAACCCGTTCGTCTGGGATCGCAAATGCCAGAGTGCACTCGACGAAATAAAGCAATACCTGCAGAATCCGCCGGTACTAACTGCTCCGGTCAAGGGGAAACCCATCATCCTGTATACAACTTCCCTTAAAGGTTCCTTAGGCGCACTATGGGCAAAGGAAAATGACCAAGGGAAGGAGAGAGCCCTCTACTATTTGAGTCGAGTTCTCCTGGGGGCAGAAAAAAATACCCCCCATCGAAAAATACTGCCCGGCGTTAATCTTCGCAATAACGAAGCTCAGACACTATGCTTTGGTGCATGAGGTCCATCTCATATCAAAACTGGATCCTCTCAAAAACTTGATGTCAAAGGCCATACTAACGGGACGGCTCGCTAAATGGTCCCTCCTCTTGATGGAGTTCTCGATAACATACCGACTCCCTCAAGGCAGTAAAAGTCCAGGCTATCGCTGACTTCCTCGCTGAGCATCCGATACTTGCCAATTCACCCCTAAATTGCGAGTTGCCGGATGAGCACGCGTTTGACACGATTGACAAGGAAAGAGGAAGTAGTGATAGCCAATGGGAACTCTACTTCGACGGGACATCTTCCATGAAAAAGCGAAAGCAAAACTCTCCTGTAATCAAATCGTGGGTAGGCCTTATCTTCGTGACTCCACAAGGAGGGATAATGCGCTTTGCCTTTTCCTTAACAGAGCCGAGGAAAAACAATGAAGCCGAATATGAAGCTTTGATAGTAGGTCTTGAGATCGTTGTCGACATGGGAATCAAAAACCTCCTCATATACGGAGAATCCCAACTGGTCGTTAGTCAAGTAAACGGCGACTATCAAATGTGCAAAACAGAGTTGGTAAGGTACGGTGAGAGAGTGCAACAATTGCTGGCTCAAATTCTCGCCTACGCCCTGGAAAGCATACCGCGTGCGGAAAATAGCAAAGCAGATGCATTAGCTAAACTCGCTAAAGAACTGGCTGACGAAAACCTCGATGACGTAAAGATCGTGGTACAAAGCCATCGGGTTCTTGCACCAGCGGAAATATCTATGGAATCGTCTGAAGAAAAGGAAGCGACCAAGCAAACTGCCTTACAAATAAAAGACCAGGAAAAGGCTAAGGATTTGAGGGAAGTATTTATAGACTACTTCAAATCCCGTCGAACACCTGAAGATGTATCCTCAAGACATCGGTTCATGAAACGAGCTCTGTCCTTCGCCTTCGTCAATGACACGCTGTATAAGAGATCGCTCGACTCTCTATGGCTAAGATGCCTGGGGCCGAAAGAAGCAAAGAGAGTCATCCAAGAAACTCACGATGGACTCTGCGGTTCTTATCAAGCCGGACCAAAGATGAAGCTGAAGATCAAAAGGATGGGCTACTATTGGCCCATGATGATCCAAGATTGTCTCGAATACGCGAACCAGTCCCACTCGTGCCAAATTCACGGGTACTTCATCCACCAGCATCCGAACCCTCTACACTCAACAGTGGCTAGCTGGCCATTAGAAATGTGGAGAACTGACATAATTGGGCCCATCGAACCAGCATCGTCCAAATGACATCGGTTCATATTGGCGACAACTGATTACTTCTCTAAGTGGGCAGAAGCAATACCGCTAAGAGAAGTGAAGATGGAGAATATTCTCCATTTCTTCAAGGCACACATCATTTATCGGTTCGGCACTCCACGATGGATTATCTCCGATAACGGACCAGCCTACAGAAGTCACAGAATCAGCAGCTTCGCGCAGCAACATAATATAGACTGGAGATACTCTTCGGTCTATAATCCCCGAGCTAATGGTCTAGTTGATGATTTCAACAAGACCTTAATGAAGATCATAAAGAAGACGGTGTCCAGAAATAAAAAAGGACTAGCACGAAAGACTGCGTGAAGCTCTCTGGGCGTATCGAACTACGTTCAAAACAGCTATGAATACAACGCCGTATACATTAGTATTTGGCATGGAAGCAGTACTCCCCTTGGAGATAGAGCTACCCTCTCTACGAGTGGCATTTCATTATGAGCTAATGGAGGAAGAGAATGCTCATCTTCGGCTTGAGGAGCTCGACGCCCTCGATGAAACTCGGCTCATGGCGCAGCAAAACTTGGAGGCTTACAAAGCAAAGATGACGCACTCATACGAAAGATTGACTAGGCCGAGGACATTCCGCCAAGGCGAACTCGTGCTAGTGGTCAAGAGACCTATGATCCCTAATCGCGCCAAACGGGGAAAATTCGAGCCGAACTATGAGGGCCCGTACATCATAGATAAAGTCTACCAAGGTGGGGCTTACTTGCTCATGAATATGCATGGCGAAAGACCTTTCAGGCCAATAAGCGGTCGGTTATTGAAAAAATACTATGCCTGACCGAAACGTTTGTAAACTACCACGAACCGCAGCATCCTAAAGCTGACGCAAAAAAAACGTTACGTCAATAAGCAAAATGGGCACGGATGAAAACCCGAAAGGGCTCCATGAGTAAAAACAGCAGGGCTACCGGCGAGTTTGTGAAAACCCGAAAGGGCGCAATCTCGTTAAACAACACTTGTAGGTCCTCTCGACTTGCAAGGAGAAAATGCTCTTGTGAGATCCTTACGACTCTTAAGAGAACACGCACTTGGAAGTCCTCATGGTTCCTAAGGAGAAGTTACACTTACGAGATCCTCACGACTCGTAAGGAGAATTCCCCTATGAGACCCTCACGGCTCATAGGATTCAAAAGCCTTAAGCTACAGGGATCTGAACCTGTTCTTAAGCCATCACATTTCCCAGACTTCCCTACAGGAGATCAATATTGAACCTTGTATACAATCCACTGGCACAAATAAATTTCTCTGCCACCGAGTTCCGCCAATAGCGTGAAATGTTCTCACATGGTGAGTGACGCTTGTAAGTCCTCTTGACTTATAAGAAGAAAACACTCTTGTAAGATCCTTACGACTTATAGGAGACCATACACTTGAGAATCCTCACGATTCTTAAAGAGAAAATGCACTTATGGGATCCTCACGACTCGTAAGGAAAAACACTTTTATGAGACCCTTACGGCTCATGAAGTCAAAAGCCTTAGTCGATAGTATCCTAACCCTATTTGCTAAGCCACCTTTGTTCAAATCAACAGAGGCAAATGATGATTCGCTCCTGGCAATGTCCCAGTGGCAGCGATGCTGATGCCTAAATCGGTATCAGCTTCCAAGTCCTTTCATGGCAAGTGATGATTCTCTCCTGGAAATATTCCAGTCGCAGCGATGCTGATGCTAAGATTGGTATCAGATTCCAAGTTCCGCACTCACAGCAAAAAGTTGGCAAGCCATAAATGCATATGAAATAGCCGAAATGATAGGGCAACTTGCAACAAAATCAGCAAGTAAAAGATATGCATACAAAAACAGCCGAAATGATTGGGAACTCGTAATAAAAATCAACGAGTAAAAAGAAAAATAGCCGAAATGATTGGGCACCGCGAAAAAAATAGCTGAAATGATTGGGCAATCGCGAATTTCGCGATATAAAAAGATGAAATGATAGATCATCGTGGAAAGAAATAAAAAAATGAAAGAATGAAACTTTTGCCCTGCAGGTAAGTCCATACTGACCCCTGTATACAATCCATGGGCATAAAAAAAAGGGGACTCATGTTTCCCCCACCAGACTCTATTAAAGGAAGAGCCCGATCTCGACGGCAACATTTGCATCCCAAAAGATCACCACGTATTACTTCTCAACTCCAACAATCGACCTCAGGGTCGCAACGAAGCGGAGCTATGGCAAAGCCCCTAGTTCCAAATCTCGACGGCCACATCTACAGCCTAGAGACCAACAACGATGTTCCTTCTCATTCCAGCAAAATACGGATGCGACGCCAATAATCGGAGTCACGGCAAAGTCCACAGTTCCAAGACTCTACGGCTCGCAGACAACCCAGAGTCATCCAATGACCCCTTCGCGGAAATACGTCATCAAATGACCCTGTCACGGAAATACGTCAGCCAATGACCCCGTCGCGGAAACACGTCAGCAAATGACCCCGTCTTGGAAATACGTCATCAAATGACCCCGTCTCGGAAATACGTCATCCAATGACCCCGTCGCGGAAATACGTCAACAAATGACTCCGTCTTGGAAATACGTCAGCCAATGACCCTGTCGTGGAAATACGTCATCAAATGACCCCGTCGCGGAAACACGTCAGCAAATGACCCCGTCTCGGAAATACGTCATCAAATGACCCCGTCTCGGAAATACGTCATCCAATGACCCCGTCACGGAAACACGTCAGCAAATAGCCCCGTCTCGGAAACACATCATCAAATGACCCCGTCGTGGAAATACATCATCCAGTGACCCCGTCTTGGAAATACGTCATCCAATGACCCCATCACAGAAATACGTCAGCCAATGACCCCGTCACAGAAACACGTCATCAAATGACCCCGTCTCGGAAATACGTCAGCCAATAACCCCATCACGGAAACACGTCAGCAAATGACCCCATCACGGAAATACATCATCCAATGACCCCGTCGCAGAAATACGTCAGCCAATGACCCCGTCGCGGAAACACGTCATCAAATGACCCCGTCTCGGAAATACGTCAGCCAATGATTCCATCTCGAAAAAACGTCATCCAATGACCCCGTCGCGGAAACACGTCATCCAATGACCCCGTCACGGAAACACGTCATCCAATGGCCCCGTCGCGGAAACACGTCAGTCAATGACCCCGTCACGGAAACACCTCAGCCAATGACCCCGTCACGGAAATACGTCAACCAATCACCTCGTCGCAGAAATACGTCAGAAAATGAACCCATCATGGAAATACGTCATCCAATGACCCCGTCGTGGAAATACGTCAACCAATGACCTCCTCATCGGAGCAGTGCTTCGACTTGGAAAACGGCCAACTCATTGATCACTTACAAGTCCTCTCGACATGTAAGGGAAAAATTCTCTTGTGAGATTCTTACGATTCCAAGGGAAAGCACACTTATGGATCCTCACGATTCCTAAGGAGAAAATACACCTACGAGATCCTCTCGACTCGAAGGGAGAAAAATCTTTATGAGACCCTCACGGCTTATAAAGTTGAAAAGTCTTAGGCGACGGACCTGAACCTGTTTCCTAAGCCACAAAGAGTTCAAGATGCACTGTTCTCATCTACATGACACAACTGCTAAAATAACATACCGATAACACAGTAGAGAAAAGAAAGCGATAGTCGGAGATAAAAAAAATGGGTCCTTTATTCAAGAATTCGATTGAATACGAGATACATCATATAAAATACAAAAAATGATGAATGAAATGAATACATGTTATTCATGAGTTACAATCGGTATAAAGATGATTATTGAGAAGGAGGCGATTTTAACAAATCAACAAGCCGCTCACTCACTACTCTCAGCTCCTTTTCATGAGCAGACACCGCGGCCAGCTCCGCTTCGACTCGGGCCCGTTGCTGCAAACAGAATGAAACTTTGTCATCGATCTCCCGTTGGGTAGCTTCGCGACTCTGCATAACCCGCTCTATTAAGTCGAGCTTCTGCCTCAATACCAGCCCATCCGAAATGCATCGCTGCAAATTATCAAAGATGGTTCTCAATTGCGCAGCATTCGCTTTGACCTCGGCATGCAGCCGGGCAGACTCGCTTGAAGACTCTTCGCGTTCCTTCCACCTCAAGGCCGCTTCTTGTTCAAAATGGCGAAGGAAAGAAGCACTTTGCTCAAACCATGCAGCCCGCTGGGAGTTCAAAGACAGAGCTTTGGTAGCAAGACGCTTGAGCTCAACTTCGTACAAACAAGCCTCGATCTGTCTGCAATAGTTAACCCAAGATTCGACGATGCCCTCGCCATGAAAGTGCACAAGCGTCCCCAACATTGGATTGACCTCAGCAGAAAAATCATCAGCGAGTGCAGGGGCCTCCGCGTCAAGCTCCTCGATGGATTCACTCAACATGTGTAGGCTGGTCACAGCGCCCTTGGAAGATAGACGTCTGGAAAAGGGCCCTGCCGGCATTAAGATGCGAGACTCAAAGGGAGCTGGAGTCGGCGTGATTGCTGCAATACAAATAATAGTCAGACATCGGCTCAAGAGATAAAGAAAATGCACGGGCAATGGAGTATACTATACCAGCTGTGACAGGCGGCAGAGTTGGGAGTACCAGAGGCGCGACTGTTCTCTAGTCCCCTCCTCCAATCTGTAACGTTGCAATCAATTCAAAGAAGAATTAACAATGACATGGTTGCCGATAGAAGAAAGGAAAGGAAGTCAGTTAAAAACTATACTCACCGACACCGGCAGGCAGGACGACTTCTGACCGGAAGGAGAAATGTGGATTCAGCACCTGATATAGATGGTCAAAGAGGACTCCTGCAAGTTTGTAACAATACGAGGTCGGTACAAAAAGTATATTACCCCCAATGAAACCGATAAGCCGCAAACATATACCTTCCATCACTCCATACAACATGGGAGAAGGCGACGGAACAACAGCCGTCACGGCGGCGACCGGAGGTGCTTCAGATGGCGCAATCTCCGCATTTACTGCACCTATACTCAACGAACAAAATGGCATCAGATAGGGATGAACGGGATCGAAAGATGAAAAGAAAGCAGTGACTCAAGAGCTACCTGATAGGTTGCCAACCGAAACCGCGACGAGAGCATCACTAAGCACGGCTGCTTCTTCGCTCTCCTCCATTGGAATAGTTTCTGCGCCCATAGCTTCATCCCCTGATTCGACGAGAGCCATTATGACGCTTGTGATGCCTGCCGATACCTGGGAGCCATGGGGAGAAAGAGCGGCGGTTGGGGCAGTCCCAGACTCTTGAGAGAGAGCAGTCACTTCGGTCTCTGTGGTCGACGTCTTCTCACCTGCCACCTCATCGCCAAAGCCTGGCCCTATAAGATATGGTACATTAGAGTTTGCGAATCAAGTGAAAATAAGAAGAACGGGCATTGCATTACCTAACGATGGATTCTGGCTTGCCTCCCGAGCCGCGCGCACGACGTGTCTATGAGTGGTAGACAGTGCAGCTGTAGCATCCTCCGGAGGAATGGCGAAAGAAGAGGTGGTGCTTGAACCTGCACCCACAACCAAGCTGGCATTGCGTTCCCTTGTCGCACGCTTCCAACGCTTATTGTTGGCCTTAATGGTCAGAAATGATCTCCTCAAGACCTTTGTCATAGGGACGTCATCGTCCGAGCCAAGAGCTACCTCTGGAGTCATTACGGCATCCGTCATCGGCTGTTTAAGAGAAGCCTCTTGCAGTAATACTGAGAGAGCTAGGGCCACAATCGCTGACTCTGAAAGCGTCGCCGCATCACTGCTTGGAATCGACACCGCGCTCGGGATAACCTGAGTCGAGGTAGTACCTGCAATAAGATGAAAAGGAAGGGTTAAACCACGAATAAAGAAAAAGGGGAATGAAGGCACAACGAGCCGAAGTATACCAAAGCCCAAGGAAGCGTGAAGCCTCTCTTCCTCCTCGAAAGTCTTGAGGGAAGCCATGAGAGCCTCTTCGGTGGAGATACCTGTTGAAGAAGAAAGTGTCAGTCAAAGCATAATGATAAAAAATATAACCACGGAAAGATACGACTAGAGTCTACCTGATTGTGCAATGGTAATCAGTGCAGCTTCATTGCGAGCCAGTTGCTCGGAAATTACGATGGCAGCCTCTAGATCGGTATCATCCGGCGCAATGAACAAACCCTCATTGGTACCGTATTCGCTCAAGCCTTCGTTGTAAGGAGCGTGAGGCTCCTGGCCGAATACAACGTCTGCAGAAAGTATCGACTTCTTATTCTTCTGCGAGCGAGTGCCGGCAGCCGATAACACGAGCTTGCGCTTGGAGGGCAACTTTAGGCGACGAGTCCTAATCTCCGTACCCACGCCAGACTCAGGAGATGCCGCAGCTACCGCTTTTACAGGCACACGGGGTAGGCGCATCTCGGGGATAACGTGTGGTACCATAGCCGCAGCAACTTCTCTCAAGGGAGGACGAACGATGGTCCGTCGCTTCAAGGGAACGACTGGATTACCAGCGGGGGCTGCGCCCTTGCGATCAAGTAATAATCACTTTTCTTCCCTGATGACAGCACCCATTGCGTGCTGGTACCACGCCACGTATACGTTCAACACCTTCGGGATGCAGCTCGGCTCGCTGATAAAGAAGTTAGACCCGGTGTTGAGCCTCATGAAATGATGTAGTGCGTTGCGGATACCTTCTTCTGTGGCAATCGGCTCAGCTAGGAAGTCCTCGAGCGGGACACCCTGATTATAACTTGATTGTTGAGCGAAACGATGCGGGTTGTATCTCATGAACAATGCCTAATCGTTCTGCCTAAACATTAGAAAACCCGGCCGGATTGAATATAAATGAAGAATCTCCCGAGATTTTAGGGTAGATGCACCGTCTTTAAAGGTGTCCCGCTGTAGCTGCACCGTCTTTGCGGATTCCTTACCGATGGTTAAGACCTTATCGACGAAGGTCATGCCATCCCCGATCGTACGCAGGCGAAGAATCAAGCCCCGAGCCACTCGTGGAGTTGGTTCCAAAGCGGAAGTGTCAACTAGCCGCATAAGCCGAGGAAAGTGATAAATTTCGTAGAAACGGAGCCTCTTGTGAATTCCAAAGGCGCCGAGCACATGCAGCTCGAGCCACGAGGTGAAATAATGCATCAAGAAGTTTACGGGCTGCACCACCGGTTGAGTGGTGTCTGCCGCCAAGCTGAGGCCGTGATACAAATAGGCTAACCCAGCGACCCCGACGGCCACTTGCATCCCCATGACCATTCGGTGAGCTGGGTAGAAAACAAACGGCCTCATATGGCGAGGGTGCATCGGAAGCACAAACCAGCTTAGCCATAGTCTAAGGAACCCCAAAAAGAACGCTTCTTCGTCGATCCCAGGAGGTGCAAGCTCTGCGAAAGAGACGTCCGGGTTTACCAAATCATCAGCTTCAGTTTGTATGGATAGAATTTCTCCCAGTTCTACCTCATGACCACTAATTTCTTCACAAGAAATTCCCTTTCCAAAAGGTGGCATGCTGAGAAACAAAACACATTTTTCTCCTCAGTGCGGTAGAAGATATTCCCTTGTGAATGCTAGGGATATCCAACAAACTTCCACAGAACTGGCATTGCCTCGTGCTTTTCCGGATTTTGCTTTTAGACATAGGCCGGAAAACCCCAAATCTTAACATCTTGAAGAGATGGTCTCTTTCCATACCATATCACATATGGAGTGGTAGGCTCCTGATTTGGTTGGAACCCTGTTCAATAGATATGCAGCTTCTCAAGTGCATAACCCCTAAAATGAAGTAGGCATCTCAGTAGTACTCATCATAGAGCACACCATATCACATAGGGTGCGATTGCTCCACCCCGATATACCGACATGCTGTGGTGTATACGGAGGAGTAATGCTGAGAGAGAATCTCATTCTCCTTTACAATAGTCCAAGAATTCCGTGCTCAATTATTCTCCCCCTTGATCACATCAAAGGACATAACACTTATACCCATTTTGGTTCTCTAATTCTAGCTTATATTCTTTGAATTTCTCAAAAGCTTCAGACTTGTGTTTCAACAGGAACACATGTGCGAATCTTGAGAGATCATCAATGAATGTAATGAAGTACAAAGAACCAGTCCTGGCATGTGTAGACAGGGGACTTACATACATCACCATGTATCAATCCCAAGAGTTCACTAACTCTTTCTCTGTTTCCAATAAACGGAGCTATGGTCATCTTATCTTTGTGACATGACTGGCATGTTTCACAAGATGTAAGTTCAAACTGATTTAAATATGCATCTCTATGTAACTTAGCTAGTCAGGTCGCATTGATATGACCTAGACTACAATGCCTCAAGAAGGATTCGTTCATTTCTGAACTCTTCCTCTTGTGTGTGTTCTGTACGTTAAGAACTGTGGTTTAATTTAGAACGTATATGCTTTTAGATAACGTGCCTGAACCGATCAACTCTTGATATAGGAAATGTTCAAAACATTATCCAACAATACAAAATTATATCCTTCTTTACTAAATAAAGAGACTGATATGATGTTGTATATCAGGTTCGGTATCTAATAACATTCATTCAGAATCAATGTATTTGGTAATACAGCATGATAACTGCCAACATACTTGGCTGCAACACTTTCACCATTTCCAACTCTTGAAACTTATCACCTGTTCTCAGTTCTCTACTTATCTGTAGCCCATGTAACAAATTATATATGTGGGATCCTGATTCGGTATCTCATACCCAGGACATAGAGGATACTGAGAAACGGTTCTCGATAATGAACACACCGAAAGAAGATGCATCATCATGTACTTTCTTCGTTTGGGTGGTACGGTAATTCTGGTAATCCCCTATTTCCTGCTCGGTCTTATAACAATTATAAGTTGGAGCGGGACCAACGTTCCCTATCTCGGTATAACAAGAGGGTTCGGTCAATACATCCATAATATTATCTTGATTAAAGCGTGACTTGGTCTCTACCTGGAGAGAGAGAGAAGAAAACACTCAGCGTATGCTCTTGCAAGATTAGATTGGTTATTAATTTATCTAATCAGGATGGCTCCTACTGTTTTAGTCAAATCTTCCTTCAAACCCTTAAAGGAAAGACTAGCCGGAATTAATCTCACCCTACAATTTCGCCAATCTTTCAGCCAGGCCAGTGTCGGTACTTTGAGGGAGGTTCCCCGTGATTTCGCATGGACCTAATTAAAATAAACCTCGTTTTCCCAGAGGCTTAACCCTGTTGACACCTTTCTAGACACCTACTTGATCGGCTAATTGTAATGTGTAAAACTCTCCCAGGAGTAACTCTTACTCTCAGTGGGTATCGGGATCCAACTATCTCATAGGAGGTATGCAATCTCATTGCATATTTCAAAACTTGAAATTACCGATAATATTTTAGCCCTAGCATCCTATGACCTTGACGAAAGACAACAAACCATAGGCTACTATTCAAGTTCAACCCGTACATTTCCTGATTGAATTAAACCCACCCGCACGACCCTTGACGAAAGCCAACAAAGTCGCACGACTACCCTAACCCAATCACATCATATGTTTTTGCAGATAAGCATAAATAGCTACTGCACATTACGCCTTGACGAAAGCCAACAAACGTAGCATGAATACTATGAAGTACTTAACTGAAATGACGGAGGGCTACGATAGGTTTTTAAGAAAACTCTTTGCGTAATGAACTTGATATCGTTGTAGAATCAAATGATTTAAAATGGAGTTTTTGTAAGTCAACGCTACACACCCCACAAGATGCGGGGAGGCGGAATAGGTAAAACAATCATTTTGTTTAAGGTAACATCGACTAACTTACGGATCTTTGCTAAACCCTAACTAACAAACTATCTAGAAGTGCTAAACTACTATGATAGATGATTATACCTCACGATACTAGTCCTTCTTGTTCTTGTTGTTCACCTCCTCGTCGGCCTCCTCGATGTAATAGAAGATCCGGTCCCTCCTTCAAGCTTTAACCTCTAACTTGAGGTAACTAAGTGGCTAGGATTGCTAATCCAAGTGACCTAGAAGATATAGAAGTGGATTAAGAATCTATTAGTCTTTCTAACCCTTGGGATCTCAACACATGAGAGGATTAGGCTTAGGTTTAAGAAGAGGAGAGCTTGAGGATAGAGAGTGTGTTTGTTATAATCAATTGAACCCTTCTCACTTTGAAAAATATGAAGCATAACAAAATATCTTGCACAAATATCTTCCATGCTTCATTTAATTCTTGAGATGAATCATCTGATGAGTCATTGTGCAATTAATGATAATAACACATAAGCCCTCCACCTCATTAAGTTTTAATTCACAAATGAATTAAAACTAACGAGTCACCTTTCTTCTAGAAGCTTCTCGACTAATTACGAGAATGCCCCTCCTATCCGAAAAACACAGATATACTGAGACTGCATAAATTTAATAATCTAATACTAGAATCTGGCTTAAACCAAAGCCTGCTAGTATAACTGTCCGAACATCTTACATGCACAAGTACACGTATATGTCCGAACCCTGTCGTAAAACCATACGACCTCTATATCTTTTCGCCTGAAGCAGGGAAACTCTATGTGTGGGACTCTAAAGACTCGACACTACGCTGGCAGTGGGTTTAACCACAGGCCGCAAGCGGTACTAGCTGTACGTAACGGTCCCCAGGTAGATGTCGATAAGAAGGCCGATGAGGAAATCCATCCGAACTCATACCGAGCCTGATGTGACAATCTTCGTACAGTGCGGTCTGTTCGTCTAAGACTATCGCATATCGGGCCTAGGGGGCGGCAAGCGTCATTCCCCTAAAAGGCGGTATAAGTCGTGTTGGAATGAAGCCCATTACACCTTGAGAAGCTACTGGAAATCCTACCAGTAAATCCCGCTTTCCCTGGCCAAGGACCTTGCGTAATGGCTCTCCAAACACAGCGCGATATCAACTCCCAATACCGGGAGAGATGAATCCTATCTAACCGCCACTACCCCCAAGTGCTTTTGAACTGCACCTAACTGCTACCCGTTTGCACGACTCCTTTGAGCCGTGGTAGGGTAGCAATCTAAGAACAGTGGGAACACACTCGAGATGAAGCAGTGGTGTCAAGTCTACGGACTATGATGTACTCATGTCACCTGGGAACTGTTAACTGACGACGGGTATAATACCAACCAACAGTTCCCTGCGAGTCATGTCCGGTATACCCGTAACCCAACGAGCACCTGCATACTATCTCCAGTACAACGTACTAATGGCTGTGGGACAGACCATTTCCCCTGCTGGGATAAGAAGCATATACACTAGTCTACTATGGAGTATCGATGCCCTGTCTCGATAATCCTACGACTAGGGACCTGAAAAAGGATGTGCTTGTAGACTACCCAGCCCCCACTAGTGTGACTGCCATCACAACGCTGGTAGCTAAGCAAGATCCTATGGGCTCTATCAATATGTTTTTGCGATATGCTAAAAGAAACATATACACATATTAAGATAGATATAAACCAAGTAGCATACTACTATGTTGAGCAAGCTTGTTCATACAACTGTGAATATCCCAAGCTTCCATTAAGTAATATACAAACTAGTATGATACAATAATGGCCCCTGGGGCATATACACTAACAGTGTTTTTTAGGCTTTTACTAGTTTTGCTAAAGAGGTCACTCCCGGTGAAGGGATCGTCGGCTCTTTCCTTATCAAATAAGGTGCAGGATATTTCACAAATACCACTATGCAAAACAAAAACTATATAATCAATCAAAAGACAAAACCGAGGGTTGTAGCATCTGCCAGTTATTGCAAAAGAGGTCACTCCCGGTGAAGGGATCTCGGCTCTTTCCTTATCGAATAAGGTGCTGGATATTCTACAAGGAATACCGCTATGCAAAGAAACAACCAGAGCTACCTGTTTTTGAAAATTCGATTCCACAACATCTTTAGGTTTCTTTTATTTCATTAATCTCATTAATGAAGTCCCATCATTTTAAGTTACCTAAACATCACAGATAAATACAACGTACGCTTATGCCATCCGCATTCGCATCGATGTCCCCTCGTGCACCGTTAGGTTAGGTAACGGATGTAAAACAAAAGCAACGTCTATATAATATATCATATATACTATATCCTGTATTCATCTCATTAATATATCAAATGATCACATCACAAATATCGTAGCAGAAAACAACATATGAAATATTGGATATACTAGGATTTCCGTGTTTTATTTTAAGCCTGTATAAAACACGGATTCCACGGTCATGATGAATAGCCAATCTTATACCCCTAGACCCCTACGAGAGTGGCAGGCAACCCTACCAATTCTAGAGTTAGGAGACCCGGTATCAACTCCTTGAGATGATCTCCCACTGGACCCTAGAACCCGGTTACTTGTGCTCCCCGTCTTAGGTCTATCCTAATGCGGAAAAGTAAATAATATACAATGGTGACATCATCCTCAACCCGGAAGTTCCCCAATAAAAGAATATTACATACAATGAATTTTACATGAATGAAAATAAAAACTCTCATCTCGTATAAAACTCCTGGCTATTCAAACACGACGATCCAATATAACATATCACAGCAACACATAACAACACATGTCATCAACGTAAGTAAATATGCATATCCCAATTATCATTGACATATAGCAATGAAACCGGCGATACACCACATATTACACTTACGGTCGCAAAAAAGAAAGTGAAAAACTATATCAGTTGGAATCCGCAACAACCTTAGACATCGCATGCCTAACCAAATGAATTCCTTAGACATCGCATGCCTAACAATTATAAACCCCGCATTTTAGTCTCGATCTAGAAAACACTTTTCAATATCAAGTCGGGCAATGATTGGTTTGTCTTTTGCGTACGTGCGTTTTAAAATCAAAATTAAGAATATACCGCAATCAATAACGGTGTCGCTTGGTAGCTAGCCGGTTGAGTACGGGTCGGTCCACAGGAAAAACGTGTTCTTTCTTTAAGTTCTTGCGAGTTAAGTCCTATTTTTGGTAGGTTTTGTTTTTAGATCTAAGAATGAGATTAAATTGATTTAAAGTCTTGCTAGGGTTAGGATTAGGTTAGTTTGGAATAGGGATTCTACTCACTGCTTTTAATGCCCTAATTAAGAACATAGGTGTTAGGGTAATAGTTAACAAAGGGGATTAGCACGACTAGGAAGAAACTCAGTTTCTTCCTTTTGGTCCTTATCCGTCCTTTCTTAACTCTTTGCCCTAACCTCTAGTTAATTCAACTACAACCGGTCTAACTAGGGAATCACCGCTATCTTGTAGGATAAGGTGCCGTTGTGAGCGGTGTGCAGTTATTTTAAATAGAGTCCTAATTATAAACATTATATGGGCAAAGAAAGGAGTGAGAGAGATTTCCTTCTCTCAGACCTTCCCAATCCTAACCCTAACAAGTGAGGAATTACTCACTCATTAGGGAAGTTACGATCAAATTCATTTTTATAATTTATTTTTAAAAGGCTATCTAAGTTGCAGATAATAAATGACAGATAAAATAATGCAGAATTTAAATTCAGATAAAAGAAAATGCAAGATAAAATGAAAAACACTTACTTTATTGATGACCTCTTCAACGATTACATGAAATTAAGATTTAGATCTAGAAAAATAAAAAGAGACATGCCTCAAAAGAGGCACCGTGAAAGAGGCATACATTATTTGGCTTTGAGCCCTCCTATTTATAGATAGGAAAAACCCTAGGTTTACATTCTGATCCATACATGAAATTACAAAACAACCCCAAAGACCGAGTCAAAGCACTGACACCCCACCGACACGTGCAGAGTATGGCCGCGGTTCCGCGGCAAAAAGGCCTGTTTGGCCGCGGTTCCGCGGCCATTTGGTGGGTTCTTGGGCCCATCTCTTCAGCATTTCTCTTTGTTGCTTTTATCTTCTTTTTTCTTTACTTGGCTTCTCAGAATCTCTTCTATTTCCTTCCAGATTTCCAACAGTGAAGAATGATGTGGACTTTTGCCTTGAGTTTCGTGTTAAAGTCTTGAATCTTGTGCTGCCCTTGTGCTTTGTGCATTGAACTGTCTAATGATTTTCCATTTTTTCCTTGAACTGGTAGGCGGCATCATACGGATTCATCTATTGTTGGTCGTAGTCTCACATTTGTAGAGACTTTTCATGAATTTCACTGAATTGTTCTGAGAACCTGTAACATACAACTATTTAGCAGACATGGATCAAAAGCACCTTTTTATTTGTAATATGATTAAGAATGGGTGATATAATAATGCAAAATTCTGATATGAACAAATACCCCCAAACTTATATTTTGCTCGTCCCGAGCAAAGCCAATTTTATTCTCGAAAAAACCTAACTACACTTTCGCAGGGAATCGCGATTGCACTGAGCTCATGCAACAAGCCGTTAAACTTCTAGGTGTCCCTAGTAGGAGGAGTGTTGTCTCCTGAGGATTTTCAGCGGATACTACCCACAAAATCCGATCAATTTGGCCGTTGACTCTAATTCTTCAATTCAGTATTCTAGCAAGAAATTCTATCATCTTCAGCTTAGAAATCATCAACCTGTATTTTTCACACTTACTTTTTATTTATCTTAAGATCATATATGTTTTGCCAGTTTATAAAGCTTTTAGCATCTCCTAAGTTTTCCTTCTAAGGTTCAATCTCAACTCAGGAATTTTTATCGTTTTTTTACTGAAGAAATAAGGCCTATCTTTCATTCCTATCTCTCATCCAAACCCCAATCATATGCCCCCACGTGTGTGTAATTTTTACCCCTACACTTAGAAATTTAATTCAAGCTACCATACTCTTGTCCATGTCCAAAGTACTTTTAGTTGGTGAATTTTAGATGAAATTGCTCACACATTCTTCATACGACCATTAATACTTCTTGATATACTAAAAGACCGATTACAAAACGGTCTTGCGCATTTAGGCGTAATTTCTCGTCTTGGAATACCTAAGGCTTAGCAGTGACTCCCAAACCAGTTGGTCTAAGGCACTAGGTGATGAAGCGCCCTTGCTATATTTTTTTATTTTATGCAGCCTTAAGTAATTACCAAACCAGTGTTCATTTTTTTTTATTCACACTTGTACTTTTTATTTTCTTTTCCTTCATACCAAGGATTTTAGACAAGTGCATTTCAAGGTATCCTCTACTATTCCAAGTTTCAAGGTGTGTGTATGTGCTAGTTATAGGGTATATATTTTCAGAATTTAGACTTAAGGTTCAGAATTATTTTTCAGACTTACACTTCAAATAAAAATTCAATACTCTTCCCTTATTTTGACTTAGCCCAAGAACTGAACTCAAAATTTTTCCTATTTCTAAATAAACTACAAGGACATATATTTTATACCGTTAAACTTTTAAGAAAAGTTATTTTTAGGGTTTTTAATTTACTAAGTTTAGGATCTAGTTTTTCCTAGCTAGTCAACCGTCTTGTCGAACTTAAGTCAAATATAGCCAGAATTGAACTTTTCAATTTTTATAATTTTTTATTTTTATGGATTTTAAAATAAGTATGCAAATGCAAAAAATATACACATGAATGCGAAGGAAGAAAGCTTACCGAGCACACCCCCAAACTTAAACTTGACAGTGCCCTCACTGTCAGGCTACACCAAGAGGGTCAAAATTATCGGCACTCCCTTGTTTTTTTTTATTAACAGAAAACAAAATATATATACACAAAAAGGTCCCCCCTTAAACTTATGTGAAATAGTGTTTCCGTTGTTAAAGCTTTAAAGTTCAGAGTTAGGGAGGAGAAAAACACAGTATCAAGCTATACAAGGCCTTACACAGGCCGAAAGTTAGCACCAACCATTCAAAGAATTTATCAGTGAAACGCACCGGCTGGTGGAATAACATGTTGTATTGAGTCAGGAAGAAATGGGGTAAAGATAAGTGGTGTAATGGAAAAGGTTTACATCTCGATTTGTAGAGACGAAACAATAATGGTGAACGGAAACGAGAATGTGGATGATTAGGAATGGGGAAAATGGTCACATTCTTATATGGGATAAGAAGAAATGGTGATGGTTCGACTTCTTCAGGTGGAGGTTGATTAATCATAAAATCCGTATCGTTTAGGAATGCGAGTTCTTCGGCGAAAATATCTTCGAAACTTTCATCGATGGTCCGATTGAACGTTTTAATGTCAATAAGTGTCGCGCCAGAATTCAACACACTTGATTTTTCAAAAGTTATGGAGGTAGGAGAATCGTAAAGCTCATCTACCTTATTCTTAAAAGAGTCTAAATCAAGTTGTTTTTCTAGAATTATCGAACTCAAAATATCGGATTGTGATTCATTAACACTTGCTATCATTAAAGGAAGATTAGAAGAAGAACCAGAGAAACTGGGAGAAAGAAGTGGAATACGAACTTGAGGATGGAGATGGAGTGTATAAATTAGCACAATTTATAATGACCGATGTGTAAAAAGCGATTGTGCTAATCTATCAACCCACTGAGAAATGAGGTCAAATCCCTCAAGATTCGTGAGAAAACATGGGTACGTCGAACTTGGTAAACCAGACATTGAAAATGGAAGTGTAACGGTTTCTTGCAAGGTCGGAGCAATGGAAAGGATGAAGGGGAGTGATTTAGGAAGTGTAACAGTTAAAGGTTCAGGAGGGTGTACATAGTCAGTGGAAGGGACAAGATGAATTGGAAAATCCGACTCATCAAACAAAACTGGTTCATCTTCAATACTATCCTCATAATTCCCCTCAAAAGATATCTCATCCATGCAATTATCATCAAAATCCAGACGCATATGAAGTTCGGGAAAACCAGTTAATGACTCGGGATGATGAATTGGAGAGAGAAACCCATCCAAATCTGTGGGTTCATCATCCAAAATATTCCCAGCGTCAATATCCTCGATCAAGTGAAAATTAAATTTCTCAGACACCTCATCAAAAGCATGGATATCAATCAATTCAGGTTCTAGAGTGGAGGTGTAGAGGTCAAAAGGATTGGTGATGGTTTCACTCGAAAGGGACCCTTCACAATCAGGTAAATCAAACACTACAAAGTCGCACAACTCATTAAACGTTTTATTTTCAACTGGTGAATCATTTGGAACACTTGATAGACATTCAAAACCGGAATTGTGGGATTCAATAGGGGATGGGTAGGTTTGATTTGGAAAGGTGCACAGCTCACTCTCTCCACTCAAATTATCAATCTTTCCAACCGCCTCATCATACATTGGAAAATTTGGAGCTAGTTGGAAACTAGCCACCGGGTCACTAGGTTATATAAGGGCGGCCATGGACGCATTCAAATCCCTCATCTGTTGGCATGATGCTAGCGTAAAGTCTTCCAACGACTGTTCCAGACTAGACATGGGTTGTGACGGGGTTTCAGTAAAAGATTCAAATTTGTTTGGATATGTGAAACTCCCAAATGGCTGTGTAGAAGCAATGTCTAGGGAAGGTGTGAAAGTTGGGTAGGACTGGTAGGAATTGAATGGTTGGACATAGGTAGAATCAACATTTGGATAAGAAGATGAATGGAATTGTTGATCCAAAGAATTCGCAGTGGTGAAAGGAGTGAAAGATCGGTTACGAGATTGTTCAATATATTCAGCAATAGACAAAGGTTTTGGGGTTACAACTGGACTCTCAAAAGGGGTATCAATATGAGAAGGGATGAATGTTTGAAACGGTTGATACGAAGTGGATTGCTGAGTCCAATTGTTTGTCCTGGACGCGTCTATTTGATCTTTCAAAGAGATTTTTGGCATGGAGGGGTCATTTGAAATTCGACCAAAACAAGAACCGTAGGAAGTAATGTCTGGTTGTGGGTACCAAATTTCGGCAAGAGTTTTGCAAGGTGGGGTACCCATGATGTGATGAGAGAAAGGAGAAGAAAAAGAATGTGATTTTTTTTTTAAAAAAAATTTATAATTTTAAAAAAATTTATAATTTTAAAAAAATTGTTTGTTTTTGGAGTTTTGAAATTTTTGAAAGTGTTTTTTTCGTTTTAGAAAGAGTTTTTGCAAAAATTTGTACGGAACTACAGCACAATTTCAAACAACCACAGTTTAAACATGCACAATCAAATCTAGAGCTTGGGTCTCCTAAGTCAACTAGACTGCTCCTAACTGTTCCAAAGCGACAAGTTGTGAGATATCCCTCAAATCGCCTCTTCACCGCCAATTGTGGCCAGATAAGCACAAATGAAGAAAGGTGAGTTCTGCTCACGAATCACCGTGAAACGGGCCTTTTAAAGTTACCTTACTCACTTGTCTAGCCTAGGCACCCCAAAGTCAGGTTTAGATAAACGATTGAATACCCACAACCTTCCTCTGTCCTATTGAGCACGACAGTCCTTAGTTGGCCGAGTCTAAATATTTTTTAATTAAGCTCAAGGGTGATGCGTATGCTTTTAGTGATTTTTGGGGTCTTAGGAAGGGTGATGAAATCCCCATCCAATCTGAGTTGGTGTTATAGCCCCTTAGATTCCGTATTAATTATGCAAAGCAGTTAACACACCAAAAATCTAAAACGCTTGCAAATTTTTATTTTTTTTTTATTTTAGCAGCGCAAAGAATCCTGCACAAAAACAATTTAGTGGATAGGAGAAAGAGAATCTGTGCAAAGAATACCTGTAGGAAAATTTATTAGTGGAGTTCAGGGGGTAGGAGAGAAGAAAAAAGATACTCATAGAGAAAATGGGGTGCTGACGTCACCCTTTGACCGCGGTTCCGCGGTCAAACCGTCGATTCTGCAGCGATTCCGCGGCGGATGAGTAAGTTTGGATTTTCAGAATTTTTCTCTGTGCTGAGTTGGTTCTCCTCTTCCTGTTTAGATCCCCTGATTCTGGATTTGTTCACTGAGTTTGCTCCAGATCTGAATCAGAATTTGTCCCAAGCCTGCACAATCGCACAAAAACCTTTCAAAAATAACAAGATGATTTTTATTTATTTTTGGTTTTTAAAATTTTTTTTCAATTTTTATAATTTTTTTTTTTAACCCGAAATTACACAAAGAAAGAGACTACCGTCACCCCGGCAACGGCGCCATTTGATTGGTTTGTCTTTTGCGTACGTGTGTTTTAAAATCAAAATTAAGAATATACCGCAATCAATGACGGTGTCGCTTGGTAGCTAGCCGGTTGAGTACGGATCGGTCAACAAGGAAAACGTGTTCTTTCTTTAAGTTCTTACGAGTTAAGTCCTATTTTTGGTAGGTTTTGTTTTTAGATCTAAGAATGAGATTAAATTGATTTAAAGTCTTTCTAGGGTTAAGATTAAGTTAGTTTGGAATAGGGATTCTACTCACTGCTTTTAATGCCCTAGTTAAGAACATAGGTGTTAGGGTAATAGTCAACAATGGGGATTAGCACGACTAAGAAGAAACTCAGTTTCTTCCTTTTGGTCCTTATCCGTCCTTTCTTAACTCTGCCCTAACCTCTAGTTAATTCAACCACAACCGGTCTAACAAGGGAATCACCGCTATCTTGTAAGATAGGGTGCCGTAGTGAGCGGTGTGCGGTTAATTTAAATAGAGTCCTAATTATAAACATTATATGGGCAAAGAAAGGAGTGAGAGAGATTTCCTTCTCTCAAACCTTCCCAATCCTAACCCTAACAAGTGAGAAATTACTAACTCATTAGGGAAGTTATGATCAAATTCATTTTTATAATTTATTTTTAAAAGGCTATCTAAGTTGCAGATAATAAACGACATATAAAATAATTCAGATAAAAGAAAATGCAAGATAAAATGGAAAACACTTACTTTATTGATGACCTCTTCAACGATTACATAAAATTAAAATTTAGATCTAGAAAAATAAAAAGAGACATGCCCCAAAAGAGGCACCCTGAAAGAGGCATATTTTATTTGGCTTTGAGCCCTCCTATTTATAGATAGGAAAAACCCTAGGTTTACATTCTGGTCAATACATGAAATTACAAAACAACTCCAAAGACCGAGTCAAAGCACCGATACCCCACCGACACGTGCAGAGTATAGCCGCGGTTCCGCGGCAAAAAGGCCTGTTTGGCCGCGGTTCCGCGGCCATTTAGTGGGTTCTTGGGCCCATCTCTTCAGGGTTTCTCTGTGTTGCTTTTATCTTCTGTTTTCTTTACTTGGTTTCTCAGAATCTCTTCTATTTCCTTCCAGATTTCCAACAGTGAAGAATGATGTGGACTTTTGCCTTGAGTTTCGTGTTAAAGTCTTGAATCTTGTGCTGCCTTTGTGCTTTGTGCATTGAACTGTCTGATGATTTTCCATTTTTTCCTTGAACTGGTAGGCGGCATCATACGGATTCATCTATTGTTGTTCGTAGTCTCACATTTATAGAGACTTTTCATGAATTTCACTAATTGTTCTGAGAACCTATAACATTGTCACGTCCCGAAAGTACGGAACATGACCGGCACTTGAACTACGAAACGTCTTGAGGCGTACGTAATCTAAGTAAGCCGAAAACCCAGAAATCCAAACCAAGAAAAGTAGTAGAGTGAAGGAAAAACAACTTAAAACAAGTAGTTTTAATAGCATAAGCCGAATTATGCGTTTTTTTAAAAAAAAACATCAAGTATTTCTTGAAAATTTCGGCAGAGTCTCCTTTGTAAATACTGGCCCCCAAACGGGATACAACATGAATAGTATACAAAATCAATAAAAAGGCATCCCCAAGCGGGAGCTAGCTTTTCGTCAATCGACGGTCACAACCATACAAGTAATATAATATACAACGCCAAGGGCGAGGATCAAAACTCAAAAGGAAACTCAAAACAGCAAGAAATCCATAGAAATACAACGCGCGACTCTAAGGTCGAAAGAATAACATCACTGGTCTCTATCTCAAAATAAATATATGTTTGGTTGATGGAACTTCTAGATACAACTGAATAATAATATACAATGTATAATGATGGGTACGATACAAACAAACCCACCTACTAGCAAGTCACCCGAAAGAAGCAGTGCCAGCAAAGCCGTAATGAAACCTGTACGGCAAAACCTTCAAGGAACTGTGGCACAACGGGGGTGAGTTGCCAACTCGTGAGTAGAAAAACATCTACGAACAGAAACCGCATGAACAACGCAAACCTAGGTCAACGATCATAATATATCCTCAAATATATATAACATGCAGCCTATAACAATGATTAGGGTAAATATCTAACCCGGGTGTAATCCCATGTGCCCGTGTCAGTGCCCCAGGTAGCAATATATCGTATGGAAGATGTATGAATGCATGAAACAGAATGCATGTACTGAATAAAACTGCTTTCATAAATTAGTGAGATTTCTGTATTTTAAAAATGAGGTACCATAAATGAAATCAGTATAAAACAGTGCCCAGCATCGACACAAAACAAGTGTCCAAATATCTCGATATCTCTGTGTCACAATCTCTGTACCTCAATATCTCAAAATCTCAATGTCTTAATCACAATATCTAGGGCGCCGTCAGTCAGACCGGCCCCTACCATCCATCTCAAGACCACAACGGTATCCTCCGGATATCCGACGCGTCGGGTAAAATCACCGGTCGGTAGTGCTCCCCTGCCAGGCTCAACGTCTACAACACGATCCACTTGCCTCGGGATACCGCACCGGGCCCACCATGTACCCGAAACGGTTCCTCCACTCCTCAAATCGGGTCTCAAAATCCATCAGCAAACTCATGGTGGACAACTCATACATCATGGGAAAAAACCGCACTTTTTATTTAAAAGAGAGAAAGCAGTTTATATAAGTTTTGCGGTTCCCCCCCCCCCAAATCCAGAAAATCTCATGGAAATTTTAATCCAAATCATCAATAGCATGTAAAACCATGAATATAGGCATAAGAATCCATGAATGCAGCATAACAATGAATAACAGTATGCATGAAGTGACAAGTAATAACTACAATATTAAGCTGGCAAATAAGGCAGGTACACTAATATCATGTCAAATTACTAACTAACAAGCTAAGTCAAGCAATAATATTTTCTAAGGTGTACGTGACATGGCAATTACCGATGAAGATGTGTGTGAGTCGGCAAGTAAGTGTATGTGGTACATACGCATCATCGGTAATGGTGCTGGTGTCCTAACAGTATGATATCAACAATGCAATAAGAAATTATAATATAAGTATGTGATGCGGAGCGAACAGCAATAATGAGCGGGAGCTGAATACTAGACACAACGACAACTAATATGGGGTAACAACTACACTAAACTATAGGGCTGAGCTATCAAGCTAAACTAAAGGTAAGGAAACCTCCTAACACCTGAGTCGATACATATGTATATATATATTAGTCGGTGATCCCGCCTCGATAATATCACATCCGATACCATATCTATAATCAAATATTCCCAAGTCAAGAGTGCGGATCAAACATCAATATATAGCTCGTACGTTAATCCATCGTACGGCATCCCAAATCTGGGTATCACATTCATCATACTATTCATCTGGTATCCTCTTTATCAAATATCATGATTGGGGTACTGATCTGCGTCTAGTACAATACTGATACCGCCTAAGTATGCATGCACGTGTGTGAAACACTACGTCAAGGACCCGCTACAACGTCATGTCGTATCTCAAATACGAACCCTGCCATATCACCGATCTCACGGCCTCAAATCAAATCTCATCGACTCATCTCAAATACCAAGTACTATCATCATCATCCATGCATGTGTATATGAATGTATATATGCATAGTCCCATACCCACGCGTATATACATATATACACATCCCCATCTACGCACAAGAAAGCAATGTATGCAAGTCTGTGTGTGCGTATGTGGGTATAACAACTACTCTAGGGTTTCGCAACTAACCCAAAGCTAATCCATGAACACATAATCATATCATGAATAAACATTCTCGTATCATAAAACACCTATATAAACATATATATATGAACTATACTACGGACTGCGGGGGTGCTATACGCCATCCACCCGACTTCTCCCCGTAGATATAAATCCACTCACCTGGTCCTCGCTCGCCGGTGCCGACGTCGCCACGCGCTTGCTTGTCGTCTCGAATTCCACATGGGGTACCTACATATCATAACGCACCGTATCGCATTAAAACCAAATTCGAAATCGAAACGGCATACGAAAATCAAATCGGCACGCGTATCACGCATAGGTCAAAACCTATCGCCTACGCATGCAAGAATAGCTGAACCAACCCTCGATGTCGATGTATAAACGTCAAACCATCGAGAAAACCCAAACACACTCATTTGCGCATCCACGAACACTAACTATAATATAAAATAGGTTAAAATTCACAAAAACCCCAAACTCACCTTAAAAGCCATTTTTCCGAAAATCTAGCAAGCAAAAATTACCCGTTTTAGTACAAAACTCGACGTTTAAACAAATCTAGTGTCCATAATACTTATTAAATATCTTAAATAATCCATAAAAACAATTTCCATAATTTAATCCCAATAAATTTCATTAACCCCAAAATTCTAGTTTACAATATACCCAAATTTTAACAATTTATAGCAAAAATACACAAACAACAATTTAGCTTGGATTTTCATGAACTAAAAGCATTAAACCACTCAATATAACATTTATAATGACATGAAATCTTAATTTGAATTTTATCTCACAAGAATATAATTATTTTAAAAACCTAGTTTACAATTTATATAAATATCACAATTTAAATCAACAAAAAGCAAATTAGCAACTTAATTTGATTTAGCAAAATATTAATTTGGCAAATACCTCCCACAACCATAGTCTCACAACACAAAACCATAACTAGATTTTTCACAAACCCTAATCTAAACCTTCTCTTGCAAACCCACAACTTTCAATTAAACCGAAATTAAGCACCTAACAAGCTTCAATAAGGAATTTAAACCAAAAAGAACAATGGGTCAAAAGTTATACCTCACAACCATGAATCAAACTACAAATCTAGACCTCCAATTTGAAATCCTTGCACCAAGATCCATGCTAGATAGGCAAATGAGAAATGGGTAGGAGTTGGATTTTGATTTCGGTGAGGTTTTACTTGATTTTTTGACAATTTTTTTGATGGAAAAGAGAGGAGAAGAAGGAAGGGGGGGCTGCTGTTGGGGTATGGATTTTCGGCCAGAAATTGGAGGGGGGTGAGGGAGGAGAGAGAGTGAGGTGGAGAAAGTGTTAAAAAAGTCAAAGTCCACCCTTTTACTTTTATCTTTTTCTTTTCTTTTCTTTTCTTTTCTTTTCTTTTCTCTTGAAAGTGAGGTGATTGGAGAGAGAGAGGGGGGGGAGGGGATGTCAAGTGGGGCCGGCCACATGGGGAGGGGGAGAGATGGTAAGGTGTGGGTGTGTGGGTTAGGAAAAAGATAAATGTATTACCCCAATTCCCATTAACACTGATTTCGCTAATTAAGCCATTTTTCCTCGATATTTTCTAAACCGTTTTGGAAAACCATTTCATTTCAAAAACCACATGATAAAATTTTGTTTAATGTGTTATGATGCACAAAATTTGTTTCAACTCATTCCAATTTATAATTTTCCCTAATTAAATGTATTAGTGACGGCTTAAAATAATATTAAAATAATTAATTTCGGAAAAAAATTCAGAAAATTTGAAATTTCACCAGTGGCTGAATAAACACCAATTAATAGCAATTACATAGCTAGAATGTGTATATTTAATTTTATAATAAAGATATTTGTATTTTGACTTTTTACGGAAAACCCCCCTTATTTTACCGATTTTCCGAAATTTCACCGAAACAATTTTCAAAACGTTACAAACCTGCAACTATTTAGCAGACATGGATCAAAAGCACCTTTTATTTATAATATGATTACGAATGGGCGATATAATAATGCAAAATTCTGATATGAACAGGCTATTCAACAAGATTCCCGACATTCTGATCGAATGCTCTTCGGAAACTTTAGTAGACAGCCGCACCCCCCGATGCCGTCGAAGAAGTGCACTAAGGCGGAACACCGCTGCCACGAGCACCCGAACGGATGCTTTTGGCGATGGGGTTCTCCTACAGTCACTTGGTCGGGGCTATGGGGCGTGGATATCTATTAAGTTTACCCAGCGAGTATCCGCGTACACTACGTGATTGCGACGGACTTTTGATCTCATCAAAATCCCGTGGCAACCAATCATCTGAGACTAAACTGCTAGATTTATAACATTCAAATTAGTTATCTCATAACTACTTATGGATTCCAAATATTGTATCCCATCACATAATATCCGGACGACGTTAAACTTTTCGATCGATTCATCAAAATCCCACAATTTCCCGACGGCTCAACACTTGAGCACAGTTTTAGTAATACCTAGAATATGCCACAGTACCTATGCACCAGCCGTAGAAGGGCAAACCCAAGCCTCACTCATGTCGCCACGGAACTACGGCAAACCTTAGGGTTTGACCGCGGTTCCGCGATCCAAAAAGTCGAGTTAGGGTTTCATTCTTCTAGAGTGTTCATAGGATTCTTGCATGTTTTTCCGACTACGTTAAACTTGGAAAAATAGGTTTTTGACATTCGATCGAACTTTTTAACTTCTTCTAGATAACATGCGAATAACCCGAAACAATGTTAAAATACGAATACGAAACACTCCGAATTGTTTATAGTGTAAGATTACATCACATGCAAAATTAGAAAAAAACAAACTACACCTGAAACACCAAACCCAAGTACCTGGAACACACCCAAAAAATTTAACCCCAAAGGACACTGTTCATCCGAGGTCGCCGGAATCCCTGGCCATGTCGCCGGCCATTTTCCGAGGAGGTGGGGTGAAATTTCTTGTGTGTTCATGGTGTATCACATACAACATTCTGCACTTGTTTAAAAAAAATTCTGAAAGCTTTTTAAAATCGACAGAAACTTGAGTTTCGCGTTGCAAGTTTCGGACTTGTTTCGGTTTCGTAATCTTAACAAAATCCGTATAAATTTCTAGCATGGCTCTGATACCACTGCTGGGTTACCTAGCACGGCAGAAAGGTTTCGGAAGGTATCGTCCATACCATATTCAAAAATTTGCCGTTCTAGCTAACCCTAACTAAGAATCGTTAACTAGAAATCGATGGAATATAATGCAAACAACTTGGCAAAAGGAAAGTGAACAAGGAATACAACCTTTGTATACCGGTCCTTCCCTTCATTAGCTCCGTGTAGTAGTCCCTTCGCTGCGATCAAGAAGTCCCGGACTCTAGAGAGGCTCCGATGAAGAAACGAACATGCTTGCTTCGAAGTCTTCGAGGCCGAAGATGATCTACGTCGAAGAGACACTAACCCAATCTATCTCTTCACTAATCATGGAATTAGTGAAGAAAACACCTTATACTAAATGACAAGTAGTAGAGGATGATGAATTAGGAATTTTGCTCACATTAGAAATGATTTTCTCACATTTTTCCACACACCTCCATTGAAGCTAGAAAACTTTGAGGAAGAAGAAGAAGAACTAACTCATCAAATGAATTATTGTGTGAGGTTAGTCATGCTTAACCCTTGTAGAGAGTTAACCATGGCCAAGAGTTAAAGGGTTGGGTTAAACAAATATCCTAAGCTAAACAAAAGAGTGGACAAAGTCAAAGATGCTTACAAGCTTCTACAAGCTTTCAGCAAATATTAACCATGATAAAATCCACAATTTGAATAACTTAATGATAAATATAAAACCCTAATCTTAACCCTAGCATGGTTCAAGTCTTATAATGCATTTTTAACCAAGCATGATACATTTAACATATATCACATATATATCAATGTATCCAAAGTGAGAAAAGAAATCATAAGTGAGCTGATACTAGTTAATGTAATATAATATATCAAATATATAATTATACTTTAGATTATCAAATCAAAACTTGATTTAATAATCCGGTTATATCACCTATAACCGACTAATATCATATGAATCAACTATCGAATCAACACTTGATCCGATAACCCGGCTATATCATATATAACCGACCGATATCTCTTATCGCGAGAATAGAATACGATATCTCATATCGTATCAATCTTGGTCCCGCACATATCACATATGTGCCCCTACTCCGTTTCGCTTGAGCCAGGAAACCCCAGTGTAGGACTTTAAAGACTTGTCAATACGCCGGTAGTAGGTGATGATCATATCAAACACCCACAAACCGCAAGCGGTCTGCTAAACGTAACGGTCACCCAGGTATTGAGCGATCAGAAGATCAACAAGAAAGCCTGCTCACACTCCTGCGAATCCAATCAGTAACACTACCGTACAGTCCGGTCTCTTCGTCTGATATGTTGCATATCTCGTCTAGGGGTGGTAAACGTCAGACCCCAGTAACTCGATACGTCGTGTCGATATGAGGCTCATAATGGGTCGAGAAACTACTGATAACACTTACCAGTATATGTATGAAGCAGCCTTGGCCAAGGACTTCCTGTTATAGCCAATCGAGCACAACACAACATCAACTCCCAATACCGGGAGAGACAAAACCCCTCCTATCGCTCATTACCTCCATGTGATTCGGGACTGTACCCAAAAGTCACCGTTTTGCATGTTCTCTTTAACGTGGTAATGTGGAAATAAAAGCACAGTGGGAATCACACAAGACTCTATGACGATCTCGGGTCTACAGACTAACCTGTACCAGTGTCACCAGAGAACTGCCATCTAACGTTAGGTATAATACCATCTGGGAGTTCGCGGCGAGTCCGTTCAGTGTACCCAGTCTCCACTGAGCACCCGTATCCTGTCTCTGATGTCAAACACCAATAGATATGGGATCATCCATCGCCCATCTACATGGGTCGAGAAGCTATATGCTAGTCTACTCTGGTATATCAATGCCCTGTCTCGATACACCCACTACTAGGCACATTTGAAGGATGTACTTAGCGACTACTCTGTCCCTACTAATATGATATGCATCATAGTCCTGGTAGTCAAGTACTCATCCTAAGGGCTTTATCAACATGTAACATAGAGGCAATCAGTGTACATGTTAAGATAAAGTGCAACTAGATAGCATACTATCATGTCGAGCAAGAAAGTCCTACATATATATGTCCAAGCATCCACTACAATATACATCGTATGTACAGTAATAGCCTCTAGGGCATACATATCACTAACAGTTAGATCAAAGATCCAACAAAGATGATAAATTATCAAATTACCAGAATAAATTCTGTTAAGGAAATACTCCTCAGAATCTTTCCAAATAAGAAAGATTGTGCTCTGTAAATCAGAGCACCGTTGGATCAAAGATCCAATGGTGATTGAAAATCACCAAGATACAGAGTATTCTCTGTATGGGAAAATAATTTCCCAATCTTGTTAATAACAAGAAAGATGTCTTCTGTAAAACAGAAGCCCTAGGCTCAAAGATCCAATGGTGGGAAAACATCCCCAAATCAATCAGAAAAAGATTGCTTTAACTAATCAGCCTCCACTATATAAAGGCCTCAAGACTTCATGTCTCAAAAGGAGGACCCCCCCCCCACAAACTTTGAGAAATTTCAAAGAGAAGGGCAAGCTCTCGGAAGAAGAATTTTTTCAAGGTAAATAAAACAGAGAGATCAAAGCATCTCATCAAAACAAGAAGAACCTAGTTCTTTTTCTAGATCATAGATTTACAAAGACAGAAGTCTTTCATAAAAATAGAAGAGATTGAAGCATCTCATCATAAAAAGGGAGGAAGAAGACTTAGTTCTCTTTAGATCATAGATCTATAAGACAAAGACAAAGTCTTTCACAAAAATAGAAGAGATTGTAACATCTCCTATTAAAATAATAACTTAGTTCTTCGATTTATGAGACAAAGTCTCTTATGAACGAGAATTTAATTCTCAGAACACAGAACTGACCAAAACGGCTAAAGGAGCGCTTCAGCGCTCCAAGTCTAGCGCTCTGCATTCATTGACTGGCGCACAGCGCCAAGCGCGCCACGTGCTCCTCACGTGGGCGCTACTTAATAAAGAGTGCTCTGCACTCATTGACTGGCGCTCAGTGCCAAGCGCGCCACGTGCTCCTCACGTGTGCGCTATTTCACAAGAAGCGCTCTGCACTCATTGACTGGCGCTCAGGGCCAAGCGCGCCACGTGCTCCTCACGTGTGCGCTATTTCACAAGAAGCGCTCTGCACTTATTGACTGGCGCTCAGCGCTAAGCGCACCACGTGCTCCTCACGTGTGCGCTATCTCACAGGAAGCGCCTTAGCGCTCTAAGTCTGGCGCTCAGCGCCAAGCGCGCCATATGCTCCTCACGTGGGCACTTAGGGAACATAAACTGTTCTTTAAATAAAGTCCCAAAGCCATAATGAAGGCTCAACACTCAATAAAAGACAAAAAGGGTATCGGAACCCAAACCAATGCTCAGCATTGTTAAATAAAAAAGGACTGGGCCTAATTAATGTTCAACATTTTAACTAAGTGGGCCGAGCCCAAGTTGGACATATGTCCCTTATTCAGATTAATTGAGCCCATATGCTCATAAATCTTTTTAACTGATTTTAGTCCCAAACTTGATTACAGATCTCCCAATCAACATTGGTTCAAGAATACATCTCTTCATTTCTCTGATATGTGTCGTTGTAATTCTTTCATGTCTTCAGAGAGGTGGCGGGTCCCGACAACCAGACATTTCATGGACTATGATGTCCTTAAACTTTACGGACTGTGGGGTCCTTAAACTCATGGACTATGATGTCCTTAAACTTTATGGATTGTGAGGTCCTAAAACTCATAGACTATGATGTATTTAAACTTTACAGACAATGATGTCTTTAAACCGTCACGGACTATGATGTCCTTAAACCCATTGGACCGCAATGTCCCTAAACTAAAACAATAGAGCCCAAATGCTCTTTTGTTGGATCGAAACGATCCTGTTAAGTAGATCTTAGTCTAAAATTAGACTAACGTATCATTAACAAACGTTTAAGTTGATCTTGATCTCAAACGAGATTAACGATCCTTAAACCCAACCCAAACCCAAATCTAAGAAAATATGGATTTGGACCAATCCACGCCCTACGGGCGACAACATAAATTAGTCTCCGTATACAATCCACGGGCAACCAAAAACAAAACAAACACACACGACACGAAGTAGATCATCTGGAGAAGGAGAAAGTGGTTACCGTGATGCGGTAGCGTAATTAACTGCAGGGGCTTGCGCCTGCAGGGAAGAGCGTCCCCAAAATCAAAAACCCTTCAACGGGGGGGAATCTGACGAAGTCTGCTACATCGGCCGCATCTGTCCAAACCTCCGATACACGGTGCCTTAAATCAACTTGGCATCTTTGGAGAGGTGGACGGATAGCACCAAATAGCATCTGCCCCCAAATTCAGGTGAGACGACCTATGCGGTTTCGTCCCTATCTTCGGCGGTGAACAGGGCTCGACCAGGATGTGGTCGATATCACCATTGTATATATTTCATTTTCGTACTAGGATTTCCCCGCGGATGAGCGCACGAATCACCGGATTCCATAATTCAGAGGGTGGCCATCTCATGGAGTTGAGACCGTGTTGCCTATTTCTAGGATTGACGGGTGGCTCGCCGTGCTCGTAGGGGGTTCGGATCGATGTTGTACGGGCTATCCACACGAACGGAGAACGTTGCATTTTATTTGCGACTCAAATGAAACGTGGGGCTCCTAACTTATCCGTTATTCCATATTTTTTGCTGCATGCCAGTGATGTTATTACATTCCTGTGATGTTGAGATATATATATATATATATATATATATATATATATATATATATATATATTAGTAGATACTTCTATATCTTTTGCATACGCGCTAGCCCTGTCCCCGCCCTGCCGTAAGTTAAGTAAACTTATGGTGAAGACCCGGGACCCTGTGGCGAATGCGAATGGCATAGCATTCTATTTTGGTTGTTTCTGGTGTGGCTTAGAAATTTGTTTGATGGGATTGCATTATTTTTTTAATGCAAGGAATGTAAACCTTATATGATGTTGACGGAACCAATTTTAAAACTACTTAGTTGTCTTTAAACCATAGTCATATTCTTTTGCTTTGCATAGAGGTATTTGGTTAGGAATATCCTACACCTCATTCTATGAGAAAAGAGCCATGATCCCTTCACAGGGAGTTTGCTCTTAAGCAAAATTTCATGTTACTAGTTTTAAAAGCAGAACCTAAACCCCTCATTTTCAAAGCCACTCGAGTTCCTTCAACGATATCAAGTTCATTATGTTAAAGGTTTTTCGCCAAAAACCAGTCGTAGCCCTCCGTCATTTCAGATAAGTAGCGCCTATTATTCATGCTATGTTTGTTGGTAAGCATCAAGGCATAGTATACGGTAGCTGAGTGATGCTTATCTATTGCATAGAGAGGTGATTGATCAGGACAGTCGCACGGCTTTGTTGGCCAGCGTCAAGGGATGGTGTGGGTCGGTTCGAGTTAATCAAGATAATGACGAGTTGAACTTGACTAGAGGCCTATTATTTGTTGGAAAGCGTCAAGGTCATAGGTCGTTCGGAGCAAAAACCATATCGGGAGTTTCAAATATAAGGGAAGTTTGCCAAGTTTGCGCATACCTTCCGAAGTGTGGTAATTTTGGTCTTCTTCCGTCAAGACTATCACATGGTGATAGTTGGGTTCCGATTCCCACTGATAACTAGGTATTACTCCTCAGGAGATTTTTACTTCACAATTAGCTAACTTATTAGGTGTCTAGAAAGTGTTAATGTGGTTACGCCTCTACGGAAATAGGGTTATTTAATTTGGTCCGTGTGAAACCACGGGGGACCTTCCTCGGAGAACAAACATGGGCCTAGCTGAACGGTTAGCGAACTTGTAAGGTATACATGATCCTGACTAATTCTCCTTTTAGGGTTTGAAGAAGAATTCGAGGATGCAATAGGAGCCATCCTGATTAGATAAAGTGATTAACCAATCTTATCTTGATAGAGGACACGCTGATTATTTCTTTTCTCTCTTTGGTTTGCGACCATGACTTACCTTAAACTAAAACTCATTAACCGAGTTAACCGAACCTTCTTACTCATTTTGGCTTCGGATAGTCATAATTCACGACAAAGTCGCATATTTCCCTGCTACTCCTACTTTCCCTTAGCCTTCTCTAGACACTTCGTGTCACTACGATGATCCATATTTCTTAGAAAACCCATCGTATAGTAACATACGAACTTAAAGAAATTATTTCAGTCGAGGATGACCACTTGTTCTTATAAAATTGAATAGGACTATTCAGTTGTCTCTTCCCTTTACCTTCTCTCAGGTTGCGAGAGCTCCTTGTATTAGAAGAGTACACTTATTACGCTTATTGGATAGTCCTCTTTCAAACCTTAAGCTGGTACCGAAAGATATGGAAGGAAGAAAACCAATTAACCTAAGTGCGGTGTACATAAGGTAATATGTAGAGACATATAAAGGGATCGAAGTGAGAGCAAAAGAAATTGCGACTACTGTCATGAATCTGGATAATGGAAGAGGCATTATTAGGAATACCCGGCCAATCCCTTGAAACATTTATGTTTCAGATTTTCTATGATGTTATTATTGAAAACTGTTTTCCCAATTGATTCTAACTCCAGTGTATACATATATTAGATTAGATTCTCACTCTGTATGACGTTATAGATGCTGAGTAAGAGTAGAATATTGGGAAATGAGCGATTTGATCCTCAATATTGAAATTCGTAGCAATTAGTGATATTGGATTAAATCACCTGGGTTTTCCTTACGACAAATATTTGGTTTTGAATAACCGTTATTATGCACCAATTTTTAAAATGCAATATCTGTATCTTTATTTTATAAAATGAGATATATATATTTTGAAAATTGTGTTCTAAACATTTACCTTTATCAGTTGAAGATAAGGTAAGGCGTGTTGAATAATAGTATATAGACATTATTAACCAAAATACAATTTTCAACTTACAAAACATGGAATTTGAGTTAGTATAATCTTGGGACTTATACATGGTAATGTATATTTCCGATGTCCTTTAGGACAATGGGTTGGTACTCTTATTTCATTCAGTTTATCTATGAGTTCTCTGGTTTTAGGCACACGTTCGTTGAAATGCAAGGTCAAAAGATTTTGAGAAGTTTATAGGTATAACAATAAAGTATAGAACAATGCATTTGAAGTATCAGGATTCTTCGAAGTGATCGAAGATATAGATACTTATGTTAGGTATTCCATGGTAGTAATATTGAGAACTTTATTCTCTTACAGGTTACTCATCCATGGGTGCGCTCCTTGGTGTGTAATGTTGTATGGCCTTTTCCATTTAGGTGATATGCACTGGAAACATGTGCATTGCAATTTTATCTGATTCCATCTAAATTAGTGCATTTGATTCTATATGGACATAGAATGATTGCATATCTTGAGGTTGTTAAGATATGAAGTTATCCGGTTTCTATTTAAAAACAGAATCCGGAAAAACTCAAGGCATATTTCGGTAATGGCAGTTTGTGGTTTATCCCAAGCATTCGCTAGGGTTTTGCTTTTACCATTTTCAAGATCAATAGTTATATTGTTCTTGACTCGCCAACTTTTTATAAAAGGAATATTTTTGCAAAAGAAACTAGTGGGAGTATGGTAGAACTTGAAGTGATTCCAGAACCACAAACGGTTACTGAAAATTTAGTCGAACCTAAGAATTCAATTAGAATCAGCAAACCTTAGCCACCCTGCAGATTAAGTAGATGACCTCAGCCACCCGAGAGATACTTTGGTTTTCTTGTAGACGGTGATAGGAAGGTCGGCATCACTGTGATGATGGCCCTACTAATTATCAGCAGGACATGGGAAATGGTGACTTTCGGATGATGGATGCTTTGTATCCAAGTTGGAGTCCACACACTTCAGCAAATTTTAGACTTTGATGGGTGCTCCTGAAGGGGTAAAACCCATTTGGAGAAAGTAGATCTTTCGAGATCAGTGCAGGTGGAAAGATATTAACCTAATAGGTCTAGACGTGTAGTAGACATTTTCATCAAATACCCGAGTAGATTGTGATGAAACTTTTACTTCATTGTCTGTGCTAAAGTCTATACGGATAAGAATTGCCACTCTTGCTATTCAAGACTGTGATATCTAGCAAGAGGATGACTATAACGTCTTTCTAAAAGGAAATTTGGAAGTACACGTGTATATGACTCTGCCAGAGGGTTATCATAGTTAGTGGGAGCAGCAGAAGGTGTGCAAGTTGCTTATGTCTATTCGTAAACTAAAGCATGCATAGCGGAGAAGGATCATCTGTTTTGATGTGACAGTCAAAGTGATTGACTTCATCAAAACAAAAGATGAATCTAGTAAGAAGGGTGTAGGGAGTACTATCTTGGGATTTAGATGACATACTCCTGATAGGAAGTGATGTTTTATACTACAATCAGTCAAACTTTGATTGTCACGGATATTTCTCCACATAGGATATGGATAAGATATCAGGAATTCTGATGATTAGATCAATGGTTTTAGATCTAGATTTGGGAAGTGTCCCAATCCGGGTACTTAGACATCATTCTAAAAGTGCTTTACAATGGACGACCCTGGCGTGGTAGTGTATCCGCAGGTGATGGAGTCACCCTCTCTAAAGAGACGTCTTCTAGACTGATGAGGAGAAGGACTGACATGAATGGCATATCATTTGGTTAGGTAATTGAGTCATTCATGTGATATCATGTATCAAACCAGAAGTTGCTTTTGCACTTGGTGAGATATCAGGGATTTTGGTGACTAGATCTATATCGAAAGATCTAAATTTAGGAAGTTTCCTAATTCGGGTACTTGGACACCATTCTAAAGTAGTTTAGAATGGATGACTCCTGGTGTGGTAGTCTACCCTCAAGTGATGGAGTCACCATCTCTAAAGAGATGCCTTTCAGACTGATGAGAAGAGGGACAGGCATGAATGACATATCATTTGCTTAGGCAATTGAGTCATTCATGCAATGTCTTGTACCAAACCAGATGTTGCTAATTCACTTGTCATAGTAATCAGATATTAATCTAATCCTGGAGAAACAAAGGGAAGTAGTTAAGAACATATCAGGATGTTCTTGGTATACGGAAACGGTAGCCTCCTGCAGGAGGCAGTTATTGGTTCAGGCTTCCAAGGTGACCTGGATGCCAGAGATGCCGTCAGGGTTTTGAATTTACCCTCTTCAGAGGAGCAGTATATTGGATAGGGTTCCAATAGAGATACTGAGGTAAACATTGTACATGATACTAGTTAAGACTCAACGAAGGATACAGCTCAAGAAGTTTGTTGGATAAAATTGTTCATTTATAAACTCGGTCCCTTCAAGTATCCAGACAAATTCTCTAGGTGAGGTGATTAGTCTAAAATATTGCACATTTGAATGAATATTTCCCCTACTATTGTTAAGTATTAAAAGGTGTTTATTGTAATTATAGAACATGTGAGGGTTTATGTGTAAAAAGTTTATTATCATATGTTTCTACTTTATAATTAACATAATAATGGAAAATACATGCATATAATATTTATATAAAATATTAGTAATTAAAATATGCATATCATATCAAATATTTCTAATCAATATTCTTAACATATAATATCATATAAAATGGTTAGGATAATATCTCAAAAATACCAAATACTACTAACAATTTGATTTGAGATATTGTGCAGATTGGCTCAGGTCTGGAATCCAAGAGATCCGGGATAAATCAAGATGTCGGAATCAAATCTGCCAAAATATTGAAGCAAATCGTAAGATCTAGCAATGGCAGAGACTCAGAGCATTATTTTCAGAATCTAGACATCAAAAGGATCTCCAAATATCAATACAAAACACCACAAAAACCCCAAATTATAATTCCACAATATTGCGGCGGAAGGGCGGCAAAAGGAGGGTATCCGCGGTGGCTTGGTAGCCGTAGGATTTGAGATTTTGTGGTTTGGATTCTAGCTGCATATCCTCAATTATGGAATCTAGGGTTTCTAGTTTCTATGACTATATAAGGGAACGAGAGCTTCACATCAAAAATCATCACCGAAGAGATCAAAAGATCCAAAGCGATCCGCGCATCCGAGTGATCATCAACTAGTCATCTATTTCCAACAAGATAGAGATCTAGTGCAACTAGGGTTCTTGTACTCTACTTTCACAAGTTGTATGCAATAGTTGATTAATAAAGGTAGTGTTTTTATTAGTTAATTCTTTTCTGCACTTACTTTCTACATCTTAATCATGTTTTCATTCTTCAACCTTTCTTCTAAATCTTAAACCATGAGCGAGTAATTCCAAGCTTGCTAGGGTTCGTAGGCTAGGGTAGATCAATGGATGATAAAATAATTTAACTTCTTTTATACAGTTTAAAGTTTATAAACTTTAGCAAAATAAATGTTAACATCCTTATCGGGCGTGCTACCAATTTATTGCTAGTCACGACCACAATTCGAGATTGGTTTATCACTTGTTTTGTTAAGGGCTAGACATGAATAGAGATCAATGCAAGGACAAGGATTAAGAGTGAGGAAACCCTAGTTTCTTCTAAAAGAACCCTAATCTACATTCATCACTATCGATCTAATTTTAAACTATTAAAAGTTAAAAAGAGTCATTTTTAATTATTCATCCATTACTACTAAGTCCTATGAACCCTACAAGCCTCTTCTTAATAAATTCTACATCCGTATTAAAATAGATCTACAACCAATCACCCTTCTTCAATCAACTCGTCTAAAGAAAGAAAAAGGTTCATGTTTTCTTGCAGACGACCCGTACTCATCGCGGCTAGATACTAGCGACACCGTCTTGATTGCGGTATTTACAAACACACTTTTTTAGCATATCAATCAAATAGCGCGTTTGCCGGGGAAACGGCTGTAATTGTTTTCTTGTTATTTGGGTCGATTTCTTATAAAATCCAGTAAACATATTATAAACGAGAACCAAAACCGTATCTTGTGTATTTAACGATTATTGTGCGAGTTTTGCAAGAGATTCTGGAGTAACTGGAGCAAGCCAACATAGAATTAGATAATCTCAACATATCCCAGAGGAGCATAGGAGTTCTCGGAAGAAAATTCAGTAAGAGAACCCTCCATAGTGCGGCGGAACCGCGGCGAAAACAAGCATTTGGCAACGGAACCGCGGCGGTGTGGTGGAATTGAAGCGCCAAAATCCTCTGGTAATTTCCTAATATCTTTCTCTCTCTTCTAAGATCCAATATTCTGAATCTACCTGCAGGTTTCTTTGCAATCATCACCGCAAAAAATCTTTTTGCGTGTTTTTTATTTTGGTTTGTTTTGGATATCTAAAACAGACTTTAAGGGGCAATAAACCCAAATTCAGATTATGTGGGGATTTCATCACCCTTCCTAAACCCTACAAATCACAAATGTATATACTATCACCCTACATTAATAAAAAAATATCTAGACCAAGCCCTAAAGACTGTCGTGCTCAATTAGGACAAAGGAAGGTCGTGGGTAATCTATTGCTTATCCGCATTTTTCTTGTCGTGTCTAAGGCAAGTGTGACTAAGGAAAGTGATTACTTAATTAGGCCCGCTATTTTTGGTGATTCGTATAGTGGATACCTCCCACTTACCTGGCACTTATCTGGCCACAAGATTGATAAGGAGGTAGTAGAGAATTGATCCTGCAACTTGTCCTTTGGAAGTCTAGGAGCGGTCTAGTGACTTGACCTAGGAAACCCTAGTTTTAGGGATTGATTGTGTATTTTGTGATTTGTTGAGTCAAGCCTCAAGTCCGACTATTTTTCAAAAAAAAAAATTTCCAGAATCCAAAAAGAGCTTAAATCATTACCATCACCCTATTTTCTTTTCACATTCTTCTAATGGGTAACCCAAACAGACGAACTCTTGCCGAGCTTTGCTATCCAAAACCAGATATATCTTGTTTTCGTAACTGCTTCGGTACAAAATCCGACTCTACCATGTCTTTAAGAGATAGATAGAGCAAGAGGAAAAGAACAGTTGGATACCTCACTCAAGGTCCTATCAACCGCATCAAAATTCTATATCTTCTTATGTTTATAATCCGTTTAAGGTGAGTGAGGGAACTTCTAAACGCATGTCCATCGCTGAGCATATTGTGAAGGCTGAAAGCCAAAGTTTCAATCCTTTCACTAATCCAAAACCGTTAGGACAACAAACACCATCATTTCCATATGAAAATATTGATACTCGTTTTGAGGCGAATATGACATCTTTTACACCCACGACCATTGCTGAACAAATAGCAATTGGCAGTCGCCAACTAACCAACTAATCTCAATATTTTTCATATCACAATGTTGATCCTAATCCTGTTTATGAAACTTAGGTTCACCCTTCTAATTCTTATCCACAGTACCAAACTTTCATACGCTCTCATGTTGACACTTATCTTGAGGCTAATGGGACAAATCAGAAACGCATGTCGATTGCGGAACACATTGAACTCGCCCGTAGCCAACAATTAAAGGCTTCTATTCTTAACATTTCTCTTCAGGCTAATGCGGCAAATTATAAACGCATGTTGAATGCGGAACACATTGAACTCGCACATAGCTAACAATTAGACACATTCCAACCAGACTCAACTTTCTCACCTTATCTAGACAGTGCTTCTACAAATCAATTAAGAAGTTCCACGGTTCAAAGAGATTCCTTCATTGGAACCTCTTCACAACCCATGTCTAGTCTTGAAGTATAGTTGGAATTGAGCAGTGAAAAAGAACAAGAGATCCATCAAAATCAAACCAAAACCAATTCTTTTGATCTCGACACCTTCCATCCTACACCCCAACCGAATATATTCGATGTTCAACCGCTTCGTAGTCTAAGTGATGAGGTGCCCGAGAATAACATGTTTGACTTTGCTAATAGTGAGTGTGAAAGAGAGTTTGACACCATTCCAAATCAAACCGATCCTTATTCGACTACACTTGATATTTCAAACCTTCTAACTCTATCAAGTGAACCAAGTGATTTATCGATTGAGGATGGTATAATTGATGAATTCTTGAATACCTATTCGTTTGATTTGACCGAAGGTGCTAGTGAGAGCGGTGATGAGAATATCATTTAAAATGAACCCGTTATGTTGGATGAGTTGGATTCTCCGACCCATCATGTCCCTTCTATTGAATACAAACATCTTCCTGTACAATTAACCGATCTTATTCTTACCATCAACTTATCCGATAAGCAGAATGATAGTCAGCCTTCATCTCGCATATCTGGTTCAACAATACTCGACACACAAGTTTGTTTACCCATTTCATCACCCACTTTTTTTGGTTCTTCTAATCTTCTTTCAACTCCACCGAGTTTTGATGAATCACACTCTGATATTTCGAGTTCTATGATTCTTGAAAGACCGCTCGATTTAGACTCTTTTGAAAAGGAGGGAGACGATCATTTCGAATCTCCTACCTCTATAATTTCTGACGAATTGAGTGTTTTGAATCTTGGTGCGCAAAAGACTGACTTTGGAACTTTCAACCGTCCTAGTGAATTTGTATATTCCATCAATATAGATATCGATGAAATTATTGCTCAGACCATTGATGAAAGTTTTGAAGACATTTTCGCCGAAGAACTCGCATTCCAAAAAGATATGGATGTTGTGATGAATCAACCTCCACCCGAAGAAGTTGAACCACCAGCCCTTATTCTTATCCCATACGAGAATGTGACTATTCCATCCATTCCTAATCATTCGCATTCTTATTTTCGTTCACCATCACTGTTTCGTCTCTACCAACCGAGACATAAACCCGATCGATTACGCCCCTTATCTCCCCACTTCTTCACATCTATGATCTTCCACCAACTATATTGTTACATCGATAAAATATTCGAATGGTTGGTGTTGACTTTTGGTGTTTGTAAAGTTTAGCATAGACCAATAACTTAACCCCCCCTAAATAATTTTAAATGCTTAATCTTGTTTTACTCAAGTTTGGGGGGGAAGAAAAATATTTTGACTCTTGAAAGAAAAACAAAATTTTTAAAATTGTGAGCCAAAATAAAGTTTGGGGGAAGGATTTCACTGTCATTAATTCTTGTCCCAATTACTAACTTTTCCTCCCAAGTCTACAGGTTTTAAGTTTAACAGATGACATCAATGAGGACACTGCTGCAAATAGGTTTGGGAGAGGTTTGAGCTTATTCACGCATCATTTTTTGCATTATACTAAATAATAGCACAAAACAATTTGATAATAAAAGTTAGGAAGTGAGAAATACAAATGAAATATAGGAAGAAATTTAAGATAAGCAAGAAAATTAGATGTTTTATAACGAAGCTGATAATAGATAGTCATAAGCTGTTGTCCTAAGGGTTAGTAAGATGAAGGAAATCACTAATCTGAAGATAGAAATAAGTCTGAAAAATAGTCCATATTCTTGAGTCCAAACATCTGAACGTTGATACCGTACTATACGCACTTGCACACAGCTTGAAACTTGGGATAGTAGAGGATAACTTAAAATTCTCTTGTCTAAAAGCCTTAGTATGAAGAAAAAAAATATAAACAAAAATATAAATGACATAAAAATGGTGAAGAAAAATGAACATTGATTTTGTAATTACTTACGGAGGCATTAAAAAAAATATAGCGAGGGTGCCTTATCACCTAGTGCCTTAGACCAACTGGTTTGGGAGCCACTGCTAAGTCTTAGGTGTTGCAAGACTAGGATATTGCTAATTACGCCTAAAGAGTGAGCACATTTGGTTATCGGTTGGTTAGTATCTCAAGAAATATTAACGGTCGCATGAAGAATGTGTGAGCTATTCCATCTATAAAATATTCACCGACTAAAAAGTACTAAGAAAGATAAGTAAGAGTATGATAGATTGAATTGAATTCTCTAAGTGTAGGAATGTCTTTTACACATACGTAGGGGTATATGATCGATATTTGGAAGAAAGGTAGGGAGAAAGACTAAAGGCGATGTTTTATTGAGGGATGACGTGATTTCTGACATCTTTTCATGACTATTAAGACAGGGCTCATGGCTACTAAAAAGCTAGTGTAGTTTGAAACTCTTATTTTCAAGTTCTTTCTTTTATATGTTCTTTATCTTTGTATGTAACTTTCATTATCTTTTTGTATTATGGGATTTTGTGGGTGTAATCCACTGAAAACCCTCAGGAGACAACACTCCTCCTACTATGGACACCTAGAGTTTTAAAGGCTTGTTGCACGTGCTCAGTGCAATCATGTTGCCTACGAAAGTGTACTAGCTTTTTCTTTTTCTTTTTCTTTTTCTTTTTCTTCTCTTTAATAACTAGTTTGTTCGGGACGATCAAAGTTAAGTTTGGTGGTATTTGATTAGTCTAAAATATTGCACATTTGAATGAATATTTTTTCCACTATTGTTAAGTACTAAAAGGTGTTTATTGTAAGTATAGAACATATGAGAGTTTATGTGTAAAAGGTTTATTATCATATGTTTCTACGTTATAATTAACATAATGAGGAAAAATACATGCATATAATATTTATATGAAATATTAGTAATTAAAATATACATATCATATCAAATATTTCTAATCAATATTCTTAACATATAATATCATATAAAATGGTTAGGATAATATCTCAAAAATACCAAATACTACTAACATTTTGATTTGAGATATTGTGCAGATTAGCTCAGGTCTGGAATCCAAGAGATCCGGGATAAATCAAGATGTCGGAATCAAATCTGCCAAAATAATAAAGCAAATCATAAGATCTAGCAACGGTAGAGACTCAGAGCATTCTTTTCATAATCTAGATATCAAGAGGATCTCCAAATATCAATACAAAACACCAAAAAAATCCCTAATCCTAATTCCACAATATTGCGGCGGAAGGGCGGCAAAAGGGGGGTATCAGCGGCGGCTTGGTAGCCGTAAGATTTGAGATTTTGTGGTTTGAATTCTAGCTGCATATCCTCAATTATGGAATTTAGAGTTTCTAGTTTCTGTGGCTATATAAGGAACCGACAGCTTCACATCAAAAATCATCACCGAAGAGATCAAGAGATCCAAAGCGATTCGCGCATCCGAGTGATCATCAACTAGTCATCTACTTCCAACAAGATAGAGATCTAGAGCAACTAGGGTTCTTGTACTTTACTTTCACAAGTTGTATGCAATAGTTGATTAATAAAGGTTGTGTTTTTATTAGTTAATTCTTTTTTGCGCTTACTTTCTGCTTCTTAATCATGTTTTCATTATTCAACCTTTCTTCTAAATCTCAAACCATGAGCGAGTAATTCCTAGCTTGCTATGGTTCGTAGGATGATAAAATCATTTAACTTCTTTTATACAGTTTAAAGTCTATAAACTTTAGCAAAATAAATGTTAGCATCCTTATCGGGCGCGCTACCAATTTATTGCCAGTCACGACCACGATTCGAGATTGGTTTAATACTTATTTTGTTAAGGGCTAGACATGAATAAAGATCAATGCAAGGACAAGGGTTAAGAGTGGGGAAACCCTAGTTTCTTCCAAAAGAACCTTAATCTACATTCATTACTATCGATCTAATTTTAAACTATTAAAAGATAAAAGGAGTCATTTTTAATTATTCATCCATTACTACTAAGTCCTATGAACCCTACAAGTCTCTTCTTCATAAATTCTACATCCGTATTAAAATAGATCTACAACCAATCACCCTTCTTCAATCAACTCGTCTAAACAAAGAAAAAGGTTCATGTTTCCCTGCGGACGACCCGTACTCATTGCGGCTAGCTACTAGCGACACCATCTTGATTGCGGTATTTACAAACACACTTTTTTTAGCACATCAATCACTGGGTATCACTCAGTTCGGGAGATTGTTAATCTCCGTGAAGTTAAGATATAGAGAGAGGAAGTTAGAACATTGTAGCAGATCTACATGCTGAGGTTATTTCAACACAGATGTTTCATAAACACAGTTTGCGAAACTGATTAGTAGAGAAATTCGGTATTCGGTAGCACACGGGATGTGGGTATGAGATACCGCAATAATTGGCCTTAAGTGCAAGTGGGATATTGTTGGATATAGTGTTCTCAAGACAATTATTGTAATTACAGGTAGGCGATTATGATAATTAAAGGATGACCTATATGGGTAGAACAATCTTGCTCGAGATGATTGTATGCTATCTGGTTTGTCTTTATCATTGATGTGTATAAGTTTTACATGTTATTACGTGTCGCTAATACATAATGATGAAGCTCGTAAGATTCTTGCTTGACTACCAGCATTATGATTGTGATCATATATGTGGGAGCTAGGTGGTCCATAAGAACATCCTTAAATGTCCCTAGTCGAGGGAGTGTCAAGACTGGGCATCGATATTCTGGAGTAGAATAGTGTTCGTCATGAAAAACAGCATTTTAATACCGCTCATTCGTTATTATTTTTGTGCATATCGGTTCTATTAATTCATATCTGCTCAATAAGTATAGAATACGGGTATCGTGAAAAAACACTGGAAACATACTCAAAATGCATGGATACGACATATGTGAGTTGATACTGCAACCAGAACAGATACCGATCATTATTCATGAAGATTTTGCACCAAAATAAGCGTGCACAATATTTTTATCCAAATGGTCCAACATGACATGATTAATTATAAGTGTGAACACATATTTTGGCTCATGGGACAGTTTGATGCAAGTGGGCATGTGATGAGTACTAGATAAAGGTGTAATGTGATGTATTCAAAGCTAACGTTTTCCCTCTAAAACTTCTACGAACAATCCATGAGCTACAAAAGAAACAAACTAGACCATAGAGATGATAGAGAGGTCATGAGTTCACACAACAAAGACGGCCCCCACCACTCTTCTTCTGGTCGCAAATATATTCTAATTTGCCGCAATTTGCGGCCCCAAAGTCTCCAGTTGGCTCTATTTTTCTTCTGGTCATTTCTCCTTGTCACATCATATCATTTTTATAGTTTGTTTTTATTGATGAAGTGTTTATGTATACCAGATCTGAGAACATGCAAAGGGTCTACTTTACCTAGCCAAGTTCATCCTACATTTTGTAACTTTTGTTTAAGCTTTGTACATAGTAGTTAGTTAACTTTGTGTTCCTTGCTTTCTCCTGATCTTGCAACCTCTTCATTGGGGTTACAAGTTTAGATTTTGGTTATTGAACTCATTATCTTGTACTCTCATTTGAACTTTAATGAAGCTTTCATTCAAGCACTTTATTTCCTAGTATCTTCTTACTTTACTTACTTGCAATTTTCTCACCTTATTCTTTACTTGCAATGTTTTATTTGATGTCTTCTCTCTTTTGTTTTTCTTTCATTTTTGTGATGGTTTGTGACTAGTTTACCTTCTTGTAAGGGATGAGATTGGTTATATTTTGAGTTAAGTTTCTCTTTACTTCTTTACTTTCCCCAATATCTTACAAATTGAACTCTGTCCAAACTTCACGCAATCGCTTCGTTAGGCACTCTATCCTACCATGATAGCGGTGATTCCTAATCATAACCAGTTGCGTTTGGTTTGGCTGGAGGCGGGGGTTAAAAGACAAGAACAGAAAGACAATGGTCGATAAGTACGAATTTCGCGCACAATCGAAAATACCGTACTTAAGCACTATAATCCGCATTGTTGCCGATTACCCTAGCATCAATAGTCAAGTGAGGCACAAAGAAAAGTGTACGGATTTTCCTAACTTGAACTAACCAAACTCCATCACTAACAAGCGTTCGTTTTTGTATATACAAAACACTTAGGTTAGAATTGAACAAACTCGGACCTTTTGATTTAACTCGTGAGAATAAAAATCGAAAATGTACCTTCTCCCTGTGGACAACCCGTACTCATCTCGGCTAGCTACACGCGACACCGTATTGATTACGGTATCTTTAAACTTAGTATGACATGTAAAATCCTTACCAATCAAATGGTGCCGTTTCCGGAGAGACGGTAAAGCTTTTTCTTCTTGAGATCTCGGGTTAATTTTGTATATCTTGTGTAGCAAACTAACACTTTTCTGGAAAAAAAATCGAATATTTTTCAAAAAGCCAAAAAAAATAACCATTGTATCGGTTTTTTTCTCTGTATTTTTGATCTGCTATCACTATAAGATTCATTTTCAAATTTAAAGTGTAAAAATAAGATACTAATAGAACAATGACCATCTAGTAGGAAGTTGGATCCACATTTCATTTCTTTGGCCACCAATTTAATCCCTTTGGCCGCCAATTGCGGCCAGTTTGTCCCAGAATGCTCTAATTTTTCTGTTGTTATCCCATTTTCATACTTTAAATTTCATAATTTTGTGTGCGCAGAATATTAGCCACATATATTGCTTTTTTGCCAATAATATCCGTTTTTCTGACATTTACAGATTTTACAGAATTACGAACAGCGATCGTGCGGAACAAAATGCATTTTCAAGACTAAGGCGATAGTGAAGTACAGTGCCAAAGATCGGGATAATTTGAACCGCGCAAGAGAACTTTCCAAGCTAATTGGTTTCAATTCAACGGGGGTTTTTAACCCAAAACATATCAGTGCGTATTTTCCAATTCCTTCTTTCTCAAATCTGACACGTCCACTATTCTATCTTTGCAGGATTATTTGCAAGTTCGCCGCTAAAATCTAAATTGATTAAACCGTATTTTTTGCAGCGCCGCGCTTAAACTTAAAAAACTATTAATTGATATTGTGAACAACTTTTTATTGATGTGCGCATTGTATCCATTAATACGGACTTAAAGGCAAGTGAATCCTACAACATACGGTAAAATATTTCATCACCTTTTCCGTAGCCTACAAATCACGAAATTGAGCATAACATTTACCCGCACAAATTTAAAAAGAAATTAGATATTAATCCTTTAAGGCCTTCACGCTCATTAAGAGAACTTAACCGTATTTGGAACACCGCTTAATGTTATATCGTTCACGGGGTGTCTAAGAAAAGTGTTCACGGCGCAACCGCCAAAAGAGAAAGGGTTATTCTAATTAAGGAATTTTGTGAAAACGTTGGAAAATGTCCCCTTATCTCTGCACTTACCTAGCCTTATGATCAGTATATTTTGTGTATGTTTCTCAACACGGTTTTACTTCAACAATAAAGTTTTTGAGCAAGTCTAGTTGACCTAGATGAACCCTAAATTGTTTAGGTCTATAGTTTTGTGTCGTGATTGAATTTTGTTTTACCTATTTTTTTGTATATTTCTATTCATTCTTTTGTTAATAACTAACAACCAAAAAAACAACAAAAAAACAACTTTTTCATCTCCTCTTCTTTTCACCATTCCTATCATGGGTACTGCAAAACGACCAATTCTTGACAAACTTTGGTACCATTAATCAGATATTTCTTCATATGATTCTTACTTTGGTAAAACTTCCAACAATGTATCCATGTACAAAATTTCTTTGAAAGATCGGATAGAAGCTTCTAGAAAAACAGATTGGACACCGCATTCCACTTCGTATCAACCATACCCAACGTTCACTCCTTATGTCGATACCCTTACTGAGGGTAACGTGGTGATTCTTAAACCTATGTCCATTACTGAGCACATTGAACAATCCTATAACCGATCTTTCATGCCTTTCACCACTCCGACTTCTTTAGGACAACAATTTCAAACATTTTGCTATCAATATGTTGATCTTAATCATGCCCAGTTTACACATCGATTCAATTCCTATCAATCCTACATGACTTTTACATCTTCTCTAGACATTACTTCTGAACATCAATTTAGGAATTTCACGTATCCAAATGAATTCGAATCTTTTATTGAAACCCTTTCATAACCCATGTCTAGTATTGAACGATCATTAGAAGAATTTTGGATAGCTTCGTGTCGACATATAGAGAAATTGTATGCATTCATGGATACCCTCAAACAGCCTTACGAACTATCGACAGTTCCGAACTATCTCAAAATTTTACAATGTATGATGTGGCGATAGAACAATTTGACGATTTGAGTAGTGAAAGTGAGCAGTACACCCTTCAAAATCAAACATATCCATTCCCAATTGAATTCCACACATCCACTTTTGATAGTCTATCGAGTAATCTAAATGATTCACGAGTTGAGAATAACATGCTTGGTGAGATGTGCGACTACGAAGTGTTTGATTTACCCGATTGTGAAGGGACCCTTTCAAGTGAAACCCATACCACTCACTTTGATCCTTACATCTCTAATTTAGAAAAATAGCTGATTGAAAACCATTCTTTTGATGAGGTATATGAGAAATTGATGTTTGACTTGATTGAGAATATTGATATTGAGGATAATTTTGATGAACCCATAGTCTTGGATGAGTTTTTCTCACCAATTCAACACTTTCCTTCATATCCATATGGGCATCATCCGATACCATTAACTTTTTTTCCTGAACCCCGTTTGCTGCTGGATATTACTAATGATGATTTGAATGAATGTATGGATGAGCTTAATTTTGAGGAGAATTTTGAGTATTTCTTTGAGGATGGACTCGTTAATTTGGATGAGTCATGTCACGCCCCGCTTCCCAAAATACTTTAAAATAGGGACGTAACAAAGGCAGCTATGCTATCTATGATAAGAAAACATCCTTCCATAATCACATTAAGGCTGTCATGCAGTAATCAAGCACAGAATAAAATCTTTATATCTAAACATGTCCAATAGCCGCAATAAACAGTAACCGAAACAATAAAGACCAAGTAAATAGAGAACCAATATTTAATTTTTCCCCTCATGGGATCACATAAATAAACTTACAACATGCAATACTGGAAAATAAACCTAAACTGTAATAACTATTTCAGCGGGATGCTCCCCACTGATCAGTAATCGTGTCGAAGTACTCTCGATCCTCCTGTGCTAAAGTCAAATGATCTGGGCCATGTAAAACTCAGACGTCAGTGCGTCATAAATATCATTAATAATAATATAATTATAATGTGATATAGCATATAATTTGCAAGAATGCGATATCATGTATATAAATAGTAAGCAACAACAATAACATGTGATGGATGAGCAATATACGATGGGTAAACCATATCAGTGTATCCTATAGGTCCATCTTGCTAAGTTATCTAGCTTATAAGTATTTGAAACCAATTAATGAAAATTTCATTGCAACTCAACAGTATATCCCGTACACGTCCGGGGAAACGGTACAAGTATATCCCGTACACGTCCGGGGAAACGGTACAAGTATATCTCGTCCACGTCCGGGAAAACGGGGTGTGTATGTGTGTGTGTGTGTGTGTGTGTGTGTGTATCATGTCCACGCCCAGGAAAACAGTACAAGTATATCAATAATATCCTGTCCATGCCAGGGAAAACGATACAAGTAAATAATCACTGGAGTTACAATTTGGTTCCATTCTTGATTTTCCCTTTCCCCAAGTTTATGTTCATGTTAGGTATAAATGTAATATCTACCTAACACTAACATAAGAACAAGCATGCATGGGTTATGTCTATTAAGACAACAAGTCAAGTCAATCAAGTAAATATCAGGATTGTTAGCATATCGGTGAATATTAATTTACGTGAAGGTTAACATGATGTGATAACAAAACAGTAATAATAACAAGATATCGAGGTTTCATGTCAGTAGCACATATAGCCAATCAGGTAACAGGTCAAGTAAAATGTCAAGTATAGTTATAAGAGTAACATGCAGATAATGTGTCACCATGGTATCAATTATTTAATTGTTTACCATAAATCTAATATTTCTACCATGATATCATTCAATTAGCGACACCTATATCAATTCATATCTATCAAATTAACCATATTAAAATAACCTATAATTAATGTTAATTAATTAGATCTCAATAATTTTAATAAATGTAATAATATTGTTATGCCAAATATGATCCGGACGTAACTAGCATGTAGCAAGTATTTAAAAATACTTGCGTCGGGGATCCACGGGTGTGCGACACGCGGCAAGAACGCGAAATGACAAAAATCTCCATTGAGGCATTTGGTCGAACATTTCGCATGCAAAAATCGAACATTGTCGGAATGGAGATCCACAGACATAGGAACGCTCGCTCACGCTGTCTTAGGCCTATCCTTGGAGCCTCGGTTCATGGCCCGGAATGGCGTCGAATGGCTGTCGCAATCGAGGATTTCAGTGTCGTCGAGATTACTGTTGCAGCTGTTGTTGTTGCGCGGATAAACCGACAACAGTGGCGGTGACAAAGGTTGAAGAAGGAGGCGGCGAGGAGACATGAGTCTCGGGCAGAGCATGAAAAGGAATAGTGGAGGGCATGGGCAAACAGTATTCTTGTATTTTTCTATTTCTTGGGTATTCGTATTTTGATAATATATATATATATATATATGAGAATAATGGAGGAAAGATGCCATAGGAGGGAATTTCCTCCTATGGAGTCGAAAAAAAAACACCCTCCGTCATGTTTTCCGACGATCGGAATGTATCATCTTCATCGTTATCATCTAAGACATGGGTATACCAAATTTCATGTGATTCTACAACTTTTTCACCGTTGAATTAGTGGGTTCAAAATTAACGGTTTGCCGACAATAGAACTTTTTACATTGCTAAATCAACGGTGAAAAAGTTATAGAATCATATGAAATTTGGTGTACCCACATCTTAGATTATAACGATGAAGATGATGTATTCCGATCATCGGAAAACACGATGGAGGGTGTGTTTTTTCGACGTCATAGGAGGAAATTCCCTCATATGGCCTCTTTCCTCCATTATTCTCTCTCTATATATATATATATATATCGATATGTATATTCTAGTATTATGTTCATTGTATTTTTTTATTTCTTGGGTATTCGTATTTTGATATGAATACGACCATGTATTTGTGGGGATGTATTCTTGTATTATACAAGAATATTTCTAGAAGAAGGACAACTTATTTTAAGGTTTTTCTTTTCAAGAAATTAAGAAATGAGATGGTAAAGAGAAATGGTGGAAGGCATAGGCAAATGAATTTATAATTCATTTGTAAATACTATTCAAGCATGGTTGTAGTTTTAAAATGGAAAAATTCTTTTTATAAAAGTATTGAAGCATGCTTGAATTAGTGAAGGATTTGATTCATTCTAACATTCTTGCTCCTTTCTCTTCCATGGCTCCTTCTTCTTCTTCGTCTTCAACCCTCTCATGAGTTGAGAATCATGAAGATAAAGAGAAATAAAAATGTTAGAACACTCACACACATCACTAAGCATCCTAAATTCGCAACATTGGATCTTTAATCACTTCATTGATGGAGTTGAAGCTTAAACTTGGTTCCCTCGGGTGGATCATCTTCGGCGAAGTAGGACTGGCTTGCAAGCGTGATCCGAAACTCTTGAGAGCATGTTAGAGTCCAACCCAATTGGAATAAATGAAGACGCTACGAAAGTTATGATTTATATCCTTTAGTTGTTTTAGTTTTAGGTCTTTGGTTTATAATCTTGGGTTAAAGTTTCTAGTGCCATGAAAATTTTCGTTTTCGGATTCCGCATTGGCCGTGGGTTAACGGCGAGGGCACTAGGAACTTTCAAGTTTGTGGCTGGTGACGAGAGTGGCGATGGAGTTTTTAGCGAGGGCACGAGCACGAAGAAGATGAGAATGAAAGGAGTGGGTGACTCGGCCACTAGCACGAGGATGGGGACAAGGCGGTCGCGGCCTAAGCACGAGGACGAGAGCGCCAGGCGTGAACTCGAGACGAGGGAGGAAGAAGGAAAAGGTTTTATTCTCTTTTTTTATTTATATTTTATTATAAAAGTATCGGTATTATATATTATGTATAATATATATAGTTATATAAATGATTAGGTAAATTAATAATATTTAACAGAAAATGTAAAACTCCCGTTAATCTGTTACAAAATCTCAAAATATATCTGGGGATTATCAACATACAAATATATGTACATACTATCTTAACAGCCTATTAAACCATAGTATAATTCTATTCAAAATATTGTATACATATTATTTACGATGTAAGTAGATTTACAAACAATAGATAAATATCAAATAAATATTATAGGAGTCTTTAAATAAAATACACTAGCAAACAATTATTATTTACCAATTATCCTTTATAACCAACTTATATCACCATAATGTATTCCATCTAAATATTAACCCTATAATAGATTTCATGCAACCAAGTCAGGTACAAACATGATCAAATCGCACAACCATCCAAACACTCGATATAACCGAATAACCCAGATAATTTATCTTGCCCAACATATTTTATTTATTATAATTAAATAATATACGATCATGCTAGGGTGTTACAAGTCGGATCTGCCGATTCATCATGTCCCTTCCATTGACTGTGAGTATCCTCCTGAACATTTCCCTAATACTATTTCTCAAACACTTTCCTCCGTCTTTCCATCGTTTCCAAACATCAATTTGACTTGTCACCTTCATCTAGTTCACCAAGTTCAGTCAGCCTATGCGAATCTTGAGATGTTTGAACCCATTTCTCAAACTATTGATAAATTAGTACAGTTAGGAAATTCCAGTTTCAAATCATTACAGACGGTACTAATTCATTCAATCAATTTTCAATCTCAACTTTGTACTCCATTTCTTTCTCCATTTCATTCATCTTCTCATTTCTATCCACCGAGACCGTATACCACGTCCGTTAACACACGATCTCGTGTATCCTTCATTTCTTTTCTTTACGTATTCTTTCACCAACCCTGGGTGAATCATGATAAAATCTTTGAATGGTTGGTGTTAATTTTTGGTCTGTGTAAGGCCTTGTATAGATTAATGATGTTCTCTCCCCCTAATCTTGAACTTCAATGCTTAGACAGTGGAAACACGGTTTCATTTAAGTTTGGGGGAACCTTTTTGTGTATATATATTTTGTTTACTTTTTCTTGTATATAAAAAGATATACCGACAATTTTGACCCCTCAACAATTTTTAACCCTTCTTTATGGCATGACAGTGAGGGCACTGTTAAGTTTAAGTTTGGGGGTGTGCTCGGTAGGAATTTCTATCTTTGCATTCATTTCTATATTCTGCATTTGCATACATATTTTTAAAAAAAACCATAAAAATCAAAATTTTCCAAAAACAGAAAAACTTTGTCGTCAAGTTAGCTAGTGGGAAAACATAGATTCGAAATTCCGACGGTTTAGTTTGATAAAATAGGAATAACTAAATCCTATTTTTAGATATTGAAAACCAGAAAGATAACCCTCTTTTGAGTTTAACCATAACTAATATACGTATTTGCATCACACAATACGTGTCGTAAGTTTTGAAAATTAGATGACAAATTCGATATGTCTTAAAACTTTTTGAATCGATACACTTTTTTCTAAGATCAAACAAGTTTATTTTGAAATAAGTAACATCAAGAATAGTTTATAAAATGAAGTAGATATGAAAGGATATTATTGAGGTTTTAATAAGAGCTAAGTCTGAAAATAACTCATCTGGAACTTGATTGAACTGATTACACACCTGATCTACACAAACATGTATTTTATCTTTAAAATAATTGAATAACTGGCTATATCTCCGTTCGCATTGAATTGTTATGAATTTCACTCTAAAATTAGTTGTTGTTTTTTTTGTTTTAGGGCCTAGGGGACGCAGCTTCAACATCCCTTCTATGATCTCCGGTTCAAGCGGGCTCTTCCACCTGATCGCAGGACATATTTGGAGATCTTTTAGCATTCTCTTTGGTTTGAGAGACAACATTACCTCCCATGGAGTTTCTTCAATGAACGACCAAGATTCCCCCTGCACATTGGTTCCTTTAGAGATATACTTCTGAGGAGGGTTCACCTTCCATTTATCGGAGAGTATGAACTTGCCGTGTTTATATTGGTCCTCGACCTAGTTTTGCCCATATCATCGGAGAACATGACTTATCACCCAATGATATGGACTGTTGACGTTATTGGCTTGGGCCGGTCGCCATGGCTTAGTCAAAGTCAGAAAACCGCTCTTTATTGCAAGGTCGAATAACTTCCTTGTTTTATCACGAGGGAATGAATATTCTCATCCCATCCTTTCTTCAAGACTGGGTCCCATGCTATTGTTATTTTGACGACCCGACACTTTAGGACCGTTCGGTTCTTGTTGCGTGTTAGCGGCAAACGCTGCCATACCCTTGCCATTGAAGTTTCACGAATCTCCTTTAGAAGAGGGAGTACCTTGGTTCATCATGTTTAGCTGGGCCAACTTATTGATAAGTTCTTAAAAAGTTGTTGGGCTGAGAAGGGCTAGATATAGGAATACTTGCACCTTCTTATCGAGAGTGCTTATGAATATACTTATGGATGGAGCTTCAGCGAATCTTTGTTCACACTCGAACCAAAGATTTATCCATCTCATCGCGTATTGAACCCATGTCTCGTTTGATCTGGGCCTCTCGTTGACCAAGGCTGTCATGATAGTGCGCTCGCTCGCACTATAGAATCTATGGCAAAAGAGGATCTCCATCTCGTCAGAGGTTTTGATCGAGTGATTAAGAATCTCTAAGTACCATTCGAACGCTACGTCCGCCAGACTGCTAACGAACTATCGAAGGAGCAATATATCATTACTCCCAGTATTGCCACACTTGGACCAGAACTGGATGATGTGCTTCTTCGGGTTCCCAGTTCCTTTATATATGGGGAACGTCGGGATGGTATATCCTGGCGGGTACTGTATTTGATCGTAACATGCCAGGTAAGGTCGTCCAGTATTTGTCAATTTGCCGACAACTTCAATGGCTATGTGAAGTTTGAACTGTTGGGCGATGCATTCGTCCAGCTGTGATTTAGAGATGACTTCCTCCTTTTCCGTTAATGAGGCTTGGAGGGGATTGGAGGTCTCTCATTTATCTTCAATGACGACCACTGGCGGTTTGTCTGCTGGTGGTTCAGGATGAGCCATCATCCCGATCATACTTTGGAATAAGTGGGCCATCTTGTCCATTCTGGCCTCCATTTCCGAAACCTTTTCGTCCTTCTTTTGGAGCATGCGCTTCAGGTAGTATGTATCAGACTCTTGCTTCGCTCTTTCTTCGGAAGAGCCATCAAAATTTTCACCCGGCGGAGGACTTATAATTTCAGCCACCTGAGCCATCAACTCCTGCATCTTCGGGGGATCTTTCGTTACAGACCGTGTGATTGTTCTGTAAAAGACGGAAGTTTTGCTTTTGTCTTTGGAGTTCACCATATAAACGGTGTGAACTACTAAGCCTCCACGGGCGTTTGTTGTGTCGACCTTTGGAGTTTTCCTTGGGTCTTTGAATATTTTCCGACCTCTCTCTTTTGTGAGAGGCCGGTTTCGGAGCAATCATCTTAGCAGGAGCCTCCTTGGATTGGTGGGAAGAGCGTTTGTCATGACTCTTCAACTTCTTGGGTTGGGGAGAGTAATCCTTATTAATTACTGACCCCTATACCTCTTTCTTGACCTTATAGATGGTCGAGGAAAGTCGTTTGAGTGAATGAGTTGGCTTTGGCTCGCTTAGTATCTTGGAAGGAGATGGTGGTAGAGATTAGCACTGCCACAGTAGAGTTGCGTTTAATGCTCCTTAGTGGGTCGAAGATGTTCCCAGTCGGAACATCAGCCTCGATCACCAGAGCTAACAGAGTAAACCCTGATGGTGAGCTTCCCCTATCCTGTCTTGTTCGACGCCAATGACGACGTCTAGAGTTTCTTGAAGTTTGGGTTTCTTCAGTCTTGGGGGCTTCACAGATTTGCCCCCTGTATAGCTTCTGGGCCGGAATGTCCTGCCCCTTATATTCTTTCGGAGCTGGGACATCTTGCCCCCTGTGTAGCTTCAAAATTGGAGTATGAGTCAGTCGCTAAAAGGCTGATGTTTTTGGCTGGACCACAGTATAAGCATGGGGTGACAGCCTATTGAATACATACTGGCGTGGAGGTGAAGCACTCCTCGGTGCCTCAGAAAAAGCTGACGCCTCAAAGGATAATCTCTCGAAAACAGCTTTCTTTGGAATCATGGGCTTTTCAGAGGAGCCCATGGAGCTTGTTCCTAATCTCTTGAAGACGGAGCCTTCAGGCTTATCAACAGAGCTTGAAGTGGTAGCTTGCTGATCGAAGACCGACTTCTTCTGAGTATCCTCCTTTAGTGATGGAATGCCGAAGGAGGGAAGCAGAAGCATTGTTCCAAAGAAAAGCATGTCCAGTTGCTGAGCTACCTGTGCCAAAGAGATGAAAAGCACTGGGGCCATGGCTTGTCCTGACCAAGTTATTCCGACCGGCGTGGCATTGGAGCTCGTGTTGCATTTGTTGTTGCAAAACACCAAACTTTAGCACCCAAACTCCAAGGGAAACATAAACATAATATACCGCAATTGGCTCATGAAACACGACACAAAAAGTGTGGAGTGGAAAAAGAAAAGGTCCCATCGGGCGTGCCAGAATCTGTTTACCGCCGAAAACTGGGAAGACGAATTTCTTGCCTGAATTTGGGGCAGATACTATATGGAACATATCCATCCACTTCTCTTAAAATACCAAGTTGATTTATGGCACTGTTTATCGGAGATTTGGATATATGGGAATGTTTTAGCAGACTTCTCAGATTACCCCACATTTGTGAAGGGTTTTTGATTGTGGGGACATTTTTTCCTACAGGCGTGTCACATCCCGCTTCCCAGAGTGCGCAAACTATGGCACGTGATAAAGCCAATCATGCTACCTGTGACTAGGAAACATCTCTCCATAGTCACATTACGGCTGTCTATAAGATATCAAGAACAATAAAATATATAAAATCTATCTATTACATGTCCATTTGCTACAGTAAAAAGAGTCAAGAAAATGCATAAGTGGAAACGAATTAAATCCAATAAACAACATCTGAAAACTTGTCCCAATATAGGCTCACATTAAGGAAATAAAACTATTGAAATAAACTAAACTAGACATCTCTAAATATATGATCGTTCAATTCCTCACTGCTCGACTTGATGGCTAATGTACTCATGTTCAGCCTGCTATAAGGGTAGAGGAACTGGGCCATGCAAAACCCGGACATCAGTGCGTTATAATACCAAAACAACAATAATAACCAGGATGTAACGATATTGGTAAACATAAATATAAATAAATAATATAGACATAAACAATGAGGTATGTGTTTGTATGTGATGTGTGATGTGTAATCTAAAACTGTGCTTCTAGGTTATCTATTCTAAAAGTCTTAGAAATCAATTAATGTAATTCTCATCGTAACCCAACAGAATATATCTCATTCATTCCCCACGGGATCACGGTAATAGGATTTATTCTGTAACGCACGGAAAAATGGCAAACAGGTAATTATTCCGTAACGCCCGGAAAAACGGCAAACAGCTAATTATTCCATAACGCCCGAAAAAACGGCAAACATGTAATAATATTCTCTTGAGTTACGTTTCGGTTACATTCTTGATTTCCCCTTTACCCCCAGGTTTGTGTTCAAGTCAGGTATTGCCGATATAGATCTAATGCCAATACAGGATAAAGCAGGTACAGTTCTCGTCTATACAGACAACAAGTTACGTCCGTCAGGACAACACGTCAGGATTGTTGGCATTAGTAACTAAATCCAAGTAACAAGTCAAGTAGTGTGTCGTGAACATGTCATGTGATGCATATGCATCAATAGATACCCAAATGTGAAACTGTAATGAATATCCGAAAACGGTTAATGTACGGATGCACATGTATCTATCTGTAATAACCTTTTATACGTCCATGACTACATATGATACAACTAGATAACACGTTGTACTAATATAATAGTATAACGATATCATGATATTCCGGCATGCAATCAAATATGTTATTATCGGTATGGATATGAACAGATAATGTAAAACGGTAAAATTATAATATTTGCTGCATAGTGAAACACATGTACTATTTTTATTCATATATATATATATATATGTGTGTGTGTGTGTGTGTGTGTGTGTGTGTGTTAACATAGAATGTTGCAAGTTAAACTTGCCTAATCGGATCTCACGTCGGGGTACGTACGTCACGTTCGACGTCGGATAAACGTCGCAATGCAAAATCATGCGCGTGCAGGACTGGACCTGGATGATCAACGACGTAACTAAGCTGGATGATGACGATGACTGGGTTATCCAGATCATCGGCGACGTATGCGGCTCCGGCGAGACGGACGGAAAACCAAGAAATCAAGAAAAGAGAAAAGAAAGAAAGAAAGAAAGAAGAGGAAGAAGAAGAATGGGGTTGGCTTGGCTGTGGGTTCAGAGGACAGAGGAGACGAGGCGACGGTGACGATGGGCAGCCATCGATAGCAAAGTCTAACGGCGATGGGCAGTGGGTTCTCTGGGTCGGCGTTGGGTTGCTGTTGCAGTCAGGGAATTGTCGAGAGTGTTGGTGGTGGTGTCGGGGATAGGAGAGGGATGAAGAGAAGGAAAGGGTGATGAAAATGAGGTCTTGGGTCTCGGGCGGTGAGGGTGCAGGCGTTGTGTTCTTGGGTTGCGGGGTTGCAGGGTTGGTGATCGTCGGGGTTTGCTGCTGGGTGCTCGGGAGAATAGAGGAGAGGAGGAAGTGGTAAGGCTGAGGTATGGGTGGTAAGATGATCGGCAGCGAGGTGAGGGTGACATCGGGGCTAGGGTTCTTGGGTTGCTTGGGGTCATGGGTTTGCTGCAGGGGGAAAGGAGGTGGATGTGGAGGTCGTGAGGAGGTGGAGGAGGTGATGGTGACGAGGGTGGTGAGGTTGTTAGGAGGTGATGAGGTCCGCAGCGAAGGGCTAGGGTTAGGCTTGGGTTTAGGTTTTCCTTCGTCGCGGGAAGCAGGGAAAGAAGTAAAGGAAGGAAAGAGAGGAGGGGTGAAGTAATTATTAGGGTTAAAAAATATATAGAGAGAGGAGAGAGAGAAAGACAGAGCGAAAGAGAGTGCGAAAGGAGAGAGAGACAGAAGGTAGAGAGAGGAAATATAATTAGTTATTAATATATATATATATATATATATATTAACTGTGTATCAGTTAGACTAGTTTAAGTTTTATATTATAATATATATATTAGGTTTAAACAGCTAATAACAAAATACTCCGAAAATACCCGGATCTCTTCTAAAAATCTAGTTTTAAAATATGGATAATATACGTATCAGCCAAAACCATAATATGATATCCGGTTAAATAAAATGCATACCCTCAAGAATGGATACACGTAAATACACATAGCGGTCCAAACAGGTCTGTTTTATCAATCTGGACCGGAACACGATATATGGATGCAAACATATGATATGGGGTATGATCACAGGCCATGCTAGATATTTAAAAATATTATCTGGCTATTATTTGTATTATTAAAAGATATGCAGATACTAAATATATCATACATGTATATAAAACCTAGATGTGCACAGATCCTCTGTACTAGCAAAGATATGACATAATTTTAAACCATAATAGGTTTCAAGCATGCGGGTCGGGTCGGATACTAACCACAGATACCAAATGCACTATCCGCACCCAAAAACGATAATAAACAAGAAGTTGTCGCAAGATTTGGAAATACCCCAAATAAAATATCGTATAAATGCACTAGGGTGTTACAAGACGCAAGCATCTGCAGTTAATTACGTTATCGCAACGCGATAACAACTTTCACCTTCTCTATAAATTTCATTTCGTGTCGTGTTATAATTTGTTTATTTTGGGGTTGCCCTTGGATTGTGTACGGAGACTAATTGTGTCGTCACCCATAGGGCGCGGATTAGTCCAAATCCGTAAATCTCAGAGTTGGGAACTTAGATAATTTCTACCGTCAGTTCAAGGATTTAAGGATCGTTAATTTTTGTTAGATTAAGATCAATTTAAAATATTGTTAAGGACCGTTAATCTTGTTTTAGATTAAGGTCGACTTAAAATATGTATGTTCATGATTGATTTTCCTTTAAAAATTAAAAGAGTCTAAAACTTTAGGGACTTAATCTAATTTTAGACTAAATGTCAGGCTCTATTTTTACCCAACAGTACTAAGCACTGGAACACATATTTTGTTTTGGGCTTTATATAACCCAACAATGCTAAGTACTGGGCTAAGAAGTTTAAGCTCCAACATAGGATGTAACATCCTTCCAGCTTCAGTGTTCACGTGCTCTTCACGTGAGTAGGATGGTTTCTCTGATATTCATATGCCTTTCACATGAATAGTGCTAAGCTGTCACGATCCGGAAAAGGCATGTGACTGGCACTAGAATCACGTGAAGTCTATAGGACCCCACCATAACCAAAGTAAACCAAAAACCAAGAATCTAAATCTTTTTAAGTAAATAGTGGAGGTAAAGTGTTGGAAAATGGTTATTAATGAAATCAAGTTCCTCTTTAAAATATAAGTAAAGTTTGTTTGAAAACACAAGTGGGTTTTAGGTTAAGATTTGGAAATATTTTGGCAGCACCACCTTTGTAAATTTTGATAAAAGCCAGTACATACACATAAATAATATCAACGTCCCCAATCAAGAGCTATCTCTTCGCCTAGTCGGTGGAATAACAAACACACAGTAATATACGACGTCCAAGGAGAAGATCATCATAAGAACAAGTAAGAAAAAATACTAAAAACATCATCAAGTCGACTATATCCAAACTCGATATCTAAAAGAATAACGTACAAGTCTCGTCTCTAAGTCCACAAAATATACAATTTTTTAATCGATGGAGTTTTTAACTAGATCATAAAAGAATATACATATACAAGAGGAGGTTACGATCTGGAATATAGCCTGCCTACCAAGACAATCACCTAGAGAAGAAGAAGCGTGCCAGCTAGCCGCTACTGATCCGAGCGGTCGGTCTTGCAAGAAACTAAGGCACAACGGGGGTAAGTTGCCAACTCGTGAGTAGAAGATATAACAAGATAGAAATCGAAATTCATAACAATCTACCTAGATCATACAGTAATAATACCATCATACTATGTGATAACGAGTATAAATGCATATATATACATATATCATCAAGTGAGCGTCCATCATCGACACTCAAAATCATCATCAACTAAGTTTCCAGTATCGACACTCAAAATTATCATAAAACCTGTGTCCAGTGACACGTAAAACCCAGATATCGTAGGCACTGTCTCGTCAGACCAGTCCTCTATCAATATCAATAGCCCCGGTCGGTATCTCCCAGATATCCGCCATGCTCTAATCTATCTCCGGTATCGATCCACCTTGCTAGGCTCCCCATACCTCCCTACGGACTTCCTGCCCCTCGGTGTCGTGCCGGGTCCACCATGTATCCGTAATCGGTCTCTCGGCCCCTTCCTCGATTTTGGATAATACCCATATCATTAAAAAAAGAAAACTCATGGTGGACACCAAATCATCATATCAAAAGAAAACCGCATTTTTAAAACATACTCAAATTTTATAAATCACACCGCGGTTTCTCAAATATAAAAAAACAGGAATCCCATAAAAACACTATCGTATAAGAACATGGCAATAATGGAATAAATTAAGAGGTACAGAACAGTGGTATAATGCATGTAGATATATGATGAGCAGTGATCTAAGGTACCGACAGGAAAATAGTATGATATGGAATACCATGGCAAACTCTCTATTGTGCATGGCATGCTCTATATGTGTACGTAGCATGGAAATTACCAATGATGTGTGCGTATAATATACGAGTCTATGTACGTGCAACATGTAAATCATTCGTAATTGTACAGTGTTTTACAAGTGTGTTCATATAAGAAGTGGAAAGAGAGTATAATATACGGAACAATACGTGATGCCGGGTAATAAGCAGTAATCTACAATACTAATAGGGTATAGTGTGATATGAGTGACAAGTCAATTACCAATGAAGTGTAGGTGTAGCATGTGGGTGCGTGCAAGTGCAACATGGAATCATCGGTAATGGTGCGGGTGTCCTAGCAAATGAAGTGAAGTAGAGCTAAAGGTATAAACGCAGTATATATAATAAGTAATCGAAGCGCAAGCGTATATAGAATAAGGAAATCGTAACATGAATAAGCATTAAAATATCTAATAACGTATGAGCCATACGGTTATAATTTAAAATAGAACGAAACATTGTTTTGGAAATAAAGGGCTACGATATTTTTGAAATAGATATCATTTGAAAATTCGTTGCGCACTCTTGACATTACTATTTAAAAGTACGTAACGAATCGTTAGTTTCAAAATAAGTATGGCTCTAAACATCTCATAAAGTACCAATTCGGGATTTAATAATGTTCACCGCCGAAAACAGAGACGAACTGGGATAAATCGTCTTGCATGAGTTTGGGGGCAGATGCTATTTGGTATTATCCATCCACCTCCCCGAAGATACCAAGTTGATTTATGGTATCATATATCAAAGGTTTGGACAGATGCGGCCGTTGTAGCAGACTTCATCAGATTCCCCAGCATTTTATGAGGGGTTTTAGATTGTGGGGACGCTCTTCCCTGCAGGCGCAAGCCCCTGCAGTTAATTACGTTACCGTATTACGATAACCACTTTCTTCTGCTCCGGAAGTTCACTTCGTGTCGTGTGTGTGTTTTTTTTTTAGTTGCCCGTGGATTGTATACGGAGACTAGTTTATGTCGTCGCCCGTAGGGCGCAAATTAGTCCAAATCCGTATATTTGATATTTGGGTTTAGGTCAAGAATTTTTCTTGACGGGGCCCATGTTGGTAGCTTGGTTTGCCAACGGGAGTGAACTTAAGGTGCATATCTCACATTTGTAAGGTCCATCGGTTCAGGGGATATTTGGGTTTGATCTAAGGATCATTAGCCATATTTAAGACTAAGATCAATTTATGAGCAGTAAGCATATGGGCTCAACTGATCATTAGATCATATATGAATAGCTTATAGATAGTATCCAGTAGTCATTATGGAGACAGTCCGCACGGCAAAACATATTAGTTTAAGAACATCGCGGTCCAACATTCCATGTTTCGGATGAATGTTAGTTTAAGGATATTTCGGTCCAATGTTCCCTGTTTGGGATGAAGATTAGTTTAAGGACATTTTGGTCCATTATCGCCGTGTTTGGGGGCGAAAATTAGTTTAAGGACATTTCATTCCAACATTCCCATTTGAGGACGAATATTAGTTTAAGGACATTTCGGTCCAACATTCAACTTGCGCGCACATGTATTTGCTACGTGGCGGAGTGAACGATGGTGACATGGAATGCATCCAATTTGGAGTGCGATTCGATTTGAGGCATTCACCTCAATTTGGAAGTGCATCGACATGGGATATATCATTCCCAGTCTTGATGAAGTTTTACATCAAGTTGGGACGAGAAAAGAGTTGTTGGTTGTCGGGACCCGCCACCTCTCTGAAGACGTTGAGGAATTACAATGACATATATCAAAGGTGTGGAGAGATGTACCCTTGAACCAAATCTCGTATTTGAGGGGAAAGGGGTGATGGACATAAGAATCGTTAGTCATATTTGAGACTAAGATTATCTTAGGAGATATGGTATGAATATCATTTTTGATATCATCAATAAGAGATCATTAGTCATGTTTGAGACTAAGAACAGTTTGGATATTATGAATATAAGCTTAGCCAATTTGGGCTAAGATTGTGTTTCTGTAACACCCAGCAGTGCTAACCACTCAGCTGCATATAGTGCTCACATGTATATCACGTGAGGCGCTCCAATAGTGCTAAGCACTAACTTTTGTGGCGCTCATGTGAGTTTCAAGTAAGGCGCTCCAATAGTGTTAAGCATGAACTTTTCCTAGCGCTCACGTGTGTTTCACGTGAGGCGCTATATAACTTGGCCTTGAACGCTCACGTGCTTTCCACGTGAGACGCTGAGTTCTTTTGGAGATTTAATCTCTGTTGATGTTTTTAAAGAACTTAAATCTCAGTTAATGGCATTTTGACCATTAAAGATCACCAAGATCATTATTTTGAGGATCTGGGATCATGTTCTTTAAGAACTAAGTTTTTTATCTGAAGGAACTAGGTTACTGGAGTATTATGAACTCCATGTTTTCCATATTCATGTTTTCAGAGAGGTTAAACCTCTTTTAATGGTGTCTTGACCATTAAGGAGCACTAAGATCAATATTTTGAGGATCTTGGATCAGATTCTTTAAATAACTAAGTTCTTGATTTGGAGGAACTATGTTCCTGTAGTATTATGGACTCCATTTTCTCCACGTTCTTGTATCCATGTTCGTCTCTGAATCTTTGATTCGCAAGAATAAGATCTTCCCGATAAGAATTAAATTCTCAACAAGTGAAAGACTTATCTTGTGGATCTCAGATCCAGAGAAAGAACTAAGTTATTTTAAAAGGGTTAAACCTTTAGATATGGTATGTTAGGTAAAGGAGATATTTTGAACTCTTCTTTTTTCTTTTCCTAGGGCTTTTGGGAGGGAGATTTTTTCTTTAAGAGAATTAAATTCTCTGTTATTTTTTTAGCCTTCTGTATTTTTACAGAAGCTTATGAGGGGTCTCCTCTCCTTTTTTCCTCTTTTTTTGATTAATCTCTTTGCTCTTATTTATAGGAGAAGAGAAAAATCATTTTGTTGAGAAAATCTCTCATTGAGAGATCATGGTTGATTTCATAATCAATTAAAAATGATTTTTTAGATCAATTAATGGATTTTTAATCCAAAAACTCTCTGTTTAACAGAGAAGATTTCTTATTTGTTTAACAAGATTAGGAAATATATTCCAAAGATAGAATTTTATTCTATCATATGAATATCTTGTTAGTTTAACAAGATTAGAATTTTATTCTATCATAAGATTAGGAAGATATTTTCCTAATATAGAATTTTATTCTATCATATGAATATCTTGTTAGTTTAACAAGATTAGGAAATATTTTCCTAACTATAGAATTTAATTCTGTTTAACGGAGAAGATCTCTCTTATAGAATTTAATTCTATCAGATGGTTTAATTGGTGATATTTTTATCACAGTTGGATTTTAAATCGAAGATTCTCTATTAGAGAATATATTTCCATATTAGAACGAAAATATTTTCCAAATAGAATTTATCATCTGATGATTTATTATCACCATTGGATCTTTTGATCCAACGGCTCTGTTTAACAAAGAATATCCCGGATTTTAGGGAAGTGTCCTCATGTAGAATTTAATTCTACTTGTTTTCAATTTGGGCGCTGGCGCTCATATGTTGTGCACGTGGGAGCCACTTAAGAATTTAATTCTTATTTATGATAGACGCTCCTGTGCTTTGCACATTGGCGCCCACGTGAGGAGTGTTCATACCATAATTTTGCATTATTTTATTCCCCATTCTTATTCAGTTTACAAATAAATAGGTGTTTTTTACCCATGTCTGCTACATAGTTGCAGGTTATAGGTTCTCGGAACAAAAACAGTGAAAAAGAAAAAAGACGATACAAAAGTGAGACTACGACCAACAAATGGAAGAATCTTGATCAAGCCAACAGTTCGAAGACTAAACGAAGATCAATAGACGATTTCACAAGTACAAAGGCAGTGCAAGATTCAAGACTTCGACACGAAGCAAGCGGTAAAAGTCCACGACTTTATTCACTGTAGAAATCTGGAAGAAATATAGAAGACAAACCGAGAAACAAAGTAAAGAAACAAGAAGACCAAAGAAGCAAAAATAACCCCAGAAAAAAAAGAGCACACAATCCCACTGTTTGGCCGCGGAACCGCGGCCAAACCATGCTTTTGGCCCGGATCCGCGACCGTGTGGGGCCCGTGTCGGTGCAAAATTCTATTGGCAATGGCGGTGCGTTGACTAGTTCTTTTCTTATGGGGTAAAATTGTAAAAGCAAGCATGAGTCGATTGTAACCCTAGGGTTTCTATGAATCTATAAATAGAAACCCTAAAACCTATTTTAGGTTATGCCTCTTCTTGTGCCTCATTGTAAATCTCAAATTCAGATCTGTATATTTCTGTGAAGAATGAAGAGTGCATTAATAAATTAGGAGTAAGTTTTCTTTTCATCGCCCTAGTTAATTTTATTTCATTGCCCTAGTATAATTTCTTATCTGCCCTAGTTAGATCTTTTATTCTCTGCCCTAGTTAGATAGTTAGATATGTTCTTCAATTCCCTAATGAGTGAGTAGTCTCCTCGCTTGTTAGGGTTAGCTTTAGGGAAGGCTTGAGAGATGAAGATCTCTCACCCCTTTCTTGCCCATCACACGTTTTTATAGAACTCCATGCATACATGCACACACCGCTCCCTACGGCGCCCTACCCCTCGAGGTAGCGGTGATACCGTAGTATAAAGGCCCGGTTGAGCGTGTTTTCCATGGAGGTTAGGGTAAGGATTAAGAAAGGAAGGACAAGAACCTAGAGGAAGAAACACCGTTTCTTCCCGATGGTACTAATCCCCTTTATTAATAATTACCATAACTCCTAAAGAGATCTTAATTTGGGTATAGAAAGCGGTGAGGAAATCTTTGCATTTCCAAACTTAACCTAAACCTAACCCTAGCAAGATTTAGATCTAGATAAACTTAGTTTTTAGATTTAATCAATCTGACAACAATCGGAATTAACTCGTAAGAACAATTAGGAAATTCACAAAATCCCTGTGGACCGACCCGTATTCACCGGCTAGTTACCAAGCGACGCAGATCTTGATTGCGGTTATAAATTATTCTTTGACAAAAAATCAAGGAGCACGCACGACACTACCATAAGATTAATCCTACAAGATTGGCGCTGGTGTTGATGCCCTCGTGAGGGCTACGTGAGGCGCTGCCTCAACAAATTTTAATTGAGCTTAGCTATTTTATTATCTTTAAATATTAGGGGAACAGGCGCTTCTGTACTTTGCACATTAGCGCCCACGTGAACTCCACGTGCGGCGCTACCTGAGGTGATAGTTACATGCTTTGCATGTGGGTGCATGTATTTAATACGTGGAGCTTTCCCTTTATTTTTATAAGGGAACAACAAGCTTTGAGCCAAAAAATTTGGCGGGAACAAATACCCCCCACAAGTTTACTCACGTAAGCTTATACGTGGATTAAGTAGTGCAAAATAATGCATTACCATAGAATTGATGGCTTAGCAGACAAATTAGGGTCCTTGTAGCCTAAGGCTTTTTTTTATCTTCATGAGCCGTAAGGGTCTTAAGATAGTTTTTTCTCCCTATGTGTCGTGAGGATCTCATAGGTGCATATTCTCCGTAGAAATCGTGAGGATTCCTAAGTGTCCGTCGCCTCCGTGAGTCGTAAGGATCTCACTCAGGTATTTTTCCTTATAAGTCGTGAGGACCCGTAAGTAGCTTCTTCACTTTATTGGCGAATGTGGCCTGCGGATTGTATATAAGAGTCAGTTTGGACTTTCTTGTAGGGTAGCGATGGCTTAGGAAACAGGTTTAGATCTGTCGCCTAAGACTTTTCAACTTTATGAGTCATGAGGGTCTCATAAAGATGTTTCTCCCTATGAGTCGAGAGGATCTCGTAGGTGTATTTTCTCCTTAAAAGTCGTGAGGACTCTTAAGTGCGTTTTCTCTTGAGAGTCGTAAAGATCTCACAAGAGAATTTTTCCTTTACAAGTCGAGAGGACTCGTAAGTGGCTTCTCCTCCTCGTCGGTATGCGACTTTGGAGAATGTGGCCCGTGGATAGTATACAAGAGTCAGTTTGGACCTACTTTTAGGGTCACAGTGCTTAGGAAACAGGTTGATATCCCCGTCGCCTATAGCTTTTCAATTTTATGAGCCGTGAGGGTTTCATAAAAATGTTTTTCCCTACGAGTCGAGATGAGTCAAGAGGATCTCGCAGGTGTATCCTAACATGAAATATAGATAACCCCTATTCTTTATGACATGGGTCCGTTAGGTTTGTGGTACTAGGTTTTTAGTCCGCGGTAATGTCGCATTGACTGATGTATTTCTCGATATGCAGTCTTTAAGCTGCTGTTCGAGTAGCTCTACGACTGTCGTGTCTCTGATTTCTTTGGGGGCTGACAAGACGTCTTCAAGTAACCTCCTTAGGTCATATTACCGTCGGAAGAGCAAAAGTTAGGAATTTTCCATGATGCTTTTTACTTGAGATTAGACTCAATTTGGAGCTCCGATGAGCCATAACCACTACGCTCTAGTATGGGATGATCTCCGATAGTCTTTTAGGCTTTATATGAGTTGCCGTCGAGACCCGATGCTGGGGATATGCCATCACTTCATATTTTTTTAACGATGTCGTGTCATTTCTTTGCTGAAATAGGGTAGACATCTGTAGGAACTCTATGCTGTATGTATTGCAACTGAAGTCCGGAGCTAGGAATATGCCATCGTCCCACGACTGTCGTGTCGCTGATCCCTTCGGAGGATGGAAAAGATGTATTTAAGTAATCTCCTTAGGTTATATTACCGTTAGAAGAGCAAGCGTTAGGAATTTATCATGACGCTTTTTACTTGAGGTTAGGCTTAATTTGGAGCCCCGATGAGTCATAACCGCGCCCTTCTATAGTGGGATGATCTCCAATGGTCTTTCGAGTTTTATATGAGTTACCGTCAAGACCCGAAGGTAGGAATATGCTGTCACTTCGTTTTTTGCTTTGACGATATCCCGCCGATTCTTTGCTGAAGTAGGGTAGACATCTGTAGGACCTATATGCTGTATGTATTGCAATTGAAGTCCGGAGCTAGGAATATGCCATTGCTTTAATTTCATTTGATAGTTGCGTCCGCATCCTACTGAAATGAGGGGGAACGTCGAGATAGTCTCTGGGTTGTATATGAACCGTCAAGACTTAGAGCTAGGATTTTGCCATGAATCCATTTTTGCTTTGACCCTTGGGTCTTTTGTTGACGTTACATCTGCATCCTGCTGGCATGAGAAGCCCGTCGAGCTAGAGTTAGGATTTTGCCATCACACCTTTTTGATTTGGCTCCTTAGAGCTTTTTTTGACGTCGCATCTGCACCGAGAAGGAACATCGAGCTGAAGCTGGGATTTTGCTATTACTCCTTTTTTGTTTGACCCTTGGGTCTTTGATAACGTTGCGTCTACATCCTTCTGGAATGAGAAGCACGTCGAGCTGTAGTTAGGATTTTGCCACCACTCCTTTTTTTGTTTGACACTTAGGTCTTCGTTGACGTTGTGTTTGCACTGAGAAGGAACGTCGAGCTGGAACTAGGAATATGCAATTGCTCCTTTTTTGTTCGACCCTTGGGTCTTTGTTGACGTCGCGTCTGCACTGAGAAGGAACGTCAGGCTGATCTCTAGGCTGTAGATGTTGCCATCGAGATCGGGAGCTAGGGATATACAATTGCTCCACTTTATTTTGGTGATGTCATACCGATTCTTTGCTGATGTTGGGTAGATATCCAAATGACCTTTATTCTGTATGTATCACCATCGAGGTCCGGAGTTAGGAATATACCATTGCTCCAATTTCATTTGACAGTTAGCCCGCACCCTGCTGAAATGAGTAGAACGTTGAGCTGGAGCTAGGATTTTTACCATCACTCCACTTTTGTTTGTTGACGTTGCGTCTGCACCGAGAAGGAACGTCGAGTTGGAGCTAGGATTTTTCCATTACTCCTTTTTTTATTTGGCTCCTTAGAGCTTTGCTGACGTCACGTCTGCACCCTGTCGGAATGAGAAGAGCGTCGAGCTGATCTTTAGGCTGTAGATGTTGCCATCAAGATCTAGCTCTCCATTTGACGGAGCCTGGTATGAAAATATAGTTTTCTTTCTTTCATTTGTTCCCATGGTTCATATATAAGAGTTAATATGGACATAGTTGCAAGGAAGAGGAAATTTTATTTTATTTTTTATTGCCGCGATGTCTATCTTTTCAGCTTTTCATATCGCGAAAGTCGCGATTGCCCAATCATTTCGGCATTTTGTTCGCGATGCCCAATCATTTCTGCTATTTTTTTATATTTTTACTCGCTGCTTTTTATTGCGAGTTGCCCAAACATTTCGGCTGTTTTTATATGAATATTTTTTGATACTCGCTGTTGTTTTTATTGCGAGTTTGGAATCTGATACCAACCTTGGCATCAGCATCGCTACGACTGGAATATTGCCAGGAGCGAATCATCATTTGCCGTGAAAGGACTTGGAGTTTGGCACCTTTTTAGGCATCAGCATCGCTATGACTGGAATATTGCCAGGAGCGACTCATCATTTGCCTTTGTTGATTTGAACAAAAGTGGTTTAGCAAACAGGGTTAGGATCCTTTCGATTAAGGCTTTTTGACTTTATAAGCCGTAACGGTCTCATAAAGGTATTTCTCCCTACGAGTCGTGAGGATCTCGTAGGTGTATTTTCTCCTTAGGAATCATGGGGATTCCTAAGTGTGTTGCTCCTTTGTGAGTCGTACGGATCTCACACAGGTTTTTTTTTTTTTGCTCCTCACAAGTCGAGAGGACCTTGCAAGTGCACATGAATTTTTTTATTTTACGAGTTTGCGCCCTTTTCGGGTTTTCACAAACTCGCCGGCAGTCCTGCTATTTTTACTCACAGTGCCCTTTCGGGTATTCATCCGTGCCCATTTTTCTTGTGGAGATACCGTTTTTCTTTTTTTCCCCCTTTTTTTAAACGACATTGCGACCTTTCGGGTTTTCACAAACTCGCCGGCAGTCCTGCTGTTTTTACTCACGGTGCACTTTCAGGTTTTCATCCGTGCCCATTTTGCTTGCGGACATTTTATTTTCTTTTGAACGATGGAACTCTCGAAAGTAGTTTCACCGCAGGTGACCCATCTGTTTGCCGGTGGGACTTAGGGGTGACTTCATCGCTGGAGTAGCTGTGTAGCCGGCAGGACTTGAGTTGCAACCCTCGCCGTTGAGACTTCGATTGCAATATAGATCTCAAAGAAGGATATCACCGTATTTGGGGCGATGCGCCATATTTGAGGCGACGTACTAGTTTAGGAACGTTTCGGTCAATTATCGCCATGTTTGAGGTGAATTTCTAGTTTAAGGACTTTTCGGTCCAACATTCCTATCTTGGGTACGAACATTAGTTTAAGGACATTTCGGTCCATTATCGCCATGTTTGAGGCGGATTGTTAGTTTAGGAACTTCTCGGTCCCCTATCGTCGTGTTTGGGGTGATGTGCCGTGTTTGGGGCAACGCACTAGTTTAGGAACGTTTCGGTCCATTATCGCCATGTTTGAGGCGACACGCTAGTTTAGGGACGTTTCAGTCCATTATCGACGTGTTTGAAGCGACGCGTCGTGTTTGAGGAGACGCACTAGTTTAGGGACGTTTCGGTCCATCATTCCCATGTTCGGAACGAAATGCTCGTTTAGGGACATCTCGGTCCAACATTGCAATTTGGTCGGGGAGTTACATAACTCATTCCTTCCAACGCTTGCTTGCCGAAGCGCTACTGCATGTCTTTTGTATGCATGGACACTTCACGCCTTAGGCTGTCTTCACCATCTTGGATTGCTTATTTTACCATCACATCAATCGGGTTGTTTTGCAGGAAATACCGGGTATTTTAAACGGCACCTGCCCCCTGCTCATCAATATCGCTTTCCGATACCGATGGAGCATATTTTTCATATATGAAGAAACGAGATATCACGTCATTCCTTCTGCCAAGTCTTCCTCTTCCTTAGAAGAATGGGCTTGACTTGGGGGGGTTTCCCCTCATCGTCTGATTCGGAGTGGGACATGGATTTCGCATCTCTTCCATGGTTTTTTTGTTCAAGTGGGATATTCCACTTGATTACAAGACCTGCTTGTAGGTCCCTTGATATCCTTTCTGTTCTTTGAAAAGAAAAGACCATCCCACATAGAGATTCTTCCGCCAGTGAGAAATATGCCCCCTATGTATATCTCGGGGGAAGAGGGTACCCACGCCGTCACTATTTTGGCGACAGGTTGCTTCAGAGCCGCTCATTTTTTTTTAGCGTTGGTGACAAATGCCACCTTGCCTTCGCTTTTCATTCATCTTCATCGGATGATGAAGGGTCTTGACCCATCTGATCCAATCGAGTCATTTTATCCATGAGCTCTTGGAAGGTCGTCGGCTTAAAGAGGGCCATAAATAGTAACACCTTTGAATTTGGGTTAAGAGTAGCTATGAACATTCCTATGGCTGCAGTTTCGTCGATGCGTTGCTCGCATTTTGACCAAAGATTTCTCCATCGAGTAACATATTGAACCTAGGTTTCATTCAGTCCAACCCTTTCATTGACCAACGCCGCCACGGTAGTGTGTTCATTCTCACTTGCGAATCTCTGACAGAAGAGCATATCCATCTCATCGAATTTCTTCACGGAATCATTTAGGAGTTTCGTATACCATTCAAAAGCGATGCCCGCCAGACTGCTGACGAACTGTCGGAGGAGCAGTATATAGTTTCCTCCAGTATTGCCGCATATGGATTTAAATAGCGTAATGTGTTGGCGAGGATTCCCAGTTCCTTACATGTAGAACGTTGGAAGTGTGTACTCTGGCGGGTACTGTATTTGATCGTTCCAGGCCGGATATGGTCGACCAGTCTTGATTGACCTATTTGCAGCTTCACTGACATAGTGAGCTTTGATTTGTTGAGCGATATATTCGTACACCTTATATATAGATGAGTAAAGTTCTTTTAAGGAGCGAACTGGTTTCTGCTCTCGTGGGATCTCCATGGGTTGCGGAGATTTCTTCAATATTGCGGTAGGAGAATTTTGTCTGGCCCTTTGCAACAGTTCGAAACTGTTCCCAGTTGGAACAACAGTATTCACCACTGTGGTTGAAACAGGACCATATGGAGAACTGCCCCTAGCTTGTCTTATTTGACGCCGATATCGACGTCGATGATGTCTTGCAACCAGAATTTGATTAGCCTCATGATTTTGCTGAGCCTGCCCCTTGTTTTCTTTGAGAGCTTGAGTATTCTTCCCCCTACGTCAACCTTGGTCTTTGGCAGGTGCTAGTTGTTTGAGGATTCATTCCATTGGCAAAGCAGAAGTTGGAGGATCCGGTCCGTGGAAGACAGACTTCTTTTGGGCTTCCACCTTCGGCGTTGAAGCACCGACGGTAAGAGATGGGAGCATAGACTTAAAGATAAATCCATTGATTTCTTGAAGAGCTGGATTGTAGAGATTTGAGGCTGCAAGTGGCCCATACTTGACTCCACCAGATGTGACAGAGCCTGAGTTGCGGTGAGTGGAAGCAAACGCCATTATGTATAAAGACGAAATGCTGGCTTCAGTACCCCATCACCCAATGGCAACTACAAACATCTATACCGCGAATATTTGATCGTGAAAAAAACACGACACACGAAGTGTGGAGTGGAAAAAGGAAGAGGTCCCACCGGGCGTGGCAGAATCTGTTCACCGCCGAAAATAGAGATGAATTGGGATAGATCGTCTTGCCTGAGTTTGGGGGCAGATGCTATTTGGATTTATCCATCCACCTCTCTGAAAATACCAAGTTGATTTATGGTACCATATATCGGAGATTTTGACAGATGCGGCCGTTGTAGCAGACTTCATCAGATTCCCCCTCATTTTATGAAGGGTTTTTGATTGTGGGGACGCTCTTCCCTGCAGGCGCAAGCCCCTGCAGTTAATTATGTTACTGCATTGCGATAACCACTTTCTACTGCTGCGGAAGTTCACTTCGTGTTGTGTGTGTTTTTGTTTTTTTTGGTTTCTCGTGGATTATATACGGAGAATAATTTATGTCGTCTTCCGTAGGGCGCGGATTAGTCCAAATCCGTATATTTGAGATTTGGGTTTAGGTCAAGAATTTTGCTTGACGGGGCCCACGTTGGTAGCTTGGTTTGCCAACGGGAGTGAACTTAGGGCACAGATCTCACATTTGTGAGGTCCATCGGTTAATGGGATATTTGGGTTTGATATAAGGATCATTAGCCATATTTGAGACCAAGTTCAATTTATGAGCAGTGAGCATATGGGCTCAACTGATCATTAGATCATATATGAATAGCCCATGGATAGTATACGGTGGTCATTATAAAAACAGTCCGCGGGGCAAAACATATTAGTTTAATGACGTCGCGGTCCAACATTCTCTATTTGGGATGAATGTTAGTTTAAGGACATTTCGGTCCAATATTCCCTGTTTAGGATGGAGATTAGTTTAAGGACATTTCGGTCCATAATCATCGTGTTTGGGGGCGAAGATTAGTTTAAGGACATTTTGGTCATACATTCCCATTTTGGGGATGAATGTTAGTCTAAGGACATTTCGGTCCAACATTCAACTTGCGCGCACGTGTATTTTCTACGTAGCGGAGTGAACGATGCTGACATGGAATGCAGCCAATTTGGAGTGCGATTCGATTTGAGGTTTGCACCTCAATTTGGAAGTGCATCGACGTGGGTTATATCATTCCCAGTCTTGATGAAGTTTTACATCAAGTTGGGACAAGAAAAGAGTTGTTGGTTGTCGGGACCCGCCACCTCTCTGAAGACGTTGAGGAATTACAACGACATATATCAGAGGTGTGGAGAGATGTACCCTTGAAAAAAATCCTGTATTTGAGGGAAAGGGGGTGATGGACCTAAGAATCGGTAGTCATATTTGAGACTAAGGTTATCTTAGGAGATATGGGATGAATATCATTTTGGATATCATCAATGAGAGATGATTAGTCATGTTTGAGACTAAGATCAGTTTGGATATCATGAATATATGCTTAGCTAATTTAGGCTAAGATTGGGTTTCTGTAGCACTCAGCTGCATATAGCGCTCACGTGTATATCAGGTGAGGCGCTCCAATAGTGCTAAGTACTAACTTTTGTGGCACTCACATGTGTTTCACGTGAGGCTCTCCAATAGTGCTAAGCACTAACTTTTCTCGTCGCTCACTTGTATTTCAGATGAGGCGCTATATAACTTGGCCTTGAGCGCTCACGTGGTTTACACGTGAGGCGCTGAATTCTTTTGGACATTTAACCTCTGTTGATGTTTTTAGAGAACTTAAATCTCTGTTAATGGCATTTTGACCATTAACGATCACCAAGATCATTATTTTGAGGATTTGGGATCGTGTTCTTTAAGAACTAACTTCTTAATCTGAAGGAACTAAGTTCCTTGAGTATTATTAACTCCATGTTTTCCATGTTCATGTTTTCAGGGAGGTTAAACCTCTTTTAATGGTGTCTTGACCATTAAGGATCACCAAGATCACTATTTTGATGATCTTGGATCGGGTTTTGTAAAGAACTGAGTTCTTGAATTGGAGGAACTAAGTTCCTGGAGTATTATGAACTCTATTTTCTCCACGTTCTTGTATCCATGTTCCCTTCTAAATCTTTGATTCTCAAGAATAAGATCTTCCTGATAAGAATTAAATTCTCAACTTGTAAGAGACTTGCCTTATGGATCTCAGATCCAGAGAAAGAACTAAGTTCTTTTAAAAGGGTTAAACTCTTAAATATGGTATGTTAGGTAAATGAGATATTTTGATCTCTTATTTTTTCTTTACCTAAAGCTTTTAGGAGGGAGATCTTCTTCTTTAAGAGAATTAAATTCGCTGATGTTTTTTGAGCCTTCTGTATTTTTACAGAAGCTTATGGGGGGTCTCCGATCCTTTTTTCCTGTTTTTTTGATTAATCTCTTTGCTCCTATTTATTGGAGAAGAGAAAAATCAATTTGATGAGAAAATCTCTCATTGAGAGATCATGATTGATTTCATAATCAATCAAAAATGATCTTTTAGATTAATTGGTGAATTTTATTCACCGTTAGATTTTTAATCCAAAGGTTCTCTGTTTAACAGAGAAGATTTCTTGTTTGTTTAACAAGATTAGGAAATATTTTCCTAAGATAGAATTTTATTCTATCATATGAATATCTTGTTAGTTTAACAAGATTAAAAATTTATTCTATCATAAGGTTAGGAAGATATTTTCCTAATATAGAATTTTATTATATCATATGAATATCTTGTCATTTTAACAAGATTAGAAAATATTTTCCTAACCATAGAATTTAATTCTATTTAACAGAAAAGATCTCTCTTATAGAATTTAATTCTATTATATGGTTTAATTGGTGATATTTTTATCACAGTTCGATTTTATATCCAAGATTCTCTATTAGATAAGATCTTATCATACTAGAAGGAAAATATTTCCCAAATAGAATTTATCATCTGATGATTTATTATCACTATTGGATTCTTGATCCAACGGCTCAGTTTAACAGAGAATATCCCAGTTTTTAGGGAAGTATCACCATGTAGAATTTAATTCTACTTGCTTTTAATTTGGGCGCTGGCGCTCACATGTTGTGCACGTGGGCACCACTTAAGAATTTAGTTCTTATTTATGATAAACGCTCATGTGCTTTGCACATTGGCGCCCACGTGAGGAGCACGTGCGGCGCCACCATAGGATTAATCCTTCAAGATTGGCGTTGGCACTGGCACCCTCGTGAGGGGCACGTAAGGCGCTGCCTCAATAAAATTTTAACAGAGCTTAGATGTTTTATTATGTTTAAATATTAGAGAAACAGGCGCTCCTGTGCTTTGCATATTGGCGCCCACGTAAACTTCACGTGCGGCGCTACCTGAGGTAATAGTTACATGCTTTGTATGTGGGTGCATGTATTTAATACGTGGAGCTTTCCGTTTATTTTTATAAGGGAACAGTAAGCTCTGAGCAAAAAAAATTGGCGGGAACAAACAAGACTCCCCGTGTCAAAAGAATATCGGCCGTATTCCTCAATCTATCCTCATCACATCATGTACGAAACCTCTCTCGTACGATGTCATCCAATCAAAACAGTACGGATCTATAGCCGCGTAATCCAACTCATATCATATAAAGTACGAACATCTAGTCGCGTGCATCTCATAACAATAATTATATATATACCTGTATACCTATATATATAGCCTAATCGCTATGAAATAGAGACCAAGTATATAGCTATCTACTAAGTATACAAATATAAGCATATGGGTGTTCTAGCATGACCCTATAGGTTAGGAATACAGTTCTAATATATCGTATTCTAATTACTACGGTTACATGGGGTGCTATACGCCATTCCCCCGACTTCCACCGTAGATATACATCTACTTACAGATATGCGCCTCGCTCTAGTCGAAACCGATGAACGGCTTGCCCTTCTTCGTCGTCTCGGAAGTCTCCGCAGTCAAACTTAGCATTCACATAACCACACACACATATAAGAATTCAAATTGACATCAATATAATGAATAAACACCCATACGTTAGAACCAATGACCAACATGATCCATTCGTGTGCTAACTACCACGAATTAACCCCGGACTCGCTGTTCTAACACAAAAGATCATATCAAGACTTCAAAATATAGATTATCAAGTTTAAAAACCTTAAAATATCGTCAAACCCAACTAAAAACACTTCCAAATTTTTCCTTGTGGAATCTGGGGAAAAACAAATTATCACAGAGGCTTACTTATCAAGTATATGAGCTACTGACCATACCCGACACCAAATCAAAAATTTGACCAACCAAATGTGCTACAGTAACTGACCAGGGCGATTGGAATATGGAGTTAGGGCCTCATTCCTCTGTGGTGGTCTCCTAGTGGTCTAACTAGGTCAATGTAATTGTTTTTTATCTTATAAAGATACCAAGTTTCTCCAGAATTTATTTAAACTTCAAAAACTCAATGAAAACCATGTTTATAAAACTTAACACTTTTGAAATCAACAAAACTTACATATAAATACTCCGAACCATTTCAAAATAGTTTATGAACACTAAACCACTACCTACTACACTATCTCAACTCATATCCACATAAAATCCACCTTTGAAAGTTCAAGGCTATAAAATTATAAACTTTAGCTCCAAAAGAAGTTTTTCATGGCATGAATTTGTAAAAATATAGGAAACAAGAGATTTTACCTTTCTTGAATTTGAAGAAGGAGGAGATGAACCATGCTATAAGGGAAACCAAGGAATCAAGCTTGAAGGTCTTGACAAAAGAAGGGGTTGCATAAAGAAATATATGATTTTAGAGTATGGTTGTGTGGGTGAAGGGAGTTTGGAGATGGAGAAGGAGAAGAATAAGAGGGGGAGGAAGAAGAAGAAATGAAGATAAGGAAATGGTGGGACTTAGTGTAACGACTCTGAAATCTCTGTACAAATGTAACTTGTTCAAATGTATAGAAAGGTTATTTCAGCCTGACTAGGAGTTATAAGTTAATTTTGTTCAATAAAAACAAGAAACTCCTTATAGCTCATTGGTTAACATTCTCTACTTCTGTTCTTTAGCCTGCAAATTCGAATCCCCTCAGTCCTAATTATTTATATAATTTTTCTTTTTAACTTTTCGGAAGCCTAAGAGTTGCACGTGCAATACACGGAGAATCAAAAAGTTTCAGAGAAATCAAATAGGATATAAGGAGTTAAGACCGATTAAAACCCATGGCACGAGTCTCGATACACGCGGCATAGATCCGACTGCCAGAATCAATCCCAAAATCGCTACCAGCGGTTCGATCAGTCCCAAATGCCTCCATTCTTTGCCCGTGTTTCCTTTTGACCCCCCTCCCCTCTATTTTATTGTTTGTTTTCTCCGATTTCAACCAGAGACCTTTTAATTCCTCCATTAACACCATTAAACCTATTTTTAATTCATTTTTATTTCACACACTCTCATTTTTACCCTATAAATGCCATCTCTTCCCCTAGCTCTCCCGTATTCTGAAAATTTATCAAAAATTCTCTAAATTCCTAAGTTCAAGAAAGGGGTTAAGACTAGTTAAGAGAAGTTAGCAATCTAAGTCCGTTCTGTTGAAGACCGGAGCCATTCCCGATGATACCGTGCAGGGTTCCCTAGCACGGCAGTAAGGTTTCAGAAGGTATCGTCCATGCCAAATTAAAATTTTAGCCGTTCTAGTTAACCCTAACATAGAATCATATACAAGAAATTGCGACGAATCGAAATGCAAACAACTTTGCAACTAAAGTGAACAAGGAATACAACCTTTGTAGACCGGTCTTCACTTCATTAGCTCCGTGTAGTAGTCTCTTCGCTGCGATCATGAACTCCCGGACTCTAGAGAGGCTCCCATGAAGAAATGAACAAGCTTGCATCGAAGTTTTCGAGACCGAAGATGATCTACGTCGAGGAGACACTAACCCAAGCTATCTCTTCACTAATTATGGAATTAGTGAAGCAAACACCCTATACTAAATGGCAAATACTAGAGAATGATGAAGTAAGAAGTAGGCTCACTTTAGATTTGATTTTCTCACATATTTTCTCTCATCTCCATTGAAGCTAGAAAGCTTTTTGAGGAAGAAGAAGAAGAAAACTCTCATGATAATTATCCAAAGGATAATGGCAACCCTGGGTGAGTTAGTATCATATAATAACCTTTGTAGAGAGTTAACCATGGCTAGGTTTAATGGTTGGGTTTATAAATATCTTTAAGTAAAACAAAACAAGTGGACTTGGTCAAGAATCTACAAGCTTCTACAAGCTTATGAGCCATGACAAAATCATTTAGTTTTTGAATTACTTAATCCGTTAAAAATCCTAGGATTAAACCAAGCATGGTGTAAATCATACACACACCCAAGTTGCATGTATCATCAAGCATGACACAATAATATGTCCACAAATATATATCGCATATATACATATGCACAAATCAAGTGAGAAAAGAAATCTTAAGTGAATTAATATTAGTTAATGTAATTTAATATATCAAATATATAATTATACATTAAATCAATACTTGATTTAATAATCCGGTTATATCATATATAACCGACTAATATCAAATGTAACAACTTATCGAATCAACACTTGATTCGATAACTCGGCTATATCATATATAATCGACCCATGTCACAAATCGCGAGAATAGAATACGGTATCATATATCGTATTAATCTCGGTCCCGCACATATCACATATGTGCTCTTACTCTGTTTCGCTTGAGCCAGGAAACCTCTGTGTAGGACTCTAAAGACTCGTCAATACGCCGGCAGTAGGTGATGATCATATCAAACACCCACAAGCCGCAAGCGGTCTTCTAAACGTAACGGCCACCCGGGTATTGCGCGATCAGAAGATCAACAAGAAAGCATGCTCACACTCCTGCGAATCCAATCAGTAACACTACCGTACAGTCCGGTCTTTTCGTCTGATATGTCGCATATCTCGTCTAGGGGTGGTAAACGTCAGAACCTAGTAACTCGATAAGTCATGCCGATTTGAGGCTCATAACGGGTCGAGAAACTACTGATAACACTTACCAGTATATCTCTGAAGCAGCCCTGGCCAAGGACTTCCTGTTATAGCCAATCGAGCACAGCGCGACATCAACCCCCAATACCGGGAGAGAAGAAACCCCTCCTATCGCTCATTGCCTCCATGTGATTCGGGACTGTACCCAAAAGCCACCGTTTTGCACGTTCTCTTGAACGTGGTAAGGTGGAAATCAAAGCATAGTGGGAATCACATAAGACTCTATGACGATCTTGAGTCTACAGACTAACCTGTACCAGTGTCACCAGAGGACTGCCATTTGACGTGAGATATAATGCCATCTGGGAGTTCTCGGCGAGTCTGTTCAGTGTACCCAGTCTCCACTAAGCACTCGTATACCATCTCTGATGTCTAACACCAATTGATATGGGATCATCCATCGCCCATCTATATGGATCGAGAAGCTATACGCTAGTCTACTCTGGTATATCGATGCCCTATCTCGATACACCTACGACTAGGAACATTTGAAGGATATACTTAGCGACTACACTGTCCCCACTAGTATGATCTGCATCATAATCCTGATAGTCAGGTACTCATCCTAAGGGCTTTATCAACGTGTAACATAGAGACAATCAGTTTACATGTTAAGATAAAGAACAACCAGATAGCATACTATCATGTTGAGCAAGAAAGTACTCCCTGTGTATGTCCAAGCATCTACTATAATATACATCACATGTACAATAATGGCCTCTAGGGCATACATATAACTAACAATCTATCACTTGGACTAGAGCCATCTGTTGTAGTATCCAATATCCAACAATCAGCAGTGGTTGAAGTATCTCATACTCAACCATCCCATAAAATTCTCTCCTGGGAAAAGACCTTTGTGAGTGGATTCGCCGTGTTGTACTCTGTAGTCTACTCTCCTAACCTCGATCTCCCTGGAGATCATCCATCTCCATGATCAGGTGATACTGCCTTAGAATATGTCTGGATCACTGATGGGACGGGGGTTCCTAGGACAAAGCCGCATCTCCATTGTCACACAATGGTAGGAACGAAGTTCATCTCATGAACTTATATACACCCAGACTGTCTCTTTGGTAGTATCGTTGGTAGCGATGTATCCAGTCTATATCTTCTAGTTTTCCACGGTATCTAGCTTGGAACTCTTCCAACATACCGTCCCTCCACTGAGGGTAAAGACAATGCCTGTGACTGACATTCAGTCGACCTTAACACCCTGAAAGCTATCCAGTGATTCTCCCCAGGATCGATTGATACCATCTCACTAAACCTAGTGAGAATCCTAACATCCACTTAGATCTATCACATAGATCCAAAACCCAGGATTTAGGAAGTATCACATTGATCCTATATGGAGAATCAATGTGATAAGAGGAGATTGACCGAGTGTAGCATAGGAAACTCCTTTCCTATCAAGTGTATTTCATCCACGTACAATACGAGGATCACCACCATACTCCCTACTACCTTTTTGTATATACAAGGTTCATCTACCATTTTGATGAAGTCAAACTCTTTGACTACCACATCAAAACAGATGTTCCAACTCCGCGATGCCTGCTTTAACCTATAAAGCATCTTGCACACGTTTCCGCTGCTCCCACTGTTTACGAAGCCCTCTGGCTGTGTACTTATAGACGCTCTCTTCTAAATCACCATTTAGAAAAGCAGTCATGATACCCAACCGCCAGATATCGTAGTCATGGTATGTAGCAGTGGCAAGCAGGATCCGGATGGACTTAAGCATAGGCACAAGAAAAGGTTTCATCATTATCCAGACCTGGTTGATGACGAGAACCTTTTGCAACAAGTCTTAGTTTGAAAGTCTCAACTTTTCTATATACACCAAATAATCTTCTCAAGATATACTTGCTCCTGATGGGGATTTAACCCTTCAGATAAAGCAACCAAAGTCCATACTTTGTTGGTGTATATGGATTCCATCTCAGATCTCTTAGCATCCATCCATTCTTGCAGAGTCCCCACTCTTGATGGCCTGCTCGAAACTAGTTAGGTCATCATCTCATGATGCAATCTTCGCTCCCACTGTAATAGAGAAAACCAAAGTATCTCTCAGGTGGATGAGGAACCCTACCAGATCGGCGGAGAGGCTAAGGTTCGTCGGGAACTATTGAATACTCCGATTCTACCAAATCATCAGCTGTAGTTTGTATAGCAGGAACTCCTTCCAGTTCTACCTCATGACCACAAATTTCTTTCACAAGAAATTACTTTTCTAAAAAGGTAGCATGCCGAGAAATAAAACACCTTTTGTTCCTCGGTGTGGTAGAAGATATTCCCTTGCAAATGCTTGGGATATCCAACAAACTTCCACAGAACTGACCTTGTCTCGAGCTTGTCCGGATTTTGCTTTTGACATGGGCCGGACAACCCCAAATCTTAACTTACTTAAGAGATGGGCTCTTCCCATACCATATCACATATGGAGTGGTAAGCACCTGATTTGGTTGGAACTCTATTCAATAGGTATGCAGCTTCTCAAGTGCATAACCCCAAAAGGAAATAAGCAACTCAGTAGTACTCATCATAGAGCGCACCATATCACATAGGGTGTGAATGCTCCGCCCTGATATACCGACATACTGTGGTGTATATGGAGGAGTAATACTGAGAGAGAAACTCATTCTCCTTTAGAATAGTCTAGGAATTCCCTGCGCAAGTATTCTCCTCCCTTATCACATCAAAGGACATAATAATTATACCCGTTTTTGGTTCTCTACTTCTAACTTATATTCTTTGAATATCTCAAAAGCTTTAGACTTGTGTTTCAACAGGAACATACGTCTGAATCTTGAGATATCATCAGTGAATGTAATGAAGTACAAAGAACCAGTCCGGACATGTGTAGATAGGGGACCTACATACATCATCATGTATCAATCCCAAGAGTTCACTAACTCTTTCTCTGTTTCTAGTAAACGGAGCTATGGTCATTATATCTTTATGACATTATTGGCAAGTTTCACAAGATGTAAATTCAAACTGATTTAAATATTCATCTTAATGTAACTTTGCTAGTCGGGTCGCATTGATATGACCTAGTCGACAATGCCTCAAGAAGAAATCGTTTATTTCTGAACTCTTTCTCTTGTGTGTGTTTTGCACGTTAAGAACTGTAGTTTGATTTAGAACGTATATTCCATTAGATAACGTGCATGAACCGATCAACTCTTGATATAGGAAATGTTTCAAAACATTATCCAGCAATACAAAATTATATCCTTCTTTACTAAATAAAGAGACTGATATGATGTTGTATATCAGGTTCGGAATCTAATAATATTCGTTCAGAATCAATGTATTTGGTAATACAGGGTGATAACTTCCAACATCTTGGCTGCAACAATTGCACCATTTCTAACTCTTAAAATTTATCACTTATTCTCAGTTCTCTACCTGTCTGTAGCCCATGTAACAGATTACATTTGTAGGATCCTGATCCGGTATCCCATACCCAGGACGTAAAGGATACTGAGAAACAGTTCTCGGTAATCAACACACCCGAAGAAGATGCATCATCATGCACTTTCTTCGTTTGGGCGGCACGGGAATCCTGGTAATCCTCTATTTCCTGCTCGATCTTATAACAATTATAAGTTGGAGCGGGACCAACGTTCCCTAGCTCAGTATAACAAGCGGGTTCGGTTAATACATCCATATTATTATCTTGATTAAGGCGTGACATGGTCGCTACCTGGAGAGAGAGAGAGAGAAGAAAACACTCAGCGTATGCTTTTGCAAGATTAGATTGGTTATTATATTATCTAATTAGGATGGCTCCCACTGTTTCTATCAAATCTTCTTTCAAACCCAAAAAGGAAATACTAGCCGGGATTAATTACACACTACAAGTTCGCCAATCTTTCAGCCAGGCCAGTGCCAGTACTTTGAGGAAGGTTCCCCGTGCTTTCGGACGGACCTAATTAAAATAAACCTCGTTTTCTCACAGGCATAACCCCGTTGACACCTTTCTAGAAACCTACTTGATCGGCTAATTGTAAAGTGCAAAACTCTCTCAAGAGTAACTCTTACTCTCAGTGGGTATCGGGATCCAACTATCTCATAGGAGGTATGCAATCTCATTGCAAATTTCAATACTTGAAATTCCCGATAATATTTTGCCCCTAACTACTTATGACCTTGGCTAAAATCAACAAATCATAAGCGCTAGTCAAGTTCAACCCGTCATTTCCTGATTGAATTAAACCCACCCGCACGACCCTTTGCTAAGGTCAAAAAAGCCGCACGACTACCCTAACTCAATCACATCATATGCTTAGCAGATAAGCACTAATTAGCTACCGCACACTACGCCTTGGCTAAGGTCAACAAACGTAGCACGAATACTAACTAGTACTTATCTGAAATGACGGAGGGCTACGACAGGTTTTTATGAAAACCTTTTGCGTAATGAACTTGATATCATTGTAGAATCAAATGATTTAAAACAGAGTGTTTTTTAGGCTTTTGCTAGTTTCGCTAAAGAGGTCACTCCCAGTGAAGGGATCTCAGCTCTTTCCTCGTCGAATGAGGTGCAGGATATTCACAATACCTCTATGCAAAGCAAGAACTAGAAAAGCAATCAAAAGACAAAACCGAGAGTTGTAGCATCTGCCAGTTATTGCTAAAGAGGTCATTCCCGGTGAAGGTATCTCGGCTCTTTCCTTATTGAATAAGGTGCTGGATATTCTGCAAGAAATACCGCTATGCAAAGCAACAACTAGAGCTACCTGTTTTTCAAAATTTGATCCCACAACATCTTTAGGTTTATTTTCTTTCATTAATCTCATTAATGAAGTCCCGTCATTTAAGTTACCTAAACATCACAGATAAATACAACGTACGCTTATGCCATCCGCATTCGCCTCGATGTCCCGTCATGCACCATTATGTTAGGTAACTAATGGCAGAGCAGGGCAGTGCCAGCGCGGGTGAAAAACATAAGCAACGTCTATATAATATATCACATAAACTATATACAGTCTCTATCACATCATACAAAGTGATCACATCACAGAATATCGCAGCAGAAATCAACATATGAAATATTGGATATACTAGGATTTCCGGGTTTTATTTTAAGCCTGTATAAAACACGGATTCCACGGTCGTGATGAATAGCCAAACCCACATCCCTAGACCCCTACGAGAGCAACAAGCAACCCTACCAATTCTAGAGTGAAGACCCGGTCTCGACTCCTCGAGATGGTCTCCCACTAGACTCCAGAACCCGGTTACTTGTGCTCCCCTCCTTGGGTCTATCCTAATGCGGAAAAGTAAATAATATACATCAATGGTAACATCATCCTCAACCCAGAAGTTCCTCAATAAAAGAATATTACATACAACCTTTTACATGAATGAAAATGAAAAACTCTCATCTCACATTAAAAAAAACCCGGTTATTCAAACACGACGATCCAATATAACATATCCCAGCAACACTTAACATCACATGTCATCAACGTAAGTAAATATGCGTATCCCAATTGTCGTTGACGTATAGTAACGAAACCGGCGATACACCACATTTTACACTTACGGTTGCAGAAAAGAAAGTGAAAAACTACAACAATTGGAATCTGCAACCACCTTAGACATCATAACCCGAAATATCTCATGTTCTGGATTTCATGCCTAACCAAATGAATTCCTTAGACATCGCATGCCTAACAATTATAAACCCCGCATTTTAGTCTCGATCTCGAAAACACTTTTCAATATCAAGTCGGGCAATTCAACAAGATTCCCGACATCCTGATCGAATGCTCGTCGGAAACTTTAGTAGACGGCCGCACCCCCTTGATGCCGTCGACGAAGTGCACTAAGGCGGAACACCGCGGCCGCGAGCACCCGAACGGATGCTTTTGGCGACGGGGTTCTCCTACAGTCACTTGGTCAGGGCTATGGGGCGTGGCTATCTAATAAGGTTACACAGCGAGTATCCGCGTACGGTACGTGATTGCGACGGACTTTTGATCACATCAAAATCCCGTGGCAACCGTCAAATGAAACTAAACTGTTAGATTTATAAAATTCAAATTAGTGTGGATTCCAAGTATTGTATCCCATCACATGATATCCGGACGACGTTAAACTTTTCAATCGATTCATCAAAGTCCCACAATTTCCCGATAGCTCAATACTTGAGCACAGTTTTAGTAATACCCGGAACATGCCACAGTACCTATGCACCAGCCGTAGAAGGGCAGACCCAAGCCTCACTCATGTCACCACGGAACTGCGGCAAACCCTAGTGTATGACCGCGGTTCCACGATCCAAAAGGTCGAGTTAGGGTTTCATTCTTCTAGAGGGTTCACAGAATTACTTGCATGTTTTTCCGAATACGTTAAACTTGGAAAAATAGGTTTTCGACATTCGATCGAACATTTTAACTTCGCCTAGACAACATGCGAATACCCGAAACAATGTTAAAACTACGAATACGAAACACTCCGAATTGGTTATAGTGTAAGATCACATCTCATGCAAAATTAACAAAAACAAAAAACACCTGAAACACCAAAACCCAGAGACTGGAACACTAGCAAAATTTGAAGCCCAAAATCCAAAATACACCCGGTGAGCTCGGTTTTTTGCCTATTGTGGCCGGCCAAGTTAAGGCAAAAAAGCTTCAAATATAACATTCTGCAGTTGTTTAAAAAAATTTTAAAACACTTTTTAAAATCGACAGAAAGCAAGTTTTGGCGTTGCAAGTTTCATAGTATTTCGGTTTCGTAATCTTAACAAAATCCGTCTAATTTTCTAACATGGCTCTGATACCACTGCAGGGTTCCTTAGCACGGCAGCAAGGTTTCGGGAGGCATCGTCCTTGCCAAATTAAAATTTTAGCCACTCTAGCTAACCCTAACATAAAATCGTATACTAGAAATTGCAACGAATCAAAATGCAAACAACTTTGCAACGAAAGTGAACAAGGACTACAACCTTTGTAGACCGGTCCTTCACTTCATTAGCTCCGTGTAGCAGTCTCTTCGCTGCGATCATGAACTCCCGGACTTTAGAGAGGCTCCCATGAAGAAATGAACAAGCATGCATCGAAGTCATCGAGACCGAAGATGATCTACGTCGATGAGACACTAACCCAAACTATCTCTTCACTAATTGTGGAATTAGTGAAGCAAACACCCTATATTAAATGGTAAATACTAGAGAATGATGAAGTAGGAAGTGGGCTCACTTTAGATTTGATTTTCTCACATATTTTCTCTCATCTCCATTGAATCTAGAAAGCTTTTTGAGGAAGAAAAAGAAGAAAACTCTCATGATAATTATCCAAAGGATAATGGCAACCCTAGGTGAGTTAGTATCATATACTAATCTTTGTAGAGAGTTAACCATGGCTAGGTTTAATGGTTGGGTTTATAAATATCTTTAAGTAAAACAAAACAAGTGGACTTGGTCAAGAATCTACAAGCTTATGAGCCGTGACAAAATCATTTAGTTTTTGAATTACTTAATCTATTAAAAACCCTAGGATTAAACCAAGCATGGTGTAAGTCATACACATACCCAAGTTGCATGTATCATCAAGCATGACACAATAATATGTACACAAATATATATCACATATATACATGTAACACCCGAGTTCATTTATACCAATTCCAGTTTCCGTATTTACTTATCCGCGGCCTTTTCTTGATTTAGCGTGTTTAGGTGCGAATGGTATTTTTCATATTAATTTGCATTCGACCCGACCCGCTTCCTTGAACCTGTTTGACTCTTATTTATAGATTACCTTGACTTGTTGCAGGGACTAGTGCATCTCATAATGTAGTATATACTGGTATTTTATCCAGTATCGCATCTTTTGCATAAAACAATTTAAATCACGAAAAATAATTTAAAATTGCATTTCATAGCCTGCTTGATACTCCTAACCCTGTGGTAGCGTCCTTGCAACGTGTTCTCGTCCCGTTCAGTGAAACGGACGTGTTTGGATGGCTACGTGCACGTACGTGCGTCCGTTCTTGGGGTTATGCTTTTCTGTTACATAATCCTTTATTTTAATTTTTGGAACTTTCCAATAATTTTCATATTTCAAATAAAAAAATTTGGACCCGACCCGGGCGCATTTCTGAATTAGTTTATCCCGCCAAAATTCAAATTTAATTAATTTAATATCATTATATTTTTTTAATCGACAGCTTTTAAATTTCTATAACAAATTAAATCCTTTAAATCTAAAAATCCTAACTATCTTTACAACTCAGAATCTCTCTTCCCTCTCTCTCTTATGTTGCCGGCCCCACTCCCTCTCTCTTTCTTCTCTCTTTCACTCTCCTTTTCTTCTCCGCTCAGTCTTTCTCTCTTCCCACAAAATTCTTTCTCCTCCTCCCTTTCTCTCTCCTCTCGCTCTCTCTCTCTATCTCTCTCCTCTCGCGAACCTTTCTCTCTCATCTCGCATTTCCTGTTCACCGAGATCCGGTCACCTCCCTCTTTCTCCTTCTTCGTTCTTTTCTCCCCACGGGACCCCGCCGCCTCACCTCTCGCAAACCACAGCCATGCCCTCGTCTCGCGCTCGTCGCCATCGCGATCTCAGGCGACCATCGCCTGACCCTAGCCGCCTACATCTCTTCGACCTCGCCTTCTTTCTCATCTTCCTCATCACCACTGCCCTTCCCCGACTCCATCACCAAACCTCCATCTCCATCTTAGCAGACCCAGTTTTTCCCTCGCCTACAGTCTTTCACCGAGCCCATACTCAACCCATTGCCATCATCTCTCCTCATCAACCGGGCACCCAATCCCCAAGCCAACACCAAGTAACCATTATCCCTCAACCCTCGACCTGAATAGCACTCCCCCCTCGCCGACAGAACACTCACATCATCGCCATCGTCGTCATCTTCATCGACTCCATCTTCATCTTCCTCTCCCAACCGAGAGCACCGACACCATCGCCGATCTCACTCATATTCTCATATACAAACCCTAGCCTTTAACCATCGCCCTCGTCTTTGTCTTTTTCACTCCACCACCGGAGCTTCCTAGAATTGCACCTTAGACCACCGCATCTTTCACTGCAGCCACCAATCCCCTTACTGCCGATGTCCTCACCTTGCCTGCACCGAATTCAAACCTTGAGCACACAATCTCTATCTCTACCTTGTCTTCATCAACGAGTACACTATCGCTGCAGCACCTAAGTCGATGCCCTCGCTACCACGGCCGAGCACCATTGGGATTCAAAGAAAACTGAGCCCGATTTCTGGTTGTACTTCAAGTCTCGATCTTGTATCGCTTTGGGTTCACATGTCGTCATGTTGTTTACGTGGCCGTCGTCTCCAGGCAAGTTAATCTTGCTACATGCTATGATATTACCTTCTATGTATATTTAAATTATAATACCCCATAATGATTATTTATGCAACCCGCATTATCACTTTTCATGTTTTATCATTTTCGGATGTCCGATTACATCCGTATCATGTATTTCACATCTAGTGCATGCAAGTGAAACTTGCTACATGCTATTTACAATATTCCATATTTATTTGCATATATATATATATATATATATATATATATATATATATATATATATATATATATTTTAAACATGAAGTTTGAATGGGTGCCTATATCACATTTTACCATTCGATGTCCGTTTATATCATTTTGAGTTAATTGTGAAACACACCCGGTTGCATGTTAGATTACAATATTGTATGCCCATGCCTATATTTTATAACATAGTTCTTGGTCGCATAGCCATAGTACCCTTTAAATAGTTCATAACTGTACAACACCCGTTTGCATCCATCTAACCTGTTTATACATATTATTGCATCCATTTAACCCTTTTACATATACTTGCATCAAGCGGTCTTTTAATACATGATAGTGTGATTTTAATATTATATGTTCATTTAAGGTATGATACTTCATGTTAGAACTATAACCATGACTCTAATTGATGACTGTACATCCATATAGTTTAGTTTGTACCTATTTGCACATCATATTACATGTTCCAGTTTGTTGTTCTATTAGTACACATGCTTATTTTGTATACCCATGCTTATGCTAGTTGATTATGAGCACCCATATGATATCTTGTACACCTGACATGACTTGTTACACCCATTACTTGACACGACATGGTACCGTGCAACTCTTGACATGACATGACACCTTTATACATTACCTGGCTTGACCTGATGTACCATAGTCTTACCTGTTACCTGACCTTGTGTCTAATGCCAACAAACCTGACCTGTTGTCCTTACAGACCGTTCCTGTTGTCTATCCAGACAAACATATACCTGCCTGATCCTGTGTTGCCATTAGCTCTAGATTATCTAATACCTGACTTGAATACACATAACCTGGGGGTATGGGGAAATCAATGATGAAACCTGACTTGTAACTCGACAGTTCGATACCTGTTCTGATCAGTCTTACGGGCTAGGCCAGCCCCGGGGTGATGATGCTGACATCACTCATCTTTACATACTACCCTTTACTGCCTAGCAGCACGTCTCGGATTCAGCCCGAGAATCTTGACCGTGGTCCCGGACATGCACGGGATACTATTGAGTTACATCGATGATTCATCAAATTGATTTTAAAGACTTGAGAGTAGTTAACCCAATAGACCAGTTTAGATAACTCACTACACATTACCCCACTGTCCTTACTTATATCACTGTTATGCTTGTTTTACCATTTATACTCATACTTGCATGTATTGCTACCCCTGTTTTATTATTGCTTGATGTTATGACGCGCTGACGTCTGGGTTTTGCATGACCCAGATCCTTCTACCTTTGTTGCAGACTGATCAGGAGTATTGCCGCTGTTAGACCGAGCGGTGAAGATCCTGTTGGTATGCAGTTTTACTTTCCATGTGTTTCATTTATTGTATCCTTTGCTTCCGCATATTATCATTTCTTGACTCATTTATTCTGGCTCATGGACATGTACTAGGTAGTTTAGTTTACTTTCCTGTTCTTGATATCTCTACAGCCGTAATGTGACTGTGAAAGGATTTTTCCTATCCACAGGTAGCATGGTTGGCTATGTCACGTGCCTATTTTAGCGTACTCTGGGAAGCAGGGCGTGACATGGTTCTTTTGGTATCAGAGCAATAGGATATAGGTTAATCGAGTTTGATTCTTTTGTAGTTGGGTATTGGACCCAATACACGAATCAGAATACTCGTGATTAGGAACATGTCCTGCCACCTTGTTATCATGATTCTTGAATCATATCTTTCTCTTGATCCTTGTCTTGACGATATGTAAACGACTTTGCATCTCAGTTTGAAACCTTTTGGGTTCACTATTGTTTCTCCCTGTTCCTTGATTCTGATACTAGGATTTGGACGACTTGAGTGGAGTTATGTAATTGTACCCATGAACTGCAGCATGGTTACAATGCGGTACTCTATTTAAGTAACTTGGAGTCCTGGTCTTGATTCACTTCCTTGTTTCATGGTTGTTATATTACCTTGCTTCTCTCTGTTTCATTGCTTACCAGTTATTGTTTCATCGCCAGCTTGAAGCATGTTTACCGTGCTTAACCCTCTTCAGTATCTTGACTTCGGATGAAGTCATCTCGGTATCTTATTTGTTCATATCTTTCCTGCATTGGAATTATTCAATTCTGGTGCATCCCTTTGTTTGTTGTTGTCTTGGGAATGGATTTTCGCGGCACTTTCCATGCTCATATTGATTCTAAGGAAAGGAAAGTGATTCTCCAGATTCCCGAACATCCGGAGGTTTTATTGCTGGAGGGAGCAGTTCTATCGGGTCAATCGAGTTTAAGGCCGACAAACAATGTTCTTACGTCGATGGAAGTTGATAAGGAAGAAGCGCCGGCTGTAGTTCGAGAGTTCATGGACGTGTTCGAGGACACCTCGGGTTTACCGCAAAACAAGATATGGAGTTCGTGATTGATCTTGTTCCTGGTGCAGCCCCAATCTCAAAGGCATACTACCAATGGCACCAGTGGAGTTGGAAGAACTTAAGAAGCAGATTACCGAATTACTTGAGAAGGGTTGGATTCGCAACAGAAATTTAATTTGGGAAGCTCCAGTTCTTCTAGTAAAGAAGATGATGTCACAAGGAGGATGTGCATCGATTATCGAGAATTAAACCGGGTAGCTATTAAGAACAAGTACCCGATCCCTCACATTGGCGAATTATTTGAGCAGCTTTATGGCGCGAGGGTATTCTCGAAACTGGATTTGCTATCCGGATATCATCAGGTCAGAATTACAAAAGAATATATTCGCAAGACCGCGTTCAGAACTCGGTATGGACATTACGAGTATTTGGTGATGTCCTTCGGAGTAACGAATTCGCCGGCAATATTTATGGACTTGATGAGCCGAATCTCTCACTGTTCTTGCATCAGTCTATAGTGATGTTCATTGATGATATTCTGGTCTACTCAGGGAGCAAGGAAGAGCATGTAGAACACTTGGAGATTGCACTGCAGACATTGAGGCAAGGAAATTGTATGCAAAGATGAGCAAGTGCGGGTTTGGATTGAAGAAGTGAAGTTTCGGGGCACGTGTGGCTGGAGATGGAATCACCGTTGATTCCGAAAGATTTCAGCAGTTCAAGATTGGCCGATTCCGAAGAACATAGCAGAGATCAGAAGCTTTCTTGGACTTGCCGGGTAGTACAGAAGGTTCGTAGAGAATTTTGCTCATTTGGCAGAGCCTCTGACCAAGCTTACGCGCAAGGAAGTACCATTTGTGTGGACAAATAAATGTGCGTCAGCTTTTGAGGCGTTGAAGCAAAGGTTGATAACCGCTCTTGTTTTAACCGTGCCGGACAGTTCCGGAGGATTGCTGATTCACAGCAACACATCTGGGAAAGGAGTGGGATGTGTTTGATGCGGCATGGGAAGGTTATAGCTTACGCGTTGAGACAGTTGAAGACCCATGAGAAGAATTACCCAACTCATGACTTGGAACTTGCGGCTGTGATTTTCGCTTTGAAGATTTGGAGACACTACCTATTGGGCGAAAGAGTCGAAGTATTCACCGACCACAAAAGCCTAAAGTATGTGTTCAATTGGAAGGAACTACTTGTGAGACAGCGAAGATGGGTGAAGCTGATGGCTGACTACGATATTGGTCTCAAGAACCATCCGGGGGGAAAGGTTAATGTAGTGCCAGATGCGCTTAGTCGGTTACCAGCAATTCGGATGTTGACTGCATATAAGGAGCTTATTGAAGACTTTCGAAGATTTGGGTTGGAGATCGTGTTACTGCATTCTTCAAGACAGCTGGTGCAGCTGCAAGTACAGTCGTCGTTGAATGAGAATTTTGTTAAAGCAGCGCAATTGCAGGACCCAAGATTGCAGAAGTTTCGAGAACAGGTTGAAGCTGGACTTCGAACGAACTCATTGGTTCTTGAAGAGGGTTCGTTACGATATGGTAGTCATTGTGTGTGCCAAAGGGAGACATCCGCGAAGAAGTTATGAAGGAGGCGCACAGTTCCGCATATTCCGTACATCCAGGAGGCACGAAAATGTACCGAGATACGACAGCATTTCTAGTGGGAAGGCATGAAACGGGACATTGCCGTTTTGTGGAAAAGTGCTTGGTGTGTCAGCAAGTTAAGGCTGAACATCAACGGGTTGCTGGTTATTGCAACCACTTCCGATTCCTCAATGGAAGTGGGAAAATATAACCATGGATTTCGTGACGGCTTTACCGCGGAGTCCAAAAGGCAACAATGCAGATTGGGTGATTGATGATTCTTGGTCATTCAATGGAAGCTTTGGCAGAATGGTACATGCAGGAGATTGTAAGATTTCATGGAGTACCGGTGAGCATCATGTCCGACCGTGACACTCGTTTCTTATCACGCTTTTAGAGGAACGTACAGGAAAGTTTGGGGACGCGATTGAGTTTAGCGCAGCCTATCATCCTTAGACAGATGGCCAGTCGGAGAGAACGATCCAAACTCTTGAAGGCATGTTGAGAGCTTGCATGTTAGACTTCAAGAGTTCATGGAGGATCATCTACATTTGGTGGAGTTTTCTTACAATAACAGTTCCAGGCGACTATTCAGTTGGCTCCATTTGAAGCTTTATATGGTCACAAGTGTCGTTCACTTGTTTGTTGGGACGATGTCGGTGAACGAAGATTGTTGGGACCAGATTTGGTCGTGCAGACAGTTGAGAAGGTTACTACTATCCGAAATCATATGAAAGCAGCACAAGACCGACAGAAGAGTTGGCAGATACGTTGAGAAGACCTCTAGAGTTCGCCGTGGGTGATTTGGTATTCTTGAAGATATCACCGACTAGAGGGGTGATCCGTTTCGGAAGTCGAGGAAAGCCTAGTCCTCAGTTCGTTGGACCTTTTGAGATCTTGGAGCGTGGGAGTAGTGACGTATCAATTGGCCTTACCGCAACCCTTGGCGAATGTTCATAACGTGTTTCACGTATCTCAACTCCGTAAATATGTTCGAGATGAAACACACGTGTTGGCTCATTCAGAGATGACTGTACGTGGAGATTTGACTTTTAAGGAACGACCGATGTCGATTGTGGAACGAAGAGAAAAGGTTCTTAAGAATAAGGTTATCCCTCTTGTACTTGTTTATTGGGGTAATCGATCACATGAGACTCAACTTGGGAACGAGAAGATGAAGTCCGACAGATGTTTCCCCATCTATTCCTGTAGTTTCTTGATTGTTTACCCTTTCTTGTTCTAGGAATTTCGAGGAAGAAATTCTTTTGTGGTTGGGTATAATGTAACACCCGAGTTCATTTATACCAATTCCAGTTTCCGTATTTACTTATCCATGGTCTTTTCTTGATTTAGCGTGTTTGGGTGCGAATGGTATTTTACATATTACTTTGCATTCGACCCGACCCGCTTGCTTGAACCTGTTTGACTCTTATTTATAGATTACCTTGACTTGTTGCATGGACTAGTGCATCTCATAATTTAGTATATACTGGTATTTTATCTAGTATCGCATCTTTTGCATATAACAATTTAAATCACGAAAAATAATTTAAAATTGCATTTCATAGCCTGCTTGATACCCCTAACCCTGTGGTAGCGTCCTTGAATCGTGTTCTCGTCTCGTTCAGCGAAACGGACATGTTTGGATGGCTACGCGCACGTACGTGCGTCCGTTCTTGGGGGTATGCTTTTCTGTTACATAATCCTTTATTTTAATTTTTGGAACTTGCCAATAATTTTCATATTTCAAATCCAAAATTTTGGACCCGACCCGGGCGCATTTCTGAATTATTTTATCCCGCCAAAATTCAAATTTAATTAATTTAATATCATTATATTTTTTTAATCGACAGCTTTTAAATTTCTATAACAAATTAAATCTTTTAAATCTAAAAATCCTAACTATCTTTACAACTCAGAATCTCTCTTCCCTCTCTCTCTTCTGTTGCCGGCCCCACTCCCTCTCTCTTTCTTCTCTCTTTTTCTTCTCCGCTCAGTCTTTCTCTCTTCCCACAAAACTCCAAAATTCTCTCTCCTCCTCCCTCTCTCTCCTCTCGCGAACCTTTCTCTCTCATCTCGCATTTCCTGTTCACCGAGATCCGGTCACCTCCCTCTTTCTCCTTCTTCGTTCTTTTCTCTCCACGGGACCCTGCCGCCTCACCTCTCGCAAACCACATCCATGCCCTTGTCTCGCGCTCGTCGCCGTCGTGATCTCAGGCGACCCTCGCCTGACCCTAGCCGCCTCCATCTCTTCGACCTCGCCTTTTTCTCATCTTCCTCATCGCCACTGCCCTTCCCCGACTCCATCACCAAACCTCCATCTTCATCTTAGCAGACCCAGTTTTTCCCTTGCCTACAGTCTTTCACCGAGCCCATACTCAACCCATTGCCATCATCTCTCCTCATCAACTGGGCACCCAATCCCCAAGCCAACACCAAGTAACCATTATCCCTCAACCCTCGACCTGAATAGCACTCCCCCCTCACCGACAGAACACTCACATCATCGCCATCGTCGTCATCTTCATCGACTCCATCTTCATCTTCCTCTCCCAACCGAGAGCACCGACACCATCGCCGATCACATTCATCTTCTCATATCCAAACCCTAGCCTTTACCCATCGCCCTCGTCTTCGTCTTTTCACTCCACCGCCGGCGCTTCCTAGAACTGCACCTTAGACCACCGAATCTTTCACTGCAGCCACCAATCCCCTTACTGCCGATGTCCTCACCTTGCATGCACCGAATTCAAACCTTGAGCACACAATCTCTATCGCTACCTTGTCTTCATCACCGAGTACACTATCGCTGCAGCACCTAAGTCAATGCCCTCGCTACCGCGGCCGAGCACCATTGGGATTCAAAGAAAACTGAGCCCGATTTTTGGTTGTACTTCAAGTCTCGATCTTGTATCGCTTTGGGTTCACATGTCGTCATGTTGTTTACGTGGTCGTCGTCTCCAGGAAAGTTAATCTTGCTACATGCTATGATATTACCTTCTATATATATTTAAATTATAATACCCCATAATGATTATTTATCCAACCCGCATTATCACTTTTCATGTTTTATCATTTTCGGATGTCCGATTACATCCGTATCATGTATTTCACGTCTAGTGCATGCAAGTGAAACTTGCTACATGCTATTTACAATATTCCATATTTATTTGCATATATATATTTTAAACATGAAGTTTGAATGGGTGCCTATATCACATTTTACCATCCGATGTCCGTTTATATCATTTTGAGTTAATTGTGAAACACACCCGGTTGCTTGTTAGATTATAATATTTTATGCCCATGCCTATATTTTATAACATTGTTCTTGGTCGCATAGCCATAGTACCCTTTAAATAGTTCATAACTGTGCAACACCCGTTTGCATCCATCTAACCTGTTTTATACATATTATTGCATCCATTTAACCCTTTTACATATACTTGCATCAAGCGGTCTTTTAATACATGATAGTGTGATTTTAATATTATATGTTCATTTAAGGTATGATACTTCATGTTAGAACTATAACCCTGACTCTAATTGATGACTGTACATCCATATAGTTTAGTCTGTAGCTATTTGCATATCATATTACATGTTCCAGTTTGTTGTTCTATTAGTACACATGCTTATTTTGTATACCCATGCTTTTGCTAGTTGATTATGAGCACCCATATGATATCTTGTACACCTGACATGACTTGTTACACCCATTACTTGACACGGCATGGTACCGTGCAACTCTTGACATGACATGACACCTTTATACATTACCTGGCTTGACCTGATGTACCATGGTCTTACCTGTTACCTGACCTTGTGTCTAATGCCAACAAACATGACCTGTTGTCCTTACGGACCGTTCCTGTTGTCTATCTAGACAAACATGTACCTGCCTGATCCTGTGTTGGCATTAGCTCTAGATTACCTAATACCTTACTTGAATACATATAACCTGGGGGTATGGGGAAATCAATGATGAAACCTGACTTGTAACTCGACAGTTCGATACCTGTTCTGATCAGTCTTACGGGCTAGGCCAGCCTCGGGGTGATAATACTGACATCACTCATCTTTACATACTACCCTTTACTACCTAGCGGCACGTCTCGGATTCATCCCGAGAATCTTGACCGTGGTCTCGGGCACGCACGGGATAGTATTGAGTTACATCGATGATTCATCAAATTGATTTCAAAGACTTGAGAGTAGTTAACCCAATAGACCAGTTTAGATAACTCACTACACATTACCCCACTGTCCGTACTTATATCACTGTTATGCTTGTTTTACCATTTATACTCATACTTGCATGTATTGCTACCCCTGTTTTATTATTGCTTGATGTTATGACGCACTGACGTCTGGGTTTTGCATGGCCCAGATCCTTCTACCTTTGTTGCAGACTGATCAGGAGTATTGCCGCTGTTAGACCGAGTGGTGAAGATCCAGTTGGTATGCAGTTTTACTTTCCATGTGTTTCATTTATTGTATCATTTTCTTCCGCATATTATCATTTCTTGACTCATTTATTCTGGCTCATGGACATGTACTAGGTAGTTTAGTTTGCTTTCTTGTTCTTGATATCTTTACAGCCGTAATATGACTGTGGAAGGATTTTTCCTATCCACAGGTAGCATGGTTGGCTATGTCACGTGCCTATTTTAGCGTACTCTGGGAAGCGGGGCGTGACAATACACATGCACAAATCAAGTGAGAAAATAAATCTTAAGTGAATTAATATTAGTTAATGTAATTTAATATATCAAATATATAATTATACATTAAATCATTAAATCAACACTTGATTTAATAATCCGGTTATATCATATACAACCGACTAATATCAAATGTAACAACTTATCGAATCAATACTTCATTCAATAACCCGGCTATATCATATATAACCGACCTATGTCATAAATCGTGAGAATAGAATACGGCATCACATATTGTATTAATCTCGGTCCCGCACATATCACATATGTGCTCCTACTCCGTTTCGCTTGAGCCAGGAAACCTCTGTGTAGGACTCTAAAAACTCGTCAATACGCCGGTAGTAGGTGATGATCATATCAAACACCCACAAGACGCAAGCGGTCTGCTAAACGTAACGGCCACCCGGGTATTAAGCGATCAGAAGATCAACAAGCAAGCCTGCTCATACTCCTGCGAATCCAATCGGTAATACTACCGTATAGTCCGGTCTCTTCGTCTGATAAGTCGCATATCTCGTCTAGGGATGGTAAACGTCAGAACCTAGTAACTCGATAAGTCGTGTCAATTTGAGGCTCATAACGGGTCGAGAAACTACTGATAACACTTACCAGTATATCTCTGAAGCAGCCCTGGCCAGGGACTTCCTGTTATAGCCAATCGAGCACAGCGCAACATCAACCCCCAATACCGGGAGAGACGAAACCCCTCCTATCGCTCATTGCCTCCATGTGATTCGGGGCTATACCCAAAAGCCACCGTTTTGCACGTTCTCTTGAACATAGTAAGGTGGAAATCAAAGCACAGTTGGAATCACACAAGACTCTATGATGATCTCGGGTCTACAGACTAACTCGTACCAGTGTCACCAGATAACTGCCATCTGACGTGAGGTATAATACCATCTGGGAGTTCTCGGTGAGTCCGTTCAGTGTACGCAGTCTCTACTGAGCACCCGTATACCATCTCTGATATCAAACACCAATGGATATAGGATCATCCATCACCCATCTACATGGGTCGAGAAGTTATATGCTTGTCTACTCTGGTTTATCGATGCCCTGTCTCGATACACCTACGGTTAGGAACATTTGAAGGATGTACTTAGCGACAACACTGTTGTCACGTCCCGAAAGTACGGGACATGACCGGCACTTAAACTACGAAACGTCTCGAGACGTACGTAATCTAAATGAGCCGAAAACCCAGAAATCCAAACCAAGAAAAGTAGTAGAGTGAAGGAAAACCAATTTAAATCAAGTAGTTTTAATAGCATAAGCCGAATTATGCGTTTTTAAAAACATCAAATATTTCCTGAAAATTTCGGCAGAGTCTCCTTTGTAAATACTGGCCCCCAAACATGATACAACATGAATAGTATATGAAATCAATAAGAGGCATCCCCAAGCTGGAGCTGCTCTTCGTCAATCGACGGTCACAACCACACAAGCAATATAATATACAACGCCAAGGGCGAGGATCAAAACTCAAAAGGAAACTCAAAACAACAAGAAATCCACAGAAATACAACGCGCGACTTTAAGGTCGAAAGAATAATATCACTGGTCTCTATCTCAAAAATAAATACATGTTTGGTTGATGGAATTTACTAGATACAACTGGATAATATTATACAAAGTAATATGATGGGTACGATACCAATAAACCCACCTACTAGCAAGTCACCCGAAAGAAGCAGTACCAGCAAAGCCGTAATGAAACTTGTACGGCAAAACCTGCAAGAAACTGTGGCACAACGGGGTTGAGTTGCCAACTCGTGAGTAGAAAAACATCTACGAACAGAAACCGCATGAACAACGCAATCCTAGGTCAACGATCATAATATACCCTCAAATATATATAACATGCAGCCTATAACAATGGCTAGGGTAAGTATCTAACCCCAGTGTAATCCAATATTCCCGTGTCAGTGCCTCAGGTAGCAATATATCATATGGATGATGTATGAATGCTCGAAAATAGAATACATGTACTAAAGAAACTGCTTTCATAATTTAGTGAGATTTCCTTTGTATTTTTAAAATGAGGTATCATAATGAAATCAGCATAAACAGTGTCTAGCATCGACACAAAACATAAATCTCAGGCTCCGGCTATCCGGACTGGCCTGTATCATCAAATCTCAGTACCTCAATATCTCGAAATTTCAATGTCTCAATCTCAATATCTAGGGCGCCGTCAGTCCAGACCGGCCCCTACCATCCATCTCAAGACAACGACGGTATCTTCCGGATATCCGACGCGTCGGGTGAAATCACCGGTCAGTAGTGCTCCCCTGCCAGGCTCAACGCCATCATCTGCGATCCTCTTGCCCCAGGGTACCGCACCGGGTCCACCATGTACCCGAAACGGTACCTCCACTCCTCGAACTCGGGTCTCGAAATCCATCAGCAAACTCATGGTGGACGACTCATACATCATGGGAAAACCGCACTTTTTATAGAAAAAGATAGAGAAGAAGTTTGTATAAGTTTTGCGGTTTTCCCCCAAATCCAGAAAATCTCATGGAAATCGAATCCAAATCCTCAATAGCATGTAAACAGTGAATATAGGCATAAAATCCATGAATGTGGCATAACAATGAATAATAACATGCATGAAGTAACAAGTAATAGCTACAATGTCTAATCTTAGCATATAAGGCAAGTACACTAATATCATGTCTAAATTATTAGCTAACAACCTATGTCAATGCAACAGTATTTCTAAAGTGTACGTGGCATGGCAATTACCGATGAAGATGTGTGTGAGCCGGCAAGTAAGTGTACATGGTACATACGCATCATCGGTAATGGTGCTGGTGTCCTAGCAGCATGATATCAATAATGGAATATGAATTACAATAAGTATGCGATGCGGAGCAACAACAATAATGTGCGGGAGCTGAATACTAAACACAATGATAACTAATCTGCATTGATTGTAATATGAGTCATACAGCTACACTAAACTATAGGGCCGAGCTAACAGGCTAACTGAAGGTAAGGAGACCGCCTAACATCTGAGTCGATATATATATATATATACATATACATACATATTAGTCGGTGATCCCGCCTCGATAATATCACGTCCGATACCATATCTATAATCAAATATTCACAAGTCAAGAGTGCGGATCCAACATCAATATATAGCTTGTACGTAAATCCGTCGTACGGCATCCCAAATCTGGGTACGGGTCAATATCGCATTCATCGTGTTATTCATCCGGTATCCTCTTTATCAAAGATCATAATCCGGGTACTGACCTACGTCTAGTACAATACTAATATCAACAATATAATCATGGTCTGACTGCTGATCGACAGTCTCATCCAAACCGATATCACCAGCACATATCATCAATACAATCGTCATAAAGAAGTATACATCGCCCAATGCGGCCTATCATAAACATCCTAACATATCATATCTCATAACACAATCACATGTCGATCATTTTATTTATAACACTATTCACATGGTATCGTCGTCCAAAAATCCGCTATAACATCATGACGTATCTCAAATACGTATCCTGCCATATCACCGATCTCACGGTCTCAAATCGATCTCATCGACTCACCTCAAATCCCAAATACTATCTTCAAACCAGTATGTGAACACATAGTCCCATACCCATGTGAACACATAAATATATATATATTCCCATTTAAGCACATATGAAAGAAGAATGTATGCAAGTATGGGTGTGTGTGTGCATGTGTGGTGCGACCACTACTCTAGGGTTTCGCGACACTAAATCAATCCAAGCACATCAATTATCCATATTTATCATCAATAATGTAACACCCTAGTTCATTTATACCAATTCCAGTTCTTGTACGTTGTTTGGAACCGTTCCGTGTACCGTGCGCGCGTCGCGACATTTCGCCGACGAAGGACGTTCCGTACACATTCGTTCTTGTTCCGTCTAGGCAAGTTAATCTTGCTACATGCTATATAATTCATTTTATACCTATTTAAATAAATACCATACCTATAGTTTAAATCTAGTGCCCCATGTTTAATTTTATAACGTTTCGATGTTCCGTTTGCATCCGTTTATATCATTTTAAATCTAGATCATGAAAACTTATCTTGTGACATACTAGTTAACATTATACTGCATCCATATCATTTAAAATATATATAGTTGTAATATTTCTTATTATTATCTTTAATTAGTTTATAATCTGCATTTTATAATGTTATACATTTGAAAATATTATAGTTTATGCATGAAGCGTCATCGCAAAGCGGATACGACAAATCTGAAATTTTCTGTACACCTTACCTTATAAAATTTATTATAAATCATAGAAAAATCATTAGTATACATTCTTTAGTTCTTTACGAAGCTAACTCAGAATACTATAACTCTATAAAATATTTACTTGCAAAATAAATTGTTTAAATAACGTAAAATGCAAATGAATATGTCTCTAAACTGCTGTCCTGGGAAATTCCAGCAGCAGACTTTCAACTTCAAATGTTCATAGCTTTTTGTAGGGACAACCTGAGATACTTATACTTATAAAAATGAAAACCTTATTGAATTATATTTGTTTTGGTATAAGACACGTCCCTTTTGGAGAACGTTTGTTATTTTTAAGCTATTTTACAAATCAGGGTGACGCTGAATTTCTGAACGGAACTTTCTTGTGCATGGTTAATCAATACCACTTTTTTAGTTATTAATCGCTTTGAATATGCTATCCATATTAATATTATTATATCAAATATTGCTTAGTTGTACATCCCACATTACCATTTTATAGTTTTATAACTTTTCGGATACCCGTTTGCATCCATCGCATTTAAGATACATATAATTGCATCCATAGATCACATTACTACATAATACTGTGATATTAACACTCCATATTTAATAAATTGCATCCTAATTAATATTGAAACTATAAATTTAACCCTAATCGATAACTGTGCATCTGTATGCCTTAATCTGTACCTAATTGCTTATCATATCACCTGATCTGGTTTATTGTGCTGATATTACTCATGCTTGATTACTTTTAACCATGATTATGCTAGCTGTTTATAAGTACCCACATGTTATCTTTTACACCTTGACCTGCCTCGCTACACACATATTGATTGACCCGACATGGTATCGTACACTACTTGACTTGACCTGATGTACCATGGCTAGACCCGTTACCTGATCTTGTGTCTAATGCCAACAAACCTGACATGTAGTCCTCACGGACCGTTCCTGTTGTCTATCCAGACAAACCTGCTCTTACCTGATCCTGTGTTGGCATTAGTTCTTGATTACTGAATACCTGACTTGACATACACACTTGGGGGTATGGGGAAATCAATGATGAAACCTGACTTGTAACTCAACAGTGTATTACCTTTACTGATCAGTTTTAGAGGCTAGGCCAGCCTTGGGATGATGCTGCTGACATCATTCATCTGTACATATTTCCTGTTTTAGTGCCTAGAGGCATGTCTCGGATTCTGCCCGAGAATCTTGACCGTGGTCCCGGGTATGCACGGGATACTATTGAGTTACATCGATGATTCATCAAATTGATTTCAAAGACTTGAGAGTAGATAACCAATTGACCAGTTTAGTTTACTCACTGCACGCTACCTTTCACTGCCCTGATTTAGATTGCTTTACACCTGCTTTACTATTTATGATTATACTTGCATGTCTTGCTACCCTGTTTACATATTGTTGCTTGATGTTATGACGCGCTGACGTCTGGGTTTTGCATGGCCCGGATCCTTCTACCTTTGTTGCAGACTGATCAGGAGTATTGCCGCTGTTAGACCGAGCGGTGAAGTTCCTGTCGGTATGTAGTTTTACTTTCCAGGTGTTTCATTATTGTATCTTTTGCTTCCACATATCATTATTTCTTGACTCATTCATTCTGGCTCATGGACATGTACTAGATAGTTTAGTTTACTTTCCTGTTCTTGATATCTCTACAGCCGTAATGTGACTGTGGAGGGATTTTTCCTATCCACGGGTAGCATGGTTGGCTATGTCACGTGCCCATCTTAGCGTACTCTGGGAAGCGGGGCATGAAAAATAAGCTTCAAACGACATATAATAAATGTATGTGTGTATACGTATTCGTATACATCACCACGAACTGCGGGGGTGCTATACGCCATCCACCCGACATCTCCCCGTAGATATAAATCTACTCACCTGGTCCTCGCTCGCCGGTGCCAACGTTTCCACGCGCTTGCTTGTCGTCTCGAAGTCCACGTGGGGTACCTACATATCATAACGCACCGTATCGCATTAAAATCCGACTCATGACCAAAACGACACACGAATCCCACATAGGTCAAAACCCATGGTTTGCTTTCACAAATCAACTCAAAAACCCTCGATATCGGCGTACAAACGTCGATTGATCAATAAAACACTAAACATACCAATCATGGTTTCACATATCACCAATTATTATATGAAATAGGTTAAAATTTACAAAAACCCCTAACTCACTTTAAAGCTATTTTTCCGAAAACCTAGCAAGCAAAAATATACCGTTTTAGTACAAAACTTGATGTTTTAACAATTCTAATGACAAAAATACTTATTAAACATCTTAAATAAGTCATAAAAAAATTTCCACAATTTAATCTCATTAAATTTCATTAACCCCAAAATTCTAGTTTACAATATACCCAATTTTAACAATTTTATAGCAAAAATGCACAAACAACAATTTAGCTTGGATTTTCATGAACTAAAGTATTAAACTACAATTTAAAATATTAATAATGTTATGAATACCCTAATTAGATTTTAATCTCACTTAATTACATTAATCCTAAAATCTAGTTTGCAACATAATACAATTTGGACAATTTCTTTTTAAAGTGAATTTGCAAGCTAACAACTAGGTTGGGTTTTGAAATTCTCAAGATTATAAATTACACAACACAACCATAACCAAATAATCCAAACCCTAACTCCCAATTCAACTCTTCTTCTTAAATTTCAACTTTCAATTAAACCCACAATTTAAACACCTAATTAGCTTAGATTACAATAAAAACTAACAAGGTACAATTAGTGTAAGATTATACCTCACAAATTTGAAGATCTAACATGAAAATCTTGGCCTCCAAAATAGCTTCTTGATCCATGATCCACACTAGAATAGGTTAAGAAAAAATGGGTAGAGATTGGATTTTGATTTTGTGGGATTTTTGTGTTGATTTTTGGGCATTTTGTTGAATTTTTTGATGCAAAATGAGAGAGGAAGAAAGAGGGGCTGTTGTGGTGCAGGAAAGAAGAGGGTCGGCCAATGATGGGGGGATTGGAGAGAGAATGAGGTGAGGAAAGTATTGCCAAGTCAAAGAAGTCCAAAGTCAACACAACCATACCTCTTTTCTTATACTTTCTTTTCCTTTTTAATTCTTTCCTTCATCAAAAGAAGTGGGGACATGGGGGGATGTGGCTGCTGAAAATTCAGCCAAGGAGAAGGAAAAATAGGGGTTTGTTAGTGTGGGTATGGGTGTGGGGTGATGGAAAATGATAAATACTATACCCCAAACATCCATTTACACTAAATTCACTATTTAAGCCTTTTTCTTCGATATTTTCTAACACTGTTTAACAACTTCATTTCATTTCAAAAACTATATGTTAAAATTTTGTTTAATGTGTTATGATGCACAAAATTTGTTTCAACTCATTCCAATTTGTAATTTTTCCTAATTAAATGTATTAGTGACGGCTTAAAATAATATTAAAATAATTAATTTCGGAAAAAATTTCGGAAAATTTGAAATTTTACCAGTGGCTCAATAAACACCAAATACTAGCAATTACATAGCTAGAATATATATATTTAATTTTAAAATAAAGATATTTGTATTTTGACTTTTTACAGAAAACCCCCTTATTTTACCGATTTTCCGAAATTTCACCGAAACGATTTTCAAAACGTTACAATCTTCCCTCCTTAAAGAAATTTGGTCCCCGAATTTAAATTAAAACTCCCCCCAAATACTAAAATATTTCAGCCAAAACCATCAAATCGCCGAGGCTCCGAAATCATAAATACATAAAAACAAATCGTAGCGCAACGCATGCGCATGAAAAATGAGCATATAACTCAAAATCAAAACCCCGTCAAGTATCCCGCAATCATAGGAGTCATGGTAAAGACATAAATGTAAAATCCAATACAAAACCAATATGATATAACTCGAAACTATACACGTAAATATCAAATCTATATATGTAAATATCTGAAGGAAATGCATGCCAAATCTCTTAAAGTCGCTGCGCAATGCGCATAACACTGCACAGTGGCGGACGTCTATCATAAGAAAATAACCATATACATATATACCTTTGTTTAAATTGTACGTTCCGCCGTTTTGGGAAACAATTTAGAAGGGTTTCCTTGTTTTAAACGTTTTGTGTCATATCATACACGTAGGTAAATACTGAGACTATAGCTCGCTTTTTAGAATTCCCTTCGATAGCTATCAATGCATGCAAAATACATTCAGGTACTGTCCTCTGACTAGTCCTGCTCAGTACGAAAACACATAGCAAATATCATAAAAACGTACTGCTCTATAAGAAATCAATCCCAAAATACGCATATGAATACTACGTGCGTCGCACGGAAATAAAAATCCATATACGTGCCATACAAGTGCACAGAAAAAAGATCTAAGTGCATCGGGTGTGCAAGAAGCATCTGTCATAGGCAACGTGTGTGCCTGACAGCAAAATCAGGTGCATCTGACATGCACGAAAAATCTCGATTTAGTGCATCTGGTGTGCACCAAAATCGCATCTTAAACCATGCGCTCAACATGCGCGAAAATCCAAGGCAGGTGCATCTATCATGCACGAAATTATGAAATCCAATATCAAGCGCCGAACATGCGCAAAATCCAATCAGGTGCACAAAACAAATATCGAGCATCACCATCGAAATCGAAGTCCAGTGCAACTATAGTGCACAAAATGCGTATCACTGCACTGCAAGCATATGTGAACTATACCGAGTGCAAAAACCAAATCGTGTGCGTACATATGCACAAAATCAACTCACTGTATGAAACCCATAAAATCATAAACATGTGAAACCAAGGCACGAAAACGATATCAGGTGCAACAAATGTGCAAAAATCATAAATACTCAGTAGGTGCAACCATAGTGCATGAAAACAAATATCATGAAACTCAATCATCAAAATCAATCATGAAAATAGACCGCCCAAAATACCGAAATCAAATATGGCGGAATAGTCTCGCTCAAGCATATCCTCTAAGAATCTCTGGCCAACTGTCGTGGTTACTCATAGCATGTCTCGTCGACGATCCTAAACTATGGCCTGCTGGTGTGCATAAATGACCACTCCTGGGTCCGAGTCTTCTCGTAATTTATTCCAAAAAAGTCCTGTCGAGGTCTATCCCAAATCTCGTCTCTGCCGAACTGGCCGGAAGTCATCGTCCTTTACTATATCTGTTTCTTGTTCCGGAACGGCTGCATACTCATCGCGACTCTTTCTGGAAGGTACATCCCAGTACAATGCCTCGGCATGCGTATCGCATCTCTGATGTCGACGGAGTGGAACGTCGTCTCATCAAGATCTCGTACGAACCTCTTACTCCACTTTACTCTAATATCTACTGCTTCGGACTCGTCTCGTCGTGGCTGCATGGACTGAGCTCCAACGGCTATCCTCGTATCTGGAGTCTCCCAAGAAGTGCATCTCACCACCTAGCATCCGAATGAAGTCGAACCATTCAATCGATTCGTCAAAACCTCATAATCCCCCAAGAGCTCAACATCTTGGGTACAGTTTAATAGTATCGAGTACGTACCACAGCATCTATGGTCCAGCCGTAGAAGGGCAAACCCAAGCCTCACTAATGGCGCCGCGGAACTGCCGCAAACCCTAAGGTTCAAAGGCTTTCATACGGTCATTAATTCGAGTTAGGGTTTCATTCTTCTAGAGGGTCCATAGAATTGCCTGCATGTCTTTCCGAATACTTTAAACTTGGAATAATAGGTTTCTGACATTCGATCGTCTCTGTCGACTCTCAACGTCTCCGCGTGAAGTCGTCTCTAGCTGGAATCAATCTATCTAATGAACTCGCATCGGGGTAGCGAACGAACCACATGTCCTAGTCATTCATCCTCGGTGACTAGCGACCTTCTCTCATCTCTTAGTACAACTCGTACTGCAGTAGCTCCAACATCTGGGGCGATATCTCGTCGTTCGCAGCAATAACTGGCTCACTCGTCTGCACGTTGAACAGTGCCTCAATCATCATGAATAAGCCATACACCAACGGTCATCAAAATCCGGCTGGCCTCTATCAGTGTCTCAATCCTCTGGTGCCGATCAGTACATTCGAGTAACTTCATACAGCGATCCATCCAACGCTCGTGGCGTGAAAACACAATAAAAAGATACATCTCTGCAATCGTGTGTCGCCGGAATCACGCCCTGGTCAGTCCTCGTTCGTAACGAGTTCGTGCTGACCGCAACTCTAGCCATAGCTCTCCCTGCCCGTAATCGTGGCGGCAAAACCATAACTGGTACCGATGAGGCTAGATCAGGCATGAATATAATACTGAGCAAAGAAATGTGCATCCTAAGGCTTCTTAAGTAGAGTAGCGTATCGCAAATATGCCGCGGAACATACCCACGATACGTCACTCTACTTTAGTCACCTATTCCATCAACCAAGGGTCATCCTACGCTCCGAAGGTAAAACCTAACGCTTTGATATCAACTTTGTCACGTCCCGAAAGTACGGAACATGACCGGCACTTAAACTACGAAACATCTCGAGGCGTACGTAATCTAAGTAAGCCGAAAACCTAGAAATCCAAACCAAGAAAAGTAGTAGAGTGAAGGAAAACCAATTTAAATCAAGTAGTTTTAATAGCATAAGCCGAATTATGCATTTTTAAAAACATCAAATATTTCCTGAAAATTTCGGCAGAGTCGCCTTTGTAAATACTGGCCCCCAAACGGGATACAACATGAATAGTATATGAAATCAATAAAAGGCATCCCCAAGCGGGAGCTAGCTCTTCGTCAATCGACGGTCACAACCACACAAGCAATATAATATACAACGCCAAGGGCGAGGATCAAAACTCAAAAGGAAACTCAAAACAACAAGAAATCCACAGAAATACAACGCGCGACTTTAAGGTCGAAAGAATAACATCACTGGTCTCTATATCAAAAATAAATAAATGTTTGGTAGATGGAATTTACTAGATACAACTGGATAATATTATACAAAATAATATGATAGGTACGATACCAATAAACCCACCTACTAGTAAGTCACCCGAAAGAAGCAGTGCCAGCGAAGCCGTAATGAAACATGTACGGCAAACCTGCAAGAAACTGTGGCACAACGGGGGTGAGTTGCCAACTCGTGAGTAGAAAAACATCTACGAACAGAAACCGCATGAACAACGCAATCCTAGGTCAACGATCATAATATACCCTCAAATATATATAACATGCAGCCTATAACAATGGCTAGGGTAAGTATCTAACCCCAGTGTAATCCAATATGCCCGTGTGAGTCCCTTAGGTAGCAATATATCATATGGATGATGTATGAATGCACGAAAACAGAATACATGTACTAAAGAAACTGCTTTCATAATTTAGTGAGATTTCCTTTGTATTTTTAAAATGAGGTATCATAATGAAATTAGCATAAACAGTGTCTAGCATCGACACAAAACATAAATCTCAATGTCTCAAAATCTCAGGCTCCAGCTATCCGGACTGGCCTGTATCATCAAATCTCAGTACCTCAATATCTCGAAATCTCAATGTCTCAATCTCAATATCTAGGGCGCCGTCAGTCCAGACCGGCCCCTACCATCCATCTCAAGACCACGACGGTATCCTCCGGATATCCGACGCGTCGGGTAAAATCACCGGTCGGTAGTGCTCCCCTGCCAAGCTCAACGCCATCATCTGCGATCCTCTTGCCCCGGGGTACCGCACCGGGTCCACCATGTACCCGAAACGGTTCCTCCACTCCTCGAACTCGGGTCTCGAAATCCATCAGCAAACTCATGGTGGACGACTCATACATCATGGGAAAACCGCACTTTTTATAGAAAAAGAGAGAGAAGAAGTTTGTATAAGTTTTGCGGTTTTCCCCCAAATCCAGAAAATCTCATGGAAATCCGAATCCAAATCCTCAATAGCATGTAAACAGTGAATATAGGCATAAAATTCATGAATGCAGCATAACAATGAATAATAACATGCATGAAGTAATAAGTAATAGCTACAATGTCTAATCTAGCATATAAGGCAAGTACACTAATATCATGTCTAAATTATTACCTAACAACCTATGTCAATGCAACAGTATTTCTAAAGTGTACGTAGCATGGAAATTACCGATGAAGATGTGTGTGAGCCGGTAATTAGGTGTACGTGGTACATACGCATCATCCGTAATGGTGCTGGTGTCCTAGCAGCATGATATCAATAATGGAATATGAATTACAATAAGTATGCGATGCGGAGCAACAGCAATAATGTGCGGGGGCTGAATACTAAACACAATGATAACTAATCTGTATTTAATGTAATATGAGTCATATAGCTACACTAAACTATTGGGCCGAGCTAACAGGCTAACTGAAGGTAAGGAGACCGCCTAACATCTGAGTCGATATACATACATACATATATATATATATATATATATATATATATATATATATATATATTAGTCGGTGATCCCGCCTCGATAATATCACGTCCGATACCATATCTATAATCAAATATTCCAAAATCAAGAGTGCGGATCAAACATCAATATATAGCTTGTACGTAAATCCGTCGTACGGCATCCCAAATCTGGGTACGGGTCAATATCGCATTCATCGTGTTATTCATCTGGTATCCTCTTTATCAAAGATCATAATCCGGGTACTGACCTACGTCTAGTACAATACTAATATCAACAATATAATCATGGTCTGACTACTGATCGACAGTCTCATCCAAATCGATATCACCAGCACATATCATCAATACAATCTTCATAAAGAAGTATACATCGCCCAATGCGGCCTATCATAAACATCCTAACATATCATATCTCATAACACAATCACATGTCGATCATTTTATTTATAACACTATTCACATGGTATCGTCGTCCAAAAATCCGCTATAACATCATGACGTATCTCAAATACGTATCCTGTCATATCACTGATCTCACGGTCTCAAATCAATCTCATCGACTCACCTCAAATCCCAAATACTATCCTCAAACCAGTATGTGAACACATAGTCCCATACCCATGTGAACACATAAATATATATATTCCCAGTTAAGCACATATGAAAGAAGAATGTATGCAAGTATGGGTGTGTGTGTGTGTGTGCATGTGTGGTGCGACCACTACTCTAGGGTTTCGCGACACTAAATCAATCCAAGCACACCAATTATCCATATTTATCATCAATAAGCTCCAAACGACATATAATAAATGTATGTATGTATACGTATTCGTATACATCACCACGAACTGCGGGGGTGCTATACGCCATCCACCTGACTTCTCCCCGTAGATATAAATCTACTCACCTGGTCCTCGCTCGCTGGTGCCGATGTCACCACGCGCTTGCTTGTCGTCTCGAAGTCCACGTGGGGTAAATACATATAATAACGCACCGTATCGCATTAAAATCCGACTCAAGACCAAAACGACACATGAATCCCACATAGGTCAAAACCCATGGTTTGCTTTCACAAATCAACTCAAAAACCCTCGACATCGGCGTACAAACGTCGATTGATCAATAAAACACTAAACATACCAATCATTGTTTCACAAATCACCAATTATTATATAAAATAGGTTAAAATTTACAAAACCCCCCAAACTCACTTTAAAGCTATTTTTCCGAAAACCTAGCAAGCAAATATTTACCGTTTTAGTACAAAACTTGATGTTTTAACAATTCTAATGACAATAATACTTATTAAACATATTAAATAAGTCATAAAAACAATTTCCACAATTTAATCTCATTAAATTTCATTAACCCCAAAATTCTAGTTTACAATATACCCAATTTTAACAATTTTATAGCAAAAATGCACAAACAACAATTTAGCTTGGATTTTCATGAACTAAAGTATTAAACTACAATTTAAAATGTTAATAATGTTATGAATACCCTAATTAGATTTTAATCTCACTTAATTACATTAATCATAAAATCTAGTTTGCAACATAATACAATTTGGACAATTTCTTTTTAAAGTGAATTTGCAAGCTAACAATTAGGTTGGGTTTTGAAATTCTCAAGATTATAAATTACACGACACAACCATAACCAAATAATCCAAACCCTAACTCCCAATTCAACTCTTCTCCTTAAATTTCAACTTTCAATTAAACCCACAATTTAAACACCTAATTAGCTTAGATTACAATAAAAACTAACAAGGTACAATTAGTGTAAGATTATACCTTAGAAATTTGAAGATCTAACATGAAAATCTTGGCCTCCAAAATAGCTTCTTGATCCATGATCCACACTAGAATAGGTTAAGAAGAAATGGGTAGAGATTGGATTTTGATTTTGTGAGATTTTTGTGTTGATTTTTAGGCATTTTGTTGAATTTTTTGATGCAAAATGAGAGAGGAAGAAAGAGGGGCTGTTGTGGTGCAGGAAAGAAGAGGGTCGGCCAATGATGGGGGGATTGGAGAGAGAATGAGGTGAGGAAAGTATTGCCAAGTCAAAGAAGTCCAAAGTCAACACAACCATACCTCTTTTCTTATACTTTCTTTTCCTTTTTAATTCTTTCCTTGATCAAAAGAAGTGGGGACATGGGGGGGATGTGGCTGCTGAAAATTCATCCAAGGAGAAGGAAAAATGGGGGTGTGTGAGTGTGGGTATGGATGTGGGGTGATGGAAAATGATAAATACTATACCCCAAACATCCATTTACACTAAATTCACTATTTAAGCATTTTTCTTCGATATTTTCTAACATCGTTTAACAACTTCATTTCATTTCAAAAACTACATGTTAAAATTTTGTTTAATGTGTTATGATGCACAAAATTTATTTCAACTCATTCCAATTTGTAATTTTCCCTAATTAAATGTATTAGTGACGGCTAAATAATATTAAAATAATTAATTTCGGAAAAAAATTCAGAAAAATTGAAATTTTACCAGTGGCTCAATAAACACCAAATTTGTATTTTGACTTTTTACAGAAAACCCCCTTATTTTACCGATTTTCCGAAATTTCACCGAAACGATTTTCAAAACGTTACAACTGTCCCCACTAGTATGATCTGCATCATAATCATGGTAATCAAGTACTCATCCTAAGGGCTTTATCAACATGTAATATAAAGACAATCAGTGTACATGTTAAGATAAAGAGCAACCAGATAGTATACTATCATGTTGAGCAAGAAAGTCCTCCCTACGTATGTCCAAGCATCCACTATAATATACATCACATGTACAATAATGGCCTCTAGGGCATACATATAACTAACATACCGCAACGCCACGAAGTCCCCCTCTCTCTCTTTTTACTTTCTTCTCAACGCTACACAAACCGTAAGTCCCTTCCTCCCTCTTTCATTTCACCTCAAAATAATTCCTAAAACCATATCGACAAAAGTGGAGTTAACTTTTAAAATTTTCTTTTAAACATTTTTATCACCCTTGCTATGTTACATAATTCACACTAATACTTCTAACATCACTTGAAAAGATTATTCATCTCAATTACATTTAATGTGTTCACAATTTCATGCAAAATAAACATAAATCGAACTTTTTAGTATAAATACCACGACTTTAAAAGTAACCTTTTTATCGAAACCTAGAAATATATACCTATAGGAAATTCACGGGGTAATGACCTACCCCATCACATACACTATGTATTCATAGCATGATAATTTAGATACATATTTAATTTGAAGTATACAATTTTTATTAAAATACCATTACTTTACAAAAATATTTTTTTAATCGATTTTTTTAAATCCTTTGCAATTACGCCTCTACAACCCTTTTATGGGAACCCATTTATGAATGGTGCGTGTTATCGCACGTCTTTGGGATAGTAGAGCGGGATAAAGAACTCCTCATGGAGAATTCGGTCTCGAAAGGAAATAAAAATACGATTTTTAAAGAATACAACTTTTTACAAATTAAAGCATTTGAAAATTTGCATAAATCATAAATCCGTATTTTTTCTATAAAAACTAATTTTTAAAATATATATTACTAAAATGAAAAATTAAAATTATACAAAAATACCACCAACTTTCCAAAAAGTATAGTTTTCACAAAAATAACATAAACTTTTAAAAACAAGGTTTCATCACTAAAATAACACTAAAACTAAAATAATTTTTTATAAAAACTTTTAATATTATCAATCACCCTCGAGATTTATTTTTAAAATAATATTATAACATTTTTCATAAAACCCCCTCGAGAAATACAAACAATGTAAACAACAAGATTAAATATTTAAGGACCCTATATTAATATAGGTTTAAGCGGTATCATTTCTCTTAAGCCCCAGGAAGCCGGAGAAAGTGAGTGCTTGCATATTCAGGTTAGACAACACTGCAACTTAACGGAGTTATCAATGGAAATCGTCTTGAAAAAAGAAATAAACCATGCCGTCCATATGCAGTAATTGTCCGATTATTCCCGAAGTTAAGAATTTCAAAAGCTAAATCCATTCATAAGATATTGACTATAACTTGAATACACACTCGAACCTGTTGTAAACTCAAACTCGACTCCAACACAAACCCAAACTTGAACACTTGATCTTGAACTTCAATATCTGAACTTGAACTTGAATATATGAACTTGAACTTGAATACTTAACTTGACTTAATCGAACCATGAATATAACTTGAAATGAATACCTATACACATGATTACAACTTGAACATGAACTTGTACTCTTATATTCATGGATTCGTCTTAGACCTGTAAACTTAAACTATACACAACAATAAGCGGGGATAAGGGGTAGATTGGTACGGAACGTATATCGTGGCCCGAGAGGTCACTTTAAAAGACACCTACATTAATTCATTTGTCGTTATTCTGTGGGTTATGACAGGGCCATGTACTATATGTTACCATAGTCCACGGGGTAAGTTGGACTCATCGTGAATATCTTCTTTATCAAATTACAAACAACCACGTTAGAATAGATATCTTATACATGTAAATGAACATGTTTATATACTCTCATATATGACCTTACCTATTCATATTCACTTGGTTTCTATTCACTTTATACACCTTTCAGTCATCTTTACTTATTTCTTTTGGGGACTTACCGAGCGCTAGTTCGCTGACGACATTCCTCTCTGTTTCTTTTCCTTGGATTGTTCGTCAGGGGGACCGGACTCTGAGAAGATAGAGCCGAACCAGGAGGACTTAGACCAGTTCACTACCCAGCCTGACTACTAGCTCCTTTCTGTATTTACTTTCTGTATGCCAATGTTTAGGCATTTGTTTAAATCATTGTATCTTTTTATTTCTAACAGTTGTATTTTAAATTTGAATGTTAATAAAGTTTCTGTTTAATTTTATTACTCTTATTATTCTTACACATTGTTATATTGCTTACATATGCATAATGTATTTATTAAAGGAAATGACCTTCTCATATTAAATACATTGCGGGTCTGTCACGTCACCGTTTCCGTCTACTGAGAAGCAGGGCGTGACAGGTTTTACTGGCGGCCCATGTAGGTCAGTTCTGCATGAAGTCTTAAGCAATATATCACAAGAATTATAAGAATCAGCAACTATACATTCCTTACATTTCAAATTTCTTGAATCTATCCTAACCTGTCTTTTCTATTATGGTGATGGATACTCCAAACAATACCTGTACCAACGTCAATGGTAACACACCACCGCCTACCCTACCACCTCCCCTACCGTTACTGCACCGATCAATAAACAGACGGTACTTCTAGAAGCCATAAAAAGCCTTCTGGAAGGCCATCAGTAGCAGAATGCTATCCTTATGAACTGCCCCGAAGCCGAAATACCTGGAGTAAAGCAATTTCAGGCATTGCATCCAAAGAACTTCTCAGGGAAAGAGAGTCCTCTTGAGGCTGAAGAGTGGGCCTAAGTATCGAGGACGACCTTGCAGCAGCGCAGCTACCAGACATAGCTCGGGTTCATGTGGCAAAGCGTAAGCTCACGGACAGCGCAAGAGTCTGGTGGAAAGCCGAGGAGAGCCGTCTTGCACAACCAATAGAATGGAAGATGTTCCACAACCTATTCAATGCGAAGTTTTTCCCCGAGACTGCATGTTTCGATATGGAACAACAGTTCTTCCACCTGCAACAAGGCTCTATGTTGGTAAAAGCAGTGGATGAATATGATGCCGAATTCATCATGCTTAGCAGGTAAAGAATTCATCTCAAATTATGTTCCTTAAAACACATTACTGTTCTGACATCAACAGTATATTAGGTTCACGGCACAACTGATCCCTACCGATAAGATTCGGGCTAGACGATTCCAACAAGGCTTAGACCCGGAGATTCAAGCAGCTTTAGCCACAGGCGACTATCTGACTCATGAACTAGCTCTGAAGGCAGGGCACCGTTATGAAGCTGTGGTCAAGAAGAACGGTAAGCCGCAAGCAGCCGGAATCAAATGCTCTGCTGCCCAGATTATAGGAGGAGCCTCTTACAGGCTAACTTTTGCACCCAAAAAGCCAGGAGAATCATTTAACCGATCAAGACTAGATTTCTATTTCTACTACAAGAGAAATAGACACTTGGCAAAGGACTGCAGGCATGCAAATGGCATGTGTTTGATTTATGGCGTACTCACGCTATAGGAGCATGCCCATATCGAAGTAACACTGCACCAGTATCCAGACCCACAATGCCAGCTCCACAGAGACCAACTATTCAGGCACCTGCACCCCGCCTCGCTCTTCCTGCACCAGCTCCACGTGGACCGCACAGCATAGCCTCAGCGTCAATTCCATCAGGCACAGAGAAACGTGTCTCAAAGGAAGAGGAATGTGCCTCCGGCGAGGTGGAATGTGCCAAGACATCAGGCTTTCATAATGACGGTCGAAGAGGCCGAACCCACAGGACAAGTCATCATCGGTAAATTCTTCCCATCCTTTCAACCTTTCAAAACTAAGACATCGTTATCTTTTCTTATACCTAAACGCAACCTCACACAATTTAGGTACTATACTAGTATCCACCCTTCCTGCATTTGCACTTTTCGATACTGGAGCTTCACATTGCTTCATGTCACAACGATTCGTGAGAACGCACGTAATTCCCGTCAAGCCACTCATTTCAACTTGGAACGTCAGTTCCGGGAATGGAGTTTTGAAGGCAACTTTGGGGTATGATCAGTGCCCAGTTGTAGTTTGTGGTCGAGAATTCTACGTAAATTTCAAAGTACTGGACATACCAAACTTCGATGTGGTGTTGGGAATGGATTAGCTGTGAGTATTTTATACTACCATTGACTGTCGTCAAAGGAGAGTAGTCTTTAAGATACCATATCACCCAGTCTTCCATTTCAAAAGTGAAGACAAAACCTTGGAACCAGGAATCTACCGTGCTAAGCTAAAGACCGCTGAAGTGTCCTCCCTACAAGCCGAAGGAGAAAAGCCTTAAGTAGTTTGAGAGTTAGAGAATGTTTTCCCTGAAGACGGATTAGGTTTGCCTTCCAATCGAGCTCTTGAATTCGGTATTTTTTTACAACCTGGTGCACAACCTGTAATCAAATCTCCATATCGATTAAGTCCGGAAGGATTGAAAGAAATTCATATCCAGTTAGACGAACTCCTGAAGAAAGGTTGGATCAAACCCAGTACCTTAAGTTGGGGATCACTGGTGTTACTAATGAAGAAGAAGGAAGGTACCTACCGGATGTGCATGGATTATCGAGCACTGAACGAAGTAACAATTAAGAACAAGTACCCACTACCTTTCATCGATGACCTTTTCAATCGTCTAAGTGGATCTTATGTCTTCTCAAAGTTAGATCTTCGCTCAGGTTATCATTAGGTGAAGGTTAAGGAGTCCGACATTCCGAAGATGGCATTTAGGACTCGTTATGGACATTATGAATATCTTGTAATGCCATATGGAATGACCAATGCACCAGCCATTTTTATGAACCTGATGAACCAAGTTTTCCGAGAGTACTTAGACCGGTTTGTTGTTATCTTCATCGACAACATCTTTGCGTATTCAAAGAATCGGAAAGAGCACACCGAGCACTTACGCATTGTCCTGGAGACACCATGACAACATCAACTCTACGCCAAGTACAACAAGTGTGAATTTTGGCTAGACCAGGTCAGATTTCTCGGACACATCGTTTTAGGCGAAGGAATCTCTGTAGATCCAATTAAGGTGTCAGCTGTCAGCGAATGGCCTACACCAAACTCTGTCAAAGATATAAGAAGTTTTCTAGGCTTAGCAGGATACTACATACATTTTATCGAAGGATTCTCAAAGATCGCAGCACCCCTGACCAAGCTCACACGTAAAGACGAAGCATTCGTGTGGTCAGAAGCATGTGAGAAGGTTTATGTAGAACCCAAGTCGAGATTAACCTTTGCACCTATCCTCGTAATACCGGATCGATCTGGCGGATTCGATGCATATTGTGATGCGTCCAGTAAAGGATTAGGATATATTCTACATTAGCATGGAAAATTTGTGGCTTTTGCATCAAGGCGGTTAAAAGTCCATGAGCGCAACTATCCAACACATGATTTGGAATTGGCAGCCGTCATCTTCGCACTCAAGATTTGGCGTCATTATCTTTTAGGACAACGAGTGGATATATACACTGACCACAAGAATCTGAAGTATGTATTTAATCAGAACGAACTCAACATGAGGCGAAGAAGATGGCTAGAGCTCATGGCAGACTTCGACATCAACCTACAATATCATCCTGGAAAGATGAGCGTAGTCCCCGATACACTTAGTCGCCAGCCTTTAGCAATGAACCTCACCGCCCAGTGGAGGCTATAGCAAGAACTGCAAGGATTGGAGATTGACGTAGTTATGCCAGGTAACACATTATTTTTGATGAACTTACAAGTCCAGTCCATTCTTCTCAATCAGATCAATGCAGCTCAAGAAAATGATGCCAAGCTACAAAAGTTCCAAGAACTAGTAGAAAGTGGTCTTCGAACTGACTTCTTCATCCACAAAGATGGATCCTTACGGTATGGGAGTCGTTTATGCGTGCCAGTCGGCCCCGTTCGAGAAGAGATGATGAAAGAACCTCACAGCTCTCTGTATTCTGTATACCCTGGCGACACGAAGATGTACAAGGATCTACGGCAACACTACTGGTGGTATGGAATGAAGCGAGAAGTAGTAAGGAGCGTAGCAAAGTGCTTAATATGTCAGCAAGTGAAGGCTGAACATCACAGAACTACTGATCTATTTCAGCTGTTACCCATCTCAGAATGGAAATGGCAGCACATTACAATGGACTTCGTGACTACTCTCCCTCGTAGCACGAAGGGTAAGCACGCGATTTGGGTTATTGTGGATCGACTCATCAAGTCGGCTCACTTTATTCCATTCAGATTTAGCCAATCAACCAAGACGTTGGCAAGAAAGTATATGGAGGTGAGTGAAAATCTAAAGTAAGATTTACACCTTTAATTTGTACCATACTTGGCTTGATACCCATAAACTCATGCAGGAGATCATGAGATTATATGGGGTATCTGTTTGCATTGTCTCCGATCGAGATATTAGATTTCTATCATAATTTTGGTAGAGTCTTCAAGCCAGTCTGTGAACGAGTCTGAATTTCAGCACGACATATCATCCCAAAACAGACAGACAGTCCGAACGAATAATTTAGATCCTGGAAGATATACTGAGAGCATGTATGCTATATTTCGGAGGTTCGTAGGAAGATCACCTACACCTTATGGAGTTTTCCTATAACAACAGCTACCAGGCAAGCATTGGGATGGCACCTTTCACAGCACTTTATAGACGTAAGTGTCATTCCCCGCTGAGTTGGGACAACGTTGGAGATTGTGAACTCCTTGGGCCAGAGATGATCGTGGCAACTGCGGATGTAATTCGCACGATCGGGGAAAAGATGCGCATAGCTCAGGACCGACAGAAGAATTAGGCAGATGCAAAGTGTCGACACTTGGAGTTCCAACCCGGAGAACATGTGTTTCTGAAGATCTCTCCGAACAGAGGAGTGATGCATTTTGGTAAGAGGGGTAAACTCAGTCCAAGGTACATCGGACCGTTCGACATACTCGAACGAGTTGGAGAAGTGGCATATCGCTTGGCACTTCCACCCTCATTGGAAGGAGTGCACAATGTGTTCCACATATCCCAGCTACGACAATGTGTGAGCGACCTCAACTACATATTTGATCACTCAGAGCTCACCGTACAGACTGATCTAACTTGCGAGCAGCAACCAGTTGAAATCTTGGATCGAAAGGTGAAGACTTTACGGAACAAGGAGGTGAACTTAGTCCGAGTGATGTGAAGAAAGGATTCGCCAAGAGAATCAACTTGGGAGAGAGAAGACGATATGCATGCACGATACCCTCACCTTTCTGAAAATTATCCTTTATGTAAATTTCAAGGACAAAATTTTTATAAGGAGGGTAGATTGTAACGACTATAAAATCCCTGTACAAATGTAACTTGTTCAAATGTATAGAAAAAGTATATCAGACTGACTAGGGAGTTATAAGTTAATTTTATTCAATAAAAGTAAGAAACTCCTTATAGCTTATTGGTTAATACTCTCTGCTGTTGTTCTTTTACCTGCAAGTTCGAATCCCATCAGTCCCAATTATTTTTTAAAAATTTCTATTTAACGTTTTCGGACGACCAAGAGTTGCACGTGCAATACGCAAAGAATCGAAAAGTTTCAGAGAATGGGATAAATGAGGAGTTAAGACCGATTAAAACCCAGGGCACGAGTCTCAAGACATGCGGCGTAGATCCGACTGCAAGAATCAAGCCAAAAACCGCTACCGACGGTTCGATCGGTCCCAAATGCCTCCATTCTTTTCCCGTGTGTCCTTTTGACTCCCCTCTACTATATTTTATTGTTTGTTTTCTCTGCTCAATTCCTCCATTAATACCATTAAACCTATTTTTAATTCATTTTTATTTCACACACTCTCATTTTTACCCTATAAATACCACCCCATCCCTTAGCTCTCTCCTATTTTGAAAATTTATCAAAAATTCTCTAAATTCCTAAGTTCAAGAAAGGGGTTAAGACTAGTTAAGAGGAGTTAGCAATCCAAGTTCGTTCCGTTGAAAACCAGAGCTATTCCCGATGATACCGCAGCACCATGAAGACCCCCTTCTCTCTTTTTACTCTCTTCTCAACGCGACACAAACTGTAAGTCCCTTCCTCACTCTTTCATTTCACCTCAAAATAATTCCTAAAACTATATCGACAAAAGTATAGTTAACTTTTAAACTTTTTTTTAAAACATTTTTATCACTCTTGCTATGTTACATAATTCACGCTACTACTTCTAACATCACTTGAAAAGATTATTCATCAAAATTACTTTTAATGTGTTCACAATTTCATTTGAAATAAACATAAATCGAACCTTTTCATATAAATACCATGAACTTTAAAAGTAACCTTTTTATCGAAACCTAGAAATATATACCTATAGGAAATTCACGGGGTAACAACCTACCCCATCACATACACTATGGATTTATTGCAAGATATTTTAAATACATGTTTAATTTGAAGAATACAATTTTCATTAAATATTTTTTAATCGATATTTTTAAATTCTTTGCAACTACGTATATACAATCCTTTTAGGGGAACCCATTTATAGATGGTGCGGGTAATTGCACGTCCTTAGGATAGTAGTACGGAATACAAAACTCCTTACGGAGAATTCGGTCTCGAAAGGAAATAAAAATACGATTTTTAAAGAATATGACTTTTTACAAATTAAAGCGTTTGAAAATTTGCATAAATCATAAACCTGTATTTTTTCTATGAAAACTAATATTAAAAAATATATATTACTAAAATGAAAAATTAAAATTACATAAAAATACCACCAAGTTTCCAAAAAGTATAGTTTTCAAAAAAATATCATAAACTTTTAAAAACTAGGTTTCATCACTAAAATACCACCAAAACTAAAATACATTTTTATAAAAACTCTTAATATTATCAATCAACCTCGAGGTTTATTTTTAAAACAATATTATAACATTTTTCATAAAACCCCCTCGAGAAATGCAAACAATGTAAACAACAAGAATAAATCTTTAATTACCCTAAATTAATATAGGTTTAAGTGGTATCATTTCTCTTGAACCCCAGAAAGCCGGAGAAAGTGAGTGCTTGTCTATTCAGGTTAGACAACACTACAACTTAATGGAGTTATCAATGGCAATCGTCTTGAAAAAAGACACAAATTTTACTGTCCATGTGCAGCGATTATTTGATTATTCCCGAACTTAAGAATTTCAAAAGCTAAATCCATTCATAAGATATTGACTATAACTTGAATATACACTCAAACTTGTTGTAAACTCAAACATGGCTCCAACTCAAACCCAAATTTGAATACTTGATCTTGAACTTGAATGTCTGAACTTGTACTTGAATATCCAAACTTGAACTTGAATACTTGACTTGACTTAATCGAACCATGAATATAACTTGACATGAACTTAACATGAATACCTGCACACATGATTACAACTTAAATATGAACTTGTACTCATACATTCATGGATTCGGTCAAGACCTGTAAATTTGAACTATACACTATAATACATGGGGATAGGGGGTAGATTGGTATGAAATGTATATCGTGTCACGAGAGGTCACTTTAAAAGACACCTACATGAATTCACGTGTCGTTGTCCCGTGGGTTATGATGGGGCCTTATACCATATGTTACCATAGCCCACGGGGTAAGTTGGACTCTTTTCGTATACATGAATACCTTTTTTATCAAACTACAGACAACCACGTTAGAATAGCTATTTTATACCTGTAAATGAACATATTTAGATATTCTCATATAAAACCTTACATGTTCATATTCACTTGGTTTCTATTCACTTTATACATATTTCAGTCATTTTTACTTATTTCTTTTGGGGACTTACCGAGCGCTAGTTCGCTGACGACATTCATTTCTATTTCGTTTCCTTAGAATGTTCGTCCGGGGGACCGGACTCTGAGGAGATAGAGCCAAACCAAGAGGACTTGGACCAGTACACTACCCAACCTGACTACTAGCTCATTTCTACATTTACTTTCTGTATGCCGATATTTAGGCATTTGTTTAAATCATTGTACCTTTTTATTTCCGACAATTGTATTTGAAATTTGAATATAAATAAAGTTGCTATTTAATTTTTTTACTCTTATTATTCTTGCACATTGTTATATTGCTTACATACGCTTAATGTATTTATTAAGGGAAATGACCTTCTCTTAGTAAATACGTTGCGGGTTTGCCACGTCACCGTTTCTGTTTACTGGAAAGCGGGGCATGACACTTAGCCATCTCTCCCCCATACTCAATTTTAAATTACCCCACATACTATCACCACGCCTTCGCGTCCTCTCTCTCTCACACAAAAATTCAAATTAAGAAAACAAAACACAAATGGAAAATGTTAACATAGCATTAACATGCTATAGCATCTTAAACATGGTTAAATAAGGTAAAACTTGGTTTAGTGTAGTAACTAGTATAGATCAATAATTTAAAACAATTTAATAAAACTCATTTAAATAAGTGTCCTCATAATTAATAATATACTTTATTTCCAATTAATCCCAAAAATGAAGGTATATGTAATTATACCAATTTATGAAAACCAAATCCATACTCGGTATTATTTCCATAAAACTCGTAATATTATATTTAAATTATAGAATAATATTTATAATATTCAAAATGTTACATAAGCACTGATTCGTATGGCACTCAGGTGCTTTTCCAGTGAACTGCTATGTTTCATGGTCGCTCACGTGTCTTTCACGTGAGTGGTGCTAAGCACTAATTCATTTGGCGCTCATATGAATGTCACGTGAAGCACTCATGTTTGTTTTCTTCGCATCGCTCATGTGCCTTTCACGTGAGACTTTAAGTCTCGGCGTTCACGTGCCTTCCACATAAGATCTGTCTTCAGGACTTCTTATGAGCGCTAACGTGCACATTGCGTGAGATGTTGTTTCATGTTTTTCCTTTAAACGCCCACGTGCCTTTCACATGGTTCTTTGTTTTCTTTTTCTTGCAAGATGTTCATGTGTATTTCACATGATCATTGTCTTGCAAGATGTTCATGTGTCTTTCACATGATCATGTTTATGCAAAGATTAACTCTGAAAATTAGAGGTAAACTCTAAAAATCTGCAGATCTTGCAAGAACTAAGTTCTTTCTTTTCTTTTCTTAAGAACTAAGTTATTTATCGTATCTTAAAGGATCTAAGTTCCTGGAATATAAATTTCATCTTTTCTTCTTGTTCTTCCATGTTCTCTTTTTTGTTCAAATTGGGTAGTAAAACATCATAATTCTTCCCTTGATCTTGATTCTGAAGAACAAGATTTTTCCAATGAGAATTAAATTCTCACCTTTATAAGAGATTTGTCTTATGGATCTTAGATCCATAGGAAGAACTAAGTTCTTTTTAAAAGGTTAAACCCTTGTTTCATACATAAGATAGGCATGAAGGAAGATAATGTTATCTCTGTTTTTACCCAGGGTTTGAACGAGGGATGAGAGGGATGTTCTTCTTCAAAAAGAGAATTAAATTATTGGTTGATTTTGTGGAATTATGTGGAGGGGATTCTCTCTCTTGCTAAAGTTTAGGGGGTGTATTGTCTATCGTAGAAATTTTTTATCTTTTTTTATTCTTGAAGTCTTGCGTCCTTTATATAGGAGTGAAAACTATCATTTAGTTTGAGAAAATCTCTCATTGAGAGATATCAATTAATCTAACTGATGTTAAAGATCACCTGGGAAACCTTTGGATCTTTTATCCAGTGAGTTTCTGTTTAACAGAAGATATTTTCTGATAGTTTTAACAAGATTAGGAATAAATTTTCCTAACAAAGAATTTGATTCTATCTTCTGATTTGATCGATGCTATTATAATCACCGTTGGATTTTAAATCCAAAGCCTCTCTTTTTTAATAGAGAATTTTTTTTTAATATTAGAAAGATCATGAGCAATATTTCCCAAATAGAATTTAAATCTACTAGAAACCAATGCTTCAAATTGATGCGCTCCCATAGATATCACATGAGCGCTGCTATATATATATGGCAACAAAGCTCACGTGTTTTGTACATGAGCGCTCACGTGTTTAACACGTGGGGCCTTTATAGGATTTAATCCTATTTGAAACCGGTACTCACATGATTTGCATATGAGCATATATGTGGATATCACGTGGGGGCTATCAAAGTATTTAATTCTATCTGAAGCTAGCACTTACATGCTTTGCATGTGAGCACTTACGTGGATATCACATGTGGGCTATCATAGGATTTAATCATATCTAAAGCCGGTACTCACATGCTTTGCATATGAGCGTTCACGTAGATATCATCTGAGTGCTTCTTTTCATCTTTACTTTTCTTCCATTTGTTTATAATGAAAAAGTTCGGCATCATACTGTTGTCCAAATACCACAGTAAAATGGAGTTGTAGAGCAAATGAACCGGACTCTTTTAGAAAAAGCGTGGTGCATGTTGTCCAACACAAGGTTTGGAAAGGAGTTTTTGGCACAAGCGATAAATACGGCATTGTAAAGTGTTTTTCGTCACCCTATTGAGATAGGAATGCACTCTCTTATCAGGCGTATACAGATTCCCCTGTCTATAGTAGGTTGGGGTTTATTGATCGTGCGGATCCAAATCTCCGACAGCTGTGAACAAAACTGTCGATAATAACCCCTCGTCTTGAGGCGAGAGAACCTCCGATTAGCGGCTCAAACAGATCATGCGAACTTAATGTGCAGTATGTGCCTGTTGTGTTTTGAAAACAATTTTGAGAGTGCTTTGGGCATATCGGGAGCCTCGCAGAGTTTACAGGGGTACTTCTTCTGGCTTGGCTAACTCATCATCCTCTTCTGACTTTTCGCTAGCTTCACCGACATAGTTCATATAGCAGGACTTGACATTATGCTCCTCGTAGAATTTTGCTCTGGGATCTGTTTGATATAACGGGCTTCCGCGCTTCTTAAAATATTCCCACATTTCTGAAGATGAGTATTTGAGGTTTAGGACAGCTCTTACGAATCTTTTATAAAGAAGACACATTAAGGACATATCGTTTGGGTCTATGACAGGATCTGACCCATAAAACAAAATGCCCTTCTGCCCGCTCTTTCTTCCGGGCATATAGAAGGTTTTCAAATCATCCATAGTAGAGACTGATAGCGCATCAAGCTCTTTGTATAATTGTTCCGGAACTTTTGTGATGACCAGAGATCCTTTTGTGATTTCAGGGGTTACCATCAGCCTTGTCATTTGCATGAGAGTCTTATCCGCACATCTGTTGTAGGAAGAATCCTCTATATCTGATTCATTAGTGTCGCTGCTAAAGTGCGGGTGAATTTTGCTGGAGGACGGGCCTTCAATGTCAGACTCTTCAGTGTCGCTGCCGAAGTGCGGGTGAATTTTGCTGGAGGATGGGCCTTCAATGTCAGACTCTTCAGTGTCGCTGCCAAAGTGTGGGTGAATTTTATGGAAGAACGGGCTTCCGGTGTCAGATTCAACGGTGTCACTGCCGAAATGTGGGCACATTCGAGAATTTTGGTTTTAAAAATGACAACCGGCTCAGGCTTGCTTTCGGAATTCATAGCCACGTCATCCTAGGCTGGTTGTGGATTAGCATTTTGGAGGTTCATGAAGTACCGAGAATCCTCATACCGGACTTCATTAACGCCGAACGTTTGTATGTCTCCGTCAATGCGCTTTTCTTTGCCGTCTTTAGTTTACTTCATGCACTGATGGAGTGTCGTTGGAATAATGTCGTAGTCATGGAGCCATGGCCACCCTAGGAGGATCAAATATGACATATCAGCATCAATGAAATATATCTTTGCTTCTGTTTACATGTCCCCAAAATTGATTGGTAGAGCTATGGACTCCAGGACTTGCTGGCAGTTTTGGTTGAAGCCCTGAATGACGATCCATTCACTGGATAGATGCCTAACATCCATCGATAAACTCTTTAGAGTCCGTAGGTTCATGATGTTCACTGAGGATCCCAGATCAATCAATATGCTATTGATCCTGTCTCCGTCACTGTACCCCGTTACATAAAGTGGCATGTTATGCTCAGCCGTCCCTAATAGCAGGTCGTCATCTTTGAATGTGACTGAAGCTATATGCAGATTGTACCGGGCTTCTTTCATATTGATTTCTGTGAAGTAGGCCTGGTATCGCTCAGGGTTCTATAGCGCATAAATAAGGACATCCCTAAGCTCTTTGGAAAAAACAAGAGCATCATAGACGCTTGGGAGATGGAAGCTTCCGGAGATAAGCCAAGACGTTGTAGTCTACTGCGGGAGAGCTCAAGCCTTTATGAGCTGGCTATCCATCGTTCCCTTCAATTGCATCTTGCTTTTCTTTTTCCTTTTGGGTGTTGTCCTGTTTTGGTGGTAACACCTTGCCGCTTCGGAGCTGGATTTTGTTGACCTTTATGGCGAGCTCATTGTCTTCTTCAAGAAAACAGATATCTTCATCGGAATCGTTGCCAAGATGCATAGCATAGCAAGTCACCGCAGGGACTTCATCATCAACATCCTCTTCTAGCTCTTCCAACATTTTTGCTGCTTCGTTAAGAAAGAACTCTTTCAATTTGATTAGGTCTCTTTCCTTTTACACACGGTCTTCAAGAGAATCGATATGTCTTTGAATGGTCGATTTCCTCCCAGAATCTTCTTTGCATCGATCCGCACTTTTCTTTTTCTTCTTTTTAGGATTCTTGGGCTTTGTGCTCGATCGATTCGACTTGATGGCCAGAACAATAGGCTCATTTTGCCCCTCCCACTCGATTATGAGCTCTTTTCAAAGCAGCTTCAGCATCTTCTTCGTTTTCTTAGATATGTATACATCCCACGCATGTTATGGTGGATTGGCATCATTTATTGGAGCGGGTGATTGAACCATCAACTACCAGAAGACTTCGGCTTCTGTCTGTACGAAGTTGGTGGTTGCAGCTTGATTATTTGTCAAAATGCCCTTAGACAGCTTGATTGCACCGGTCTTGAATTGCTTCTCAACCCAATCCTTGAAAACAAAGCAGTCTTCAATAGAATGACACACCACTCTATGATATAGGAAATATTTGGGGTCGTTAGTCATATTCTATTCTTGCGGTCTTTTCGATTTTGGTAATTGCAGACCATTTCTTAGGGCTTCCTTGAATATTTTATAGACTTTATCCCTTCTGAAGGAATAGACCTTATTCTGCTTCTCTTCCAGAGGCGATTCTCTTCCCCCTCCCAGCACTGGATTTCAAGGCCAGCCGGTCTTTGCTCCGTCCGCTTTTTGCGTGTTTTCATTGTCAGATGCATTAAAAGCGTCGGTGTTTTGAGAATTCCCGCCTTTACGATTGTCATCCTTTCAGTTCTTCCAGGGTTTATTATTAATTTGAATGTCTGGAGTGAACTCGTGCTTTGAGTGTTCCAACATTTGAACCTTTCTTGTCATCTCCTGGAATGTTTTAAGGCCTGTTGTGCATAGGAAAGGATTCATCCAACCACCGAGACTTTCGACGAGGAGACTGACGAGTTGGTCTTGCTCTAATGGCGGTTCTCACTTGACGGTAAGATTACACCATCGGGATATAAAGTCAGTGTTTCTTTCTTTGCGTTCTGGCTTGATCCTAACAAGGTCGGCAATGTTGATTTTATCGCTGACATTCATGAATCGTTGCCTAAACAGAGATTCCATTTAGGCAAACGTATTAACGGAGCCATCTGATATGTTTGCGTCAAGCTATTAACGAATTGGCTGAGGAGAAGTGCATCATTGCCCCCGGTATTTGTGCATGATGTTTCGAAGTGGGTGATGTGCTGGTTTGCATTTCCCATTCTGTCAAATCTTTCAAATTTAGGGACAACATAGCAGCTGGAAAACTCTACGAGATCAAATCGTACAGGGTATAGTCTCCCACTACTGACGACTTTTTTCTGTGCCTTGACTTCGGCCACCAGTATTTTGACTTTATTGGCGACCAAGTCCATTATCTTATCTTGAGTTAACGCACTTGTTGGGGTTAAAATTTATACCCCATCGGCTAAAGGTCAAAATCAAGGTCAAACCGTAGATAAGTAGGCCAAGGCCAAAGCAAACGAAACCTACTGTTGAATCAAGCCGGACCCACACCCGAACCCAAGTCCAAACAAGCGGGCCCAATCCCAGACTGGTCTTATACCAAGAAAGTACAACAAATAAATGTAATATTTAAATAAATAGGCAAAAAGCCAAATTTCTGTAAAGCCCATGGCTCATGTGCAAAAAGAAATAAGCACATGAGGTATGGGATGGGTAAAATGCCATTTTGTAAAGCCCAAGGGGCTATGGATAAACTTGTAAGCCTATATAAGGCAATATTATGATGAAATAAAACAACTTTCATTCCCTTCAAAAATATTAGGTTTTGTGCCTCCTTCTCCTTCCTCAAGGTTCTAAACTTTCTTCCTTTTTTTGAATTAAATCAAGAGTTTAACTCTTCTCTTCCTAAAAGAGGAAAAGTTTTTCACCATAAAACCCTCGAAGGGGAGCTCAGATCTCCTATCAAATTTCTAAAAGGGCGACTTTTAATCTCAACACCTATTTTCTCCAAGATCCAACAAAAAGAGAGGAGGAAGAAGGAACCCATCTCAGAAGAACCCATTTTAGAGAATTCCAAGGTTCGAAGAAGACGAAAAAGGGGCTCCTTTCGCCATCCAAGATCTAAATCCTCAAAGAAGTTTAACTCCAAATCCATACCTCTTAGGAGTTTAACTCCAAATCCAAGCTTTTGGGGAGTTTAACTCCAAATCCACATCCAATTTCTTCCCTAGAAGTTTAACTCCAAAATCCCTCAGGAGTTTAACTCCCAGCCCAGGGGCTAAGCCCCTTCTTCCGCTGGTGTTTCCAGCGGTCACGTGTCGTGCACGTGACCCGCAGGCGCCCAGTGGTCGCGTACCGCGCGCGTAACCCTTCTAGTGCCCACGCGCCTGACACGTGACCCACTGGCACCCATGCGCCACACACGTGACCCGCTGGCGCCCAACACCCATGCGCCGGGCACGTGACACGCTGGGGCCCAGCGGTCGCGTGTTGTCTCACGTGTCCTTAGGACGCTCCTTTCCCCTCTTTTTCCCAAACGCTCCCCGCTAAAAATACCTCCCACGTTAGAAAAAAATTTCTAACGTGGTGCCACCCCGCAAGGGGGCTGCCAGGGTAAGCGGGACCCCCATAAACTCTGCGAAGCCCTCGATACGTCCAAAACACCTTCAAAACACAACACGCGCATATGTCACGTTGAGTTCGCATGACCAGTTTTACCCTTCAATCGAAGGTCCCCTCACTCCAAAAGCGAGAGGTAATTAATGACAGTTTAGTCCGCGGCTGCCGGAGATTCAGATCCCCACAATCAATAAACCCCATATTACTCTAGGCAGAGGAAATCTGTATACGTCTAACAAGCACGCGTATTCCCATCTCAATTGGGTGACGAGAAACACCCTACAGCACTACCGTCGTCTAATGTCAGAACATCTCCTGAGGATGATTGTGGTTGACTCCCATGTGACTCACATGCTTTTGGACTTAGGGGGATAGGAGTCGGCTGCTTCGGGGCATTGCTTCCCAATTCATGTGTGGAGCCCTGCACTTGATTAAGTTGCCCTTGAGCGATTTTGGCTGTAAGTTACAACATGACATTTGTCAAGTCATCAATCTTGGAGTAGAGCTTGCTCATATTCTTTTCTTTGCTTTTGAGCTTCTTCCGTAATTCTTGGAGCAGCTGTTGTTCTGCAGTCTTGGGGATGAAAATCGGCTCTTCATCGCTCTTCGAGCTCGACTCCTCATGAATTAAGGGGTCTTTCTGCTTATCAGCCTCGTCGAAGGGGTTTTTATTGTCTTCCGGAGGAGGCTGGGCCTGAGAAGTAGCAGCCACATTCAAACCAGATTGGGCTTGAGATGTGGTGGCCCCATCCTTTCTCTTGCTGAGGAGGTTATCACTGGGGCGTGCACCGGCCATATAAACCGTGTTGACCGTGCATCCAGCCAGACCTTTACCATTAGCAGCAGCATTTGTCGAGCCTTTGGTTTGTTGTTTTGACCCATTCTTCTTGGGCAAAGATAGACTGCTAAAGTCGGATAATCTAGCTAGAGTTTCTGGTAAAACCGGTACCCTCTGGTTGAACTTCCTACTTGGCTTTCGGACAGCAACGAGCGCTTGATAGACTTTTGAGGAGATAGTGTCATGCTTCTGTGTTGGGGCTTAGACACATATATTCATAGCACCGTTCAAATTGTATTTTTCTTGATTCTTTCCATCATGGCGTTTTTCTGAACCCACTTCAAGGGTTCGAAGGAATTGTCAATTTTCACGGCCAATTCAGCTGTTGTCACGAGGTAACCTTGTTCTTGGAACCTCACAAAATCCAGTTGTGCAGGATCCCTAGCCTTTTTATTGGCTCTGTATCTGAGCCATTTCTGCTTTGGTTTCTCGATTTTAAGGGGTTGGCGAGCATCTGCTTTCCTAGAAGCCGACGTGGATCGATTGACAGGGAGTCTGGATAAAACACCCGATCGTGCTGTTTCCAAGGGCATCACTGGAGCTTGCCCAAGACGCTTTGTTGTTTCCTTTTCATTGATGGCCTTGCCCCCAACTGGAGCGACAGAGAGCCGTTCAAAAACAGACTTGCGCTTGGGCTCAGGCACCCTCGTGCTTACGACATTTGGCCTCCTTTCTCTTGAGACCGGTTTAGCCACTTAGCTTCTTGGAGCTTCCCCGGTAGAAAAAGTGAAGGCCAAAGTGATTATGATAGAACCGAATTGACGTGACGGTTCCTCCCATTGCCGCATAAGACTTTCCGGGAGAACCACCCATGCATTCATCTTGATGATGTATGAGATTGGAGTTGCATTGAAAGCTGAGCTTGTTTGATGAGATATCGTTGAGCGATGTTGATTGTTGAAAGTTGATTGCTACATGAAAGAGCATTATTTCAGTAAAAATATCGATATATATGTTGAATGAGTTCGCATGATCGTTTTCCTTGAAATATAGGAGGAGAGATATGTTCCACAGGGCGTTCCAGAATCTTTAGAGTAATTTTCGTCACCCTATTGAGATTAGAATGCACTCGCTTGTCAGGCGTATACAGATTTACCCCTGTCTAGAGTAGGCTATGTTTTATTGATCATGGGGATCCAAATCTCTGGCAGCTGCGGACAAAACTGTCGTTAATTACCCCTCGCCTTGAGGCGAGAGAACCTCCGATTAACGGATCGAACAGATCATGCGAACTCAATGTGCAGTATGCACGTGTTATGTTTTGAAAACAATTTTGAGAGTGCTTTGGGCATATCAGGGGCCTCGCTGAGTTTATGGATGTCCCATTACCCGGATAGCGGGCTAGGGGTTAAGGAGGGCTAACAGCCCTTTTGCGGGATGCGGGTCTGTGCCCCGTTAGAAATTTTTTCTAAAAGGGGTAGTGTTTTGAGTCTGGAATGTGTGTGTTTTGTGGAGCTGGCACCCTGGGGCTTGGCACAGCGCCACGTGCCTTGCACATAGTGCCATAGAGCTTGAGCTCCGAGGATTAGCGCTGAGCCACGTGCTTTGCACATGGTGCCAATGGAGCATGGCATCGTGCCGCGTGCTTGGCATGTGATGCCAATGTAGATTGAACTCCGACTAGGAGCTGTGTATTTCCGGATTGGCACCGCCCCACGTGCTTTGCACGTAGTGCCAATGGAGATTGAATGCTGGCTATGGAGCTTAAGCTTCTGGGCTTAGCGCTGCGTCACGTGCTCTGCATATGGCGTAGTGCAGCATATGCTCCTGACTACGAAGATTATTCTCCAGGAATGTGGCATTGCGTCACGTGCTCTGCACATGGCGCAGTGGAGCATATACACCTGTCTACGGATCTTAAGCTCTAGGGGGTTTTCCCAGTGGGAAGAACCCAAAAAGGGGTCCCCTTGATGGGGTCACCCCCAACCTTTTCCTATTCTGGTCCAAAAAGTTCTTTTGAATCTTCAAATTTTCAGATTTTGAATCTTAGATGATGAAAGGGGGTCAATTTTTTTTCTTTTTTCAAGCCTTGGAGCTTGCCAAAATGGGGTCTTTAGAGATGGGTCACCTTCTCCTTCCTCTTCCCTCTTTGTATCTTAAAGTGGAAGAAAGATGGATGCAAAAATCACTTCTTTATAGGATTTGATGAAGAATTCACTCTCCTTTCAACGATTTTATGGCACAAATCTTTTTTTTTTTTTCAAAAAAAAGAGATTAAACTCTTGATTTAATTAAAAAGAAGAAGAAGCTTGAAGAAAGAGAGAAGAGAGGCACAAATCCTAGAAATTTGAGGGGAATGAAGTTGATATTGATTTGTTCACAATGTTTGCCTTATATAGGCTACACATTTTACATATAGCCCCTTAGGCTTTACAAAATGGCTCATTTGCTCATCTCATGCTTATGTGCTCATTTATTTTTGCATATAAGGCATAGGTTTTTACATATTTTGGCTTCTTGCCCATTTTTATTACATTTATTCATGAAAATTACATTAAAATCTATTTATTGCTTAATTATTTTTTTCTTGGCATGGGGTGTCGGCCTCTTCAAGTTTGGGCTCGACTTAGGCATGGGCCCACTTGACCTTGGCTTAGGCCCGCTTGTTTGCGGTTTGAATTTGACTTTGACTTTTGGTATATGGGGTGTAAATTTTGACCCCAACAGGCATGTTATATTGTGAATCGGCCACCTCATACATCGCTGGGTTGTAAGACACCGAAGCAGGTATGGTCAAGAAAACATGCTGATTATTCAACACTTAAGGTGTTTGGTTTCCCCGCGTATGCACATTTCCGTGAAGGCAAATTGGATCCTCGAGTGAAGAAATGTATATTTCGCGGTTATGTTGCCGACATTAAGGGTTATAAGTTGTAGTATTCGGATCCAAAGATGCCTAAATTTATGATTAGCAAATATGTGACTTTTGATGAATATGCTATGTTGAAGCCGAACAACGAGGAATTTTCAGTTGAAGACGATTCGAAGAAGGATGAACCGAGAGTTGATATTGAGGTCAGCGAGTGCTCGGGATCGCAGGAGATCTCTCCTTCACTATCGTTTGAAGAAGCCCATGATGAGCAGTCTCATGACGAAGAGTATTTGCTCGCTCATGACCAACAGAGATGGGACATTAGACCGCTACAGAGGTATAGCTACGATGACCTAGTGGCGTATGCGCTGTCTGTTGTAGAGATAGTTGAGCCGACAAGTTATAAAGAAGCAATCTCATTCGATGAAGCAGCTCGTTGGTTAGTCGCTATGAATGAAGAGATTGAGTCTCTTTATAAGTACCAAACTTGGAAGCTCATGAAGACCGAAAGAGGAAAGAAGATAGTTGGCTACAAGTGGGTTTTCAAGAAGAAAGAAGGTGACCAAGGAGCGTTTGATATGAGATACAAGGAGCGGTTGGTAGCTAAAGACTATTCGCAGGTACGGGGATTTGAATTCACTGAGGTATTTTCTTCGGTTGTTAAACAAACATCTATACATGTCTTGCTCGGTTTGGTAGCTATGCAAAATGTGGAGATTGAGTAGCTCGATGTGAAGACCGTATTCTTGCACGATAATTTGGTAGAGAAAATTTACATGCAACAATCCGAAGGTTTCGAAGTCAAAGGTAAAGAAGACCATGTTTGCTTGTTAAAGAAGTCTCTCTGTGGTTTGAAGCAATCACCAAGACGTTGGTATAAAAAGTTTGACTCCTTCATGAAAGAAATACGGTTTATGAAAGTATAGGCGAAAGTTTTGTATATTCGAAGAAGCTCGCCGATGGTTCTTGTTGGATATAGTGCCCTTAAGGCAATTATTGTAATTGCAGGTGGGCGATTATGAAAATTAAGGGAGGACCTATATAGGAAGAACAGTCTTGCTTGATATGATAGTATACTATCTGGTTTGTCTTTATCATTGATATGTATACATTTTACTTGTTATTACATGTCTCTAATACATAATGATGAAGCCCGTAGGATTATAGCTTGACTACCAGCATTATGATGACAATCATATACGTGAGAGCTGGGTAGTCCATAAGCACATTCTTAAAATGATCCTAGACGAGTGAATATCAAGACTGGGTATCTATATTCTAGAGTAGACTGGTGTATATGTTTCTAGACCCCAACAAGGGGCGGTGGCTGGTCTCACAAGTCATTGGTGTTTTGTAACCTAAGACAGTATACAGGTGCTCACTGGAGGTGAGTACACTGGATGGACTCATCGAGAACTCCTAGATGGCAGTATATCTATCGTCAGATAGCAGTTCTCTAGTGTCATGAGTACAGGCTCGTCCTTTGATCTGAGATCGTCACTTGTCTCGTGTGAGTTCCCACTGTATATAGATTACTACCCTACCACGGCTCAAAAGAGTCTTGCAAACGGGTTTTAGTTGGATACAGTCTCGAGCCAGTGAGTGATTATCAGGGATTCGTCTCTCCTGTTATTAGAAGTCGATGTCGCACTATGTTCGGGTGGCTATCACCATAAATCCGTGGCCACGGTAGATGAGATTTACTGATAAGAGTTCGGTAGTTTCTCGGTTGGTGATGTGTGATCAGTCATATTTATTGCATATTTTTACGGTCATTTTCCATATTATTATTAATTATTAAATGGTGTTATTTGTAATTCAAAAACATATGTGGGTTTTTGTGAGAAAAAAAAGATTTTGTCATATGTTTCTTAAATTATAATTAATATAATTGGGAATTAAAGGTGCATATCATATCATATCATATCATATCATATCAAATATCCTTGAATTTCTTAACCATTAAATAATTTATTTGTGAATGAATTATTGGAATATTATCTCAAATAAAATAAATGCTACTAATGATTTGATTTGAGATATTGTGCAGATATTAAAATGACAAATCGGTTCAAGGCTACAAATATGAGTAGGAGATCCAAATCAAATCAAGTTAGCAAATCAAATCTGCCAAATTTAGGAGCAAATTGAAGATTTTCACAACTACAAAAATAAAACAATATTTTCAAGATTTTATCGTCGAAAAGATCTTCTAAAATCGAGAGAAGAAAGAGGGAAAAATCTGGATACGCAGTCTTACCAATAGGCGGCAGTTCAACGGCCATATGAAGCTATAGGAGGCGGTTCCGCGGTCAATTAGTGGCCGTTTGATGAACTTTTTCATGGGCATGATCATCTTTTCACATATATCGAGATGAAATATAGGGTTTTAAGTTTCAGAGCCTATATAAAGGACCGAGCAGCAATCTAAGGTTTTCAATCTAGGGTTTTTAGTTTTGTTTAGCACTTTTAGTCAATTAAATTCTGTAATACAAATTTTTATTAATAAAAGATAGAGTAATTTTTATTTCTTATCTTCTTACTTTTCTGCAATTTATTTCTTCACATTTAATTTTAGTAGTTAAATTGAATTGTTTTTATTAATGGATTTCATCTTCTTCCCTCTTGTTCTCATTGATTTTGAAGCGATGATGCTAACAAAAGAAACTCCTTGCTTTTCGTAAGGGATCTTAAAAGCCAGTTTTATAATATATTTCTCAAATTCTTTTCTATTAACTCGTCTAAAACAAAATTAATAGTTTATCATTTCCCTGTGGATGACCCATTCTCACTATCGGTTGGTTATTTGTGACACCATTATTGATTGCGGTAACTAGGACACATAAAAACTCAAATTTTTCACAAAAATCAAATGACAGTGAAATCCTCCCCCAAATTTGTTCTTGACTCACAATCGTGCAAAAATTTCTTTTCCTTCAAGAGCCATTTTAAAAATATTTCTCTCCCCCCCCCCCCACCCCCAAACTTGAGTTTTCAAAATTTTCGGAAAGGTTTTTTCGTTTTTTTTTTGTAAGAAAACAAAATATATACAAAAAAATGCTTCCCCAAACTTAATTAAAACCGTGTTTCCACTATTTAAGCATTTGAAAGTCAAAATAAGATAGGAGAAAATCACATTGGTATATACAAAGCTTTACAAAGCCCAAAAATCAACACCAACTATTCAAATATTTTATCAAGATAACACCATGGTCGGTGAAAAATAGTGTAACAGATAGATGTGAAGAAGACTCGAGATTGTATATAAATGGAGATTGTATCATGTCTCGAATAGAAGAAACAGAAATGAAAGTAACGATAAGATATGATGTGGGGGGGGAAGATAAAAGGTGCAATCGAAAGGTTTTACGTCTCGGTTGGTGGAGACGAAAAAGTGAGTGTGAATGAAAACGAGAATGTGAAAAGATAAGGAATGGGTGGAATAGTCGCATTCTCGTATGTGATAAGAAGAAGGGGTGGCGGTCCAACTTCTTTGGCCTTAAAAGGAGGCGCACAAATTTCCGGTGGAGGTTGATTCATCACAGCATCCAAGTCTTCAAGGAACGCGAGTTTTTCGGCGAAAATACTTTCGAAACTTTCATCGATATTCCGAATGATGATCTCATCGGAAAGAAAAGTATTGATATCCATATCGGTAGAATAGACAGATTCACTAGGAATGTTGAAAGTTTCAAGGTCAATGTGTTGCGCACCAGAATTCAAAACACTTGATTCATTAGAAATTATGGAGGTAGGAGACTCAAAAATATCATCTCCGTCATTCGCAGAAAAGTCTAAATCAAGTGATTTTTCAAGAATCATAGAACTCGAAATATTGGAGTGTGGTTCATCAAATCTCGGTGGAATTAAAAGAAGATGAGAAGAACCAAACAAAGTATGTAATGAAATGGGTAAACGAACTTGGGTGTCGAGCATTGTTGATCTAGATGTGGGAGATAAAAACTGAATATCGTTTTGCATATCGGATAGGTTGGTGGTAAGAATAAGATAGGTTAAATTTATAGGAAGATGTTCACATTCAATTGAAGGAACATGATGAGTCAGGGAATCCAACTCATCCAACATAGCGAGTTCATCTTCAAAGATATTCTCAACACCAATCTCACTAGCACTGTCAGTCAAACCAAACAAATAGTTTTTTTAAAAATTCATCAATTATATTATCCTCAATCGATGGATCCATAGGTTCACTTAATAGAATTGAAAGGTTTGAAATGTCAAGTATAGTCAGATAAAAATCAATTTGATTTGGAATGGTGTAAGGCTCTTTTTCACACTTATGATTGGAAAAGTCAAATATATTATTCTCGGGCACCTCATCACTAGATTATTAAGCGGTTGAACATCAAATACATTCGGTTGGATTTCTGGATGAAAGGTGTTGAGATCAAAAGAATTGGTTTTAGGGTGACTATGAGGGATCCCTGGTTCTTTCTCACTACTCAATTCCAACTCTAGTTCAAAACTAGACATGGTTTGTGAAGAAGTTTTAATGAAGGATTCTCTTTGAACCGTGGAACTTCCTAATTGATGTTCAGAAGTATTGTCTAGATAAGGTGCAAAAGTTGAGTATGGTTGAAATGTGTTTAATTGTTGGTTACGTGCGAGTACAATGTGTTCCGCAATAGAAATAGGTTTACAAATTTCCACATTAGCCTCAAGAGAAGTATCAGCATGAGAGAGTATGAAAATTTGGTACTATTGATAAGAGTTAGAAGGGTGTATCCAATTTTCATAAATAGGATTAGGATCAATATTGTGATATGAAAAAAATTGAGATTATTTGAATTGTTGGCGACTGGTTTTTGCAATTTTCTCAGCAATGGTCATAGGTTTAAAAGTTGCTGTATTCACCTCAAAAAGAGTATCAACGTCATATGAAAATGATTGTAATTGTTGTCCTAAGGGTTTTGGAGTAGTGACGGGTATGAAACTTTAGTTACGAGCCTTCGCAATATGCTTAGAAATGGAAATGAGTTTAAAAGTTTCCTCACTAGCCGTAAAAGGGTTATCAACATAAAAAGATATTGAATTTTGACAGGGTTGATAGAAATTTGAGTGAAATGTCCAACTGTTATTTCTAGAGCCCTCTATTTTATCACTTAAAGAAATGGTGGAGTCGGAAGTTCTACCAAAGCAATAACGCTATAAAGAAATATTTGGTTGTGTATAGCAAATCTCGCCAAGAGTTGATCGGTTTGGGTTACCCATCATAAGAGAAGTGAAAAGAATTTGAGATGAAAAGAAAAGAGAATGAAATGGTAAGTTTTTTTAAAGCTTTTTTTTTGTTTTTTTGTTGATTTTTGAAATTGTTTTGCTGGGAAAGAGGGACTCGACTCAACCAATCACAAACGTGCGCAAACAATACCTAGAATTAGGGTCACCTAAGTCAAATCACTAGACCGCTCCTAGACTTCCAAAAGACAAGACATAGGATAAATCCTCTATCACCTCTTTATCAATCTTACAGCCAGATAAGTACCAGGTAAGTGGGAGATATCCTCTATACGAATCACCGAAAAAGCGGGCCTAATTAAGTAAACCACTCGCCTTAATCATATTTGCCTTAGACACCACAAGAAAAATGCAGATAAGCAATAGATCACCCACGACCATCCCTATCCTAATTGAGTGTGATTGTCCTTAAAGACTTGGTCTATATATTTTTTATTAATGTAGGGTGATGCGTATACTTGTTTGTGATTTTTGTGACTTATAAAAGGTAATGAACTCCCCACATAATCTGAATTTTGTCTCTTAATGTCCGTTTTAAATATGCAGAGAAACAACAATTCAAAATCTAAAACCTAAAACACGAAAAAAGATTTTTTTATTTGCGGCGCTATTTGCAAAGAATCCTGCAGATAGAAACAGTTTATTGGAGTTTCAGAAGAGAGAGGAAGAAGAGTAAATGATACCAAAAAAATTTGGAGGCCTGAATCCACTAATTGGCCGCGGTTCCACCGCCGTATGGTGAGATCTCGTCTCCAAATTTTGGCACTAAACTCCACTATTTCTTTGCTCCTATTTGACAGTCTCTGAATCTTTGTTGGTTCGCTCCAAGTGCTCCAGATTTCATGCAAAACTCACACAAGAATCGTTAAAAATACAAGATGCGGTTTTTATTTTATTTTTACTTATTTATTTATTTTGTTTTTTTAGAAATCAAGCCGAATAATAAGAAAAATAATACTATCGTCTCCCCGGCAACAGCGCCATTTGATTGTTGTGAAAAATTTGAGTTTTTATGTGTCCTAGTTACCGCAATCAATAACGGTGTCGCAAATACCTAGCCGATAGTGAGAACGGATCGTCCATAGGGAAATGGTAAATTATTAATCTTATTTTAGACGAGTTAATAGAAAAGGATTTGAGAAATATATTATAAACTAGCTTTTAAGATCCCTTACGAAAAGAAAGGAGTTTCTTTTATTAGCATCATCGCTTCAAAATCAATGAAAACAAGAAAGAAAAAGATGAAATCTATTAAGAAAAACAACTCAATTTAACTACTAAAATTAAATGTGAAGAAATAAATTACAGAAAAGTAAAGAGATAAGAAATAAAAATTACTCTGCATTTTATTAATAAAAATTTGCATTACATAATTTAATTGGCTAAAAGTGCTAAAAAAACTAAAAACCCTAGATTGCTGCTCGGTTCTTTATATAGGCTCTGAAACTTGAAACCCTAAATTTCATCTCGATGTATGTGAAAAGACGACCATACCCATAAAAAAGTTCATCAAACAGCCACTAATTGACCGCGGAACCGCCGCTTATAGCTTCATATGGCCGCTGAACCGCCGCCTATTGGTAAGATCGTGTCTCCAGATTTTTTTCCTCTTTCTTCTCTCGATTTTATGAGATCTTTTCGACGATAAAATCTTGAAAATATTGTTTTATTTTTGTAGTTGCGAGAATTTTCAATTTGCTCCTAAATTTGGCGGATTTGATTTGCTAACTTGATTCGATTTGGACCTCTTACTCATGTTTGTAGCCTTGAACTGATTTGTTAGCCTTGAACTGATTTGTTATTTTAATACCTGCACAATATCTCAAATCAAATCATTAGTAACATTTATTTTATTTGAGATAATATTCCAACAATTCATTCACAAATAAATTACTTAATGGTTAAGAAATTCAAGGATATTTGATATGATATGATATGCACCATTAATTCCAAATTATATTAATTATAATTTAAGAAACATATGACAAAATCTTTTTTTCACAAAAACCCACATATGTTCTTGAATTACAAATAACACCATTTAGTAATTAATAATAGAAAAAATGATCGTAAAAATGTGCAATAAATATGACTGATCAATGTGCTTGACTCCGGCATGACTTATCGGGTTATTAGGGGTCTAACGTTATCCACCCCTGGACCCGGTATGTGATACTCTTAGACGAAGAGACCGGACTGTACAGAGATTGTCACATTCAAACTCAGTTGGGTACGGAAGGACTTGATTGTCGACCTCCCTTTTGGCCGATAACTGGGTAGCCGTTACGTACAGCTAGCGCCGCTAATGTGCTTATAGTTTTAGATTTATCCAGTAAATCATTGCCGGAGTATTTTCGAGTCCTTAGATTTCAACACAAATGGCTTTTCCGGTTCAGACGATATGATTTAGAGGTCGTATATTGATACGTGCATGGGTCCGATTAAATATGTGTACTGGCTACATAGACTTTAATTGGATGGCTGATAATACTAGCCGACTTAGAATTAAGCCGGATTATTAAATCAAGTATTTAATAATATATATATATATATATATATATATATATATATATATATATTCTAGTATTATATTCACTGTTCATTTTATCTCTTTTGGCTATCCGTATTTTTACGCGTATATATAGTTGATACATATACCGGGTATTATGTATTTATACATAGATGCTTCTAAAAGGTGGACAACTCATTATTGATTTTCCATTTAGGAAAATCAAAAGAAATGAGGTGGAGGGAAAGCATGGTTGAGTATGGGTGAGAGGAATGGCACACTATATTTTATTGGAAAAATGGTTTCATATTTTTTCATGGTTGGAAAAATCTTATTCACTTTCTCACCCATTTTGGTTTTGCTCATTCTCTCTCATCCTCTTCCCTTCCTTCTTTTCATGGGCTTCCATGCTCTCTTAAGTGATGAAAAGAGATAGAAAATGATATTAGAAAATTCCTACGTCCCGACACTCCATTTCTAGCAAGCTTGGAGCGTCGGTTTCTCCACTATGTGAAGCTGGAGCTTGGATTGATTTTTCTCGGGTGGATCATCTTCGACAAGGACGGCCGCCTCTCAAGCATGTTCCCGACGGCCTATGAGAAGCTTAAAGGGGTCTTCAATAATTGGATGGATACGCATCAAATATTGTAATGCTTAAACTTTGCATGCTTAGTTTTCTAATTTAGTATTTGGAACGATCGCTAGGGATTAGTTTCTAGTGATCCCTGTAAATTTTTTGTTTTTCGATTCCGCATCGACAACGGTTGTAGCAGTAAGGGCACTAGGAATTTTAAATTCTTTCATATATTTGCTATTTTATGTTGATGATATGTTGATAACAGCAAGATATATAGTTACTATTAGATTTTGAAGGAACGGTTGAAAGACAAGTTAGAGACCAAAGATTCGGAAGCGGCCAAGAAAATACTTGTTATGGAGATTAAGCGAGATTGCAAAGGAGAAAAGCATATTTATCAACAACGATATGTTTAGAAAGTTTTGGAGCGTTTCGGTATGGCAGACGCTAAATCATTAAGTACTTCGTTGGCGGCTCATTTAAAACTTTCAGCTCGTTCATCGCCGGAAACAGAGCATGAGATTAAATATATGTTGAATGTTCTATATGTGAGTGCGGTGGGTAGCGTTATATATGCCATGGTTTGTACACGACCCGATATTTCACACGCCGTTTGTATTGTTAGTCGCTATATGGCATCTCCTGGCAGAAGCCATTGGCAGGCGGAGAAATGGATATTACGATACCTTCGAGGTACGTCTGACATGGGGTTGGTGTTGAAATAGAATGACGAAAATTTAGTTGGATTCAATGACTCCGATTATGTGGTTGATCTTGACAGACGCAGGTCGATCACCGATTATATGTTCTCCTTAGGAGGATGTGTCATTAGTTGGCGTGCTTCTTTGCAACCTACGTTAGCGTTGTCTACGACGGAGGCAAAATATATGGCCATTGTTGCGGCCGTTAAGGAGACAATATGGTTGAAGGGACTATTTTCGGAACTTGGTATTCCAAAAGATACCATAAAATTCTACTGTGATAGCCAAAGCGCTATTCACTTGACGAAAGATCAGATACATCATGAGAGGACGAAGCACATCGACGTAAGTGGTTCATACAGGAAGTCGTTGAGAAAGAAGAGATTATTGTGAAGAAGGTTAGCATAGAGAACAATCTGGCTCATATGTTGACGAAGTCTCTTTCAGTTATTAAGTATGAGCAATGCTTAAACTTAATTGGAGGGCGTCGCGCTCATTTGAGTCCTTAAAGGGTTTTTTGGTGAAGATGGAGCTGTTATTATTTTGATAGAGTTTGTGGAATGCGAGGCAATGTGGAGATTTGTTAGATATGTGTTGGGCCTCAGTCCTTGCTCATGGAACAAAATGTCATACGGAACAAAGTGTCACGCCAAAGGGTGGGGGCACCTTTTGAATCTATGGAGGCCACCTCTTAAGTCCGTGGGACCCACTGTACAACAATGGGGAATCTTCAGAATACATTCCGAAAGAGGGCAGATCTATACTATAAATGGAATGATACCACTCTTCAATATAGAAGCGCCTTTTAAGTGAATCGGCACTATAGAAGCTTGAGAACTCCGTAATTAAGCGTGCTCGAGCCAGAGAAATTCTGGGATGGGTGACCTCCTGTGAAGTAGCCCTGGTCGGGTTCGGTTCGCTCCGATGGACAAAACCGTGCGGATTCGGCCAGAACGGACAATACCGTCTTTATTGGTGGTGGGGCGTGACATAATGGTATCAAAGCCGGTCCCTCAATAGTAGGTCTATAGTTCGACGACAAACTATTGTTCAAAGGTGGGAAGGATATCGGGCCCCGGTCCTTACTCACGGAATAAAGTGCCACGCCAAAAGGCAGGGCCACCTCTTGAATATGTGGGGCCCACTGTAGAACAATGGGGAATTTTCGGAATACATTCCGAAAGATGGAAGATCTGTAATATAAATGGAATAATATCACTTTTCAATATAGAGGCGATTTTTAATAAGTGAACCGGCACTATAGGAGCTTAAGAACTCCGTAGTGAAACGTGCTCGGCCTCCTAGAAAATGGCCCCTGGTCGGGTCCGGTTCGTTCCGAAGGACAAAACCATGTGGTTTCGGTTAGAGTGGACAATACCGTCTGTGTTGGGGATGGGTCGTAACAATATGCCTCATATATAGATCCCTAAAGATTTCCTATTTTGAAGGTCTGAGTTTATCTACAGGGACAGACGTTTGGCAGTCTCAGCGCCAGACGTCTGCCTCTGCTCTGTATGCACGAGCATACTGTAGTTCAGACGTCTGCCAGTGCTCTGCTATTTTGGATGGGAAATCCAGACGTCTACTTATTCCTTGTACAGACGTCTGGTAGATGCTCTAGAGTTTCGTGATACAATAGCAGACGCCTGTCCATTCCTTGTGCAGACGTATTCCTTACTGGGCCGGGCGATATTTCGTTTGTTTGGAAATTAGGTTTTTAGGAAAATCTTTTGTATACTATTTATATAATAATTTGTATTAGCCCTAAATCTGATAGCCTATTGTTAATTTGAAAGAACCCATTGTTATTTTGAGAGAGCTAGGGTCTTGAGAGGTATTGATATTCTCCATCGATTTGTACTGTTTCGAATATTTGTTTATTAATAAAGTTTCGCTTTCGTCTATTTGTTTTGTGGTTAGTTTTCATATTTCTATATTCCCTGTGGTTTGATTTTCTTCTCGTTGTCGATTGTGTGTTTACTTCGTGATTGTCTCATATTCGCAACATTTACAAAAAGATGGGTTAATAAAAAGAAATTAGGGTTTATAGGTGATATGAAAATAAATTTGGCGATAATATAGAGAAATATCGAGTGGGGAAAAAGAACGTAACAGAAGATTTTCTATGTTCTGATATCTTAGCGAATTTTAAAGGGAATTTTTAAAAGGGTATTTTTGGAAGTGCATATACATATAAGGTATACAAGTTAGGGTTTGGTTTTCAAATAACTTCAAAGCATACTTTTTGGAGTTTACCACAAATTTGGAGTGAGTTTTAAAATAAGTCACTATTTTTAAATGGGTCAGGAACTAATATTTAATTAGCCAAAGTCCCTTTTCCTATTATTTACATCATGATATATGTTGATATCATTCTGAGTCTAAGATGGTTAATAAATAATATTTATTTCCATGGGCTATTTTCTAGGTGTCTAATGGACCGGGCCATCCACGGGCCGACCCGGCCTGGCTCGATCGCCACGTGGCAGGCCCGGACCGGTCTGACCAAGGCCAAGGCCCGGCCCTTGACCGGGCTGGGCCAACCGTTGGCGGCCCGAAGGCCTGGCCAACCCGACCAAATTCATTCAAATTTGAATTTGACCGTTTGGCTTTGGGGTGTTTTTTTGAGGTGGAGGCCAATCAAATTCTTAGGATGGGTTTTTTTTTGAATTGGGATGAGTTTTTTAATAAAGAGGGAAAATTTGAATTAGAGTGGGGGTTGTAAAATTATCTATAACCGCCCCACTCAAAATTCTACATTTTTATACCCCTAATCCAAAACTCTATAAATATCCATCTACATTTCTCATTCTTCTCACAATTCACAACAAAAAAAATTTCAATCTCCCAATCACACTCTTTAATTTCTGAGAAGTTTACTGTTAAAATTGGTCTCACGCAATCTTCATTTCCGCAGTCTCAATCTTCACTTCAGTTTCATTAATTTGATTCTGCTATTTGGAATCGGTTTTTTTTGTATTGATTATATATTTTTCTCGTATATTTTTTATCATCTCTCTTTCTCTGTTACTAATTTTTTTAATTAAGAATGTCATGTTCATCTTCAAAAGAGAACAGGAGTGCTTCATCTTCACAAATACATTCATTTCAAATCGATATGGATTCACAAGAGAGACAGAGATTAACCAATGTGCTACAAGCTAATTTTGATTCTTATTTTTCTAACTATGAATCTTTTAATTATGAAATTCCTGCTATGTCATGAGGTAATGTTCCTGAAGAAGTTCATGCTCCTATTGTTCCTGAAGCAAGAGCTTCTGTCCCTAAAGATAAAAGAGCTAAAAGTTCTAATGTTTGGAAACAATTTATAGTACAAACAATTGCAGATAAAGACGAGCGGGAAGTTTGCACTCATTGCCAAGCAGATTTTACTTGTGCCACTTCAGGTGGAACTATCCATTTAAAAAGACATTTAATCAGATACGAAGAAGCAAATTCTCGGCAGACGACTCTATGTATGTCGTCTAACTCTTTAACTAGTTTTTCTTATTCGTAAGATAGTAATAGAAGAGAACTTTCAAAATATATCATATATGCTGAACAACCATTTGGTTTTACAGAAAACAAAAAATTCGATAGATTGGTAAAAAAATGCATATAATCCAGCATTTCATAGAGTACCCAGAACAACACTTAGAAGTGATATTTTAAAAAATTTCATGATAGTAAAGCAAATTTGATTGATATTTTTGCAAATCTTAAGAGTAAAATTGCATTAATTTCTAATCTTTGGACTATAAAATGGGGTATGAGTTATATTTGTGTTACACTACATTTAATTGATAATGATTGGTTTTTACATAAGAGAATTATTGGTTTTCCAAAGATGGGGTATTCACATAATGGAAATAATATAACTACTGTACGTGAATATAATATTCAAAATAAATCAGTTTCTGTTAGTTTTGATAATACTATTAATAATTTCTGTTATAGCAATTTTAAAAAAATAATTTAAATATTGTTTTGAATGGAGAATTATTTCATCAAAGATGTGCATGCCATGTTTTAAATTTAATTATGCATGATGGTCTTAGTATAATTGGTCCTCATTTAGCGAAATTTAAAGATGCAATGATATTTATTGAAATCTCTGGACCCCGAAAATAAATTTAAGCAAATTTGTACCCGGTTAAATTAAAAATTTAGATCTTTCAAATTCAACATTCCAACTAAGTGGATTTCCACTTATAAGATGTTGAAATATATTTTAAAATATCAGGAGTCCATTACTTTATTTTATGAGGAATAAATGCCCAAAAATAATTTAGAGGATTATGATTTGTTTGTTTTTGAATATGTTTTGAAATTTTTATAAATATTTTACAATGCAAATAAATGTTTGTCTGATATTTATTATCCTGCTACATATTTAGCAGTAGAATAGTTATTTTATATTAGTAAGATAATTAATGAGCATGTAAATGACCCTGAAAGTGCATTTATTAGAATGTTACATAGAATGCTTACGAAATTGAATAAATGTTGATGAAAAGTTCCTGTATTGTTTTGTTTGACTTCTGTTTTTGATCCTATACTTAAAAAAGATAATTTATTTTTTTATTAGATGGATACCTTGAAAATTTAGATACTGATATAAGGGATTATAAAAATATTTTAGATTCTTATTTGCATGAATTATATGTCATATATGATACACGGTACGGTCAAAAATGAACTTCTTCTTTATCTTTCTCTTCACAGTAAACTTCCAAAAAAAAATGTCACGCCCCGCTTCCCAAAATACGGGATACGAGGGATGCCTGGGCAAACCATGCTCCTACGGTCAAGGAATAATCCCGCCGTAGTCACACTTCGGCTTCTAGCATTATATGGTAATCAGTAAACACAGCACAGAAGTAAAGGAAATACATCACTAGTTATTATATAAACTTTCATTGTTCACAATTTGCAACAAAACAAAGAAAAGAACTACTAACCAAGTGCGAATACAAGGTTTCTTTAGGGAAAACAGTAAAGGTACTGGAGGCACGACCGTCTAAATCTCTGCAAGCTCGAAGGGCAGGTCTGACTCCTGAACTGGTTCTTTCTCAAGGTCTGAGCAGCATACTCAGGTCGTCAGAGCGACATAATAGAAATATTATAATAATAATAAGAGACAAGAAAATGAAAGTAATAACGGTGGAGATAAAATGTCGGTAGTCAATATGTCACTAACTGATGCAATGTATGATCTGTGTCCCTATCGGTCTCTAAGTCACTTTTGAAATCGAGTTGTTGAAAGGAGGATCATGTTTAACGAGGGTTTCGTACGTACCCGAGACTACGGCCCGCTGTTGCCCGGGACATAACCCTGTCAGCCGGACCGCTAGGCCCCACCTAATATATATAAGAGTCGTTGTTCGAATAATCATCCTCTAAATCACTGACCTCGCTAAATACAACTCCCTTTCCACTTCAATTTCCCCTTTTTCCCCAGGTTTCACTATTCATGAATATGGGCCAGTTGTGTACAAGTACGCATCAGTAACACGATTTTATTCACTGTTCACTGTATGGTTCATTGTCACGAATCACTCACTATTCACTGGCGTACCTGACACAACCACACTGATACCGTACTTGTTCAACAATGCAATATACACGGAGAATTAACATGAATATTCACTATCACTAGAGGTCTTGTAGTCGAGTAGAACTATGAATCATGCCGCTAAATAGTTTGTGTGCAGTACACATCGTTATGCATCTTATGAATATAGAAAATTCATATTAAATCATGCATTCATAATTAAGCAAAAATATACAAAAGAGGTAATAAGTAAACTCAGTCGGCAGTTCAACAAAATTGATTTCAAGTCAATCGGGTTTCGGGTTCGCAAGTTACAGTCATTTCATTTTAAGTGTCCGCTGCTGGAATTTCAGTTCCTGAACTGAAGGTCCATTTCGCAACACAGTTTTCACCCTGTTGGGATCAAAATTAGGTGACGCTATAGTTAAACAAAAATTAAGTTTATCAGTCAGGTTTCCAACGCACCAGATGGATCGATAATATCCATGATGTACTGGAAGTTATGCATTGTACAATAAAGGGGTATACGTTCTGTCCCTGTTTGGGACTGCTATATGTTCTGTTGATTTAAAATACAGTTTAAATAGTAAACGACAGTAGAAATGAATGAAATCACTTTCATTGGTTATCTAATAGATTTATATTATCTATGGTATAGGGTTCCGCATTATAACGTTTTCATACAGCAGAGTGAAAGCATTACAAAACAAGAATCGACAACTAGAGCTGCTCTCTGGACTGCAGTCCAGAGCCGCACTCCGAACCAGTTTCCACCACCTTTTTAGCATAGAAACAGATTAAAACTCTTATGGGGTTCTAGGTCGTCGAGTTGGCTTCGATATGAGCCCTCGAACGCTGATTTGTACTCAATTAACTGTGAATTTTATGAGTTTCAGGTACGGGAAAAATTTCAGTTTTACGGGTCTAAATGGGAAAGGCCTATCACGTCATTAAAGATCGTATTTTCCAGCCAAATCATAACACAACGTTCGTTATTACTCAGGCCATCATATGTGATTAGTTTCCGTCAATTTAACGGGATTTTCCATTCGGATTTTGCATCGAACACTTGCATAATATTAATTCGCACGAAAAGTATAGATGGAATTTATTGGCATTTGAATTGTAATAGATAAAGTTAGCATGGAGAAAGCGGTATACTTGCCTGACGACGCGTTGATGACGGTACGGTAGCGGCAACGGCGCGATCGCGACACACGCGCGGCTAGGGTTCACAGCCTCGGCTCGAGCTTGAAGATGGAGCTGCTGCGACTAGAGCTTGGGTGTGAACGAGAAGGGACCAGCAGGCATCGAGTGCAGAGGGTGTTGGCCGACGATGACTCCGGGGGTACGGCGAGGGTTGCAAGGTGGTGGTGCTGTCGAGGGAGGTTGAGGAGCTCGGTGGTGGAGGGAGGTGGTGAAAGGAGAGGTCGTAGTGGCCGAAGATGGTTGAGGTGGTCGCTGGCAACAGAGGAGGAGCTCGGCGGGTTCGTCGGCGAAGGAGGTTGATGGCTGGAGATGCTCGCGGTGGAGGTGCAGTGGGTTCGGTTGTGCAGTCGGGGGTGGAGAGAGGTGGAGGGGCTCGATGTGGTGTTGGAGTGGTGATGAGGGAAGGAGAAGGAGAAGGAGGTGGGGCTGTTGGGGAGAGAGGTCGGCGTGCAGGTGAAGGTTTGAGGAGGAGGCAGGGGTGCAGTGGAAAAAGGAGGCAGTGAGGGTGAGGGGCTCGGCCTTGTATGAGGGAGAGAGGGGGACGAGGTCGAGAGAAGCTTCGCGAGCGCGAGCGCGCGCGAGGTCGTGGGTCAAGGAGTGGGGACGTGGTCGCGACGAGGAGCGAGGGCGTGGGAACGAGCGGCGACGTGTGGAGGAAAGAAAAAGAGGCGGGAAAAATAAGAGGGGTGGGGAAGAAGAAGCGGGTCGGGTAAAAAGGGTTGGGTCAGGTCGGTAAGGGACTGGGCTGGGCCGGGATGGGTTTTCTTTTGGGCTTTTTAGTTCAGGCAAAATTTCAGAATTAAAAATATACATAAGCATCTAAATTCATACACAAAATATAGAGAAAAATAGAAAACAATCAAGGGAACTTGGAAAATATGGGAAAATTTTTATTTACGGAACTGGAAATTTACAAGAAATATTTCAGTTTTTGCAGCAGAAAAAACAAAGAACAACTGTTTCTATTTTTTCTATTTATAATGAGCCTACAATCTATTTGCAAACCGATTTCAATAATTTTCTCACCGCAGATTAAATAGATAATTTTGATATTTTGGATTGGTGGAAAATACATGAACACGTGTATCATGTGCTTTCTGCCATGGCTCGTGATTTACTAACAATTCCGGTGTTCACAATAGTTTTGGAGCCTGTTTTTAGTGTAGGCAACAGAGTTCTGAGCAACAATAGAGCGGGGCAGTCGGATGACGCATTGGAGATCACAGTGTGCCAAAAATATTAGAACGATACAAAAGATAGACAACAATACGTTAAGAGAATTGAAGACTCCGACACCGATGAAGAGTAAAGACCGATAGGAGATAACCAGTTAGTTTTTTTTATTGAATTGTATTATTAATTTTTTTGGCAATTGTATGTGGGGTAAGATTTACCGATTTATGCTCTCCCTCAAAATATTTTTTAATTAATAAAATATTTAGGTCTGTCTCGAGACCTATACGAAGTTTGGGTAAAAAAAAATTCCAAACTTTTTTTCATAAAAGTAAAAATTTACTTTAAAAATACTTTTAAAATATAATCAATTTTTTAAACATGCCGGTCCATTTTAGCCGGCCCGACCCAAGCCGGGCCACAGGTCAGGCTGGGTTCGGGTTTGGGGGCTTCGGGACGGGCTTAGGCCCGGCCCGATAGACACCCTGAGGCTATTTCAGGGTTGAAACGCCTGACTTGTGCTGGTGGAATTCGGTCGATCTCATGAATGTCATGCGAAAAAGAACTTCTAACTGAAAGGTGGATAAGGCTAAAAAATACAATGCTATATTCGGGGGCTCAAGAAAAAGAAAATATATATATATATATATATATATATATAATCCTTCCCTATATATATATTTTTTCTATATATATATTGTAATCCTCCCCTACATATATATATATATTTTTCTGTACCCTTTGGGTTCTCTGATATGTCTATTAATTTCTTGATGAATCTCTAGATACATTATATTCGGTTCCTTTTGATATGTGCAAATTTATATGAGACTGATCTTCAATGACCTCCATTTCGTTTTAAAAAAAGAGAGGAAAAAAACAAACAAGAGAAATTGATTTCTGGGCCCAAATTTTGAATCCAATTTATTCAAGAACCCATCATCTCTCAATTTTTATTTATTAAAACGAAAGCCAAAGAGGCCTTCGCGCTCCACTAATTAAAGAAGATTTAATGATTCCGGTACATGAAAAAAAAGGAAAAGAAAGAAAGAAAAGGAACAGAAAAGAAAAACTACAAGGTCATATCAGTAGTCCTGTACAGTTCAAACCCCAAAGATCAAAACTCTCAAATTATTGAAAAGCCCAATTTCTTCAAATGTATTGTTGATGGATATCACAATTTTAACCTCAGATGTATTTTAAATAGAAATTATTTATAGTCCCAAGTTGAAAGTTCTTTATTGTAAACTCAATAACTTTCAAAATTTTGAAAAGAAAAATCTAAAATATAATTTTAAGTCGGCCTAATGATTTCCCATAAACCATAAAATTCGATAAAATATGTTATGATTGTAGAAAAATGATTAAAAAACATTAAATTCTTTACTTTTAAAATGCAAGCGTTCTATGATGTATGTTCTGGTTTGTTAACTCAGTTACAAATTTTAAGATTTACTGAGCAATATTTTTCTCAAAAAATATTTATTGAGCAATGTTATTATTTTTCATACCGTCTCTTTTCGTCTGTAATTTTATGGTGGTTGTGACATAACCATCCACTAGTTATGATCAAATAATGCCATATGGACACAAACGGCCACATAAGCCAAGAGAGAGAAAATAGAGAGATAAAGATTTGTTTAGATAAGAACTAGATTAATTTAGAAGTTAATGTTTTTTTCTCTCTTCGTCCCATAAATTAGTTCTCTCTTATAATAATAGATCATCCTCCATAATTTCTTTTTTTTTTTCATTTTCTAGCGTAGAAAACCAGAATAAAATTTAAAAATAACTCAGAAATTAAAAATCCATAAATAAAAGTCTTGATCCCTTGAAGCTATATCAAAATTGAGGGGGAAAACTAACTTGTAAATTTAGTATGCATAAAAGAAATAACTTGATCCATTTAAAGTTATATCAAACTAGACGGTGAAAAAAGGAAAAGAAAAATAGTTTATAATTTTAGAATTCATAAAAGAAATGTCTTGATCTCTCGAAAATATAAACTTTAATTTTTCATTTATAACTTTAATCTAATGTTTCTTTTCTTGTTTCCTTCTTATTTTTTTTAAATCTTTTTCTTCTTCTTTTTTTGCTTACATGGGGAGGATAATTAAATTGTTTACTTAATTTTATCATGTACTTCCTCAAATTCGTATGCTAAAATGATTAAAAAATTCGTTTTTACTTTTCAATATACTGAATTTTTACTGGACTTTATTTTCTTAATCTTTGTCAATTTGCTTTTGTTTTGGTAACTTTCTTAAAAGTCATCCATAATATGCAAGAATTGAGAACATCATTAAATTGATAGTTCAGATAAATTGAATTTCAGAAGACTTAAATTGATATTCGTTAGATATTGTAAAGCTCAATAATCAAAGTAGAATACAATTATGTATTTGAGGAATATGAAATTGTAACTTAACCTTTAACTTATTGAAAAATGTCATTTCTCACTAAGCTGAGAACACCAACTATAAAAGTATTTTGGATCCGTTATTGACCTCAAATGTGTAGATTTATCATGATCTTAATTTTATAAACTTGGTATATTTCATGAATATGAACATTTATTTGAATCTATGTAATTTCTCATTAATCCGAGCCATAAATCTATTAGCTATTGCCTACTCATGAATTGTTTTTTATAATGTTTTCCTTTTGTCTTCGACAGTCAAGTTCATCTCTATGGGTGTTCTTCCCTTGATTTGACGAATCTTGAATGGATTTTGATTGCTTTGGATGTCAATTGAGGTTTGACATATAATTATAATTATAAAGGGTTCTTCTGATCAAAAGGATGATTAGATTTTCTTGTACTGAAACATGTATAATATTGTGAAAAGGAAAACAATTTTTTTTGAAAATTTCATGATATTTAAGTGTCATATATGGTGAAGAATATTGAAGACCCGAAATAATATTTTATTTTTGAAAATTTCATGATTTTCTTATCAATCAAAATATTGGAAAATAGAAATTTAAATAAAAAAAAATTTAGAAAAAATATTGAAAAACGAAGGGAATTTTGTACGGTCCGTAATTTTCGTGTGCTATAACAGAAAAATTTTTGAAAAAAGAAGGGATTTTTTTGGTGAGATTTTTCAAATTTTCACGGTTTTCGTATGCAATGAAAATATTTGAAAAATTAAAGAAAAATGACGAAATATTTGCAAGTTAATCTTTCATATATTTTACATATAAAGTCAAAATTTTGAGATGTTGCAACTTTTAAATCATATAATAAGAAATTTTTTAATTGATATTATTTTTCTTGATTTTGAAGTTTGGATTTTGTACCTATGAATTGCACAAGGGTCCTTGCTAGTTTTTTTTTCTTTATGAGATCATCGACCCACTTCGCGGATCGAACATGTGACCTCGTACATTGAAAGGAAATTAATACCAACTAATCCGTAACGTCTGTATTTTCCGAATACATAATAAAGGCTTTTACAATTTTTCCTTGGGTCAAAATAATTATTTTAATGCATCCTTTGTTGGAAAACACTTTTAAAAGGTTTTTTCATATTTAAAACTAATTAATATAATTTTTAAGAATTTAATTTGAATTTTTAGAAAGGAAAAAGAATTTATGAAAATTATTAAAGAATGAAAAATAAATTTAATTTTATAAATAAAAATTATAAAATGAAGAAAACATTATTTATAATTTTTTCTAGAATTTATTTAGATTTTTCCGATAATCAAAACTATTTTTAAAGCACTTCTAATTAAAGAAAAGGATTTATTTTAAAAAGAGGATTTATGCAAAAAAATATTTTTAGAAGTAAAAATTATTAAAAAATGAGAAAATAATTATTTATAACTTTTCTAGAATTTATTTAGATTTTTCCGATATTGAAAGCTATTACTAAAGCATTTTTAATTAAAGAAAGATTTAATTTAAAGAAAGAAAAATTATAAAAAAGGAATTAATTTTTTTTTAATATAAAAAAATATTACAAATGATAAAAAATATTTATGTAAAATTTTCTAGAATTTATTTGGATTTTTTTGCATTTAATGTTTTTAAAAGCATTTTCTATTATGAAAAAGGTTTTAAAACGTTTTATTTAAATAAAAAATATATAAGAAAGGGCATGTAGGCCCCATGCACCTGCGTGGGCACGCCACATTCTGCTACGTGGCGGTAGATTTGCCCACGTTTGCTTAATTTAGGGGAGTTCGTTTAATTTAGGGGAATGGGGTCCGGCCGAATTAGTAATTAATTTATTTGTTCTCAAAATTGGAATTTCCAACTTTTTCTATTTAAACGCCCATTTGCTAATTCATTCTTTTATTCCTCATTTCTTCTCACAAAAATCCGAAAAAAAATACATGCTTCTTCATCTTTTCGACGTCTTCGCAATGGTGTCGTCCAAAAAATCAACAAAATTCCTAGGAGAGAGGGTCTCGTGTTACGGTGCGACTCGACAATTTCTGACTTCATTTCTTTTACTCATTCCAAAGAAAGGATTCTCAACCGATCTTCTTTGCCTTCTCCGATTATATTCGCCTAAGTTAGTTCCATCATATTCACAACTTTATTTTGATATACAAATTAATATTAGTTGGTCATATTATCTAAAAGTGACAACACCCCATCGATACACTCGTAATAATCATCATACACGCTCTGAATAACCTTTTTGCACACTTATTGCGTAGGGTAGCGTCCTATCCACTTTCTACCTTCCCCCGCCTACGCCAGTGTGCTGCCTAATTTTATTTGAGAAAATACCTTTTACAAGCTGGAATACTGCCAAAATTGAAAATGAACTTCTTGTCCCTAAAATACATTATATTATCACCGTAGACGTTTCAATAAAATACCCTCAAAGTTGCAACTCCGTATTTTACACTAAATACCCTAAAACCCTGAAACGTTATTTCATGTAAAATACCTTAGGTCTTCGAAATGTCCTATTTGCGTTAAAATACCCCAAGTTTCCCAAAACTTACTTTCTACTTAAAAATACCCTAAGTTCTAAAAAGAGATATTTTCATTAAAAGAACAAGTTCCTTAAAAAGTTCTTAAACTCCGTATTTTCACCAAAAGACCCTCAAGTTTCCCAATTCCGTATTTCCAAATAAATACCCCGACTTTTCCAAAAGTCGTATTTTAAAATAAAAACCATAACTTTTCCAAAAGTCGTATTTACAAATAAATACCCCGAATTTTCTAAAAGTCATATTTTAGAAATACCACGTCCTTTTTTAAAGTTTAATTTTAAATAAATACGTTAAACTTTTATATACCGTAAAGTGTTTTTCGTCATCCTGTTGAGATGGATGCGCACGTGTTTCGAGTGTGTATAGATTCTCCCTGTCCCCATGACAGGCAAGGATTTATTGATTGAGAATTCTAATTTCCGGCAGCTGCGGACAAAACTGTTGTTAATTACCCTTCGTTTTGACGCGAGAAAATCTCCGATTGACGGGTCACGTGTATCATGCGAACTCATTCTGTGATATATGTATCGTGCTCGGTCAGCGGGTTGGATGTCAAGGAGGCTAGCATCTCCTTTGCGGGGCTCGAGGCAGCGTCCCGAAACAAAATTCTATTTGAAAGGGGTGACTTGAGTGCATCGGAGAGATCCGAGAAGGGGAAAGGAAAAAGAGTAAGAAGCAAGGGACCCTTTTGTGGGAGGGTCCCGAAAGCAATGGACCCATTGGGGGGTTCTAAAGCGGTGGATCCCATTTAGGAGGTCCCGAAGTCGAGAGCCTCCCTTTGGGGAAGTCCCAAAATCGGGATTCCCTATGGGGGGTTCCGAAACAGGGGACCCTTTTAGGGGGTTCAAGAGGCGGGAACCCCCTTTGGGAGGGTTTCGAAACAAGGGCCCTAAAGGGGGTCCCAAAACAAGGATTCCTAAGATAGGGATCCCGATGCTGAACATAGGGCGTGTCCCTTGTTCGCATGATGGGGAATATGGGTTGCGATACATGTTCCCATGGATTTCATGAGGAGATCCGGCGTCGGCGTGGTGAAAAATATGGGTTTTCATCGAGTTCATTTTTTTGGAAATATACTTGCCAGGGGTGAAGGCCATGGACTTTCACCTTTAGGGTTTATGATCTCCTTTGTTATTCTATTAAATGAAGAAAAGTTGCTTAATTTTTTTATTTTGGTTTTAGATCTTTGAGTTCTTGAAATGGAGTTTTCTTAAAGAGTTGTGTTCTCTTTAATGAGTTGTTTTTGGGTAGAAAAATATGAACAAGATGAGAGAAAACCAAAAAAAAAATCTCTTTTCTTTTCGCTTTCTCTCTCTCTCTTTGAGGAAGAAAATGAAGGAGAAAGAGGCTTGTCTCTTTCTTGATGGAGCCTCAAAGCCCTACCAAATTTTATGAGGCGAGAAAAACTTATCATTTCATTCATTTTGTGGGTTTAAATATCTTTACACATTTGTATATTTGCCCTTGAGTTTTAAATAATTGGCCTTTTGCCTATTTCTTTACATTTTGCACATTTATTTAAATATTACATTATTATAATTTCTTATTTTCTTGGCATAGGGTCCGGCCCTATACTTGAGCTTGGACCAATCTGGACTTAGGCCCACCTGCTTGGACTTGGGTTCAGACGTGGGTCCGGCTTGAATTTGGGCATTGATTCGACAGTAGGGTCCGCTTGCTTTGGTTTGGGCTTACTCTTCGACTTTTGACTTTTTGACTTTGGGTGTAAATTTTGGCCCTAACATATGCCTCGAATTACTTTAATATTAAAGTAATATACCATGAACTGTTATGGAACCCTGGTTACATGGGAATACCCTTTACTTACCTCTTATAAATGGACTTGCTTACCCTTGACATCTTGATTGCGATACTTGACATAACGCATGGAACTCTACATGACATATTATCTTATACGGTTAGCTTTAGACGCGTGAACCCAGGCATGAAGTATTATTGAAGATTCTGATATACGGATGACCTTACTATTGAAAATTCCGATATACGGATGACCATTGCTATTGAAAATTTTGATATTCAGATGATCTTAATTTTGGAATGTGAACCCCCATGTTCCATGCTTAGTAAAGCCGCGTGCTAACACCTACCTGTATCCTTACACAACTAGCCAAGACAAAAGGTAGGATAGTTTGGTTAGGCGAGACTGTATTAATTAGGGTCTCGGATTCCCCCTTCTGGTTAACCATGGTTCCGGAGATGAAATGAGAAACTATTCACTCCTGATTTTTGTTGTTCCGTGATCCAACGGAATAATCGCGAGAACCCGGTACCCTTGCCTACCGAGCTGAAACGTGCACAATATTTAGTAGATACCTGATATCCCTTACCACTACACACATATGACATCATACATCGCACTCACATTATTACTCTATTCTTACATTATCTTTTATGAGATATTCTACCTGAGTATAACTCGCTGACGGACATCTTCTCTCCTTCTGTCTTTTCTGGATGTCCGTTAGACGTAGACGGTGCACTAGATGGAGGAGAAGAGGAAGCGGAACCCATAGCAGGAGACTACGTAGAGTTTGTCTACTTACTAATAGGACTCGTTTCCTTTTTGCTTCATCAGCTGCTCACTTAAGGCTTGCCTTCTTTAGTTTGATGTGATAAACTCTATGTTTATCATACCCCAGTGATGTAATAAGCTTTTATGTTAATGAAATAAATGTTATTGTCTTTATTTTCTGTTTTGATATATTGCCTGCATATTTATTTTACGCATAATGCAACTGTATCGAGTTAGACCACTCTCGATATAGCTAGGTTACGGACCGAGTCGTGTCTCAATTCTATACTTTAGAAAGCGGGACGTGACAGAGCTGAGCACAGTTGGTAGCCCTTGTTAGTTGGAATGAATCTGTCCACATCAATGCTTGGCGTCCAATTGCAATTAATAAAGGAAAAGATAATTACGCAAATAATCTACCTGATTGTAATTAACCTGCCTAATGATATAGTTTGAAATAATTTGCAGCCATTTAATTGAAATGAGCAAATCATATGTCAATTGATTTGCTAATAATTGAAAGGAATTAATTAAAAGACAAGGATCTAATTGATTGCAAAATACACAGAGAGAAGATGACATAGGAGGGAATTTCTTTTTATGGCGTCGAAAAAATACGTCCTCCATATTTTTTCCGACAATCGGCACCAATCATCTCCATTCTTATCATCTAACATGTGGATATAGCAAATTTTATTTGATTCCAACACTTTTTCTTCGTTGATTTAGTGGGTGCAAAATTAAAGGTTTAGCGACAATAGAACTTTTTACATTCCTAAATCAACGGTGAAAAATGGTGGAATCACATGAAATTTGGTTTAAGCACATCTTACATGATAAAGATGATGATGAGTGCCGATCGTTGAAAAAAAATCGTGGAGGATATATAGATTTTTTATGTCAGCTAACGAAAAAACCATCCAGGACATCTTTTTTTCATTATTCTCTCTTTCTCCCTCTCTCTATATTTTTGGACTGGCCCGTGAACCCTAAGCTATGCATACATCACACACAACACTAATCCATAAGTTGACTTGGCTTTTAATTGATTGCAATAATCCATAAGTTGACTTGGCCAATACTACATGGAGATTGAGAACACACGACTCAGATCATAAAAAAATCATAGGTCAATCGATTTGGTACATTTACATAGCTGTCGGCGAGCAACAGAGACGACGACTAGGTACAAGGTTGGTGGGGGTGGCTAGCGACGAGAGACCACGGTTGTAGCCAGCAACAAAGAGAGATAGTCATCGCCGCCGTCGTAGAGTGAGGAGGAGGCGGCCTGTGACGGAGAGCTACGGCCGGTGGCGATCAATAACGGAGGTGACCAACAACGGAGGTGAGCTAGCGTCTGTCGGCTACAACTAATAGTTATAGCACTGATTATATAAGGGGACTAATAAAATTCTCCGAATGGAAGGTATCTCATTTTAAAGGGAGTCTTAAGTTCACATGAAAATTATATATGTCAAAATATGTGTGTGCATGTATAGCAGGGATATGGTAAGACGGTGGGATGACCAATCCAACTATCATCTATTAATCAAAATGACGATCGACTCCATTCATCTTGTTCTACATAACAATCAACATACATGTACAAAAATTTAGATGATTTAGACATTTCAAAGATATGGATATCACGGTCGCAAAATGGATAGTTGTTACGTCATTGTAAAAGTTGCGTACATTGCATACCATTAATTCATCACTTACAAGTCTCCAAATCGTCTGATTTTTCATACACATACATATTTTGATGTGTAGAATATGATGCAAAAATTCGATCGTTGATCCAACGGTCGGATTTGACCATCTCACTTTAAGAATTTAGGCTCCGGCCATGTTGATCTCCATGTTTATAAACATATGTCTACCAATATACATCTCTACTATTATAATACTAAAAGGAGGGGTTCCAAAATTAATGATCCAATTTCAATGACAATTTCATAAAGGGCTAAAATTTCCAACTACGCCCCAACTCTCTCTGATGATGTGGCATTTAGAGCAAAAATCCATTGAAAATTAATCTTTTCCAGTTAAATAATAACCGCTGGGTTACTGGGTACTCCCTCCCTCCTCATGATGTTGCATTCAAGAAGACAAAAAATGCATTGAAAATTAATCTAACTTGATGATACTCGTAAGTGGAGATTCCCCAGATCATGAGACGTAACAGATGACGTGTCGTCCACATAAGCCCAGTAGATTCCTGAGGGCTATGGGCTGGAATATTTATGATGCATTGGGGACATTCTTCGGCTCCTAACCTTCGAGATTGCACTCGACCTTTTGGAGGCCTCTCTTGAGTATGTTCCCTCTTCGTCTAACCACTAGCCGTTTCCCGTATCTGAGCATTCATAGAGTTGAGCTTACTCAGCTCCTAAGCTCATCTCCGAGCTATTCTATAGCCGAGATTTCTCAGTGTCCTTGATTGTCTCCGAGCAATTGTATAATTGAGATTCCTCAGCGTCCCTGTTTGGCCGGGAGCATGGAGCATGAGTGCTCCTGTAACTGCTCCTTGTATCTCGCCATGACGAGATCTTCGCCGATGCACGTCCCGCACCCCATGCTAGCTTATCTCGCCATTAATGGACGTATCCTGCTATCAACGCGAACGTGACGCAGGGGCGTAATGAACGGCGATAATTTCACATCGGCTCGCTCCAATGTGACCCCTATATAAACCCCTCCTCCAAATAATTCATGTAACTGGAACTCAATCCAATACGCCGCTACTCTATCCAATTATTTCTCGATACTTACTTGATCGTTAGAGGGTCCTATGGTGGTTTCCCATACCGGGACTTCCTTTGCAGGTAGCTCGGCGTCAACAACAACCAATAACCCATTGAGATCCACACTCAACTTCCACCACAAGTTTCAACCGTTCAGCCCCGCCGGCCACAAGATCGACGGAGGACAACATCTGAGAGAAATTCCGACCTCCATCATATCCCATACAACAATGCAAAGAAAATGCTTACAAAATTGTCAAATTGAAGTTCGATATGAGCAAAGAAGTATATTGTCTAAGCATTTTATTTTAAGATCTTATATTCAAAGTTTCTTTTATGCATTTTTTAACATTGTTTATAAAATAAAAGGAATTATTTTATCTCTGCATAATTTTATTCAGCTTCTGTTTATATACAAATGATATTTTAATGATGTTAACAGCGATAAGAACATCAAAAGTTTAGATCGATATCGATATCAATTGAGAGAGGCATTCGCATTTAAATACTGCATAACAAGCAGGTTTAAATATTTGCATGCGATTTGGAGGTATTTCAATTTGCGATATTGAATTTTTTACATCTCGTGCATCGCATGTGCAACACGCTAGTATATATGACAGTAATTTTATTAGGATGCCCCCTAAATTGTTTCAAATATTTTCCGGAACAAGTAATGTGAATGACTAGAACATAGCTCGGTAAATTTTTCCTCTACGGATGCCAGAGGTCACAGATTGGATCCCTTAAGAAGGGTGAAGAAGAAGAAGAAGAAATACCTAATGTAAATATGGTGGATGTCGGCACATGGGCTCTCGCTTTCGTTGGGCTCTCATGACATTTAAAATTGCTAACTGGGGGAGATATGGACACCAGCAGCAGATCCCAATGACATGGAAGCTTGGGTTGTATGATTGATTTGCAAGAGCAAAGCCATGTGAGCTGAAAGCATTCTTGTTGGAGAAAAGATGTGGTGAAATTTAAGTGCCAACTGCTAAAGCATTCATCAAAAGGACCCCTGGCCCCTTCCTTTTTTGGTTCTTGTCAACCTCTCAATTAATGCAAGAAGAGCTAGAGAGAATTAGAGAAGACCTCTCATTTTCTTGGGAGTGAGAGGTTGCTTTTTGGGTGTTGATTGAAATCAATGGATACATCAATATATATAATATTATCATAGGGTGCATGGGCAACAAAAAAGTAGTTGACAAGCTCGTTACATAACACATGCTTTCCCATGTGCAAAACCTATAACATAATAACCAAAGATTTTTTAACACAATATTATTTTGTATCTTCCAATACACATGACTGGGATACTACGAACTTATTAAACATCCTTCTCACTGATAAAAGTTTTATCATCTCTGCCTACTGATATCGGTGACGGTATACTCTATGCGTTGTGACCGTTTTTTTAGCAAACTATTGATATTATGGTAATGGTTAGGACAACCCCATATTTGCCCCTGCACTGTTATTTTCTTTTCCTTTTTATTTTTTGTCTGCATGCATTGTTTTGAAGTATGCGCATGGATATCGAGTATGATGGGTTCATAAAATTTTGAGCTAAAATAAAACCACCAATATAATGTATATTAATGTTAAAGAATGAATCTACAATATATACATATCTAATAGATATAGATATACAAAATAATCAGCAAAGCACAAGAAATTGCAAAAGAGGAAAAAAGGGAGATAATATAAGTGGCGCCGATTGGGGCCTTGGGACAATCCAGTGCACACACATGCAGAGTCATTTTGGATGGATCTATTGAGATAGTTGTTTTGATACTTTTTTTTTTATCTCATAAAGTATTCGACCGGACGGGCTGATATAGACTTGCTCTTTTCAACTAGTATAAAAATGGCTTATCCTTATGGATAATAAAATCCGTAAGGGCAATTTTATGTTGTCCTTACGGATAAATTCGTAGGGGCAAGTAATACCCCTACAGATTAGACCATAGGGGCATATATAAATAAAAATTTGTTAAAATTTAACATGCATTTGCGCCGCAAGATAAGGCCCCATGGATATATCCGTAGGAGCAAAAAAGGGGATTTACAAAAAAATAAAAACCAAAGATTTATTCTCCTCGTTAGTCACAGTACCCTAATTCCCAATTATAATTTCCCCCCAAAAATTTCCCTGGTCGCCTCCTCCCTCGTCACCTCCTCCGATCTAGTCGCCTCCTCCCTCATCGTCTCCTTCGACCTCCAACGCCGTCTTCATCACCTCCAGCGCTATCTCGATTGCCTCTTCGTCATCGTCGAAATGCTCAACCAGTTAGCTAATTTATTCAATTTAAATTTTTATTTTCCTAAATTGAATTTGGTGGATAGGACATTAATTTGGGGATTTTGGATTGTGGTGATGGTAGATGGTGGGCGGCGGCGGCTATGGCGGCGGCGGCGGCTATTTGGGGTTGTTTGGGGATGTGGGTGGTGGTGGTGGCTGTGGTAGGGATGTGGGTGGGTGGGTGGTGGATGCGGGGGCGGCGGCGGCGGCTGCGGTTGTGGGAAAGGGGTCGGGGAAGGTCGACGGGGTCTGGGTAGATCGGGTGAAGTGACGGGAAAAGTAATTTTAGATGAGATTGCTGGTGATGACGAGGGGAAGAAGAAGAAGATTGGTTATGGGTTAAGATTTGGTTTGATTTGGTTAGTGTTATGATTAGGGTTAGGGCTAATGGTTAGGGGTAGGTTTAGGATTAAGGTTAGAATCAGGGTTAGATTTAGGGTTTAGTGAAAAAAAATAGTTAAGGGTAGTTCATTGAAGAATTATGGTTAGGGTATTTTAGTGTTAGTGTTAGTATAAGTGTGTGCGTGCGAGTGTGATATATATGATGATGATGATGTGTGTGTGTGTGAGAGAGAGAGAGAGATAATGTTGATGATGTGTGTGTGTTTGTGATAATGATGATGATGATCTCTCATATTAAATAAGGCCAAACCCTAATTTTAAATTTAACATCAGAACTAAATCCAAAATTTTAAACTTAACACCAAAACCAAATCCAAAATCATAAACTTGATTAAGAAAAACCTTAATTTTAAAAAACTTTATCCTAAACTAAAAACTTTAAACCCTTGAAATTGAAACGTAAATGTAAAACCAATTCAAGTTAAATCTTATAATAAGTGTATATATGATAATTGATGATAATATGAAATTTTCATATGCTCATCGATAGTCATACATGAAAATCAAAGCGCACCTTAGTCCCTGTCTATTGGTTAACATACGTTCGATATTCGTCGTGACATAAAACTATAAGGAGGTTGTTAAATATCGGAAGGTATCGTTCGGTGCTAACAACTGTCATGTAGTCTATATGACGAGAAGATTCAATCGTATGATAACCGATAGATTTGTTCAGTTTGGACAAGTTAGGAATGTATAAAGTAAACACCTTCATTTACTTGTGTTTTCATTCGTTTCGAGTTATTTCGTCGGTACTTTTCCGCTGGTTCTCTGTATACAAAGATAGATTAAATGTTCATTCCAATGTTGTTTCACAGTATTGAAATGACCATCTATTCTATTACAGTGTACTTGGAGAACAGCGGAGAGGTGCTGCCAAAATTTTATCGAAATGGATAAAAACACAAGTGAATGAGTGTCTGCTCTATAAATTCTTAATGGGATAGAAGCCTTACCCCCGACTGCTGAAACACACATATACAACACGGATACACAACACATGCACACACAAAGCACATGCACACTAACAACCCTTCACCTAAGCGAAATCATAAATTGAAACACACATATACAGAATACAACTTATACTTGGGTATTTTCAAACATAATTTTGTTAATTGATAATTTATCCTTTTCAATAATTCCCTTGCTATTTATTTCATTACTAATGAGACTATTGCTAAGGGATATGTCCCTCGGCAATATTTCCCTTGTTATATTTTGGTCAATTAAATTCACGCTTTTTATACTTTCTTCTGGTAATGTATTATTCTCCCTTTCGAAATAGATTATTGCCGAAAGAATATTAGCAAGAGGAAAAATTCGCTTAGTAGTGTACACGTTGCCGAGGGAAATTTGTCCCTCGCAAATGTTGTCCCTCGCTATTGCAGCTTTTTCAACTAGTGTTCTTTGATCCACTGTAACCCCACATGCACCCATCTCCCTCATCTTATAGATTGCTTATTTTGATACATCTGTGTTGTCATATCTCCTCCCTCATTTGTAATTGTTGCTATAGGTTTTAAAGCTTTATTGTGAATCAAAGTTTTTAAAACTTTCATGGAGTTTTGAGTTTCTTTGATGGGTTTCATATGTTTTTTCTTTAGAGAAGAAAGTCATTTTCTTTTAGTCCCACATTGGAAGTGGAGTTGGGATCCCATGTGCATATATATGAAATCTCACATATACATGTTTAATGTATGACTAGAAGTAGGGTTGGGCTTGCGTGTGCACAAGCCGAGCCCCCAACCAAACCAAAGAGAAATATTCAGTCCCATTAACAATCGTCCACAGGTTCAGTTGCCGAAGCAAGAATCTCATCCCTGACTTCTATCGTACATGGAACCATTCAACCTGTCCCCAAAACAGAGTGTGGTCACCGACGACATCCCCATTCATTGGTACGACAGATGCCGTCGCAAAGGCAGACGGCTGACTTGCCTTAAAAAGAAAAAAAGAGGGCTCGACAGAGAGAACTTGGTGCGAATCGGGGAAATCCTCTTTTTCTGATCCTACTCGCCTCTTAGTTTTTTCTAGTATGCGCATTTTGTATGGATTCTTGATTCAAGCCTCATGGGTGTGGCCGAGCTTGTTTTTCCCACTTAATGTTTTTTGATTTGTTGTTTAAGGTTTAGCCAAGAGAAAATATGAGCATGTACAGGATCCTTGATTCAGGCCTCGGAGGTGTAGCCGAGCTCATTTTTGCCACTTGATGTTTTTTGATTTGTTCTTTAAGGTTTAGCCGAGCCAAGCCATGTCTGCCCCGAGCTTAAAGGGCGCCCGGTTCAACTTACCGAGCTTAACATCATCGGCTCCTGAGCTTTGTTGTGTGCGAGCTCGTGATGCTCGAGCGCTACACTATTATGTTTGATTGTTGTGGTGTAACGACCCTAAATATCATGTACCAATTCCTTTTGTTTTGATTAATAAGAGCGTTTCTATTCTGTTAATGAGTTATAAGTTATTCTTGATAAATAAATTCCAAGAACATCTTGTATCCCATTGGTTAAGTCTTTACACTGCTGTTCCATAACCCGTGTGTTTGAATCGTTGCATCCCAATTATTTTATTTTTTTCTTTTGTCGTTTTGGAGCACAAGAGTTTCCACGAGCATTGCACAGAGTTCAAGGAACTTGTGTACGAAAAGACATACTTTTTTGACCTAATTAGATCAACCCGAGCACATGACCCAAGACCCTACCCCGTCACCCGACCTGGAGCCGACTTGGGCGGCCAAATGAAGGGTTTGGTCGGCCCAGGGTCTACCATACGAGCTCAGCCCGTCGGTGTGCATCCATTGGCCTTCCATCTTTTCGTTTTCGTATACCAAAACTGTCACGACCCGTAATTTAGCACGTGGCCGGCACTTAAATTACGCAACGTCTAAAGGCGTGATGTAAATCAAGTAAGCCGAAGCCCAGAAAATCTAAATCTTTTTGCGAAAAATAGTGGGGGTGCAGTTTTGTAATAAAGGTATAATGAATCACGTTTTTCTTGAAATGCATAGCTAATGAAACATGAAAATGCAAGTGGATTATACTAGAGTTGAAAACATGTTTCGTCTTTAAAAATTTGGGCAGCACCTCCTCGTATATTTTGATCCAAACACATATACACAATAATATATAGGCATCCCCAAGAGGGAACTAGGTCTTCGCCAATCGGCGGAATCACAACCACGTAATAATATATATACGATGCCCAACGGCAAAGAAACAACCCAGAAGGAACAAATAAAGAAGCAAGACATCAAAACTCAAGAAAAGCGATCAAAACCCATCGTTCTAAGTCTCGCACAAAACCCAAGTCTGACTAGGTCTACCAATATACAATTCTATTCTCTGATTTGATATGATGGAGTTTATCTAGATACAATAAAATATAACAGTACGAGAGTGGGCACGATCCAACATGTGTCCCACCTACCAAAGTAAACACCCTGGATGAAGCTGTGTGCCAGTAATACCGCAATTGATCCCAAGCGGTCAAATCTGCAAGAACTGTGGCACAAAGGGGGTGAGATGCCAACTCGTGCGTAGAAAACATTAGCAAGTAGAAATCGAATAAAACAATGATTTCCTAGGTCACTATATTCTATATTCTGAAGGTAATACTATGATATCTAGGGTGACCAAGTACGCATATATACCAACAATCGAGTCAATGCAATGACATATATAAATAAACATCCGACATCATATGCCTGTATGCATGTGGATATCATCCACGTGTCCATCAACGACACAAAACAATATCATGGAACCTGAGTGTCCCACACTGACACTCGAACATCATGAAAACATATGCCTGTATATATATTTATGATGATATCAATTACGTGTGTCCATCAACGACACATCAAAATCATGGAACCTGAGTGTCTAACACCGACACTCGAAACATCATGAAAACCCGTGTCCAGTATCGACACGTAAATTCTCATATCTCAGGCGCCGCATACTCAGATCGGCACTCATATCTATCTCATCTCAGGCACCGCATCCACAGATCGGTCCTCATATCTATCTCATATCATAATTCCAAAACGGTATCTTTCGGATATCCGCCAAGTTCTATACAATCACCGGTAGATAGTGTTCTCTCTGCCAGGCTCATCGTCTACACCATAAAAATCATTTCTTTCCCCGGGGTACCATACCGGGTCCACCATGTACCCACAAGCGGCATCTACCAACTCCTTGAATCGGGTCTCGAAAACAAGCTCAGAACTGAGAATACTCATGGTGGACGTATCGAAATATCATATCAAGAGAAACCGTGTTTTTAAAACAATACGCAATTTCCTTTGAAATATACCCATGGTTCTTAAATCCAGAGATCTCATGAAAAAAGCATCATAAGAAATAACCATAAAGTATGATGTATGCAACATAGAGTAGTAATATGAGCATATCGAGTATATCAAGCAAGCATATAACCATAAAGTACGATGTATGCAACATAGAGTAGTAATATGAGCATATCGGTTATATCATGCAAGCATGTCAAGTGATAGTACCGAACAATGAATGTACTTTTACTCTTAAGAATAATATCATGACAGGGCAGTTCTACTGTGTAAGTAGCATGGCAATTACCGATGAAGAATGTGTGTGAGCTGGCAAATCTGTGTATGTGTAACATGAACATCAACGGTAACTGTGCAGGTGTACTAGCAAATGATATCATATAGTATTAAATACTGGAACGTAGTATGTACATCACTAGGGATAATATCCTACATAACATGGACAATCAAAGGTATATCTATCTACACATGAACTATACGGTCACTTTCTAAAGGATACGAATCGTAGTTTTGAAAGTGGGTGCTACGGCGTTTTTAGAAAAAGACACCATTTTGAAACCCGTAGCGTCCCATAAAGTTTCCGTTTGAAACATGCATACGATTCGTCAGCTTTGGAAATAAGTATGGTTCAAGTGACATCTTAACATTGGCGATCCCGCCTCATATCATCCGATATGAAAATAATCCTCAACCATCATTCTCAAATCATAAGCACGGATCAATCATCCGGTGAAACATATCGCGTACGACAATCCATCGTACGGTAACATCAAACAAAGTAGGGAATCTATCGACCTATACGACAATGAGGGTACGGATCTAAATTCTCGTACAGTATATCACTCATTATTCTCATAAATATATATATATATATATACACACACACCTATATCTCAAATCACATTTGTATCAATCTCATACAATGATATCTTGCATATACGTCATATCTTATTAATTCCACAACACCTCTATCACAATCTCGTGCCGTGCATATCGATCTCGATCTCATATTATACCATCATCAACTCATACTTGTTCTCTTCCAATTCGTACCTATCATGATTCACTTCCCATTTCATATTCTCAAGCAAATATATCCATTAACGTCAACTTTATCATAATTACAATTTAAAACACAATCTTCCATATCAATGGTTGCTCGGGTGCCATACGCCATCCACCCGACTTCCCCGTAGATATAAATCTACTCACCTGCTAAACTTCTCTCTTAGCCAAAGTCGATGTGCTTCGTCGTCTCGGAAGTCCACGCGAAGGTACCTACAATCAATACATAATCGCAATACTATTAAAATCAATATCCGTAAACCGATACGACACACGGATTGCTTATAGGTTAGAACCTATAGCTTACGCATAAAAGATCAACCAAAAAACCCTCGTCTGTTGACGTACAAACTTCCAACGACGGAATAAAATCCAAATATAAAAACCAAGAATTCACATATCGGAAACATAGCCAAAACACTCGCAAACAACTCCCATATTTTGGCTCAGATAAATAGGGACTAAACAAGCAAGTACGGGGGATAGGTTATAGGGTAAGTGAGCTACAGGAAAAACCATATCACCAATGGAGATAGGGGATCCGGCGACATCAAGAAAATATCCGGCCTCGCCGGTCATAGTAGGGAGAAACGGGTTCGTGTTTTGGTGGTGGTCTTCTAATGGTCTATCTAGGTTAATGGACTTGCTTGATTTTCTTAAAAATACCCCAGATAGCTTCAGATAACCTCTAGGCCTTTAGGTTTACAAAACCGACTTCTAACTTCGTGTATCAGATTATATTCTCTTTTCTGGTCTAGCAAAGCAATCTCTAAGGTCTTGAAAACACTCACTAAACCTCTATTTACCACTTAATATCAACTTGGAATTTTCTAAGATCACATATCCTAATCATATCAAATTCTAAACTAAACTAGGATATTTAACATAAACACTAATCTAAAGTGAAGAGATTACCTCATTTGCAACTAAAGAAAATTCTTGAGTTGCTCAAAATCTTCAAAATCCAAACTTGAATGGTTTCAAGGGTTTAGAATAGGATTGTGCATGTTTTTAATGAAGGTGGCATAAGGTTTTGGAAAGTATTTGGAGATGAGGCATGGAGGTAGTGAGGGAATGAATGAGCATGGAGGAGATGAAGAAAAAAATGGAGAAGGAGGGAAAAGGGCAGCCAAGTCTAACCCTTAAGCTCACTCACTCACTCACAAATATCCCCCTACACTCATTCTCTCACAAATATCTATTTTGTTTCTTCTCTCTTCTTGTTTTTCACTCATAACTCCTTTCACACACAACTCTTTGTTTTTCTTTTCTTTTCTTTTCCTTTGTCTTTTCTTTTCTCATTTAAATCTTACAAGTCACACACATAAACTCACAAACACAAACACAACATGCACATGACATGGTGCACTAGCCCTGAAAAAATATAAAAATACGGATTTGACCAAAATCCGATAAATATCATTAAAATAAATAAATCATTTTAATCTCCGATTAATTTCCAAATATTGGTATATACTTATACCATTTTACGAAAGACCCCTATTCGCAAATCGAATAGTTTTTGCGAAATATATTATTTTAATATTAAATTTCCAAAAATAATATTTTATATTTCTGAAATGTTACAGTCTTCCCCACTTAAATAAATTCGGTCTCCTAATTTAAAATTTAAATCCCCAAATGCTAAAACATTTCAATGATCAGCTCAAATCAACGGGGCTCCGAAATCACGGAAGATACAGAAATACCACAGCGCATCCTGTGCGCATGAAAACGAGTGCAAAACTCAAAATCAAACTCCGTCAAGCATCACGCAATCATCGGAGTTAAAATGGAAATACGAATCTCGAATTCCACTACTGGAATTCAAATGCACTATAGCCAAAATCATAATACCTATATAGCACGCATCTTTGTAAAACCATTTTAAAAGCTGAATAACTCATGCCAAATCTTTCATAAATCTCTATTCTACGCGTAGCTCATGGCACAAGTGGTGGACGATCATTTGTAAAGTAGTAAATATATATTTATATATGTTTTACTCAAATTATACGTCCTGCCTTTTTGAAATATCGCAGAAGGTTCTCTTTATAAAATTTCGTGTCACTCGCGGACACGTACTAAATAGTGAGACTATAGCTCCTTTTTGAAAACCTCTTGGTAACTTTTTATGCATGCAAAAGTACTCAGGCACTGTCCTCAGACCGGCCCTGCTCGGCTACTATACAATATAGTATCCATCATCAAAACGCGATTCTCATAAATAAAATCAGCCTCAAAAGGCGTATTCAACATCATATGCGTCTGGTGCGCACGGAAGACCAAATCCAATACAAGTGCCACGAATATGTACAAAAGCAAAACTAAGTGCGACGGGTGTGCACGAAAGCATCTGTCCAATGCAGCGGATGTGCACGACAACAATATCAAGTGCATCTATAGTGCACGAAAATCTCAACCCAGTGCAACTAACATGCACGAATGAAAATCCCATTGAAGTGAATCCAACATGCACAAATAAAAATCCCAATCAAGTGCATCCAATAATGCACGAATAAAAATCCCAATCGAGTGCACCCGGTGTGCACAAAATCTAATATCATGCACCCAACATGCGCGAAAATCCAAAACAAGTGCGTCTGGTCCATATAAAACATCTAGTGCAATAGTGTACACGATAACGAACGCCAAGTGCGGACGCTCACGAAAACATAATCTGGTGCAACCAATGTACGAAATACAAATCCGATGCAACAAATGCACGAAAACTCATCAATATTTCAAATACTCACAAAAATGACACCGAGTATACCAAGGCGTATAGAATCATAAACGTGTGCAAAAAACATGAATCAATGTACTGCAAGCACATATAAGCTATACCGAGTGCATAAGTAAAAGCAAGTGCATATAACATGCGCAAAATCAAATCGACAGTATCAATCCACGAAACCATAATTACGTGCAACGAAGGCACAAATCGATACCTAGTGCAATAGATATGCACAAATCATAAATCTCCAATAGGTGCAGCCATGGTGCACAAAAACATAAATCACGAAATCCAATCATCGAAACTCAAGTCTAAGCGGTAAAAGTATGATACTCGGATCACAAAACACAATCGCAATAACTCACATTGAGGTACACCTCCTACAATGTCGAAAAAATATGTCGGTGCGTCCAAACTGGCAGAGCAAGATCATCTACTTACCTCCTGCTCACGGTCTGGCATCTTCGGTCTCTGGGTTCCCTATTTTCTCTGTGGATTACCAATCTCGCAATCCTTCTACTCGTCGGCCCGGTCAGGTGCACTAACGGAACAGTCCCGCTTTGAAACTTCTTCGATCACTGTTTGGCCAATCAACATGACCACTATCGAACGACACATTACTGACGGCGGCATCTGGCCCTCTGAATATGCACGATATAACTGATCCTTGGTGAAAATCTCTATTGCTGCGGTGTCCTGGAAAGAACCTGCTCACAGCTTCTTCCGATCTCACCTATGCCGAACTATACGAAGGTTGGCACTCTTGCTTAACACTTTTCTCATCCTCAGAATGGCTTTCCTCTGGAATTTGGCTTATTTAACGCCTCTGAACACATATCAATCCTCTGGCATCAACGAAGCGTAACAACCGCTCGCTAATATCTCGCACGAATATTTTGTTCCACTCGTCTTTAACCATTATAATTCTTTTAATACTTCTTTAACACCTTTTTTAATTCACCATACCCTAGTTTCTTCTCCTATATAAATCATGACTGCTCAAGATCATTTTCCCTCTGCATTATACTAAAATTTCTCTCAAAGCTTTCTCTCAAATCCTAGAAGACAAGTTCTCTCAAGACATCCTCAAGCTCGCTCACTTCGTGCGAAAATCGGTTTTGGAGCTCCTTCTTCCTCTCCTACATCCCCTTGAACCAACGTAACCCGTAACTCTCCCCTCTTCCTCCTTCTCCCCTTAAATCCATCCATTTTCATGTGCCGAATCAACTATGAAAAAAAAATCCATGTTTAAAGAAATCTTTTTTATTGGTAGTCTTTTTTTGCCATCACTCATTAAAATTGTACTTGCAAATTAAAAGGGAAATTTTGCTCAGAAAAATAACCTGCCTCTAACGTTAGTCATTGCATATCAAATTTACTCTAACATGTACCATACACCTTGTTAGAATTATTTCATTGAAAAAGCTTTAGTGTGTGTGTGTGTGTGTGTGTGTATAGAGAGAGAGAGACAATTTGTTATTTCATGTAACTTCTACCTTGCATGTTTGAAATTGAATATTTAGAATTTTTTAAATATATTTTTAGTGATAGCGCACGGGGTAACGATCTACCCTTCACACACACATTTTTGAATCATAACACCCTCACATATTCATAGCAATATTTTCTAAGTTTTGGCTTGCATTAAAATACCCTCAAATTAAAATATGAAAATTAGATCTTTACCGTTCCTCTGCAATTTCGCCTCTACAACTCACTTTAAGGGAGCCCTGTTGTTGACGGTGCAGATTATCGCACATCTTGGGTCTAGTAGAGTGAGACACAGAGCTTTTCACTGGGCACGGTCTCGAAGGAAAAATGGTTTTTAAAATATAAAACAATTCTTATAAAATTGAAAATAAAAGAAAAGATAACAATTTATATTAATCTAGATATTTACTATCATTTATAATTCTAATTAATTAAAGGAAAACAAAAGTTTTAAATTAAAGTTTCAAGAAAATACCCTAAAAGTAAGTTTTTACTAAAATATCCTAAAATAAGTTTTTCACTAAAATACCCTGAGTTACCAAAAGCATATTTTATTGACACACCTCGACATTCTATATAATATTTTTATAAATATTCTCGAGATTTTTAAAATATAATATTTTACATAAAACCCATCGAGAAGTTAACGGCTTATTTTACATAAATACCAAGAAGTTTTAAAATGTCATCTTTCATATAAATAGCTTAGAAATTCTAAGACTAGTATTTAGGAAACGGATGGTTTAAATGACATATTTTCTCTTGAGCCTTGGAGAGCCGGTGACAATCAGTGATTCACTTGCCTACCTATTTGAACAAATCAATTTGTATCGTCTCAAAAGATAAATTGGTTTTAAAACTTATTCTGTAACCTGAATCACATACTGGTCCCATGTTATGAACAACATGCTTGAATCACCTGAATAAACCATTACATGCTAGACTCGACTTAACCCGAACCATAAATACGTAATGATTTGACATGAACACTTGAAATGTATACTTGAACTTGACACGAATACTTGAACTCATCTTTGAAACTTAAACTTCTTATCTTTTTTTGTATTCTTGGATTCGGTCAAGATTTGTAACTTAAACTATAAACTAAAATATGCGGGATTAAGGGGTGGTTTGGTAAAGAATATATGTCGTGGCACGAGAGTCCACTAAAAATTGCTTAACATGAATCTCGTGTGTCGTTGTCTCGTGGATTTGACGGGGCCTTGAACAAAACATGCCGTTGGTTTGTGGGTTTGACAGACTACTCTAGTATATACGCATACCTTCATTATCGAACTATAAACAAAATGTTAGAATAGAGTAATCATGTTTATATACATTTTCATGCTTTTATATAATGCCATGCTTAAGATGCATTACTATGCTCATGTTTAAAAGACACTTTTACCTATCTGTTACATCATCAGAATTCATAATCTACTTATATGCTGTCTTCATCATATTCATATTCATATCTTTTTGGAGAATTACCGAGTGCTAGTTCGCTAACGACATTCCATCCATTCTCTTGTTTTCTTGGAATGTTCGTCAGATGATCTGGGAACTGAGAAGATTGAGCCGAGTCAGGAAAATTACTCTCAGTTTGAAGCATGGCCCAACTACTAGTTTTTCTTCAGCTTTTTATTGTTCAAGTATGCCACTTGTTTAGGCATTTTCATTGCACCTTTGTTTTTTGTTATCTTGTATCCATCCAAACTATATGGAAATGTTGAATATAAATAAAGTTGTTGAAATTTTTATATCACTTGATAATTTCTTGTTATATTATATTGCTTGTAAACGCTTAGCGTATTTATTGTGAGAAATGATCTTCTCGAAATAAATACGTCGTGGGCCTCGTCACATACCTGCTCCCATTCTTTAGGAAGTGGGGCAAGACATGCGTCTTTTCTGCAAAATATATTTGCGAACGTGTAAATCATGAAAGGCGTAACAGGTGGAAACGTGGGAGAAATATCCTCCGTGCATTACGATTTCTCCAGTGATCTAATGCTTTATAAAAGCTTGCTTTCAATAGAAAAAAGGTGGCTACTTTTTCATCTCTCCAGACATCCGGTGATTTGAGTTCTTTCTAAATTCAATTTTGGGCAAGGCTGTGATCGTATCAACCGGTCGGATCTTCGAGAGCACAACGTGAAGACTTACTTTGAGGGGTTTCTTTATAACATGGGAATAGATCGTTGTTAAATCGGGTGCATTATTGGGGAGGCAAAAATTTATTCTAAGAACAACGTCGCTTGACACGCCTTGATAAGTTCCTCGATCTGAGTTTTATTGTCTTGATTGAATATTTGTTTCGAGTTTTCTGTTTTTATTTGATTCAGTTTAGTCGTCATTGTTGTATTGCATCCAACAGTTGCAGCACCAACTATGACACTTGTTCATCTAAACTCTAGTCCACCTCTACTCCACCAACCTTTCTAGCCACTACGCGTACTCAGGGATCTCATGACTTTCTGTATCAAAGTATTTCTTTAATAGCTAGACCCTCTCCTCCATCAAAATACTCGTATCTCTCTGCAGTTGGGATCATGACATAGTCAAGGATAATCAGATTAAAAAATTGTGTGCTATATAGCATACAAAAATATTTAAAACATGAAAAACCGGAATTTTTTGAGATTTTTTTTGAAAATTTCAATTTTTATGTGCTATACATAACAAGAAAAATATAGAAAAATAAAAAAAATATTTTTTTGAAAATTACGTAATTTCACGTAGCAGCGTACAAAATATTATAAATTTAAATAAAACAAATAATTTTGGGATTTTTTTTAAATTTCACGATTGTCATGTGTTATAGCATGCAAAATATTAAAAAACCGAGTAAACAAAAAATTTAAGAGTTTAGAAAATTTATAATTTTCGGGTGCTATATCATGCATAATATTTAAAGAAGTAAGAAACATAAATTTTTTAGATTTTTGAAATTTTACGATCTTCATGTATATATCATGGAAAATATTGACAAACTTAGAAATGATTTAGTTTTCGAAAATTTCATGGTTTTCATGTGCCGTAACAAATAAAATATTGAAGAATAGAAGACAGAAAATTTTAGATTCTTAAAATTTCTCTATATTCATGTGCTATAACGTGCAAAATATTGAAAAATTAAAGAAAACATAAACTTCTGAGATTTTTTTGTATATTTCGTGATTCTTGTATGCTATAACAAGAGAAATATTGAAAAACCAAGGAATTTTTAAAAAAAAGATTTGTAAAATATTCACGCTGTTTTTATACTATAGTATGGAAAATATTGAAAAGCTAATGAAATATGCCGAAGATTTATATTTTAATCCTTCATATATTATATATATAATTCATTATTATGAGATGCTGCAACTTTCAAATCATATAATAATAAACTTATAAATTAATACGATTTTTCTTCACTCTTGTTTTCCTACCCGATTGGCGATTATTACATAAGGCTCCTTGCTTGTCTTCTAAGTAAATTTGTATAACTTTATAATACATGAAGAGCATAGATCTTATAAATAATGCTTTCATAAGGAGAGAAGAACCTTCATATGTGTAAACAAGTATCCTTTTATACTATGAATACTTGGAAGCACAAAGCAGTTTTCCAAAGAGGTTCCGTAGAGTGATCTAACCCCGGGTCAATCCTTGGATATTTCTCCATGCTCGACAGAGTAAAGGGTTGAGAAAGGTGATTGATCGTGAAAAAAGTGTGTTCGAAAATAACCGCAATCAAGACAGTGTCGCTAGTAGCTAGCTACGATGAGTACGGGTCGTCCGTAGAGAAACGTGAACTCTTTTTTTGTTTTAGGCGAGTTGATGAAAGATGATTGACTGTTTGTCGTTATATTTTAAAACGGATATAAGATTTATAATGAAAAGGCTTGTAGGGTTCATAGGACTTAGTAGTAATAGATGAATAATTAAAAATGACTCTTTTATCTTTTAATAGTTTAAAACTAGATCGATAGTGATGAATGTAGATTAGGGTTTTTTTAGAAGAAACTAGGGTTTTCCCACTATTAATCCTTGCCTTTTCATTGATATCTATTCATGTCTAGCTCTTAATAAAACAAGTGCTAAACCAATCTCAAATCGTGGTCGAGCTTATCAATAAATTGATAGCGCGCCCGATAAGTAGGTTAACATTCATTTTGCTAAAGTTTATAAACTTTAACATGTATAAAAAGAAGTTAAAATATTTTTTTATCCATGATTCTACCCTATCCTACGAACCCTAACAAGCTAGGAATTACTCGCTCATGGTTAATGATTTAGAAGAAAGGTTGAAGAAGAATGAAAGCATGATTAAGATGCAGAAATGTAAGTGCAGATATTAAATGCAAAAAGAAATATAATAAAAACTATCTTTATTAATCAACTATTGTATTTACAATTCTCCTTAGAAAGTAGAATACAAGAACACTAGTTTGCTCTAGATATCTCTCTTGTTGGAGGTAGATGAATAGATAATGATCACTCGGATGCGTGGAGCTCTTGATCTTTTCGGTGATGATTTTCAATGTACAGCTTTCGGTCCGTTATATAGTCCTTGAAACCAGAAATCCTAGATTCCATATAGGAATAGATGCAGTTAAAATCATGATCCCAAAATCTCACATCCAACGGCCCAGATTTAACCGCTGAACTGCCGCAAAATACCATGTTTGGTCGCCTTTCCGTCGCGCTTTGGTAGGATCATGACTTGGGATTTTTTCTGGTTTCTTGCGTTGACATGTGGAGATCCTTTTGATGTTTAGATTCTGAAAATAATACTCTGAGTCTCTGTCGTTGTTAGATCTCTCGATTTGCTTCTAAATTTTGCATATTCGGTTCCGATATCCCGATTTGACTTGGATCTTTTACTTGGATTCTAGACCTGAGCTAGTACCTGCACAATATCTCAAATCAAAGTATTAGTAGCATTTGGTATTCTTGAGATATTATCCTAACCATTTATATAATATAATATCTTAAGAATATTGATTAGAAATATTTGATATGATATGCATATTTTAATTATTAAGATTTCAATTAAATATTATATGTATATATTTTCCCTCGTTATATTAATTAGAATGTAGAAACATATGATAATAAACTTTTTACAAATAAACCCACATATGTTTTATATTTACAATAAACACCTTTTAGTACTTAACAATAGTAAGGAAAATATTCATTCAAAAGTGCAATATTTTAGACTAATCAAATACCCCTAAACTTAACTTTGATCGTCCCGAGCAAACTAGTTATTAAAGAGAAGAAAAAAATCTAACTAGTATACTTTCGTAGGCAACACGATTACACTTAGCACGCGCAACAAGCCTTTAAATCTCTAGGTGTCTCTAATAGGAGGAGTGTTGTCTCTTGAGGGTTTTCAGCGGATTACACCCACAAAATCCTATAATAAAAGACAGAGGATTGAAAGTTACATATAAAGATAAGGAACATATAAAAGAAAGAACTTGAAAAATAAGAGTCTCAAACTACACTAGCTTTTTAGTTTCCATGAGCCCTATCTTAATAGTCATGGAAAAATGTCAGAAATCACATCATCTCTCAATAAAACATCGTCTTTAGTTTTCCTCCCTAACTTTCTTCCAAACATCGATCATATACCCCTACGTGTCTGTAAAAGACATCTCTACACTTAGAGAATTGAATTTAAGCTATCATACCCTTGTCCATCTTCCTTAGTAATTTTTAGTTGGTGAATATTTTCAGATGGAATTGCTCACACATTCTTCATGCAACCGTTAATATTTCTTGAGGTACTAACCAACCGATCACCAAATATGTTCACTCATTAAGGCGTAATTAGCAATATCCTAGTCTTGCAACACCTAAGGCTGAGCAGTGACTCCCAAACCAGTTGGTCTAAGTCACCAGGTAATAAGGCACCCTCGTCATATTTTTTTTGTAGCCTTAAGTAATTACAAAACCTGTATTCATTTTTCTTCACCATTTTTATGCGTCATTTATATTTTGTTGATGTATATATTTTTTTTCTTCATACTAAGGCTTTTAGACAAGAACATTTTAAGGTATCCTCTACTATCCTAAGTTTCAAAATGTGTGCAAGTGCGTATAGTAGGGTATCAACGTTCAGATGTTTGGACTCAAAAATAGGGACTGTTTTTAGACTTATTTTTATTCTCATATTAGTAATTTCCTTCATCTTACTAACCCTTGGGACAACAGCTCATGACTACCTATTACTATCTTCGTTTTAAAATATCTAATTTTCTTGTATTTCTTAAATCTCTTCCTATGTTTCATATGTATTTTTCACTTTCTAAGTTTTATTATCAAAAATTTTTAGTGCTTTTATTTAGTATAATGCAAAAAAAATTAGTGCTTTTATTTAGTATAATGCAAAATGATGTGTGAAAAAATACAAACCTCCCCCAAACCAATTTGTAGCAGTGTCCTTATTGATGTCATCTTTTAATCTTAAAACCTGTGGACTTGGGAGGAAAAGTTCTCAATGATTAGTAAAAGGGGATAAAAAGTCAATGACAGTGAAATCCTCCCCCAAACTTATTTTTGGCTCACAATTGTACAAAAAATTTCTTTTCTTCCTAGAGCCAAAATATATTTATCCCCCCCAAACAGTATTTTTAACCATTGAAAATCATAAGAGGGGGGGGTGTAAAATTATTGGTCTATGCACAACTTTACAAAGACTAAACGTCAACACCAACCATTCGAATATTTTATTAATGTAACACTATGGTTGGTTGAAGATCATGTTACATATAGACGTGAAAAAATGGGGTGGAGATAAGAGGTGTAATTGAACGGGTTTACGTCTCGATTGGTAAAGACGAAACAGTGATGGTGGATGGAAATGAGAATATGAAAGATAAGGAATAGGTGGCATAGTTACATTCTCGTACGGGATAAGAAGAAGGGGTAGCGGTCCAACTTTTTCGAGTGGAGGTTGATTCATCACAACACCCATGTCTTTTAGAAATGCGAGTTCCTCGGCAAAAATGTCTTCAAAACATCTATTGATATTCTGAATGATAATCTCATCGGAAAGAAAGGTATGATACTCGGATAGCTCGACTAAATTATTCGACATGTCAAAGGATTCGGACTTAGGTGTGGACTTGTCGGCAGAAGGGTCTTCACATGTATAATAAATAGCAAGATCAAACAATAACGCACCAGTGGCGTCGAGATCAGTATCGTGAAGCTCCTCAAAATTCGTAATTATCGAAAGCTATCTTTTCGACAGAACATACATAACTATATGAGCATAAGGTTAGGAGGGTTGACTTTCTAACTTGTAGATGTTAAGCTCAATTGTCATTTTCCCAAAGGATAGGTTTATTGAACCGTTATGACAATTAATTATTGCGTTGGAAGTTGCTAGAAAAGGCCGATCTAGAATCACCGGAATTTGGTTCCGTGGGTTTGCCTCAGACTGTGTATCTATAACTATAAAGTCTATAGGGAATATAAATTCCCCAACATTGATTAACATGTCCTCTAGCTCACCCCTAGGACGGGTGATAGATCGATCGACCATATGGAGAGTGCAGTGCGTAGATTTCAACTCTCTTATGTCTAATTGCTCATAAACAGAATACGGAAGCACGTTAACACTAGCACCTAAAATGAGTAGAGCACGATTGATATTTTTATCCCCAATAGTTATAGATATTGTAGGACAACCGGAGCCCTTACGTTTCATGGGCACCAATCGTGTAAGAGAATTGCTTATATTACTCGCTAAGAAAACATTTTTAGGCACTTGAATTTTCCTTTTCCTAGTCACAAGTCCTTTAGAATTTTCGCATAGAATGGAACTTGTTGGATAGTATCTAGGAGAGGAATATTTATGCTAACTTATTTAAAAATTTCCACAATCTTCTCCATTTGGGGACTTGGTCTGTTGGCCCTCAACCTATGTAGAAAAGGAGCTTTATCAATAAGGGTTGGGTCCAACTTTTGAGAAGAAGTTTATAGGGATAGAATGGATCTCAAAATTGGATTTGGGATGGTTGTAGATGGTAATTCCTTCAAGTAAATGGGCCGAGGGTTCGAGCCTAGTGGAAAACAGAGAATAAGCTTGGAAGAAGATGTTTGATTAGACGAAGTAGGAGTAGAAGTAGTATCCTGGGTTTCATCAATATCATCAACTTCAACTTGCTCACAACTTGGTTATTCAGCACTCTTCCCAATCTCAACGTGGTTACGACACCCACATTATGATTTTGAAGGATAGGATTTGCGCTTTTCGAGTGACCGAGATTTGGTAGAGGTTGAGATGAAAGTCTCCCTTTCTCTCTCTCACTCATCGCGGCATTTAAGTGTACAATTTGTGCTTCTATCGATTTTATAGTTTCACCGTGGAAAGTGATGTGTTGCCACTAACGTTTGGATAGAAGACGTTAAATTAGTCGTCGTTTGCATGGATTGTTTATTGAACGTTTTTAAGTTTCGTTCGAGTGCAGAGATTTTATTGGTAGCAGCCGTTGAAATATTATTATAAGGAGCAAAGTTGTTGGCCGGATTTTGAAAATATTGCTGTTGAACGGGGTGCTGATTTTGGTGTGGTGGCTGTTGTTGCTGTAGGAGAAGCCTTTGAAAGTTATTTTGGCTTGGGAACTGATTTTGAGTTTGAGTTTGGTTTTGGTTCCAAGCAAAATTAGGATGATTCCTCCATCCCTGATTTTATGTGGAGGAATAAGAATCGTTTCTAGGTCTTTGCTGAAAAGCAGCATTGGTTTGTTTTAGACCTTGAGATGGAGGATTCAAAGGACATTCTTCCGTTAAATTGATGGGTCAAAACAGCAACCACACACGGTTTTGGGGAGCGTAACTTGGTTTAGGGAGGCAGACGAGAATTTGTTTTCTATACCTTCGAGTTTCTTTTGTATCGCGACCATTTCGGTTTTTACTGCAATGGAAACATCGAGCTGATGGATACCTGCCCTATATGAAGACGACGTTGGTTTAGTGCTCTCCCATTGTAATGTATGTTCGGCGAGATCTTCTAGAAATTGCCAAGCTTCGCCATCGTCTTTTGACATGAAATGGCATTAACAAATGGTTTCAAGCATTTGTTTCGTGGCTGGATTAATGCTCTCATATATAATTCAGCAAATTTGTCATCTATTGATTCCGTGATGAGGGCATTAGACAAGAAGATCTTTAAACCGTTCAAAATATTTCCAAAATGGTTCTTGGGAAGTTGGGTAAACTGGTTAATCTCGCTTCGAACACGGGCGATTTTGTGATGAGGATAAAATTTCTAAAGGAATGCTATAACGAATTCATCCCATTTAGCGATAGAATGTGCGGCAGTGCTATAAAGCCATTTTTCTACTAGATCGCTCAAGGTAAAAGGGAGAAAACGTAATCGCATAGCATCCCCTGAAAGTTGGGTTGTGCTCATCATTGCACATACGTTTTTGAATTTGGTTATAAAAACATATGCGTATTTGGATTCAAGCCCATGAAATTTGGGCAATAGATTGATAAAGTGGGGTTTAATTTCGAAATTATCCCTATTGGCTGGTGGAAGAGATAGACAAGTAGGAAGGGGTCTACGTACGGGGTAGCATCTTTCTTGAAGAGAGATGCGCGGTGGATTCGGCGCACCTACGGGTGGTGACAGGGTGGTATCGTTAAATCCCGATAGAGATCCGATCATCTCGGGAGATATGGTAGGCGGAGGAAAATAGAAGATGAAGAAGTACCGACTTCAGAGTCGATAGCAAAATCGCGGACAAGATGGACACTAGAATCCCGTGTTTAGCCGATCATGCATTAAGCGGGTTTAGTGCACGCGACAATGTGTGTAAGAACGATTTTAAGAAGGTTTGTTTTGGAAAAAATTCGGACGTGAGGCCTGACTCAACAAATCAAAAATGCACAATCAATCTCTAGAACTAGGGTCACCTAGGTCAAGAAACTAGACCGCTCCCAGACTTCCAAAGGACAAGTCGCAGGATCAATCCTCTACTACTTCCTTATCAATCTTGCGGCCAGGTAAGTGGGAGGTATCCGCTTTACGAATCACCGAAATAGCGGGCCTAATTAAATAACCACTTTCCTTATTCACACTTGCCTTAGACACCACAAGAAAAATGCTGATAAGTAATAGATTACCCATGACCTTCCTCTATCCTAATTGACCGCAAATGTCCTTATGGTCTAGGTCTAGATATTTTTCAATTAATGTAGGGTGAGCGTATGCTCGTTTGTGATTTATGGGGCCTTGGAAGCGTGATGAAAACCCTACCTAATCTGGACTAGGGTTTATTGCCCCTTAAAGTCCGGTTTAAATATTCAAAAACAAACTGAAATCAAAACACGCAAAAAGTTTTTTGAGCGGCGATACTTGCAAAGAATCCTGCAGGCAAGATTAGATTATTGGAGCTTTAGAGTAGAGAGAAAGATAGTAGGAAATTACCACGGAAGTTTGGGAGCCCAACTCTACCAATGTGCCGCGGTTCCGCCGCCAAACCTACCAATGTTCCGTGGTTCCACCGCAATGTGGAGTGTTCGTTTGCTAAATTTTCTTCAGGGTCCTCCTATACTCCTCTAGTCCATGTTGAAAGTCTCTGAATCTCTGTTTCCTTGCTCCAGTTCCTTCAGATTCCCTTGCAAAACTCACACAATAATCGTTAGACACATAAGATGCGGTTTTGGTTCTCTTTTATGTTTGCTGGTTTTAATAAGAAATCAATCCGAATAACAAGAAAAAAAATTATGACCGTTTCCCCGGAAACGACGCCATTTGATTGATCGTGAAAAAAGTGTGTTCGAAAATAACCGCAATCAAGACAGTGTCGCTGGTAACTATCCGCGATAAGTACGGGTTGTCCACAGGGAAACGTAAACTCTTTTCTTGTTTTAGACGAGTTGATGAAAGATGATTGATTGTTTGTCATTAAATTTTAAAACGGATATAAGGTTTATAATGAAAAGGCTTATATGGTTCATAGGACTTAGTAGTAATGGATGAATAATTAAAAATGACTCTTTTATTTTTTAATAGTTTAAAACTAGATCAATAGTGATGAATGTAGATTAGGGTTTTTTGGAAGAAACTAGGGTTTCCCCACTATTAACCCTTCTCCTTTCATTAATCTCTATTATGTCTAGCCCTTAACAAAACAAGTGCTAAACCAATCTCAAATCGTGGTCGAGCCTACCAGTAAATTGATAGTGCACCTGATAAAGAGGTTAACATTTATTTTGCTAAAATTTATAAACTTTAACATGTATAAAAAGAAATTAAAAGATTTTCTCATCCATAATTCTACCATATCCTACGAATCCTAGCAAGCTAGGAATTACTCACTCATGGTTAATGATTTGAAAGAAAGGTTGAAGAAGAATGAAAATATGATTAAGATGCAGAAATGTAAGTGCATAAATTAAATGCAAAAAGAAATAAAATAAAAACTACCTTTATTAATCAACTATTGCATTTACAATTCTCCTTAGAAAGTAGAATACAAGAACCCTAATTTTCTCTAGATCTCTTTCTTGTTGGAGGTAGATGTCACTCGGATGTGTGGATCTCTGGATCTCTTCGGTAATGATTATCAATGTACAGCTCTCGGTCTCTTGTATAGTCCTTGAAACCAGAAACCCTAGATTCCATATAGGAATAGATGCCGTTAAGATCATGATCCCAAAATCTCACATCCAACAGCCCAGATTTGATCGCTGAACCGCCGCAAAATGCCACGTTTGGCCGCACTTCCGCCGCTCTTTGGTGGGATCATGCCTTGGGATTTTTTCTGGCTTCTTGTGTTGACATGTGAAGATCCTTTTGATGTCTAGATTCTAAAAATAATACTCTAAGTTTTTTCCGTTGCTAGATCTCTCGATTTGCTGCTAAATTTTAGCAGATTCGGTTCCGATATCCCGATTTGACTTGGATCTCTTACATGGATTCCAGACCTGAGCTGGTACCTGCATAATATCTTAAATTAAAGTAGCATTTGGTATTCTTGAGATATTATCCTAACCATTTATATAATATAATATCTTAAGAATATTGATTATAAATATTTGATATGATATGCATATTTTAATTATTAAGATTTCAATTAAATATTATTTGCATATATTTTCCCTCATTATATTAATTAGAATGTAGTAACATATGATAATAAACATTTTACAAATAAACCCATATATGTTTTATATTTACAATAAACACCTTTTAGTACTTAACAATAATAATAATAATATTTATTCAAAAGTGCAATATTTTAGACTAATCAAAAGGCCTTAGCATGTATTACATTGTTGTTAAGTTTCCGCTCGTATTTATGTTATATAAGGTCGCCATATAGGTGATAGTATTAATAATGGATACCAGTCACTCTTAACTGTTGGTCACACTTGTTTTTCTTTTGTGATAATTGAATTATAAATTATGATGAGCACGTGTGATCTATGGTTTAGCATTACACTCCCCATCAGCTGACAATATATTGGCGGAAATGCCGGTTTTGGATGGAATATAGCAAACAACGGAGAAATGACAAGAGAATTTTATCGGCGAAAGAAAACTTTGCACTAATAGAAAGAAAATTATTTTACAAAAGAATTTGAGTACTACAAAATTTTTGCAAGTGCTCTCAAACTCTTAATCTCTCAAAAACCCTCATTATAGCTTACAAGTATTTGTGTTTGTTTGATTACTTGATGCCTATCTCAAATGACTTCTAAGATATTTATAGAGATCCAACGAATGATTCTCGAAAGCTTCCAAAATATCTCTAGAACTTCTAGACTATTTCTAAAAGATCTTCTAGAAAATGTCTAGAGCCATTCCAAAACAATTTCTAGAAGATCTCTAAAATTATTCCAAATTAATTTCTAGAGTTTCTAGACTACTTATAGAATAACTCTAGAAATTAGACTTGGACTCTAAATCTTAGACTTTGGTTTATATGATTTTGCATACAAAAACAGCATTTTCCTCTTTGATGCAAAATCTCCAAATCTTCAAAGTTTTTTCTTTCTCCGGTGCGTCTTAAAACACTATCTCTGGAATCAACAACGTGGACTTTGTCTAAACATAGCTTAAACTTGTCCAGTGAAACGATCTTGTTCAATGCGTCTGTCGGGTTCTCTTTGATATCAATTTTCAATAGGACGACAGTTTATATGAATGGAATCACAATACACAATCCCACTCTAAAATAATATGCAAAAGATGTGAGAGAAATCGGAATAGTGTTATAGTATAGTGTATTTTGCAATTAGCAAATTCGCTTTGTGAGCAAATTGTTAATCATAAGTCGTTCCAACAGAGATCGAGGGCGAAGATCATGTTTTCAACACGAGTTATGAGGAGTTTGGTTTTGAGTTTTGTGAATGTTTTTGAGAAGATATGAGAATGCAAAGCTGAAGGGATTTGCTAAGGAAACAAGTTAATATTTTCAACTCTCCTTCTCTTGAATCTTATCAACAAAAATAAATGATCTTCAAGAGTATAAACCATCAAACACTTACCATGTAGGTGATGGAGCATAACCTATCAAATAGTCGATCTCTTGCATTTGGTGAAGTAAGAAATCAATCCTGCCTTGATCTGAAAGTTATGAGTACAAACCATTAAATATACACCACAACGGGTGATGGAGAATGGAATGCCAAATTAGACGTCTAGAATCGAGTCCTAGTTAAGATGGATGATACTAAACTAATGCTTAAGGATGATGTTAAGGGACTTCGGTGGAATTTTCCGTTGAGGAGGTATAGCCATTCCTTCTTTCGGATGTGTCACTTTAGAATCCTTAACAACATTCCTGAGACTTGATCTAACCTTTATTTGATTAAGATTAATTAATCTCTGCATAGATTGCATAATCATCTAGCTTCTCCACTCTCGGCAAGGACTAGATAAGAAGATGTATCTACTTAAAATCAATTAAAACAATCAAGACAGAGCTTCATCATAATTACATAATCAAGAGAGTGTGTGTATGAATTGGACCACTTAATTGCCATTCACTCTCCTCATTTTCTCAAAAAATAATAACTACTCACAATTTGTCATAATCATCATCACAAAGAAACAATAAGAAAACAAGAAAGAGATCATCACAAAACCACAAGCTATTTAAATGCAAAAGAGGGAAGAACGCCGATGATCTTCAAATTTACCTTAATTCAAGTCTTGATCACTAATCTAATTACAATTTTTATAGATTTTTGAAGTGGAAAAAAGAAAATCAACTAACCTAAGATCCAACCTCCATTGATATCTATGAGGAAGCTAACAAGAGAGGAGAAAGAAGAAAGCTATCCTACAAATGAAAATTACAATTACAATTCAAAATTAAAAGAGGGAAAAAATTAACAGCACTTTGATCTCTTCAGATCTGCTCCTTTTATAGATTTTCTATCCAGAGTCTAGAAACTTTGAGGGAGTAACCATTTGATGATGAGGCATGGGCCCAAATTCGAGCCCAATCGGTTGCACTTCGAGCGCGAAACCGCGGTCCAGATGAACTGTTTTGACCGCGGAAGTGCGGTCAACATGTAACCAATTGGTCTCGATTTTGGCCTAGGTTCTTCTTTTGTTATGTTGATGTTCTTTTTCAAGCCTGAAAAATCTTGCCATGTCATCTGTAATTTTGCACCAGAGCCTGTATTCTGTATTTAATGATCGAACTCAGATGCGATGTTTCTAGCTCAAAATTCGTCTCTTCAGCTTCAAGACATGTTTCCTTTACTTAGGTAGCAATCAATGGTTAATACCACTTATTTATATACAAAAAGGATAGGAATGGATGATATATAATGCAATAATCCATGATGTACAGCGAACACCTTGTCTTTTCCATTGGATCAATGAAGCAGTACCTTACATCAAAGTGTCCCGTCCTCACATAGAAAGTCTGGTTCTTGACCAAAAAAATGGGGCTCTAACTGTCACAATAGACCTTTGTAATCTTTTGACACACGCCCAAATCTTCAAGTAAACCCCGTATCCAGATCGCATCTTTAACTGCTTCAACTGCATCTATATACTCGGCCTTAGTCGTTGATAATGCGATGACAGTCTGAAGCGTCGATCATCAAGACACTACGCCTGTGCCTACTATAAACATATAGCCCGTCGTCGTCCTTCGCCTATCCAAGTCACCCATTATGTTGGCATCCACATATTCAACTAGGACGCAGTCATCCACATTGTCTCCTCCGAACTGTAAACTGATACTAGAAGCCACTTTCAAGTATCGCAGAATCCACTTTACCGCTTGCCAATGCTCCTTGCCGGGGTTAGCTATTGATCAGTCAAATTTACTGCACATTTTATGGACATTTTCCCTATTATTATTAATTAGTAAAAGGTGTTATCTGTAAATTAAGAATATATGTGGGTTTATTTGTAAAAAGATTATTATCAAATGTTTCTTAACTTATAATTAATATAATTGGGAAATATATGCATATCATATTTAAATAAAATACCCATGAGACTATTTATTATTAAAATATGCATATCATATCAAATAATCTTAACCAATATTATTAAGATATCATATCAATTAATTGGTTGAAATATTATCTTAAATAAAACAAATACTACTAACAATGTGATTTGAGATATTGTGCAGATATTATAATAAATCAGCTCAGGTGTGAAAAATAAGTAGGAGGAGATCCACAGTAAATCGATTCACCAAACCAAATCTGCCGAATGTTAGGAGCAAATTGAAGAATCTCGCAAGGGCAGAGACTAAGAGATATATTTTCAGAATATTTTTATCAGAAGGATCTCTAAATATCAAGAGAAGAATGCACAAAGAATCTGGAGACTCAACTCCACCAGAGGTTGGCGGATCCGCGGCCAATAGGGGCGTAGGGCGGCTAAACCGTAGTCGTTTGGTGGTTGTAGGATATGAAACTTCAAGGGCTTGATCGTCTTTGCACACACTTCAATCTGACGTCTAGAGTTTTAAGTTCCACAGTCTATAAAAGGACCGAGAGCTATCGAACAATCTATTTATCAAAGAATCTATCGACTGATCTACCGATCAAGTAATCTAGAGAGAACTAGGGTTTTGTAATTTGCTTTTTCACCGAGCAACTTCTGTAATGCAATAGTTTATTCAATAAAAGGTAGTTCTTTCTTTTAATTTTGTTGTATTTACTTTCTGCATTTTAATTTCTGCATTTACTTTCCGCAGTTTTAATTTCTGTATTTTCTTATGAGTTTATTCATCTTCAATCTTTCTTTTACTTCGTTTATCCTAATGAGCGAGTAAATTCTCGCTTGTTAGGGTTTGTAGGATAGGGTAGAATAATGGATGAACAATATCTCTTCAATTCTTTTTAATATTTTAATTTTTATAAATTTTAGCAAAATGAATATTAACTCTCTTATCAGGCGTGCTATCAATTCATGATATTCACAACCACGATTTGGGATACGTTAATAATTGTTTTGTTAATGATTTGAGATAAATAGGGATCAATGGAAGGACAAGGATCAGTAGAGGGAAATCCTAATTCCCTACAAGAACCCTAATCCACATTGATCACTATTTCTACAGTATTAAATAATTAAAAGATAAAAAGAATTATTTTTAAAACTCCATCCATTAACTACTAAATCCTATAAATCCTACAAGCCCTTTTCTTATAAACTTTTCAAATCTTCTTAGTATAAAATGATCAATATCCTACTGTTCTTTGTCAACTCGTCTAAAACAAGATAAGTAGTTCACTATTCCCCTGTAGACGACCCGTACTCACTATCGGTTAGCAATTGCGACACCGTTATTGATTGCGGTAATTTACAACACAACAAATACACGCTTTTTGAAGAAATCAAATGGCGCCGTTGCCAGGAAAACGGTCGTAATATTTTTCTTATTATTCGGGTTGATTTCTAATATAAAACCAGAAAATAAAAATAAAAAGAGAACCAAAACCGTATTTTGTGTTTTTAACAATTCTTGTGCAAGTTTTGCAAGGAAATCTAAAGTAATTAGAGCAAACCAACAGAGATTCAGAGACTATCAAATAGGACCAGAGGAGTTTTGGAGTGCTGTGAAGATGTTTGGAGACGAGACTCCATCAGACGGCGGCGGAACTGCGGCCCAAAGAAGCTTTTGACGGCGGAAGCGTGACCATATTGGGGATTTAAGCCCCCAAATTTTTCTGGTATTATTCTATCGTCTTCCTCTCTCCTCTAAACCTCCAATAAACTGTTTTTACTTATAGAATTCTTTGCAAACAGTGCCGCTAAAAAAACTTTTTGCGCGTTTTAGATTTTGATTTTTTTTGCATATTTAAAACAGACATTAAGGGGCAAGAAACCCAAATTAAAATTAGATGGGGATTTCATCATCCTTCCTAAGCCCTATAAATTACAAATGAGCATACTATCACCCTAAATTAATAAAAAAAATATGTAGACCAAGCCTCTAAGGACAGTCGCGCTCAATTAGGACAAAGGAGGGTCGTGGGTAATATATTGCTTATCCGCATTTCTCTTGTGGTGTTTAAGGCAAGTGTGACTAAGAAAAGTGGTTACTTAATTAGACCCGTTATTTCGGTGATTTGTATAGCTGATACCTCCCACTTACCTGGCTGCAAGATTGATAAGGAGGTGATAAATAATTGATCATACATCTTATCCTTTGGAAGTCTTGGAGCGGTATAGTGATTTGACCTAGGTGACCCTAGCTCTAGGGACTGATTGTGCATTTTGTGATTGGTTGAGTTAAGCTTTATATCCGTCACTTTTGTCAAAACAAAGCCTTCTTAAAATCGTTCTCACACGTTATCACACGTTGTCACGTGCACTAAATCCGCTTAGTGCATGATCGGCTAGACACGGGATTCTAGTGCCCGTTTAGTCCGCGTTTTTGCTGTCGTCTCCGAGGTCGATACTTCTTCACCTTCTTTTTCTCTTCCACCTACCACATCTCCCGAGATGGACGGACCTCCACCGGGTTTTAACGACGCCACATTGCCACTACCCGTAGGTGTGCAAATTCAAAATCCACCACGCATCGCTCTCCAAGACTGATGCTACCCCACACGCGGTCCCTTCCTACGTGTCTGTCTCTTCCACCAGCCAACGGGGATAACTTCGAAATTAAACCCCACTTCATCAACTTGTTGCCCAAATTTCACGGGCTTGAATATGAAGTGCCTACGTTTTTACAACCAAATTCTAAAACGAATGTGCAATGATGAGCACCGCCCAACTTTCAGGGATGCTATGCGATTACGTATTCTCCCTTTTACCTTGTGCGATGTCGCAGAGAAGTGGCTTTATAGCACCTCCACACATTCTATCACCAATTGGGATAAATTTGTTAAAGCATTTTTAAAGAAATTTTATCCTAATCATAAGACTGCCCGTATTAAGAGCGAGATTAACTAGTTTGCCCAACTACCAAACGAAACCTTTTAGAAATGCTTTGAAAGGTTTAAAAATCTCCTTGTCCAATGCCTCCATCACGGATACGAAAAATGGCAACTTTGCCAAATTATGTATGAGGGTGTTAACCCAGCGACAAAACAAATGCTTGAAACCATTTGTCAATATCATTTCATATCAAAATCCGACGAGAAAGCATGGTAATTTCTTGAAGATCTCGCCGAATAAAAACTACAGTTGGAGAGCACAAGACCAAAAATATCATTTTCGTCTTCATCTAGGGCAGGTATCCATCAGCTCGACGCTTCCATCGCAATGAAATCCGAAATGGCTGCGATACAAAAGAAATTCGAAGCTATTGAAAGAAAATTCTTTTCAACCTCTCTAAACTAAGTTATGCTCCCCAAAACCGTGTGTGGTTGCTGTTATGACTCGTCACATTTAATGGAAGAATATCTTTTCAATCCTTCGTCTCAAGGTCAAGAACAAATTAATGCCGTTTTTCAGCAACGACCTAGAAACGATCCTTATTCCTCCACATATAACCAAGGATGGATGAATCATCCTAATTTTGCTTTGAACTAAAACCAAAACCAAAATCAAAATCAGTTCCCAAGTCAAAATAACTACCAAAATCTTCCTCCACAGCAACAACAACCACCACAACAAATTCAGCAGCCCTTTCAACCGCAATCATTTCAAAATCCGGCCTACAACTTTACCCCTTATAACAATTCTTTCCAACCATATAATAATGTTCTTCCTTCCGGTACTGATAAAATCTCTGCATTAGAAAGAAGCTTAGAATAGTTTATTAAACAATTCACGCAAACGTTGGCTAATTTAACTTCTTCTATCCAAACGTTAGTGCAACACACTGCTTCCCATGGTGAAAGCATCAAATCGATCGAAGCTCAAATTGCACAGTCAAACGCCGCGATAAGCAAAAGAGAGAAAGGGAAACTTCCATCTCAATCTCTACCAAATCCCGACCATCCACAAAATGGTAACACTGTTCTTAACCAACAAAATCATAACGTGAGTGCCGTAACTACGTTGAGATCGGGAAGAATGCTGAATAACCATGTTGGAGAACAAGTTGATGATTTTGATGACACCTCGGCTACTACTTCTACTTCTTCCAATCAAACTTCCACCGAGCCTATTCTTCGTTCTCCACTGGGCTCGAACTCTCAATCTACTTCCTTGAATGAATTACCATCTCAGACCACCCCAAATTCAATTTTGGGATCCATTCCATCCCCATAAACTTCTCCACAAGAGTTAGACCCAACCCCTGTTAATAAAGCTCCTTTTCCAAACCGGTTGAGGTCCAACAAACTAAGTCCACAGATGGAGAAGGTTGTGGAAATATTTAAGCAAGTTAACATTAATATTTCTCTCTTAGATACTATCCAACAAGTTCCATTCTATACAAAAATTCTTAAGGACTTATGCACTATGTAAAGAAAAACTTAAGTACCTAAAAAAGTTTTATTAGCGAGCAATGTGAGTGATGCTCTTACCCAATATTTGTCCAAGAAACATAAAGACCCCGGTTGTTCTACAATATCTATAACTATTGGGGGTAAAAACATCAATCGCGCTCTATTCGATCTTGGTGCTAGTGTTAACTTTCTCCCGTAATCTGTTTATGGGCAATTAGGTATATGAGAGTTGAAATCAACACACCGCACTCTCTAGATGGCCAATCAATCTATCACCCACCCTAGGAGATTACCCTTTGGACTTTATAGTTTTAGATACACAGCCTGTAGCGAACCCACGGAACCAAATCCTGGTGATTCTTGGTCGACCATTTCTCGCAATCTCAAATGCGGTAATCAATTGTCGTAACGGTTCCATGAACCCATCCTTAGGGAAGATGACAATTGAACTTAACATTTTCAAGATAGGAAGTCAACCCTCCGAACCTTCTGCTCATATGATAGATATATGTTCCGTCTATGAGATAGCTTCCAACATTTGCGAATTTGAGGAGATTTTGCTCTACGATAATGATCTCGACGCCACTAGCGTTATTGTTTGATCCAGCTACTCCTTACATGAATAGGGAATATGAAGGGTTTACTTTCCTTGATGATCTTGATTTATGGGACCTTTCTGTCGACAAGTCAACCCCCGAGTTTGAATCCTTTGACTTGTTGAACAAGTTTGTCGAGCTATCTGAGTCAATCTCTTACACTAGCTATGAACCTCTCATGGAGTCCGAGTATCATTCCCTTACCCTACCTTCTATCGTCTCTCCGCTGACACTTGATCTCAATCAGCCGCCGTCTCATCTTAAATATGCATATTTAGGTGAGAATGAGTTTTTACCCATCATCATATCAGCTTCTCTAGCCTTAGAGCAAGAGAAAGTTCTCCTGTCTGTCTTGAGATCGAATCGGCAAGGTTTTGGTTAGACAATGGCAGACGTCAAAGGGATTAGTCCCTTGATTGTTGAACATCATATACATTTGATGGATGAGGCCAAACCAGCCCGAGACCCACAAAGACAATTGAATCTTGTCATGAAAGAGACGGTGAAGAAGGAAATCGTCAAATGCTTAGATAATAGTATAATTTACCGAATATCTGAGAGCCAATGGGTAAGTCCTATTCACATTGTCCCTAAAAATTCTGGCATCACGGTCATAACTAATGAGACAAATAAGATAATTCAAACTCACACCCAAACCGGCTGGCGGGTATGTATTGATTATAGAAAACTCAATGCCGCGACGAGGAAAGATCACTTCCCTCTACCCTTCATTGACCAGATGTTGGAATGTTTAGCTGGGCATGAGTTTTACTGTTTCTTGGACGGATACTCAGGCTGTAACCAGATTCCCATTGTCGAAAAAGATTAAGATAAGACAACTTTTACTTGTCCTTTCGGTACTTTCGCTTACAGACGCATGCCCTTTGGGTTATGCAATGCTCCCGCTACATTTCAGTGTTGTATGATGGGGATATTCTCGGACATGGTCAAGAATTTTCTGGAGATATTTATGGACGATTTCTCCATATTTGGAGATTCCTTTAAGGAATGCTTATATCATCTTGACGCTGGTCTTACCCACTGTAAGGATAAGAATCTAATTTTGAATTAGGAAAAATGTCATTTCATGGGTCAAGAAGGTATTATCTTAAGGCATATCATTTCACAAAATGGCATTGAGGTAGACAAAACTAAAATAGATGTCATTTCCAATCTTCCACCTCCTAAATGCTTCAAAGATATACGATGTTTTCTTGGTCATACCAGATTTTATAGATGATTCATTAAGGACTTTAGCAAGATTGCTAGACCCTTAACTCTTCTCTTGGCCAAGAATACAACTTTTTATTTTGACTCGGATTGCTTGGCTGCTTTTGAATCGCTTAAAAATTCCGTCACTACTGCCCCCGTTCTATCATCTCCAGACTAAAATCACCCTTTTGAGCTTATGTGTGATGCATCCGACTTTGCTGTTGGTGCGGTCTTATGACAGTACATCGATAAGATACCACATGTGATTTATTATGTGAGTAGGACCTTGAACGATGCCCAAATGAATTATACAACCACCGAGAAAGAACTCTTGGCAGTTGTCTTTGCATTAGAAAAATTCAGGCCCTACCTAATTGGCTCTCCGGTCATAGTTTATACCGATCATTCCACCTCAAGATATCTTTTATCGAAGAAGGATGCTAAATCCAGGCTAATACGTTGGATTCTCTTGTTGCAAGAATTTGACATTGTCATAAGAGACAAAAGTGGATGTGAAAACGTTGTAGCCGACATCTTTCATGACTTTCTTCTTCACCAACGTTGACCTTGCCAATAAATGACTCTTTTCCAGATGAACATTACTAGACCCTATCTTGTGAACCTCTGTTCGCTGATATTGTGAATTATTTAGCAATGAGACTTCTATCCAGCGAGTGGTCAAATCAAGAAAATCACAAATTTTTATTCCAGGTAAAACACTTTTACTGGAACGAACCATATTTGTTCAAGTATTGTCCTGATCAGATCATTCGCCGATGTGTCCCTAATAACGAGTTCAAGAGTATATTGTTCTTCTGCTATGATCAAGCATGTGGCGGTCACTTTGGACCAAGAAAAACAGCGGACAATGTTTTGCAATATGGATTTTATTGGCTAACGTTATTCAAAAATGCATATGATTATTGCAAAACTAGTTCACGGTGTCAACACATGGGTCGGATTTCACGGAGAAAAGAGATGCCGCTCCAACCAATCTTGATTGTGAAGATATTTGATGTATGGGGAATTGAATTCATGGGCCTATTTTCCAACTCTCTTGGGAACTTATACATTTTATTAGCGATTGATTATGTCTCTAAATGGGTTGAAGCAATACCGAGCCATACTAATGACAACACGGTTGTCTTTAAGTTCCTTAAAAAAATACATTTTCTCGGTTCGGGCACCCTTGTGTTATCATTAGCGACAATGAGACACATTTCTGCAATCGATCTTTCGAGACTTTGATACGGAATTATTCAATCAACCACAAGCTTTCTACGCCCTATTATCCCTAAACGAGCGGGCAAGATGAAGTCTCTAATAGACATATCAAGCAAATTTTGGAGAAAATTGTTTCTAAGAACTGTAAAGATTGGTCCTCTAAATTGACTGATACTCTTTGGGAATTTCGTACTGCATATAAGAACGATCTTGACATGTCTCCTTATCTACTGGTGTTTGGGAAGGCTTTCCACCTTCCTGTCGAGATCGAACATAAAACAATGTGGGCAATTAAAGAGCTTAACTTTGATTTTGACCAAGCAGGCAGCTATCAGAAGCTGCAATTAAATGAGTTGAGCGAGCTTCATGATGAATCCTACGATAATGCGGTTATAGTAAAGAACCGGACAAAGGTGTTCCATGACAAATATCTTTTGAGAAAAACATTCACACCGGGACAACAAGCCCATCTTTATGATTCCCGTCTCCATCTTCATCCAAGTAAGCTATGATCTCGTTGGAAAGGACCTTTTATGGTGTGGTATGTGTACCCGCACAGTGCAGTGGATGTAGAAAATGCTAAAACGGTTCTATTTTCAAAGTAAATGGGTATAGATTAAAACCGTACTTTTTCGTTGACCCATCGGAGGAGCTTCTGTTCTTGCTGGAGCCACTTTATCATGACTAACTTTCCTCCACCTCACCTCCATGTTTCGGTAATACTGTTTCATCTAAGAATGGATGTGTGTGTATATATATGTGTGTGTGCGCGCGCGCGCGCGCTAAAGAACAAGTTTGGGGGTGGCTTTCCATTTTCCTATCTTTTAACCCTATTATTCTTCACCCAAGTCTATAGGTTTTTGCGCTTGAACAACAGCATTAGTGAGGACACTGCTGCAAACAGGTTTGGGGGGAGGTTTGTATTCGCATATCATTTTGCACTATAAAAAAATGAAAAATGAAAAAATGATTTTTTAGAAAATAAAAATTAGAAAGTGAAAAATGCATATGAAAGAGTGGAAAAGATTTAAAATGAAACTAGTAATACGTGGTCATGAGCTGTTGTCCCAAGAGTTAGTAAGATAAAAGAAATTTCTAATCTGTAGATAGAAATAAGTTTGAAAAATAGTCCCTATTCTTGAGTCCAAAATTCTGAACGTTGATACTCTACTATATGCAATTACACACATCTTGAACTTGGGATAGTAAAGAATACCTTGAAATACTCTTGCCTAGAAAACCTTAGTATGAAGAAACAAATATATAAAAAGATAAATGGTGCAGAAAAATGAACACTGGTTTTGTAATTATTTAAGGCAGCATAAAAAAATATAGCGAGAATGCCTTATTATCTAGTGTCTTAGATTAACTGGTTTGGGAGTCACTGCTGAGCCTTAAGTGTTGCAAGACTAGAATATTGCTAATTACATCTTAATAAATGAGCATATTCAGTAATCGGTTGGTTAGTATCTAAAGAAGTATTAAAGGTCGCATAAAGAATGTGTGAGCAAATCCATCTAAAACATCATCGACTAAAAAGTACTAAGAAATATGGACAAAGAGTACGATATCTTGAATTGAATCCTTCAAATGTAAGGATGACTTTTACACACGTAGGGGTATATGATCGATATTTGAAGGAAAGGTAGGTAGGAAGACTAAAGACAATGTTTTATTGAGGGAAGATGTGATTTCCGAAATCTTCTCAAGACTATTAAGATAGGGCTCATGACAACTAAAAATCTAGTGTAGTTTGAAACTTTTCTTTTCAAGTTTTTTTCTTTTATATGTTCCTTATCTTTGCATGTAATTTTGTCTTCATTTTTTTATTTTGGGATTTTGTAGGTGAAATTCGCTGAAAACCCTCAGGAGACAACACTCCTCCTATTAGGGACACCTAGAGATTTAACGGCTTGTTGCACGAGCTAAGTGCAGTCGTGTTGCCTACGAAAGTGTGCTGAGTTTTTATTTTTCTTTTTAATAAATAGTTTGCTCAGAATGATTAAAGAATGGTTTGGAGGTATTTGATCACTCAAATTTACTGCACATTTTTATGGACATTTTCCCTATTATTATTAATTACTAAAAGGTGTTATCTGTAAATTAAGAACATATGTGGGTTTATTTGTAAAAAGATTATTGTCATATATTTATTAATTTATACTTAATATAATTGGGAAATATATGCATATCATATTTAAATAAAATATTCATGAGATTATTTATTATTAAAATATGCATATCATATCAAATAGTCTTAACCAATATTATTAAGATATCTTATCAATTAATTGGTTGGAATATTATCTCAAATAAAATAAATGCTACTAACAATGTGATTTGAGATATTGTACAGGTATTATAATAAATCAGCTCAGGTATGAAAAATAAATAGGAGATCCACAGCAAATAGATTCACCAAACCAAATCTGCCGAATGTTAGGAGCAAATTCAAGAATCTTGCAACGGTAGAGACTAAGAGATATATTTTTAGAATATTTTTATGAGAAGGATTTCCAAATATCGAGAGACGAAAGTACGAAAAATCTGGAGACTCAACTCCACCAGAGGGCGGCGGATCCGCGGCTAATAGGGGCATAGGGCGGCTAAACCGTGGTCGTTTGGTGGTCGTAGGATTTGAAACTTCAGGGGCTTGATCGTCTTTGCACACACTTCAATCTGACGTCTAGGATTTCAAGTTCCAGTGCCTATAAAAGAGCCGAGAGCTATCGAACAATCTATCCATCGAAGAATCTATCGACTGATCTATCGGTCAAGAAATCTAGAGAAAACTAGGGTTTTGTAATTTTGTTTTTCAGCGAGAAACTTCTGTAATGCAATAGTTTATTCAATTAAAGGTAGTTCTTTCTTTTAATTTTGTCGCATTTACTTTCTGCATTTTAATTTTTTGTATTTACTTTTCGCAGTTTTAATTTCTGTATTTTCTTATGAGTTCATTTATTCTCAACCTTTCTTTTACTTCGTTTATCCTAATGGGTGAGTTAATTCTCGCTTGTTAGGTTTTGTAGGATATGATAGAATAATGGATGAACAAAATCTCTTCAATTCTTTTTAAAGTTTTAATTTTATAAACTTTAGCAAAATGAATATTAACCTTCTTATTCAATTCATGATAGTCACGACCACAATTTGAGATTCGTTAATAATTGTTTTGTTAAGGGCTTGAGACAAATAGGGATCAATGGAAGGACAAGAGTCAGTAGAGGGAAACCCTAATTTCCTACAAGAACCCTAATCCACATTCATCGCTATTATTCCCTTATAAAAAAATAAAAAGAAAAGAAAAGAAAGAGAGAAAAAGCGATGGGAAAAATTCCCCCTAATGGAGCATCACGTGCCCACACGTGATGCGCCTTGGAACAAAGATTATGGGCATTGCGCTTGACAATTAAGGCTGAAATTGAGCCTCACGTGAAAGCACGTGAGTATCTATATACAAAGTATATAGTTGCCTTTTTTTTTAAAACAAATAACAGGCCAGAGAAGCTCACGTGTCAGCATGTGATGCCTTTTTTGGGCTGTTGCACATAAGCAAATGAGTTTAACTCTGTGGGGTCACGTGCTGCACGTGAGTGGTCTCAAATGCCTTCTGAGCCGATAGAATTAAATTCTAAGTAAAGGGATCAAAACCCTATTTGGAAAATATTTCTTTGAATCTTTCTAAACAAGAAAAATTGCTCTCTGTAAAACAGAGCACCGTTGGATTAAAAATCCAATGGTGATTAAAAATCACCAAGGTACACAATAAGCTCTGTATGGGAAAAATA